>BSBN01000061.1:3128500-4542000 GCA_027924645.1 Cunninghamia lanceolata | reverse complement strand
TGTATCTTCCTCTGGAACCTCAAGAACACTATCTTCCATGACTGTCAAACTAGAAGGATGGCTTGCAGACCTCCAAACCATGAACCACTAGAGTTACCAATACACACTGACTTCTCAAACATGCCTTTAGATCCACAGACCATAATATTTCATTGTGGAGCAATCCAGACCAACTTACTTTCACTCTGTCTCTTTTGAATACTACAAAACTTAGTTCTACTCAGATGGCCATAAATTCTTCAAATCTTCATGCAGACTTCTCAATTCTTAACTGGAACAACCTTTGACAATCCTCTACAAAGCCATATGGTCCACGAACATTGATTCTTCATTAATTTTCTCAATATCCTCAACATTCTAGTCTCCTGAACAGGCAACAAAATAAGGCATAGTTGGAACCAATGACAACAAGAATATTTTGACATCAATGACAACACTGCTTAGGCACATATTTGCAACAATCTCCCCCTTTGTCATTGATGGAAACATATGATGTGAAAAACTGATTCAACCATCATGACAAGAACTTCTCCCCTGACTTTTGCAACCACTTCCTTCATTTTGAAGAGAACTTGTGTCTCAATTTTACTGCTTGAACCTCATGTTTCATAGTTGTTCTTTGTTGAACCTTTCAAGGTTCAACGGGTTCAAGGTTCATCGCTATGACAGAGATTTATCAGTGGGTATTTATTTATTTCTACCGATGACCTGTTTCTTACTGATGCTGGTGACCATCGCTATGACTTACTGTATCGGCGAGATTTTGAAGACATTGTCTGATGTGTGAAGTCTCATCGATGTCTTACATCTATCAGCGTGAAGTTTGTTATCGGTTGAACCTAAACTACATTCTCTGATAGTTATGTGTTACTCTGATAGGAGTTTGACATCAGTAGGTCGGCGAGAGATTGCTCATCGGAATAATGGAAAACATTTGGACCAATGGCGACGATCTGTCTGATGAAGGGTGGTGAGCTTGGGGATCACGGAGACTGTATATTATAGGTGAAGAAAGCAATGCGATCACTGATGGAGCAGGTTAGGCCGATCGGTCTTTGTTTTGGCATCGTCAGCAACAAAATTGCCGACGATAGTATGACCAAGTGTTTGGCGATATAAACTGAAGAGCAGTCTGCGACCTGGTGCATGTGGGATTATATATCTCACAGGAATGTGAACAGTTACGACTGTTGAATAGCAGTGGCAATGAGGTAGTTAGATTGATCAGTTAGGGCAACAGTCGAGTAATGGTCTTTGCTCTTGCAGACTAGAGATATAAAATTGATCTACTGGCATCATCGTTGAATTATGAAACAATTCAATTTATACTGTTTATTTCTATAGAATGTGCAGATGATATAAACGGCTTTTGTACAATTGTAAAAGGGATCAATACCTGAACATTAGAGCTGAAAAATCTTTATTGTAATCTTTCAGTTTGTTGTAATAAAGATAGTCTCTATTGTGGTGGTGGGTTTTTTACTCGAAAGGGTTTTCCCATGTAAATCTGGTGTCAATCTCTATATCTTGTTTGTTTATTCTGTATTTTTCTAGTGTATTCATCTATTTATTAAATTGAAAGTTACATGTCTGCATTATCCCCTTTGAATTAACATTAGGGAAGCTGTATTTCACACTTCTGCTTTCCTTACAATTGGTATCAGAGCCTGGCCAGTTGTGTTATCCTTGTTGGTAGGTTGGGTTTTTTGTGTTAGTTCTATGAGTGGGAGTTCTACAGAGGTCTATTTTGTTAAATAAGATGGCAAGTACATCGGCAAAGATAGACATTGAAAAGTTCAATGGCACAAACTTTGAGTTGTGGAAACTTAAAGTTGAATATATGCTGGTCGACAGAGATCTTTGGGTTGCTGTGTCTGCAACTAAACTTGCATCCATGAAGCAAGAAGATTGGAACCTGGCAGATAGGAAAGCCAGAGGACTGATAAGATTAAGTTTAGTGGATTCTGTTCTATTGAACATTCATGAAGAGACAACTGTAAACCTTTTGTGGAAAAAGTTAGGAGATATTTATCAGGGCCAATCCTTGGTAAATAGGATTTTCCTCAGAAAGAAGTTGTACTCTCTGAAGATGGATGAAGGAGCATCTATAGCAAACCATCTAAACTCATTTAATTTGATTGTTGCACAGTTGACATTTGTAGGTGTAAAAATAGAAGAGGAGGACCGTTGTATGCTTCTGTTGTGTTCTTTACCTGACTCATGGGATCATCTTGTGATGGCAATTGGAAGTACAACAACCATGTTTAAAACATAAATTGTTGTTGCCTCGTTGTTATCTGAAGAGATGTGGAGGAAGTCTTCTGGTATGGCCAAAGAGGCTCTGTCTGTTTGAGGTAGATCAAAGGAAAGAGGCAAGAAGAAGGACAAGAAGTCTAAGTCCAAATCAAAGGGGAAATCAAAATCCCCTGGCAAGAAGTCCAAGGTGAAGTGTTGGAATTGTGGACAGACAAGTCATATCAAGAAAGACTGCAAAGAGGAGAAAAAGAAGAAGAAGAACTTCTTTGACTCTGAGTCTTCATAGAGTGATGTTGATGCCTTCATTGCTGCTTTGGCAACGCCTGCATCTAAAGATGTTTGGCTACTGGATTTAGGAGCATCTTGTCATATGACATCTCACAGAGAGTGGTTCACAAAGTATGAACTGTATGCTGGTGGGAAGGTGCTCCTGGCAAGTGATTCAGCATTGGAAATTGTTGGCCGAGGACAAGTCAGAATCTAGTTCTCGGATGGCAGGATAAAGGGAATGAATGAAGTTCTTCACATACCAAGTCTGGCTCAAAATTTACTTTCTGTTAGTAAGCTTAATGATGTTGGAGTGCAAGTTACTTTTGTGAATGGTGGTTGTAAGATGACTAGAGGGTCTATTGTACTGGCAAAGGGTGAACGCATTGGAACTCTGTATAGGTTAGATGCAAAACTAGTATGCTGTGATAATGTCTCTGTAAAATCTGAAGAAGCTACCATGGTAACACATGATGCAAACTCTATGGAAGTTAAACTTCCTGCAGAGAAAATAATGCTCTGGCATCATAGACTTGGTCACATAGGTGAAAAAGGTTTAAAAACTTTGAAAAACAAAAACCTGATAGATGGGCTGATTGATTGTAATCTGGAGTTTGATTTCTGCGAACATTGTATATATGGAAAACAAAACCGTGTTTCATTTTACTCTAGTTCTCATAAATCTTCTAGTGTTTTGGACTATGTGCATTCTGATGTTTTTGGTCCAGTTGATGTTCCTTCTTTATCTAAATCAAGATACTACGTATCATTTATTGATGATTATTTGAGGAGGTCATTTGTGTATTTTTTGAAAAATAAATCAGAAGTGTTCAGTCGGTTTAAAGAATTTAAAACTCTTGTGGAAAATTAGACTGGTAGAAAATTAAAATGCTTGAGAATAGATAACAGTGGTGAATATTACAATGCGGATTTTGATAAGTATTATGTAGATCATGGAATTAAAAGGCATAAAACTACACCTTATACTCCACAGCAAAATGGAGTTGCTGAAAGGTTAAATCATTCGTTGATGGAGAAAGCAAGAAGTATGTTGAGTTATGCTAGTCTTGAACAAAAGTTCTGGGCTGAGGCAGTTGCTACAGCTTATTACTTGTTGAATCATTCTCCTACTTCGGCATTGGTTGATAAGACGCCTATGGAAGCATGGTCTAGTAAGAAGCCCTCTATAAGACATATTCGAGTCTTTGGCTGTGAGGCATATGTTCATATTTCTGAGGTAAAGAGATCTAAGTTGGATAACAAGGCAGTTAAATGTATCTTTATTGGCTATGGTGTCGGTATTAAAGGGTACAAGCTTTGGAATCCTAAAACTGAAAAAGGTCATTTACAACAGAAATGTAATTTTCAGAGAGCTAAAATCTTTGGTTATTGATCCTCAGCTGGAAAAGACAGAAGAGAAGAAAGAAAAGAGTGTTGTGAATATTCCTCTGACCCCTGTAAAAGAGGAACAACAAGCACCAAGTGTAGATGGTTCAAATGTGAGTTCAAGTAGCTCAGAAGATTCAGATCTAGAGCAAGAACTTGAACCTGCACCTCAGCCTGTGAGGAGGTCTACATGTGAAAGAAGACAACCAGATAGATATGGATTTTCAGTACTTGATTCAAGTTGTGCCTATGCTTTACTTACTGATACTAATGAACCTAGGACTGTGAAAGAAGCTATTAGTTTACTTGATTTAGATTCTTGGTTGGAAGCCATGGATAGTGAAATGAAATCATTGGAGAAGAATAGAACCTGGGATCTGGTGCCCTTGCCTGAAGGTAGAAAACCTGTGGGCTATAAGTGGGTATTTAAAAAGAAATATGGTCCAGATGGTAGTGTTGATAAGTATAAGGCAAGACTGCTTGCTAAGGGGTATTCCCAAAAGGAAGGTATTGATTATCGAGAAATCTTTTCTCCTGTAGCTAAGCTGATATCCATTAGATTTCTTTTGTCACTTACAGCAGTGTATGATTTTGAAATTGAGTAGATGGATGCGACGACAGCATTTCTTCATGGGGACCTTGAAGAAGAGATTTATATGTCCCAGCCAGAGCATTTTGTGGTAAAAGGAAAAGAACATCTGGTATGTAAACTTAAAAAGTCTCTTTATGGTTTGAAATAATCTCCTAGAATGTGGTATCTGAAATTTGATACGTATGTGTTATCTTTAGGATATGTGAGATCTAAATCTGATCATTGTGTCTATTATAAAATTGAAGGTGATTGGATTCTTATAATTGCACTGTATGTGGATGATATGTTGTTCATTGGCAATGGTAAGGGGATGATCTCAGATTTAAAATCTCAGTTGTCCTTGAAATTTGAAATGAAGAATCTGGGGGCAGCAAAGTACATTCTGGGAATGGAGATCAAAAGGGACAGATCTAAGAGAAAGCTTTGGCTCAGCCAGAGCAATTATATTACTAATGTTCTTGATAAGTTTAATATGTCTAATTCTAAACAGTTAGTTGTTCTAGTGTTGCAGGGAACGAAACTATCTGTTGAAGATTGTCCAGGATCTTCGAATAAAGTAGACGATATGAAAAAAGTGTCGTATGCAAGTGTTGTTGGCAGTCTGATGTATGCAATGGTCTGTACCAGAATAGACATTGCCCAAGCAGTGGGAGTTTTGAGCCGGTTTATGGCAAATCCAGGCAGATCACATTGGGATGCTGTGAAAAGAGTTATGAGGTATTTGAAGGGAACTTCTGATTATGCTATTTTCTATCATGGAAACTTAGTTGGATCACAGAGATCTATTAGCATTCAGGGAGATGTGGATTCTGATTGGGCAGGGGATATTGATAGTAGAAGATCCACCAGTGGATATGTGTTCATGTTAAATGGTGGTGCTATCAGTTGGATGAGTAAGCAGCAGGCTATAGTCGCTTTATCCACAACAGAGGCAGAGTACATGGCAGCTACTCGTGCATGCCAAGAAGCTATTTGGTTGAAGAGGTTGTGTTTTGATGTTAGTTTTAATGCGGGGTAGATACAAATTCACTGTGACAGTTAAAATGCTATATGTTTGGCGAAGAACCCTACATTTCATGCTAGGACAAAACATATTGATGTCCAATATCACTTTGTTCGTGATATGGTGGAAGACAGGAAGGTGAAGCTGGAAAAGGTTGACACTTTGGAAAATGTTGCTGATGCCTTAACTAAACCAATGAACACGGCCAAGTTCAAATGGTGTTCAGATGAAATGGGTCTACGGGCTCATAGTTCTCAGTAATTGAAAGAGGACTGAGAGGTGGCAGTAATCTCTTTGACAAGTGGGAGATTGAAGAGAACTTGTGTCTCAATTTTACTGCTTGAACCTCATGTTTCATAGTTGTTCTTTGTTGAACCTTTCAAGGTTCAACAGGTTCAAGGTTCATCGTTGTGACGGAGTTTTATCGACGGGTCTTTATTTATCTCTACCGATGACCTATTTCTTACCGATGCTGGTGACCATCGCTATGACTTACTGTATCGGTGAGATTTTGAAGACATTATCTAATGTGTGAAGTCTCATTGATGTCTTACATCTATCGGCGTGAAGTTTGTTATCGATTGAACCTAAACTACATGTTCTGATAGTTATGTGTTACTCTGATAGGAGTTTGACATCAATAGGTCGACGAGAGATTACTCATCAGAACAATGGAAAATGTTTGGACCGATGGTGACGGTTTGTCTGATGAAGGGTGGTGAACTTGGGGATCACAGAGACTATATATTATCGGTGAAGAAAGCAATGCGATTACCGATGGAGCAAGTTAGGCCGATGGATCTTTGTTTTGGCATCGTCGGCAACAAAATTGCTGACGATAGTATGACCGAGTGTTTGGTGATAGAAACTGAAGAGCAGTCTGTGACCTGGTGCATGTGGGATTATATATCTCACAGGAATGTGAATAGTTACGACTGTTGAACAGCAGCGGCAATGAGGTAGTTAGATTGATCAGTTAGGGCAACAGTCGAGTAACGGTCTTTGCTCTTGCAGACTGGAGATATAAAACTGATCTACTGGCATCGTCGTTGGATTATGAAACGATCTGATTTGTACTATTTATTTCTATAGAATGTGCAGATGATATAAATGGTTTTTGTACAATTGTAAAAGGGATTGATACCTAAACATTAGAGCTGAAAAATCTTTATTATAATCTTTCAGTTTGTTGTAATAAAGATAGTCGCTCTTGTGGTGGTGGGTTTTTTACTCGAAAGGGTTTTCCCACATAAATCTGGTGTCATTCTCTGTATCTTTTTTGTTTATTCTATATTTTTCTGGTGTATTCATCTATGTATTAAATTAAAAGTTACCTGTCTGCATTATCCCCTTTGAATTAACATTAGGGAAGCTGTATTCCACAACTCTGCTTTCCTTACACATTTCTCCCCTTGTCATCAGCAATTAGTTTTTCACGTGTCTTTTCTCCCCCTTTGACATCAATGGCAAAGGGCACATATTTGCAATCTTTACTCCCCCTTTTTATTTCAGACTGATATCCAACATTTGCATACTGACTACTCCTTAGAGTAGTATTTTCTCAACATCAATCCGGATCTCAAGATATGATTGAGAATTCCACCGGACTGATGCACCTTAGTGCATCTTAGTTCTAATCCAGAGGGCTAATAACCCCTAACTTCTCTCTGAGATACTCAAAGGTATCCTTGGGAAAAGGCTTAGTGAAGATATCTGCAATCTGATATTTGGAAGACACAAACTCCAACTTGACTTCATTCTCATTTACCTTCTCTCTCAAGAAATGAAACTTGATAGATATATGCTTTGTCTTTGAATGCAAAACTAGATTCTTTGAGATGTTTATTGCACTAGATGTATCACAAAAGATTGTGACCGGCTCCTCAAACACAATTCTGATGTCCTTCAACATTTGTTTCATCCACAGAACCTGAGTACAATTATTTGCTGCTGCTATATATTCTACTTCTGTAATAGACAGAGATATTGCCTCTTGCTTTTTTCTCATCCAAGAGACCAATCAACTTCCCAAGAAAAATGTACCACTACTAGTACTTTTTTTGTCATCCACATCTCCTACTCAATTAGCATCTGTATATGCATGAAGAGTGAAATCATTGTCCTTTGGATACCACAATCCATAATCAATTGTCCCCTTGAGATATCTGAAAATTCTTTTGACTGCCACAACATGGGATTCTTTTGGATCAGCTTGAAATCTAGCAACAAGTCCAACGACATTCATGATGTCAGGTCTGGTCTGAGTCAGATAGAGTAATCCTCCAATCATTGATCCATACCTTTTCTAATTTGCCTTGAGGGAGTCATAATCTTTACTTAACTTGCATCTAGTTACCATAGGTGTACCTACTGGCTTTGAATCTTCCATTCCAAACTTCTTCAGCAATTTTTTCACATACTTGGTCTAAGATATAAAGATACCTTTATCTGACTGAACAATTTGCAGACCTAGGAAGAAATTCATCTCTCCAAACATTGACATCTCAAATTCACTTTTCATCTGATCAGCAAATGCTTTGCACATACATTCATTTCCACCAAAAATGATATCATCAATAAAGACCTCAACAATCAGGATGTCCTCATGATTAATCTTGAAGTAAAGATTACTATCAGCAGTACCTTTGCTAAAACCTATCTTAAGCAAATATTTATCCAATCTTGCATACCAGGCTCTTGGAGCTTGCTTGAGTCCATACAAGGCTTTTCTCAGTCTACAAACCATATCTTCCTGATCAAACAACTAAAATCCTTCCGGTTGCTCAATGTAGACTTCTTCCTCCAAATCTCCATTCAGGAATGCTGATTTGACATCCATTTGATACACTTTTAAATATTTGAAAGCAGCAAATGCAAGAAACAATCTAACTACCTCTATTCTTTCCACCGGAGCAAAAGTTTCTTCAAAATCAATTCCTTCCACTTGAGAATAGCCTTTGCATACCAACCTTGCTTTGTTTCTTACTTCACCATCTTCATTTAGTTTATTCCGAAAGACCCATTTGGTTCTAATCACATTTTTGTCCTCAGGTCTAGGAACAAGATCCCAAGTGTGGTTCTTTTCAATTTGCATCAATTCTTCTTCCATTACTTTTACCCAGTTTTCATCATTGCAGGCTTCACTTATTGATTTAGGTTCAATCTTTTGAAATCAAATAAATCTCTTCTTGATCTTCAGTAACTCTTCTCCTAGTTCGATCACCTTTATTTCTATCTCCTATAATTTGATCTTCAAGATGATTGATTCTTACATACCTGGGGGTTTTGGGAATTGTTTGAACTTTTGTTTCTTGAGCTTGTTCCTCAACATCTGTACTATTTTCTTGAGTTTCTGGATTAATCTGAATCTGAGTCAGAGTTTGAACTAACCTTCCTTGACTTTGACTTTCATCTTGATCATCTGAATCATATCCACAGAACCTGGAATGTCCTTCCTTGCTCTCATCAACTCTAACATTAGCACTTTCAACAATCTTTTTCAACCTCTTGTTAAAGCACCGATAAGCCTTACTTTTGAATGAAATTTTGTTTTGTTTCCCCAATTGACATTCTCTACACATACTATTAGGTTTCACAAGTTTTGGAAGATCTCTTATAGCCTGAGTGGTACTTATTTTGACAATGTTATCAATATTCACATGACACATCCTCCTATGCCATAACCAACTTTGATCTATTTGTGCAATCAAAAAACTTTTGCTAGAACTACTTAAATGAAAAATGTTACCTCTAGTTTGAGTACCAGATGCAATTTCAGTTCCAGAGCTCTTCAAGATTCTACATTTTCCATCCTTGAATCAAAGATCATAACCTTTGTCAACCAACTGTCCAACACTGAGAAGACTATGTTTCAGTCCTTCCACATACAGAACATCATTGGTGCTATTCTTACCATAAAAAGAGATGGATCCTTTGCCACAAATTCTACCAGTTGAGTTGTCTCCAAATTTCATAAGCCCTCCTTCATAATTTTCAAAATTCATGAACTTACTCTTGTCTCCATTCATATGATGAGAACATCCAATAGCAATCATCCATTCATCTTTCTCAATAACCTGAGCAGCCAAGGCACTTTCCATATTTGCATAGCTAGCACATTCAATAGACAATGGATCTTCTTCTTTAATAGCAATGAACACCCAATCATTTTTAGAGGAACCTCCATGATCAGATTCATCATCTGTGACTCCTTCTTCTCCAGCTTCTTGGACATAGTAACATTTGTTCTGATTTTTGTATCTGTTAAGATTTGGTTTTGAAAACCTCTTCGGATATCTTGAGGCAAAATGACCAATCTTATTACAAGTAAAACATTTGAGTGGCAATTTTCCTTCATACTTATCGGATCCTCTTGGCAATCTTTTGGTAAGAAGAGCTTCAAGATCTGTAGTTTCAATTTCAACATCTTCAAGATCCTTCCTTGTCTTCATGAATCTATTTGATCTTGTAGAAGAGATTTCACCTAGATCATATCTTTGTTTTCCATATACACTAGCCTTAAATGTAGATTCAGACTTGGGAAGAGAATCACCAAAATCACTTAATTCAAAAGCTAAAATTTTGCCAACCAGTTGATCTCTTGTATCTTCTGAGATAGTCCTGATCTTCTCTATAGCAACAACCTTATGTTTGTATGAATTAGGTAAAGATCTGAGCACTTTTGATACAATCTCTAATTCTTCCAAAGTTCCACCAGCACACCTGATACCACACATAAGTTCATTTATCTTTTGCATGTAGATTGTGATGTTTTCATCTTCACTCATCCTTAGAGTTTCAAATTTTCCTCTCAGACTTTGCAGCTTGGCACATTTGACAAATTCATCGCTTTCATATGGGTAAGTGCAAGAAGATGGGGGGCCAAAAAGTGGCCAAATTAATTTTAAAAAAAATTAGGTCAAAACGCGAGCACGTTATAACGCGCTCGCGTTATTCTTTTCTTTGCATTTTTCCTTTTCCACAAAAGTTTGTGCTGTTTTTCATGTTTTAAATAACGCGAGCGCGTTATGCTCAACTTAAATTTTTTTATGTTTAAGGCTATTAATCATGTATGTATGTATGCCTATATGTATGTATGTATGTATGTATGTATGCCTATATGTATGTATGTATCTATGTATGCCTATATGTATGTATGTATCTATGTATGCCTATATGTATGTATGTATAGTGTCGACGGTAGAGGAGGGTAGAGATGGGAGTGAGCCAGATAGGGGAGGAAAGGGGTGGATAAGGATTGAGTGATTAAGGTTTAAGGTTAAGGGTTGAGCATTTAGGGATAGGATTTAGAGTTTAGGGATAAGGGATTAGAGTTTAGGACCTTGAGGGATTAGGGTTTAGGGTTGAGGCTTTAGGGATAGCATTTAGGGTTAAGGGTCGAGGGATTAGGGTTAAGGTAGAGTGTTGAGGGTAGAGGGATTAGGGATAGGGTTTAGGGTTGAAAGTTTAGGGTTGAGGGATTAGGGTTTAAGGTATAGTTTAGTAATTCTTGTGGATAGAGCCAGTAAACAATGGGAGATTATTTGCCTATTTCATAATAATATACCTCCCCCTTAAACCCTAAACCCTAATCCCTCAACCCTCAACCCTAATCCATCATCCCTCAACTCTAATCCCTCATCCCTAAACCTTAAATGCTATCCCTATTCCTAAACCCTCAACAGACTCGATACTATACCTTAAACCCTAATCCCTTATCCCTAAACCCTCCAACCCTATCCCTAATCCTTACACCCTCCACACTCTACTTTAACCCTAATCCCTTGAACCTCAACCCTATCCCTAAACCCTTGACCCTCGAACCTCAACCCTCAACCCTTGACATCAAACCCTAATCCCTCAACCCTTAACCCTAAACCCTAAACACTAAACCCTCAACCCTCAACGTCAAATCCTAATCCCTCAACCCTAAACCCTATCCCTAAACCCTCAACACTATACCTTAAACCCTAATCCCTCAACCCTAACCCTAAACCTTGTCCCTAAACCCTAATCCCTCAACCCTCAACCCTAATCTGTCATCCGTCATCCCTCAACTCTAATCCCTCATCCCTAAACCCTAAATGCTATCCCTATTCCTAGACCCTCAACATGCTCGATACTATACCTTAAACCCTAATCCCTCCACCCTTGACACTCTTATTTAACCCTAATCCCTTGACCATTAACCCTATCCCTCAATCTCAACCCTCAACCCTCAACCCTCAACCCTCAACCCTCAGCTCTCAACATTAAACCCTAATTCATCAACCCTAAACCCTAATCCCTCAAACCTAAACCCTATCCCTAAACCATCAACTCTCAACACTATACCTTAAACCCTAATCCCTATCCCTCAACCCTTAACCCTTAAAACTTAAACCGTATCCCTACACCCTCAACACTTGACACTATATCTTAAGCCTTAAACCCTCATCCCTAAAGCCTCAACCCTTAATCCTTAAACCTTCAACCCTAAACCCTATCCCTAATCCCTCTACCCTCGACACTCTAACCCTAACCTCGACATTAAATGCTAATCCGTCAACCCTAAACTCTAATCCTAAACCCTCAACCCTCAACACTATACCTTAAACCCTAATCCCTCAACTCTCAACCCTAAACCTTATCCCTAAACCCTAATCCCTCAACCCTCAACCCTAATCCATCATCCCTCAACTCTAATCCCTCATCCCTAAACCCTAAATGCTATCCCTATTCCTAAACCCTCAACAGACTCGATACTATACCTTAAACCCTAATCCCTTATCCCTAAACCCTCCAACCCTATCCCTAATCCTTACACCCTCCACACTCTACTTTAACCCTAATCTCTTGAACCTCAACCCTATCCCTAAACCCTTGACCCTCGAACCTCAACCCTCAACCCTCGACATCAAACTCTAATCCCTCAACCCTTAACTTTGATCCCTCAACTCTCAACCCTAACCCTAAACCCTAAACCCTAAACCCTCAACCCTCAACATCAAATCCTAATCCCTCAACCCTTCACTCTAATCCCTCAACCCTAAACCCTATCCCTAAACCCTCAACACTATACCTTAAACCCTAATCCCTCAACATGATCCCTAAACCTTATCCCTAAACCCTAATCCCTCAATCCTCAACCCTAATCCGTCATCTATCATCCCTTAACTCTAATCCCTCATCCCTAAACCCTAAATGCTATCCCTATTCCTAGACCCTCAATAGGCTCGATACTATACCTTAAACCCTAATCCCTCTACCCTCGACACTCTTATTTAACCCTAATCCCTTGACCATTAACTCTATCCCTCAACCGTCAACCCTCAACCCTCAACACTCAACTCTAAACATTAAACCCTAATTCATCAACCGTAAACCCTAATCCCTCAAACCTAAACCCTATCCCTAAATCATCAACCCTTAACACTATACCTTAAACCCTAATCCCTATCCCTTAACCCTTAAAACTTAAACCCTATCCCTATACTCTCAACACTTGACACTATATCTTAAGCCTTAAACCCTCATCCCTAAAGCCTCAACCCTCAATTCTTAAACCTTCAACCCTAAACCCTAACCCTAATCCCTCTACCCTCGAGACTCTAACCCTAACCTTGACATTAAACACTAATCTATCAACCCTAAACCCTAATCTGTCAACCCTAAACCCTAAACCCTCAACACTATACCTTAAACCCTAATCCATCAACCCTCAACCCTAAACACTATTAATAAACCCTCAACCCTTGACACTATACCTTAAACCCTAATACCTCAACCCTCAACTCTAATACCTCAACCCTCAACCCTAATCCCTCATCCCTAAACCCTAAACTCTATCCCTATTCCTAAACCCTCAACCCTCGACACTATACCTTAAACCCTAATCCCTTATCCCTAAACCCTAAACACTATCCCTCAACCCTTAACCCTTAAAAATTAAACCCTAAAACCTATCCATAAACCCTCGACGCTCAACACTATATTTTAAACCCCAATCCCTTAACCCTCAGCCGTAAAGCCTCAACCCTCAATCGTTAAACCTTCAACCCTAAATCCTATCCCTAATCCCTCTACCCTCAACACTCTACTTTAACCCTAATCCCTTGACCATCAACCCTACCCCTAAACCCTCAACCCTCAACCCTCAACTCTCAACATTAAACCCTAATCTGTCAACCCTAAACCCCAATCCATCAACCCTAAACCCTAATCCCTTAACCCTAAATCCTATCCCTAAACCCTCAACCCTCAACACTATACCTTAAACCATAATCCCTCAACCCTAAACCCTCAACCCTCAACCCTAAACCCTATCCCTAAACCCTCAACACTATACCTTAAACCCTAATCCCTCAACCCTCAACCCTAATCTGTCATCTGTCATCCCTCAACTCTAATTCCTCATCCCTAAACCCTAAACGCTATCCCTATTCCTAGACCCTCAACAGGCTCAATACAATACCTTAAACCCTAATCCCTCTACCCTCAACACTCTTATTTAACCCTAATCCCTTGACCATTAACCCTATCCCTCAACCTCAACCCTCAACCGTCAACCCTCAACCCTCAACTCTAAACATTAAACCCTAATTCATCAACCGTAAACCCTAATCCCTCAAACCTAAACCCTATCCCTAAACCATCAACCCTCAACACTATACCTTAAACCCTAATCCCTATCCCTTAACGCTTAAAACTTAAACCCTATCCCTATACCCTCAACACTTGACACTATATCTTAAGCCTTAAACCCTCATCCCTAAAGCCTCAACCCTCAATTCTTAAACCTTCAAACCTAAACCCTATCCCTAATCCCTCTACCCTCGACACTCTAACCGTAACCTTGACATTAAACACTAATCCGTCAACCCTAAACCCTAATCTGTCAACCCTAAACCCTCAACCCTCAACACTATACCTTAAACCCTAATCCATCAACCCTAAAACTTAATCCATCAACCCTCAACCCTAAACACTATTAATAAACCCTCAACCCTTGACACTATACCTTAAACCCTAATCCCTCAACCCTCAACCCTAATACCTCAACCCTCAACCCTAATCCCTCATCCCTAAACCCTAAACTCTATCCCTATTCCTAAACCCTCAACCCTCGACACTATACCTTAAACCCTAATCCCTTATCCCTAAACCCTAAACACTATCCCTCAACCCTTAACCCTTAAAAATTAAACCCTAAAACCTATCCATAAACCCTCGACGCTCAACACTATATTTTAAACCCCAATCCCTTAACCCTTAGCCCTAAAGCCTCAACCCTCAATCATTAAACCTTCAACCCTAATCCCTCTACCCTCAACACTCTACTTTAACCCTAATCCCTTGACCATCAACCCTATCCCTAAACACTCAACCCTCAACCCTCAACTCTCAACATTAAACCCTAATCCGTCAACCCTAAACCCTAATCCATCAACCCTAAACCCTAATCCGTCAAGCCTAAACCCTAATCCCTCAACCCTAGACCCTATCCCTAAACCCTCAACCCTCAACACTATACCTTAAACCATAATCCCTCAACCCTAAACCCTGAACCCTATCCCTAAACCCAACAAAACTACTTTGCCTTATGTTAGGTTGTTAAACCCATCATTTTTGACACTCTTCTCTTAAAGATATTTGAGTTGCAAGAATATGTCAGAAAAATGGCTATGAACTTTTTTAATGTTAGTAATGTTATATGGCATGTTTTTCTGGCCCATCTGGGGTTCATTATGCCAATAGGTGTACACACTATGAGAAAAGCTTTGCGTATGGTACTTCCACAGTGAGTAATTAACAGTTGAAATCAGAAGGATGATCATTATGAGAAAAGCTTTGCATTGGGGTACATCTATGTTTCTTGCTGTCCACCCCACACTTAGGGGAGGTATATTGTTATGAAATAGGCAAATAATCTCCCATTGTTTACTAGCTCTATCCACAAGAACTACTAAACTGTACCTTAAACCCTAATCCCTCAACCCTAAACTTTCACCCTAAACCCTATCCCTAATCCCTCTACCCTCAACACTCTACCTTAACCCTAATCCCTCGACCCTTAACCCTAAACGCTATCCCTAAAGTCTCAACCCTAAACCCTAATCCCTTAAGGTCCTAAACTCTAATCCTTTATCCCTAAGCTCTAAATCCTATCCCTAAATGCTCAACCCTTAACCTTAAACCTTAATCACTCAATCCTTATCCACCCCTCTCCTCCCCTATCTAGCTCACTCCCATCTCTACCCTCCTCTACTGTCGACACTATACATACATACATATAGGCATACATAGATACATACATACATATAGGCATACATACATACATGATTAATAGCCTTAAACATAAAAAAATTTAAGTTGAACATAACGCGCTCGTGTTATTTAAAACATGAAAAACAACACAAACTTTTGTGGAAAAGGAAAAATGCAAAGAAAAGAATAACGCGAGCACGTTATAACGCGAGAGCGCGTTATAACGCGAGAGCATTATGTCTTGCTTTGGGAATCCCAAGCCTTGGGCTTGGGATTTGCTTTGGATTTTCAACCCAAAGGCTTGGAGTGCCTTTTGAACAGTAACAGACGTGTTTTTCTATATTCTTCAAGATTTTAGATAATTTCGTTCGTGCTAACCCTCAGATTTGCACGTGTTTCAAGGTTAAACAAATCAAACACCTGGGTAATGTTAGGCTTTCTCTCAGCTATCTGATGATGTAATTTTTTTCACATTTTAACAATGTTAAGCCTTTCATCTTTAATTTCTTTTGTTTGTGTGTCTGTTTTTGGGCAAAAACCACTGTTTGGTCTTTTTTTCATTGTAAATTAACTATTCATTGAAATTTCAAAAAAATTACATATTTAGAAACTAGACTCCATTCTACAAATATTAAAAAAAGAAAAAAATGATTTTCGATTAGTTTTCAAAATTTATAGGGGTAGCACGACCAAAATTCTATTTTTTAGGATGTGTCCACTTTGAAAATTAGTAAAAAATCAAATATTCATCAAACAATTATTAGAAAAATCGGGCATAAACTACATGCTATTAGCTAATTTCTCACTGAAGCGATTTTAAAAATACCAAAAAAAAGTTGACCTTTTGAGGGAGCCACAAAACATGCTATGTTATGTTTTTTTGACAGGAACAACACCAATTTCTGTGGCTCCCTCTTTTGAACCCCTTAATCTATGCCATTTTCAAAAAAAAATAGTAGTTTAGAAAGTAGACTCGGAGCACTATGAACATTGTTTTGGTTGCATCTCCAAATTTTGAGTGTAACTATGCTCAATTTCTCATCCAATGCCAGTATTTTCTGATTTCAGAAAAAAAGTGGCCACTTAAGACCCCTTTTTGGCCCCCCATCTTCCTGCACTTACCCATATAGATTCTCCAACTTTTTCTAGATTTCATGAGCAGTTTTTAGACCAAAGATATTTTTCATTTTTGAATCAGTCAAGGCACTCAACATGGCTTCTTTAGCTCGAAGGTTATTTTCAGCATCTTTGAGTTGATCTGGAGTTGAAGGACCTTTCTCCAGAGGTTTATACTTAACACTGGTTATCACCCTATAGGCATTGCCCATGCATTGCAAATAGCACTCCATGCAATTCTTCCAAACAAAATAATTTGTTCCATCAAATCTTGGACTATCCTTCTTGTAGGTCGACATCCTGGATCTCCTCAAGTGGTCAAGCTTTTATAAGAGGATTTGGCTATGATACCAATTGTTGGAATTAGACCGAACAACTAAGAGGGGGGGTGAATCAGTTGTCACACAAAATAAACTTTTTTTGCTTTTAACCTTCTTTATTAACTTACTATTAGATTAATGATGTTAACATTAAAGCAAAAACATATGAGCAAAAACATAAGCAATACACTTGACACCAAGATTTTGACGTGGAAACTCGGTTAAGGGAAAAACCACGGTGGGGGTTAACCCACAAAGATTTGTACCCTGTTAAAAGTACTTTAGAAAAGTAGAAGGCACATGCCTTTGGGCGCACTGCCCAGAGCTCACTGCTCAAAAGAGAGGCTCACTGCCTACAGAATTTATTTGGAACAGAAAGAATTAACTGAGAAATAACATCTACTTCATGCCTGGTTTAGTTTCAATGAATGCTCACAAAACTTTTGCTTTGCCCCAACTTCTTCTTCACTGAATTTTCACTTTATACTGCTCTCGCTCCTTTTCTTCTCTGCTCTGCTTCTGATCCTTTATTTAGATTTAATCTATTTTTCTCAAGGATGATTTTTAACAACTCTTCAACAAGTATTTATACACTTCATCAACCTTGGAATGATCAACAAGGTTGGCTAAACTTAACGCGAATCTTTACATTGTCGACCAAACATAGCTAAGACTTGAATCTTCTTCTATTAACATGCCATGCTTCATAAAATGATCTTTAGATCATCTGCAACACTCTAGGAACATCTGGTCAGCCAAGACTAGGAAGAACATCAACTTCAAAGAGGAAATCTTCAATAACAATCTTAAACACCAATGCGGACCTCCAACATAGTAGCCACATGATCCAAAGACCTCCACAAGCACATTAAATTTACCAGTAACATCCAGTCTAAACCAAATTACCAGAATCATTTGTATCTTCCTCTGGTTCCTCAAGAACACTGTCTGCCATGATTGTCAAACTAGAAGGATGGCTTGCAGACCTCCAAACCATGAACCATTGGAGTTGATGATACACACTAACTTCCCAAACATGCCTTCAGATCTGCAGACCATAATATTTCACTGTGGAGCAATCCAGACCAACTTACTGTCACTATGTCTCTTTTGAATACTGCAAAATCTGGTTCTACTCAGATGGCCATAACTTCTTCAAATCTTCATGTGGACTTCTCAATTCTTAACTGGAACAACC
Organism: Cunninghamia lanceolata; assembly: GCA_027924645.1. Classification (NCBI taxonomy): domain Eukaryota; kingdom Viridiplantae; phylum Streptophyta; class Pinopsida; order Cupressales; family Cupressaceae; genus Cunninghamia; species Cunninghamia lanceolata. Next base: position 4,523,617 of record BSBN01000061.1, on the reverse strand, counting down.
TCTGACAATCATCTACACATCCATATGGTCTGCAAACATTGATTCTTCAATAATTTTCTCAATATCCTCAATATTCCAATCTTCTGAACAAGCAACAAAATAAGGCACAGTTGACACCAATGACAACAAGAATATGTTGACATCAATGACAGCACCGCTTAGGCACATCTTTGCAACAGTGTGTATGTGTGAGAAATAGTGAGTGAGTTAGTGAAAAGTTAATTTTGGCATTCACTTTGTTTGAAGTCCATGTGCGTTTATGTGTGAAAAGTAAATTTTGGCATTCACTTGTTTGAAGTGCATGTGTTTGAGTGTGTGAAAAGTAAATTTTGGCATTCACTTTATCTGAAGTGTGTGTGTGTGTGTGTGTGTGTGTGTGTGTGTGTGTGTGTGTGTGTGTGTGTGTGAAAAGTAAATTTTAGCATTCTCTTTCTTTGGAGTGCATCTAAGCCTAACAAAAATACTTTGATGTTCACTTTGTGCGAAGTATATGTGCAAAAATGCTTTCAAACTTCAATGATGTGCACTTTGTGTGTTTGATCTAACTTTGGCTTTCAGTGTGTGGGCATGGTTTTGAAAGTTAACTTTGGCTTTCACTATGTTTGTGAATGAATGTTGGCATTCACTCTATGTTCATTCTCGTGTGTGTGTGTGTAAAAAGTTAATTTTGGTATTCACTTTGTCTAAAGTGTGTGAGTGTGTGTGTGTGTGTGTGTGAAACTTAACCCTAAGAAAATACTTTGACGTTTACTTTGAGTGAAGTATATGTATAAAAATACTTTTAAACTTCAACAATGTTCACTTTGTGTGTTTGAATGAACTTTGGATTTCATTGTGTGTGCATGGCTTTGAAATTTAACTTTGGTATTCACTATGTGTGTGAATTGTGTGTGAATAAATTTTGACATGTATTCAATGTGCATGCATGCATGTGTGTGTGAAAAATTAATTTTGGCAATCACTTTGTTCAAAGTGCATGTGTGTGTGTGTGTTTGAACTAACTTGGGAGGCATTATGTGTATGTGTTTGAAAGTACTTTGACATTCATTTTTCATTGTGTATGAATGTACTTAAACTATCACTTTATGTGGAGTATGTTTGTGTATGTTTAAAAGCTTGTTTTGTGTGGATTGTATTTGTGTGTGTATAAAAATAGTTATTGTATCTATTATGTAGGAGAATATTTGTCTTGCTAATATTGTGGACTTTTTATATTCATACTTAGCTTTTTATTAGTTAGATTTTAAAATATTTTGTGTAATTTTATAGCATTTTTCAGGCTTGAAAACTAAATTTTGTATGTATAGATGATGTGATACTGAAAAACTCCACCTCCCTTTCATTTTCTGCTCAGGAACATTTCAAAAATGGAAATTTCCTAGAAATGTACTAGATACTTCAAGAAATATTTCCATTACAATTTCCTCTAGAAACTCCATGTGAGAATTTCCTTAATGTTTCCAGCATACACAAGCATTTTACTCTCGAAAAAACTCATTTTGTGGGGCTAGCTACACTCTAACCAAAAAGAAGGAAATCAAATTTAAATAAAAAGCTCAAATCATCACAAACTCTATTGTGGTTCCTGTTGTTCTTCTTAATATTCAAATGTGTGATGGGAATACTTAGAAATCTAGACTCTAGTTCCCAATATTTAAAAGAAAATGTTTCTTATTGTACTCAAATATATTTGTAACTCTATAATCAATGCATTGGCTGATGTAACTCATATGTACTTGGAATGTAATTTTGAGGCTTAGAGCCCTTATTCATGTTTAATTCTATGATCAGTGCATTTCCTATTGTAACTTTTATCTCACAATCCCATGCTCTGACTAGAATTTTGTTGCTTTCTATATCTTATCTATATTTGCAAAACTAGTGCTTCTAAAATACTTGCTAGACAATCCAAAAGATTGCATATTTGAACACATAACTTAACAAGAATGTTTTCCAATACTTTGCAATAAGATTCTATATATCTCGAACATATTTGAGACCAAAACCATTGTTTCCATCCTAAACAAAGTTAGGTATATCAATCAGTTGGTAGTTGACAATGGTTAGATGTTGAAGTGGAGAATAGATAACACATGAAATGTAGATATGACTTTAGTAGGAATAACACAAGATGTGACATGACAGGTGAACGCTGAAAAGGGAAAGACATATATAGAAAAATTAAAGTGTACAAGTTATCAATTATAGACCCAAAAAGTCATGTAAAGGGGTTGCAAAGAAAAGCAAGTAAATTAGGAATTTAGGACCCCAAAACAAAACTAAATTTTAATTTTGTGAATGCCTACAAAGAAGTTAAAGAAATTCTCTTCCCAAACAGTATCCTACAAAGATAAAATTTGATGCATAGGATTTGAGTGGCAATTACTTCCCTGCACAATATGATCAAATTTATGTGACAATGGGAGTGCTTAAGTTGAGTACATTTGGCTTCATATTTAGTTTTTATGAAACTAGATAAATCAACATTCCTACAACTAAGGTATGCCATGAAATCAGACAAACAAAACCTATATATGCCACATAATTATCAATCATAAATAAAATCACTACCGTCTAGTATATAGAGTAATGCAGAACTCATATTCGATTACCTCAAAGAATTTTAGTATTTATTAACCATACTCCCTAATTGATTTATCTATATGAGTCTAGTAGAGATATGCACAATTGATTAACAAAATTAATTTCTTGTGACAAAATATCAGTAATTTTATAAAATGTGTCTCAAAGAGTGTATAATTATAATTCATTAAAAGATATTTTGCATAGCTAGTTGTGGGTACCCTATTGTACCAAGATGAAAAGGGCTTAATGACTGATATCAATATTCAAGTAACAATGGGAGTGCCTATTTTGCAAATGGTGTAGACTATTCTTCTATAAATAAGGATGCACTAATATCCAAATTTTAATTGAAAGAACCAGTTGTAGAAACTTGATGCAATTTGTGATTGATATGCCCAGCTGAAGACACCCACAATGCCTTGATAGATTGAAAGTAATCTCTCTAAGACCACCATTGAAATGAAGTCCTCAGACAGAACATCGGTAATTATTTTTTACACTACAAAAAAAATTAAAAAACATTTTACAAACTTCAAATATAGATCCATGGAAACATAATGAGATGTGGATTTTAGTCACATGTTATTGTCATGAATACCTTGATAGACGTCTATGCAAAATGTGGAATAATGTAGAAGGCATGCAAATTGTTTGATAAAATTCCTAATGAAGATGCAGTTTCATGGAATGCGATGATTAAAGGTTATGCACAATTTAGGTTTTTTGAAAAAGAGTTGGATAATTTTAAGCAAATGCAATTGGGAGATGTAAAGACAAAAACCTTTGCCTACATCCTCCTAGCGTGTGTTGAAGTGGGATCTTTGGGACAGGGCATGGAAGTCCATCAAGAGATAATTAAAATAGGATTGCTATCAGATGTTGTAGTTGTAACTGCCTTGATAGACATGTACACAAAATGTGAGAGCATAAAGAAGGACATGAACTATTCAACAATATAACTGAATGAAATGTTGTCTCATAGAATGCAATGATTGCATGGTATGTAGAAAATGGGTTTGTTGCTAAAGCCTTCAAATTTTTTAATCAAATATAGTTGGCTGGTGTAAAGGCAAACTTAGCAACCTTTGCCATTGTGCCCCCTGCATGTGCCAAAATGAGATATTTTGAGCATGGTACTCAGATTCATCAAAAAATAATGAAAAGTGGATTTCTATTAGAGGTGGTTCTAAATGCTCTTTTAGACATGTACTCAAAATGTGGAAAAATTTAGATAGCGTGCAAATTGTTTGACAAAATGCCTTGACGAAATGTGGTCTCGTGGAATGATATGGTTACAATATATGTAAAAAATGGTAATCTTAAGGAGACTTTAAGCCTTTTCAAAGAAATGCCTCAACGAAATGTAGTCACATGGAATGCTATGTTTACAAGACATACACATAATGCATTCATTGAAAAAGCGTTGGAAGTTTTCAGGCATATGCAATTGGAAGGTGTAAAGCCAAACTTGACAACATTTACCAGCATCCACCCAGCATGTGCCCAAATGGGAGCTTTCGAACAAGGTAAGGAGATACACCAAAAAATAATTGAAAGCTGGTGTTTGTCAGACGTTGCAAATGCCATGATAGACATGTATGCAAAATGTAGAAGTATACAAAAGGCACATCAAATTTTTAACAAAAGACATCATCTAGGTATAATCTCATGGAATACATTGATTGTAGGATATGCTGTAAATTCTTTAACTGCATGAGTGACTCTTACGACATCATGCCCACGATGGCGTCCACTATATCCTATTCTAACCTAACATACACCAAAAACCTTAGCCCATAAAATTTCTTAAATTTGCAAGAACTTGGGATCTGTTAACCATCTCTTTCTAGCTCTCCTTCGTTTCATATATGCTATCTACTAGATCATTTCTAACTATATATCTGACAAAACCCTACCTCCTTTTGTTTTGCTTCGATGGGTGTCCATGCTATCAATTTGACAAAAGTAAGGAGAGTGCTAGTAAAAATTGTGGAGCACGGCTCTGTTATCATGGAGCTCCAATAGACTTCATTTCCTCAAAGCATTCTATGAAATATATCCCCATATCTTGTCTATGCTTCCATATTTTCCATTCAGCAGCCCCCATTTTAACTTAAGTCATGAGGATGTTTGCAATTTGTTCTACTGCTTGCATTTGTTTGAAAGTTTCTAAAGCATTTTCAACAAATCCATTTTGTGTCTTCTTTGTGATCATTGCATACCATGAAATTACATTTCTTTGGGGCACTTTATCAAATAGTTCACGTTCTTTCACTGGCAGGCTGCAACTTACTTCTTGTTCGAGAGTCCCCAACTTGGTGCATAGGTAAGGAGGATACATTTGCTTGAAAGTTTCTAAAGCATTATTAGTGAATCCATTTTATGCATACCCTACAATCATTGTAGTCCATGTGACTGTATTTCTTTAAGGCATTCCTATCAAATGGTTAGCACACTCTGTCTATGCTTCCACATTTAAATATGAATCTACCAGAGCATTTCCAACTATAAGATCTAACAAAAACCCCTGTATCCTTAACGTTTAAATGGATGTCCATGCCTTGTTACAGGTCATGGCTCAGGGAAGTATGGTTTTACATTTGCTTCAAAGCTTCTAAAGCCTTTTCAACAAATCCATTCTGCGCAAATCCTACAATCATAGAAATTTAAGAAATTACAAAAGGTGGAAAAGCATTGCCCATACCTATACCAGGAGGTCCTTGGATCAAAACCAAGTGATTGTTTACTCTAGTAAATATTCTTACAATGGTTTAAAAGCTGCCTCTATCCTTCTATACATGTCATAACGTGCAACCCCACTCATTCAAATAATAGCGTGTTACGTTATTTTCTTTAGGTAGCGAGAGAATGAATGGTTATAATTTGATTAGCATAACATGCTTGAATGGAGAGATTAGTTTTCACATGTAAGAAATAAATGGGAAAATATAATATTATAGAGACTTTTCATTATTCTACTCATCATAAATAGTTGTCAAGAATAATATTCCAAGTGTCAATGCTTCTCTAAACATGCATAAATAAAATAAAATAAAGATTTTTCTCGGATGGACTACCAAATGAGGACTACCAATTTTTTGGCAGTCACAAGATTGTGCACATATAGAATGGCCTATCGGCCAAATTACTCAAATGATAAAGCTTCACCAGGGAGGTTAGAATACATGGATATACATAAAAATGGATTTGTTGAGAATGGTTTTTTTTTTAAATCTACAAGCCAATGCATTGGCGAAAATTTCCCAAAAGAAATCATCTCAAGAATGTAGTGATTGCAGAATACTCAAAATTAATTGTTTGAAAGATTTTAAATATTTTGGATAATGTCAAAATGTGGAGCACAGATAAAGCACACAAATTGATAACAAAAAATTACATTAAAGATAAATTATCTCAAGATTTTAATGTTTGTAGGATACTCCCTATATGGATTGAGTAAATTAAAATTTCTTGACAACTTGAAATGTGAAAGTTCAGACAAAGCACAAAAACTGTCTGCAAAAGAAAGAGAATAAAAATGCATCAAAGTTTAGTCATCTAATGATTGCGGGTTAATCACAAAATGGATCGCTATAAGGGCTTAAAAAATATTTCATGCAAAAGCCCCGAGAGCCATGCATGCACAAGATTTGTGTTAAAAAAAAAACTAAAAGAAAAGCAACTTCCTAGAAATCAAATCTTAATAAAACAAAAGTTATTCTTTATCTTAATATCTCCTTTAATTTATTTTAAATTTGTTTTAATTTATAATTAAAACTTTAACAAGAAAGTAGTTATTTCTTATCTAAATATTAAAAAATCTTTATTACTTTATTATAAGCTTTGCTATAAAAACAAAAATCTTACTCTTTTTTAAAGCATGAAATCTACATAGCGAAATAAAGCATTAGCTTTTAATATCATCCTCTTTTATTTAATTAAAAAAAAGAAATCAAATTAAAACAAAAATTATTCTTTTGTTAATAACTCCATTAAATTATTTTAATTTTGTTTAAATTAAGAATATTAATCTTTTTTTTTAATAAATAATGCACAAGATTCTTTTAAAACTTAAAATCATGTATCCGTTTTAAATCTACATATTTTTAACCATTAAATTTTCAACAACATAAATTGATAGAAAACATGCATACCTCCATTTGTATCGCTTGACAACAATAGTAAAATCTACAACATATGGCTCAGTATTACCACTTGATGATCTGCCATCTCTAAGAATCTAGATGTTTTCAAGCTAGTACAAAATTGTGCACCAGGTCCATAGTAACCCTTACTAAAAGGGTATGCTCTGCATAACCCATTCTTTAACTTGCTCACCGTACAACCATTAAGTATATCATCGTTATATGAATCTAGTTCCCTAGGTAAGTCCTAAGAAGTAGGTTAGGTGGCCTTATAGTCCATCTCTAGTTAACCACGATTGAGATTTTATCTATACCTGCAAACTCAAGTCAAACATTGCACATAGCTACCCAATATGTAACAATAGCCAAGCACAAGAAAAATCAACCAACATCATAATCCACATTTTCATAATTGTAATATAATTATTATAACATAATCATAATAATTCTAACAATACACAATTAAATGTGATTTGATCATTTGTTAAAGCAATAAGCAAAACCACATAGTTAACCCAACTAGCATATCATTTAATTAAAAACAATGAAGTTGAAAGAACTACACAAGATAGATCATGATAATATAGTAAAACTACAATATGCAACTACTAGACAAAGAGAAAGGAAAAAATACCTATGGACCTTATAGTTACAAGGGCATGGGGCGCACAATTATCATGAGTTTTGATATTTTGGGGCATGCAAGATTTAAATCCAATAACCACCTTTATATCTTTTGCTCAATACACCTCATCTACCCATTGAGACTTTTCCCCTCCTTCCTATGACCTATCCCCACCCTTTCCCCTCCTTTTGAATCATCTTTATCACTTTTATATCCTATATCTAATTCTCTTACAAAGCCTTTACTTCATCCTTTCTTTGATTCATCGTATCCCTCCTCCGTTCTTAATGTTGTACCACCTTTACATACTTTTGACCCTATGCCTCTTCCCTTGCAAGAACCCTTGTTTTCTTCCAATGGGATGCCAACTTACTCTTCCCCACCTACTTCTACATTTCCATACCCACAATACCACATACTATCCTTCCCCTACTAATGTTGCATCCTTCTCTACATGATATTCACTCCCCTCCTACACTTGATTGGAATTATGTCGATACTAAATATAAATAGCTAAATGTGTAATTAGAATCTCTTACTTCTCCTCCAACTTTGTATTCCACACTATCATTATTGAGCTCCCATTTTTCTTCTATAATTCTCCATTAATATTCTCCTAGTGGTGTGAGTACTCTATGATTTGATAAATATAATATCCAAGGTGGTCCTATTTGAGGGTGATTGCAAAAAGATGAAGGTCAAATAAGAGGAAATGCTTTTGTGTTAAAAATGTTTGACACCCAAGCCTTAGCACCCAAGAAGGATATATTTGGTCATGATTGACACCAAAGCCTTGCCAAATATCTAGTAGCACTAGATATCCAATGGAATCAAAATCTAGTCTTAATAGATTAGATATCTAGTCATAATATATTAGTTATATTATTGGTATTGAAAAACTTTACTTTGATCTATATGGATAACAACTTTATATTACCAAATTTTTAACAAAATTAATGGGTTTTGTAAAGGAAAGTGTCTACTTTCAAATAAAAAAAATTTCAAACTTTAAACCTAATTTATAAAAAAAAATGATTTTCCAAACATAATTTTTGACAAAATTAAAAAGGTATACTTGCTTGTCCTTTTAATAACTTATCATTTTGAAATTTATTTTTAAAAAAATATACAAGACCAAACTAGACATCATTTGCTAGGCACTAAAAAGATTTCATGTTATGATTATTTTAGGTCAAATTAATTGGGTTATACACAAGGGCTTTAATATTCATACCTTAATCCTACTAAATAATCAATTAGAACATATTTGATAAATATTAAAAAAATATCTAGACTAAGTCTCAACATCTATTACATCTTTTTACAAAAAGATTTTGAAAACTACTTTCATTTACTACTTTTTAGGCAAGTCATACACTTGCAGGTTTTTGCCTTTGTCAATTTCTTCTAAAAGGTATGTACATCCTTTACTTATCCAACTTTTATCATCTATATATTAGAAGAAATTACATATTTGAAACTTAGAAATAGAAACCTACATTTCATATTCTATTTTAAAATGCTTCAAATCTTTACCCTTAGTACAACTAACTCTAGTTTTTAGGAAAAAAATTCTATTTTTTTATCATTTTAGACCCTCATTACCTTGCAGTCTTGACATGTCAGCGGTCTAATTATTTTTAGGAAACCTAAGACAATGTTTTCAACAAAGGTACAGTCATACAAATTCATTGTATGATAGAGAGAATCTTTTTAATTGTTCATAAAAATTATGATTGAGAAGAGCAGAGTTAAATGCCAACTAGCAAGAGATTGGCACACTTAGTATAATGGCACAACTATAGAACCATGTTGCAATTGTGAGAAATGGAATAAAACTTTTTAAAAAGTAGGCACAACAAGATGAAACCATGGTGCAGTATTTCTAACTACAACTCAGCCAATATAAAATCCAACACAAGTTCTTATGAGGCACAACCATTTTAACTCCAATGCCTCTCCATAGATCTTCAAAGCACTCAATATTTGATGCTTCCGTTTCTAATGCAACCATATTCATATTGTGCAAGCATAAAAACTGAGATTGAGCTCTCATATTTGAACTCAAACTCTGAGGAGAAGGTGCGACCATGAAGACAATGATGCAACTATAAAAATATGGTACATAATGCATAGAAAATGCTCAAAGAAAATATCCAGTGCAGAATGCAACCTCCTTTGAAGACAAGGATGTGGTATGCAGCTATGCAGAGGTTTCTTAACAGAACAACATTTCTTAGACAAAGCACAAGCTATATGGCCCGGAGGCCTCAAGCCCTATATAAGCATTTTAATCTAAATAGAGCTCCCTCAAATAGCAAAACGTAACCACTACAAACAGAGGTATGACCATTCAGAAACAAGGTGTAGCAATTCAAATTTCTACACAAGCAATTCAAATGACCAAAGGCAATGTAAATCACAGCTAAGCACACAAACTAGGTGTAGGCTTTAAAAGATAATACGAAACTATAATGAGGAACCACAACTGCAAATCCAAGCACAGGTTTCCAGAGAATAAGGCCATTTCAAATTGAATGATCTAATGTTCCCAAAGAAGAAATTCCAAAATTAGAATGATGTGCTAAATTGGTCATTTTTCTCCAGCTCAACATCTTCCCAAAGAATGGCGCACCAGAAAACATTGTCAGAAGCTCTTCCTCTTTAGAATTGCTCCTCTAAGAAGTTGTCATAAGTGCTTGATCTTCCAAGGTGCACCATTGGTCATAAAGCAAGTGACATGGAAAGTGGCCCCAAAAGAGCCTGCACTTTAAAAGATTTCTTACTTAGGTGGAGATTTAGTGTTTTCTAATTAAATGTTTTCATTTAAACATCAAAATGATAAAATAAGGCGTGACATGAAAAGTGAGCCTGGGGCATTTAAAAGGAAAGGCATTTTAAAATGATTTGTATCTTAAAAGATAAAGGAGGGGAGATGCAAATGATGTGGGCCCATGGGTTTTAAAAGAAGAATATATTTATTTAAAGTACACGCTTTTTATAAAGCATAGGAACTAATAGAGTAGGGATTATATTAAAATGAAGTCATAAGAGCATAAGCTATGGCATGAAGAAATCTCACAGAAAAGAAGGCAAAGAACAACAAATTTAGAGTGATTTCTTCATGCAATGGAAAAAGAGATTTTGCATGCCAAGAGGATTTAATTAAGGTAAAAAGAGAGGGTGAATGAGTAGTGAACTTAGGGAGATGGTTGGCACATAGTGAAATATGTGTTTTTGCATGCAAAAAGAGAGCAGTTAACAAGAGGTGTTTTTCATGTAGGTGTTGGCTTACAGATTTGCCATTTAACTCTATATTCTCTCGCCCAAACAAATGACAAATGTAACCACAGTTGAGCCAGTAATAATAATATTTTATCACCAACTCTCTGCTTATTTTACAAGGTGGCAGCTACCTTCGATTGATATTCAACAAATCAAAAATCTATGATGCTTTTAACTAGAAAGAAAAGAAAGGGAATGCTTTTAACCGGAAAGCTTTGAAAGGAGATTTTTATACAAATAAATGAACCAATACTCATAGAAGCTCAAAGACTCCGAAGAATAATAATTGGAAAGAGAAGATTTTAAATTATAATCACCATAACATATCCATTCAAAGATAGATATCCACAGCAATGAAATCACCAACTGAACTCTCCAACATAAAGAAAGATCACCACAAATATGGCATTCAACATAAGTAGAATGATAGCTCAAACATTATAACACAAAGATCATATATGCCTGAACAATTCCAACTGTGTATCTTTTCTATATATTGAAGTAGATTGAAATCAAAACAAACATATGAGATATCTAACTAAATTGAGAAAAACAAAGTTTGCCCAACTAGAAAGATACTTCCATTGTTCCCCATCACATATTTATAAGCATAAAATAATAAGTATCTTTGAAAGAAGAACAGTTTCTTGAAGACAACCACTTCCTTTTTTTAAAAATAAAGTCTTTAAAAGTTTTGAGCCAAATAACTTGAAAAGCATAAAAGAAATAAACTTAATTCACCACCCCTTCATTTTCTTTAGGATCTTCAATTCTCTCCACCGCTTGATCTTCGACCATCTTCTCTCACACCTTCAACCTAAACTTGTACTCCCGATACTTTGAGATGATAGCAGTAATACTTTTGCTTCCTGGAACAGTAGTGTTCTGCAATCTAGTTTTAAATTTGGCCAAGTTCTTAGCTACTCCCTCCATAGTCTCCTGGATCATCTCATCCCTATTTCTATAACCATTAAGATAAACTTGCTTATAGCCCAATTTGCTCAGCAATTCACCAGAAACAGTCTCAGGATCAGCAAGCTCACTATAAAGCATGTCTTTGACTTCCTTGTTGATATCATTGGGATCACGTAGGTTTTCTCCAAAGTCATCCAAAATATTTATTTTAAGTGCATTACAATCCCTTTGAATACCAACCATTAGGTCTAGGTATTTTTGCAGAGCCTTGTTGATCTGATTGATAAGATTGTCATACATATTGAGCTTCCAGTCCAACGAGTCAACCCAGGACAAATCAATTTCATGGGGGTTGCTAGCCAGATTTTCCTTCGTGAGTGTTATGGAATCTAATGCTGCTAACTCAGCAACATCCTTTGAAAGCACATAAGTACTTCCTTGTTCTTTTCTTAATTGTTGAAGTTCATTGACCAATTCTTTTCTTTTATTGTGTATAAGAGATTAGCTTTGTATCATTTTAATCAAGAAAAATAAAATATCACAAGATAACCTTTCAACCCACTCATTGATGGCCTTGGTAAAATTCTGACTCCTTTTAATCTGCTTAACAATATTTGCATCGATCCCAATGACCTCTAAGCTAGGAGCTTCCTGAGAAGAAGGTGCCACAATTGACTGGATGAATTGGCTCAAAGACAAGATTTGAGATTGGAGTTTTATATTTTCTTTCCTTTCTTCCTTAGCTCTTTTAATCAAAACATTGATAGAATAATTTGCATGGTGTGACTCCCCCTCAAGAGTGGAAGGGCCTAAGTCAATATGACTTATTTTATAATTTGCCTCGGTTATATCATTTTCATCCAAATCTTTTATGGGATCGGCAATTTTCAATACCTAGTGGCCAGAAGTAGCATCATTTATCATTCTGGACATTCTCCTAGCCTTCTTAGGCTTTGAAGTCCCTTGCAAAAGCATAGCAATAGTATCAATCTCTTTGGCCGTAGTGGGAACATTTTTCCTCTTTTTCTCTACCACCTTTTTTAGCCAGCTAGGAGAGGAAGTCACCATAGTAGTATTTATATTGTCAGATATAGATTTACTTCTTTCTTCTAGTGGGGAAGCAACATGAACTTCTTCATTATCAGGAGAAGAGGATACATCAAGAAAATTGGGAAAAGAACTATCATTAACAATTGAATCAAAAATGGGGTCGGGGTTTACTGCCACTGCCTGAACATTTCTTTTTCTCACAAGAGGACAATCTGATTCACACACTAATTTCAATTTGACGGCATCATTGGACCTCTCACCATCACCTCCTAACTGTGAATTAGAAATAGATTGTGACATGTCATGTGACCGTGAGGAAGTCTGCATAGTAGAATTTTGCACCATTTTCTGCCCAGTAACCCCTAAAATACCCGATTCATGAGGTGAACCTGCATGTCCACGCCACTTACCAACCAGCCAATCCTCAATTCTTTTAATCAATGGTGCAGAGCAAACATTTATATCCACAACCTCCTTCTCAGACCAATTTATACAGGGAAGGGGTTTTGACAGCAGATTCTGGTATTCCACATCAATTACTTTCAAATCCTCGTCTTTTTTGGAATATGAATGGGTAAACCAAAAGCCCAGATTTGACTTATGGTAAGTCTCATGTAGCTTCTTCCAAGAACTTCACAGTCATCCGCACAATCCTCCCAGAAGTCTTATAGGCTCGAACGATGCTCATAAGAGCTAGAGCCATAGAAGTTCTGCTTTACGTAATTCTTGCTATCAAAGTGTTGCCTCAAAGATAAAGAGTGAAGATTAAATTCTACCAATGCATGCTCAGCTCCTTTAGCAGCATCTTTATTTTTACAAGAATAAAATGATAAAGACAATGGAAATGTATAGCCTTTCTTTCTCATACTCTAGTATTTAACATTTACAACAGTCATTTGTTTGCAAACTTCCAAAAAGACAATGTAGTCACTAGGGTACCGAGGCAACTTGGTTGGGGCTGACTCATAACCCCCCAATCTCAAGTAGGTGAACCTATCAAATTGGATATAAAAACTCCCAAATTACATGACTAGAGATGCAACCTCAGGAGAAATCCTCATTTCAGAATCACAGTTCAACTTTCTCACCAAAAACATTAAAAAGGCATCATTAACCCGATGAAAATATTTCATCCCAACATCTTTGGTAAACTGAGGAAAAAAAGCATACACAGGTGTATCTGGGGTTAAAGACCCACGAGGCCTCAACCCAGCCTAGAAAACCTCTTGACTGGCTAGAACATATACTAAATAGGAGCACATGTGAAATGCAGAGGTCTCTTGAAACTTCAACAATTGCTCATTCAAGTGATAGCTTATCATTTTAGCCCAGTCAATAAACTAATTCTCACTACATATCAGTAATATAAAGTAGCACATCTAGAATTCAAAAGAGCTAGCATTTTCACTACCCACCACCCGGTGCAATAGGGTGATAATATCTGAAATTTTGTCCTTAAAATGTGCTCTTTTAAGTGTAGGGGATAACTAAGACTTACCTCTTTTCTCTAATTTTAGCCAGTTGCGCGCAATAGAATTTATGCACCATTCTTCATTCTCCTTGAAGAATTCTGCACCCAAGGCTACAGACATGACTTCGTATTTCTCTTGTCTTGGAATTTTCAATGCATAGGAGATAGACTCATAATCAATTCTCGCAACCACCACACCTTCCTTAGTCTTGATTTCCAAGGTCTCGGGGTCGTATTGTTGGCAAGAGACACTATATGGATTCATAAATGTTGTCATTGATGGCAACAAAGGTTAGCCCACACATCCACAGGACATAATGAGTCTTGACCAGAAGACAGATTGCAAAGTGTTGAGGTCTGGTAAGCAGGAACAGAGCAGTCAGCGAGGTCTGACAGACAGGTTCGGATCTCTCAGGGGAAGTATCTTGGTGAAGTGTGGACTTGGTGAAGTCAAGAGGAGTATCTTGACTGATAGATTCCAAGGTTTGAGCCTCCGGTGTGGAAAGGATAAAGAGATATGAATGCTTGAGTGTCAGGTTCCCAAGTGACAGTGTGAACAGAAGAAGAACTGTTTGGCAGAACATCAGACTTTATTCCAGATGAGTTACTGATGATAGAAAAAGTTCTTAAGGCATAATTTATGTTTAGCCAACATGATTGATGACTTCTACAAGTATATGCTTGATCCGCATTACTTGATGTGCAAGGATTCAGTTGACAGATCAGAGTTTGTGAAAAGATTGACTATACCGGATGCTGACTAGAAAGGTGATGAAATCACTTGTGCGGATATATATACAAGATGGATTTAGTTGTGAGATGTGTTGTTGTTGTAAGCAAGGTACGAAGAAAAGTAGTAGAGCTGAATAAAAGCAGAAAGGAAGATCTGGTATGTGAAAGGAAAGCAGCGTATGAGAAGAGGAAAGATGAAGTGCAGCAGATCAGTGTACTGAGCCTAACCAGAACTGAACTCCAGCATATGTAGATGCTTCCAATCAGTTCAAGTATTGTATAACACTCTTTTTGTAGACAATGTGTCTCTTGTAGGCAGTGTGCCTTCTTGTGAGCAGTGTGCTCGGGCAGTGAGCCCTAATTGGCATGTGTCATCCATTTTTCTTATTCTTCTAACAGAGAATAATCCTTGGGTTAATCACCTCGTGGTTTTTCCCTTAACCAGGTTTTCCACGTCAAAATCTTGGTGTTTTATGTGTTGATGTGTATCTACTCTGGTGTTTATGTCTTCCATGAATGATTAATTGCTATGCTATCGATTAACAAAGTGGATTTAAGTGTTTGAATTGAAAGCGAATTAAGAATAACTGATTCACACCCCCCCTCTCAGTTATCAACACGTATCTCTCCATCCATGCAACAATTAAATCTTCACAACACACTAAAATAGGGAAACATACTGCATGAGCCAAACTACTCTGTAGAATTTTCTCTATGAATGATGACTTGTCTTTCTGCTACAGACGAGACTAGAATTCTGCCAAGTCTATGTGTCCAAGTTTAGTGTCTTTCACTTTAGACCAATTGCTCTCAATTCTAGAGTGGGAGGAGACACTCTAAAATTTGAATTTCATTACAGCGACCAAGAACCAAGGACTATGATAGAGTATTGTGAAAGTAACAATTCAGAATAGAAAGAAAGCAGCAGAACACTTAGACAATTTTGGCACACGGAATGAAATGATGTGAAGTTATAGCGCTCTATCATGCTTTTAAATGTCAAGCTATCGTGGTACCATTTTCGCGCCTTGAGAAATTAACTCAAAGATTTGCTCATTTTTTGAAAATTCGTTGAAGGACATCTCACACCAGCAGCATACAACACTTTAAATGACCATTAACTACCTTGGTTTCTAGTCCACCACTTAATCGTCGCTGAATTACGAGAAGTAAGAACTTCAGAACCTTATGTCGTGGGTTATAAAGTTTGAAAAACCTGTGACACAACAATAACAAGAGGGAACCAAGTGGGCAACAAAACATAACACAAAGAACGTGAAATCGTGGGGTTTCAAAACTTTAGAACCTAGCGATAAGGTTAGAAAGCTTAGGGAAATAGCGACTAGGTTAGGAAACTTGTAGTATCTGCGACTTCAAAGATATTTCTAAGGCACAACAGTAGAAACTCACAACCTCTGGGACCTAGAAACCTAGAGTACCATGTGGATGAACCATAGAAACAAATGAGACTTAGAAATAAAAACAAGGGGTAACAGTAGGAAAGGAAGGTAGATTGGGGATTCAAATTTTTTAGATTTCTTTTCTTTTTCTATGGAGTCTTCTTTTACATTATAGGGAAGATTATTATTCATTCAATAGTAGGAGGGAGAACATAAATGAGATTTTTCGATAACAGACTTAGGTCTTTGTGCCATTTCTTAGAACTGATTGAACATTGAAGAATTGTGCTTCTAGCCTCTTGTAATCTATGCTCAATTCACCAATGAAGGGAAGATTGACATTTTGTGTCCAAAATTTATCCTTATTGAATTTTCTATCATTCTTATTCCAGATTTAGCCTTAGTTTATCTATTTGAATGATTGATGATTAGTTATTGATTAATAATCATGCATATGAGTGTCTTTTATCTTAGTAATATATTATCATAATTTACATAGTCATTAAATCCTGTGTATTTTTTTAAAGTCAATAGGAGGTTCCAAAATCTAGTGTATCACCTTAGAATAGTTTTATTTTCAATTATTTTCTTTTATTTTCTCACAAAATCTAAAGAGAATTCCTTGAAGATCCTATGAAGAACTAACTTCTAAAATCCTAGAGCAAGCCACATCCCACATTTGTGAGATTTCTTATGTTGGTGCAAGTTTGCATATGGGTGCAATATTCAGGTGTCACTTTGAACATCAATAGTTTTATGCATGCTCGGTGGGACACAAGTTAGAGACTTTGGTCAATGCTTCGTGATATTTGTTCTACATTTTGTGATTTTGATGGGAAATCACAAAAATATTTTCTCATAGGAGCATGAATCTTCAATCTGGAAACTTTGTTGGTGATTTCATCTCAGATCTGTACCTCTACAAAACAAGGTAGATCATATTTATGTGCATCTCAATATTCTAGCAAGAACTTCACCATTTGTGGCTTAGGATTCAAGTGGTATGTTGCAACAAGGTTTTTAAGTTCCTAAAATGGCATTTAGAGCATCACCTCATTTTCATCGAGATGGGTCTGCTTGTCCTACAAATCATATTCAAGATATTGTAGATTTGTGCAATATTCACCATATCACAACTAAAAATATAGTTCTTCAGTTACTTGCATTCTCTTTTAAAGGAAAAGAACAAGAACGGTATATAACTCTTCAATCAGATTCAATCACAAAATGGGATCAACTTAGGGAGCTCCTCTTTGATCAATTTCATTAGAAGATAGTTACTAGCTCTGCCTCATCACAATCAAGAGATATCCTATAGAGTGCATGCATGATCTCAATGCATGATTTGACAAGGTGTGGAATTTTTTTTTTGAAGGCTTTAGATTTTGAAATTGCAATGATGATACAAGTTTTAGGAGGTGAAACTTTGTTGTTGGTATGTGGTGACTAATCATGTAAGTATTGTACACTCGTAACGTATCCTTGCCGGGTTTCAGGGCCAGGCTAGGCTTCGAGCGGGGGTTTGGGGGCGGTAGCCCCCAAGAAGCAAGGGTTCAGGGGCACAACCCCTGGAAAATTATTTTTTCCCTCTTTTTTTTTGCCCATTTGGAGTCGGTTGTTAATTTTTTGTGAACTGACAAAAGAAAAAATGATATTGTAAAACCCTAATTCTAGAAGCTTCCAAAAAGCTTGTTATAAGCAACTAGGATGTATGTTGTGGGTGGGATTTCGATATTGTATTATAGCATTGCAACGGTATTGAGTTGCAAGGATTGTTGGTTGTAATCGGTTTGATTTACTGGATAATAATATTAGACTCTTTGTTGGTGGATGGAGCCTGAGTTTGGGTGAACCATGTTAAAAATTGTCTCTCACTATTATTATTTTTGTGTATTATCATTCCTCTGTTTAATCTTTATTTGCATTTAATTGATATCTTCTGCATGCAATTCCTAACACTTGCCCCAATCCTATGACCTAATTATTAGAACTAGAGTAAACCTTATAGAAGATGGTAAATTACCTCCTCTACCTTTGAAATCATTGGTTTCTCAAGAGAATACCTCTTACAAATCCATCACATGTAGCCAAATGCAAATTTGTACTACTCCACCCACCTCATGTTGATATTATACATCATAAGGAGGTGATTGAAATGAAAAAACTTGTATAATCCTTCTCCCATGAGCTCAATGAGATAAAAATCCAATGCATGTACTAGAATGAACCAAATTTTGTGCCTCGGAGATTTAATGAACAACAGTATGTATGCAATCAGCCCATAGAAGTATCAAATCAAGTCTTTTATCAATTTGATATCAAACGGAAATGTCATCAAAATTCAAGTTTCAAAGACCATCATAAAATGAAGGAGATTGCTATTGTTTAAATCCAATGTTTGCAGATGATTATAAACATCATGCAAAGTGAGAAACATGGATTTATGTGTAACATTGAATCCTCTGAAGATTGGTTCATTTGAAGGTTTTTCTCATGCTTTAGATGGGATAAACAAGAGTAAAACCCAAAGCTTGCATAGTGAAAATATTCAGTTATAGGGACAACATGTGCAATATCTAATAGAGATGGGATCAAATAAAGAAGAGGATGAAGAGTATTCTGATGATGATGATTTCTTGACTACTTTTGAAGCTGAAAAGTACTTGCAAAAAAATGATGAAAGCTCCACATATCATTCAAAAGGGGTTGTGAAGGAAATTATCACACAAGCTACAAAGGGTGATTGTATTTGTCTATTTGATGAGCTTTCGCATTTTGTAGGAGATAGTGTAGAGAAGATTGAGCATGATCAATAACACATCGATGATTTGTTCTTGATTATCCAAGGATATCATCCTCTTGATGAAGAAGATTGCACCTTTGAGCACATTCATGGCTTCTTTTTGAAGCATATTTTAGATGATCATGAAGAGAGCATAAATTAGGTATGTGTGGATTTAAATGAAAAGATGGATCTATTTGCCATTCTAAAGGATGCATATTCTGTCCTTCTTGAAGAAGCTATTAAATACACTCGAATTCCCCTTATCATAGCACATCAAAGGATATTTGCAACAATGGAGAGTTCCATGTTGGCAACAATCATACACCATTCTTTATTCAAGATGGAATTCCTATCAAATTCAAGACTATTATGGGCAGCTCCATTTTTTTCAAACCAATTTTGGGAACCTTCTTTGATCACAAATGTGTAGAAGAACATGCAAATGAAGTAGCCAATGGCTTAAAGTTATCACAGATCTCTGAATACAAGCAAGAGTACATTCTCCAAAGCACAATGTTTCCATCCCACCCCAACCAAATCAAGAACAATATGCACATCAAAGAAAATGAAATTACAAATTGAAAGAGGAGGTTCACGAATGTAGAGAAGCAAAGAGGTACAAGTTCTTATTACATTTCTTTGTGCACTTTATTTGTTTTTCATCATTTTAGAATTATTTACATTGAGAAAGATTATTAAACAAGGGAGTTATTTTGTCATTCCTGTGAATAGGCATGTTCCCATATTTCACTTTGTAAAATAGTTTGATTTCAATTTTTTAGAAATAAGTTGTAGAATGCAATATTATTTTTTATATTTCAATTTGTTTTCAATAAAGCATAGTAACAGAGGGATTTGGGTTTCAATGTGTTTGGTGAAATGTTCAGTGCTTTGTTAGTTTGAGGTAGTTGCAAGTGGGTTAATGGTTATGCAGTACTCTACTTTCATGTCCAGAGGTTGTGTATGAATATTTAGTTGTAGATATTTGTAGATTCAATGGTAATATTCTTGCCATCTATTTTCCTTGATATCTAAGACGTCGAGCCTTATGCTTAATGTGATCAATTTGTTTTTCATTTCAAAATTTTTTTACTCCAATGCCCAATGGAGTTGAGGCAATCGATTTGGGCTTCAACGTGTGCAAGCGCACTTCCCCCACAAGTCACCAAAAACTAAAGCGCAATTTTTGTACTACAATTTTAAATTGTTGTAGAGCACTTATGTTAGGGGTCTAATTATTTTCGAGAAACCTAAGACAATGGTTTTAGTAGAGGTACAATCATACAAATTCATTGTATAGTAGCAAGATTCTTTTTACTTGTTCATAGAAAGCTCATATGATTGAGAAGAGTAGAGTTAAAAGCCAACCAGTAAGAGATTTGCACACTTAGTATAATGGCATAACCATAGATCCATGGTGCAATTGGGAGAAATGGTCTAATTTTTTTTTAAAAGGAGACAACCAAATGAAATCATGGTGTAGTCTTTCTAACTACAAGTTAACCAATATAAAATCCAACACAAGTTCTTGTGAGGCGCAACCATTTTAACTCCAACACCTCTCCATAGATTTTCAAGAACTCGATATTTGATGCTTTCATTTCATACACAACCACATTCATATTGTTCAAGCATAAAAATTGAGATTGAGCTCTCAAATTTGAACTCAAGCTCTAAGGAGAAGGTATGACCATTTAGGCAATGATGCAACTATAAAAATATGGTACATAATGCATAGAAAATGCTCAAAGAAAATATCCATCACCGTAATAAATAGAGCCAAAACCTCCTCTGAAGACAAGGGTGCCACCAAATAAGACGCATAACCATAGTATGCAACTATACAAAGGTTTCTTAAAAGAAGCACAACATTTCTTAAACAAAGCACAAGCTATATGCCTTAGAGGCCACATGCCCTATATGAGCATTTTAATTTAAATAGAGCTCTCTCAAATAGAAAAAACGTAACCACTACAAATAGAGGTACGACCATTCAAAAACATAGTATAGCAATGCAATTTTCTAGGCAAGCCATGAGACATGGTATGTAGGTCCATTAGAGGCAATGTAAACCACATTCAAGCACACAAACTAGGCATAGGTTTTAAAAGATAGTACACAACTATAATGAGGAACCCGAGCTACAAATCCAAGCAAAGGTTTCCAAAGAATGAGGCATGGCCATTTTAAATTGATTTGAGTTCTCCAATTTTAGCACAAAGATAAAGGAATAGTGTGACCTCACAAAGAACAAGTGCAACCACTTGAACATTGGTGGCCATTTGAATGAAGCATAGTTGTAGTCAGATATTATGCAACCATTTATTATGCAACCCTGTAAAATGGAATGCATTAGTTTAAAATGGGTATAGGGTTCACATGTCCGGCACAGATGATTTCCTAGATAATATAATATCATTTCAACTCCAAAACACCAGTGCATGGTGAAGCATCCGAAGGCAAAGGTGCGCCTTTCTTCATAAAGAAAGTGAGATGCAAAGTGGGCCCCCCATAAAACCTCCACTTTATAAGCTTTCTTAGTCAGACGGAGATTTAGTGTTTTCTAATTAAATCTTAAATATTTTCATTTAAACCTCAAAATGATAAAAATAAGGCATGACATGGAAAGTGGGCCCCTGGCCATTTAAAAGGAAAGGCATTTTAAAATGGTTTTTAAAAAAGTGGCGATGCAAATGAAGTGGGCCCATGGATTTTAAAAGAAGAAAATATTTATTTAAAGCACATTCTTTTTATAAAGCATACGAAATAATGGAGCAAGGATTTATATTGTAGTGAAGTCATAAGAGCATAAGTTACGGCATGAAGAAAGCTCATGAAAGCGTAAGAGAGAGGAATTTCATGAGAATAGCAGCAGAAGTGGGAGTTGCAACTAGGAAGGAGAAGAGAAGGAAGGGTGTAGGAGCTTGAAGAGCATACCAGAGCTTCACAAGGAGCTGCATATTAAGGTACTCTCGACTGGTGTATAATATATAATGTTATTTTTATTTATTGCATGAAACATTGAAAATTTGGTACTCTTCACAGTGCAAAAAATAAGGCAACCCTTCTTCCCGCTTCCATGAAAAACTTAGAAGTATAGACTAAGGACATGAGCAGTTTGACAAAATGTCTCAAATAAATGTGCCCTCCATGAATGCTATAGGGTAAGTTACAAAAGTGGTTTGTTAAAAAGGGCCTTAGAAACCTTTAAGCATATGCAATTAGCATCCTCCTTCTCTGGCTCAAATTGGAGTTTTGGAAGAGGGTTTGCACATCCATCATGGCATAATAGAAAATGAGATTTTTGTCACATATTGCAGCAATAAATGCCATTCCTAGTACCACATCCTTCACTAAACATTAAGTGCAACGTTAAAATAAAGAAGAATTTATGCACAAACTTTCTCTTGAATGATTTTAAATTGTCCATATCATTTTACCATTTCAAATTCTTCAAAATTGCAAACTGAAAACAAAACCAAGAAGGACCATACTAAGATTGATTTGATAGCCGCATCCCCTATTTTTTGTATATGCTCTTGCTAAAACCCTCAAGAACATGTGCAGCTCTATGCATAAAGCATGATGAGTTTTGGTCACTTACAATCAAATAATTTCTATGTCGATCCCTAGTTCGAAGAACATTCTCTAGTTCTACATCTCTATAAACATCTCACATCTTATGATAGTACCTATGCTAACAAGTTTGGATAAAATTGTAGCTTGACATAGCCTAAAATGTTAGAAAATTAGGTTGAACAGATAGGTGTTGAATAATCTCCACTTCATTGTAGGCATTTCCACATTATCCTCGGGCATAGTCTTTGCATGTTGTCTCTTCCCCTTTGACCCTATTTTTGCACAACTTGACTATTTCTGAATTTCCTTTGCCCAAGTTTGGACACATATGAATATTCAGATTCAAATGCTTGATCTCTACTCGTTAGAGTGGCCTCAATACATTCGCATTTATTTTCTTTCATCTTAGAGTTATATTTTATAGATAAACCTTTCTTCTCCTTTAAACGATTCATGCTCTCTTGGATATTCAATTAACACAATCCCATTCATGTATTAATTCTTAATCAACCAAACAAAGAATAATGAATTTCAACTTCAATACTATTGCATATTTGTACATCCATCATGGCATAATAGAAAATAATTTTTTTGTCACATGTTGCAACAACAAACGACATTCCTAGCATCATAGCCTCCACTAAACATTAAGTGTAGTGTTAATAAAGGAGAAATTATGCACACACTTTCTCTTGAATGATTTTAAATCGTGATGAATTCTACGTGGCAGCGTATTCACACTTATTTTTTGTGAATAATATTTAAAATTCCTTCTAGTTTCCTAATGCCTCATGTGAGGTAGAAAACTAGAGACATGAGTTGTGTGATAAAATGTCTTAAAGAAATGCGCCCTCCTAGAATGCCAATGCAATAGGGTAAGTTACAAAAGCGGTTTGTTAAAAAGGGCCTTAGAAACCTTTAAGCATATGCAATTGGCATCCTCCTTGCTTGGCTCAATTTGGAGTTTTGGAAGAGGGTATGTACATCCATCATGGCATAATTGAAAATGAAATTTTTGTCACATTTTGTAGTGGCAAATGTTATTCCTAGTGCCATAGCCTTCACTAAATGTTAGTTGTAATGTTAATAAATAATAATTTATGCACAAACTTTCTCTTGAATGATTTTAAATTGTGATCAATTCTCCTTGGTAGCTTATTTTCTATAAATAAGAGTTGAAATTCCTTCTAGTTTCCTAATGCCCTATGTGAGGTGGAAGCGTGGATTTATTAACTTATTAAGAGCTAATTAGGTTCATGTTCTTCAATCATTGATAAAAATGCATACACCTAGTTGTATAATGTTATTAATGTTAATAAAAAAAATCTATTTAAATAATTATTGATTGTTACTAATGTGGTACGTGGTTTGGACTGCTTGAAAGCATTGGATCAATTCTCCCTAGTAGCTTATTTTGTGTGAATAAGATTTGAAATTTCCTTCTAGTTTCCTAATCCCTCATGTGAGATAGAAAGTGTGGCTTTACTAACTTATTGAGATCTAATTAGATTCATGTTCTTTTATCATTGATAAAAATCCATACACTTGGTTGTATATTGTTATTAATGATGCTAAAAAATCTATTTACACAGCTATTGGTTGCTATTAATGTGGTTTGTGGTTTGAACCACTTGAAAGCATTGGCAACTAGTAAATAATGTGTACATGATACCTATAATAACTGAAGCCAAGGACCTAGCATTGGGCCTTGTATGATGGCACATCATGTCTGTTACATTTTGGTTTCATTAGTGATTGGAATTAAAATAGTTATGGCTTAAAATAAAAATAGTCTGAACGGGACATCATTGTCATTGATTTGTGGTAGTGTTCCTATTGACAAATTCCCCTTAGATTGTTTTTGATAGTGATGTCAAGGTTAAACTTGAGATTCAACTTTTGAATTATACATAGACTTATAGATATTTAAGGTGGAATCTTATGGACTGGTAAGACTTTGTTAACCACAATGAAAAGGGTTGATTTGCAAATGCATTGCTATTATATGAAATCACTTATTGTTGACCATTAAGATCAGATTTAGTATAAATGGAAAGTGAAAATATTATCTAGTCTATGAACTATACTATTATAAAAATATTATTACTATTAATATTATTGAGTGTACATTGTCATATATGATGTTACATCCCTATTTTCTGACTTTCTATACTTTTACTTTTTACTTGGGCATAAGTAAATTTGTTGAGATGTTATAGACTTATGACAGGATATGACATGGAATTATATTGAATATCAATTATGAAATCATGGAAATGATTATGTTATGGTCGATCTAATAATTGTATTATGAGATTTGATTTACGAGTTGAATTTATTGAATGAAGATGCATTGATCTCTTATTGTTTGATGACAAGTGAAAATAGGATTACAGGTTATCGACTCTCAGAGAAGAGAGAGAGAGTATCTTTCGAGAAGAGAGATGTAGACCTTGGAATACGAGTGGTCTATTTGCCAAATGAGTCTAGTGTTAAACGATAATGTGAACCAATGATTCGTAAGAGGTAAGTCTTGTCTTGCTAGTTACTTTCGAATCTAATTCGACGGGTAGTCGATATCTTGATTATCATCTAGTCAAGTCGATGGTGAGTTGACATAGTCATTTGTAAAGTTAACAACATCATAGCCGTAAAACAGTTGCATTATTCTTCTTGTGTCGCTTGAGGTTTTATTGTCGCCTCTTAAACGTCAAGACGTTCCCATCAAGTTAGATGACGCTAATATTGTCGATGTTTAACGTCAACAGATGAACCTATTTGTGGTGGATTTGTGGATCACGTCTCATAGTTGAAAGATGCAAGAAGTCATTTTGTGCGTCAAATGATTTAGAAAAACTGGTGTTGCGTTACGCCCAATCTGTTGTGATTGCCGTCAAAACGTGTTAATCATGTGTTGTGAATTTGTTTCCCTTTTGTAAATCGACAGAAATCGAATGTGAAGTTGATTTATGCTATAACTATTTTGGTCATCATTTGGAAGGATATTCCAAAATCGTTTAGTCGTAATTCGGCTAACGGGATGTAGTTTTTCATCAGTTTGCTTGATGTCGGCTTCTCGTCGAGTCATGTTGTTTTACGCCCAAGCTCTGTCAGTTGGGACGTCATCCTTTGCGAATACGTCTTTTTCTCTTCGAGTTTACGACTTGAGTTATCTTAAATCGAACCCACACTTTCTTTCTCTAGTTGGTCTTGATTCTTTATCTCTTTTTCGACCTTGGAGACACTCTTTGCACTTATTATTCACCAACTTGTAAGAGCATTTGGTTATTAGTGCAAACATAGAGGTTTAAAAGCCATGATGCCTGAGCAAGTGGGCAAGGTTGTTGTGCCACAACTGCCACATCACATAGTGGAGCTCTTTTTGGAGAGTGGTCGCAGTTATATAGGAGACTTGTTGACATTTGTCAAATGAGAAAAATTAGTTTTGAGTAGTGGGTCGAATGGTTAAATCTGGTATCTGCCACCTCGTAAAGTTTAGAACTCCATCATAGAGATTAACTATTTTCTCATAGTGGTTGCGTTTCTTTAGGGAGGATGTTATGCTGTTGAGAGAAGGGTGGAATGGGAGTTGAATGCATATTCTCCTACGTCGTGGGGAGAAAGGAGGAGTGCGGCGGTGGTTGTTTTAGAAACTTAAACCGCAGAGAAAGAGACCGGGGAAAATCTTCTTCGCTGGGGTCGTGCATGAGGTTATTGGGTTGAGGTTTAAGTGTAACCATTAGAGAGATACCATTGACTCGATGATAGTGGATGCGGGAGGTAGTAGATCAGGCGGTCGATGTTTAGAAACCGCAGGGAGGCACCATTCATATTGGGGGCATGAGTAATCTGTCGTTTAGAAACTGGAAACCATGGGGAGAATGCCAGGAGATCTTTTCGCTGTGCGCGGCTTGGGAAGGGTATTCAGTTGTTAAGAAACTGAAAACAGTGAAGAGGATATATATATCTCAGTTGATAACAAAAAGTTAACCGGGGGAAGTTTAGATAGTATAGTTATTGTTGATGTCCCATTTTCGACTAAGTCTTGAGTCAAGAAGAGAGGGCATCATTATCGTAGAAGGCAAGATCTCTGTCAACTTCAGAGAAGAGAATTATTAATGTAGAAGGTAGGATAGCATAGAGCTATCCTAGCAAAGGACAACAAGAATAGCAAGAGAGTAAAAGGAAGATATCAGTGAGTTGCAAGGGCAAACATAGACTGTTGAAGAATCTCATCAGGTTCTTTCTTTATAAGAAGTCTTATTTGTTATAAGAAATGCATGTAGCTTTATTCTTTCCTTTGAATGACTTATGAGTTGAAATTATATATCATTTGGTAGAGAACTTAGATACGTATATGCATGGCTGATTGATAATTATAGTCAATGACAATGAGAATTTTTAAATTGTCAAGTGTTGTGTAGTTACATAATCATATGCTCATACAGAATGACACTGTCCAAGCAGATTATATGTCTTTATGCTCTCTTCATGTTGTAGGTTACAGTGTGAAATAGTACAAACAGGACAATATAGTTTTACAAGTCATAGGATACTAATAAAATAGTATTCTTATGCTCTCAAAGAACGGTTTAGTTCTAAAATGAGAAATAATATCATTAAGAGAATATTTTGCTTTTAAGAGTGTATCGAGTGAGATATTTTCCTACATCTGAAAGCTTAGATGAAAACCCTTGTACATTATTGGTTTGGCCTAGCTTATTTTTGTAAAAGAGAGAGAAATTTAGTCATTGAAATTCAAGGTGGATAGAAAACTGAAATAGTCTATCATCTTTATGGAATCAAATCGAATCTAGTCAAAATTTAGTCATGGGTGGAACCTTTGGTTAAGATATAACTGAGGTATGTTGGTATATGAAACTATTTATGGTTTAAGAGATTTAAATGACCTCGTCGTCAAAAGAAGACTAAGAGGTTAACCTTTTCTTATGATATTCTTACTTTCAAGAATAAGTATGATTGTTATCCCATTGAGTTGGAATAGGGTAAATAAACCTATGCTCAACGGAATTTAGTACATAAGACATTGTCTAAACAATTGTCAAGCTCGAGAACTTATATTATAGTTTCCTTGAATTGCTCAAAATGGATAGCAAGGTTCCTTGACTACATAGAATATGGTTGAAAGAGTAGCCTTTCGACATTGAATATTAGTGGATAGAAAACCCGAAGTAGACTTATCCATCTTTTGGTATCAAATTGATCATAGCCGTTATACAAACTTGATTCGAAACTTTTGGTGGGTTTTAACTAAGGTTTTCTTGTAAATGAGAAATGGTCTTGTTTGAAATGACTTTTTGTTTTAGTCAAAAGAAGACTAAGGGATAATCGATTACTTAAAACCCTTTTCGAATTTGAAATAAAAGGTTTATTAATCCATTATTATGGGAAAGGGTAGACTAAATCCAAGTTTAGACCTAGTAGGGTAAGGTTATAAATTATACCTTTTGGGTTATAACTGGTTTTAGTGGATTATATATGGGTCGACGAAGAAGGTCGATAACCCTAATTATTACACGCTCATTGGAAAGGGATTTGTTACTAGTTGATAATGTTTAAGCTTAGGTAGGGAAACCTAATCATTTGATTTCAAGTCAACTTGTGGGATGAGTCTAAAGCTTCAAATTTTGCAAGTATGCAAGAGGTACCATTAAGTGGTTAAGTCAAACATTAAATCATTATACCTTTTTATCACAACTTATCTAAGCTAATACTAGTCGACAAGGGGGTAAATCTCAAACGTTGCAAAGATGCTAGGAGAGATACCTAAGAATGGATAGTCAATCCATAATGATTAATAGAGCAACGACAGTGTCTTGTGAATTTACCTAAGTCAGAAAGACTAGGTTGGAGTTAGTCAAAACTCTTTAGTTAAACCTTGATATGGTATTTATTATATTAAATCATTGAGATTATTTAAAGATCATGATTGAAGGGTCAAGTGCCCTGACTATGTATAAGTACTCTTACTTGCAAGAAGGGAATTATATTCCTAGACTACATTGCTTAACCTGGGTAAGGTTATCATCTTAGTCGTAATTAATCTATCTATATTTATTATGAGATAATAAGTCATGGACCTCGAGTATTGCAATGATGCAATGAGAGTCCTTGTAAAGGAAGAAAGACGAAAGAAAAAGTCTATGGATTGTAGACTGTGAAAGAAAACAGGTATTGGGTCGAGAAGACTAGATTATTGAAATCATCATGACTTCATAAGTTAAGCATAGTTGACCAAGTCAAACTGTAGGAATGTGATAGTATCCAAGTCAAGTTGGTGTGGGTGAACAATACGACATCGTTCATTGCGAACGTCAACTTATATTGAAAACTATGGCCATAGTAATGCATATGTCTCTACATGCATTGTCGGTTCACTGTATCTGGATTACACATCCTATCAGGAATCATACTTAGCTAGAGGGTATCTAGGGTTGTATGATAGATAGAGTTGTGTAAGATACAACACTATGTACTCGAAAAGGCAAATTACCACTGGTCACCTTGGTCTATACTTCTCGTGAAGGGAAGGGCCACTTCGAGTTAGGAAGGAGTGCGGGAGACTGATGGTCTGTGGTTGGAGGTAAATCACTGGAAAGATACTCTCTCTCTCTAGCAGAAGACATGCCGGGGCTTGCGATAAAGATGTCAAATTTCTGGATGCAGTATATCTTTGAGACTTGTGTTTGCTGAGACTAAGTAAAACATTATCTGATTCAGGTATTTATAATTGATTTATTTTTGTAAACATTGTTCTTGAGAAAGACAATAAGGTTGATTGAATTTGTAATGAGATATCTTGTAATTGTAGTTACTCGACTATATGTTGAATAAAAGAAAAATTTTCTCTATCTCATTTTTACCTTATCAATTTACTTTATGGTGAATTTTTGGTTTTTAGTATGTTTTTAAAACGTGGATGTTACATATGATCTGCTAGTTATAGTGTTGCCAACCATCTAGAGTATGACTTGGGTCTTGACCATGCTTAAAGCAAGTTTATAATTATTGTTGTATGTCTTTTGAAGTATAAGATAGTTTTATGTGGCCTTATTGATCCATGTTGTGTTTCCAATTGTGAAGGATGTCGTAATATAATATTATTATGATATTGATACCATTAGATCATATTATAGTAGGGCATCATGTCGAACCATATTGGGACTTTGCATAATTGTTGCATTATGAAGATATTTTAATTCTTGTTATCTTGTGCTCTGATATGACTAGATTTATTTATATTAAATATGTTGTTATGCATATTTTTATGTATGGAATTGATTCTAGCAATGTTAGTAAGTGTTGGTATGAAATTTGGGCGATAATGAAACATGAATTTTACTTGATAAAACTTGATATAAAGTGGGTAGTAATGTCAATTGAGCTAAATGCGTATACATATTCAACCTTATATCTTATTAGCATTAGTAGAGAATGATAGATAAGTATCCTATAGGTTGGCATTATTAGATGCAACATTTCATAGCTAATTGAAAAATTGAAGGGGTTGTAAAGAACTAGTTTGACTCCTTATTTATCCCTATGGGTTTGTTCAAAGACTTGAACTAGTGATTACTTCAGTTCCATAAGTATTAAGAGTTATATGATAATAGACATAATATGTTTGTGAGCAAAGATAATTTTTTGTTGGTAGGTAATCAACCTAGCCTCTATGTTAATTAGATGAGTCTATGAGGGTTCTAGAATGTCTATGTTGAATTATAAATCATTTAATGGTGGAGAAATCTAGACTTGAGATCTTGGTGTCCTCGAGTGGAAGTTCTTTAGTACAGGTTTGTGAACTTAGTTGGGTCCCCTTATTCTTAAGCATTATTACTTGATGGGAATCATTAAAAGGAACCTTGTTGGGAGTATACAATGGTAAATCTAGTAATTTTGAGATTTATTATTAACTAATAAAGCTCTATGAGTTGTGGCTTTGTTTTTTAATGGGTATTGTTAAATAGTTATTGTTATACCATTCGGTCTTAATCTCTTATGTGGTATTATTTCTATTTCACTTCTACGAGGAAAGTTACTTGAGTGATTATGAAAGCCTAGGTGTAGGGATTCCATGCATCTAATCCTTGAGAGATTAAAGTGAAGAGAACTACATGGGACTTTGACCCATTTGGAAGTGTGTATGTAGGTAGTCCTTCAGTGAAGGATACCCTTGTGACCCAAGTTCGTAGGAGAGGGGTTTAGGGAATTGCTCCACAATATGGGGTGTTCCTAAACTTGGTCAACCTTCCCTCTTCAAGATGTTTTAGCTTGAGGCTAAAATTTGCATCAAATGACTATGAACTATCAAACAAACATTATGTTCTCATTATTTGTTGTGCTTATCGATTTGAATTTATCAAGCATTATTTTGCAAAGATACACAAAGTTAGAATTTATATACATACATGAAATTAAAAATATTAGCCTTAAATTGTTTAAGCTTGTGCTTATTATTTGTTGTGCTTATAGTGTATTAATTTTTGTTCAGTCTATGTTTATGTATTTAATCCTTGTCCACTTCTCATTGGCATTATAAAACTTTGTGCAGATTTGATTTTTTTCATCTTGAACACCATTCATTCAGCCTCATCAAGTTGAGTTTTTGTGGATCAAAAATAGTTCAATCAATATATACTAAGTATGTTTTTACTTATAAGTATGATCAACATCTAGGGTATTAGAAGTATGTTTTTTATTACCTGTCACTTGTGTAATGGTAGTTTGTTTATATGATTTGTAATATGGAGATGAAAATTATACTACATACAACTACTTCCCCTAAGCCGTGTTCCAACATAACATGAGGTATGCTTTCATTTTGTATGGGTCTACTAGGGATGCAATAACAATTAAAGGAAAATGTGTATTTGGTGGTAGTGCACTCAACGCTATATATTTCCTTGCAACTTATTGATGGCCTTCCAATGACTTATTCTTGTAGGGCTACAATGATATGGTTGGAAACTAATTTGCAACTATTGTGCAAGTAAATGAAATGTTTTGATGGAGAAATTGAGTAAGCTTCATGATATTGCTGAAAAATCTATCAAAACGTTTGTAGAAGTGAAGATAATTTATTCACCCAAGTTGTGATTGATGTGAAGCAAATGGAAAAATGGGGCCCATCCTATGAAGTAGAGGTTACAATGGAACTTCCACATTCACTTAGTTTCCCACCATTATCAACGGTCACAAATGGCATGCGCCATTGCTCAATTGTTTAGAAGGCAAACCAAAATATGGTTTGTAAATGGGTTTGTGTCTTAAAAACATCTCCCAAAAACCTCTAATTGTAATGGCTATGTTAGCTACATGTTTTATGTGGTCAAAATGTTAGTCTTGTTAGCAAGGAGTAGACTAATACAGGAATTGATGCAAAAGATGTTTTGATGAGATCTATTGGAAATATGCATTGCCATGTATAAAATAATGAATACAAAATGGTGTAATAACGTGTTTACAATAATATGAAACATAAATACAAATTTTTATGACCATTTTTCTATCTCGTATGAATGTTTCTCAAATAATGTCATATATTTATCAATGGTTATGTGTTTATACATAAAAAAAACATTTAATGTTTTCTACAATTTTGATCAAGTTTAGATTTTCTTATGTGCACTCTTTAATAACACACTAAATGTATTCATAAGTAAAGAAACATGCAAAAGTGGCAACGCTGACTAGTTCTTCCTATTCATTGCCCACAACCTGGACACTTTTCCTTTAATGATTTGGAGTGGAGAAATGTTGAGGACAACAATGGGCAAATTTTTTATTGTGTTTCTTTGATACCAAGAGATGGAATTGATGACTTCATCAAAAGTGAGTGCAATAAACCATGTTTTCATACGAGATTTCATATATTGAAGATAGTCATTCCAATGAATCTCCATCTGACTGTAATGTCCCCACAAAGAAAAAGAATAGGATATCATGATGAAAGTGCTGACCTCTTTTAAAGATCGAAGGCAACAAGAAATAATAAGTAATAATCATAATAAAATCGCTTAAGTAGTCAAGTGCCACAAATATTAAAAGGTATCGATTGGTTGTGATTAGATTAAATTAAAGATCTAATCTAAAGACAAATGTAATCATATATATTAACCGCCCAAGTTAATTTGAAAACACACAGATAATAAGCATTTTTTAATGATAAGGGAACAATGATGATATCTAAAAAAGGAGAGCAGCGATTATAATTAAAAGGAGCAGCGATTACTTTTACAAATGCAACGATTCATTATGAGAAGGTAGCGATTCTAAGTAAAAGGGTATATGATAGCATTTGAGGATAAATAAAAGTGTTTAAAGGTAACGATCAACATTATGGATTGGTAACAAAAGTTCATGTCCCTTTAAAAGGTTATCCCTTTTCAAAGAGATACCTCTCTTGAAGTTGAGTTTTTGTGGATCAAAAATAGTTCAATCAATATATACTAGGTATGTTTTTACTTATAAGTATGATCAACATCTAGGGTATTAGAAGTATGTTTTTTATTACTTGTCACTTGTGTAATGGCAGTTTGTTTATATGATTTGTAATATGGAGATGAAAATTATACTACATACAACTACTTCCCCTAAGCCGTGTTCCAACATAACATGAGGTATGCTTTCATTTTGTATGGGTCTACTAGAGATGCAATAACAATTAAAGGAAAATGTGTATTTGGCGGTAGTGCACTCAACACTATATATTTCCTTGCAACTTATTGATGGCCTTCCAATGACTTATTCTTTTAGGGCTACAATGATATGGGTGGAAACTAATTTGCAACTATTGTGCAAGTAAATGAAATGTTTTGATGGAGAAATTGAGTAAGCTTCATGATATTGCTGAAAAATCTATCAAAAAGTTTGTAGAAGTGAAGATAATTTATTCACCCAAGTTGTGATTGATGTGAAGCAAATGGAAAAATGGGGCCCATCCTATGAAGTAGAGGTTACAATGGAACTTCCACATTCACTTAGTTTCCCACCATTATCAACGGTCACAAATGGCATACGTCATTGCTCAATTTTTTAGAAGGCAAACCAAAATATGGTTTGTAAATGGGTTTGTGTCTTAAAAACATCTCCCAAAAAACTCTAATTGTAATGGCTATGTCAGCTACATGTTTTATGTGGTCAAAATGTTAGTCTTGTTATCAAGGAGTAGAATAATACAAGAATTGATGCAAAAGATGTTTTGATGAGATCTATTGGAAATATGCATTGCCATGTATAAAATATTGAATACAAAATGGTGTAATAATGTGTTTACAATAATATGAAACATAAACACAAACTTTTATGACCATTTTTCTATCTCGTATGAATGTTTCTCAAATAATGTCATATATTTATCAATGGTTATGTGTTTATACATTAAAAAAACATTTAATGTTTTCTACAATTTTGATCAAGTTCAGATTTTCTTATGTGCATTCTTTAATAACACACTAAATGTATTCACATGTAAAGAAACATGCAAAAGTGGCAACACTTACTAGTTCTTCCTATTCATTGCCCACAACTTGGACACTTTTCCTTTAATGATTTGGAGTGGAGAAATGTTGAGGACAACAATGGGCAAATTTTTTATTGTGTTTCTTTGATACCAAGAGATAGAATTGATGACTTCATCAAAAGTGAGTGCAATAAACCATGTTTTCATACGAGATTTCATATATTGAAGATAGTCATTCTAATGAACCTCCATTTGACTGTAATGTCCCCACAAAGAAAAAGAATAGGATATCATGATGAAAGTGCTAACCTCTTTTAAAGATCGAAGGCAACAAGAAATAATAAGTAATAATCATAATAAAATCGCTTAAGTAGTCAAGCACCACAAATATTAAAAGGTATCGATTGGTTGTGATTAGATTAAATTAAAGATTTAATCTAAAGACAAATGTAATCATATATATTAACCACCCAAGTTAATTTGAAAACACACAGATAATAAGCATTTTTTAATGATAAGGGAACAATGATGATATCTAAAAAAGGAGAGTAGTGATTATAATTAAAAGGAGCAGCGATTACTTTTACAAATGCAACGATTCATTATGAGAAGGTAGCGATTCTAAGTAAAAGGGTATATGATAGCATTTGAGGATAAATAAAAGTGTTTAAAGGTAATGATCAACATTATGGATTGGTAACAAAAATTCATGTCCATTTAAAAGGTTATCCCTTTTCAAAGAGATACCTCTCTTCAAGTTGAATTTTTGTGGATCGAAAATAGTTCAATCAATATTTACTAGGTATGTTTTTACTTATAAGTATGATCAACATCTAGGGTATTAGAAGTATGTTTTTTATTACTTGTCACTTGTGTAATGGTAGTTTGTTTATATGATTTGTAATATGGAGATGAAAGTTATACTACATACAACTACTTCCCCTAAGCCATGTTCCAACATAACATGAGGTATGCTTTCATTTTGTATGGGTCTACTAGAGATGCAATAACAATTAAAGGAAAATGTGTATTTGGTGGTAGTGCACTCAACACTATATATTTCCTTGCAACTTATTGATGGCCTTCCAATGACTTATTCTTTTAGGGCTACAATGATATGGGTGGAAACTAATTTGCAACTATTGTGCAAGTAAATGAAATGTTTTGATGGAGAAATTGAGTAAGCTTCATGATATTGCTGAAAAATCTATCAAAAAGTTTGTAGAAGTGAAGATAATTTATTCACCCAAGTTGTGATTGATGTGAAGCAAATGGAAAAATGGGGCCCATCCTATGAAGTAGAGGTTACAATGGAACTTCCACATTCACTTAGTTTCCCACCATTATCAACAGTCACAAATGGCATACATCATTGCTCAATTTTTCAGAAGGCAAACCAAAATATGGTTTGTAAATGGGTTTGTGTCTTAAAAACATCAAAAAACTCTAATTGTAATGGCTATGTTAGCTACATGTTTTATGTGGTCAAAATGTTAGTCTTGTTAGCAAGGAGTAGAATAGTACAGGAATTGATGCAAAAGATGTTTGGATGAGATCTATTGGAAATATGCATTGCCATGTATAAAATAATGAATACAAAATGGTGTAATAATGTGTTTACAATAATATGAAACATAAATACAAATTTTTATGACCATTTTTCTATCTCGTATGAATGTTTCTCAAATAATGTCATATATTTATCAATGGTTATGTGTTTATACATAAAAAAACATTTAATGTTTTCTACAATTTTGATCAAGTTCAAATTTTCTTCTGTGCACTCTTTAATAACACACTAAATGTATTCACAAGTAAAGAAACATGCAAAAGTGGCAACGCTTACTAGTTCTTCCTATTCATTGCCCACAACCTAGACACCTTTCCTTTAATGATTTGGAGTGGAGAAATGTTGAGGACAACAATGGGCAAATTTTTTATTGTGTTTCTTTGATACCAAGAGATAGAATTGATGACTTCATCAAAAGTGAATGAAATAAACCATGTTTTCATACGAGATTTCATATATTGAAGATAGTCATTCCAATGAATCTCCATCTGACTGTAATGTCCCCACAAAGAAAAAGAATAGGATATCATGATGAAAGTGCTGACCTCTTTTAAAGATCGAAGGCAACAAGAAATAATAAGTAATAATCATAATAAAATCGCTTAAGTAGTCAAACGCCACAAATATTAAAAGGTATCAATTGGTTGTGATTAGATTAAATTAAAGATTTAATCTAAAGACAAATGTAATCATATATATTAACCACCCAAGTTAATTTGAAAACACATAGATAGAAGCATTTTTTAATGATAAGGGAACAATGGTGATATCTAAAAAAGGAGAGCAGCGATTATAATTAAAAGGAGGAGCGATTACTTTTACAAATGCAACGATTAATTATGAGAAGGTAGCGATTCTAAGTAAAAGGGTATATGATAGCATTTGAGGATAAATAAAAGTGTTTAAAGGTAATGATCAACATTATGGATTGGTAACAAAAATTGATGTCCATTTAAAAGGTTATCCCTTTTCAAAGAGATACCTCTCTTCATAGAGACATGAGGATATATAGAGGATGAAAATGAACATACTCAAAAAAGGGATAGAATGCATTATAAAATTATTTAGAATAGATATCTGAAGCATAGCAGCACAATAGAAACAAATATATACTAGCAGAACTAAATCTATAGGCATACATCAATAGAGATACATATGCAATAATTGATAACAACAGATATTGTTATTCTCCTAATATTGTTGTTCTTGTTATAATTTTGCCTATGCACAATAGAATCAATATAATGACTTCCTTAAGGTTCTCATCCAAGTGGTCATTCCATTTTGGAGTGAAGATAGTACATATAAGGAATGCAAGTAGCTACAGAGTCCATTTTGGTAAGGACACCCCGAGTGGGGCTGTGAGGTCGAATGGTAGGTGTCATTCCATGCTCCTGGGCTAGATGGAATGACTTGAGGTGCCTTGTATGATCTCCCAAGTGGTGCTCCATAATGACGATGGGCTGTTTGTTAGGAATTGCATGCAAAAGGTATCAATTAAATGCAAATAAAGATTAAATAGAGGAATGAAAAATACACAAAAATAATAACAGTGAGAAACAATTTTTAACGTGGTTCACCCAAACTTGGGCTACATCCACCAACATAGAGTCTAATAGTATTATCCAACAAATCAAACTAATTACAACCAGTAATCCTTGCAACTCAATACCACTGCAAATGCTACAATACAATATCAATGGAAACCCTAACCCTTAGCCATTTTTATCAAGACTTATGTCAGTTACAAAATAGGATTTTTTTGTCATTCAATAGAAAGATAACTCCCAACACCTTTATAAAATAATAGGCAATTTTTGCTTTGGGAGCACTACCCCTAGCAGCCCCCATTGGGGGCGTTGCTCCCAGACTTGCACCGTGGGCTTTGCCCCCAAGCCTCGCAAGAGGGGCTCTACCCCTTGCACTCCCCCGTTAAATAATTTTGGGGGAAACCGTGCTGATAAAAGTGGGGAAAATTTAACCTCTGAGTCTGATTAGGCTCCATATAACAACACTGTTTGAATGGAACCTTAAAAAGGAATCCCATGTGTACATAATGAATAGAATCTTATCTATAACATCATTGGATTATATGTTTATTTATCTGTTGATAACTAACATGATTGCAAGATCTAAATCAGGTTTATCTTGCTTCAAGCATTCGATATAGCTCTAACTATATTAAATTTGTGATTCTAGGGTGAAATTTAGGGCAATCCCAAAAGGGGACATTACAATTGGTATTAGAGCATCCTTCCTACCATCCTGTGAATGATAGTTGATGCAACATATATTCATGTGTATACTTCATGCCTTATGTACATTCATGTATATGCTTCGTGACTTATGTGTATTCAAGTGTATACTTCATTCATGTGTATATGCTTTGTGACTTACGTGTAGTCGAGTGTATACTTCATGACTTACGTGTATTCAGGTGCATACTTAATGCCTTATGTACATTCATGTATATGCTTCGTGACTTACGTGTATTCAAGTGTACATATTTCATGACTTACATGTATTCATGTGTATACTTCATGACTTACATATATTCGTGTGTATGCTTTGTGACTTACGTGTATTCATGTGCATACTTCATGTATTACATGTATTTACATATATGCTTCATGCTTCATGTCTTACATATATTTATGCATATACTTCATATATTACATGTATTTATGTATATGCTTCACACTTCATGACGTACATGTATTTACGTGTATTCTTCATGCTTCATGTCTTACGTGTATACTTCATATATTACATGTATTTATGTATATGCTTCACACTTTGTGACTTACGTATATTTATGTGTATGCTTCATGCTTCACATATATTTATGTAAATACTTCATATATTATGTGTATCTATATATATACTTCATGATTTATGTCTTACATTTGTACTTTGTGTATCATGTGTATTTATGTGGATGCTTCATGTTTCACATGTATTTATGTGTATACTTTGTATATTGTGTGTATCTATGTATATACTTCATGCTTTGTGTCTTACATGTATACTTCATGTATCACATGTATTTATGTGTATGCTTCATGCTTCACATATATTTATGTGTATACTTCATATATTATGTGTATCTATGTATATGCTTCATGCTTTGTGTCTTACATGTATACTTCGTGTATTGCGTGTACCTATGTGTATGCTTCATGTATTACATATATCTATGTGTTTGCTTCATGTTTGATGTTTCTTTAACGAGATTACTCCATGTGTGTTTAAGATTACTTTATGCTTAAAATTCCAAATCTATCAAAGCTTTATTTAACACTTCTTGGGATGAGTAGCACTAACAAATTAACTTATGCAATAATGAAGAGTTGTAATTGGTGAAGAAAAAAAAGTGACTCCCTCAAAAATTGAAATATAAAAGGGGAGAACATTTCATTTGACAAAGACATCCAAAACATCATGGAAGAATTCAATTGAGAATATAACCCTAAGTGATTTTATAAGTAAATTAAATTAGATTTTCAAGAATAATGATGATTCAAGAAAGGATGAAACCCCATATATGAAAAGTCTTACCCTTCAAATGTAAGACTTCCTTAACAATAAAATATAAGAGGGGAATAATTTCCTTATGATGAAACCATCAATAGGAAATATAATCTAACAATCAACTCAAAGGTAAAGTATTATTCTCAAAAATGACAGCCAAGAGGAGTAGGGACTCCTTCAATAAATAGATATAAAGGATAAAGCAATTCATTGACATAAGCAATCGTCACTCATCTATTCATCGAGAAATCAAGCAATCAAAATATCAAAATTTTCCCAAGGAAGGAACAATCAATCATAACCACTCTGTTGCAAGTATGGGCCCAACAGGTGTTGTCATTGATGTCAACATACTCATGTTGCATTAATGAGAAGGATTGGATGAGCTGTATGCTGAGGATATTGAGAAAATTAGTCTCAATCAGGAACAGTGAAGAACAGTGATGACAAGAAGGTGAAAGTCCACAATAGGTTGAGGATCAAAGGATGCAGTTTAAAGGGTTTGTAGATATAAGTCTTGAGATGCTCCAGTAAAGTTTTTAGAGGTCCGCATGAAGATCTGATGAAGTTATGGCTGCTCAAGTAGAACCGGTTCTGGCAGGTGTTCAGAGGTGACAGGGTGTCACAGATAGGTCCGGTGAGCTCCGGAAGTGCATCATCCCATTTTGTAGATTGGAGGGAGTATTGAGGAAGTCCTTGAGAAGTGTCAACTAGATTGGCTCATGGTTTGAAGGTCCGTAAGAGCTTGTTCATTTGTGACAGTGATGATAGACTGTGTTCTTGAAGCTCTGGATGAAGTAAAAAAGAATTCCAGTAAGCTGATAAAGTGTGGATGTTCTTGGTGGCTCAGGAAATGCTGTGGTGATCTTTGGATCATGTCTAGTTCATGTTGGTGGTCCGCATTGAAGTTAGACTTTGGATTTGATGATTAACCATCGAATGTTGGTGTTCTTCCTGTGACTAGCCGACCAGATGTATTACATGTATTTCAGAGGATCTATAAGTGTTTGCCGACTTAGATGAGTGTTCCTAAGTCGATGCCTTGTATAAATAAAGGATTGTGAAGTCATTCCAAAAGGTGTCTTGTGGAGATGAGAGTGTGGTAGCGAAGAAGAGAGCAAAAGGCAGAGCAGAAGTTTTTGGGCTTTAATGGAACTGATTCAAGCATGGTGAAGATGCTATTCTCCAGTTCATGTATGTGATACTTATTTCTTTATAGACAGTGTGTCTCTTGTAAGCAGTGAGCCTCTTGTGAGCAGTGTGCTCAGGCAGTGAGCCCTAATTGGCATGTGCCATTTGTTCTTTCTATTCTTCTAACAGAGAATACATTCTTGGGTTAATCACCCTGTGGTTTTTCCCTTAACCGGGTTTTCCACATCAAAATCTTGGTGTCTTATGTGTTGTTGAGTTTTTACTTTTGATTTGAATGCATTATGTTTCATGTTTAATATACTACTAATCACCAAGAAGTTTTAAGTGTGTGAATTAGAGAAAGTTTGGCACAACTGATTCAGCCCCTCTCAGTTGTGTGCCCTAAATCTAACAATTGGAACCAACTTTGCTCTTTGGAAAGGTTGCATGAAATGTCACTTACAGTGTATGGGAATGGCGTACTGGTCCATGGTTACAAAGGCATATGTACCTCCACAGGGTGGTCTGACAACCCTAAATGAACTCACAGATGCTGAAAACAATCTGCGGACCAAAGAGGCTCTTCTAAGTGCTTTATCTGACTCAGAGCTCTCAAATGTTATTAACCTGCCAACTACTTTTGAGATTTGGAATAAACTAGAACTTTTGCATGAAGGAGACTAGTATGTTAAATGTACAAAGTTACAGAGTCTAAAAGGGAAATTTGAAAGGCTGAAGATGAGAGATGATGAAAATATTACTACTTTTATGCCAAGAGTAAATGAGCTAGTTTGTGGAATCAGAAATACTGGTGGAGTCTTGGATGAGAATGAGATTGTTGGAAAAATCCTCAGATTCCTTCCTGCCTCTTACAAAATGAAGGTTACTGCCATTGATGAATTCAGAGCCCATACAACTGTCACAAGAGACCAATTGGTTGGCAAACTGGCTACATTTGAAATGACCGAGTTTGGAGATGATCCCCCCAAGACTGAATCTGCATTCAAAGCTAGTGCCTCTGTGAAAGGTAAACAAAGATTTGATCTGGGAGAGAACTCATCAAGGTGTTGCAAGTATGAGGTGAACTAGTGTTGTCATTGATGTCAACATACTCATATTGCTTTGACAAGAAGGATTGGATGAGCTGTGTGCTGAGGATATTGAGAAAATTAGTCTCAATCTGGAATAGTGAAGAATAGTGATGAGAAGAAGGCAAAAGTACTCAATAGGTTGTGATTCAGAGGATGCAGATTAAAGGGTTTGTAGATATGAGTCTTGAGATGATCCAGTTAAGATTTCAGAGGTCCGCATGCAGATGTGAATAAGTTGTGATCGATCAAGTAGAACCGGTTCCGGGAGATGCTCCGAAGTGACAGAGTGTTACAAAAAGGTCCGGTGAGATTCGGAAGTGCATTGTCTTGTTCTGCAGATTGGACAGAGTGTTTGGGAGGTCCTTGTAATGTGTCATCTTGATTGGTATGTGGTTTGGAGGTCCGGAAGCACCTCTAGCAGTATGACAGTAATGATAGACTGTGTTCTTGAAGTTCTAGATGAGGAAGAGAAGAGATTCTAGTGAGTAGAGGAAGTACGAATGTACCTGGTCATTCAGGCAGGCTTGTGAAGGTTCTTGGATCATGTTGAGGTTGTGTTGTTGATCCACATTAGTGGTAGAGCCTGAAATTGAAGATATTCTTCTGGATGAAGTTCTTGTTTAGACTAGCTGACCGGATGAGTTGTTCATCTTGCAAATGTTCTTGTGGTGGCCGACCGGATGTGTTATTCATCCTGCGGATGTTCTTATGGTTGATTACCAACTTAGATGATTGTTTCTAAGTTGATGTCTTGTATAAATAAAGGTTTGTGAGTCATTTCAAAGTGTGAGTTGTGGGGAAGATGAGTGTGGTATAGCGAAAGAGCGAAAGGCAGAGCAGAAGTGTTTCGGGCTTAAATGAAACTGATCCAGACATGGTGAAGATGTCATTCTCCAGTTCAAGGTTGTGATCCTTATGATCTTGTAGACAGTGTGTCTCTTTGTAGGCAATGTGCCTCCTTGTGAGCAGTGTGCTCGGGCAGTGAGCCCTAATTAGCAAGTACCATTCATTTTATCTTATTCTTCTAACAGAGAATAATCCCTGGGTTAATCACCCCGTGGTTTTTCCCTTAACTAGGTTTTCCATGTCAAAAATCTTAGTGTCTAATGTGTTGATGTTTATCTGCTCCGGTGTTTATGCTTTCTGCTTTCATGAATGGTTAATTGATATACTGTTAACTAATAAAGAAGAATTAAGTGTTTCAAGTAGAAGCAAGTTTTTATACAACTGATTCACCCCCCCTCTCAGTTGTGTGCCCTAGATCTAACAATTGGTATCAGAGCTAAGTTCCTCTGAAAGGAGCTTAACCGCTTGAGGAGATCTAGGATGTCGTCATACAAGAAGGATAGTCTGAAGTTCGATGGAACCAACTTCACTCTCTGGAAAGGTCACATGAAATGTCACTTGGAGTGTATGGGAAAAGCATACTTGACCATGGTCTCAAAACCATATGTACCTCCACAGGATGGTTTGACAACTCTGAATGAAATCACAGATGCTGAAAATAATTTGCAGACCAAGGAAGCTCTTCTAAGCGCATTGAATGACTCAGATCTCTCAAATGTTATTGACCTACCAACTGCATATGAGATCTGGACTAAACTGGAACTTCTGTATGAAGGAGATGAGTTTGTCAAGAGTGCAAGGTTGCAAAGTCTGAAAGGGAAATTTGAAA
Organism: Cunninghamia lanceolata; assembly: GCA_027924645.1. Classification (NCBI taxonomy): domain Eukaryota; kingdom Viridiplantae; phylum Streptophyta; class Pinopsida; order Cupressales; family Cupressaceae; genus Cunninghamia; species Cunninghamia lanceolata. The sequence goes on along the minus strand of BSBN01000061.1, from coordinate 4,480,564 downwards.
GATTGAAAATGAGAGATGATGAAAATATCACTACCTTTATGCCAAGAGTGAATGAGCTGGTATGTGGAATTAGAAATGTTGGTGGGACTCTGGATGAAAATGAGATTGTTTGCAAAATTCTTAGATCTCTTCTTGCTGCCTACAAAATTAAGGTTGCTGCCATTGATGAATTTAGAGCCCACACAACTGTCACAGGAGAGTAATTGGCTGGCAAACTAGCTGCATTTGAAATGACTGAGTTTGGAGATGATCCCCCAAGACTGAATCTACTTTCAAAGCTAGTGCCTATGTGAAAGGCAAACAGAGATTTGATCCAAGAGAAAACTCTTCAAGGAAGATGTCATGGTATGATCAAGAAAGAAGAGACATGGAAGAGGAAGAAGCATAAACAACTCAACTTAAAGCCCTCATTGCAAAAAGACTGCCAAGAGGATCCGGTAAGTATGAAGGAAAATTACCCTTTAAGTGCTTCAATTGCAATAAGATTGGTCATTTTGCCTCAAGATGTCCGGAAAGATCTACAAGGTCAAATGCTAACAGACAAAGGTTTCAAAAGAACTGCTATTATGTTCATGAAGAAGATGATAATGAAGGAGTAATAGATGATGAATCATAAATAGGAAGCAAATTCGGAAATGAATGGGTGTTTATTGCCATCAAGGAAGAAGATTCAATATCCTCTGAATCTATCAATCATAAGGTTGTAGAAAGAGCTTTGGCTGCCCAAATTAAAGAAAAGGATGATTGGGTTATTAACAGTGGATGCTCTCACCATATGACTGGTGACAAGAACAAGTTCTTAGATTTGGAAAAGTATGAAGGAGGAATGGTAAAGTTTGGTGACAATTCTACTAGCAGAATCAGAGGTAGGGGAACTATTTCTTTTGATGGAAAAAGCAAAACCGGTAATGTACTATATGTTGAAGGATTAAAGCACAATCTTCTTAGTGTTGGTTAGTTGGTGGACAAAGGCTATGATCTCCGGTTCAAGAATGGAAGATGCAGAATCTTTACAAGCTCTAGAACTGAAATTGCATGTGGTACTCAAACAAAAGGTAATATCTTCCATCTAGTTGGTTCTAATAAAAGTTGTCTATTTGTTCAAGTTGATCAGAGTTGGTTATGGCATAGAAGGATGTGCCATGTGAATTTTGATAACATCATCAAGATAAGCAATACTCAGACTGTAAGAGATCTTCCTAAATTGGTGAAACCTACAAATAGTTTATGCAAAGAATGTCAGCTAGGCAAACAGAACAGAGTCTCTTTCAAAAGCAAGGATCAGTCCACTACCAGATTGTTGGAATTAGTACATACTGATCTCTGTGGTCCGACAAGAATCAAGAGTATGCAAGGTGATAGATATTTCATGTTACTAATTGATGACCATTCCCAGATGATGTGGGTTACCTTCCTAAAAGAGAAATTAGAAGCCCTTGAGAAGTTCAAAATCTTCAAACCTATGGTAGAGAATCAAACCGGATTGAAACTGAAGTGTCTAAGGTTGGATAGAGGTGGTGAATTCACATCCGGTGAATTCATAGACTTTTGTGAGAAGCATGGCATAAAGAGACAGCTGTCTGCTCCTAGGACTCCATAGCAGAATGGAGTAGTTGAGAGAAAGAACTGAACCATCCAGGAAGCTTCCAGGACAATGATGATGGAAGCAAATGTTCCTCAGATGTTTTGGACAGAAGCTGTCAGCACTGCAGTCTACACTCTTAACCAAGTTCAAATCAGAAGCAACACCGGTAAGACTCCTTATGAACTTTGGTTTGGTGTAACTCCTACTGTGAGATACTTCAGAGTATTTGGTAGCAAATGTTATATCAAAAGAGATGAAGATTTAGGAAAGTTTGATGCTAGAAGTGATGAAGGAATTTTCTTGGGTTACTCCACTCAAAGTAAAGCATACTGGTGTTACAATAAGAGATTGAGAAAGATGATAGAAAGTACAAATGTGAAGGTTGATGAAGGAATGGAGAAGCCCTCAAGATTCTATGAATGTGATGAAGATGATTAGAATGATCCTCTGGTGCAAGGAGCTCCATCCTCCTCTAAAATTCAAATCCAGACTGATCCGGTAAATCAAGAAGAAGAAGTTTGTCTGAATGAGCCTGATCAAGAATTAGTAGTGCAAGAAACTTCCAAAGTTCCAAGGTATGTAACTCTAAATCACTCTGAAGATCAGATCATAGTTGACAAAAGTAAAGGGGTACAAACAAGGAGAAGAATTACTCAAGATTCAAATGAATACTGTCTGATTTCAAAGATTGAACCTAAGACAGTTAATGAAGCTTGCAATGATGAAAACTGGACCAAAGCAATGGAGGAAGAATTGATGCAAATTGAGAAAAATCATACTTGGGATCTTTTTCCCAGACCTAGAGACAAGAATGTGATTGGAACCAAATGGGTCTTCCGGAACAAACTGAATGAAGTTGGTGAAGTAATCAGAAACAAAGCTAGATTAGTCTGCAAAGGCTACTCTCAAATAGAAGGAATTGATTTTGAAGAGACCTTTGCTACGGTGGCAAGAATTGAAGCAGTCAGATTATTTCTTGCATTTGCTGCCTTCAAAGACTTCAAGGTATATCAGATGGATGTCAGTTCTGCCTTCCTAAATGGTGATCTGGAAGAAGAAGTTTACATTGAACAACCGGATGGATTTCAATTGTCTGATAATGATGATATGGTCTGCAAGTTGAAGAAAGCATTGTATGGATTGAAGCAAGCCCCAAGAGCATGGTATGAAAGGTTGGATAAGCATCTTGTGCAGATTGGATTCAACAAAGGTACTGCTGACAGTAACTTATATTTCAAAATTGATCATGAAAATATTTTGATTATTAAAGTGTTTGTGGATGATATCATTTTTGGAGGAAGAGATAATATGTGCAAAACTTTTGCAAATTAGATGAAAAGTGATTTTGAAATGTCTATGCTTGGTGAAATGAATTTCTTCTTGGGTCTGCAAATTACTCAAACAAAGAAAGGGATCTTCATTTCTCAGAACAAATATGTGATAGAATTGTTGAGGAAATTCGGTATGGAAGATTCAAAGCCAATGAACACTCCTATGGCAACCAGATGTAAGTTGAGCAAAGATGATGAATCTCTGAAGGCAGATTAGACCAAGTATAGATCAATGATTAGTGGGTTCTTGTATCTCACTTAGACTAGACCAGATATAATGCAGGCTGTTGGTCTTGTGGCAAGATTTTAGGCTAATCCTAGCGAATCTCATGTTATGGCAATCAAGAGAATTTTTAGATATCTAAAAGGGACAGTGGAGTATGGTTTGTGGTATCCTAGAGATCATGATTTCTCTCTTCATGCTTACATAGATGCAGATTGGGCAGGAGATGTGGATGACCGGAAGAGCACAAGTGGTGGAGCATTCTTTTTGGGAAAGAGATTGGTTTCTTGGCTAAGCAAGAAACAAGATGCAATATCTCTGTCTACAACTGAAGCAGAATACATTGCAGCAGCAGGTAGTTGCACTCAAATCTTATGGATGAAGCAGATGCTAAGAGACATTAAAGTTGAATATAAGGAACCTATCACAATTTTCTGTGATAATTCAAGTGCAATTAATATTTCTAAGAATCCAGTATTGCATTCTAAGACTAAGCACATATCTATCAAGTTTCACTTTTTGAGAGAACAAGTGAACAAGGGAGAAGTCAGATTGGAGTATGTACCCTCCAAGGATCAGATTGCAGATATCTTTACTAAACCTCTTCCCAAGGACTCTTTTGAGTATCTCTGGGAGAAGTTAGGGGTCATGTCCCCTCCGGTGATGAACTAGGATGCACTGATGTGCATCAGTCTGGTGGATATCACAGTTATATCTTGTGATCCGGATTGATGATGGGGAGCTGCTACTAAGGGGGAGCAGCTGGTATGATTCTGATGTGTTAGAATTGCAAGTATGAGCCCTTTGCCATTGATGTCAAAGGGGGAGAGAAGACATGTGAAAAACAAGTGGTTGATGATCAAAGGGGGAGCAGTAAAGGAAGAGAAGACATGTGAAGAGTTGTTGTTGATAGGGGGAGTTGTGATAGAAAGGAGAAGCTCTTGTCTTGATGGTTTTTCACATCATATGTTGCCATCAATGACAAAGGGGGAGATTGTTGCAAGTATGAGGTGAACTAGTGTTGTCATTGATGTCAACATACTCATATTACTTTGACAAGAAGGATTGGATGAGCTGTGTGCTGAGGATATTGAGAAAATTAGTCTCAATCTGGAATAGTGAAGAACAGTGATGAGAAGAAGGCAGAAGTACTTAATAGGTTGCGATTCAGAGGATGCGGATTAAAGGGTTTGTAGATATGAGTCTTGAGATGATCCAGTTAAGATTTCAGAAGTCCACATGAAGATGTGAATAAGTTGTGATCAATCAAGTAGAACCAGTTCTGGGAGATGCTCCGGAGTGACAGAGTGTTACAAAAAGGTCTGGTGAGACCCAGAAGTGCATTGTCCTGTTCTGCGGATTGGACAAAGTGTTTGGGAGGTCCTTGTAATGTGTCATCTTGATTGGTATGTGGTTTGGAGGTCCGGAAGCACCTCTAGTAGTATGACAGTGGTGATAGACTATGTTCTTGAAGTTTCAGATGAGGAAGAGAAGAGATTCCAGTGAGTAGAGGAAGTGTGGATGTACCTGGTCATTCAAGCAGGCTTGTGAAGGTTCTTGGATCGTGTTAAGGTTGTGTTGTTGATCCACATTAGTGGTAGAGCTCAGAATTGAAGATATTCTTCCGGATGAAGTTCTTGTTCAGACTAGCCGACCGGATGAGTTGTTCATCTTACAAATGTTCTTGTGGTGGCCGACCGGATGTGTTATTCATCCTGCGGATGTTCTTATGGTTGATTGCCAACTTAGATGATTGTTCCTAAGCCGATGTCTTGTATAAATAAAGGTTTGTGAGTTCATTTCAAAGTGTGATTTGTGGGGAAGATGAGTGTGGTATAGCGAAAGAGCGAAAGGCAGAGCAGAAGTGTTTCGGGCTTAAATGGTACTGATCCAGACATAGTGAAGATGTCATTCTCTAGTTCAAGGTTGTGATCCTTATGATCTTGTAGATAGTGTGTCTCTTTGTAGGCAGTGTGCCTCCTTGTGAGCAGTGTGCTCAGGCAGTGAGCCCTAATTGGCAAGTGCCATTCATTTTATCTTATTCTTCTAACAGAGAATAATCCTTGGGTTAATCACCCCGTGGTTTTTCCCTTAACTGGGTTTTCCATGTCAAAAATCTTGGTGTCTAATGTGTTGATGTTTATCTGCTCCGGTGTTTATGCTTTCTGCTTTCATGAATGGTTAATTGATATACTATTAACTAATAAAGAAGAATCAAGTGTTTCAAGTAGAAGCAAGTTTTTATACAATTGATTCACCCCCCCTCTTAGTTGTGTGCCCTAGATCTAACAGAAGGAAACTGTCATGGTATGAAAAAGAAAAAAAAAGACCTGGAAGAAGAAGTAGAAATTGCTCAACTTGAAGCCCTCATTGCAAAGAGACTACCAAGAGGATCCAGTAAGTATGAAGGAAAATTGCCTTTCAAGTGTTTTAACTGCAATAAGATTGGTCATTTTGCCTCAAGATGTCCAGAAAGATTTTCAAAGCCAAATCCTAACAAATCAAGGTTTCAAAAGAATTGTTACTATGTTCATGAAAAAAATGATAATGAAGGAAGACAGGAAACAAATCCGGAAGTGAATGGGTGTTCATTGCCATTAAGGAAGAAGAACCAATATCCTTTGTATCTGTCAATTATAAAGTTGTAGAAAGAGCTCTGGCTACCCAAGTTGAAGAAAAGGATGATTGGGTCATTGACAGTGGTTGCTCTCACCATATGACAGGTGACAAAAATAAGTTCATAGATTTGGAAAGATATGAAGGAGGAGTGGTGAAGTTTGGTGATAATTCTGTTGGTAGAATCAGAGGAAGAGGAACTATTTCTTTTGATGGAAGAAACAAAACTGGTAATGTTCTATATGTTGAAGGCTTGAAGCACAATCTTCTCAGTGTTGGATAGTTGGTAGACAAAGGCTATGATCTCCGGTTCAAGGATGGAAAATGCAAAATCTTTGAAAGTTCCAGAACAGAGATTGCATTCGGTGCTCAAACTAAAGGTAATATCTTCCACTTGGTTGGTACTGGTAAAAGTTGCTTATTTGTTCAAGTTGATTAGAGTTGGTTATGGCATAGAAGGATGTGTCATGTGAATTTTGATAATATCATCAAGATAAGCAATACTCAGGCTGTAAGAGATCTTCCAAAATTGGTGAAACCAACTAACAGCTTGTGCAAGGAATGTCAGCTAGGGAAACAGAGCAGAGTCTCATTCAAAAGCAAGTATCAATCTTCCACCAGATTATTGGAATTAGTTCATACGGATCTGTGTGGTCCGACAAGAATCAAGAGTATGCAAGGTGATAGATATTTCATGTTACTGATTGATGACCATTCTTGGATGATGTGGGTTACCTTTCTGAAAGAGAAATCAGAAGCTTTTGAGAAGTTCAAAATCTTCAAGGCTATGGTAGAGAATCAAACCAGATTGAAACTGAAATGTTTGAGGTTTGATAGAGGAGGTGAATTCACATCCGGTGAGTTCATAGATTATTGTGAGAAGCATGGCATAAAGAGACAGTAGTCTGCTCCTAGGACTCCACAGCAGAATGGAGTAGTAGAGAGAAAGAATCAGACCATCCAGAAGCATCCAGGACAATAATGATGGAAGAAAATGTTCCTCAGATGTTTTGGAGAGAGTGGGGTTTCCAATCAGAAGTAATACAGTCTATACACTCAATCAAGTTCAAATCAGAAGCAATACCGGTAAGACTCCTTATGAAATTTGGTTTGGCATCACTCCTACTGTAAGGTATTTTAGAGTTTTTGGTAGCAAATGTTACATTAAAAGAGATGAAGATCTAGGAAAGTTTGATGCTAGAAGTGATGAAAGAATTTTCTTGGGTTACTCCACTCAAAGCAAAGCATACCGGTGTTACAATAAGAGACTGAGAAAGATGATAGAAAGTACAAATGTGAAAGTTGATGAAGGAATTGAGAAACCTTCAAGGTTTTATGAATATGATGATGATGATTAGAATGGTGTTTTGATTCAAGGAGCCCAAACCCCTTCCGATACTCAGAATCAAACAGATCCGATAATTCAAGAAGAAGAGATGAATCATAATGAGCCTGATCAAGAATTAGAAGTGGAGGAAACTCCCAAAGTTCCCAGGTATGTAAGACTGAACCACTCTGAAGATTAGATCATAGGTGATAAAAGCAAAGGAGTTCTAACAAGGAGAATTGCTCAAGATTTAGAAGAGTATTGTTTGATCTCTAAAATTGAACCTAGGACAGTGAATGAAGCTTGCAATGATGAAAACTAGACTAAAGCAATGGAGGAAGAGCTGGTGCAAATAGAGAAAAATCACACTTGGGATCTTGTTCCCAGACCTAGAAACAAGAATGTGATTGGAACCAAATGGGTCTTCCAGAACAAACTGAATGAAGTTGATGAAGTAATCAGAAATAAAGTTAGATTGGTCTGCAAGGGCTACTCTCAAATAGAAGGAATTGATTTTGAAGAAACTTTTGCTCTAGTGGAAAGAATTGAAGCAGTCAGATTATTTCTTGCCTTTGCTGCCTTCAAGGATTTCAAAGTATATCAGATGGATGTCAAGTCTGCCTTTCTAAACGGTGATTTGGAAGAAGAAGTGTATATAGAGCAACCGGATGGATTTCAATTGTCTGATCATGGTGATATGGTCTATAAATTAAAAAAAGCACTTTATGCTTTAAAGCAAGCCCCAAGAGCTTGGTATGAAAGATTGGATAAGCATCTTCTAAAGATTGGATTCAACAAAGGTACTGCTGACAGTAACTTATATTTTAAAATTGATCATGAAAACATCTTGATTGTTGAAGTATTTGTTGATGATATCATCTTTGGAGGAAGAGATAGTATGTGTCAAACTTTTGCAAACCAAATAAAAAGTGAGTTTGAGATGTCTATGCTTGGTGAAATGAATTTCTTCTTGGGTTTGCAAATTACTCAAACAAAGAAAGGAATCTTCATTTCTCAGACCAAATATGTGAAAGAATTGTTGAGAAAATTTGGGATGGAAGATTCAAAGCCAATGAATACTCCCATGGCAACCGGATGTAAGTTGAGCAAAGATGATGACTCTCCTAAGGTAGACCAGACAAAGTATAGATCAATGATTGGTGGATTGTTGTATCTCACTCAAACTAGACCAAATATAATGCAAGCTGTTGGTCTTGTGGCTAGATTCCAAGCTAATCCCAGAGAATCTTATGTCATGGAAATCAAAAGGATTTTTAGATATCTAAAAGGGATAGTTGAGTATGGGTTGTGGTATCCTAGAGATCATGATTTCTCTCTTCATGCATATACAGATGCAGATTGGGCAGGAGATGTGGATGACCGGAAGAGTACCAGTGGTGGAGCATTCTTTTTGGGAAAGAGATTGGTTTCTTGGCTAAGCAAGAAATAAGAGGCAATATCTCTATCTACAACTGAAGCAGAATACATTACTGCAACAGGTAGTTGCACTCAAGTCTTATGGATGAAGTAGATGCTAAGAGATATCAAAGTAGAGTATGAGGAGCCTATTACAATCTTTTGTGATAATTCAAGTGCAATAAATATTTCTAAGAATCTGGTGTTGCATTCTAAGACTAAGCACATATCTATCAAATTTCACTTTCTGAGAGAGCAAGTGAACAAGGATGAAGTCAGACTAGAGTTTGTGCCCTCAAAGGATCAAATTGTAGATATCTTTACTAAACCTCTTCCCAAGGACTCTTTTGAGTATCTCCGAGAGAAGTTAGGGGTTATTACCCCTCTGGTAATGAACTAGGATGCACTAATGTGCATCAGTCCGGTGGATATCACAGTCATATCTTGTAATCCGGATTGGTGATGGGGAGCTGCTACTCAGGGGGAGTAGCTAGTATGATTCTGATGTGTTGGAGTTGCAAGTATGAGCCCTTTGCCATTGATGTCAAAGGGGGAGAGAAGACATGTGAAAAAATAAGTGGTTGCCGATCAAAGGGGGAGTAGTAAAGGAAGAAAAGACATGTGAATGGTTGTTGCTGATAGGGGGAGTTGTGACAGTAAGGAGAAGTTCTTGTCTTGATGGTTTTTCACATCATATGTTGCCATCAATGACAAAGGGGGAGATTGTTGCAAGTATGGGCCCAACAGGTGTTGTCATTGATGTCAACATACTCATGTTGCATTAATGAGAAGGATTGGATGAGCTGTATGCTGAGGATATTGAGAAAATTAGTCTCAATCAGGAACAGTGAAGAACAGTGATGACAAGAAGGTGAAAGCCCACAATAGGTTGAGGATCAGAGGATGCAGTTTAAAGGGTTTGTAGATATAAGTTTTAAGATGCTCCAGTCAAGTTTTCAGAGGTCTACATGAAGATCTGATGAAGTTATGGCTGCTCAAGTAGAATTGGTTCTAGTAGGTGTTCAGAGGTGACAGGGTGTCACAGATAGGTCCGGTGAGCTCCAGAAGTGTATCATCCCATTCTGCGGATTGGAGGGAGTATTGAGGAAGTCCTTGAGAAGTGTCAACTAGATTGGCTCGTGGTTTGAAGGTCTGGAAGAGCCTGTTCATTTGTGACAGTGATGACAGACTGTGTTCTTGAAGCTCCAGATGAAGCAAAGAAGAATTCCAGTAAGCTGATAAAGTGCGGATGTTCTTGGTGGCTCAGGAAAGGCTGTGGTGATCTTTGGATCATGTCTATTTCATGTTGGTAGTCTGCATTGAAGTTAGAGTTTGGATTTGATGATTAACCACCAGATGTTGGTGTTCTTCCTGTGACTGGCCGACCAGATGTATTACACATCTTTCAGAGGATCTATAAGTGTTTGCAGACTTAGATGAGTGTTCCTAAGTCGATGCCTTGTATAAATAAAGGATTGTGAAGTCATTCCAAAAGGTGTCTTATGGAGATGAGAGTGTGGTAGCGAAGAAGAGAGCAAAAGGCAGAGCAAAAGTTTTTGGGCTTTAATGGAACTGATTCAAGCATGGTGAAGATGCTATTCTCCAATTCATGTATGTGATACTTATTTCTTTGTAGACAGTGTGTCTCTTGTAGGTAGTGAGCCTCTTGTGAGCAGTGTGCTTGGGTAGTGAGCCCTAATTGGCATGTGCCATTTGTTCTTTCTATTCTTCTAATAGAGAATACATTCTTGGGTTAATCACCCCGTGGTTTTTCCCTTAACCAGGTTTTCCACGTCAAAATCTTGGTGTCTTATGTGTTGTTGAGTTTCTGCTTTTAATTTGAATGCATTATGTTTCATGTTTAATATACTACTAATCACCAAGAAGTTTTAAGTGTGTGAATTAGAGAAAGTTTGGCACAACTGATTCACCCCCCTCTTAGTTGTGTGTCCTAAATCTGACACACTCAACATAGTTGAATCTATGATATAATTTGACTTCCAATTCTCAAATGAAAATCTAATTGTCACGAAAACTTAGATACAAAGATGGATTAGGGTTATCTTTCAAACTTTGAGATTTAGGTACATTGTGGTATCATCTTGACCTAGGATGGTCAATCTCTTAAAAGGCAAAACAAAATTTTTGAGAGAATGTAATGAAGACAACTCAATTCCTTAGGAGCCTACAAATTTGGAGAAATGTTAAAAATTTATCATAAGATATATTCATCAAGCTTCATGGAAGAGGAACATATTTCAAAATAAATTGTTCTATTCCTTTGGAACAAGAGCCAATGTACAAACAAATGATTTATCCCACACTCATTGAAATAATGACAATACAATCTAATCCATACCACATATGATCTACCTTGTAACCTATAAAATTGATTTAGTGAACTTTGTCTGGGGACCAAATTCACTTCTATATGTAATATCTAGAGTAGATCATTTAATTCAAGGGTCTAAGTTCTTAGATAAATTTGATACACATCAAGTACAACAAAGTTGTTACATAAGCCTATGCTATGTTATATTATGATCCCATAACCCTCAAATCCCAGGATCATTCTCATCTATCAACCTTGGGATAAATTCATATTGTTTAAATAAATTGGGTACTTTCCCAAGATATGAAAATAAATTTATTTCCAAACATGAAGATATATCAAAGAGCAGTGGTAACCTCCAATTGAATTAGAAGATGGAATACGAATTGGATATCAGGGTAAACCTATAAATTTAAATCCTCCTAACACTTTCTAGGAATGTTAAACTATGGTACATCTTTCATTTTATTGACTTGATCAATCCCATGAATTTGTACGTAAATACCTATGGGTATGACAGATGTTTGACTAGGTTAAGTAATACAAAAACCCTATAAGCTCCTCATTAGAAATAAACTTACTACAAACTATGTGTGAATGTTTACACAAAATAAAACTTACTTTATCTAAGGGAAGTTTCTATTTTAACATCTAGGTCCTTTAACACAAATGCAAAGTGATTTTGTACAAAGGAGTGGGATCTTGATATTCACAACATTCTCGCAATCCATCATGATTTTAGATTTCAACAAGGGATAATGAAGAGTTTGTATTATTTCCTAGGATCCTTGGGATGATGAAATGAGAGAAAACATGTCTTAAGTAACAAGTCTTTGTCAATTTCCAACTCTTGGTTTTATTGTTGAGAGTTATTGGGAAATAGGAAGAAAACTATTGGACAATAATTTGACATCATACATTAGAAGATGGTATTAACCTTATCGGTAGTCAAGTCGAGGCAAGTATACTAGCAACTACTCCTTAAAGACATCATCAAAGTGTAGAGTCATACATAACCAAGATAATTACCAACTGGGAAGGAACTGAAATCTTTGATCATCCCAATTTAAAATTGTTTGAGGACAAGAAATCTCAGGAAGGGTCGACTGTAATTTCCCCGCAAATAAAAAGAATAGGGTATCATGATGAAAGCGCCAACCTCTTTTAAAGATTGAAGGAAACAAGAAATAATAAATAACAATCATGATAAAATTGCTTAAGTAGTCAAGTGCCACAAATAATAAAATGTATCAATGATTTGTGATTAGATTAAATTATAGATTTAATCTAAAGACAAATGTAATCATATATATTAACCGCCCAAGTTAATTTGAAAACACACACATAATAAGCAACTATTAATGATAAGGGAGTAGCGATGATACCTAAAAAAGGAGAGCAATGATTATATTAAAAGGAGTAGCGATTACTTTTAAATGTAACAATTCATTATGAGAAGGAAACGATTCTAAGTGAAAGGGTATATGGCAGCATTTGAGGATAAATAAAAGTGTTTAAAGGTAGCGATCAACATTATAGATTATAACAAAAAGTCATGTCAATTTAAAAGGATATCCCTTTTCAAAGAGATACCTCTCTTCATAGAGACATGAGGATATAAAGAGGAATGAAAATGAACATACTCAAAAAAGGAATAGAATGCATTATAAAATGATTTAGAATAGATATCTAAAGCATAGCAGCATAAGAGAAAGAAATGCATACTAGTAGAACTGAATCTGTAAGCATACATCAACAGAGATACATATGCAATAACTGATAACACTAGATATTGTTATTCTCCTAATATTGTTAGTCTTGCTATGATTTTGCCTATGCACAATAGAATCAATATAATGACTTCCTTAAGGTTCTCATCCAAGTGGTCATTCCATTTTAGAGCGGAGATAGTACATATAAGGAATGCAAGTAGCTACGAAGTCCATTCCGGTAAGGACACCCCGAGTAGGGCTGGGAGGCTGAATGGTGGGTGTCATTCCATGCTCTTGGGCTGGATGGAACGGCTCAAGGCACCTTGTATGATCTCCCAAGTGGTACTCGGTAATGACGATGGGCTATTTGGATGGAACCTTAAAAAGGAATCCCATATGTACATGATAAATATTATAATAATGATTAGAATCTTATCTGTAACATCATTGGATTATATGTTTATTTATCTGTTGATAACTAACATGATTTTATCTTGCTTCAAGCATTCAATTGGTAAGTTACAACTCTAACTATATTAAATTTGTTATTTTAGGGCAAGATTTAGGGCAATCCCAAAAGGGGACATTACATTGACCTTAGACAGGTCGAGATTGACAAGCCTCTTCTTTATGCATAGTGATTTTTTTATATTGAACATGAAATTTTATGTAGTTTAGTCTTCCTAAATTTAATGTTACTTCATCGTATTGAATTTTTTTCCTTTTAAACATCTCATACATTTAAAAAAATCAATTTAACATTATTTTTTTTATCAGACATTAGTGTTCATATAGGCCAAATGACTTTAGAGGTGTGGACTTGGAGCATTATGATTGCACTAAGAGGTCAAAGAATGGTAAGGGTAGTTGACCTGGTAGAAATCACCTTAGATGTGGTTGTAGGTGCCACTTTACTATTCATGTTCTTATTAAGAAGGATCAACAAGCTCTAATAACATACAATGTGAAGCAACATGTTGATATCAATGGTAGGCTTTGCCATGGTCCTAGGAGATAGAGAATTTTACAGGCACTCAAGCTTTCTATGCTCCAATAAGTAGTGATGAATTAAAGGATTGGGTGGAAAGGTTGTTGTTGTTGGGAATGTCACCAAATCTTGTACATACAAAGCATCGTGAGATGGTACCTGAGAAAGTGACATTATTTAAGGGTTAAACAAAATGAGATGATTTTCTCACTCATGATGACATTCTCAATGTTGCCAAGAAGTTGATGGAGGCATCATACAAATATTATGAGAATGATGCACAAAGTGTTTGTATGTGGACCTAGAAAATAGTAATGACAAATGTTTTCTTTATAAAGAGTATGGAAGTTGTTTTGTGTAAAAAGAGGGATTTTCAATTCAATGAGTGATTAGGTTAGATCCTCCTTTCATGTCTAACATTCAAGGACATAAACTAAGTCAAGTCACAACTTTTGGAAGAGGACTCTGCTATAGGTTTAGTGTCACTTGTAACAAAGAAAAAAATTGGAATTTGTTGATTCATTTGTTCACTTATGCCTGATTATGCTAGAAAACCTAGTTATGTAAAATCATAAATAAATATATGAATCATGACAAATGCTCCCAAACAGAGATATAATATTCAGAGTAGATACATACCAGACTTTGAGATTCTCGATCTTGAAAAGTCAAGGGCTAAAGAGCAGGCACCCAAGCCCAAGGTAGGGTTTTCTGTTGAGATTCCCAAAAGTTTCCTGTAACCTGTGTTGATAACTGAGAGGGGGGGTGAATCAGTTATCCTTAATTCGCTTTCAACTCAAACACTTAAATCCACTTTGTTAATCAATAGCATAGTAATTAATCATTCATGGAAGCATAAGACATAAACACCAGAGCAAATACACATCAACACATAAAACACCAAGATTTTGATGTGGAAAACCCGGTTAAGGGAAAAACCACGGGGTGATTAACCTAAGGATTATTCTCTGTTAGAAGAATAAGAAAAATGGATGGCACATGACAATTAGGGCTCACTGCCCGAGCACACTGCTCACAAGAGGCACACTACCTACAAGAGACACACTATCTACAATTTATAAAGAGTGTAATACAATATTTGAACTGATAGGAAGCATCTACATATGCTGTAGTTTAGTTCTGGTTAGGCTCAGTACACTGGTCTGCTGCACTTCATCTTTCCTCTTCTCTTATGCTGCTTTCCTTTCACATACTGGACCTTTCTTACTGCTTCTGCTCTACTCTTCTGCTTTTATTTGCACAACACAAACAATAACAACACATCTCACAACTAAATCCATCTTGTATATATATCCGCACAAGTGATTTCATCACCTTTCTAGTCGGCATCCCGAATAGTCAATCTTTTCACAAACTCTGATCTGTCGGTTGAATCCTTGCACATCAAGTAATGTGGATCAAGCATATACTTGTAGAAGTCATCAATCATGTTGGCCAAACATAAATTATGCATTAAGAACCTTTTCTATCATCAGTAACTCATCCGGAATAAAGTCTGATGTTCTGCCAGACAGTTCTTCCTTTGTTCACACTGTCACTTGGGAACCCGACACTCAAGCATTCATATCTCTTTATCCTTTCCACATCAAAGGCTCAAACCTTGGAATCTATTAGTCAAGATACTCCTCTTGACTTCCCCAATTCTGTACTTCACCAAGATACTTCCCCTGAGAGATTCGGACCTGTCTGTCAGACCTCACTGACTCCTCTGTTCCTGCTTACCGGACCTCAACACTTTGCAATCTGTCTTCTGGTAAAGACTCATTATGTCCTGTGGATGTGTGGGCTAACCTTTGTTTCCATCAATGACAACATTCATGAATCCATATAGTGTCTCTTGCCAACAATCTCCCCCTTTGGCATTGATGGCAATACTTAGTGAAAAATGACTAAGTGTAGCACTATACTCCCCCTTGGCTGATGCTCTGTCTCTATGTACATTTTCTAGAACTCCCCCTTAGTTGGATACCTCATTTTTCACTTCTGCTCACTCCCCCTTTGACATCAATGGCAAAGGGTGGGGTTCGCACACCAAGAAATTCCTCAAAAACACTTCTTTACTTAGCTGCATAAGTATTTGTACATGCTATACTTTACATAAACTGAAGGATATCTACAAAAGTTGTCTTCAATTGGATGAGTTCTGTTGCCCAACTTTGCTTCAATCTGTCCAAAATTGATATGTGACCACTCAATAGAAATGCAAACGTGTCTACCCTTTTTAGATCTATAGGATCACTTGTCTGGGCTGTGATCTGGGCTTCTTGTATGGCCTCATGCATGGCCTCTAACTTTGGGATGATTATCCCTCTAAGTTCACCCATTCGACTAATTATGTTCTTCCTTTCCTTCTCAAAATTCTTTATTGCATTTGTGATTGCAATAGTCTGACATTCTTGATTTACTATGGAGGATGACAGAGGATCAAAACTTTGACACAGAGTTAATAGTTTATCCTCTTGTTCTTTTATTTTCCTTTCAATATCTTTGGTCACTGTGGGCCAAGATAAGAAAAATTTGTACATATTTCTGCCATCTTTGAGAGCATTCTCCAAGCTCTTTATCCCAATATCCATAACTCTTCTATCATTAATTATCAGACCTTGTACTTCAGAGAATCTCTTATCCAAAAACTCCTTCCAGACCTTTTCTTCAGCTGACTTCTCTAGTGAATCAAAATGTGTGCTAACACTGTTGACTAGAGTTTTGAGATTACCGAATGTGGAGGCTATGGGATCCTTCTAAAATGATGGCATAATCTTTTCAAGCACTCTGGATGCAGCTGCTATAAGCTCACAGTCTTCCATGTGAGATCTCAGTAGTTTCTCATTGGCCTTTGCATTAGCAAATGAAGCTATCTTCATTGTTTGTACCGGAGAAAGAGAATCAAAATCAAATGGCCCTTTTAGCAGTTCTGGTTCATCAATCTCTATGCTCTCTTTTGTCAAGAAGTCCTTGATAGATTCTACAGTGTCTCTTGTCGGAGAAAGATTCTTCTTCTCTTCTACAGTCACAGAACTGTCTCTTGGGGCTTTCCCTCCTTCCATAGCCTTTGCCCTGTCATCTTCTTTTTCCTTCACCTCTGCTTCTTTCTCCTTTAATATTTCTTCTCCTTTGGATCCGGAGTCAGCAGGGGAAACCAGAGGAGAGATGGTAGTCTGTTCATGGGCCACTTCTTTCGGAGTAGAGGATTCCAAATCCATAGCTGTTTCTGCACCGGTATTCATTACCTCTTCTGTTGTTTTATTAGTAGACTCTTCTGCAACACTTGTGGTCGAGGGGCCAATACTTAAGTCCTCTATAATAGGAAGATTAAATCTTTTGAAGGCTTTCCGGAGGATCTCTTCTATGTCCTTGGCAACCTTGTCAGTTTCTTTGAGCATAAGTTCATTCATCCTTGCTTTGCTCTTGAACTCATCCTTACAATCTTTGAACACCATATTCATTGTCTTGGGATTGATTGAAGGATATAGCTGAATTGCTATCTGTTCTCGGATTTCTAGGTCTTTGGCTTAGGCATTGTTCTTTCTCATTTCTAGTTCCTTCTCCAAGCTTTTGGGGATCAGAGATATAATTTCAATGAATGCTTTGTTGTAGATATTTAGGTACCTTATTGTGGCATCTTGCAATATCTTCTGATCTGCTTCACCATAATCATCATAGAACTCGACCATTGGCTGAAGATTTCCATCCACTGTGACTGATTTGATTATGTCATCAATGTGAAGAGTGGGTTTTTTAACAAATTCCTCTTCCTTCTCTTCCCCTTGACCAGTAGAGTCTTCACTGGATGATTTCTTCTGTTTCTTTACTTTCCTGATTTCTTCATCAGATTCAGTCTCCTCTTCATCCCTTTGACTGACATAATCTCTTGTGGCTTTTGTCTTTGTTCTTTTCTCTCCTTTGCCAGATGATTGTGCTTCCGGTTCTGAAGTCCTTGAGCCTTTGACAGTGGTAGGTGTAGATCTTTTTGATGATCTGGTTCGAGTGGAAGGTTTTGCCGGAACACTTTTCTCATTTTTCTTTTCTTCCTTCTTCTTCTCTTCCTTAGCCTTTTCCACCTTTTCCCTGTTGGCATCAAGTGCCTCCTTTGAGATGCCAAAACCTTTGGCAACATCTTCAACTTCTTTTCTCACCTTTCTTTTGATCTCTGGTTGTCTGAGTTCCACATGAATCTTCACACTTAGCTCCTCAAAGGTTCCAAACCTTTCTACCTTTGGGTCTTTTGGCTATCTGAGCATGTGTTGAACATGCAGCTCTACAATTTGTTCATCGACTTCATACCCCATAGGCATGATCCAGACTGTCCTTGGCTCAACTGCCTCCATTAGGCATTGATCAGTGTCTACCATGAAGCACACTGTATCCTTATACTTCTCAACTACTGATTTGTGGATTCTTTCTCTTATTTGCATTGTATTTTGAAAGTGCTTAAAGTAACCCCACAGAGTTGTATTCCTTGCCTTGGCATCCCCAAGTTCATGCAAGTAATCTCTAATCTAAATTGCTACCGGTTTGTCATTTTGCCATACGCATCCATTTGTTCCGGGCAGCTCATTCATGAAGTAGAAGAATAGACATAATATTAGTCCACCATATTTAAAGGGGTTCTTCTTGTCCTTCTTAATCTTCTGTAGATTTTCCAAAAGTTGGCTTAGAAGAAGCTCACACAAATCATAGTCAGCATTTTCTTTCAGCATTTGATAGGCTGTGTAAACTGCAGTTCCCAGTATTGAATTTTCCCTACTGGAGTGATAAATCTTGTAACCAATTATCATGGATGCAAATTTGACATCTGGTTCAATGATGTCTTCAATTGTCATAGCTCTCTTATCAAATTTTGATCTAGTTGCATCACTTACTGTCTGATTCTTGATCGACTTGAGAATAGGTATTCCACCGGATGAGTGCAGACCATTTACTGCCCTAATTGCATCTTTGGTGATCTTAAATGGTTTGTTCAACCATAGGAAATTGTCATGCACTCTACTCAACACATACCGGACCCATTCTGTTGATAACTGAGAGGGGGGGTGAATCAGTTATCCTAATTATTTCCCTTTTTGAACTTTCTTATTAATTAATGCAGCATTGAATCAAACACAAAAACATTACCATGAAATAAGAAACACATGACACAGTATTTTTGACGTGGAAACCCTGCTAAGGGAGAAAACCACGGGGTGATTAACCCAAAAATTATTCTCTGTTAGAAGAATAGGAAATTACAAAATGGCACTTGCCAATTAGGGCTCACTGCCCGAGCACACTGCTCACAAGAGGCCCACTGCCTACAAGAAGACACACTGTCTACAAAGTGATAAGAATCATAGTCTTGAACTGATTGGAAGCATCTGCATATGCTGGAGTTCAGTTCCGGTTAGGCTCAGTACACTGATCTGCTGCACTTCATCTTTCCTCTATTCTTTATTCTGCTATCTTTCACATACCGGATCCTTTTTGCTACTTCTGCTCTGTTCTGGACTTATTCGCATATGTATTCATTCATTCACATGCTTCACAACTGAATCCATCCTCTATATATATATCCGCACAAGTAATTTCATCACCTTTCTAGTCGACATCCGGAACAGTCTAGTTTCTTACAAACTTTGTTCTGTCGGCTGAATCCTTGCTCACCAAGCAATGCGGATCAAGCATATACTAGTAGATATCATTAATCATGTCGGCCAAACGTGATTCATGCCTTCACAACCTTTATCATCAATAGTAACACATCCGGAAAGTAGTCTGATACTCTGTCAGTCAGTTCTTCCTCTGTTTTCACTGTCTCTCAGGAATCTGGTACTTAACTTATTCATATCTTTTTCTTTGTCCATCACCGGAGGCTAAATCCTTGGAATATACCACTCAAGGTAGTCCTCTTGACTTCCCCAAATCCGCACTGCACCAAGACACTTCCTCTGAGAGATCCGGATCAATCTGTCGGACCTTGCCACATGCTCTGTTCTTGTTCACCAGACCACAACAGTCTTTATTCTGACTTCCGGTAGAGACACATTATGACTTGCGGATATGTGGGATGACCTTTGTTGCCATCAATGACAACAACCATGAATCCATATAGTGTCTCTTGCCAACAATCTCCCCCTTTGGCATTGATGGCAACACTTAGTGAAAAATGGCTAAGTGTTTACACTATGCTCCCCCTTTGTTGATGCTCTGTCTTTATATACAATTTTTGGAACTCCCCCTTTGTTGGATTCCTCATTTTTCACTGCTCCTTACTCCCCCTTTGACATCAATGGCAAAGGGTAGGGTCCGCACACCAAAATTTTCAAAAATTTTCTATACATAGCCGCATATTTACATACTCACATATACTGAAGAATGTCTGCAAAGGATGTCTGCAATTGGATCATTTCAGTAGCCCAACTTTGCTTCATTCTATCCAAAATTGAAATGTGACCACTCAACAAAAATGCAAAAGCTTCTGCCCGCTTGAGATCTGTCGGATCTTTTGTTTGGGCAGTGGTCTGAGCATCACTGATGGCCTCATGCATAGTTTCCAACTTAGGGATTATAATCCTTCTAAGTTCTCCCATCCGGTTGGTGATATTCTTCCTTTCCTTCTCAAGATTCTTTATTTCATTCAAGACTGCAATAGTCTGACATTCTTGATTTATTATGGAGGAAGAGAGAGGATCAAAACTTTGAGATAAGCTTTGTAGCTTGTCCTGTTCTTCTTTTATTTTCTTATCAATTGCTGCTGTTACCTTTGGCCAGGATATACAAAATTTGTAAATGTCACCGCCATCCTTAAGAGCATTCTCTAAGCTCTTTATTCCAATACTCACAATCTTCCTATCTTTAGAGATTAATTCTAATATTTCTGAAAATCTCTTATCCAAAAATTCCTTCTGGACCTTTTCTTCAGCAGATTTTTCTAGAGATTCAAAATGTGTACTAACACTGCTGACTAAGGTTTTGAGATTACCAGAAGAGGAGGCTGTGGGATCCTTTTGAAAGGATGGCATGATCTTTTCTAGCACTCCAGATGCTACCTCCATAAGCTCACAGTCTTCCATGTGAGATTTCAGCAGCTTCTCTTTGACTTTCTCATTTGCAAATGAGGCTATTTTCATTGTTTGCACCGGTGATAAAGAGTCAAAATCTAATGGTCCTTTGAGTAGGTCTGGTTCATCAATTTCTATAGTGGCTTTGCTCAAAAATTGTTGAACAGTTTGTGCAGTGTCTCTTGCCGGAGATAGATGTTTCTTTTCTTCTGCAGTCTGGGAACTGTCAACCTCTTTATCTTTCACCCCTGCTTCCTTCTCCTGTAATTTCTCTTCCTCTTTGGATCCGGAGACTGTAGGGGAAACCGGAGGAGAGATGTTTGTCTGTTCAGGGCCCACTTCTTCCAGAACAGATGGTTCCAAATCCGCAGCTGTTTCTGCACCTAAGTCCTCTACAACAGGAAGATTGAACCTTTTGAAGGCCTTCCGGAGGATCTCTTCTGTCTCTTGGGCCACTTTGTCAGTCTCACCAAGCATGAGTTGATTCATCCTGGCTTTACTTCTGAACTCATCTTTGCAGTCTTTGAAGATAATGTTCATTGTCTTGGGATCAATTTGAGGATATAGCTGAATAGCTATCTGCTCCCGGATCTCAAGATCTTTAGCATGAGCATTATTCTTTCTTATTTCTAATTCCTTTTCTAGGCTTTTAGGAATAAGAGATATGATCTCAATGAAGGCCTTATTGTATATGTTCAGATATTTGACTGTGGCTTCCTGCAGAACCTTTTGGTCAGCCTCATTGTAGTCATCATAAAATTCAGTCATTGGTTGAAGGTTTCCATCTACCGTGACTGACTTGATTACACTCTCTAGAGACAGAGTGGGCTTTTCAACAGATACCTCTGCCATTTCATCCTTGTCTTGGCCTGTGGAGGGTTTACCGGATCCTTTCTTCTTCTGCTTCTTTACTTCTTTTACTCCCTCATCTGACTCTGTTTCCTCTTCATCCTTTTGGCTTTCATAAGCCCTTGTGGCTTTTGTCTTGGATCTTTTACCGGATGCCTGGACTTCCGGTTTTGAACTTTTGGTTGTGGGAGGTGCAGATCTTTTTGATGATCTGGTCCGGGTGGGAGTTTCAACCAGAACACTTTCTTTACTTTTCTCTTCTTCCTCAGCCTTCCTCCTCTTTTCCCGGCTGGCATCAAGTGCCTCTTTTGAGATGCCTAGGCCTTGAGCAATATGCTCAACTTCTTTTCTTACCTTCCTTTTTATCTCCGGTTCCCTAAGTTCTACATGTAACTTTACACTCAGTTCCTCAAAGGTTCCAAACCTTTCTGCCTTAGGATCTTTGGGCTGGCTTAGCATGTGTTGAACATGCAGCTCTACTATCTGTTCATCCACTTCATACCCCATGGGCATGATCCAGACAGTCCTTGGCTCCACTGCCTCCATCAGACACTGATCTGTTTCTACCATGAAGCATACTGTGTCTTTGTACTTTTCAACAAGGGATTGGGGTATTCTTTCTCTTGCATGCATCATGCTTTGGAAGTTCTTGAAGTAACCCCATAGAGCTGTATTTCTTGCTTTTGCATCCCCAAGTCCATGCAAATAGTCTCTGATTTGGATGGCAACCGGTTTGTCATTCTGCCATATCCATCCACTGGATCCGGGAAGCTCATTCATGTAGTAAAAGAAGAGACAAAGAATCAGATTGCCATACTTGAAGGAGTTTTTCTTGTCCTTCTTAATCTTTTGCAGATTTTCAAAGAGTTGGTTTACTAGAAGCTCACACAAGTCATAGTCTGCATTCTCCTTTAACATCTGCTAAGCTGTGTAGATTGCAGTTCCCGGTACTGAATTTTCCCTACTGGAGTGATAGATTTTGTAACCAATTATCATAGCTACAAATTTGACATCCGGTTCAGTGATGTCATCAACTGTCATAGCTCTCTTGTCAAACTTGGATCCGGTTGCATCACTGACTGTCTGATTTTTGACAGATTTGAGAACAGGTAGTCCACCGGATGAGTGCAGACCGGTTACAGCCCTAATTGCATCCTTGGTGATCTTGAAGGGCTTGTTCAACCATAGGAAGTTGTCATGTACTCTACTTAGTACATACCGGACCCATTCATCTTCTTCAAAACAGGGGAAATGAATGCACTGTGCAAAGTGTTTGTCCTGGATGGCTTTATACTGAGGTTTGATCTCAAAGGAGTCATCTATCAATTGTTTGTGATAGATATCCATCAGTTTTGATTCTCCAAAGTCTTCAAGATTCGCATGGATGTAAACCCTAATATCTTCCGTATGCAATACACCATGAGGAACACTAGAGAAGGCTCCTAGTGGATCTACCTCCAATGATTTGTAAGGATGTTTCTTGAATGTGGGGCGAGGTCTATCAGAGATCTTAACTATATTTGGAGTAGCCATTCTTCAAAGATTTGCAGTGAGATAATGAAAAACAAAGAATACCTTATGCGCCTTCGGTTTGCACGGAGTGGTTGGATTGATTTCTTTATGCAATGACTTCGGCAGGAGATCCTTGGTGTGCTTGATGAATCTTGTTGCAGAGCTCCACTTTTCGCTTCTTCTTGAGTGCAGAATGAGCAAATGACTTTTGAGAAATCCCTTAAATTGCTCCGCGAACCCTAATATCTGTCTGCAATAAATGCTTCACCTACATTATTCTGGTTTGCCTTGTCTGGATAGCTTGGAGTATCCCGGATTAGTCCTGATCTGTGAATATCATCCAGATCTTTCAATCATGAATAAATCGAGGTAACATATTACAAGAACATCCCAAACACTCTGTCCAATCCGCAGAACAAGATAGTGCACTTCCGGATCTCTCCGGACCTTTTTGTAATCCTTTGTCATACCGGAGCATCTCCCTGAACAGGTCTTACTTGATCGATCACAGCTTCTTCATAACTCCATGCGGACCTCTGAAAACTTGACTGAAGCATCTCAAGACTCATATCTGCAAACCCTTTAATCCGCATCTTGTGCCACATCCGGCACCACTTGTTTGGCTGGGGGAACAGGATTTTCTTTGAGTCTCCCCCTGAGCCTGAGCTCACTTTTTAATTTCCAGAAGAAATATCAGCACCAGAGTCTGGTGCGGATCCAACCTCTACATTCTCTGAACTTTTCTTCACCCAAATCTTGCTCATCTGATTCCTAACTTCATCCGCATTCATCTTTTGTTTACTCTTGTCTTGATTCTGATTATACACCGGACCTCTTTTGTCCTGATTCTTGTTTCTGCAGACTTTAGCATTATGACCGGACCTATTGCAGATTTGGCAAATAACATTTCTTTGCATATTTGACTGATATCCTCTTGATCTGCATTGATTAGCCATATGACCTACTCTATTACATGTAAAGCATCTACCTTTGAATGATTTGTTTACTTGCATAATTCTGCATTCATGGGATTTGTGTCCATACCTTTTGCAGTTGAAGCACTGTCCGGAGAAGGATGAATTAATCTGATTCATTCTCATTCTGCACTGATTAGCTTTGTGACCAAAGTGGTTGCAGCTGTGGAAGTATCCATTGAAGGATGGATATCTTTGAGCATTTGGCTGTCTTACCGGAGGTCTTCTAGGCCTGCTCCTTGGATTTTCTGATCCAAGATTCTTCTGACCGGATCCGGAGCTTTCTCCTTTCTCATATCCCAAACCATACTTGTCATCTGTCCTCTTTTGACTTCCAAGAAGAACTTCAAGTTGAGCAGAACTTATCTTGAATTTCTCTTTATATTCATTTGCTGTTTGAAGGTCTCTTTTGAGAGAGGCAATTTGATCCTCAAGTTTTTCTTCATTATCTTTGGCATCTTCAAGATCAGATTCAAGATGTCTGATAATCCTGTCCATCTGGTGGCATTCTTCTGATTTTTCTTTAAGAGATTGTCTTAGATTGTCTTCAGCCTTTCTTTTTTCTTCAATCTCTTGAGTAAACTTTATAGTTCCTAATTCCATTTCATGTCTTAACATAATGACTTCTTTTGATAACTTTTCACATAACTTGGTTTGCTCAGTCAATTCTTCATTTGTATTGCTTTCTTCACTTTGTCTTGCCAACTGTTGGAGCAGCTCCTTTCTCTTTTTCATAGAGAGACTTAGTTTGTCTTTTAATTCTCTCATGAATTCATCAGCCTGTTTGAGTCTTTCTTTTAATTCATTGACTTCAAAATTTGACTGTTCAAGATCCTCAAGGGCAGTCTTGAGTTGCTCCCTTAAACCATATGCATCCATTTGAGTTCCCAGATCTTCCTCAAGCTGTTAGGCTCTATTAGGAGGAACTTGGCTCTGATACCAATTGTTGATAACTGAGAGGGGGGGGTGAATCAGTTATCCTAATTATTTCCCTTTTTGAACTTTCTTATTAATTAATGCAGCATTGAATCAAACACAAAAACATTACCATGAAATAAGAAACACATGACACAGTATTTTTGACGTGGAAACCCTGCTAAGGGAGAAAACCACGGGGTGATTAACCCAAAAATTATTCTCTGTTAGAAGAATAGGAAATTACAAAATGGCACTTACCAATTAGGGCTCACTGCTCGAGCACACTGCTCACAAGAGGCCCACTGCCTACAAGAAGACACACTATCTACAAAGTGATAAGAATCACAGTCTTGAACTGATTGGAAGCATCTGCATATGCTGGAGTTCAGTTTCGGTTAGGCTCAGTACACTGATCTGCTGCACTTCATCTTTCCTCTATTCTTTATTCTGCTATCTTTCACATACCGGATCCTTTTTGCTACTTCTGCTCTGTTCTAGACTTATTCGCATATGTATTCATTCATTCACACACTTCACAACTAAATCCATCCTCTATATATATATCCGCACAAGTAATTTCATCACCTTTCTAGTCAGCATCCGGAACAGTCTAGTTTCTTACAAACTTTGTTCTGTCGGCTGAATCCTTGCTCACCAAGCAATGCGGATCAAGCATATACTAGTAGATATCATTAATCATGTCGGCCAAACATGATTCATGCCTTCACAACCTTTATCATCAATAGTAACACATCCGGAAAGTAGTCTGATACTCTGTCAGTCAGTTCTTCCTCTGTTTTCACTGTCTCTCAGGAATCTGGTACTTAACTTATTCATATCTTTTTCTTTGTCCATCACCGGAGGTTAAATCCTTGGAATATACCACTCAAGGTAGTCCTCTTGACTTCCCCAAATCCGCACTGCACCAAGACACTTCCTCTGAGAGATCCGGATCAATCTGTCGGACCTTGCCACATGCTCTGTTCTTGTTCACCGGACCACAACAGTCTTTATTCTGACTTCCGGTAGAGACACATTATGACTTGCGGATATGTGGGATGACCTTTGTTGCCATCAATGACAACAACCATGAATCCATATAGTGTCTCTTGCCAACACATTCATCTTCTTCAAAATAGGGGAAATGAATGCACTGTGCAAAATGCTTATCCCGGATGGCTTTATATTCTGGTTTAAGCTCAAAAGAATCATCTATCAATTGTTTGTGATAGATGTCTCTTAATTTGAATTCCCCAAACTCTTCAATATTTGCATGTATGTAAACCCTAATGTCTTCTGTGTGCAACACGCCATGCGGAACACTAGAGAATGCTCCTAGGGGATCTACCTCCAGTGATTTGTATGGATGCTTCTTAAATATGGGGCAAGGTCTATCAAAAATCTTTACTATATTCAGAGTAGCCATCATCAAGGAATCTTATTGAGAGATATTAAGAATGAAGAATACCTTTTACACTATTTAGGGCACACACGATGAAATATGAATTGAGCTATATGAAGAATCATCTTAATCTTTGGGAAAAGTAGTTGCAGAGCTCCTTTTCGTTTCTTCTTGAATTCAGAATGAACACGTGATTAATGAGAAAACCCTTATATTGCTCCACAAACCCTAATGTCAGGTTGCAATAAATGCTCGACCTAAGTTATTCCGATTCACCTTATTCGAATGACTTGAAGAACTGGATTAGTCCTGATCTTTAAACATCATGCGAATCTTCCAAATCTTAACCGTAGTTTGTTTGGATGTTTCCCTTATGAACCCTTCAATTTGCAACTCTTCTTGTGCCAGTTCTGGCACCAATTGACTGGCTGGGGGAACAAGGTTTTCTTTGTGTCTCCCCCTGAGCCAGAGCTCACCTTTTTAATTTCTGGAAGGAATATCAGCACCAGAGTCTGGTGCAGATCCAACCTCTACATTCTCTATACTTTTCTTCACCTAAATCTTGTTCATCTCACTTCTAACTTCATCCGCATTCACTTTTTGTTTACCCTTATCTTGATTCTGATTATGATATATCAGACCTCTTTTCTCCTGATTCTTGCTTCTACAGAATTTTGCAATATGACCAAATCTATTGCAGATTTGGCAAATAACATTTCTTTGCATATTTGATTGATATCCTCTTGATCTGCATTGATTAGCCATATGACCTATTCTATTGCATGTAAAGCATCTACCATTGAATGATTTCTTCATTTGCATATTTCTGCATTCATGAGATTTGTGACCATACCTTTTGTAGTTAAAACACTGTCCGAAGAAGGATGAATTAGTCTGATTCATTCTCTTTCTGCACTGATTAGCTTTATGACCAAAGGTATTGCAGTTGGGGCAGTATCCATTGAAGGAAGGATATCTTTGAGCATTAGGCTGTCTTACCGGAGGACTTCTAGGTCTGTTCCTTGGATTTTCTGATCCAAAATTCTTCTGACTAGATCTAGAGCTTTCTCCTTTCTCATATCCCAAACCACGCTTGTCATCTACCCTCTTTTGACTTCCAAGAAGAACTTCAAGTTGAGCAGAACTTATCTTGAATTTCTCTTTATATTCACTTGCTGTTTGAAAATCCCTTTTGAGAGAGACAATTTGATCCTCAAGTTTTTCTTCATTATCTTTAGCATCTTCAAGATCAGATTCAAGATGTCTGATAATTCTATCCATCTTGTGGTAATCTTCTGATTTCTCTTGGAGAGATTGTCTTAGATTATCTTTAGTTTTCCTTTTCTCTTCAATTTCTTGGGTAAACTTCATAACTCTTGATTCCATTTCATGTCTTACCATAATGATTTCTTTTGATAACTTTTCACATAACTCGGTTTTCTCCTTCAGCTCTTCATTTGCATCATTTGCTTCACCTTGACTTGCTAATTGTTGAAGTAGCTCCTTTCTCTTTTTCATAGAGAGACTTAATTTGTCTTTTAGTTCTCTCATGAAATTATCAGCCTGTTTGAGTCTTTCCTTTAATTCATTAACTTCAGAGTTTGACTGTTCAAGATCATCAAGGGCAGTCTTGAGTTGCTCTCTTAAACCATATGCATCCATTTGAATTCCCAGATCTTCCTCAAGCTGTTAGACTCTATTAGGAGGAACTTAGCTCTGATACCAATTGTTGATAACTGAGAGGGGGGGTGAATCAGTTATCCTTAATTCGCTTTCAACTCAAACACTTAAATCCACTTTGTTAATCAATAGCATAGCAATTAATCATTCATGGAAGCATAAGACATAAACACCAGAGCAGATACACATCAACACATAAAACACCAAGATTTTGACGTGGAAAACCCGATTAAGGGAAAAACCACGGGGTGATTAACCCAAGGATTATTCTCTATTAGAAGAATAAGAAAAATGGATGGCACATGCCAATTAGGGTTCACTGCTGGAGCACACTGCTCACAAGAGGCACACTGCCTACAAGAGACACATTGTCTACAATTTATAAAGAGTGTAATATAATACTTGAACTGATAGGAAGAATCTACATATGCTGGAGTTTAGTTCCGATTAGGCTCAGTACACTGATTTGCTGCACTTCATCTTTCCTCTTCTCTTATGCTGCTTTCCTTTCACATACCAGACCTTTCTTACTACTTCTACTTTGCTCTTCTGCTTTTATTCACACAACACAAATGACAACAACACATCTCACAACTAAATCCATCTTGTATATATATCAAAACATGTGATTTCATCACCTTTCTAGTCAGCATCCAGAATAGTCAATCTTTTCAAAAACTCTGATCTGTCAGCTAAATCCTTGCACATCAAGTAATGCGGATCAAGCATATACTTGTAGAAGTCATCAATCATGTCGGCCAAACATAAATTATGCCTTAAGAACCTTTTCTATCATCAGTAACTCATCCGGAATAAAGTCTGATGTTCTACCAGACAGTTCTTTCTCTGTTCAGACTGTCACTTGGGAACCTGACACTCAAGAATTCATATCTCTTTATCCTTTCCACACCAGAGGCTCAAACCTCAGAATCTATCAGTCAAGATACTCCTCTTGACTTCCCCAAGTTCACACTTCACCAAGATACTTGCCCTGAGAGATCCGGACCTATTTGTCAGACCTCACTGAATCCTCTGTTCTTGCTTACCGGACCTCAACACTTTGCAATCTATCTTCCGGTAAAGACTCATTATGTCCTGTGGATGTGTGGGCTAACCTTTGTTGCCATCAATGACAACATTCATGAATCCATATAGTGTCTCTTGCCAACAACCTGTTCTTGTTGTTTTAGATATTTCTGTGTTGGAGATCCAAAGGTCTTTGGTGTAAGGTACCCAAGGCTAGGTCCTAGTTTTTCTCTTAGATACGAGATCTAAACACTTTGTTCTAGCCTCCTACAACTTCACTCCTTCAGATATGCGACCTATAACCTACAATCACAAAGAATGGGGTTGGGGGTTGTGGTGTCTAGGAGCTTTCCTCAGTCAAGCCCTAGAAGGGCATCAAGTCTTCGAAACACTATTGTTAGATAGAGAGTGCGTATCCTTGCAGGATAGAGGCAAAAACCAAATGATATATGATTGATTCAAACATAAATAGATATCACCTCGAAGGTGTAGCTCTCATGGAAGAAAGCTCTTTCATGCCATGAGGAGATTTTTAGGAACCCATGTTTAACCCTTCTCTTTACTTTGTTAGTAGATTGTTGTTGGACGCATATGCTTCGTAAGTTGTCCTGTGAGTATATTGTATTATCCCACATTCATGGGAAGTAATAGTTGTTTAGATTAGACTTAGTATATAAGTACGTGTTGAGGCCAATAAAGGCATCCACGAATTTATTGTATTGAGCTTTCTCAAAGGAGGTTTCCCCCTTGAAGTGGCCTGCGATTAATAAATTCCTTCTGTGTTTCTGCTATTTTTATTATTTCATGCATTTTTCATTATATTGTTGCAGGAGGTTCCTCTCATCTGGTATCAGAGCGCTTTCTTGGGCTCGCTGGGTGGAATTTCTACCAAATTTTTTTTCTACAGTGGCCTCCAGGCGCTGTGATTATTGCAATAGTTCTTTCTTTTTTGCATCTGTATTTTTCATTTCAATTGCAGATTTGGATCAGGGAATAACCCTATCCGCTTAACTGTGGGAAGTACCTAGGTATAGCCCTAAAACTCATTGTGAGGAGTACCATAGGAACCCTGAAGTAGCTGGCCCATTGAGAGGACTTGTCAGCGAAAAGGGCAATGACCCCTACCTGATTGACTAGTTCCCATCTATGAGGTAAACCAAGAGCTATCGTTTGTGGCAAAGCAGTTATTAGTTTTACCTGAGCCATGGAGTGAGGGGTACTGCCCCAATACGCAAGCTGTTAGACAACGTTGGTGGCAGAGTGACTCCCCTAAACCTTTAAGCAGTCGAACATACCTAGGGCCCATATCTATTGCCAGCTGACAAATCGCATATTGAATCTATCCAGAGCCATTTGCAAATCCTGTTGTACATCATTTCAAGGAAAAAAAAGTAAAAAAAATTCTTTTTTTTTGCCATATCTTCCTTGCTTTATCTCTGTTTCCTCTCAAAATTCACTAGAACCCCTGGAATTTCATTTTGCATATTTCCTTCCTTGAGGAGACCCTATCCCAAATTCCACTTATCGAAGCTAGAAATCCCACATTTGTCTATTTTTAGGGTTTGCCATAACTTCTTTGATTCTCACCCAATAGCCTTCGAATTTTGCCATAGTGTTCATTTCCTATTTCTGCTCCTTTGTCCGTTTTGGACAAATTTTCTCATTCTTTCACCCCGCTTCTGAAATCCCCATTTGTTGCTTCCCTGTCCCTCAGAAAGTGTCCAAAACCTAGTCAAACCCCAATTACCCATCAGAGTTTTTCCAAATCCAAATTTTCCTTTACTAATTTTTTTTTTGTTTTTCTACCCATTCCCAAAAAAAAAATTCTCTTGGCTTTGGTTGTCACCCGCACAGGAGCAAAAAACATGGAGGATGAACTTGCAGCCCTCAAGACCAAACTCCAAGATCTAGATGAAAAATTTCTCAGACTCAATCTTTAGCATTTAGCCATGAACAATAGATGGCAACCAGAGTCTTCTGCAGACACTGGGTTCTCTTCTTCCGGCAATTTTCATGGGCCAAAGCTTGATTTTCCTCGCTTCAATGGTGATGATCCAACTGGATGGATATACTGGGTAGAACAATATTTTAGTCTGCATAATACTTTTGATGTCAACAAAATCCTATTTGCATCCTTTCATTTGGAACATGAAGCCCTTCAATGGTTCCGTTGGTACATCAAGGCTCATGAAGAGCCAAAATGGATAGATTTTTGCAAAGACATTTTGCAACGATTTGGCCCTAGTGTTTTTTATGACTTCACAAGAGCACTCACTAAACTTCACCAAACTGGCACTGTGAGAGAATATCAGACAAAATTTGAGAAACTAGCTAATCACACAGAGGGATTGTCTGATGAATTCTTCAGGAGTTGTTTTGTCAGTGGTCTGAAGGATACAATCCATTCTGCGGTTAAAATGTTCTATCCTAGCACAATGATGGAAGCCCTAGGGTTGGCTAAGTTGGCAGAGGACAAGATCGCAGCTCAACAACGTTCCAAATCCACTTTTGTTCCATTCAGAAATATGGTTTCCCAAAGACCTCCAATCACGCCAGCTCCTAGAACAACTCCTATTAAGCATTTGTCTAAAGCAGAGATGCGAGCACGTAGAGAAAAAGGGCTTTGTTATAACTGTGATGAGAAATTCTCTTGGGGACATAGATGTGCTAAGAAAAATATCTATCTCTTGGATGTGGATTCTCTGCCTACAACTGAAGTTTATGAAGATGCTCAAGATACAGTAGATGATTAGGTCAAAACTCAACAGTCGTTTGTTGACCCTACTTCTCCGAAAGACCACCCAGAGATCTCTCTCCATGCTTTAGCAGGAGTCACCACCCCACAAACCATGGGAGTCAAGGGTTACTTCAAGAAGCTCCCTCTTACAATACTCATTGATTCTGGTAGCACCCATAACTTTATTGACCCTTGGATCGCCAAACAGGCTGATTATTTTGTCCATCCTTGCTCCAACTTTGAAGTCATGATTGCCAATGGGGGCACATTACCTTGCAAAGGGAAGTGTCATAATGTGCGTATCTCTATTGGAGATTATAACCTGTGCTCTGACATGTTTTCCTTGCCCTTAGGTGGATGTGATGTGGTTTTGGGCGCTCAATGGTTATGCACACTTGGACCCATCTTATGGGATTTTGCTAAACTTTGGATGCAGTTTTCAAACAATGGGCAAAAACACACATTGAAGGGATTACAGCTAGGGTCTCTCAGCATCATCAATTCACATCACATGGAAAATCTCCTTAAGAAGAGTTCACATGGTGTCATCACTCAGCTCCATTCCATTTAGATGCAACCATCAGTGGTCTCCACTACTCCTTCAGATCTACAATAAATTTTGGATAGATATGCATGTGTCTTTGCCGAACCAGTGGGATTATCACCTTCACAACCAAAGGACCATCATATTTAGCTCCTTCCTAGAAGCGTTCCTCCCAACATTAGGCCCTACCGCTACCGGTTTCACCAAAAGACAGAGATTGAGATGTTCGTTTGGGACTTACTGAAGCAAGGTATTATTCGCCCTAGTACCAGTTCCTTTTCTTCACCAGTTCTTCTTGTCCAAAAAAAAGATGGGTCATGGCAACTCTGCATTGACTTTCGAGCACTTAATCACATCACAATCAAGGATAAGTTTCTGATTCCTATTGTTGATGAGCTTCATGGCGCTCATTTTTTCTCCAAGTTGGATCTTCATTCTGGGTATCACCAAATTTAAGTTCATGAGGATGATATCCCTAAAATGGATTTTCACACGCATGATGGCCACTATGAGTTTTTGGTCATGCCCTTTGGCCTCACTAATGCTCCTTCCACATTCTAGGCATTGATGAATAAAATATTCCGGCCCTACTTGTAGAAATTCATTCTGGTCTTCTTTGATGATATCCTCATCTATAGTAAAACATGGGTTAAGCATCTCCAACATCTAGATCTTGTACTACAACTTCTCTCTAATCATCATCTTTGTGCAAAATAGTCTAAATGTGTTTTTGGGTAGGAGGAAGTGGAGTATCTCGGGCATATTGTTTCAGCCCAAGGGGTTCAAGTGGATCTTGCCAAAATAGATGCCATGAAAAATTGGCCACATCCTCAGAAACTCAAGAGCCTCCGTGGTTTTTTAGGACTGACTGGCAACTATCGCAAGTTTGTTAAGGATTACAGGAAGATTGCAACTCCATTAACAGCTATGTTGAAAAATGATGCTTTTACATGGACACATACTGCTGAATGTGCATTTGAAAAACTAAAACAAGCTATGTGTACTACACCTGTTCTAGCTATGCCATATTTTTCCAAGACCTTCACTATTGAGAGTGATGCTTGTGGCAATGGACTTGGTGCTATTCTCCTTCAACACGAACATCCCATTGCCTTCACTAGCAAAGCCCTTTCTGGTGAGCATTTAGTACTCTCTACATATGAGAAGGAAATAATGGCTATTTTGCATGCAGTACAGAAGTGGCGGTCATACCTACTAGGGAATCATTTCTGCATCAAGACTGATCACCAGAGTTTGAAATATTTCTTGGAACAATAGGTCTCCTCCCCAACACAATGGAAATAGGTTAGCAAACTCATGGTTTATGACTATGAGATCACTTACATGAAGGGTAAGGACAATATTGTGGTGGATGCTCTTTCTTGCACATTTGATGACCAAGCTTCTCTTTCAGCTATTTCTATGCCTATTTTAAATTGGTTGGAATCTATCCAGCAAGGCTATGTCAATGACTCTTCATTATCTCAAATCATCCAGCAGTTGGCCAATGCCCCTTCTATTGTACTGCATTACTCTTGAGATGGTGCTTCTCTGAGATACAAGGGTCGTTTGGTGCTTCCCCATAGCACAGATCTTCAACAAGTTGTCTTCTATGAACTCCATGCTTCTCCATTAGCAGGACACTCTAGGTTCCTCAAAACTTATGAGTGGGCATAGCGTAACTTCTTTTGGAAGGGAATGAAAAGGGCAATTCAATAGATGGTGGCTAAATGTGATACCTGCCAACGCAACAAGGGTGAAACGACACTCCTTTTTGGATTTCTCGAACCCTTGTCCATCCCTACATGAATTTGGACAGATATTTTTATGGATTTCATTGAGGGGCTCCCTAAATCTAGAGGGAAGATAGTGATCTTGGTTGTGGTTGATCGCCTCTCCAAATATAGTCATTTTTGTGCCCTCAGCCATCCCTATACTGCCTCCTCAGTCGCACAAAATTTCATGGACCAGATCTTTTGTCTTCATGGCATCCCTTCTTCCATTGTCTTAGATCATGATGCAACTTTCACCAGTCATTTTTGGACAAAACTATTTCAACACACTAGCACCAAACTGAAGATGAGTTTAGAGTATCACCCACAAACAGATGGTCAAACTGAAATTATCAACAAATGTTTGGAAACTTATCTTCATTGCTTCACCTTAGAACAACAGCATCAGTGGGCAAAGTGGCTCCCTCTCGTTGAATGGTGGTACAATACCTCCTACCACACTGCATCTAAAATGACTCCATATGAAGTAGTCTATGGTCAGGCACTACTAGTGCTCCTTCCATACACCCCCAACAGTTCACCAGTTTAGGCAGTCGACATAGTTCTCTAAACCTAAGATCAAATTCTTCGCATTTTGTAGGACAATCTTCACATGGCAAGAAATTGAATGAAACAACAAGCTAATCAGCACCATTCTAAGCGCACTTTTCAAGTAGGAGATATGATTTTTCTTCGTCTACAGCCATACAAGAAATCATCCCTGAAACTCAAAGGGTGTCATAAGCTGGCTCCAAAGTTTTATGGGCCATATAAGGTTCTTTAGAAGATTGAGCTAGTTGCTTATAAATTGGAGCTTGCTCCTTCTTCCTGCATTCATCCAGTATTTCATGTCTCTTGTCTATATAAAGTTCTTGGTACCAACATCAGAGCACAAACTATTTTACCAAAACTGGATAATGAAGGATCCATCATTTTGGAGCTTAAGGCAATCCTTGACAAGCACACTCATCAACTTTGCTCTCGATCCATCACAGAGGTATTAATTCAGTGGCACGGAATGCAACCAAAGGATGCTACATGGGAACCACTCCTTCAGATTCAACAACAATTTCCACATCTTAAGCTTTGAGGACAAAGCTTTTCTAATATGGAGGGGATGTTAGGAACCCATGTTTAACCCTTCTCTTTACTTTGTTAGTATATTACTATTGGATGCATATGCTTCGTAAGTCATCCCGTGAGTATATTGTATTATCCCACATTCATGGGAAGTAATAGTTGTTTAGATTAGACTTAGTATATAAGTATGTGTTGAGACCAATAAAGGTATCCATGAATTTATTGTATTGATCTTGCTCAAAGGAGGTTGCCCCCTTGAAGTGGCCTGTGATCAATAAATTCCTTCTATGTTTCTGCTATTTTTGTTATTTCATGCATTTTTTATTATATTGTTGCAGGAGGTTCCTCTCAGAGATGGATTGATGAAGCTAAATCTATAACAAACAAACACAATAACAAAAAAATACTCCTCTGCAACATAATAAAAGCCTTGAATATCCTCAGTATAAGATCACAAGTTCACAAAATCCATCTCTAGTTCAAAATGAAGTCCTAAACATGCTTATATATGCATTCTTGCTTTAATTTCGTAATTCAAACTTGACAAGCCAACAAGGAACACCTTTAATGGTAACATTGTCATCATTGAAATTTGGGACCCCACTAAAATAGGGCAGGACTAGGGCACAAACACCCAACCCCTAGGTCCTATTTTGGGCAAGTTTCTAGTTCAACAATGCCCATTAGGTCCCATTTGACATGGGTTTTTGAGGATTCTTCAACAGGGGTTAAAATGAATATGCATGATTACATTTGATGGACCTGGGAGCTAAACCTTAGGAGGTAAAAGTCCTAGGGGAACATTTTAGGACATAACATTTAGCCCCCACTTTAATGTATGTATGATCTTATGACTCATACATGCATCAAAGTATAGTCAACAAACAAATCAAACATGCCAGGCACTTACAGCTAATGTATACAAAGATTGAGAAGCTATTTCTAGCCCCCAATCTTAGGTAGACATTAGAGAAGACACATCACAGACACACCAAACATAGTGAAGATAGTAACATGCATGCAAAACATGGAGAAAATAGTATTGAAGAAACGTAAAACATAGAGAATACACAAGAGCTGTCATGTAAGACACAATGAATACAGAGATATTTCTTTTTTATTTTCATATATAAATGCAAATGCATGGAAAGTAAAATGAAACACACAATCCAAAATATAGAAGGGGCATTTCACCACGCTCTTGAGACTACATATGGGGGAGAAGACACGTAATACAAATCTCAGAGTGTAGGGAGGGGTATTTCACCACGCAACTTTAGACTACACTTGAGAACAAGCACACCATACAAAACCCAAGGTGTAGGGAGGGGCATTTCGCCACACAGCTTTAGACTACACTAGGGAAAAAACACACCATACAAAGCCTGAGTGTAGGGAGGGGCATTGTGCCACACAACTTTAGACTACACAAAGGAGGAAAATACGTGGAAGACACATGGAAGACACAAGCGACGTATAGTATGTAAAAGACATACTATACATCAAAAATAGGGCAAACAAGGTGATGGAAGGAGCTTATTGCTAAGTTCCTACCATCTCAAACATGCTACAGGCACACCTGATGGTTGGGCTTATGCCACAACAATCGCCAAAGACATGCTTAAGGGAGGATACACCAACCCTGCCTACTCAGAGGACTTTTGAAATAAAAAGGATGTGCACTAGCTCAAGAGATACACCATCCCTGCCTCTGCAGAGGGCTTTTAATAAAAGGATATACACTAGCTCAAGAGATACGATATCTTGCCTGCACAGAGGGCTTACAATGCACTTTGTTAGTACCAAAATTATTAGACAACTTACCTTTATATGCCCCCACCTTATGGTGGTTGATATCATGTACTGATATCAAGCACGTTAAGGTAGAGAGAAAATACACAATGGAACAAGAGCTTTCACAAAGCCCATGCCCCCAAAGGTGACATGTGCTTCACGATTGTTAAATGTTCCCACAAACACAATTTACTATAGTGAAAGGGGTTAGAAACCACATAATCATGATAAAAATAATGCATTTAAACATTCACATAAAGAGCCAAGGCTATACTGCGGGTTTGAAATCCGAGTACAACTGTGGGGCTAAACTACAGAAATCTCAAAATCGAGTGTAACCAAAGCGTGATTCAGGATTAAAAAAATGCACAAAGTGGATGTATTGTTATGGTTTGTTAGAAAAGATAAGACAACATCAAAATATCATATGGATTGATTCTACTAGCCAAGCGTTAGATGTATATATCAATCCCCGTCGTCACATACAGACTAGGTTAAGTTTTTTGCTTACTCACTGAAGGGACACATAGTCCTTATCAATATTCATTGCTTTTCCTCATCCTCCATCTAGATAGAACCACTAGAAGAAGGTTAGCAATAGATCAAGAGAGGATAACAAGTACCTTAGGGTTTTCATGTAGGAAGGTGCCCCTAGGTCACCAACCATAATGTTATGCCCCTTAGGCACGACACACAACAATAAAATAGAGGAGAGGAGAAATATAGAAGAATAATGATACAAATAGAAGAATGGTCATAACAGAGGTGATCTCCTGGTATCCTTGACCTTACAAGAGTATCAAGGGTCATCCTAGGAGGCCTAAACAACACAACACATCATGGGGGAATTACAACATAGAGGTAAAGGGTTAGAAATACTTGGCATTCCCATGCTAGAAATTGTCAACAATCAAATCAACCTCTTCCCAATCTTGAATGTTCGAGAAAAGAGGTACATAAGGTACAATTGCCAATTATTTGTCATTGTTCTTAAACTCTTTTTCATTAAGCTCTTCCTTGTTTATTTTAATGTTAGATGGTTGAATGTTTTCTCATTCAAGTGCATTTTGTTGAGAAAAAGCTTGTCTTCTCTTCCTCCTTTCTCTTGCTTGTCAATTTCTTCTTGTCTTATTGTTTATATTTTTAAAAGTATTGTCAAGTTTTTCCATTGGTTTTTTTATCTTTGAGGAGGAAGCTTGTTCAAATCTCATTTATCTTGATGAAGTACCTTGTTCTCGACGAGTACCTCTCGATCATCTTAAGGATGACAAGGGAGGAACCTCATCATAGAGTCCTTTACCTTTTTCTCTAGGAAGTTATTTTAATGTAGGTTGTTCTTCTCTTATTATTTCTTGAACAGAAGGACCGGCCACTCGATGTAGTAGTTTTGCTTTATATCGTCTATATCCCAAAAAAATTAAAGTATTTTCATGGCTCTAGTTCCTGATCAGATCGTGGCCAAAAATAATCAAGGATGAAGTGTTGTTTTGTAACCAAGGGTTTATATCTATTGTGAGGAATAGTATGCACTTGTCTATTTAAAGGAAATTTTACATAGTTATGAATTGTTGAAGGGACAACATTCATAGATTTTAACCATGGGTGTCCTAATTTTATGTGTAAAAGGTTAGATATAGGGATGACATCAAATAATTGTTCTATAGCCTTCTCAAATACCATGACTAATAACGATATCTTCCTAGAAGTATGTATAAAAGCTTTGTTATGTGTTTTAATCATCATGTCGGAAGGGTCATAGAAATCTTGTGTCAAACCATGTGAATAAAGGAACTCTTATATTGCCACATTATTCATGCAATTAGGATCTACAAGTGTTTCATCTACAGGATTTTCTATTACCTTCATAGTGATATAAAGAGGTCCTTTAGTTTCTCTGATTGTTCTATCATGAGGTGTAAATACAATTTTGGGTTTAGGGACATTTCTTTTCATATAAGGCCTAGGAGGAAACCTAGTGTTATTGTTTCAATTAGAAGCCATGTATAAATGTTTTCAAATGAATGTGAAATCAGATTTTAAAAGAATTTCAATACTTATGCAAGGAACAAATGCAAAATTATGTAAGTTTATGATCTAAAATGCTTATTTTTTTTGCTTTTTTCAATGCAAATGCCTAAAAGATGAAGTGTTGTAAGGAAATTAATGAGGGGCAGAAAATAATAACCTTTATAACAGTCCAATTATGAACAATATCCTTCACAACACAACTATAATGCAATTCTATATGGATGACAAGTCAAAATCTAGTGAAAATGCAAGATTTTTAAACCCTAATTGTGAAATTAAGATATGAATATGTGTTAAATGATATATGAATGAATTATAATCAGATTTATGATGTAACACAACTCAGCTCAGACCTGGAAATGATTTTAAAGTCCTACAATGTTCAATGCAAGTGCAATTTTAAGAATGGTGAATGAAAAATGCTAGTTTTTGTTGGAATTGACTAAGTGTAAATGCAAATTTTTAAGATATGAATACAAAAACACACAAGAATGCAACACTACAAACAAAATCAGATTTGAATGAGTTCCTAAGATGAGTATTAAAATCTGAAGCAAAATTTTAGCTACAAACCCTAGTTTTTGAAATCACTAGGTTATGAGCAAAATTTAGAATTTCAAGCAAATCCTAGCAAGTTCAATATGAAAATTGCATTCCAAAAGATTGTAAGATGATGAATTTCTAAAATTTATATCAAATCTAATGTAAAAAATCAGAGATTAGATGAGATGCAATGAAAATTAATGCAAACTATGTCAAAATGCAAGCCTAAGATGCCAATTTTTTTCAAATTTTTCAATTTTTTTGTAAATTTTCAAATGCAATATGAAAATGATGAATTAAATGAATGCAAATCTAAAGTACAACACTCAGCAAGGTGCAAAATTCAATTAAAACACGGGTTCACCATAATGTTTTGCGTAAAAAGAGGGGTTTTCAATTCAATGAGTGATTAGGTTAGATCCTCCTTTCACATCTAACATTCAAGGACAAACTGAGTCAAGTCACAACTTTTGTAAGAGGACTCTACTATAGGTTTAGTGTCACTTGTAATGAAGAGGAAACTTGGAATTTGTTGATTAATTTGTTCACTTAAGCCCAATTATGCTAGAAACCCTAATTATGTAAAATCGTAAATAAATGGACAAAACACAATAAATTCTCGCATACATAGATGTAATATTCAAAGTAGATACATACCAAACTTCAAGATTCCAAATCTTGAAAAGTTAGCTGCTAAAGAGTAGGCACCCAAGCCCAAGGTAG
Source organism: Cunninghamia lanceolata (assembly GCA_027924645.1). NCBI lineage: Eukaryota > Viridiplantae > Streptophyta > Pinopsida > Cupressales > Cupressaceae > Cunninghamia > Cunninghamia lanceolata. The sequence goes on along the minus strand of BSBN01000061.1, from coordinate 4,440,394 downwards.
GATTTTCTACTAAGATTCCTAGAAGTTGTCTGCAACTTGTTCCTATTGTTTTAGAGATTTATGTCAAAGATCCAAAGGGCTTTGGTATAAGGTGTGTTAGGGTTAGCCGGTAGAAGATATCAATTAAATGCAAATAAAGATTAAATACAAGATTGAAAAATAATAACAGTGAGAGACAATTTTAACGTGGTTCACCCAAACTTGGGCTACATCTACCAATAGAGAGTCCAATATTATTATCTAGTAAATCAAACCGATTACAAGCAGCAATCCCTGCAACTCAATACTGCTGCAAATGCTACAATACAATATCGAATCCCACCTGCTCAAAACAATACAGAAGATGTATGGCAATCTAGCTGTCTGTAAACAAATAACTGTTAGCCTGTGGTTTGCCCAATTCTTCCATGAAAGATTGCAGCCATGTCCTCTCCTTACTTACCTCTGTTGTAGCTACATACTCTACCTCTGTGGTGGATAAAGAAACCACCTTTTGCAACCTGGAGATCCAACTCACTGTTGTCCCACCTATAGTAAAGACATAACCTGTAGTACTCCACCTAGTATCAATATCCCCTGCCAAACCTGAGTCCACATAGCCTGCTAAATCAGTATTAGAGCCCCCAAAACATAAATATTTATTGGATGTTCCTCTCAAATATCTGAGAATCCATTTTATTGTATTCCAATGCTCTAATCTGGGATTACTCATATACCTGCTTACGACTCCTACAACATGTGCAATATCTGGTCTCGTGCATACCATGGCATACATTAAACTTCTTACAGCTGAAGCATATGGTACCTTGGACATTTTGTCTTCCTCCTCTTGTGCCTTAGGACACATTTCCTTAGTCAATTTCAAATGACTAGGCAAAGGTGTGCTGACAGCTTTTGCATTCTCTATATAGAATCTCTGCAACATCTTTTCAATATAATCAGCCTAAGATAGAGTCAATGTTTTGTTCTTCCTATCTCTACAAATTTTTATACCAAAGATTTGTTTTGCTGCCCCCAAATCCTTCATAGCAAATGATTGTGCTAATTGTTGTTTTAACTCTCTTATGTGATCCATGTTAGACCCTACTATAAGCATGTCATCAACATATAAACATAAAATAATGTAGTTGTCATTATCCAACCTCTTAAAATAAACACAATGGTCAGAATTACACTGGTTGTAGCCTTGCTCAGCCATAAAACTATCAAATTTTAGATACCATTGTCGAGGTGCTTGTTTCAAGCCATATAAACTCTTCTTCAATCTACACACCAATTTCTCCTTACCTCTGACCTCAAATCCCTGTGGTTGTTCCATATATATCTCCTCCTCCAAATCACTATGGAGAAAGGTAGTTTTCACATCTAGTTGTTCCAAATGCAAATCTTCAGCAGCCACAATACTTAAAACAGTACGGATAGAAGTCATCTTAAAAATTGGAGAAAAAATCTCATCAAAATCAATGCCCTTTTTTTGTGCAAATCCTTTTACAACTAACCTGGCTTTAAATATTTTCTTACCTCATCTTTCTCTTTCAGCCTATAAACCTATTTGTTTGGTAAAGCCTTTTTACCTACATGCAACTTGCATAATTCCCAAGTCTAATTGTTTAGCAAGGAGTCCTTTTCTTCTTTCATTACAAGCTCCCACTAAACCTTTGTATCTACCTTCATAGCTTCATCATATCCTTCTGGTTCACCAGCATCTATTAACAAAATAGAATACAAAGAGGGAGAAAACCTTTCAGGAGGTCTACTTAGCCTTGTTGACCATCTAACATTCACTGGAGTTTGTGGTATTTCTTGTTGTTGTTGCAGAGCATGAGGAACCACTGGAATACCACTATTTAGAGTATCATCCAGCACCACATAATCCTTTTATTTCTTCTCATGCTGCTGCAACTGATCTTTGTACAACACATTCTCATTAAATATAGCATCCCTGCTTCTCACAATTTTTAGATTTTTAGCATCCCTGTTATCACTGGGGATCGCACCCGTATGCAAGGCTAGTTAAAGCACTGCAATTCCATGTAACATGGGACTAACCTCAAGTTGTGGGTGCCCTATGATGAGATTAGACCTCCAGATTATGGGTTGCTTCCCTTCAAATGTTCTATTGAGATGTATGTTTTTACCTTTTTGGGAAAAGGGAAGAAAGAAACTAAATGAATGCTAAAGGTAAAATGGTGATGCACCTGATATGGATAAAAATAAAGCAATCCGATCCACAATGTTTACTCAGAAATCTAACTTTTACACAATCGAGACTTGGCATAGATACCACAAAAGTGATTCTAAGGAAGGTTTGAAAACAAGTTTTTATGAAGGAAATGGTTTTTTCACAGCATAAAAAAGACTATTTCTGGTTAACACAACCTAAGACCTATGATGAATATATGCTTTAATGCTGCAAACAAGAAGGTGAGACAATAATTTTGAAGGTTTCATAATAAAACACAGCAAAATTTTATCAAATCACTTCAACATTCAGCACAAAAAGGAAAGGTAATTCAACTGATCTGAAATAAATAAAGGAAAGCTTTGCAAAAAGACAAAAGATAACCTGTAACCTGTTGATCTCTCAATAAAACTATAAAAATGAGCTACAAGAATTCTCCAATCTATCTAAATCAAAATGAGAATCAAGAACTAGCAAAAACAAACTTTTTCTTTACAATATATAGGTCTGCTTTCTCTAAGAGGCATGCAAAAAATATGGACTTTCAGATAACTGCCTCTAAAAATACTCATTCCCGAGCAACCTAAAAATCCTCAAAATTAGGGCCTAAAACTGCCACAAATTGAGCAAAAATAGCTTCAATTTGGGCCTCTCCATATGTTTGACCACCAAAGTTTGACCAAGGACCCTAAAAATACTCCTAAAAGTCATGCAAAACCTCCTAGGTGGCCTAGTTAACTCCACTAATCAATTTGCATTATTTTGCATGAGCAAAATTGATTGTGAGTAAATAATAAAGTAATAGAATTTTACTCTATTATTGGTTACAATTTGTTCTAATTTCGATTTTACAATTTGTGAAAAATAATAAAGTAACTTATAGAATATTACTTTATTATTTATTTACAATTAATTCGTATGTAAAATCATGCATGACTAGAAGAAAAATATGACTCCTTATCACTCCAATTACATTTGCCTATTTTGCATGATGCAAATTCATTTAAGGCAAAAAAATTTATCCTTATCACTCCATGATCAATGAGAAAATATTTATCTTCCTCTGCAAGAAAAGTAAAAAATCACTGAGTCACTCCACATGACATTCCATGCACAAAATAAATATGCATAAACATCCTTATGACTCCCCTTTGTTTCCTTAGTGCACATACATTACATTTTCTAAACCACCTTATATCCCCATATGCAACCTTGGAAAACTCCATCTCAATCTCATGCATCCTTGTCTGAAAACACACCCTCTTACCATTGTTAGCCACTATGCATAATTAGGAGATATCCTTACCTTATGATGTTTTAAATAAGGACAAAGAACCCTAAGCATGTGTATCATTGCCCATGCAATAGCCGACCACCAAGGAATCTTCAAAAGGTTATATGCTTGAAGCCTTTCCCTCACATCAAATCGACTCTATTGACTTAATAAAAATTAAGCATTAATCTTTTGTTTGTCGGCCACTCCATGTTATGATGGCTAGGATCTTCAAGACAAAAGGTCTTGACCACGGCACTCCTTTGGATGAAGTAATTATTTGTTTTTGTAAGTCAAAAAATACACTTGAGAGAAAAGAAACTTTGAACAAAACAAAGAGTCAACCCTAAAAATTGCTCATTCTTCATTTGTTCTTCTTCATGATGCTCTGCAACTTTGCTCTGCCGACCTAGGGTTTGAGATGCATTCATCATGGCTCTAGTCTTTCTCCCTTCAATGGCTCTTCTTGGTTGAAACCTTGGAACTCTGCACTGTTAATGGAGAAGGTAACATTTGTTTGAGTTGTATATGAGGCATTTTATTGATCTGTAGTTTTATCATTTCATGGTTGTGGCCTTCTTCTAAATAAATCTCTCCATCATCATGCATTCTTTAACACTTTCCTTTCCTTTTTCTTTGTCTCTCTTCTTTCATGTTCTTCATCTATTCTTGAAAGCTTAAGGTCACCGTGAGGTTGTGGAAAGATCTCTCCTCCTATCAGCAAAAAAAACATAAGCACTTGTCATTTTTATCTCTGTAGCTTCATTGTCTTTGGTTTTACTCTTTGTAGAATGGCAAGTCTATTGGTAGACATGGGTATCATATTTTATAGCAAAAAATGCTATATCACTATCAATCATGACTATGTATCTCTTCTTTTTGCCTTGATCTGTTTTTATCATACATAAAACCTAAGGGTTTAAAGTTTTGAAATGAGGGTTTTGGCATCTTTTCTCCATTTTCAAAGCTTTTACCTATTCTGGCCATGCTCCTTTTGTAAATAGGCATTAAATAGTGTAGATTGTCGAGGGTTTGTGAACTTTAAAGCTTTCATGGCTTCAAACTATTATGGTTGTGACTATATCATCTTTCTCTTTGAAACTACTTAACTCCATTTGCAAAAATGACATTAGGGTTTGATATCTTGATATGGGTATACATTTTTTATGAGCAATCTTTCCTTCTGTATAACACCATCTTGATTGTGGTTTTCTTGTAGGCAAAGCATTTAAGAGTTGAAGTGTTAATAAATGGAGCTTCTTTCTTTGCTTCTTATAACACCTTCTCCTCCTTGCGACTGGCATGGATGATGATGATACACTTTCCTTGATTGTTCCACTATAGCTACTGGGTATAATACCAAGTTTCTTGATATTCTGTATGATAACAATTTATTCATTTATTTCTACCTGTAGCATTTCCTCCTGTAGTTGTCTTAACATTTTTTGAAGGTTGTACCTATAACATAAATGGCTTCTTTAACTTATTCTATGGCATAGATCATGCTACTATCTCTTTGTGACCATCATGTATGTTCTCAAAATGCACTTGTATTGTAGATTGTATGCTCTTATCTCTCCTTGGTTGTTATGCCTTCTTTAAATACATTTGTATTATAGATACATGTTCTTTGTCCATCCTTGCACCTGTAGTCATTCTTATGCACACTGACTGCCTATCTTCTCATTTGGCTCTCATAGTAACATATATATCAAGCATTTTTCCTTCATTTTTTTACTATGGTAATTGACTACTATGATTGCATCACAACGACATAATGGCATAGAATAAAGAGGACTATTTACCTTATAAATTTCATGCTCTTGTGTCAATCATCACTGTAGCATCTGGAATGTATCATGTCTCTTTCATCACTGATGCACTTTTGTAGATGGATATGACCATTATGAGATATCTTGACTGTATCTTGCTTGATAAGCTACTTCATTGGTCATTGTCTTGACTATTCATGGTTAAGTTGACTATATCTGTATCTTTCTTTAAGGCATAGCATCTTCTTAACTGTACCATGATATCATTGTAGCTTCAAAGTACATGAGGTAGAATTTTTTTGATCAAAACAGTTGATAAAATGCATGGAATTCACCTTGTTAATCCTTGGACTGTTGCATTCTTTACACTCCATTGTACTCTATGTATATTGTATTTACACCTTTCCACTTTAGTTATGACTGGCTCTTGATTTAGGATTTATACTTGACTATCATGACAGTGATAATATATGAATGTTGCTCCTATTTTTTTCTTCTTCTAAGATCCTTGATACTCAGTGACATTCTTTATCACTTGATGAGTACTCTTTTGAGAGCATGCTATATGCATCTGTCATTTGCATCTTTGCCTCTAGCATGTGACTGCCACATTCTCATTATGTATTGTATCTCTTGTCTTGGATGTTGTCTCATCCATTGTTCCATGTAGCATCTTGTTTGACTGTCTCTATGACACACTTGTAACTTGAATGTGATATAACAGTTAAACTCTGAACATCTTTGACAATATGAGGTAATATGAGAAATACCTGGCATAGAGTGTTGCCTCATCCTTGAAAACTAAGTCCTATTTGCTTGCATTTGAATTGTTTCACTGTATATCCATGTATCCTAATGGTTTTGAAGCTTCAAGGCATTGATGATTGCTTAGCTATTGATCCAAGACAATGATATATTTCATGACTGCATTTTCACCTGCCATATATCAGCCTAGAGCTAATAATGCCTTGATGTTTTGATTTCTCTCTTTAAAGGCATAACTTGTACCTTTCTCTATGCTCTCTTTCATCTCTTTATTATATCCTTGTACTATGAATGCACTCTGTCAGTTGCTCTTTATAGCTGTGATGAAATAAATACATGCATTCATAATGATATTGTATCTTAGATGGCTCCTGTAGCCTGGATGATTGTAATCTAATTTTTTGCATTCAGTCATGTTAATCTGATTTGCTCTAATCAACTGTAATAATACTATGATGACATATCCTTTCTGCAAGTTGATTAGATGATGCATGATATAGCTCAGAATGATGTATCCTGTCTTTTCTGATACTCTTGTCAAAAATGAAAAGAAACATGCTGGGCTCAAACCCTTGTGGGAGCCACATTTAATCCACATGTTTATTTGTCTTCAAATCAGCAACAAAATTTGTCCTATACCTACACAGTGAACAAACAAGTTAGCATAAAAAGTACCTAATAGAATTGATTGATCTCCTTCATGATGTCTTCCTGATTTGTGTCATATATCTGATCTGATCTCTTATTTGAATGCATGATATGATAAGTAGATGTCTCTGTTTGATAAAAGCATGTGATAACTATAAACATCTAGAGCACTAATAGGGTTGTCCCCAAAATTTTGCAGGTTTCAACTAGATGGTGACTTGGAGTGAAGACTAAAAGCTGAAGACTTGAAGGCCGGCTTCAACAACAACCTCCATCATCAGGCAATGATGGATGTTTAGATTTATCATATGTTCTTTTCTCTTTTCTTTTATCAAACATATACATAGCTTGCATGTTTGCAATTGCTCAGTCTAGTTACTCCGATGGCTTGTGTGGGACACATTTGAACACTTCTTTTAAACATGATTAGTTAGTTTCTCTGATGCATATGATGTATATGTATTTCATTTTCAATCAATGCATGAGATAAAGTAAGAGATACCTGGATGTATGTTCAAAACATGACATGAAATAATAGTGCAATACAATATCTTTCTCTCTTTTATTCAAAACTGATTAACTAAATAATCAATTTAACTTATAACTCATGAAAGATCAAATTTTGTAGAACAACTGTATCTCCTTGAATGTTTGATCCTTTGATAATCAATTCTTTTGTCATGATAACTTATCAGTCCTGATTGGACTGATGGGTTATCCTAACAACTAGATCTTCTTTTCAACTTTGTTAAGGCATCAACCATTCAAGAAATGCATAACTTTGAAGTTTTCTATTATTCCTTGTGAATAATTACACTTAGGTCCAACTAATTTTAAGTGAACAAAAAATTATTAACATTTCTAGTGACCTCTTAGGGATGTTTGCCTGCTAAACAGTTTAGAACTAGTAGCCTTGCCTTCTCATTGGGCATAGAGTCATTTCTGCCTTGAACCTAGAGAAATTTTGCATCTCACACTAACTAAAAACAATAGTAGAAACTAACTAAAAATTGAAACTAAAACTGATTTTCTTAAAATAGAACCACCTACATGTGCAAAAGCACTTCTTGGAAACAAAACAACAAAACTGAAACTAACTGTGCAAAAGCACTTATTTGCAGCATAAGGCTACCTTATTTAGTAACATATCTTGAGGTGAATCCCATTAACTAGGATTGGCAACACCTCACCATCTAACTTAGCAAGCTGAAATGCATTGTGTTGCTTACACTATGTGATTATATATGGTCCATCCCACATTGCATCAAACTTTGTATGTTGTCCTGGTCTGCTTTTCAATTCATTCCACTTGAAAACTAGATCTCCTTCTTTATAAACTCTTGATATTGCTCTTTTATCAAAAGTCCTTTTCATTTGGGCCTGGTGTACTTCCAATGTTTTTAAGGCCTCTTTTATGATCTCTTCAAGTTTAATCAGCTATGCAAGCCTGATTTCAATTGGTTGTTCTTTAAGTAACTCTAGCTCTTTTATATAGCTAAGTGTTGGCAACTCCACTGTTATTGGTAACTTGGCTTCTTTCCATATGTAAGCACATAAGGTGAATTACCTGTTGATCTTTTAGGTGTAATCCTATCAGCTCACAATGCTAACTTTAACTTATCATGCCAAGATCTCTGATTCTCATCAACTGTTTTCTTTATAATCTTTATCAAATTTTTGTTAGTTGATTTAGCCTGTCCATTACCTTGAGGGTAATAATTTGATGAAGTATTCAAGAATATGTTGTTTTTGACAAACCAATTAGATATTCTTAATCCAATAAATGCTAAAGCATTATCTGAAATAATTGAGTCAGGAGTTCCAAACCTGGACACTAGATTTGGTAAAAATTTAGGACTGATGTTTCATTAGCATCTTTCAAAGCAACTGCTTTAGTCCACTTAGTGAAATAATCAGTAGCAATCAAAATCCACTTGTGTCCTTGGCTTGAAGGTGGGTTGATGGGACCAATGAAGTCCAATCCCCACTTGCCAAATGGCTATTCCACTTGAATTAGATGCAAGGGCATTGCTGCCAGCCTTTGTTTACCTGCAAAAATTGAACATTTAAGACATTTCTTTACCCATTCATGAGCATCCTTGAACATGTCAGGCCAATAGTAATCAGCTCTCATAATTTTCAAAGCTGTTGTTCTAGCTGTAAAATGACCTCTAGCAAGTCCATCATGAAATTCTTCTAGAATCCTTTGATTCTGATCTGGCTGTACACATCTCAGTAAAACATTGTTAAAATCTCTTTTGTATAGAATTCTATCAATTATAGCATAAGGGATTGCCTGTAATCTGTAATATCTTCTTTTAGATCTGTCTAGGCCTTGTGGACAATCACTAGTGTGCAGATAATGAATCATATCATGTACCCAACTTGCAGGGGGGTCTAGGACAGTGGCTATTTCATTATTTTGAAGCACTGTCTCAGCCTCTCCTTCAAGTTCCATGCTATATCCTTCATTTTATGCAAGCTATTCGTACAGTCCTTTGCCTCAGACCAACTTGGTTACCTTAATTTGTATGTCATATTCCATGACCTTTGTTATCCACACTGCTCTATTATCATTTAAATCTTTACTGAGCAAAAATTCTTTCACTGTTGGGTGAGCAACCATTAACTAAATTCTATTATTTGAAAGCATATGTTTGAATTTCTTTAAGCTCTTGATAATAGTTAATACATGCTTTTCAACAAAAGAATATCTTACCTCGTAGTCATGCAGAACTTGGCTAAAAAATGCCACAGGTTGTTCCATTCCTTCACTATTTTGCTGACATAGCATAGCTGATATAGTATCCACACAGCCGAATGCATATAGAATGAAGTCTTTATCAAAATTTGGATTTATCAAATTTGGAGTAGCAACAAGTGCTTCCTTTATCTCTTCAAAACTCTGCTTTCCTTCTTTGGTCCAACTGAAGGGAATATTCTTCTTCAAAATTGTTGTAAGAGGTTGTAAAAGTGTTGCTATGTCTGGAATAAACCTTCTTACAAAGTTAATTCTTCCCAAAAATCTCTGTAAGCCTTTCTTATGTATAGGAAGAGGTAATGTCAATATTATAGTAATTCTTTTAGGATCAAGCGATATTCCATCCTTAGACACAATGTGTCCCAACAATTTGCCTTCATGAACAGAGAAAGTACTCTTCTTTGGGTTTAATGATACCCCAAATTGTCTACATCTTTCAAAGATTATTCTTAAATGATGAAAATGATCTTCAACTTTTTTAGAAAAAATAGTCACATCATCTAAGTATACAAGTACAATTTTATTAATCAGGCCTTGAAAAGCCATGTCCATTGCTCTCTGAAATGTTGCACCTGCATTTGATAAGCCAAATGGCATCTTTCTGTATGCTAGTGTGCCCCACTTTGTGGTAAAAGTTATCTTGTATTGATCTTCCTCTTTTACAAGAATTTGGTTATAACCTAAATAACCATATAATAAAGAAAATCTCTTTGATCCAGAAACAACCTGCAATATCTATTCCATAGATGGTAAAGGATAATGATCCTTTAAAGATGCTCTATTTAAATCACAGAAATCAACACATAATATGATTTCTTCATTTTTCTTTCTGACAGGAACCAAGTTAGAAACCCATGAAGTATGTTTGATAGGAAAAAATGATATTACCTTCAATAATTTTAATGAGTTCTATCTTCATGAGCACTTCCAGTTTGGGATTCAATGGTCTTTGCTTTTGTCTGACAGGTTTAGCTTTGGGTTCCAACTCTATTGTGTGTTGAGGTAACTCAGGGTTGAAACCTTTTAGATCTCCATATTCCCATGTAAAAATTTCACTAAACTCTTGACAAAGCTAGATGAATACTTGTTGTTCTTGTTTTGTACATATCTTTCCCAGCTTGAGCAACTTTCCTTTATAGATCTCAATAGGTTCATAATGTTCTTGCTTTATTGACAAGATGACCTTGTCTTTTCTTACTTGAGCATCAGTATTAAAGATAGATTCCAAGGTCACTAAGCCCTTGGGTAGCTTATTTGATCTTAACTGAAGTATTTGATCATCATATTGTTGTACAAAATTATGTTGATTACCTGCAAAAAAATCAGCTTCTTCCATTAAGAAATTTACAATCTGTTCATCACTGTCAAACACTTGCCAACTGACATTATTATCTGGAATTGATGGTCTAACAACAACTTTGATGTATAAAGGAGAGTTAATATTCTTCATTTTAGCAGGAATATCATACTTAGCTCCTATAGCAGCTAGTTTATCAGCTTGCTTGTTATTAATTCTAGGTACAGATATCAAATTAAATGCATCAAACTCTTCTATCATGTCCCAAACTCTATGTTTGTATAATTTCAGCAAGTCATTTTTTGTAGCATTAAGGTTTCTAACTTGTTTAACCACTAACTCACTGTCTCCAAAAACTTTTAGACATCTAATTTTCTTTTTTTCTTACCCATTGTAGTCCATGAACTAAAGCCTCATATTCAGCTGAGTTGTTAGAACAACTGAAAGCAAATTTAAAAAATGAATAATACTTCTCACCTTTAGGAGAAACTAAAATGGCTCCTCCTCTAGCTCCTACCTTTCTTTTAGAACCATCAAAATATAGTTCCCAAACATCATTTCCAGACTCTATAATTTGTTGTTTTTCCTCTTTAATCAGATTTGGAATAACTGTACTATTTTCTTGAATCATGTACACACCAAGGCCTATCTCGTCCATTTGCTCAAATGGATCTATTTCATGATTTTCTGCTACCCATTGGTATAGAACCAAATCTGGAATTCCTTCTAAAGGTGTGTTTGGATCTTGGATAGGAATCAAATCCTCTTGATCAAAAATGGGAAGATTTGCATTTATAGAACTGGGTGTATAAGGTTCCAAATGATCTTTTGCTAGTGGTTCAGACTTGATTGTAACCTTGGTTCCATATCTAGTTCTGAAGAATAAATGTGTCCAATCAGAGGATAAATACCCTCCTAACCTTGCTGTAAAATCTCTGGATAAGCAAATGGCAAAGGTAGGTGGCAAATCAATGACATAAATGTCCTGGTATATAACAAAGTTTGGACAAGAATGCAAAGTAAGGCCTAAATTTTTGAACATTCCAACTGTACTCACTTCAGTTCCATCCATTTGTACAACACCTCTAACAACAGGTTCATATTTTAGACCTAACTTATCAGCTAGCTGTTTTGGCATAACTAAATTGTTGGCTCCTGAATCTATCATGCAATTATGTACTAAATAGTCACCCACAATCAAAGTGACATAAAATGGTGGAGGTTTGCCTACTGGTTTAGGTTGTTCTATTCTTTTTTCTATCTCATTTGCAATCATAATCTGAGGTTGATGTGATTTTTGTACTTCATTTGACAAAGGCAACTAAGATAAAACATTTTGTAACAAATCATTTTGTCCTAGAATGTGTAAAGCATCTAAAATAGACATGCTTACTGTTGTCTTTTTCATATGATCCAAAATATTAAAAACAGGGCCACTAACCTTTTGCTGTACTTTTGGGACAACAACCTCTCGTTGGTCTTTTGCTGGCTGTTTATTTTCTGTAGTTGGCTGTCTTGACAAAATGTGCAAATCCTTTGATGTAGAGGCTTTATTATGTTCATTTTGAGCTGTAGAAACTATATTTTTTCCTTTATTAGCTAGCTGTGATACATTTCCAACTTGTTGTTTACCAGTTTCAGCTTGTTGATTTGTATTTCCGGACTGTTGTTGCAAGTCAACAGCTCACTTTTTTGATCTTGTGTTTGCTACAATATTAGTAAGAGATTGCTTTTGACTTGGCAACTAATTTACACCACAAAATTCATTAGCCTGCCAATTCATTAAAGCTACATCAGGATTAACATACTGAGTCTGAATGTCTAGCTGGTTGTTTACATCACTTGCTAAACTTGCAGCAGCAGCATAGTTATTATGTACCATCAAAGCTTGATTTACTATTCCATTTGGACAAGTGGCCTGATTATGAGGTTGATTACAAGGATAGCACCATGCATAGTCTTGAACCATGTTGTTCTATATAGGCACTATTTCTTTTGATGTACTGATAGCATTTGGATTGTACTACTGATTTGGCCTATTGTTGTAATTTCTTCTTTGACCCTGATAATCTACCTGATAACCAGGTCTATTTACTTGGTAAGGGGTTGCTTGGTAAGGTCTATTATTCTAATTTGTTTGAATTTTTAGACTCACTAAGTCATTGCTCACAGTCAACGGTATTTTTTCTATGCTTTGCTAGTTTTCTTTTAGCTCTCTAAATTGAGAATGAATAGGATCTGTACTATTTTGTGTATTTGCTTAATAACCAAAAGATGGCATTGCTGAAATATGTGGGGCTGAAATTGGTATTAGAGGCTGTATATCTAGAAAAATTGGCATTGGGGGCCTAGGTGCTATCTTACTAGCTTGTATTAAAATGTTTTCTACTCTTATTGCAATATCAAAAGTAGTTGGTAAAGTTACCCCTCCCATGGATTGTATCATAACAGCAATATCAGAATTTAATGCCCTTAAATAATGTAAAAAACATGCTCTGGTGATGGTTTCACTATTTCAGGGATTCTATTCCATGTTTTCAGAAATCTGAAATTAAAATCTATCATTTACTCTTGTGGAGCCCTCTTAATGGTAGTCATTGTTCTACTAATGATAAATGATCAGACTTGTCCTGAAATTGCCTATTCAAAGTAGCACCTAATTCATCCCAAGATCTAATTGAATTGACTCTTAAGCCTCTAAACCATTGAAGAGATTTACCTTTTAGTGATGCTGCCAGCAACTTGATTGCAATGTTTTCTTCGGTGATGTCATGAATAGCACATAAAGAAGCCACGTCTCTAATATGTTCAATGCGTGTGGTCTCATCTTCTCCTATAAAACTTGATAAACTTTTCATTGTAGCCATCGGTATGTCATCATGCTGATTGAGATTCAAAGGGCTGCCTCCATTAAATGACACAAAAGGATGATTTCAAGGTGGTGGTGGATATCTTCCACCTCCTCCACCACCTCCGAGTGGTGGTAACACTCCTCCACCTCCTCCACCAGGAGGTGGTAATACTCCTCCTCCTCCTCCTAGTAAAGATATTGGAGTGGGTAGAACTTGAGCTAGTGTTTGGACTAAAACTACTTGGAAAATTTCTTGTAACACAAGTTCTTCCTCTGTAACTTAAGAAGAAGAGGTTCCTCTTGAAAAATAGGAATCTATTCTCTTGGGCTTGCTGGTGGAGAACTAAAAATTTCAGATGATGTACTTGCAAATAATGGATTCTAATGTGAAGCAAACTCGGGATGTGTACTAGGTAGATCTGTAACAACTGATAAATCTACTGTATTGGAATCTTTATCTGCTTTTATTCTCCTCTTTGGTGGAGATAAATGATTATGTTTCTTCTCAAAATTTTTACTTGACCCTGTTTGGTATTTTTTCATAGGCTGCAAGATCTAATCTAAAAAAACCAAAGTATTAGAGTCACCAGGTACTTGATAATGAACCTCTAAAAGGCTAAAATTCTACTACTCATACCAAAACAACAAAAAGAAATAAGTCCTTTTCAACTGAAGATCAGTTCAAAGTCCCACCGAGCGTGCCAAAAACTGTTATCACTGGGGATTGCACCCGTATGCAAGGCTGGTTAAAGCACCACAATTCCATGTAACATGGGACTAATCTCAAGTTGTGGGTGCCCTATGATGAGATTAGACCTCCAGATTATGGGCTGCTTCCCTTCAAATGTTTTATTGAGACATATGTTTTTAACTTTTTGGGAAAAGGGAAGAAAGAAACTAAATGATTGCTAAAGGTAAAATGGTGATGCACCTGATATGGATAAAAATAATGCAATCTGATCCACAATGTTTATTCAGAAATATGACTTTTACACAATCTAGACTTGGCATAAATACCACAAAAGTGATTCTAAGGAAGGTTTAAAAACAAGTTTTTATGAAGGAAATGGTTTTTTCACAGCATAAAAAAGACTATTTCTGGTTAACACAACCTAAGACCCATGATGAATATATGCTTTAATGCTGCAAACAAGGAGGTGAGACAATACTTTTGAAGGTTTAATAATAAAACATAGCAAAATTTCATAAAATCACTTCAACATTCAGCACAAAAAGGAAAGGTAATTCAACTGATCTGAAATAAATAAAGGAAAGCTTTGCAAAAAGATAAAAGATAACCTATAACCTGTCGATCTCTCAATAAAACTATAAAAATGAGCTACAAGAATTCTCCAATCTGTCTGAATCAGAATGAGAATCAAGAACTAGCAAAAACAAACTTTTGCTTTACAATATATAGGTCTACTCTCTCCAAGAGGCATGCAAAAAATATGGACTTGTAGATAACTGCCTCTAAAAATACTCATTCTTGAGCAACGTAAAAATTCTCAAAATTAGGGCCTAAAACTACCACAAATTGAGCAAAAATAGCTTCAATTTGGGCCTCTCCATATGTTTGACCAAAAAAGTTTAACCAAGGACCCTAAAAATACTCCTAAAAGTCATGCAAAACCTCCTAGGTGGCCTAGTTAACTCCACTAATCAATTTGCATTATTTTGCATGAGAAAAATTGATTGTGAGTAAATAATAAAGTAATAGAATATTACTCTATTATTGGTTACAATTTGTTCTAATTTTGATTTTACAATTTGTGAAAAATAATAAAGTAATTTATAGAATATTACTTTATTATTTATTTACAATTAATTCATATGTAAACTCATGCATGACTAGAAGAAAAATATGACTCCTTATCACTCCAATTACATTTGCCTATTTTGCATGATGCAAATTCATTTAAGGCAAAAAAATTTACCCTTATCACTCCATGATCAATGAGAAAATATTTATCTTCCTTTGCAAGAAAAATAAAAAATCACTGAGTCACTCCACATGACATTCCATGCACAAAATAAATATGCATAAACATCCTTATGACTCCCCTTTGTTGCCTCAGTGCACATACATTACATTTTCTAAACTACCTTATATCCCCATATGCAACCTTGGAAAACTCCATCTCAGTCTCATGCATCCTTGTCTGAAAACACACCCTCTTAGCATTGTTAGCCACTCGGCATAATTAGGAGATATCCTTACCTTATGATGTTTTGAATAAGGACAAAGAACCCTAAGCATGTGTATCATTGCCCATGCAATAGCCGACCACCAAGGAACCTTCAAAAGCTTATAGGATTGAAGCCTTTCCCTCACATCATATCGGCCCTCTTGACTTAATAAAAATGAAGCATTAATCTTTTGTTTGTTAGCCACTCCATGTTATGATGGCTAGGATCTTCAAGACAAAAGGTCTTGACCACGGCAGTCCTTTGGATGAAGTAATATTTGTTTTTTAAAAATTGCTCATTCTTCATTTGTTCTTCTTCATGATGCTCTGCAACTTTGCTCCGCTGACCTAGGGTTTGAAATGCATTCATCATGGCTCTAGTCTTTCTCCCTTCAACAACTCTTCTTGGTTGAAACCTTGGAACTCTACACTGTTAATGGAGAAGGTAACATTTGTTTGAGTTTTATATGAGGCATTCTATTGACCTGTAGCTTTATCCTTTCATGGTTGTGGCCTTCTTCTTCTGAATAAATCTCTCCATCATCATGCATGCTTTAGAACTTTCCTTTCCTATTTCTATGTCTCTCTTCTTTCATGTTCTTCATCTATTCTTGAAAGCTTAAGGACACCATGAGGCCATGGAAAGATCTTTCCTCCTGTCAGCAAAAAGAAAGTAAGCACTTGTCATTTTTATCTCTATAGCTTCATTGTCTTTGGTTTTACTCTTTGTAGAATGGCAAGTCTATTGGTAGACATGGGTATCATATTTTATAGCAAAAAATGCTATATCACTGTCAGCCATGGCTATGTATCTCTTTTTTTTACCTTGATCTGTTTGTATCATACAGAAAACTTGAGGGTTTAAAGTTTTGAAATGAGGGTTTTGGCATCTTTTCTCCATTGTCAAAGCTGTTACCTTTTCTGGCCATGCTCCTTCTATAAATAAGCATTAAATAGTGTAGACTGTCGAGGGTTTGTGAGATTTAAAGCTTTCATGGCTTTAAACTATTATGGTTGTGACTGTATCATCTTTCTCTTTGAAACTACTTAACTCTGTTTGCAAAAATCACATTAGGGTTTGATATCTTGATACGGGTATACATTTTTTATAAGCAATCTTTCCTTCTGTATAACACCATCTTGACTGTGGTTTTCCTATAGGAAAAGAATTTAAAAGTTGAAGTGTTAATAAATAGAGCTTCTTTCTTTGCTTCTTATAACACCTTCTCCTCCTTGTGATTGGAATGGATGATGATGATACACTTTCCTTGACTGTTCCACTATAGCTATTGGGTATAATAGCAAGTTTCTTGATATTCTGTATGATAACAATTCATTCATTTATTTCTTCCTGTAGCATTTCCTCCTGTAGTTGTCTTAACATTTTTGGAAGGCTGTACCTATAACATAAATGACTTCTTTGACTTATTCTATGGCATTGATCATGCTACTTTCTCTTTGTGACAGTCATGTATGTTCTCAAAATGTACTTGTAGCTTAGATTGTATGCTCTTATCTCTCCTTGGTTGTTATGCCTTCTTTAAATATATCTGTATTATAGATACATGTTCTTTGTCCATCCTTACAGCTGTAGTCATTCTTATACACACTAGCTACCTATCTTATCATTTGGGTCTCGCAGTAACATATATATCAAGCATTTTTCCTTCATTTTTTACCATGGTAATTGACTACTATGACTGCATCATGATGACATAATGGCATAAAATAAGGAGGATTGTTTACCTTATAAATTTCATGCTCTTTTGTCAATCATCAATGTAGCATCTGGCATGTATCATGTCTCTTTCTACTATTCCTCCTTCATCATTGATGCACTTCTATAGATGGATATGGCCATTATGATCTATCTTGACTGTATCTTGCTTGATAAGCTACTTCATTGGTCACTGTCTTGACTATTCGTGGTTAAGGTGACTATATCTGTATCTTACTTTAAGGCATAGCATCTTCTTGATTGTACCATGATATCATTGTAGCTCTGAAGTACATGAGATAGAATTTGTTTGATCAAAACAATTGATAAAATGCATGGAATTCACCTTGTTAATCCTTGGACTATTGATACTTAGTGACAGTCTTTATCACTTGATGAGTACTCTTCTGCGAGCATGCTATATGCATCTATCATTTGCATCTTTGCCTCTAGCATGTGACTGCCACATTCTCATTATGCACTGTATCTCTTGTCTTGGATGTTGTCTCATCCACTGTTCCATGTAGCATCTTGTTTGACTGTCTCTATGACACACTTGCAACTTGAATGTGATATAACAGTTAAACTCTGAACATCTTTGACAATATGAGGTAATATGAGAAATACCTGGCATAGAGTGTTGCCTCATCCTTGAAAACTAAGTCCTATCTGCTTGCATTTGAATTGTTTCACTATATATCCATGTATCCTGATGGTTTTGAAGCTTTAAGGCATTGATGACTGCTTAACTATTGATCCAAGATAATGATTTATTTCATGACTACATTTTCACCTGCCATATATCAGCCTAGAGCTAATAATGCCTTGCTATTTTTATTTGTCTTTTTAAAGCCATAACTTGTACCTTTCTCTATGTCATCTTTCATCTCTTTATTATATCCTTGTACCATGAATGCACTTTGTCATTTGCTCTTTATAGCTATGATGAAATAAATACATGCATTCATAATGATACTATACCTTAGATGGCTCCTGTAGCCTAGATGACTGTAATCTAATTTGCTCTAATCAACTGTAATAATACTATGATGACATATCCTTTCTGCAAGTTGATTAGATGATGCATGATATAGCTCAAAATGATGCATGCTATCTTTTCTGATACTCTTTTCAAAAATGAAAAGAAACATGCTAGGTTCAAACCCTTGTGGGAGCCACATTTAATCCACATGTTTATTTGTCTTCAAATCAGCAATAAAATTTGTCCTATACTTGCACAGTGAACAAACAAGTTAGCATAAAAGTACCTGATAGCATTGATTGATCTCCTTCATGATTTCTTCTTGATTTGTGTCATATATATGATCTGATCTCTTATCTGAATGCATGATATGATAAGTAGATGTCTCTGTTTGATAAAAGCATGTAATAACTGTAAACATCCAGAGCACTAACAGGGTTGTCCCCAAAATTTTGCAAGTTTCAACTGGACGGTGGCTTGGAGTGAAGACTGAAAGATGAAGACTTGAAGGCCGGATTCAACAACAACCTCCATCATCAAGTAATGATGGATGTTTAGATTTATCATATGTTCTTTTCTCTTTTCTTTTATCAAACATATACATAGCTTGGGTGTCTGCAATTACTCAGTCTAGTTACTCCCACGGCTTGTGTGGGACACATTTGAACACTTCTTTTAAACATGATCAATTAGTTTCTCTGATGCATATGATGTATATGTATTTCCTTTTCAATCAATGCATGAGATAAAGTAAGAGATACCTGGATGTATGTTCAAAACATGACATGAAATAATAGTGTAATACAATATCTTTCTCTCTTTTATTCAAAACTAATTAACTAAATAATCAATTTAACTTATAACTCCTGAAAGATCAAACTTTGTAGAACAACTGTATCTCCTTGAATGTTTGATCCTTTGATAATCAATTCTTTTGTCATGATAACTTATCAATCCTTATTGGACTGATGGGTTATCCTAACAACTGGATCTTCTTTTCAACTTTGTCAAGGCATCAACCATTCAAGAAATGCATAACTTTGAATTTTTCTATTATTCCTTCTGAACAATTACACTTAGGTCCAACTAATTTTAAGTGTGAACAAAAAATTAGTAACAATCCCAAAGTCTATAACCAAATTCATCAATGCCATATCCAATGAAGATACATTTTTTTGATTTTACATCCAGCTTGGTTCTATTTTTAGAATCTACATGTGCAAATGCTTCACATCCGAAGGTTTTGAGAAAAGAATAATCATGTTCTTACCTGTACATGCTTCCTTTAGAATACCACAGCCCAAAGGAACTGAAGGACATCTATTAATTAAATATACATCAGTATTTATAGCCTCTACCCACATGTTTAAAGGCAGCCTAGCATGCAATCTCATGGTCCTTGCACACTCCATTATTGTCCTATTCATGCGCTCAGCCACTCCATTTTCTTATGGAGTCCCTAGAACTGTTTTCTGCCTACGAATTCCATTAAAAGAACAATAATCCTCAAATTCTTTGTTGCAATACTCACCACCATTATCAGATCTAAGACATTTTAATCTTTTACCCACCTCATTCTCAACCAAGCTTCTCCATTTCTTAAATGTTTCAAATACATCAGATTTATGCCTAAGGAAATAAATCCAAACCTTTCTAGTTGCATCATCTATGAATATAACATATAATTGAGGGCCACTGAGAGAAGATACCTGAGTTGGTCCCCATACATCTGTATGCACCAGCTCCAACTTTTCATCTTTCTGTTGCTTCCCATCCTTGAGAAAACTAACTCTCTTTTGTTTTCCATATACACAACTTTCACAAAAATCCATATTAATACATTTCAAACTTGGTAAAACTTTCTTACAATGAAGTACCTTCATACCTTTTTCACTCATATGCCTAAGTCTGTTTTGCCACAGTGTTGTCTTAGAACCTGCAGTAATTGTTTCAGTCTCTTCTTACGAACCCACAACAATTGTTCCTAAAACTGCTTGTTTTTTATCTGCAACAACTAAAGTAGAAGGAACAATATGACCTGTATAAAGATATAAGGTGCCAACTTTCACACCTTTTGCTACTACTAAGGCACCTCTTGAAACCTTCCAATTTTATCATTTAAAGTAACTATGCAACCTTCATCACCTAGCTGCCTTGTTGAAATTAAATTTCTACTCAGCGTTGGAATGTGCCTTACCTCTTGTAGTAGCCAATGATTCCCATTCTTCAACATAATCTTAATTCTTCCCTTTCCAACAATATGACAGGGTTCGTTATCTCCCAAATAAACTAGCCCAAAATTCCCTTGGACATAATCAATAAAATAACTTCTATGGGGTGTAGCATGAAATGAAGCCTCTGAATCTAAAACCCATGAATCATCAGCATTATCTAGGGAAAGAATCAAAGCATCATCTTCAGATTTATTACTTACCACATTTACCTCCTTATTGCCTTCTTATTTGTCTCCTTCTTTATTCTTCTGAGACCAACAATCTTTCTTCAGATGACCTGGTTTCCCACAGTACTAACAATCCTTCTATCCTCTGGATTGGGACTTCTTGTGCTTTGATTTTCCTCGTGACTTCCCATGACCTCCAGAACCTTTTCCTCTCTCCTTTGATCTGCCCCTACTTTCTGCGTTCAAACCACTTCCTGGTGTGGACACTCCTGAGCTTTTCCATCCCATTTCCTCGCTAAGGTTAACACCAACATCATCAAATTTTAAAGTATTTGAACTAGAGACAGAGTTACTTACAACCATTACCAAGCTATTCCACCTTTCTGGTAAAGAACATAAAACCAAGAGAACCCTCACCTCTTCATCAAATTTCACTTTTATAGAAGTTAACTGACTGGTAATCGTATTAAACTCATTTAAATGATTTGCCACAGATCCACCTTCAATCATTTTTAGATTAAATAAATGCTTCATGAGAAATACCTTATTTGAGGTTGAGGGTTTTTCATACAATTTAGCCCAAGCTTTCATCAGTTCACTTGTTGTCTTCACTTCTATTATATTAAATGCCACAGATGGTGCCAGGAACAACTGAATGGTTCCCAGTGCCTTTCTATCTAGAAGTTCCCAATCCTCATCAATCATTGTTGCTAGTTTCTTAGCTATTCCTTCCAATGGCCTCCATAAATCCTTCTAATAAAGATAATCCTCAATCTGCATCTTCTGTAACTGATAGTTCTACCCATTAAATTTTTTCTACCTTCAATTTACCCTCATCCACCATTGCTCCCACTTAACCATGAGACTCCCACTCAACCGTGAGACCTTCCTGTAGACAATAATCAAACACAACCTACTCTGATACCACTTGTTACGGTTAGTCGGCAGAACATATCAATTAAATGCAAATAAAGATTAAACAAAGGAATGAAAAATAATAACAATGAGAGACAATTTTCATGTGGTCCACCGAAACTCGGGTTACATCCACCAACAGAGAGTCCAATATTATTATCCAGTAAATCAAACTAATTGCAACCAGCAATCCCTGCAACTCAATACCGTTGCAAATGCTACAATACAATATCAAAATCCCACCCGCTTAAAACAAGATTTTTGGAAGATTCTAGAATTAGGGTTTTACAATGTCATTTTTCTTTTGTCGGTCAAAAATTAACAACTGACTCCAAACGGGCAAAAAAGAGGGAAAAAAATTCTGGGGGCTATGCCCCCAAACCCACTCTTAAGGCTCGACCTGACCCCGAACCCTAGCGAGGATACATAACTAGTGTACAGTACTTGCATGATCAGTCGCCACCTACCAACAAGGTGCCCAAGCCTAGGTCCTTCTTTTTCTCTCAAATATAGGATCTAAACACTTTGTTCTAGCCTCCTACAACTCCACTCCTTCATATATGCCACAAGTAACTTGCAATCATAGAGAATGGGGTTGGGGGTTGTGGTATCTAGGATCTTGCCTCAGTCAAGCCCCAAAAGGACATTCAAGTCTTCTAAACACCGTTGTTAGATAGAGAGTGCGTATCCTTGCAGGACAAAGGAAAAAATCAAATGATAAATGATTGATTCAAACATAAATATATATCACCTCGAAGGTGTAGTTCTAATGGAAGGAATAAGCTCTTTCATGCCATGAGGAGATGGATTGATGAAGCCAAATCTGTAACAAACAAACACAATAACAAAACAATACTACTCTGCAACACAATAAAAGCCTTGAATATCCTTACTATAAGATCACAAGTTCACAATATCTATCTCTACTTCAAAATGAAGTCCTGAACATGCTTATATATGCATTCTCTCTTTAATTTCATAATTCAAAATTAACAAGCTGACAAGGAACACCTCTAATGGTAGCATTGTCGTCATTGAAATTCAGGACCCCGTCAAAATAGGGCAGGACTAGGGTGTGAGCACCTAAGCCCTGGGTCCTATTTTGGGCAAGTTTCAAGTTCAACAATACCCCCTAGGTCCCATTTGACATGGGTTTTTGGGGATTCTTCATTGGGAGTTAAAATGAATATGCATGATTACATCTAAAGGACCTAGGAGCTAAACCTTAGGTGGTAAAATTCTTGGGGGGACATTTTATGACGTAACAAAAGCATGATTGATAATCCATTTGTTCTTGGAATCCAACTCCCCCAACAATGGGATTAGATGCTAAAATATGGTCATAATAGCCTTCTTGCAATGGACTCAAATTTTGGAATGAACAATATTAAGGTAAGCCTAGATACTAAAAAAATCTTCTTGTTTTAGTGTTACATGCCTTTTTAATATAATTGATGAAGTTGTGAAATGTATGCAGTTTATGTTGTAAACTCTTTTAGCATTTGATCAAAAGCAAAATGACCTTCTTGTTGCATGGGTTTTGATGTCTAGAGAAACAATAGCTGACTTGACTGAGTGGATGCATCATTTACTCATTGTTGCACACATCCATATGCTAGAATGAAAGTTAAACGCTTTCATGGCTGATGATGTATGTGCGGAAATTTGTGCAACAAGGTACATGATCAACAAATTTTATTGCTTTAATAATTGACAAAGATGTACCTCTAAATTGAATTTCTCATGTTTATGTGTTTTCAAGGAAGTGTTTCAATGTGAGGTTTATCTACGTACTTGGCATGTTAAGAGGGCATGGCTCTAGCAACTTCTTGCACAGGTCAAGGATTGTGAAACAAGGCAGACTATGTTCAAACGCCTTGGTGAAATAATGAACAAGTCACCAAATGAGCAAGTTGCAATTTTAGATGCAAAATTGTTCATGGAAGAGTATAAAGAGAAACCATCCTATATTAGTTGTTGGAAACAACATTGGTTTAACCGTATAGGAATGTAGACCAAATGTTGTCATACTCTTCCTCATGCTGGACAAGAGACAAATGTAGACATAGAGGTTTATCACTCACATTTGAAGAACTTATTTCTGAATGATAAAAGATCTTCAAGAAGGGTTGATTGGTTAGTCAAAAATTTTACAACAAAAGTTTACATATATTATTGGTGGAGTCAAATTAACAAAGATAATGGTTTTTATAGGAATTTTAAGCTTGAAAATCTTGAAAACAAATCATGGATAAAATCACTATCCATCCACAACAATCATGTGTTCTTTCATGGCATAGATACTGATCTTGTTTGGGTTCAAAGCCAAACAAATCCTAATAAATATTTTAAAGTTGTTCAAGTAAGTGATGTCTTCTCCATATTTGAGTTTGACTAGTCCATCCAAGGGTTTGTGTGTAAACATGTGATAAAGGTCAATGACATAAGGAAAAGGTTGGGAAAGGTGAATGGAAAAGACTTTGCATCTTTTGATGTAAGTTTGCTTCCTTCACTTACTTTGTAAGTTAGCATTCCAATTTAAGGAATTTGACATTTATTTTTTATTGTACATAGGACAAAGTTGATTTATTTGATGACAACACTACAAACATGGCTCAAGGCAATGATATGCAAGTGTAGACACTTCAAATTTTACATCACCTAGTGAGATATCTTACAACATTTTGTCCTAAGTCCCATCCTAATCCCACTCATAATTTCATCTCAATCACCTAGAAAATTAGTTAAATAAATCTTATTTATTTAATTAATTTCCCTTTCACTTGTCTCAACTAATTCAAATAAAAAATTTGAATTATTCCCTCACCTTTCATCACATTGCAACACATGTCACATGCTACAACTTCCACTTAATACACTTCACATGTCACATGCACAACTATTTTAAATAATCTTTTATTTGAATTAGGTCTACTTTATTCTCCTTCACACACTTGTCACATGACTACAACTCCTCATGGAGTGGGAAAACCTAATCGATCCTAATCATTTACATTGCACAAAACAACTTTCAATCTCAACCCTTCATTCAAATCAACCTTTTCTATAAAGAAAGCCTTTCACAAGCCATTTTCATGACATGAAGCCTTAGAGTATTGTTATGTTGCTGCAATAGTGAGAAACCAACATTCCTCCATCAACAATCCTTCTAAATCTTGCATTCTCATGTGAGGTTGAGAAGAGCAATGGAAATAAATTGGGTTTAGCATGGATTTGGTTTGCATTTGAGTTTATTGTTTTGATTTCCATGTTATCTTATGCTCTATTGTGCTAGTTAGGGTTTGATATCTTGTTGTTTTAGTTTCAAACCTAATTTTTTCCCTAAAGACAAATGGTGAACCCGACGTGAATCTCACAAATCTAAAAAAAAATTTATGATTTCTAAAAATTAGTTTTTGCAGGTGACCTCCAAGCTTGAAATGGACCTCACCGTTGTGTCCGAGAGGCCTCGAAGGCAAAATATGACATAAAGCTCGATATAGTTTGCTCACAGAATTGTTTTTGAAAAAAAATGAAATTTTTTTATATAGTAGTCCATACAGTACATATCCATACCATATGGATCTGCCATACGTTGTCACAGTCGTTGATTTCATGATTTTCTATATGTATTTAATCTCAAAGGTTTAACAACATTTTGGTTTCTCAGTGGTATTTGGTTATAGGCTTTCAACTTTATTTTGTGTTTAATGAGTATCAATCTTGTTTTTCTAGTTTCAAGGGTGAAATATTATTGTCAATATTCGACCATCATATTCCACCTTTGTAGTCCCCAGCCTCTTCTAACCCTAAATTCTACCATCGCCATCCTCAAAAACCCTAAGCAACTACCCTAAATCCTAACCGTCATCATCGCTCAAATCGTGGTCTCCACCACCTGCTACTATAAACCCTATCCACCTTCGAATCCTCTGAATCCCCTTAAATCTTCAGTTACCATTCTAAAAACCTAACCCTAAAGTCACACCACCACCTTCTACGTACTGTACCATTACAAAATCCCCTCGTTGTCATTGTTGGATCTCCCTTCCGCTTTTGTTTAAATAGACACCACCGGGATTAGTGACCCCCTTGCCACCAGGTAGAGCTTGTTAAACCTTTGACCACCACTTGTGAAGTTGACCTCCACCCCCTTTGGCATTTTCTCCACCCAATCCATCATGTCGCCACCACCATAGTCATCACAGTTCAATGTATTGACCCTAGTCGATACTCTCGCAAAAGCCCTCGCTGATTGTTGCTACCTTTTGTAGGTTTCCATACATTAGATGTTCGCCACATTAGACACAATTGATCTCTTTAGTCGGGCTCTTTTCCCTCTATACTGGTCATAAATGTGACCGGGCGTAGGGCTATAAGCCCTCAATTCACTATCTTTGTTTTCTTTTTTATTATTTTTTATTTTTAAAAAAAATTTTCCCATAGCTTGACCCCTGGTCATATAGATGACCAAGGCCTACGCTAGCAACTAACCACCAGCATAAACTATAACTTCCAGCCATATAACCCTCTGCATGTGACCACTTAGGTCTAAACCGCCAGGGTAGACACTTTTTCTTTCACATGCTAAAATAGGAAATTTTTTCAAACTCTCATAACTTTCACATATGGAGGCATATTTTCACAAAATTTGTGGCATCAGAAAGTTGACTCAGTGAACTACACAATGGTGGAGATTTTATCAAGTGACTATACCATTTTCATGTTTTTTTTCTCAATCAAAGTTATTTATCATTTCAAACTTCAAACAAGCATATATCTCTTGCATTTTTTATCCAATTTTCACAATTTTTTTAAAAAGTACTTAGAATTTAATCTACTTTCTGTTCATGATAGTCATTTTTCTATATCAGTTCATCTTGATCATATTTTTATCAGATTTCATATTTCTCACATAATACATTTATATGCAAGTTTACTTGTTTCTTCTTGGGATTTGTGGCTTGTAGGTGCATTTAAGGAGCTGGAACAGCATCAACATCGGCATACACAGTAGATTGGAAGTGAAAATTTTAGGTGCACTCCTTATCTTTCATTTCATCAATAATCATTGCTTGTCAACACAATTTGATTTGGGCATAAAATGAATCATTGTCTTCATCACACATAAAAAATTGGGCATAAAACGAACAAGCGTCTTCCTTCACATTTTGACTTGGGATCTAAAAAGAATCGGTGCTTGAATTTTTTGGTGAATTTGAGTGAGGTTAGGGATGTATATTCTCTTCTTATGTGCTTTGTGCAACCTTGAGAATCAAAAACACCTCTCATCCATTCATTTTCACACCACACATTTCTTTTTTAAGGTTTAATTAACAAGTGTGAGTGTGAGTCAAGTATGCATGTGTATACTCTCTTCTCACACTGCAAGGTGATCTTGGAGATCAAAAGTGCCTCACTTGGTTCTATTTTGTCATACCCTTCTTAGGATGCTTGTTTGGAGACACCACTCCAAGGGATGACCTCAACCGAGGTGTGAATTGAAAGACACCCTCTTTGGAAGTCAAAATCTTGTCACTCTTGGCTAAGCCCCTAAGAAATTTATACCTTTAGGAAGTGAAGGTGAAGGGTGGGTTACCCCTTTCTCCTAGCTGTGTGGTAGGATTTTACTTTCATTTCACATCCTTAGTCAACCTCGTGCATCCTAGCTTAAGACCTAATTGGTTGTACCGCACATGACTAGTCCTAGGGCATGTTGGTGTGTCTTCTTCAAATTCTTTCTTAATCATCACAATCTTCAAATTTCAAAGTCAAACTTGCTTATGTATCTTGCGTGAGTGATTCATGTGTGTACATGTGTAATCATTTGTGTGAACATTGTCACGTCAAGCTATAAACACTAAACACATAAAGACAAGTCATTCTAAACATTCTTCCCAACACATTCATATCCACATCATTCTAATCATTATCCTAATCATATCCCAATCAATTTCATTCTAATCAGTCCAAGTCATCCAATATTGTCATTCCTCAACATAAATCATCTCTTTCATCTAATCATCATCATCCAAGTCATCCTTATCCAATCAATTTCATCCTAATCATTCTAATCATATATTCATCATTCAACCTTCATCCTTATCATTATCATTATCACTTCATTCCACCATCACTTCACATCATCATCCTAGTCAATCAAACACTAGTCAAAATGGTCTTAATCCTAAACAAGCCTATGCCCAATTCAAGACCCAAGCTTATACTCCAAGGAGGCCCCCTTCCTAATCCAAATCATAAAGAGAAACCAAATCCCAAAATCATACTTCGAGGGGCCCCTCCTCATAGTTCTAATGATCATGAGAGCCTTGTAAATAATGATGCATACCTTTAGGAACAAGCCAAAATGCAAAGACTTAAACACATGTGTGACACTATGCCAACATTCAAAAACAAGGTCCTAGCACCCGAACTCCAAGACCTCATTCAAACACTTCACCAAGTACCTCAACCCCTAGACCAACCAACCATACAAAGACTTCAAGCCCTCTTTTAAAAATTTCAGCAAATTCAATCACCCCAAATCCAACACCTCCTAGTCCAAGCCCAATATTTCATGGTCAGTTGTCAAATCCAACAACCTCAACAAATTCCACCTCAATGCTACATGTCATGCCCCTCCACTCCATACCAATCTAATTCATCCACATATCATGTCTTGATGCCACATCAACCTACAAATTCATTCCACAACAAACATATGTGAGCCTAAGTCACTCTTTGCAATAAGATCAAATGCCTTTGGGACCTAATGCCACCTTTGATAAGGGAGACACCAACCTAGTCCATGCAAGTCATTCACTACCATTACCACCACCTAATCCTCCAACTCCATACCCTAAGTTCAAACATTACAAAAGTAAACATGTGGAGTTATCCAAATCCACTAATCCATTCAAACCATTTGATCGTCCACCTAATCAAAGTCAAAATCCTAATCATGAGCCAACACCCTCCACCTCTTTCATCCTACCACCTCAGGACCTTTCCACTCCACCTAGTCCTACTCCTAAGCCTTCAACTTCCACCTCCTCTCCACCTACAAAGGATGTGACCCAAGGGCTACTTGTAAGGAGTCAACCGTGTCCTCAAAGTCCTATCCTTGAGCCTACAAAGGAACCTTCCAACACCATGTCCATGGAGTGGGAAAACCTAATTGATCCTAACCATCCACATAGCATAAAACAACTTTTTAAATCTCAACCCTTCATTCAAATCAACCTTTTCTATAAATCAAGCCTTTCACAAGCCATTTGCATGATATGAAGCCTTGGAGTACTATTATGTTGCTACAACGATGAGCAACCAACATTCCTCCATCAACAATCCTTTGAAATATTGCATTCTTATGTGAGGTTGAGAAGAGAAATGGAGATAAATTGGGTTTAGCATGGATTCAGTTTGCATTTGAGTTTATTGTTTTGATTTCCATGTTATCTCATGCTCTATTGTGCTAGTTAGGGTTTGATATCTTGTTGTTTTTTGTTTCAGACCTAATTTTTGCCCTAACGACAACAATAATACATTAGGCCAAGTGATGTGAAGGATCCAGATGACCCCCAAGTAGTTAGGATCCATGCTATTATAGACAAGGCTTTATCATTTACAATTGACCGATCATGTTTGAATTATTTGGAAAAAAAATGATCAAACATGCTTGTAATCAATTTAGGGAAAGAGTAATGTCTAACACTCTTGGAGAGAGTTGTTCTCCAGCCCATCCATTTCAACAAGTCAAAGATGGTTATGGGAATGCTCTAGCATGAGAGAGGGATTTCATAGAAAAGATTGTAAAAAGGCACCCTCAATCAACAACTGATTCTGCATCTTTTCCTTCAAAACATAGAGGCAAGACCAAGCGGGTTTCATTCCAGCAAATTTTAGACAAAGTCAAGGAAAGGGATACAATGCAAATGGATTAGTACAAGTATATACTTCTAGTGTTTCCATGTGAGAAAAGAATACGTTTGTGTTTTGTAACAACACATAAATTAATTTAGATTATAATTTAGATTTTTGTTTACAAGATATTTTTGTCTATAAATAACTAAAACTAATAAAGAGACTCGTTTGTATCATTTTATTGATTGCATGAAGTTGGATAGTACTTATTATGGGTTATAATATTTGTATATATTCAATAATTTTAGAGGTCTTTTATATGTGGAATTGGCAATACATTTAAGGTTATGATGCATGAAAAACAAGTTATGAACTTAGATTTATGTATTGTTACATTGATATTCACCAGAATTATATGAATTTAATTTGCATTGATAAATTTAAATAATTTTGATTAGTTAAAAAGCCATAGATTTCCTTCAAGGCAAGTTAACTTCAATGCTTGTGAGTCAAATTATGACCCATCACATCATATAATTAAAGCATGATATTTTTATAATAATAAATTCATGTTATCATGACAAATGTGCAACTTTTATAATTAAAAAAAAGGTTTATTTGGAGATGCATATTTGATGAGTGGCATGGAAATTACACCTATTGAGATCATCATTAGGTGGTGCTTTTGAAGAAATAGTATCTTGAACAAGGCATTCCATAAGTATACTTTGGGTAAATTGTTTAGCAACCCAAAATGTTGAGTGGTGCAGTATCTTTCTGCACTTTGGTTTTACTAGTTAATACAGTAAATCTATCAATGCTTTTCCATTGTCGTAAATCTCTTTGGCTCAACAACTTCAATGCTATTCCCTATTTTTAGATTTCCAACATTATCAATAGTAGAAATGCTTTTTCATTTTCAGATTTTCAACATTATCAACAATAGAAATATGATAAAATCCACCCATCCAAGGCTACTCAAAATTTGTTCTCTATGGGTAAAAACAGTGTTGAGGATTCAAAGAAACAAGTTATTTCTTTGATTCCGTTTAGAAGTCAGGGTTTAATTGTGCTCCCCAATCTAGATAAAATCTCTCATGACAAGAAAGAATGCCCCAATTATAAACCCCTTTGGTGTAAATGGATGTAGGAAAGAGCAAGGGTTTTAATTTAACCTTTTGACAACAATCACCATTATTTATTAGGCATTCATTTGTCTTTATATTTCCATTGAAAGAAATTAGTGGTTTAGTAGTTTATTTAAATTCTAAACATGTGGCCTTAAATATAGCATTTCCCTCTAGCTTGCCTCAACACTACATATTGTTAATCTCCAAAGTTCATAGGATAGTTACATCACCACGAGGATCTTGTCTAGCAAGAGAATCTTGTTCTGCCTTTAATACAAGGTTTTCTACATTAGCTTGTGGGTCACCTATGCATTCTTGGACCTTGTCTATGAGAAGCTTAAAAATTTGATGATGCCCTAAACATACTCTTTATTGTATTTTTTAATCTTTCATAGGTCATTCAATGTGTACTTTTGTTAGATAGTCCCACCAAATCAAAGGTTTGTTTCCTTTGTTAACAAGTCATCTCAAATTTTCTTTTACAATATCCTTTCCCTCATAACCTTCACTTAAGTATTAATCTTGATTTGTAGAACCAAACCTTCCATGATTGATACATTGTGACACACACTATTCAAAATTAGGGTTTCTTAGGAGCACCATATTATATAACATAGATAAAATTGAGTGAAACCACCCTTTTCCAATATTTAGGCATTGCCTTTGAAGTTTCTCCCAAAGTCTATCTAATCATCACATTTGGTTCCACATTCACAACATTTGTTTTTGTAGAGCTCATACACCTAGTACCCCATATAGGAAGAATTGATCATAATCCTCCTCCATATCACTGTTGAAGTTAAGTTCTAGCATCCACAACGCTAATATTAAAAAAATTGTATCACACTTGCAATAATGGCATCCAAAGATCACATTTCTTAGAGACATTCAGTCAAATAAACTTGTTGTCTTGTCTCTGCTTTTGGATTTTTACATACTATAATATTTGACATGAAATGCCTCTTCTATTATGCTTTGATGGATGTCTTTACCCTGTTCCAAAGGTGCCTATTCTAGCAAAGGCAAAGATTATATTGACAAAGGCATGGAATTTGGCTTTACATCTACCAATTTCATTTGCTTGAAATTTGCTAGAGATTTTTCAATAAATTCATTGTGAGCACATCATTTTTTAAAATTCCACATTCTACGTAATGTGTTCATCATAACATTTGACTAAATTCCTTTATTTATGTTTAAATTGTTTTCCAAAATTCTCATCGTAGCGTAGGAAGGGAGGAAGCTATCAAAGACAACTACATTGGCATGGAGGATTTTATAATCTCATCAATAAATTCATTTTATGCACTACTTGCAGCCACTGTATTTCATGAGATGACAATTATTTAAGGTGATTGTCAAGCAACTTAAAGAAAGCTGGAAATGGTTATGGAATTTGGCTTTATACCTGCTAATTACATTTGTATAATGTTTTTAAATCCTTTGCAATAAATCCATTTGTGATGTGCATACACAAGAGCAGAGAGAGGATGAATGGAGGAGTCACAATTTTTTCTTAAGACTCACTTAGAGAACTTATTATCCTTCAGAAAGAATGAATTATGATGGTAAATATCCATGCCAAAAGTCCTTCAAATGAGGCATATGAAGTTTTTTTTTTCTAGGTTGTAATGTATTTAAATTTATTAATTCAGTAAATCTTCATGGAATTGTTTCTATATCTTATATGTGATTATGTTTCATGTTTTAAATGATAGGATGATAACATTCATGGGTTTGAATAACACTTAACATTCCTAATACATGAAATGTTTTCTTTTTGGTTATTTTTTTATAGTAGTTTTAAAAAATTTATATCTTATATTTATTTTGATTTCCTACAATATATAATGGACATGTTTTTGGATGGTTAATCAAAAATTTTTCAAGTTTGGTAATTTATACTAAACATGCTTCTAGACCACATATATTTCACTTTCTCATCTAATTAAAATTAGTTGTTGGAAACTTAGATTATACATTTACTGATGGCCTTCCCACATTGAGGATCCCCTTAATGTATTCTATTCTCTTTTCCTTGATGCAAATTATTCCACAAAGAGGATGAATGGAGGATTCACAATTTTTGTTTGCATCAAGGCAAAGAGAATAGATTACATTAAGGGGATCCTTAATGTGGAAGGACCATTAGTTACTAAGCAGGGAAATTGTGCTTGGCTTATGTTCCTTTGATCTTGGCTGTGGGGTGGCTGCAACTTCCACTAGAAGCTCCTTTAAACTTGGTGACATCTCTATTGTGTGGAATTTGAACTTGGATTTGGCTCCTTTGATCTTCAAAGCCTCTCGATCATAAGCCTTGGCAACATCCTCAGTAGTGTTGTAAGTTCTCATCCAAACCCTGATTTCTTTAATTGGGTTTCTAATTTCTGCAACCCACTTTTCCCATGGTTGTTTCCTTTTGCCTCTATACTCATGTTGCATACTACACTTCCTATTCTTATTTATCCTCCTTGAAATTTCCAATTCATCACAAACGCTTCCTTTGGGATATGAAAGACTATCCAAATTGATCCACAAATCCTTAGCATTGGGTCTTCTTTTGCAAGACTAGTATAAACTTAGAGATAATGAATCAAACCCTTAAACACCTTTCCCTCATTCACTAAGTGTGAGTAGTAAATGATGTTACATTAATCGTGCGAGGAGTTATAATGTAAAAGTTAATAAAAAATTACATTAACCATGTGAGAAGTTGTAAAGGAAAATTTAATAAATAGAAAGAGAGAATACATTGATTGTTTGGCAAGCTCCACTTGCCAAGTCAGCCATGTTTACAACTCACTAGCTATTTAAGGTGTTCCTAAAAAAGAAGGCAAAGAACAACAAACTAGAGTGATTTATTCATGCAATGATGAAGTAGATTTGGCATGCCAAGAGGATTTAATCAAGGAAAAAAGAGAGGGCAAATGAGTGTTGGCAACATAGTCAAGAGATAGTGCTGATAGAATGTCGTCATTGATGGAAACAAGGTTTGGTAAAGGTCTAGAAGACTAAGTCAAAATGGCTAAGTATGGGCAAGCTACAGAGTATCAGAGATTGGGTCAGTATGCCTCCACAGTTGAAGATCATTATATGTGGTTCAGGTATGTTGTTTATAGATATTTGATGATCACATTATCTAGTGTTCAAGATCTGACTTCCTCCGAAATTCATATGGTGAATTGTCTAAGTTCAGATGAACAGAGTTAAGCCTGAAATAGTGTAAAGCATCTGAGTAATTTTGTCTGCATTCCTTTGATGTTGAGTATTTTGATTTTTGGTTCTAAGGCAATGTAGACACATGTCATAAGTATCTAAATTTAGATTTGTAGCACTTAAAGTTCACTAGATCATATTTGACAAGTTCTTCAGTATTGGCTTCTAGTCTTACAATATTTCTCTACGACAGAACAACAGTTCTGAGATCTGCATTTCTCTATGAAAGAATATTATACTCTATGGTTCTAAAGGTATGCTAAGATATCTATAATGAATGTTGTCTATGATTTTTAGAGTCTCATATGGTCTGCATTGGAAGTTTCGGTATGACAGGTGAACTGGTCAAGTGTGTACTTAAGGGATAAGTCGATAGGCAAGTTAGATTTATATGCCGTGGGGATATATTGTTTGAAGAATTAATCCAAGTGGTTGAATGATTGATGCTGACCTATATGAAGACTATTGTATGTTTATTTGGGCTTGCATTCCTGTTTGTGCACAAGATCAAGCCAACAAGGTATAATACCTGTATACACATTTCATGTCTGGCTTGCCAACCTGATTGTGAGATGAATCTTGTTGCGGATATATATACTTGATGGATTTCGGTGTTGGGTAAGTGGAAGTGTGAATAGAATGTGAATTCCATGATTGTACGACCTAAGGTAGTTCTGTGATTAGCAAAAGGATAGTAAAGGCAAAAGGACAGAAGTATATGTGAAGTAGACAAAAAAGCAAGGTAGACAATATGAAGTCCTTTGAATTTGTGTACTGAGAAAATTGGTACTGTACCACAACATTTTGTAGATGCACTTGTGGTAGTCATCTCTTGGTAGTGAGCCAATCCTTCTTCTATCTTCTCTTCTATTTGGTAGTGAGCCTTATGCAGTGAGAATTTCTTTAGATAGTGAGTCCTAAGTCAGTGACCCTTCATGTAATTTGGTATTGCTATCATAATATATTGTGAGCTAACACTCACCATGGTTTTTCCCTTTTTGGGTTTTCCATGTAAAATCCTGGTGTCTATGTGTTATGAATTTGTGGCTACTCTTCTTGTGTTTACTTTTCTTTCATGTTATTGATTTTGGTAAAAGGATTAATAAATGTGTGAATGAAAAGTTTTTTAGAATACTGATTCACCACCCTCTCAGTATTCTTTGTATTGAACAATTAGTATCAGAGCAAGGTTCCTTGGAAGAAGTCTAACAACATGAGGAAGATCGAGGAAAGAACACCTATGGCAATCATAATGTATCATGCTCCAATTAATGACACAATTGATCAAGAATTAAAAATAGCTCTTGAGGATCTTGATAAATATGAAGCAGAGATCCAGGATTTGAAAGAAAATGTCAAAGATGTGGATCAATGCATCCTAAATCTAAGAGAGCAAGTTAATAGATCAAAGGATAAGGATAGAGAGCTAAGTGAACAATTGATTGAAGCAAATGAAATTCTAAATAATTTATCAAGGTCGGTTGAACAGAAAGAAAAACCTGAGAAACATTTGAATCAAATGCTAAAAGATAAGTCTAGGGAATGTGAAAATTTGGGAAAAGACGTGTTACTTGTGAAATATGATCTGGAAGTAGCAAATAGCTATAAAGAAAAATTCAAAATAAGCTCTGCAAAGCTTGAGGAATTGATCAAAAGTTAGAAGAGTTCAGATGACAAGAAAGGCTTGGGATTTGAAAAAGAAGAAAGTTCTAAATAAGGTTAAGAAAACATCGAGATGAAGAAAAACAAAGGCAACCAATTCTGGAATCAAAGAAGAAGACCTAAAAGACCTCCAGTCAGGCAACCAAATGCTCAAAGGTATCCATCTTTCAATGGCCATTGTTTTAATTGCAACAAGTTTGGCCATAAGGCTACTCAGTGTAGGAGTAGAATGAATTAGAATATTCCATCATTCTTTGGTCAATGTTTCAATTGCAAGAAAATTGGTCATAAATCAAATGAATACAAAAGTTTGGTAAGGAATAGTTTTAACAATTCAAGGAATACTCAATTCTTCAATGGAAAATGCTTTGCATGCAATAGATTTGGGCATATGGCTAACCAATGTAGAACAAGAATGAATCCAATCAATAGGAGTCAGGGACAGAGGAATGTGGTATGCTACAACTACAACAAGTTCGGACATGTTGCAAGATTCTACAGATACAAGAATGAGAAAAGAGACTATTCTGTAGAGAAGAGGAAAATAGAGCAAAGAAAAGATAAAGGTAAGAATAAGATTGATCCAGTGGAAATCAAGAAGGAAATGAGCAAAGTCTGGATTAAGAAGGATGTTAATGAGGTCAGGGATGGATCCGCACCAGCCTCTAGTGTAGATACTTCCTCTGGGAAGTAAATTGGGAGCTCTGGCTCAGGGGGGCTGTATTGAAAATCCAAATCCCCTAGCTAGAAAATCAGTGTTGGGATCCGGCACAAAGATATGATGTGAAGATTCATATGATAGATCTTTTGAAAGAAATTTTGGAAGAAATTTTAGAAGAAAAGGTTCTAGTGCAGAGCATTGTGGAGCAATCCTAAATGACTGTGTCCTACAATGAAGAGTTTTGATATCTTTTTGAAAGATTGCATTTATGGCAATTAGGTTAAGGCATTCAAAAGTTAAAAGGCTCATATTCAAAAGGATAATCACTTTACACTCAAACTATCAAGTGCCTAAGGAGAACTAGAGTGAAATTCCAAGCAACTACAGTGATTCAAAGCAAGCCAAATCGATCTCAAGCGAAGAAAACCCTAGCTCGACAGAAAAAGAAGCATCCATTCAAATCAACAAAGGTCGATCCAAATGGTACATTTTCAAAAATTTTGTTTGGTGTTATGTATGTGGAAGACATTAGGGCCTACATTCATGTTGCCCTAGAAGAACATGGTGATAGTAAATTCATAGATTTATATCTAAAACATTTAAGTGGTGACCAATTTGAGTTGAAAGGAGAATATAAGGCTTTGGAAGTAAAGAAATTCATTTGGTACAAAGACTTCCCAACATTCGCAGAGGACGAATGAGTTTGGTACATTCTGAGAAGGATCCATGATGAATTCATGTGGCTGGAGAGACCATTAATGATCACAAAGGAGGCAATAAGAGTTGTGATTGGATTAAGCTCCACCAGTACAATACCAGTATTAAAATCTTTAAAGAATGTGTATTGGGTTAAAATGTTCAGATCAATAAGAAAGATCAAATAAAAACCCAAAACCACAAGAAATCAAAACCCTAATTAAACTAAATACATGCAAATCAAAACAAAGTCAACTGGTTTGTGAGATTCCTTGGTTTTCATTATGGATTGCTTCATCCTGTATGTATCCAAGATACAAAAGTTGCCATGATTTGATTAAAAAAGTGACATGCAAGAGTGATAAAATGTAGAGGATAGAATGAAGATGAATGCTCAGAAGATGGAAGAAGATTCAAGGAGGAAAAGATTGAAGAAGAAGCTCAAATGAGAGCACACTAAGGCATTTATAGATTTGAGAGGGTGATAAATTGACGATGGAGATGACAAGGGAAGATCAACAGTGGAGAGCGAATGAGGAAGGGGAATGAACATGCACTCGCCAAGTGTCAAAGAGAGGATAAAGTTGCCTTTTTGAATAAGGAATATTTCTATCTTTTGGTGGAGATAAAAATGAATTTTCTATTTTGATAAAATCTCACCATATTTTAATTTTTGATTTATTTCTATTTTCATGGTAAGTTGCTTTTTGATTTGTTGTTATTTGATTTGTTGCTATATTGAACTCATGTGCAAGTTTAGAAGAATTTGGAAGGTGGGTAAATTAAATAAACATTTTTATTTAATTTATTAATTGAAAGTGGGTAAATAAATTAAATAACTATGTTTATTTAATTTATTTAAATGATGTATTGGAAAGAAAACCTAAATTAAATAAATTAAGATTTATTTAATTTATTTACATGATGGAGGAGGAATAAATAAAATTTAGATTTTATTTATTTTTAGAAGAAAGGTGATGACCTAATTAAATAATTTAAAAATTATTTAATTATTAATGTAAAGATGGGAAAAAAAATGAAAACAATTAATTAAATAAATAAAGCTTATTTAATTAATTGTGTAGACATAGAAGAAGATTAGGTTTTTTTACTACAAGTGTGTTAGAAGACACTTTTGGGTGTCTGCATTTTGCCCCTCTTTGAGACAATGTTTGTTAGGGCGTTGTTTCAAATAAGATATGATACTTTGGATAATAGGTTATGCCCCAGTGAAACTGGCAGATGATGTCCCCTCGAGAGGAAAACTGAACTACTGGGAAAAGGTTGGGTTGACTCGCGATAAGATGACAGGAGGATGACCAACTAGGCTAACACAAAGAATTAGGGGTTGGGCAGGGTCAAGTTGGGATGGTATATAAGAATTAGGGTTTGGCTCAGAAGAAAAAGACTAGGGTGATGTATGTCTAACACACTTGTTTTGCAGGAGGTAGAGGATGATGATGAAGAATAAGAGGGTGATGAATAGAAGAACAACGATGAAACCATTGATCAGACAAGTGAAGAAGAAATGGTGAAAAACAACTTCTTATGGTTGCATACAAGATTGAAGATTTGCAATCCTTATGTTTGATATAGCACTAGATATTATGCACTAGGGTATAAAGACCAAGGTGTCAAGTATCCAATGCACTATAGGATAATACAACCTTGTCAAGATACAAGATATGAATATTAGTTGTAGTGATACTAATTTGATACAAATGCAAGATATAAAGATAACGCACACAAGCAAGCAAGCATGCACAAATGATTCAAACAAACAAGGTATTGCCCCTGTCAAGCTGTAAACTAATGATTGATTGTTGATTGGTTGATTGATGATAGTGTTGTCATGGCAGGGAACGATATATCCCTAGAGCAACACAAGGATGATTGATTAAGTGATTGATTGACTGATTGGGTTTACAACAAGGCTAGGATCAAGACCATTGATTGCGATTAGATAATTTGACTTAATTGAGTAGCTTCAATGGTATGGATCAATGATGACTTGAATTTGAGATTTATTGGTGAATGAATACAGATGAAAGGAAGAAGTGATTAAAGAATTTAGTGGAATGATTGATTGGAAGAATTGTTTTGAAAGATTAATGAATTGATGAAGATAGATGAGAGAAGAATATGATGAGAGAAGAAAGAGGAATATCGCCTGTCCCTGAATCTAGGCACTTCCTTCGTACTCCAAACTGCCTACATACCTGTGTCCACGGGATCAAGGCACTTAACGATAGAGATGACATGTAGTTTTGATTTTGTTTTATTGATGATGATGATGACTGATTTGATTTTTGTTGATTGATTAGATTGATTAATTGATTGATATATGATGATATGATATTGATGATCAAATTTGATAATTGGATGATTTGATTGCTGATTTGATTTGATTGTTGATTTGATTAGTAGATTGGTTTGATTTGATTGGATTGATTTTGATGATAGAATTTGATGATTGGATTTGATGATTTGATTTGAACTAATTGGAAGAATTGGATTTGGTGATCAAATGATTTGATTGATTTTGATGATTGATTGGATTTTTGTTAGATTTTATGATTTTTGTATTTTTGGGGAATATTTAATTTTTTTGTATTTTTTCAGGATATTATATAATTTTTTTGGATTTTTTCAGGATGTTTAATAAATTTTTTTGGATTTTTTTTGGACATTTATGATTTTTTTTTTGGATTTTTTTAGGACGTTTTATGATTTTTTTTTGGATTTTTTCAGGATGTTTATTTTTTTTTTGGATTTTTTTAAGGACATTTTATGATTTTTTTTGGATTTTTTCAAGACATTTTATGATTTTTTGGATTTTGTTAGGACGTTTTATGATTTTTTTGGATTTTTTTAGGATATTTTATGATTTTTTGGATTTTTGATATGTTTTGGGATGTCAATGGATTTACAATTTGTACAGCCTTTATGTGAAATGCCAATGACAAGGGAGAAAACCAAGTCTAGGTGTGAGAAAGGATATAGGATGGATTAGGACGAATGGATAAAAGGATGGGGAGATGAAAAGGAAGACTCATGATAAATGGTTGGATAAGAGGATAAGCAACATTGGATGTATGCATAAGAGAGCTAGGATGTGATCTCAAAGACTATGTCGCATAGGAAATAACATGGCCCATTCTAGATAGTATGCTTGGGATTTTTCATGATAACGATTATGGGGATAGGATCGTGATAGGATTGGGCTGATGATAACGATGAGGTATATCAAGAGATAACCAAAGCATGTTTCAACATTTTACCCCCAATGTTTATCAAGATCAAGAAGAGGAAGGATGAATGGATGGATGCAATGGGATAGATATATGTATGTGGATGGATAAGGATGGTAAGATAGGAAATGATAGGATGGAAAATGATAGGTAGGATGAGACAAAGTGCCCCCAAGTATAGGTGACATAGAAGATCGAACTTACGCATGACGCCTGTTTGCCAGCTTTTCATCATGGTACTTTCCAGGTGCCTGTTTGCCAGGGTTTCATCATGGTACTTTCTACGGTGCTTGTTTGCCAAGTTTTCACCATTGGACGAAGGGATTTCTCTTTTTTTCTTTTTTTTTGAATTTTTTATTTTAGGATAGGAGGGATATGGACATGAGGGACTCAAGTGTCTAGCTCCATGAAAGGTGATAGTCCTGCTAGATGGATGTCGTCGCATGGACCATGTCAACCATGCTCATAGACATTGATAGTGGATTGCATGAAATTGAGATAGAGAAGGTAGATAGCAGATTATGGAAGGTACGATAGTGGATTATGATCCAGATAGTGGATTATGTAGGACTTATGGATAGAGGGTTTATGCAAAAGCATGGACCATAGGGATATGATGAGGAAGATATGTAGGATAGTGGACGAAAGGTGGGGAGATGGAGGTATGTGGAATTGTGGGATGGAAGGGAACCATAACCAATGGTTGCACACACCATGATAAATATTGAAGCTTGTGATGGGATGGTGGTGTGGGAAGAAATGGTGTTGTTCGCTTAGGAGATGGATGACGAAGTGCTTTAGGAAAACACATGGACTTAGTATTTTTATGATTTTTTTTTCATGTGGGATGGAGGAATTTGTGGCTTTTGGATGGAATGGATGGAAGGAGATGGTTGGGATTTGCAAGAGGTGGATGCCTCATTTGACTTGATGGCTTATTGCTTAGGAACCCATACCATTTTCATATTTGCTTTGAGGTGGGTGGATGTATGTAGCTTTAGAGATGGATTTGAAATAATTACTTGTTGCTTGGGGACCCATACCATTTTAGTTTTTGATTTTGCTTGTGGAGGTATGGGTTTGGCTATATGTGGCTTTAGAGATGGATTTGAAGTAATTGCTTTTTGTTTGGGGACCCACACCTTTTTATTTTTGCTTTGAGGTGTGTGGGTGTATGCAAATTTTGAGATGGATATTTCTTTGATTCTTACCTTTTGTGTCCTAAGGCATGAGGACCCTTAGGATTTTTGACTTTATAGGTAGAGGCATCCAAATTTTTATTTTGGAATCCCATGGGATGGGTGGAATGAGTGGAAGCTTTATGTTTACATGATGCGTGCATTTGTTGGCGATGATTGGGATTTTTAGAGGATTTATGGATGGATGGATAAGGTGTCAGAAGTAGTGGAGGTAGATTTTATAGAGGGATGTTAGGAGTTGGAAGAAGCGGAGGCAAAGTGGATGGCGGGAGGTGTATGGTCACATGCTTTTAAGATTTGTAGGATGAGGGGGGTGGAATGGTGACATATGATTTAGGTGTATGATGGGATGTGCGATGGAAAGTAGTGGACTTAGGAGGGATGGAGAAAGTACCAAGATCATTAGATTGTTGACCTTGGGGTGTGTATCCAAGGCCATATGAGCACGGAGGGATCTTGACATGGATTGGCTCCAAAACACCTTGTTCAAAAAGGCCTAGGTCTTTACCTTGATAGTTCATGTGTTGAAGCATACAATCAACAATGGGACTAGGTGTAGGTGGAACACTAGACACGAGTTCCTTATGGGGTGGAGAAGGTGAGATGGTAGACAATGGCTGTTGTGTTCTTAAGGAAGAACACTCATGAGTGAGGGTGGATAGGCCTAAAGGATATGATGGTGGATTTGAAATGTGATCGATAGTGGAGGTAGAAGGATCATTAGGATCTTTCTTTTGCTCATTATGATCCAAGGTATTGCTTTGATCTTCTATGTTTATGTGGGAGGCACATGGCTCATCATGACAAGTAGATGTATGTAGATCATGGATGGGGCTAGATGGAGGATGGATAGGAGTGATTTGGATAACTTTCTCTTGGATGGATATGGGAGAAAGGATAGGTGGAGTGATAACCTCTTTATCATGACTTGCATAAAGTTTGGCTAAGAGGCTCACCGTGACTTTCATGATCATCCATAGAATCTTGATCATAAATGTGAGCATAAATAGGATTAATTTGACTATGAATGGGATCACTTTGCTCATGAATAGGGTTATGATTATAAGTAATATCTTGATCAAAGACAATATATAGGTCATGGATGAATTGGACTTAGGGATGCTTTGATCTTGATTTAGACAAGGGCTTGATGTTTCCACATGCATTGGGTTAAGCTCTTGACATACCTCTTGGATTACTTGGATGGAAGGGGATGACTCTTGGATAGGATTTTCCTAAATAACATGAGGGTATGATAGGTCTTGATGTGGACTCATGGGAGAAGTCTTTTCAATAAGCTCAATGGCTTGTGGGCCACATGGTGGAGTTGGAGGAATAAGCAAGGTATTGGGAGAATCTATGATAAGCTCATGAATGATTGTTTGACATGGGGATGGTTTATTCCTTGCTAGTAGCCAATGGATCACATCCTCTTCAAGTGTATTGGTGGATAGATAATATAGTGGATGAATGATGATAGTGGATGCAGGGATAGTGAGGCCAGATGGATTAAGATTGGATGGAGGAATGTTAGGGTTGGATGGAGGGATAGGAGGATAGGATGGATTAGGATTAGGATCGGATGGAGGTGCCAAGATAGGACTAGATGGATCAAATGGTTGGTGGGTCAATAGACTAGGAATGAGATCACATGATGGTGTCAAAATGGGACTAGTAAGCTCATGTGTTGGCATGTGATCAGATGGTGATGGAGAATGTTCATAGGATGCTTGCTCTAGGTTGTTGTCTCCCTCGTCAAAGGATATTAAGTCTTACAGCATAGGCAGACTTAGGGATAGCTGATTTATGTACAAAGGTTCATTTAGACTTGAGTCAAAGGTTATTAGGTCTTGTTACTCAGGTGGACTTAATTCTTCTTGGTTTATATACAAAGAGTCACTTAGACTTGAGTCAAAGGTTATTAGGTCTTGTTGCTCATGTGGACTTAAGTCTATTAGTTCTTGTTGCAAAAGTGGACCTGGGTTCACTTGATTTATGTACAGAATGCCACTTGGACTTGCATGTTCATGTTGTGGGGGCCATTGATAGTCTTGTGAATGGGTTTAATGAAGAGATGAAATGGTAGGATGTGTTGGTAAAAGATCTTGGGGTGTGGGTTATTGTGGATAATGGTAGATATTGGAATAAGTAGGGTATGATGATGTGGCATCATTATGGGAAAGTATAGGATTAGGTGATGTGACATTGTTATGGAAAGATGTAGGATAAGGTGATGTGATATTGTTATAGAAAGATGTAGGATAAGGTGATGCAGTAGTGATTTGAGATGTGGGTAGATTAGGTTGATAGGGCATAAGATAAGATGATGTGTAATTATTATGACATGTGGATGGGTTAGATTGATGTGAAATGGAAGGGGATGCCACATAGGAATGAGGTTGAATTGGTTGCTATTGAATGGATAAGGGATGATGATTTACTTGTTGGGTCTATGATTAGCAAGTAGCTATGAGGTGTTGGATTTATGCTATGAGGTGCAGCATTTGCGGGGATTGGCTTGCTTGAAATTTTTGGATCATGTTATAGATAGATTGAAGCATTTGTTGGCTTAGGGGTGATTGGCTTGTTTGAACTTGGTGAAGTATGTGAATGATCTCTTGTGCCAGGTCCTCTAAGGTTGACATGGTGTAGAATGAATTTGGATTGGATTAGAAAAAGGATAATGTGTAATGATGAGGTTAGATGACTTGGGTTGATTGGGATGTGGTTGATCAGATGACTAGGA
The DNA here is from genome assembly GCA_027924645.1 of Cunninghamia lanceolata. Taxonomy (NCBI): domain Eukaryota; kingdom Viridiplantae; phylum Streptophyta; class Pinopsida; order Cupressales; family Cupressaceae; genus Cunninghamia; species Cunninghamia lanceolata. The sequence goes on along the minus strand of BSBN01000061.1, from coordinate 4,396,217 downwards.
TGATGGGATGATGTGATTGGATAAAGTTTAATGATTGGGAAATGTATTATGACAAGTAGGTTGAAGGTGATGTGACGATATCAAACACAAGAGCTCACATACACATGCATGCACACCAAACACAATGATCAATATGTACACCCTAGGATAGGCAAGGACAATATTTGTTGGTTCCCACTTGGTTTCACCCAGCCGCGCCTACTTATGGTGTATAGCTCCAGGAACTTGGGGCACAGGCTCCCCCGTATAGTGCACTCACTTATCATGCACACCAAGTTCTAGGTCCTGGGATGCGTAGATCTTGAGGTACCTTGCTATCTCTTCCATAAGCCATGAAAATGTGGGATGGCTATCAGAGGCCTATCATCTAGCTCTCCTGTACCAATAGATAGGGGTTTTTGGCTCCTACACAAAGGTTTCTAGTTAGGGTTTTTGTTTAGGTGGCTATACATGCAGTGATTCCCTCCATTAAGGAGGCTTCCCAGCCCAAAGAGGTTACGCTCTATGGGGTTTTGGGGGAAACATTCATCGACATAGCTAATCAGCACCTGTCGTTTGCAACTTTTAGTGCAAATGCATTATTTATCAAGTAGATTCGAATGGTCTATCTTTGACCTGTTTCCATCTAGGTCATCCCCTTCTCACAATGGGAAGGAAGGCCCACCTAAAAGTTAACAACACATTTTTGTACACCCCAGATCTGTTGGTTAGGTAGGGGGAGAGGATACTTGTATTGCTAACTTGGGTGACAATCAAACTCAGCAAGCAAGCAAAGAAAAGAAAAGTAGACACAATGAAGACATATTGTTAATTTTAAGCACCAAACGAAAGTGTGCCTACTCTAGTGATAAATGATTGTTCTTTGAACACTTGAACCTACAGAAAGATAGATCAGTAGTTTGTTTGCTCCATTCTTTCACACGTGTTTTGACAAGATGCATAGGTAAATTATTAGTTTCCAAGAAAAATGATAGATAGAAGCTCAGAAAAATAGCTGATCTTTGACTATAAAAAGAGATAATAAAATGATGAAATTACCTAATCAAACCTGCTCCATTGTGAAGTTCATGGAATTACCTTTCTAATGAGTCCTCCTATGTGAATTTTTGACCCCGCATGTAGAAGTTATAGAAAAAAGAAAAAATTTTCCTCTTTTGCTTGCAAATGAAAGATAGGTTCACTTACTTTGACTTATTGTTGACTTTGGCCTTTTGGAAGGTTCACTGTGTTGAGTGTTTGGTGTTTGCAAAGTTTTTGATCACATATGTTATTTGTGGTTATAGTTTTGGATTGTCATTTTGAAATAATTACCACCCCACCTTTTGAAAGTTAAAGATCCCAAACATTAAAACCCTAAACATAGATTACGATGTAACTTATGATATTAAGCCCTAAATGTTAAAGTCAAGATCAAAAGGTAAACAGACTTGAGACATAAAATTAACACCTCGACCAAAGTTAAAAGCTGACTATACTGCGACCAAAGTTAAAAGCCGACTGTGACTCTTGGCGTTTGAAATGCTGACCATTGATTTATTTAACATTGACTTTTGGTTTTTGATTGTTGGTCTAAGACTTTAAAATGCCTAGCTTATAGTTTTTAATGCCTACTGAAAGGTTTTTAAGACCGACTGAATGTTGTTTTGATGCCGACCAATGGACAGTTAATGCCGATTTAAGGATTGTTCACTAACTTAAAGATTCCCAACGCCGACTCCTAGGTTTAAATGTCGACTCAGATGGGGAGTCGACGGGGTTGCAAGTATGGAAATCCTAAGATACTGACAGGAATAGGAGTCAAATTGGAAGGTGACCGGATTATCTGAGTGCTTAGAAGGCACTGACCAAAGACTTAAAGCTGATGACAATTTTAGAGATAGCGACCCGTATTAGATTGTGCACAGCGCTTTAAACTTTGACTTCGACTTGTATAGTGGCAGTGACCAAGAACCATGGGAAAAGATGCAACTTCGACTAGTGGTGAAGATCTAAAGAGCAACAATGGTGACCAATTTTTATGCAGTGGTGACAACATGTTTTAATAGTGGTCGATTTCCCAAATGATGGTGACATTTTTTATTTATGTTGTCAATGTTTAGACCAACCTTTGAGGTTAGGTTTTAAGGTGTGGGCAGAGGTGTTTAGGAATAGGTCAATGGTCGACTATCGACGGGTGATGACAGGCTTTGGACTCAGATGGGATTCTTAATTGATGGTCAACTGAGAGGAGGACTCTCGACCGGCAAGCGTCCACAGTTTAAGTGGATGATGGTTGATGACAGCTAGATTTGAAGAATGATGAGGATCAAACAATAGAAAAATGTAAGGTGGTGACCTGGTGTTATGGGTGATGACCTTGAAGTGAAGGGGACCAATGATTACAACTATGCAACATCAATTAGTTGGTATAAAGCCACCAATGAAAGCCTCAAATGTTTAAAAGCACCATGATGTTTACTACCTATCCCTGAGAGTATAAGAGTGATGTGACATACTGGTATCCATTCACTTGAAACTTAGAAAGGTAGACCACAAGACAGAACAAACAATACACACAGAGGTTGGTGTAGGCATTTAAAAGCCATAAATGTAATGTATGATGATCGTTGCAATTGATAAATGCACTTATTACTCATTCAATATTTTAATAGATCTGAGACATGCAGATATAAGGGCGACAGGGCCATGATCAAGGGGACATATAAGATAGTGGTTGGGAGATTTGACGGTGATGGAGGATATGCTTAGGGTTTTAAGGGTGAAAGCTACAATAAACTCTTTAAAGATTGTAATCAACAAATCAAACCTTAGGGCTTTCTATCATTCAAACTGCAGACCACTACAAATTAACCCTGCAACAAAACTTTTAAAATGCTACAAATGGTGATTTTGTTTTCAAGCCAAACTCAGTTCTGCAACAAACGTATTAAACCTTGATCCAAAACATCAAATTTGTAATTAAAAAGATTGAACCGACAGTGCAAATCTACAACCAATCCATGAAAACACAATGATTAGATCTACTAGAGTTTGGTCCCATCGGGCGTGCTATTCTATATTGAGTTAACATGTTCAGATCAACAAGAAAGATTAGATAAAAACCCAAAACCACAAGAAATCAAAACCCTAATTAAACTAAATACATGCAAATCAAAACAAAGTCACTAGGTTTGTGAGATTCCTTGGTTTTCATTGTGGATTGCTTCATCCTATATGCATCCAAGATACAAAAGCTACCATGATTTGATTAAAAAAGTGACATGCAAGAGTGATAAAATGCAAAGGATAGAATGAAGATGAATGCTCAGAAGATGGAAGAAGATTTGAAGAGGAAAAGATTGAAGAAGAAGCTCAAATGAGAGCACACTAAGGCATTTATAGATTTGAGAGGGTGATAAACTGATGATGGAGACGACAAGGCAAGATCAACGATGGAGAGAAAATGAGGAAGGGGAATGAATGTGCACTTGCCAACTGTCAAAGAGAGGATAAAGTTGCCTTTTCGAATAAGGAATATTTCTATCTTTTGGTGGAGATAAAAATGATTTTTCTATTTTGATAAAATCTCACCATATTTTGATTTTTGATTTATTTCTATTTTCATGGTAAGTTGATTTTTGATTTGTTGTTATTTGATTTGTTGCTATATTGAACTCATGTGCACGTTTAGAAGAATTTGAAAGGTGGGTAAATTAAATTTTAAAAAATCTTAATTTATTTAATTTATGTTTTCTTTCCAACACATCATTTAAATAAATTAAATAACTATGGTTATTTAATTTATTTAAATGATGTGTTGGAAAGAAAAAATAAATTAAATAAATTAAGATTTATTTAATTTATTTGCATGATGGAGAGGGGGAATAAATAAAATTTAGATTTTATTTATTTTTAGAAGAAAGGTGATGACCTAATTGAATAATTTAAAAATTATTTAATTAGTAATGTGAAGATGGGAAAAAAATGAAAATAATTAATTAAATAAATAAAGCTTATTTAATTAATTGTGAAGACATAGAAGAAGATTAGGTTTTTCGACTACAAGTGTGTTAGAGGACACTTTTGGGTGTCTACAGAATGAAATAGTGATTGTGGCTATTGGAGCCAAATTTGACAAAAGAGCATTGACAATCAATGATAGTGAAGACCATGCTGTAAGGTTTGCATCCATGGTGCTAGGTTACAAAATCTACTTCACAAATCAGGAGAATTTTGTCTCTGGTACTGCTATATACACTGCTTACCAGATGATCAAGGAGAATGCAGACTATGACCTCTGTGAATTGCTACAACAATAATTAATGGAAAACCTGAAGAAGACAAAGGATAACAAATACCCATTCAGGTTTTGTAAGTTGATCATCTGCTTATTCTTCTATTTCATGCATGAATTACAAAGTATGAAGAATCTGTTTTGGTTAAATAGTCAACCGGTTGCAGTGCAAATTAGAGATCATCTAAGCAGTATGGGAAGTCATGATGCACAGACTACAGCCCTATGGGGCTATTTTAAGAACTTCCAAAGGGTAATGCAATATAGGGAAAGGATTCCCATGAGAATTGTGAAAAAATATAAAAATGATAAATGCTTTGTGGTCAACAAGGATCAGTGCATGATGGAGGTTGTTGAGCCTAGAACAGTCTAGATTATACTAATGGGGTATGAATTAACAACTAATGTGTTGGATGGATATGCCTATCACATGTTAAGAAAACCTAGGGATACCTCAGAGGAAAGGTTTGGCACATATGAAGAGCTATCTGTAAAAGTTCATGTTGAACTAAGAAAGCTGGAAATCTAGAAAAAGGCTAAGAAAATGGCAAAAGAATATGCACAAAGCAAAGGATTCACCAAAGAGCAAATGCTAGCCACAAGAGCTAGAGCTGAAGCAGTAAGAGGAGCTAAAGAAAAAGAGGAGCAAGAAAAGGAAGCTAATAAAGCTTTAGAAGTTCAAGAGGTACAAGAAGAGGCACCTGCTAGTGTGGGAGCACCTATAGGCTCAAGAAGATCTTTGTCTTGTATTTTTGTGTTGTCTTATGTTTTTTTTAATGTAATAAGGTCCATTGGACCATTTCATGTTGATTTCATAGTGACTTGACATTGATGTATGGCCATGGTGCTATGGTTGCAAACACACAAATGACAATCATAGGAGAAGTCTCATGTATTTCATAGGATGTGTCTCATGTTTTGTAGCCATTCATGGCATATAGGAGTCACATTTAGGAAGTTTCAACACCTTGTCAAAGGATAATCCATCTTGTAAACAAAATGTAGTTGCACTAAGTGACAAAACAAGGCAGTTTGGTGGTTGCAGAGTAGTTTTGGCCTCCCACCGATCCCAAACTACCTCCCAACTAGTTGCCAAGGTCAAACACATGCTTCAAAGGTTGATGATCATGATCATTGTGGAGTGGATGAAGTTTGGAAGGAAAAATAATAAAATAGTCTTAGTTTTTTGCTATCTCTGTGTTTATTTTCCTGTTACAGCCCATACTTTGTTCCTGTATGGAATTGTCATAGGCTCTTATGATTTTGGAACGATAGAGGAGTGAGTCAGGATTGTTTTAAATCTTATTTGGGCCTTTGAAATGATTTCATTGCAGAGATCAAAGAGATTTTCTAAAACTAGGTTGTTAAACCCTGCCCTAGGGTTTTGACATAGAACAATGCATTTTTAACCATTCCACTGGTTTGATCCCCCCTCAATTAGTGGAATGGCATTTTTTATGTTTCTTTTTGTGTGTTGTAAATATCTCCAAGGCAGGGGACTGTGATTGAAGGATTTTACCAACTAAACACCTAACAAGCCCATGTGTTAGGTTGCAGTATAGGGAATAACATTGTGGAGAATCATCACAGTCGACTGTGGAATCCAAATAATCTTGAAATCTATGTTTTTGTCATGAACCTAAGGTGTCCAAATGGTTGTGAAGTTTCTGTGAGTCCATTGAAGGATAGTCTCTTTGTAATTTAGGGCTAATTGGGGCTCTTCCAATTAGGTCTGTCATAAAGGAAATGACACATGTTCTTAAGGAACCCACACTGAGTTTTTGATATGTCATCAAGGTCTAAAAAGGGTATCTCAAACCATGCTCACCTGCCCATGAAAGTGCCTAGGTTGGAAATAATCCTCTGTCAGACCCAAAAATAGGGCTACAAGGAGTTTGTCAAGTTTGTGAAGAAAGTGTTGGTTGTATAGGTATGAGACCTTATTGATTGGTTTCTGTAGGGTCTTCAAAGTGTTCAAGAGCCCACAACATGTCTGACTTGAGGAGATGTGATGTTTTGTGTCTGATTCTATGTGAGCCATTGGTCTAGGTTTGTGGACAATTAGAACCTCACCAAGTAGAACAATGAATACCTCCTCTAATTGAAGGATTTGGCAAAAAAATCTAAAGTTATCTTGTCTCCCTCTATCCTCTACATCATATTGGTATCAGAGCCACAAAAGGTTCTACCACTTGGTTGTAAGTGAAGTTTGGTGTATGTCAGCAGAAGAGAGTGAAGGAGAGTCTAGCATCATGCCTCCAAAAGGGATGACCACAGAGGTGGTTAAGAAATTCCAAGAGATGGAAGAAAAGATAAAGATTGGAGTCAAGGAAGCACTCAAGGATGAACTAAAGGAAATGATGAAAGGGAAGAGGTTAGAGGAGGATTCTGATGAAGAAGAGGAGACAGTGGAAGATGAAGAAGAACCCCAAAGGTAGGAGACAGAGATACCTGCAGATCAGAAATATTTCCTTGAAGCCATCAAGTCAATAGGCAAAGACTCTTCAAAGGCCCAGATGGAGATCCCAATGTTCAGTGGGAAGATGGATGCTGATGAGGTTATGGAGTGGATTGAGGCCTTGAACAATTACTTTGAATACAAGGAGGTACCTGAGAACAAGAGAGTGAAGTTTACCAAAACAAAATTGAAAGGTGTTGCACTCACATGGTGGAACTATACCCAAGGTGCAAGGGTGAAGAGTAGGAGAAGCATGATCACCTTTTGGAGTAGGATGGTAGAGAAGATCAAATCTCAGTTCCTACCAGCAGATTATGAGGTGCAGATCTACAAGAAGATGTAGAACCTAAAACAAAGGGACATGGATGTGTCCACCTACACTAAAGAGTTTCACAAACTTACTCTCAGATGTGGGCATGTAGAAGATGAGAAAGGAAAAGTTGCAAGGTATATCAATGGGCTGAAGTTCACTATTCAAGATGAGATCAGCATCTTGACCCCTGAGACAGTGGACAAGTGTTTTCAAATGGCACTTAGAGCTGAAGAGAAGTTGAAGAGGAAAGGTGAGCAGCAAAACAGAGGTAGAGGGGGAAGAAATTTTAGAGGTAGAAGAAGTTTTGGGGGAAGAATCAGTTTCAGAGAAATCAAGGCAAGCCTAGTCCACAAGAGTAGAGTGGAGACTCAGGTTCAAGAGGAGGCTTTAGAGGAAGGGGTAGATTCGGTGGACTAGGCAGAGGTCCTAGTGTCTTCACAGGGAGATGCTTCAATTGTAACCAAGTAGGGCACACCATGAACAAGTGTCCTGAGAAAGCCTCAAGATCTCATGGAGGAGAGAGAAGGAACCAGTTGATTCAAGAGGATGATTGCCAAAGTGTCAATTCCCCAATTGAAAGTGCAGCGCCAGTCCATGATGGAGAAAGCTTGATGATGAGGAGAACCATGTTGAAGGTGCCTCAAACACAAGAACCCCCTCAAAGGAAGACATTGTTCAAAAACACATGCAAGGCCTATGGTAAGATATGTAAGGTAATTGTTGATTCAAGTTCCACTGAGAATTTGGTTTCTATAGAGATGGTAGACAAATTGAAATTGAAAAGACTACCTCACGCTAACCCCTCCAAGGTGTCATGGTTGAATAAGGGGCAGCAGGTCTTAGTGGATGAACAATCTTGAGTAGAGTTTGAGATAGGGAGTATAGGGATAAGATATTGTGTGATATAATCCCCATCGATGCTTGTCATTTGTTGTTAGGACATCCTTGGCAGTATGATGTGTAGTCCCAATATGATGGGAAGATAAACTCCTTCATCATAACCAAGAGTGGTAAGAAATATAAGATGGATCCTTTACCGGATGAGAGTGTGGATAAAAACATTGGGTCAAGTGTCATGGTAGTGAGTGGGAGAGAGTTTCTTAGCACCCTAAAGGAGGAAGGAACCCAAGGGTATGCTCTAATTTTGAAGCTTAAAAACAATCTTGATTTGCATAGTCATAGTAATGAAGAAGTCCCCAAGGAGGTGCAACAATTGTTCAAAAAGTACAAGGGTATCATGGTGGAGGATATGCCTAATACATTGCCACCTATTAGGGACATAAGCCATTAGATTGACTTCATACCAGGGTCTACATTGCCAAACAAACTAGCCTACAAGATGACCCCATCTCAGAATGAGGAGATTGCCAAGCAAGTGCAAGAGTTGTTGGATAAGGGTTTGGTGAGAAAGAGTCTTAGTCCATGTGTTGTCCCAATAGTCCTAGCCCCTAAAAATGATGGTAAGTGGAGACTTTGTATGGATTCTAGGGAAATCAATAAGATTACCATAAGATATAGGTTCCCTATGCCTAGGATTGAAGATCTAATGGACTATTTGGGAGGGACTCATTATTTTTCCAAGATTGATCTCAAGAGTGGGTATCATCAAATTAGGATAAGGCAAGGAGATGAATGGAAGACTACCTTCAAGAAAAATGAGGGTCTCTATGAGTGGTTGGTGATGCCATTTGGCCTATCCAATGCTCTAAGTACATTCATGCGCTTCATGAATGAGGTATTGAAAGACTTCATTGACAAATTTGTTGTGGTATATCTTGATGTTATTCTTGTGTTTAGCATGACAAAGGAAGAGCATTTGTAGCACTTGAACCTGGTTTTGTAGAAGTTGCGTAGTGAAAAGTTGATGATCAATATGGAGAAGAGTGTCTTCATGAAGGAAGAACTTGTCTATCTTGGTTATGTGATCTCCAAAGGCAATTTGAAGATGGATCCAACAAAGGTGGAGGCTATTTTGTAATGGCCAACTCCCAAGATAGTAGGTGATGTGAGAAGCTTTCATGGTTTTGCAAAATTCTAAAGAAAATTCATCAAAGGTTTCAGTCACATATGTGCACCCATCCTAGATACAATCAAGGGAGGACAAAAATGTAAGTTTTCTTGGACCAAGGCAGTAGATGAATCTTTTGAATATCTAAAAAAGAAAGTAGCATAGCAGCCCATTCTCATTTTGCTTGATTTTAACAAGTTGTTCACGGTGGAATGTGATGCTAGTAACCTTGCCATAGGGGCTGTCTTGAGTCAAGAAGGCAGACCGGTGGCTTTCTTTAGTGAGAAACTCAATGATGATAAAAGGAAGAACTCTACATATGATTTGGAGTTGTATGCAATGGTACAAGCCTTGAAGAAATGGGGGCATTACCTTTTGCCTAAAGAATTCATTGTTTATACTAACAACCATGCTCTTAGTTTTCTAAATTCATAGGAGAAACTTAGTCACAAGCACATGAAGTGGGTTGAACAACTTCAAGCCTACACTTTTTCCATCAAGCACAAGAAGGGGCATGCCAATAAAGTGGCAGATGCATTGAGTAGGAGGGTATGCATGGTTCAAGAAATTTAGTTGCAAAGTGTGGGGATTGATTCCCTCAAGCAAATGTATAAGGATGATGAAGATTTCAAGGAGATATATGAGGTTTGCACTCAGTTTTTTGATTCTTATCATACTAATTTCTCTGAATATATGTTGCAGCAGGGGTTGTTGTTCAAAGGGAGCCAATTGTGTGTTCCTAGGTGTTCCATGAGGGAGAACATCATAAAATAAAAGCATTGTGGCAATCTATGGGGCCACTTTGGGCTTGATAAAACACTAGAACAGGTGAAAAGGTTCCACTTTTGGCCAAAGTTGCAATCAGATGTCAAAAAATTTATTGAAGGCTACAGCATATGTCAAAGGGCTAAGGGAACATCATCTAATGCAGGCTTATATCAACCACTCCCTATTCCTAATAGGCCATGGGAGAGTATTAGTATGGATTTTGTTTTAGGTCTTCCTAGGACTGAAAGAGGTTTTGATAGCATCTTTGTTGTGGTGGATAGGTTTAGTAAGATGGATCACTTTTTTCCATGTAAATGTACCAATGATGCTTCCCATATTGCTATCTTATTCTTCAAAGAAATTGTTAGGATACATGGTTTGCCTCTAAACATTGTAACTGATAGGGATCCTAATTTTGTGGGCCACTTTTGGCGTACTTTGTGGAAGAAGTTGGGCACTCAATTGTCTTTTACTTCTTCCTATCACCCTCAGATTGATGGCCAAAGTGAGGTGGTGAATAGGTCATTGGGAAACCTTCTTAGATGTCTCACAAAGTAGAATGGAGAGACATGGGATATGATCATCCCTCAAGCAGAGTTTGCTTATAATGATTCCACCAATAGAAGCATAGGGAGAAGTCCTTTTGAGGTTGTCTATGGGATTCATCCAAGAGGGATTCTAGAACTAAGGGATCTACATGGATTGGAGAGAAGGAGTGCTCAAGGAGAAGACTTTACATTGGCCATGAAGAACATCCATGATAGAGTGAGAGAGACTCTCCAAAAGAATATAGAAAAGTACAAGGAGAAAGCCAATGAGAGGAAGAGAGATGTGGAGTATAAGGTAGGGGACTTGGTGATGGCACACTTGAAGAAAGAGAGACTTCCAAAGGGGCAGCCAACAAAACTACTCATGAAAAAGATTGGTCCTTACCGGATTGTGCACAAGTTTGGTCCTAATGCTTATGAGATTGAACTTCCTCAAGGCTTGGCTATATCCCCAATCTTTAATGTTTCAGATTTGTTTCCTTACAAAGGTGATAATGTTGTAGGTTCAGATGCAGGTCTGACAATAGAAGGAGATGAAGAGTGGGTCAAGGATCTACAACCTAGCCAACCATTGAAGTTGGAGAGCATATTAGAAAACAAAGTGATCAAGAAGACTAGGAAGAAAACCTACAAAGAGTACCTTGTCAAATGGAGTGGCCTACCTACTGAAGATGCCAATTGGATGAGTGAGGAGGATATTTTGAAGCATAGTACTATTGTTGTTGATTTGGTTCCTCAAGGGACTTGAGTTCTTTTCCACCCCCGGGAGTATGGTGTAGGAGTACCTAGAGGCTCAAGAAGATCTTTGTCTTGTCTTATGTTTCTTTTGAAGTAATAAGGTCCATTGGACCATTTCATGTTGATTTCATAGTGACTTGACACTGATGTATGGCCATGGTGCAATGGTTGCAAACACACAAGTGACAGTCATAGGAGAAGTCTCATGTTTTTCATAGGATGTGTCTCATGTTTTGTAGCCATTCATGGCATATAGGAGTCACATTTAGGAAGTTTCAACACCTTGTCAAAGGATAATCCATCTTGTAAACAAAATGTAGTTGCACTAAGTGACAAAATAGGGCAGTTTGGTGGTTGTAGAGCAGTTTTGGCCTCCCACCGATCCCAAAATGCCTCTCAACTAGTTTCCAAGGTCGAACACATGCTTCAAAGGTCAATGATCATGATCATTGTGGAGTGGATGAAGTTTGGAAGGAAAAATAATAAAATAGTCTTAGTTTTCTGCTATCTCTGTGTTTATTTTCCTGTTGTAGCACGTACTCTGTTCCTGTACAAAATTGTCATAGGCTCTTATGATTTTGGAATGATAGAGGAGTGAGTCAAGATTGTTTTGAATCTTATTTGGGCCTTTGAAATGATTCCATTGCAGAGATCAAAGAGATTTTCTGAAACCAAGTCGTTAAACCCTACCCTAGGGTTTTGACATAGAACGATGCATTTTTAACCATTCCACTGGTTTGATCCCCCCTCAATCAGTGGAATGGCATTGTTTATGTTTGTTTTTGTGTGTTGTAAAGGTCTCTAGGGTAGGGGACTAGGATTGAAGGAGTTTACCAACTAAACACCTAACAAGCACATGTGTTAGGTTGTAGTCTAGGGAACAACATTGTGGAGAATAATCACAATCGACTGCGGAATCCAAATAACCCTAAAATCTATGTTTTTGTCATGTAACTAAGTTATCCAAATGGTTGTGAAGTTTCTTTGAGTCCATTGAAGGATAGTCTCTTTGTAATTTAGGGCTAATTGGGGCTCTTCCAATTAGGTCTGTCATAAAGGAAATGACACATGTTCTTAAGGAACCCACATTAAGTTTTTGATATGTCATCAAGGTATGAAAAGGGTATCTCAAACCATGCTCACCTTCCCATGAAAGTACCCAGGTTGGAAATGATCCTCTGTCAAAACCAAAAATAGGGCTACAAGGAGTTTGTCAAGTTTGTGAAGAAAGTGTTGGTTATATAGGCATAAAACCTTATTGAATGGTGTGGGTAGGGTCTTCAAAGTGTTCAAGAGCCCACAACATGTCTGGATTGAGGAGATTTGATGTTTTGTGTCTGATTCTATGTGAGCCATCGGTATAGGTTTGTGGACAATTAGAACCTCACCAAGCAGAACAGTGAATACCTCCTCTGATTGAAGGATTTGGCAGAAAACTCTAAAGTTATCTTGTCTCCCTCTATCCTCTACATCACCTGCTACACCAAAGAGAAGAACAAGAGGTGGAAGATCCTCTAGAACAACATCTAAATCCTTTGGTATTCCCTCAACAACTGCAGAAGCACAAATAGGCAAAAAGAAGAAAACCAAAGGTCAGAGAGTGTATGTTAGTGTTGGTACAATTGATGATAAGGAAATTAAGACCGATGAAGAGGTGAAGAAGATGAATGCATAGAGTGCACCACCCTCCAGTTCTCAACAAGACAAACCCTCCAGTGCCACAAAAAGGAAGACCTTCAGTAAGGATATAGGGAGAAAGAAGGCTAAGACTGAAGCACTTGTGGAAGACCAAACTACAATGAGTCTGGAGGAAGTATTGAAGGCCATTATAGTCGATGTCAATCTAAAACCTATTGCCCAACTATATGATGACTTCAACAATGCAAATAAAAAGGTCATTGAGGTTGCTATCATCCAATACTTGAATATATACAATAAAACTCTCATTGAAATAATTACTAATCTCCCAGAAAGCTTGGGAAGTATAACGTATGCAAGGAAAGAAGCTACTATGGCTAAGGACGTTGAGCTTAGAAAGAATACATTAATAAAGCTATGTCCTGAAATCACCCTAGAAGAAAAGGCAAAAATCTCCAAAGTACTTCATAAATAATTCAAAACAAAGAGGAGAATGAACACTCTAATGGCAGATGACATTGAGAAAGTAGTCAAAGAAACTAAAGGGATCACCTTGAGAGTGTTGAGAGAATTTAATCTCCCAACCATATATGATAATGAAGAAACAAATGTTGGAGATGACATATCTATTCTGGATGTCAGCATGGACCAAGGGCTAGACAAAAATAATGAAGAGATGAAAGAAAAGGAAAATCAAGTCCCTACTACTGGTAATCTAGACACTACAAAAGGTGATCAAACCAAAACAAGTCCTCCTCCATATCGACAAACTGATGAGAAGATTGATGAGAAGATCAAAGTTGATGATCAAGATAAGACGAGCCATGTACCAGAGCAAAATGCTGATGGAAATGAGGCTATGGATCTAGATCCTCTAGAGAAAAATAAAGAAGAAGAAGTCTCTGATACAGCAAGAGACACTGCTGACTCTATCATGGAATTTTTAGAGAGACAACAAGATTTGGATGAGTCAGAGCTTCTACAAGGACCAATTAATTTATCCTCAAATGTCTCTTGTGCAGAAATTCAAACTACTATCAATTGTTCAAGCAAAGGCACAGGAAGAGATGCTAAAGTCACACATGCAAGATAGTGAACTCATTGGTGAAGCATTTGGGATCCTAGAGAAGTTGATGCCCTCATACCAAAAGGACATATCACTGCTACCAATGAATCAACTCAAAGGCCTAATCAAATCTGTAAGTTCACATTTTGAATCTTTTGAAAAATGTGTTGAAACAAAAGTTAGAAAAGAGTTTGATGAGATGAGATTAGTTGAGTTGAAAACCATGTTAGTGAATGATAAAGTTCTGTTAGACAATGGAATAAAAGGAATACATAGTTCAATTAAAGAATCTTGTGATTTGTACAAATTTTGTTTATCATCACTAGAAGCCTCAAAGGAGCTAGAAGAAAAGATCAAGGATCAGGAACTGTAGTTGTTAAATATATCTAAGTCATTTGACCCAGCAGTTGAGTCAACAAGCAGCAAAGACATACAAGTTATCAGTATTCATAACAACATAAGTATCCTAATAAATAAGAGGGATCAAATGAAAAATAGATTGTGTCAATTAAGAGGGCTAATAAGGCCAAGCTAGACTCAATGTCAAATCTTGCAGCAGAAGTACTGAATGTAAGTATAATAATTGACACACCCTCTGATGTAGAATAGGTAGCGAAATTAGTCTTCCTAATAAATGGCCATATTCAAATTTTGGAAAATGCAAAGAAGAGTTGGGATGGAGAGCTAGCTCAAATCAAAACCATTTTCAATGACATCCTACAACCCACAACAAATTAAGTTGAAGATTGTACTTGTACATATGCAGCAGAATATGATAGTTTTTGCAGTTTTGTTGTCTTAACAGAATTTTGACTCTTGTACATACACCTTTGCCATTGATGTCAAAGGGGGAGAAGAAAACTAGTGAAAAATGAGAAAACACCTAAGGGGGAGAAGAAAAATAGAGTGCATACAGTAAGGGGGAGTAGACAAGCATTTTTCACTAAGTGTTTCCATCAATGCCAAAGGGGGAGATTGTTGGCAACATAGTCAAGAGACAATGCTGATAGAATGTTGTCATTGATGGCTACTGTTGTCAATCAGTATTGCACCCTAGCTAAGTTAGACTTAACTCTCCTATTGAAACATGGAAACAATCTCAAGCTGTGGGTAACTTATGATGAGAATGAATCTCTAGAGAGGGCTGGTTCCCTAGCAGATCACCTAAACTAAAATGATTTATCTGAGCAAAAGGATAGAAAGATAACATGAAATGGAATTCTAAAACCTAAAGGGTGATGCACCAGAACTTAAGATTTATTCTAACTCTACTCACAATCGGCTCTTAAAACAATAACTTGCACAACCTCAACTGAAACACATAACACAAAAGTGTCTTGCATGAAGGTTCAAAAATAAACACAACATGTAACCTGTATTATATGAAATTTCTGCACTCACACTTGTAATAATAGGACATAAAAAGGACTCAATATTTGGAATCACAATGATAACATCAAACTATTACTACAAAATGAGACAAAAATGATGAGATAGGAATTCTCTGTTGCTTTTATTGAACTGAAAGGAGTATAAGGACATGAGAATTTGAGTACAAATCCAAGATTACAAAGCTCTCTGCAAGTATTCAAGAGAGTAAGAAGCAAATCTAAACTCCCTAAACTGAGTCTCTTCCCCCTATATATATAGCCAAAAGACTTTCTAAAAGTGAAAAGGGATTTTGCACTTGCTATTTATTTTCTGCATTTATTTGACATCTATTAAAATAATTTATAAAATATTACTTTAATAGTTTCTTATATTTATCTGCAGTTTCAAATTTGTAAAATAGAAAGAGGGCCCACCTTGGCTTTTACAACTTACAAAAATCTAAATATATGGAAAGTTTACCAATATGTGCAAAGTTTATAAAATATATGCAAAGGTATTTAGAAATACCTTATACATATCGATGAGCATCTAAAAATAAACCAAGGTATTGATTTATGCAAAAATTAAAGGCAAAAAAAATTCCCTTATAGCAAAAGCCACAACCTTTTTGCATTTTGTTTCTTTATTTGGCACTTAACACTTTTGACTCCAGTTTGGGCACCACTATTGTGAACATTCCTCAAAAACTACAAACTGGGTTGGTGAAAATTTTAAAAGGTTTTTTCATTTTCTTGTCTTCTAGTTGGTATCCACAAATCTCAAAAACTCGGATCGTATTTTTTGAGATATGACTGAAACACATGACTGCTACCTTTATTTTGTTGTGTGTTGTGCCTCTGACTATTCCTCAAAAACTACAAATTGGGTTGGTGAGAAATTTAAAAGAATTTTTTGCATTATAGTATTCTAATTTCTGTCCAAAAATCTCAAAAACCCAAATCGTATTTTTGAGATATGACTAAAACACATGACTGTTGTCTTTACTTTGTAGGCTCTTTATGTGATACTTCTGCTCTTTCAAATTGTTTCCACATTCATCTTAAGACTTGGGGGTAGCATGCTGAGCTCAACCCTTGTGGGAGCCCATTTTTCACCACATGCTAAAATATCATCAGAAATGAATCAGCAACAAGATTTCACCTATACCTTAAATATAATGAATATTTTAGCTCTACCAATTTGAGCTGTAGGTGAAAAATTGGCAACATTTTTGGTGATTTCTATTGAATGCTTGCCTACTAAGCATATAGACCAGTTGCCTTAAACAATCCATTGGGTGTGGAGTCAAATCTGCCCCTTTTCAAACTTAGAAAACCATGAAACTGAACTACAAACTACTCCAAATAGCAGCAGAAAACCAAACAGAACCAAAGTGAAAGCAAACTAAAGGGCCTTAGTGGCCAAAAAACATGTGCAACAACACTTTAGATAAAGAAAATAACTAAAATAAATGTGCCTTAAGCACTTATTAGCAAAAAACACTACCCTTGTTGGAATTAGTTTGGACAACTGAGAGGGGGGTGAATCAGTTGTCCCTAAATTTTAACCTTTTCTGCACTTTTAATCTTCTTTCTTAATTTACAACCAAATTATTGATGTAAACATTTAAGCATGAATCAATACATGAGCAGAAACAACATGAACATACAACACCATAATTTTTAACGTGGAAAACTTGATTAAGGGAAAAACCACGGTGGGGGTTAACCCACAAAAATGCGTACCCTATTAAAAATACTTAAGAGAATAGAAGGCACATGCCTTCAGGCTCACTGCCTATAAGAAATTATGATTTAGATAGAGATAATGAACTGAGAAATAGCATCAACATTCATGCTTGATTCAGTTCCTTTGTAGGCTCAAAAACTTCTGCTCCTATCTTCAAATTTTTCTTTTCTGACTCCACTATGTACTCCTTTCACTCTTCTTCTTCTCTACTCTGCTTTTGATCCTTTCTTAGGATTTAATTCATTTTGTACAAGGATGATTTTCAACAACTCTTCAACAAGTATTTATACACTTCATCAACCTTGGAATGATCAACAAGGTCAGCTAAACTTAATGCAGATCTTTACACTATCGGCCAAACATAACTGAGACTTGAATCTTCCTCTATTAACATGCCACACTTCATAAAATGCTCTTTAGATCATCCGCAACATGCTAGGAACATCCAGTCGGCCAAGACTGGGAAGAACATCAACTTTAAAGAAGAAATCTTTAATAACAAGCTCAAACTTCAATGCAGACCTCCAACACAGTAGCCACACTATCCAGAGACCTCCACAAGCACATTAAATTCACCAATAACATCCACTCTATACCAAATTACCAGAATCATTTGTATCTTCCTCTGGAACCTTAAGAACATTGTCTGCATGACTGTCAAACTAGAAAGATAGCTTGCGGACCTCCAAACCTCAAACCACTGGAGTTGATGATACATACTGACTTCCCAAACATGCCTTTAGAACCGTAGATCACAATTTTGTTGCAAGTATGGGCCTAACCGATGTTGTCATTGATGTCAACATACTCCTGTTGCATTAATGATAAGGATTGGATGAGTTGTATGTTAAGGATATTGAGAAAATTAGTCCTATCAGGAACAGAGAAGAACAATAAAGATAGTAAGGTAAAGATACCAACTAAGATGACGATCAGAGGATGTTGTAAACACCCTAAAATGACCAAGTCATCTCACTACTTGCATTTCATCAAATCTTTCGAATCACCTGCATGTGAACACTAATTGAATAATCTAATTATTTAATTAATTTCATTAAATTTTTCCAAACCTTCTAAAAATCAACATTAATTAAATAAATCCTCTTTATTTAATTAATTTCATTAAATTCCTCTATATTCTTCCAAAATTAAATAATTTATTATTTAATTAAATCATTATCCTCTTTCAAATTTCAAGTCTCCATTAATTAAATAAATCCAATTATTTAATTAACTCATCCAATTCTATCTTATCTACAATTAAATAATTTACATTATTTAATTAAATCAATTCTTCTTCTAAATATAAATAAATCATGCAAATTTATTTAAATTATCTCAATCCTCTAAAAATAAATAAAATCAAATATTTTATTTATAATCTTCTGTTCCTCAATCATGCACAATTAAATAAATAAATTTATTTATTTAATTTCAGTTATCTTCCAATTCCTCTTAAAATATCTTGTTAACTCATGTGCACAATCTATCTTATTTTTAGAACTCTAAAAAAGGCAAAATTACAAGTTGAGTTATCTATTCAATCAATCTTGTTTTCATCATATTTTACTAAAAATATCCTTGTGGATTGACATATGTCGGGTGCACATTCATCATGGTTATTTGATTTGTCTCCTCTGTTGATTCTTCTAAATTATCTGGACCGTTGATTGATCTTTGTTGAAACCTATATAAACTCTCCTCATCTCCTTCACAAATCCTCTTCGATCACTTATTCTTAGGCATACTTAATAGCGCTTTGAGCATACATCACATCGATTGAGCAACTTTATGATCTTTTGACATTGATCTTTGAGCACCTTGCTTGTTGCAAACATGGTTTCACAGGATTATTGAGCAATCCACATTCGAAACAAAGAGAACACAATCTGAGTAAAAGCTTTCTTATTTCATTTGACTTATTGACAATGGCTTTTATTTAGATTAATTCTCTTTATGCTATGGGCTTTTGATTTGCTATTAGTTTTCATAGTTGATTTTCCTCATACACATTCTGGCACGCCCGGTGGGATCATCACCCAATCATTCAATCATCCCTTGGTCTAGCTTTCTTGATGAAATAATGTTTTTTGTAGGCCTGTTATTACACTGTGCGTTTGGTAGTATAGTACCGTGCATTTGGTAGTATAGTAGAGTTGATCATGATGTTAATCATAAACAAACATAGAATAAAAGTTACACATCAACCTTTACTCATCTTGAAAGATACGATGAATTCAAAGAATTCATGATCCCAAGTCTCCGTGGATTAATTCTTAATCAACTGACATTACTCAGTGGTTGATGTGAGTTCTTGTTTTCCATTCAGGGGCCTTAAGTTTGATCATCACCAGGTTTCTATCTCTGTAAAGATGCTACACAGAAAGTTATCTAGATAGGATATTTCCACAAATAGTACATTTATACTTAAATCTTTGCATGATATTTGTCAATTGTACATGCTTTAACTTCAAATATGCTATAAATCTTCAAGTATCTACGAGATGTCTGCATATTTCGTACATTTTTCTTTTGATTATCTATTATTCTACAATTTTGGTGGTGAATTGTTCTAAAATTAAAAGAAATGTAAACAAATACTTCAAATTATGATGAATCTTTAGCTATTGAACCACATACACACTTGATACAATCATGAGAAAGAAGAAATCAAACCATATTTTCACCAGGATGTTCCACAGCTAGATACAGATGATGCAAACTTCAAAGGATGAGGAATGAAAACAATATATGCAGACTGATGAGCACTCCAAATGATGCAACAAATCAAAACATATATCAAGAATTCAGACATAGATTACTCATAATTTACGATGATTTCTAATCAAATAGGTCTTCTCTTTCATTAAGAATACAAAAATATGTATGCTTACAATAACTTTGAAATAGGCCCTAAATATTTCAGCAAACAAATTTCAATTAAGCTTCGAATGTTCAAAACAAAGCATCCCTGCACCTTTTATAGAACAAGGTGAGGGAGCGGTTACACATGATCTACGATCAAGATTTGTCTATTAAGATCTATGGTGAATATTCATCTTTGACTTAGTCAAATGCATCCTAAGGCATAGGTTGCCAGCTGGCAACCATCTAGGTAGCTTATTTTCTGCTAAGTATCTAATGCAGATACTTCCCTTTGTTGCACATCTTTATCTTCTTGATCATCATGATCATCATTTTCTGTGACTTCATCATCCTGATGAATGTTACTTTGCATATGGGCCTGCATGATTGTCCTACCATTTCCATATGCTCCCACCACTCGTTCAACTTCTCCACCATCTTGAGTTTTTGCTTTGGCAATGGCGTGCTTGTGGGTCTGATATTTATCTCGAAGAGCCTCCAATTTGCTCCTCCTGCTGCTTGATATTTCATTGTAATTTTCTACCTTGACCTTGATCCTCATGATCTTGTCCATGGGCTCTTCCATTAGGTGGTTAAGAGGGTCATCAACTATTAGCTGGAAATTATTATACAGAGCCTTTATAGCAAAACCTGCATCCTGATTCTCACTTTTTCCTTCTACTCTCCCTTCTAGGACCTCCAGGATCTCTGCTTCAAATGACATCATGTCATGCAACTTCATGCTAATGTCTCTTAATTTGCTACTGTATCTCTTTAACACATCACATTCAAATTTGATATCCTTATACCAGATATCTACCAACATGGAGGTATTATTATCCAGTACCTGCTTGTTTATAAGGACCTAAGGGTTTATCCTCCTTATTTCATTCAAAGCACTCAAGGTTTTCTCTAATTGGAATGACCTTCTTCCGGCCTCCATTTGCAATTTATCAACCTTCCTTATGGAGACACTCAGAGAATTCCACCTCTATAGAGAGGCCTTCACTACTTCTTTAGCTTTGCTAAATGCGGATTTCATCCACTTTCTCATTATTACTGATTCGTGCTTCATAAGGTCCAATTTATTGACCTCTTCCTGAGAAATTGCAATCAATGGGACTGCCTCTGAATTTGAAGTATCATCAGGGTTAATCAACCCTTTTATATAGGCATGTAGCTAAGCAATGTGCTCTTTATGCTACTTATTCTTCTCCCTCTCTCTCTTCACCCTTTGGGTTAAAGAATCTATTATGTCTTTCCCCTCTTGACCTTCCTGGTCTTCATTGGAAAACCCTAAATCCACTGTGGTAATCTGGAATTCTTCCAGAGTGATCTTGCCCTTTTCTTTCTCAACGGTGGGGAGTGCTACTTGGGCAGTCCTTCTGCCCGTAATAGGATCTCTTCTTATGGCCGAGGTTAACCTAGCCTTCCTCTTCGACTTTATGATGGTCTCTGAAAATAGTGTTGACACATCAAACTCTTGGACTTCAAAACCTAATTCCATATCTATTTCTTTCTCAAGCCATGGACGAACTTGGTCTCCAGATCTTCGTCGTCCACCATCATCATCATGATCACCCTGTTCTCCAGTAACTGTATTGGTTTTTGATGGAGATGGTGACTTCCTTATTTCTCCCTCATGATGCTCTTTATGAGGGTGATTTTGGGGTACCTCCTCCTGCTGAGGAACTTCTTCTTGTGGTGGATGATCTTTTGATGTATCCATATGATGATCCTGCACCTGGTCCTGTACTTCATCCTTTTTTGTTTCATCTTCTTTGGTAATTTCCTCATCATGAGGCACATTTGTATCTGTGGGTGAAATGGTATCAGTCTTAGGTGCATCTACCTAATCTTGTATCACATTATGCTCTGCACCTGTAGTATCTACCTCTTGAGTTTTTAGGTCCTCCTGACCTGATGTATCTTTTCCACCAGATGCCTCTTGAGTCCTAGGTACTTCTTCACTTAATATGGCCTTGTCATTCCCACCCTTCTCTTGGACTTCTACAATCTTGGGCTCATCAGATACCTCTTGTTGTTGTTGGCCCATACCTGGAGTGTTACTCTCTAATTCTGTTGCCTTGACTTCTTCAATATTTGTTGTTCTCTCAGGTGCACCTACTTGATGTTGAGGACTTGCATCCTCCCTATGTGTTAGGTCAATTACTGCAGATCTGGTCACCTGATCAACTAATTTGTTAAGCCCTATTTGTTGTGCAATCCTTTCTGGGCTCTTTTCCTTTTCCTGTTCCACTCGCTTTAGTTCTTCTAACACATCCACCTGTACTGATGGAGTTCCTTGTGGGGTTATGAGGGTGTTAGCAGCAAGAGTTTCCATTTGTTGAGCAGTTACATCCTTTACTACCTCATCATCAATAAAGTCAACTATCTCTTCCAACGAGAGAAGACCACTTTGGATTGGCTTAGAGGCTTCTTTCATTTGTTCCTCAGCTTGTTCGGTCTTGAACTAAACAATGGTGGGAAGTGGCACGTTATGTTGCAATTCCTTTTTGAACACTTCACCAGGGGTCATGCCTTTTCACCTCTCATGGATGTTCTCAGTTTCTTAGGTGTGGATGCCATCACCTGAGGTGCTTTTCTTTTCCTAATGAGGGGCATAGGGTCTTCTTCTTTAAGCTCTTCATCAATAGGAACATCCTTTTCCACTTGCTTTTGTGATGCTTGACCCTCCTCATATGTTTTAGTAGCTTCCACAGCTGGCCTATGGTTCTTTTTAGCTTTCTGTTTATCCATGCGAGGTGGTACTAATGATGTTGTTGCCTGCCTTAATGCAGATGCATCTTCCACTGATATAACTATTCTCTCAATAATTACCCCTTTTGATGTATCATCAGTTTTCTTCCCTCTAGGGGGTCTCTTGCTTTGTTCTTGAGGCGGCATCCTTTCTCCTTTAGATTTTCTCTTTTCTAACAGAAAGTCTCATACTCACTCTCAGGAATTTCTTGTCTCTTCTTATTATCAACTGTAAGGGCTACACCCTTCTTATTCAATGCATTCACTTGTTCATTTACCCAAGACTGGGTCAGCCGCAGGATCCTACCTATAAATTGGTCTAATGAGATATCCTCAAGCTGTGTAAGATCAAACGCTGAGATTGTGTCATTATATATCTTCTTTTCTTCATATTCATCTGCTATTATTTTGCCATCATCCCTTTTTAATTGCACTGGCATTGGAATACAATCAAATGTCCTAATCTGGTTGAGAGTTAGCCTCTGGTATTTTCTTCTTCTAGCCTCGGCTTCATCCTCACAATCTGTCCAGAAATCCTCCAAGTGCCTCTGATGGATGGGCTTCCCCATGATTTTCTACATCCTCCCATATGGGTCATATGATCTTGCTAATGGAAATGGCTGTAATTTCATCATGTCCAGACCAGCTATGACCTTCTTGATCTTTTCTGAGTCTTGGCACATGTACCAACCCATTGTTATTGGAAACAATACTGGTGGAATCTTATTATTTGCTTTGTAAGCATCCAGTATTGTGGATATATGTCTCATGAACTCCATCAGAACAACTGCATCAGTGGGATATCTTGGGAGCATGAGGGCCTGTCTTGCAAAACCCTCTATTCTGATGTAAGAGAATGTGGTATATTGTATAAACTAGGCACCATGCCTGTATATGACTTCCTGAGCCTCCATGCTCAGTCTTTTAGTCCTATCTTCCTCCATTGTTCTTACTAGATGCATAGAAAATGCATCATTCACCAATTTGTAATCTTGAAGATAATTTTGTCTTTGTAGTTGGGGATAATGATCCCATATGTGGGCATCATTTGTACTGCCACCTATCTTTCCTACTGTGGTAAGTGCATTGAATGTACCTTTGTAATCACATGAGTACACCACATATGAAGTCATATAGAATGAACACTCCAGGCTCCTAGGTTCATCAGTTGCTCATCCAGAATGTCACTTATCATTTTAGCCCATAATGGCTTGTTATCTGTAAAAAGACACATCATGATAACCCCATACATCCAATCTTTGAAACTTCTAGCATTAGGCTGGCCTGTCACTCTGCTGAGTAGGGCTATCATATATTGGTACTCATCGTCGAAGTCAAACTCATACATGTGCACTGGAAATTTAGCAGTGGCAGGGTAAGGACTGTTTTTTGGCCTCCATTGATACATTCTCTTTCTAGCAGTTTTCTTGTTATTCTCATACTCAACTTGCAATTTCTTCAGATCTATACTAGATACCTTCTTTCCCAATGGCAAACTAAAAGTAGTTGCAATCCCCTTGATGGACAGATCTGCATAAACCCGACCATGTTTCTCTATTATCCTTGTCTGTGGGTTGTAGTTTCTGGCACATTCAATAATCAACTCTGGAGCCTCCATAGAATAAGAGAATCCGGCTATAGACCACATACCCGACACAAAAATGGCATCCAATAGGGTGTTATTCTTGTCATCACCCATTCTAGAGGACCATGCGACTAGTTCTATGTTTCCCTGGTGTGTATCTGCAATGACGCCATATTTGAACCTTACACCCTTAGGTTGAGCAAACATAGGTTTGAGAAATTTAGCTTCAGACTTGCTTAACCTATTGTCTACCATGATTTCCTGCAATAAACAGGACCAGTCTTACCATACAATACTTCACACATATGCATACAACATTATATTTCACTGCATGATGTACATTATATTCATTAATCATCACTTCATCATAATATATATCACATATAACTTCAAACCAGTGAAAAGCACACTACCTAGACATGCAGAAAATGATAGCAGGAGGGTTTTAATTACTTACTTGATAACACTTATCTCCTTGATTATGCTGATGATTATATGAAAGAGATTTAGATACCAGGGATAATCACGTGTCTTGTTTTGCTGCAAGCTGTGCGTGTCCGCAGGTAGGTCGTATGAGGGTTTGAAAGGTCTGCTCTCTGTAAAACTTGTTTTACTGCAAGGTAAATGTAAAAATGACTATGAATTCACATTAAATCTTGTTCCTCGGGTAAATTAGGGCAAATCAGGGCAAATTTGATTATAACCATTGATCTTCTGTCATAAATCTATGGGCATTGCTAGGTGTTTAGATCATGTTCGCAATCGGCTGGAGTCCACGGACTGTATTTATGGCATTTAATGCTATGCAGCAAGAGGAGCGGGGTGATCTTCGGAAGATAGGGTGATATTCTAAAAATTAGGTGATGTTCAAAATATGAGCCCCTATGTGTAATATGATGATCTGCCCTTGGCGGGAAAACTTATGTGAAAACATCAGGTGATGTTGAGAATATCAGGGGATATTCAAACATCGAGTCATGTTTAAAATGTCGGGTGATATTGAAAATATCACCCTCCGAAACTAAGATGACCTTTTCTTGAAATGTCAAAATGACGTCATTAGGATAATGACTTGATTCACCATTGTAGCATGATGACATCATCGTCATGTTATGTAAAAGGGTCAATGTTGGAAACATACCTCCGCGAGGTAAAAAGGATGGTGACGTCATCATCAAGGTGATTTTCTTGTCTATTGGGATTGGATGACGTCACCAGCATATTGGATATAGGGTGATAATTAGCGACAGGGTGATATATGAAATATCAGGTGATGTTCTGAATATCGAGTGATATTTGAAATATGACCCCCACAAAATACACAAACGGTTTGACGGGTAAACACCACTATCACTTAAAATTGACATCCGAAGGATATCGGACCAAATGATTTATCGGGTGATAAACTTGGATCGGGGTGATCTTTCGTAATATGACTGATATTAAGAAATATGACCCCCCTGGAATATCATATTTGACTAGAACTTTGACTTGCAATAACTTCTGTTCCCTGAGGAATATCAGGGTGATCCAAAAGGCAAACCTGCATGAAATTTTGTCTTCTTTCCAACCATGAGGTTAAAAACATGAAACATTAAATTTGACAAACTGATCTCATCATGATGACTTACCCAACCTCCTTATGTAGGATCACTTACATGACTTACTTTTACCAGACCGCCACAAGGCAGGAAAACACAAGCCAAGAAAAAAGTTGGGTCCATGTTTTGTGAAGTCAAAATGGGGTGTGTTGTGTAACCACACAACAACTTGCCACCAAAGAAAACAACAAAATTCCAATGATTCAAGTGAGATGAACACATTCATATATAGTATTTTAACTCTTTCTAAATATAAGCATCATAATATTTCTGTATAACAAATTTTCATCATGGCAACAATGCTAACAAAGGGTCAGGTGTGTGCAAATGATTAATTATCCTCATCTTGAAAGCAAGTTGAAAACATGAGTAACTGGTGTTAAGCTACATAGTTGGAGATCATTCCTCATAGCCAACCTAGATAGAGCCTTGCTGTCAGCAAGCGTCCATAGCCCCAGCAAGGTTATCTATACAATCCCCCTAAGTAGAGCCCCACTGCCAGCAGGCATCCATAGCCCCAATAGAGTTACTTAGATGGCCTAATTTTATTATATTTTTAAATTTTTCAATACTTTTACTTCATATATTTGATGTCATCATGAAAGCTCAGTGTGCAAGGTATAGTCACTTGTTGATTTAGGTTGGAGATTTTATTGGTAGCAAGGGAGTTCCTTTAGATTTTTCACTTAACACCTATACTTGTGTGTTCAACAAACCCAAGGCTGTTAGGTTGGTCATTGTGAAAGAATCACTTTGGTCAAGAAAAGACACCCTGATGAAAAGATATCACAGACCTGGTTATAAGTACTTTCTCAAAAGGAGTCATAACCTATATATAAATTTATTCTCATCACTTGAATCCTAACAATTTAGTTACTTTCTGTGGGTGATGAGCTGCATCATCTTGATTAACCAAAAATAGAGACTCAACAAGCAAACAAAATAAAACACAAAACAAACTTACAAACAACTATACAAATATACACATTATGGTACACATGATTGTCATGAAGCCACTTAGGCTTGAAAATAATGTTTAAGGAACTATCCATTAACTGGTAATGGAACATCCTCACCTATCAAGTTTTTAAGCCTGAAAGTACTGTCTCCTAATATCTTAGAAATTTGGAAGGGACCTATCCATAATTTGTCAAACTTACCATGGTCTCCTTTCCTCTCATGTGCTTTGTCCCACATCAGGACTAAATCTGATATCCTGAAGGATTTAACCCTATCTCTTTTGTCAAACCATCGTTTGACCACAGCCTGATGTTTGGCAAATTGATCAATTGCCTGACTTATTTTCTCTTCTAGGTGCATCAACTGAAGCAACCTGACTTCTTGCTTATTGTCTATGCCTAGGTACTCTTGGGCAAACTGCAGTGTAGGAATTTTTAGGTTTACAGGGAGGATGGGATCCACCCCATAGACTAAGTGATAAGGTGAGTTTCCTAATGTAGTCTTGTTCCTAGTTCTGTCTACCCATAAGGCATATTTTAGAAGGGTATTCCACTCCCTAGGGTTCTTGTCTACTAATTTTTTTATGATGTTCAGTAAATTTTTATTGGTGGATTCTGCTAATCCATTCCCTTGGGGATAATAATTAGAGGAAAACTTCAGTATAATCCTGTAATCAAAAGCCCAGCTTGACATTTTTGTTGAAGCAAAAGCAAAGCCATTATCACTTACCAGAGCATAGGGAACCCCATACTTGGTGACAATATTAGTTTCTAGAAATCTGATGACATCTTTAGCATTACAGGTTTTGGTGCTGACAACTTCAGTCCACCTAGTACAATAGTCAGTAATCATTAAGACATACCTGTGACCTAAAGATGATGGAGGATTGATTGGTCCAATAAAGTCCATGCCCTATTGTGCAAATGGGCACATCTCCCTCACTGGCTGCAAGGGTTAAGCAGCATATCTTTCTTTGTTAGCAGCAACCTGACACACATGATAGCATCTAATATGTTCAGCAATATCCTTAAAAATGGTAGGCCAGTAGTATCCTGCCCTGAGGATAGCATGAGTAGTGGCCAAGGATGACCCATGGGCTATTCCAAACTTGTCATGTAGCTCTGATAACACTCTTTCTGCTTCTGGCCTTTCTAGACATCTTAGATATATTCCTTCATAATTTTTCCTAAAAAGGCTTCCTCCTTTCATCATATATTTCTGTGATCTTAGTTTTAGGGCTCTCCTTTGTGAAGCCTGCAGTCTTGGAGGACATCTTCTAGTAATCAGGATGTGCCTGATGTCTGAGTACCATTCTTCATTATCCTTAGCATTGATTACATACTGCTGACTCATGATATTGGGGTCAACCTCTGATATCATCTGGCTTAAAGCCTGTCCTCTCACTAGCTTCATGGGTGTAATTTCCATATCATATTCTTGTAAGACAGTGATCCACTTAGCCCTTTTTTCACCTAGCTCACTCTGCATTAGGAGCATCTTCACTACTGCATCAGGCACCATAGCAATAACTTTACTTCTCAATATATAGTGTGCTCTGACCAAGGCAAGTGCCTACCTTTCAACATCCATGTATCTTAGTTCAGCATCTTTAAAAGGACAACTCATGAAGGCTATGGGCTTCTCTTCTTTCTCTTCATTTCTTTGTGTTAGTACTGCTGCAGAGGTATGCTCTGAAGCAAATGAATAAATATAGAAGTCTCTGGTGTAGTCTGGACTAATCAGGACTGGAGCATCAGATATAGCTTTTTTGATGTCTTCAAAAGATGCTCTAGCCTCCAGTGTCCACTCAATGTTTGCATCCTTCTTGAGCATGACATTTAAAGGTCTAACTATTTCAGCAAATCTGGTGATAAACTTCCTAACAAAATTAATCTTACCAAAGTAAGATTTAAGCTCTTTTTTACTTCCAGGAAGGTGTATTTTCATAATGGACTCCACCCTGTCAGGATCAATGATAATCCCATCTTTAGTTATTAGGTGGCCTAGTAATTTTCCTGTTGTTACCCCAAATATGCATTTCTTGGGGTTCAGGGATATCCCATATTGCTCACATTTTTTAAGCACATTTCTGAGATCCTCTACATGGTTTCTTCTTTCTTTAGAGAACATTGTTAAGTCATCCGTGTATATGACTATACATTTTCCTATTAAGCCTCTGAAGGCTATGTCCATTGCTCACTAGAATGTTGCTCTAGCATTTATTAGCCCAAACGGCATGCGCCTGTAGGCGAATATCCCCCACTTTGTGGTGAAGGCAGTTTTCAGTCTGTCAATTTTATCTACCATTACCTGGTTGTAGCTTGAGAAACCATCCAGAAATGACATCATTTTGGCACCATTTACAATTTGCAAGACCTCATCTAGGGAAGGCAAAGGATAATTATCCTTCTTAGATGCTCTGTTCAAGTTCCTGAAGCCTACACATAGTCTGATGTCTCCATTCTTCTTCCTTACTGGAACCAAATTGGCTACCCAGGTGGAGTGTCTCACAGAAAATATGATCCTGGCATTTAATAGTTTCTTAACTTCCTCAAAGATAATAGGTTCCAACAAAGCATTGACAAGCCTTTGCTTCTGTCTGAAAGGTTTGGCATCTGGCTTGAGGGGTATGGTGTGTGTGATGACTGATGTGTCATATGTCTTTAGCTCATCATAAGTCCAGGCAATGACATGGATGTAATCCTTGAGAGCCTGTGTGATTCCTTCTAATTCTTCTTCTGTGCAAACTTTTCCTATCAGGACATTCTTCTTTTCATCATTCTGTCCAATGTTAACCTGGGAATATTGTCCTCCATTAGCTTTTGGAAGATCTTTCTACTTCAACATGTTATCCAGATCAAAATCTCTCTCTAACTCAATCATTCCCTTTGGAATCTTATTGCTGGGCAGTTCCAAGATTTCTTCCTCTTCCCATACATGATCTTCTGTATTATTCTCATCTATGATCTGAGCATCAAATATATCTCTGTTGGAGATGAAGTCTAGGATATGCTGGTCATCATCAAACACTTGGAGATTGGTCACATTGTCAGGCATAGAAGGTACTGATACCAGCTCTACTGAAAATCTTTTTAAACCAGAAATAGACAAAGGCTCCAATGTACTGGCAGCTTGGGCTAAAGCATCTGCCCTATGATTCTATTTTCTGGGTACATGGGTGATATTAAATGCATCAAAAGATTCTTTTAGGTCCCACACCCTGTGTCTATAATTAGACAACTTTTTATAATTACAGGAGTAAATTCCTCTTACCTATCTCACTACTAATTCTGAGTCCCCATAGACATGCAAAAGTTTTACTTTCTTCTTAAGGGCAAATAGTATCCCATGGATCAGAGCCTCATACTTTGTTACATTGTTGGTGCATGAGAACTGTAGTCTGTATGCTGCTAAGTAGGATTTTCCTGATGGATCAATGAGGTCTATCCCTACTCCAGCCCCTTGTTTGGACTTGGATCCATTAAATCCAAGGATCCACGGTTTGTCTTCAACTGAAGGCTTATTTGAACTTTCTTTCTTCTTTGCAGCTCTGGCAGCTGCACCACTTGATATCCATTTTAACTTAGGTATCTCAGCCTTTTCAAGCTTCACCTTTCCTTTCTTTTGTGAAGATGATGCCTCTTCTTTCCTTTTATCATCAGGAGGATGATCTTTTGGATTAGGTGATGTTTGTCTTTTTAGAAGATGCAAACACAAAGAGCAAGCAGTCTCTGAGTGAGGTGCTTCATGTAACCTGCACCAGTTTTCAATCAAGGCATCTTGTGGAGACCTCTGCTGTCGTGTCATCTTCTAGATCTCTTCGTTTAGGAACTCTTCAAAGTTAGACATATTACTACCTCTGTCTTCATCAGATAATTCATAAACTGATTCCATCAAACAATCACTCCCTAGGGTGATTTTCTTTTTCCTCTTAACATTACTCTGGTTGCATATCAACATTTCTTCTATTTTCTGAATATGATCCTCATCCTGCTGTATAGCTTCTCCCGTTCCTACAGGAAATAAACAATAGTCAGCATCACTATCATTATCACTCTCTGATGAACTTACCTCTGATGTTGATGATGATGATGTTGATGCATCACTGTACGCTTGCTCTAGCTCCAGCATATCTATGCATGCTTCACAGGTCTTTTCAGAATGTGACTCATTATGCAACTTGCACCAACCGTCCATTAGAATATTATTAACAAGCATCTTTACTAATTGGTATTGTTTTACTTGTTTAGACAAATGTTTTTTGAAATTCTTGAAATGGTCTACCTTGTTGTCATTCTCGAGATTGCTATCAAATCCTACCATTATTTCAGCACCTGGAGGATCATCATCATGATGATGATGAACATCATACATCAGGATCTCCTCTATCCTAAAAATCTGAGGTCTTATGGAGTAAACTCCAGGTTCTACATCTATGTACATGATCTCGTTAGTTTTGTTGTATTCGGTGATCATGTTCTTCATTCTTGGTTCAGCATCGATTCTTATCTGGTTCGGTATCCCCTTCTAGGGTAACCACATGTGACTAAAATCTGTAGACATGTATCCATTGAGGGTTTTAGACTAGTCCCTACTAAGTAGCATCCCATAGGTATCAGGTATATCAACTACCTGAATATCTATGTAATATTGGATTCTAGGATCAGATGCGAGCTGCATGTGAATGTGAGTTAGCTCTCCTACCACACTTACTTCTGTGTTGTCCAGTTGTGTGACTTTCTTCAAAGATTTTTGCAGGATGCAGTCCTAAAGCATTGCATATAGACATGGGCATCACGTTAGTAGATGCTCCTGAGTCTACTAAGCAGTTGTGCAAGTTTTTACTGAACATTCTAATGTGAGGAGGAATGGAGGTGACTCACTTTTATCTCTCTATAAAGTCATGTGGGAGGTCTCTGTAGCTTGTATAGTAGCTGGCATCTTATGTTTAACATTAGGATCTCTAGCAGCATGATCCTTACTACCAAACTGACCTGAGGTATGGTTATCCTCTTTGGAAGCAGGATCATCTAGTGATTTCATAAACACTTTCTTGCTGGTAGGAATTTTGAGCAACTCTAACAAAGATAGGCTGATTTTGATCTTCATTTCATCAGCCAGATATGTAACTAATTTGTCAGATTCATGAGGCAGATTGGTGGTTTTTGGCACATTATTCTGGGGTGTTAAATATTGAGCATTCACCTTAGGAAAACCAAGATTATTACTTGCCTTGGGATCAGGAGGTGTATTAAAATTATTCAGAGGCAAGGAAGAGGTTAATGGACCAATAGGTCTGTTGGCATTACTTCTCAGGTTATAGCTATTCTTACCCGGATATTGCTATTGGTATGCATGCACCTCCTCATGTTCATTTGAAGGCTCATTTTCATCCTCGAAAGGGAAAACATAATTTGACTTAAAAGCCATGGCTGATTCCTCACATGCTAGGGCATAATCTTGGTGAGCAGGCATTGTCTGCTAGTAAGGATGATGAGTGTAACTTTCTAGCACTAATGTAGAATCATATCCACAAGGAACAAGCTCATTTCCCTCTATCTAAGGCTAACTTCCTAAAGTATTGGACACTTCAATCTGAAAAATGCTAGCAGCAATTCTAAATTGAGGACAATCTAACTCTGCATGTGCATTGGTGTTGTGAATCCTGCACCAGTTAGTGAGGGCTGCCTCTACAAGGTTGACTCTAGTAGTCTGTTTGGGTTCACCAAGAGGTAAATTGTCTAGGGGTGATGGTAATGAACCATTGTTTGGCCTAGAATTCCACACTCTAGGCTATCTTTGCGAATTGTTATTGCCATTGTTATTGTTATAATTGTTGTTATACCCCCTATCAGGATAACTTGGTCTGTCATTGTTATAGCCTCTATTCTGGTTAGGCTGGGAGTAGAAGTTCTGACTCCTCAAGTGAGTGATCTCAGTTGTAAGTTTCCTTAACTGAGCTGATATTTCTTTGATCTCTTCTTTCTCTTCCTGAACCTTAGCAACTACATTTTTAGTTTGAGGCTCGAAAAAGGAAGATCCATTATTCTAATTATTCTGGTCTATAACCTGAGGTGTTTGTACTTGTCCAGGATATTGCATTATCTGGCCATTTCCATATGGAGGTGGCATAATGCTCAATGGAGGTATTTGCAAAGGTGTTGGCATGACAGCTGGAGGCATCATGGCTCCATTATGCTGTGGTTGGACAAGATATCTTGGATAACCAGGAAGTGTGGGGAATGCTATGTTTGGTGTAGGAGCAGGAACTAGCTACTGATTGACTTTGATAGCTTCTTGGAAAGCTCCTATTAAAGTTGTAATTTTATGGTGTGCTCTCCTAATAAACATGGATGTTAAAGGATCTAGGGCTGAATAATAAATACTCCTAGCAGCTGCATCTGCTACAACATATGGGGCAACTAACTTAGATAACATTTTCTGGAACCTAGCATTGAAGTTGGCAATAGGTTCTCCTTCAAACCGTTTAATAGTGGCAAATAGGTGATAGTTCATTAAAGGATCAATTGGTGCTTTGAACCTATCAGTAAAAGCTTTCTCTAAAACAACCCATGCATTGACTCAACCTTGACCATGGCTAATGTACCAATTATAAGCCTCTTCCCCTAAGGAATATGGAAATAGCCTGCACACGACATCTTGATGCTCAATTCTAGCCCTACAACAGGCTTCCTTGAATGTTCTGATGTGATCATCCGCATCCTAATATGGATGATACTTTGGACAAATTTTATCCGAATTCTTTGGCAAAGCATGATATGTATTAAAAGTCAGGGGAGATTCTGCTACAAAGAAAGACATTGTTGTTGTTATATGGAGCCTAATCAGACTCGGAGGTTATATTTACCCCACTTTTATTGGCGCATTTTCCCCCCAAATTCCTATGGGGTCAAGGGGCAGCGCCCCTTGCGGGGGTTTGTAGCCCGAGTTTGGGTGAACCAAGTTAAAACTTGTCTCTCGCTATTATTATTTCTATGTATTTCCATTCCTCTGTTTAATCTTTATTTGCATTTAACTGATATCTTCTTCCAGCTAACCCTAACAATTGCAACTGGTGGAGGTTGAGCTTGAGGTATGACTGGCTGAGGTTGAACTGGAGGTGTAATTGGTGATCCTGTAGGTGATTGTAAACTAATAGGAGTTACAGGAGGATGCTCTGGTGATGCTCCTGAAGCACTAGAACCGCGAGTATGATGGATATCAACAGTTCTAGGTCTAAACCCCCTGATGGGCAATTCTTCAAATATTCCACTGGACCTAGACTTGGTATTTATCCTATGAGCCAGGACTTCTCAATTTAAAGGAAAATCGACTGGTTGATTATAAAGATCAGTTGGAATTTACCAGCAAAGGCTATATTTATGGTCAGAAAGTGAGACCGATTGGATATTTATAGAATATTTGTGCAAACACTGCAAATATGAGGTGATGATGAGGTCTGGTGACTCTTACAGCTGGATATCATGCTTCTAAGGTAGATTACCTCAAAGCTTTGACAGATTTACCTGAAATAGGCCTGATCTTTGCAAATTCACGATGAACTACCTTAAAGCTTGCAATATTTATGGTTAATCTTGAAAACTTTACACAGGATTAGCATGTACAAGCTCAAAACAGTAAATCTTTACATACTATTTGAATTCTAGAGGTATTTTAGTGTTACCTAGCAGTTTGCATCATCAAATTTGACTTACTGATGATGATCCTTTAGCTTTCGGCCCTCCTTCTAACGCCAATTTATGTTGAGCATGATGTTAATCATAAACAAACATAGAATAAAAGTTACACATCAACCTTTACTCATCTTGAAAGATACGATGAATTTAAAGAATTCATGATCCCAAGTCTCTGTGGATTAGTTCTTAATCAACTGACGTTACTCAGTGGTTGATGTGAGTTGCTGTTTTCCATTCAGGGGCCTTACGTTTGATCATCAGTAGGTTTTTATCTCTATAAAGATGCTACACAGAAAGTTATCTAGATAGAATATTTCCACAAATAGTGTTGTTATCCTATTTTCCCTCTGCTCAGAGACAAATAGTCAACCTGATATTTTCCCTAAAAATCCTTTGAAAGGGTCCCTATAAGCAAAGGTGCCATTTTTCCCATGAAACCTTGCCTAAAAAAAACCTACCATTGGAAAGAGCTTGAAAAAA
Organism: Cunninghamia lanceolata; assembly: GCA_027924645.1. NCBI lineage: Eukaryota > Viridiplantae > Streptophyta > Pinopsida > Cupressales > Cupressaceae > Cunninghamia > Cunninghamia lanceolata. Next base: position 4,361,339 of record BSBN01000061.1, on the reverse strand, counting down.
TAGGCAGGTTTGCTTTTTACATCATCCTAAAATTCAACCAAACAAAGAAGTTATTCATGGTCAAAGTTTGGGTCAACATGCATTTCAAATGTTCATTTGGCGGGCTTGTAGATTTCCATTGGCTTTAGAAGATGTTGAAAAAATTAGGTTTTATGTATTTTCTAAATGTATATCAGGCCCCAAAGGTGCATATACATTTAGGGAATCTTTCGCAGGTCCTCGGAAATATTCCCGGTTTGTATATCGGCGATATACAAAGGGTCGAGATGCAAGTGAGACATACAAGGTATATTGTGCATCCATCGCATATTCTTCAGGTTTCCCCTTTTGTATGTTTGGAGGGTTTGTATGTTTGCCTTGTATTTTCAACATACAAGAAAAAATACATTCACTGGAAGGATGCAAGGGCAGATACAAAGATGGAATATACATCGTAGATCCCCAGAATATTCGCTGAATGTATATTGGGTCTGCATGTATATTTGGCTCATACAATGGAGATATACAAGGAAAGAGATATACAAATAGGGGATGCATTGCAGGAATATTCCCTCTTGTATATCGAGTTTTCAAAATGCATGTTGTGTTGTATGTTTGCACATGCAACGAAAAGGTATAAGGTTTTCGAACATGCAGGTGCATCCGCTACAGTGGAATGCACATTCGGCTTTGTATGTTTCTTTGTATATTTCGCTTGTATGTTTTTGAACATACATGTGAAACATACAGAGAAACATACAAAGGCCGAATGTGTAAGAGATGGGGCCCGCACACATACAAGCCCGTTTGTATATTAGACATACAAGGAACCCTCACCTGAGATACAAGAAGAAATACATTTGCTACAGTGGCTTGTATTTTTTGCCTTGTATGTTTTCACATACAAAGCCGATACACAAAGGTTTATATACAAGCTGGACCCGATTGCATTTTTAACATGTTTTATTAAAATTTTTGGGTCCGCTTTGTATAAGGGTGATTGTATATTGCGATATACAAGTCAATAATATACAAAGATCAGAGATACAAGCCGGACCCGATAGAGTAGTCAAATACAGTTAATGGTCAGTTTGGGGTCCGTGTCTTGTATGTTGGCAGATACAAAGGAGGTTAGATACAACCCAGATTTCAAAATGTTTCCCATCTGCTTTTTAAGAGTTTGAAGTCCGTGACTTGTATATACAAGGGTGATTGTATGCATATACAAGTCACGATTACAAAGGGCAAAATGCACGTTTGCATGTGCTAGTTGTTTGTATATTTGCTTGTATCTTTGCATATACAAGCCGATATGCAAGGGAGATTTCAGCTAGACATGATGCATCGGCAGCTTGTTTTTGGGTCTTTCCAAAGGCCGATGGAGGGTGCAATTCTTCAACGATGGGTCCCGGTTTCAGTTCAACGACAAATCAGGAAGTGCCACGTGGCAATGGCGAATGCATATGCAAAGGCTCTTGCATATACAAGTCATTTTCAAATGCATTTTTAAGAGCGACTGCAAGGGCCTTTTGGCACCAAAGGAGCAGAGATACATACAAAGTTTTCAAACATGCAAAGACAGGATCTGAGGTATTTTTAGAGGCTGATATATACACAGGTACAAAAGTGATATATACAGGCAGTTGACTAGATCTTTGACCACTGATATCTTCCCCATTTCAGCAAATTTTGACATGCTGTAAGAGACAAAAATGCTTGTTTTTGCCTCCTCTTTCATTTGAGCAGATTTTTGGGGGGAATTTCTAGTTTTCATTTTCCTGATCTGGCTTTGCATATTTTGTTCGATTAGACATTTCAGCGGCCATCTTGATGTTTTGAGGGGTTTTTCTCCTCACAGTGGCTCAAGTTGGTGAATTTCTGCAGGCGCATTCATGGCGTATGGGCTCTCTATATTTCAGGACTCTTTCCTGCACGGCAAACAATGACTTTGGAGGTTTTTCTCCATGCCCCGTCCTTTCTTGCGTCCTGGCTGAGGTTTTCCACATTTTGGTGTGGTAGAGGCATGGCCCCTGTCCCTTTGCCATGCCTCTACCCGTGCTTTCCTACCTTTGGCATTTATGGCCTCAATTCTATGATTCGGCGACTCCATGCCCTTCTGGCATGAATCTGGCCTATATAAGACAATGTAAAATCTCTTTTAAAGGGGATGTTATTTTTGGGGCTGTTATGCTACCAAAATTTTGTAGTCAGTCCATTTTAGTGTAACTACAAGGATAAGGGAATTTGTCTCACTGTGCCTGAATCTGGCCTCTGCTGTCTTCCTTTACCCACCAATGAGTGCAATTAGCTAAATGGGTGTAATTCTACTATGAAATGTTCTGCATTGTAACAATTTTCTGGGCCTTCATGATTAATAGATGCTGATTTTTGCCTCTTTTACCTCTGAATTTTTGTGTTTCATTTAAAGTTTTAGTCTGCTCTATGGGTAAAGCGGCCCCTCTGCAGGTTTAACCTTCATACCGAAGCCTCAAACCATCCTTAAACCTGTGTGAATCTCCCTTTAGCAGTGAAAGAATCATTGCTGTGTCCATACCTTATCCACCATCTCTCACTAAATCTGGTGTATTGCCTCTTTTCCCTTCAGCTCTCCTTCTAACTCTTTCCCCTGCAAGCTTTTAGCACTAGATTTAGTATCATCGTTCTAAGTAATAGGCTTGGAGCAATGAACCAGCCTTCTCTGGAGGTCTGATCTCATAACGCAAGGTCCCACACTTCGAGATCATTCCAATGTTACTCTAGGTTGCATGAGGTGTCACAGCTACATGCGAAGGGTGCAAATCTTGGTGATAACATTTTCTGGCACACCCGGTGGGACTTAGATTCAAAAAATTCTAAGTTTAAAACACTACATTCAGTTACTAGTTTTGATGTGCAACTAGTGATATCCAGACTTGTAAGAGGTTGAAAATTTTGCATATCTGGTGACTCCAACTTTGGTCCAACAGAACCATTGTATCTCTACTTATGAGAAGAATACCTACAAGAAGCAGCGCTTCACCTTTCGAGTATCTACAATTATCCCCACCCAGGAGAGGAGGGGTAGCAGCTGAGAAGCACAAGAATACTCGCGTCCAGCCCAAGAGAGCCAAGTCGACTCCCCTGCCGTTGGAGCTCACACTGCCTCAAGGACTAAAGCCACAATGATTCTTGCGGTTAGAAATCAGCCCTTTGTGGCTTTCAATCAAGGCAGCCCATTGAATCTAGCTCAGTATGATGATATCCCTGTCGTTGCCTTGAAGAGTTTACCATTTTTTCACGGTGAAGACCATACTACTCCAGCTGAGCATATCTAGGACATCGCAAACCTGTGTGATGTCCATCAAGTAATAGCAGAAAATGTAGCAATTACGCTAATCGTAGCCTCCCTGAAGGGCAAAGCTTTATAGTGGTTTAGAAGCCTGCCGATAAATTCCATAGATTCCTGGGATCACTTGGGAGAGGAATTGTGCAGTTTCTTTGAAGACAAATCTAATCACCTGTCACTGGTGGAGCAGCTATCTACAATCAAAAGAGCCCCTCACAAGGTCATGTCAGATTTCAATCACCATTTCCAAAAGACATGGGATAGAATCCCACCAACGGTAAGACCTACAGCTGACCATGCATTTCTATATTTTTTGAGAGCATTAAATAGTGACATCTCTGTGATGATTCAATCCATGGGAGGGATTTCCTTGCCACAGGCCTATACCATAGCCATTAGGGCTGAAAATAGCCTCATTCAGGCTGGCAAAATTGCTCCTAGGCCACCTTTATCAATTTTCCCTGTAATTCAACCGCCAATCCCAACATATGTGCCCCCCATAGCTGTTATACCCGCTGCCCCAGCATTACCAACAACTAATCTGCAGTCAAATAGGCCAGAAAATGCTACTCAAAATCAATCTTCTGAGTTACAAGAGATCAAGGGATTGTTGTAATCTTTTGGTAATGAGCTAACAAATATGAAAAAGCAACAGTTCCAGAATAGACAGCCCTATCAACCACAAAATCAAGGGCAAAACCAGTCTTATCAGGGACAGAACCAACCTTGGTAAGCTAACAGGCCACCCTATTAGAATAACTATCAGGGGGTCAGACATAATATGAACCAGAGGCCTTTTCAGCCTTACAATCCTGCATCCACTAGTGCCGTCAGTGACATTGTCCCTATTCAGAACAACTTGGCTTCCAAGTATGAATGGTGCTCTCCAAGCAATCAGCCACACAATCAAGTAGCGCATCCAAGTGGAGCCATAAATCAGGCCCTGACAGTGCAAGATATTGCAACTCTGCATCTAAGCACATCTAATGAGGGGACTATGCAACAAATAGAACAACCTTAGCATGATACTGCCTTCATGAATTGGCAAGAAAATGAGTTTTGTGGAATGAACAAAGACTACACTCCAGCTGTAGCTAACACAAGAGCAAAAAGGAGTTATGAGATGGATCAGGCAACAAATAGAGAAAAAGGACCTATTGATCCTTCTACATCCCAATTTCCCCATGTGTTACAAAGAAATACTCAGGCGACTACCAAAGAGCAGCCTCAATTGTAGGCTAATATTGCAGCCACCAAACCACATCAGAAGGTAAGCATTGTTGCACCTTTCAATATTATTGAGAATATGAAAAAGGCAAATGTGACAATGTCCATGTGGGATTCCTTGGCAATCCTGGGCCAAAAAGACATATTGCAGTCTTCTTTGTCTAGTTTAAAAATGTTAGCTGATACAAATGTTGACCCAACCAAAACTATCCTTACCAATTCCCCCCAAGACAGCAACAAGCAGCCAAGCTAGAATGCCAAACCGTTTCCATTTTATGTGTCTCTAATAATTGGAGATAAGCTAGTGCACAATTGCATGGTGGATAGCGGGGCAAGTAGTTCTATTATGCCAAAATAGATTGCAGACCAATTAGGACTGAACTACTAGCCCCTAACCAAAGGTGTGCTCCAACTTGACGGCACAGCTGTCAACACTGTGGGTGTGATAAAGGACCTAAGCCTTACCTTGCATACCTATCCAAACGTTTCCATCACTCAGGAAGTGTTCATCATTGACCTTCCTCCTCATTTTGCCATGTGCATGTCAAGGGAGTTCATGGCCAAGATAGGAGGATATTTATCCTTAGACTGGTCCCACATGTTTTTTAGAACTAGATATGGCACCAAGGTAACCCTAAAATTTGAGTTGCTTTCAAATCATCACATAGAACCCTACACACCAAATGCTGTTAATGCAAGCTACCTTATCTCTAATGATCCTGAGCTTGTTGCTGCCTAGCAACTGCAAGCTGAAAGTATACTAGAGGTACTGTTAAGAGAGTGTGCCTTGGAAAATACTATTGATAGTCTTGAGGAACACATGCAAGAGTCTGGTATGGGAATGTACATACTGCATGAGCCAAAATCAGAAATTCCAAGCCTTGTAAAGAGTTCATAATTGCTGACAGAAGGGCAGGATCAGGTATGGAAAATGTATTTTGATGGCTCTAGAGGTAGAAATGGGTCCAGTGGAGGTGCAATGCTGGTGTCTCCTCATGGCGATAGGTATTATTCTACCTTCCATTTCACCTTTTCCTGCACCAACGACACTGCCGAATATGAGGGGCTAATCCAGGGATTGTAATGGGCAAGAAAAAGAAGGATCAGCTACTTATAGGTGTTCAGGGATAGTGAACTCATTGTAAATCAAGTAAGAGGATTGCATGCTACAAAAAATGATGTCTTGAAATGCTACAAGCATAGGGTGTGGGACATGATTGAAGAGTTTGATGCTTTCAATCTGGTCTCTATTCCCAGAAATCAGAATTACCAAGCAGATAGGCTAGCAGCAATTGGGGCTCAATTTGACATCCCCAATGATATTCAGAGGGAGAAGGTACAACCTCATGTAAAAGTAGTAAATAGACCCTCTATCCCGGACAATGACATTCATTGGTAGGTTTTCAAAAGTGATGAGCAAATCCTGCGTTTTTTGTTAGAAGAAGATGAATTTTCTGTGGTGAAGCAAGATAAACTCAAACAACAATATGGCAATGACCAAATTGTTCAGCTAAGGACAAACAAGCTGCCCAAGGGACTGGTGACATTGGAGTCTATCTTTGGCACTGATGATCAGATGAAAAAGACTAAAACTGACATGCAAATAAAAGAGGAACACTACGAGCAGCTGGAGATTTTTAAGGGAAATCTCCTTAAAATTGGTAAAATCTGCTCAGCTGAGGACAAAAGAGCTTTCATTACTCTGTGCCATGAATTTGAAGATGTGTTTGCCTAGGATTATTTAGACCTAAAAGGATTTGACCCTCACATTGCCCAGCACACCATAGAATTAGAGCCAGGGGCAAAACCTGTAAGACAGAAGCAAAGACCCTAAATCCGAAGCTAGAGCCCCTGATGATTAAAGAACTAACTAAGCTGATCGAGGGGAAAATCATTTTTCCAATCAAACATACTTCTTGGGTCTCTAACCTTGTCCTTGTGAGAAAAAAGAATGGGGAGATCAGACTGTGTGTTGATTTCAGGGATCTAAACAGAGCCTCCCTAAAGGACCACTACCCACTGCCTTCAATGGAACAAATTCTATAGGTAGTGGCTAGCTCAGAGAGATTCTCCTTGCTTGATGGATTTTCTAGTTACAATCAAGTGTTAGTCAAGGAGGAGGATCGGTATAAAACTACTTTTACCACTAAATGGGGCACCATGGCCTACAAGAGAATGCCCTTTGGCCTATCAAATGCTAGCTCAACTTTTCAGAGGGCTATGGACATGGCTTTCAAAGGTTTGTTGTATAAGTTGGTGCTGGTATACCTCAATGACATAACTATTTTTTCCAAGAATGTATCTGAGCATTTATCTCATTTGAGGCAAGTGTTTGAGAGATGCAGAGAGTTCGAGATATCTCTCAATCCCAAAAAATGCATTTTCGTTGTGCACGAGGGTAAGCTGTTAGGACACATCATCTCTAAAGAGGGCATCACCATTGATACAGAGAGGGTAAAGGCTATTCTGGAGTTGCCCTTACCCAGCCACAAGAAGGGACTTCAAAGCTTCATTGGCAGAATTAATTTTCTGCTGAGGTTTATACTAGACATTGCAAATCTTCTGAGACCTTTGACGTCAATGTTAAAAAAGAATACAGTTTTCAGTTGGATGAAGGAAGCCAAGCTAAGCTCTGAGTTCATAAAAGAGGCACTTGCAGCTGCGCCAACCTTGGTGAATCCAGACTTCTCCAAGGATTTTATTTTGTATGCTTATGGCGGTCTGGATACCATTTCTGTAACTAGCGCAGCAACAAAGTGAAGGATTTGAACAGCCAATTGCTTTTTTCAGCCAAGGCTTAGAGGAATATGAACAGAGATATAACTTCATTAAGAAGCATGTCCTTGTAGTGGTGAGGAACCTAAAGAAATTTAGGCATCTTATTTCTAATAATAAGATACATTTAATGGTCGCTCACCCTGGCGTGAAGGAGTTCCTATTGAGCAAAGACGTCAATGAGAAAAGAGCTAGTTAGATTACCAGGGTCATGGAGTATGACGTTGACATTAAAATAACCAAGCTCGTCCGAGGAAGAGGACTCAGCGAACAACTTGCGGCTAATCCTGAAAATGAAGCAAGCGAGGAAGAGGCAGCATTTCTGGCCATAGAAGATGAACATCAGGCCGATGTAGCAGCAGCGGGCACCAGTTGGGTTCACAATATGATCTATTTTTTGCAGACTAGTGAATGTCCAATAGGGTTGGATAGAGCCAAGAGAAGGTACTTTAGACTTTAGTCTATCCCATACATTCTCATCAATGGCATCCTTTTCCAGAAAGATTTTAATGGGGCATTGTTAAGATGCATTGATGAAACTCAAACTGACAAGGTACTGCATGAGTTCCACGATGGAATGGAAAGGGGTCATTTTGCCCTAAGGACTACTGAGTGGAAGATTATGAGAGCTAGATACTACTGGCCTAGCTTATTCAGAGATGCCCATGCATGGGCTAGAAAATGTGTGAAGTGTGCCATGTTCGCAGGCAAGTCGAGGCTACCAGCTATGCCCTTGCAGCCAATTCAAGTTGAGCAACCCTTCATGAGGTGGGGTATCGATTTCATAGGCCCCATCAATCCACCGTCTAGTGTAGGCCACAGGTGGGTGCTTACAACAACTGATTACTTCACAAGATGGACTGAGGCAGTGGCCCTAAAGGAATCCAATGAAGGTGCCGTTTTGAACTTCTATAGTGATCTGGTAGCTAGATTTAGGGTACCTAAATCCATCATCTCAGACAATACATTGGATTTTGTTGGGTTAAAAATAACTAACTGGGCCGTGAGGAATGGGATTTACTTGGGCACTTCATCAAATTATTACCCTTAGGGTAATGGCCTAGCTAAGTCCACAAATAAAAATCTCATAAGGATCATCAAGAGAACCTTGGAGGACAATCAGAGGACCTGGCATACTAATCTGAAATCTACTTTATGGGCAGATAGAATAACTCCCAAGAGGTCCATTGGGAATTCTCCATATATGCTTGTTTATGGAAAAGAGGCAAGGTTGCCTATATCTATGGAGCTACCAGCTCTTGACATCATGAATCAACTAGAAATGTTTGAAGAGGAAGATCCCATGGCAATCAGATATGCTCAACTCATGGAGCTTGAAGAAACCAGAGACAAGGCTAAGAAGGCTATGGAGTATCATCAGCATCAGCTCAAGGGAGTTTTTGATAAAAGGGCCACCCCCAGAAACTTTAAGGAGGGTGATTTGGTGCTCAAGTGGGATGAATTGAAGAGTAGGCCAGGGAAGCACTCCAAATTTGATTGCATGTGGGGCGGCCCGTTTCTCATCACTAAATGCAAAGAGAACAATGCATTTCAGTTGTCAAAAATGGATGGACAAAATCCACCTATCCCAGTCAACGGGATACACATAAAGAGGTGTTTTGAGGTATGAATGCTCTGTAAATTAGTAGATTAGGTCTCTATGCTTTCAATAAGTGCTGCTGCACAATATTTTAGATGCCCTTCATTTCCCCTAAGTGCTACCTAGCACAGTTGGTGGGTTGCTGTCAGCATTTTGTTTGGCCCCTGGTCTTTCTATGTCCTTCATTGCTATCATGCCAGGTTTCGGGGTCAGAATGTTTGTCAAGGCACTTCCAGTTTCTTTTGACTCCATGCCCAATGAATGTATAAGGCCACTGATCTCATGTTTAGCAAGCAAACAACCCATAGAGGTCGCCAAAAATGTTATCCTATTTTCCCTCTGCTCATAGCCAAATAGTCAACCTGATATTTTCCCTAAAAATCCTTTGAAAGGGTCCCTATAAGCAAAGGTGCCATTTTTCCCATGAAACCTTGCCTAAAAAACCTAACCATTGGAAAGAGCTTGAAAAAATGGGTAGGTTTGCTTTTTACATCATCCTGAAATTCGGCCAAACAAAGAAGTTATTCATGGTCAAAGTTTGGGTCAACATGCATTTCAAATGTTCATTTGGCGGGCTTGCAGATCTCCATTGGCCTTAGAAGATGTTGAAAAAATTAGGTTTTATGCATTTTCTAAATATATATTGGGCCCCAAAGGTGCATATACATTTAGGAAATCTTTTGCAGGTCCTCGGGAATATTCCCAGTTTGTATATCGGCGATATACAAAGGGCCGAGATGCAAGTGAGACATACAAGGTATATTGTGCATACATCGCATATCCTTCAGGTTTCCCCTTTTGTATGTTTGGAGGGTTTGTATGTTTGCCTTGTATTTTCAACATACAAGCAAATATACATTCGCTGAAAGGATGCAAGGGCAGATACAAAGATGGAATATACATCGCAGATCCCTGGAATATTCCCTGAATGTATATCGAGTCTACATGTATATTTGGCTCATAGAATGGAAATATACAAGGAAAGAGATATACAAATGGGGGATGCATTGCAGGAATATTCCCTCTTGTATATCAAGTTTTCAAAATGCATGTTGTGTTGTATGTTTGCACATGCAACGAAAAGGTACAAGGTTTTCGAACATGCAGGTGCAACTGCTACAGTGGAATGCACATTCGACATTGTATGTTTCTTTGTATATTTTGTTTGTATGTTTTTGAACATACATGTGAAACATACAGAGAAACATACAAAGGCCGAATGTGCAAGAGATGGGGCCTGCACACATACAAGGCCTTTTGTATATCAGACATACAAGGAACCCTCGCCTGAGATACAAGAAGAAATACATTTGCTATAGTGGCTTGTATTTTTTGCTTTGTATGTTTTCACATACAAAGCCAATATACAAAGGTTTATATACAAGCCGGACCTGATTGCGTTTTTAACTTGTTTTATTAAAATTTTCACGTCTGCTTTGTATAAGGGCGATTGTATATTGCGATATACAAGTCAATAATATACAAAGATCGGAGATACAAGCCAGACCTGACAGAGCAGTCAAATACAGTTAATGGTTAGTTTGGGGTCCACAGCTTGTATGTTTGCAGATACAAAGGAGGTTGGATAGAACTCAGATTTCAAAATGTTTCCTATCTACTTTTTAAGAGTTTGAAGTCCTTGACTTGTATATACAAGGGTGATTGTATGCATATACAAGCCGCGATTACAAAGGGCAAAATGCACGTTTGCATGTGCTAGTTGTTTGTATATTTGCTTGTATCTTTGCATATACAAGCCGATATGTAAGGGAGATTTCGGCCAAACATGATGCATTGGCAACTTGTTTTTGGGTCTTTCCGAAGGCCGATGGAGGGTGTAGTTCTTCAACGACGGGTCCCAGTTTCAGTTCAACGGCAAATCAAGAAGTGCCACGTGGTAGTGGCGGATGCATATGCAAAGGATGTTGCATATACAAGTCATTTTCAAATGCATTTTTAAGAGTGACTGCAAGGGCCTTTTGGAGCCAAAGGAGCAGAGATACATACAAAGTTTTCAAACATGCAAAGACAGGATCTGAGGTATTTTCAGAGGCCGATATATACACAAGTGTTGAAGCGATATATACAAGTAGTTAACTAGATCTTTGACCGTCGATATCTTCCCCATTTCAGCGAATTTTGCCATGCTGTAAGAGGTAAAAATACTTGTTTTTGCCTCCTCTTTCATTTGAACACATTTTTGGGGGGATTTTCTAGTTTTCATTTTCCTAATCTGGCTTTGCATATTTTGCTCGATTAGATGTTTTAGTGGTTGTCTTGATGTTTTGAGGGGTTTTTCTCCTCACAGTGGCTCGAGTTGGTGAATTTCTGCAGGCGCATTCATGGCGTATGGGCTCTCTACCTTTTAGGACTATTTCCTGCACGACGAACGACGACTTTGGAGGTTTTTCTCCATGCCCTGTCCTTTCTTTCGTCCTGGCTGAGGTTTTCCACATTTTAGCGTGGCAGAGGCATGGCCCATGTCCCTTTGCCATGCCTCTACACGTGCTTTCCTGCCTTTGGCATTTATGGCCTCGATTCTGTGATTCAATGACTCCATGCCCTTCTGGCATGAATCTGGCCTATATAAGACAATGTAAAATCTCTTTTAAAGGGGATGGTATTTTGGGGGCTGTTATGCTGCCAAACTTTTGTAGTCAGTCCATTTTAGTGTAACTGCAAGGATAAGGGAATGTGACTCACTGTGCCTGAATCTGGCCTCTGCTGTCTTCCTTTACCCACCAATGAGTGCAATTAGCTAAATGGGTGTAATTCTACTATGAAATGTTCTGCATTGTAATAGTTTTTTGGGCCTTCATGATTAATAGATGCTGAGTTTTGCCTCTTTTATCTCTAAATTTTTGTGTTTCATTTGAAGTTTTAGTATGCTCTGTGGGTAAAGTGGCCCCTCTATAGATTTAACCTTCATACCGAAGCCTCAAACTAGCCTTAAACCTATGTGAATCCCCCCTCAGCAGCAAAAGAATCATTGTTGTGTCCATACCTTATCCACCATCTCTCACTAAATCTGGTGTATCACCTCTTTTCCCTTCAGCTCTCCTTCTAACTCTTTCCCCTGCAAGCTTTTAGTACTAGATTTAGTATCACCGCTCGAAGTAATAGGCTTGGAGAAAGGAACCAGCCTTCTTAGGAGGTCTGATCTCATAATGCAAGGTCCCACGCTTCGAGATCATTCCAATGTTACTCCAGGTTGCATGAGGTGTCACAGCTGCATGCGAAGGGTGCAAATCTGGGTGATAACAAGTGCATTTATACTTAAATCTTTGCATGATATTTGCCAATTGTATATGCTTTAACTTCAAATATGCTATAAATCTTCAAGTATCTATGAGGTCTGCATATTTCGTACATTTTGCTTTTGATTATCTATTATTCTACAATTGTGGTGGTGAATTGTTCTAAAACTAAAAGAAATGTAAACAAATACTTCAAATTATGATGAATCTTCAGCTATTGAGCCACATACACACTTGATACAATCATGAGAAAGAAGAAATCAAACCATATTTTCACCAAGATGTTCCACAGCTAGATACAGATGATGCAAACTTCAAAGGATGAGGACAATATATGTAGACTGATGAGCACTCTAAAGGACGCAGCAAATCAAAACATATATCAGGAATTCAAACACAGATTACTTATAATTTATGATGATTTGTAATCAAACAGGTCTTCTCTTTCATTAAGTATGTGAAAATATGTATGCTTACAATAACTTTGAAATAGGCCCTAAATATTTCAGCAAACAAATTTCAATTAAGCTTTGAATGTTCAAAACAAAGCATCCCTGCACCTTTTATAGAACAAGGTGAGGGAGCGGTTACACATGATCTACAATCAAGATTTGTCTATTAAGATCTACGGTGAATATTCATCTTTGACTTAGTCAAATGCATCCTAAGGCACAGGTTGCCAGCTGGCAACCATCTAGGTAGCTTATTTTCTGCTAAGTACCTGATGCAGATACTTCCCTTTGTTGCACATCTTCATCTTCATGATCATCATGATCATCACTTTCTATGTCTTCATCATCCTGATAAATGTTACTTTGCATATGGGCCTACATGATTGTCCTGACATTTTCATATGCTCCCACCACTCGTTCAACTTCTCCGCCATCCTGAGTTTTTTCTTTGGCAATGGCGTGCTTGTGGGTCTGATATTTATCTCGAAGAGCCTCCAATTTGCTCCTCCTGCTGCTTGATGTTTCATTGTAATTTTCTACCCTAACCTTGATCCTCATGATCTTGTCCATGGCCTCTTCTATTAGGTGGTTAAGAGGGTCATCAGCTATTAGCTGGAAATTATTATACAGAGCCTTTATAGCAAAACGTGCATCTTGATTCTCAATCTTTCCTTCTACTTTCCCTTGGACCTCCAGGATCTCTGCTTCAAATGACATCATGTCATGCAACTTCATGCTGATGTCTCTTAATTTGCTATTGTATCCCTTTAACACATCACATTCAAATTTGATATCTTTATACCAGATATCTACCAACATGGAGGTATTATTATCCAGTACCTGCTTGTTTATAAGGACATAAGGGTTTATCCTCGTTATTTCATTCAAAGCACTCAAGGTTTTCTCTAATTGGAATGACCTTCTTCTGGCCTCCATTTGCAATTTATCAACCTTCCTTCTAGAAACACTCAGAGAATTCCACCTCTACAGAGAGGCCTTCACTACTTCTTCAGTTTCATTGAATGTGGATTCCATCCACTTTCTCATTATTACTAATTCGTGCTTCATAAGGTCCAATTTATTGACATCTTCCTGAGAAATTACAGTCAATGGGACTACCTCTAAATTTGAAGTATCATCAGGGTTAATCAACCCTTTTATATAGGCATGTAGCTGAGCAATGTGCTCTTTATGCTGCTTATTCTTCTCCTTCTCTCTCTTCACCCTTTGGGTTAAAGAATCTATTATGTCTTTCCCCTCTTGACCTTCCTGGTCTTCATTAGCAAACCCTAAATCCACTGCGGTAAGCTGGAATTCTTCCAGAGTGATCTTGCCCTTTTCTTTCTCAATGGTGGGGAGTGCTACCTAGGCAGTCCTTCTGCCTGTAATAGGATCTCTTCTTATGGCCGAGGTTAACCTGGCCTTCCTCTTCAGCTTTATGATGGTCTCTAAAAATAGTGTTGACACATCAAACTCTTGGACTTCAAAACTTGATTCCATATCTATTTCTTTCTCAAGCCATGGAGGAACTTGGTCTCCGGATCTTCGTCATCCACCATCATCATCATGATCACCCTGTTCTCCAGTAACTGTATCAATTTTTGATGGAGATGGTGACTTCCTTATTTCTTCCTCATGATGCTCTTTATGAGGGTGATTTTGGGGTACTTCCTCCTACTGAGGAACTTCTTCTTGTGGTGGAGGATCTCTCGATGTATCCATATGATGATCCTGCACCTAGTCCTATACTTCTTCCTTTTTTGTTTCATCTTCTTTGGTAATTTCCTCATCATGAGGAACATTTGTATCTGTGGGTGAAATGGTATTGGTCTTAGGTGCATCTACTTGATCTTGTGCATCACATTATGTTCCGCACCTGTAGTATCTACCTCTTGAGTTTTTATGTCCTCCTAACCTGATGTATCTTTTCCACTAGATGCCTCTTGAGTCCTAGGTACTTCTTCACTTAATATGGCCTTGTCATTCCCACCCTTCTCTTGGACTTCTACAATCTTGGGCTCATCAGATACCTCTTGTTATTTTTGGTCCATACCTGGAGCGTTACTCTCCAATTCTATCACCTTGACTTCTTCAATATTTGTTGTTCTCTCAAGTGCACCTGCTTGATGTTGAGGACTTGCATCCTCCCTATGTGTTAGGTCAATTATTGCAGAGCTGGTCACCTGATCAACTAATTTGTCAAGCCCTATTTGTTGTACAATCCTTTTTGGGCTCTTTTCCTTTTCATGTTCCACTCGCTTTAGTTCTTCTAACACATCCACCTATACTGATGGAGTTCCTTGTGGGGTTATGAGGGTGTTAGCAGCAAGAGTTTCCATTTGTTGAGAGGTTACATCCTTTACTACCTCATCATCAGATAAGTCAACTGTCTCTTCCAATGAGACAAGAACACTTTGGATTGGCTTAGAGGCTTCTTTCATTTGTTCCTCATCTTGTTCAGTCTTGAACTGAACAATGGTGGGAAGTGGCACGTTATGTTGCAATTCCTTTCTGAACATTTCACCACTAGTTCCCCTCAATATTATGGGGTCATGCCTTATTTCACCTCTCATGGATGTTCTCAGTCTCTTAGGTGTGGATGCCATCACCTGAGGTGCTTTTCTTTTCCTAATGAGGGGCATAGGGTCTTCTTCTTCAGGCTCTTCATCAATAGGAACATCCTTTTCCACTTGCTTTTGTGATGCTTGACCATCCTCATATGTTTTAGTAGCTTCCACAGCTGGCCTATGGATCTTTTTAGCTTTCTATTTTTCCATGGGAGGTGGTGTTGATGATGTCGTTGCCTACCCTGATGTTGATGCATCTTCCGCTAATATAACTATTCTCTCAATAATTACCCCTTTTGGTGTAACATCAGTTTTCTTCCCTCTAGTGTGTCTCTTGCTTTGTTCTTGAGGTGGCACCCTTTCTCCTTTAGATTTCCCCTTTTCTAATAGAAAGTCATCATACTCACTATCAGGAATTTCTTGTCTCTTCTTATTATCAACTGTAAGGGCTACACCCTTCTTCTTCAATGCATTCACTTGTTCATTTACCCAAGACTGGGTCAGCCGTAGGATCCTACCTGTAAATTGGTCTAATGAGATGTCCTCAAGCTGCGTAAGATCAGGCACTGAGATTGTGTCATTATATATCTTCTTTTCTTCATATTCATCTACTATTATTTTGCCATCATCCCTTTTCAATTGTACTGGCACTAGAATACAATCAAATGTCCTAATCTAGTTGAGAGTTAGCCTCTGGTATTTTCTTCTTCTAGCCTCGGCTTCATCCTCACAATCTGTCCAGAAATCCTCCAAGTGCCTCTGATGGATGGGCTTCCCCATGATTTTCTGCATCCTCCCATATGGGTCATATGATCTTGCCAATGGAAATGGCTGTAATTTCATCATGTCCAGACCAGCTATGACCTTCTTGATGTTTTTTGAGTCTTGGCACATGTAACAACCCATTGTTACTAGAAACAATACTGGTGAAATCTTATTATTTACTTTGTAAGCATCCAGTATTGTGGATATCTGTCTCATGAACTCCATCAGAACAACTGCATTTGTGGTATATCTTGGGGGCATGAGGGGCTGTCCTGCAAAACCCTCTATTTTGATGTAAGAGAATGTGGTATATTGTATAAACCAGGCACCATGCCTGTATATGACTTCCTGAGCCCCCATGCTTAGTCTTTTTGTCATATCTTCCTCCATTGTTCTTACTAGATGCATAGAAAATGCATCATTCACCAATTTGTAATCTTGAAGATAATTTTGTCTTTGTAGTTGGGGATAATGATCCCATATGTGGGCATCATTTGTACTACCACCTATCTTTCCTACTATGGAAAGTGCATTGAATATACCTTTGTAAGCACATGAGTACACCACATATGAAGTCATAAAGAATGAACACTCCAAGCCCCCTAGGTTCATCAGTTGTTCATCTAGAGCGTCACTTATCATTTTAGCCCATAATGGCTTGTTATCTGTAAAAAGGCACATCATGATAACCCCATACATCCAATCTTTGAAACTTCTAGCATTAGGCTGGTCTATCACTCTATTGAGTAGGGATATCATATATTGGTACTCATTGTCGAAGTCAAACTTATACATGTGCACTGGCAATTTGGCAGCGGTAGGGTAAGGACTCTTTTTCGCCTCCATTGATACATTCTCTTTCTAGTGGTTTTCTTGTTATTCTCATACTCAACTTGCAATTTCTTTAGATCTATACTAGATACCTTCTTTCCCAATGGCAAACTAAAAGTAGTTGCAATCCCCTTGATGGACAGATCTGCATAAACCTGACCATGTTTCTCTATTCTCCTTGTCTATGGGTTGTAGTTTCTGGCACATTTAATAATCAACTCTGGAGCCTCCATAGAATAAGGGAATCTGGCTGCAGACCACATACTCGACACAAAAATGGCATCCAACAGGGTGTTATTCTTGCCATCACCCATTCTAGATGACCATGTGACTAGATCTGTGTTTCCCTGGTGTGTATCTGCAATGATGCCATATTTGAACCTTACACCCTCAGGTTGAGCAAACATAGGTTTGAGAAATTTAGCTTTAGACTTGCTTAACCTCTTGTCTTCCATGATTTCCTGCAATAAACAGGACCAGTCTTACCATACAATACTTCACACATGCATACAACATTATATTTCACTGCATGATGCACATAATATTCATTAATCATCACTTCATCATAATATGCATCACATATAACTTCAAACTAGTGAAAAGCACACTACCTGGACATGCAGAAAACAACAGTAGGAGGGTTTTAATTACTTACTTGATAACACTTATCTCCTTGATTATGCTGATGATTATATGAAAGAGATTCAGATACCAGCGATAATCACGTGTCTTATGTTGTTGCAAGCCGTGCATGTCCACAGGTAGGTCGTATGAGGGTTTGAAAGCTCTGCTCTCTGTAAAACTTGTTTTACCGCAAGGTAAATGTAAAAATGACTATGAATTCACATTAAATCTTGTTCCTTAGGTACATTAGGGCAAATTAGGGAAAATTTGATTATAACCATTGATCTTCTGTCATAAATCTACGGGCATTGCCAGGTGTTTAGATCGTGTTCACAATCGGCCGAAGTCCACAGACTGTATTTATGGCATTTAATGCTATGTGGAAAGGGAGCGGGATGATCTTCAAAAGATCGGGTGATATTCTGAAAATCAGGTGATGTTTAAAATATGACCCCCTATGTGTAATATGATCATCCGCCCTTGGTGAGAAAACTTATGCGAAAACATCGGGTGATGTTGAGAATATCAGGGGATATTCAAACATCGGGTCATGTTTAAAATGTCGGGTGATGTTGAGAATTTCACCCTTCAAAACTAAGATGACCTTTTCTCGAAATATTAGGATGACGTCATCAGGATAATGACTTGATTCACCATTGTAGCACTATGACGTCATCATCATGTTATGTAAAAGGTTCAACATTGGAAACATACCTCCGCGAGGTAAAAAGGATGGTGACGTCATCATCAGGGTGATTTTCTTGTCTATCAGGATAGGATGACATCACCGGCATATTGGATATAGGGTGCTGTTTAGCAACAGGGTGATATTTGAAATATGACCCCCGCAAAATACACAAACGGTTTGACAGGAAAACACCACTATCACTTAAAATTGACGTCCAGAGGATATCGGATCAAACGATTTATTGGGTGATAAACTTGGATCGGGGTGATCTTTCATAATATTACTAATATTGAGAAATATGACCCCCTCTAGAATATCAGGTTCGACCAGAACTTTGACTTACAATAACTTCCATTCCCTGAGGAATATCAGGGTGATCCAAAAGGCAAACCTACATGAAATTTTGTATTCTTTCCAACCATGAGGTTAAAAACATGAAACATTAACTTTGACAAACTGACCTCATCGTGGTGACTTACCCAGCCTCCTTATGCAGGATCACTTGCATGACTTACTTTTACCAGACCGCCACAAGGCAAGAAAACACAAGCTAAGCAAAAAGTTGGGTCCCTGTTTTCTCAAGTCAAAATGGGGCGTGTTGTGTAACCACACAACAAGTAGCTCGCTTTTGGTATAATAGTACCACGCGTTTGGTAGTACAGTAGCTCGCTTTTGGTATGACAGTACCACACATTTGGTAGTACAGTATTGCACTTTTGGTAACATAGAGCTGCACTTCTAGTAGCACAGTGGATCACCTTTGGTCTGCATCAAATTGCTTCTAGCAACACAGTGCAGTGCTTTCGGTAATACAGTAAGTCGCCTTTGGTACCACAGTGCAGCACTTTTGGTCAAATCTTATTTATTCTGCTAACTTGTGAGTTTTGGTGGAACTAATTGACTTGTTGCAGCTTCTTATCACTCACACAGAGCAAATATGTTTTTCTAACATGTCCATGCAGGACGAGCATTGAAGAAATATTGATTTATTGCACTAAGTCTTAGAAACATATTGCCTTCTTAAGGGATAATTAAACAAATCATTTTTGGCAATCTAAGTCTTAGGAACATACTACTTTTCTTAAGGACAATGGACATGTATGCAAAAACACCTCAATTTTCTAAGGGACAATGGACATGAATGCAAAACACTTCAATTTCATAAGGGACAATTGACAACTACAAGCATGTGTGTGCCTAATTTAGTTGCACCTTATTTTTCTTATAACGAGACAATTGAACCTTTGTTTGACGTGCTTGCTTCTTACATTTTAGTACTTCCTTTAGAAGGGCCTACTTTTGTATTGTGCTTCATCCAAAAGGGATGACCCTAAGTGGAGTTTTCCTTTGATCCGCTATATAAGAGGGATAAGGCGAAAGCCAAGTCCTAACTGATGTTAGCCTTACCCTGTGGTGCCAAACTGAAAAGAGGTGTACTAGCTCTTTGTGGAAATGATTTTCACATTGAGCAAAGTGTTTGATACTCTTAGTAGGATTGGTTAAAGATTTTAGTAGCTTGTTACATTGCTCGTAAGGCGTTGGTCCCTCAAAGTTACTAAGAACCATTCTAGATAGTGACTACCTGATCTACCTCCAAACGTTGCGGTAATCATCAGTGCAAGGGGAATCAATTTAAGCCCTTAAGAGACTCACCATTGGCTCCCTTGAGAAGAGATAGTATTCCCTCGGCCATAAAACTCTTGTGACCTACTTGAGCTTTCTGAGGGGAGGGTAAGATATCCCTACCTATCGTCTCTCGCAAAGATACAAAATGTCTGACACCTTTATGGAATGACATTTTTATCAACAGAGTATTAAGTTGTGAGCTAATCTACTGCAATGAAACCTTATCTCTAGGGATAAAAAGTTCTTGATATTGTTTGCAATTATCTTATACATGTGGAAACATTGGGCTTTTTGTGAGCCTCAAACATGCACTATCTATTGTGTCAGTCTTTTTTTTCCACTCTATTTGCTGTGTTTTCTCTTGCCAAAGCAAATCCAATCATAACCAAAACCAAATCTATCAAAATTTGCCTTTTAAAAACATCAGACCCTACTTCAGCGCCTCTAGTATTACAGCAGCTCACCTTTGGTAGTACAGTAGCTCGCCTTCGGTATAACAGTATCTCGCCTCTGGCTAAACCTACTTTAGTGCCCTGGGTATAACAGCAGCTCGCTTTTGGTCATAGTGGCTCACCTTTGGTATAGCAGTACCTGACCTTTGGCAGCCCAGTCCATCACTTTTGGTATTACAGTAGCTCGCTTTTGGTTGCACAGTCCTATGCCTTTGGTCAAATAGTACAGTGCCATTGGACCATTAACTGTGCATCAAAATTTGTCTTTCCTGAAACACAAGCAGAAACAACCTTTTGTCCTAGTGTATTCCATGGTAACCACTAGGCTCCAGCAAACTATGAAGTCCGAGTAAGTTGCCCCTAGGAAGCGCAAATCGCCTTCTCACACACCTCAATCGGGCCAATCCAATATTACTCCAAAAGTTACTCCTAAGACACCGGTAGCAAGGTCGACCAACTCTCCTAACATGCCGCAGTTGGACCACCCTAATAATCCTCAGGAAGGTAGGGCTCCTTTGGTAAGTACACCTCAATATACCACCGGTATGCCTCCGGAGTTTGTCCCACAAGGTTATACTATCGGTCAAGTCCCATCTCAAGAAGGTAGAGCTCCTTTGGTAAGTACACCTCACTACACCACTAGCATGCCTCTGGATTTTGTTCCACAAGGTTATACCATCGATCAAACCCATCTCAAGAAGAGCGACACCTTGAAATAGGTCAATCCTCGCAAGAAGATGGACAAGATCTTGATGAATTCATACAAGATCCTTGAGCCATAGCCGCCTTTGATAAAATCCTTAGTGAGAAACAAGATCATTTCTTTCGCTTGCTATTAGAGTAAGGAGCCAAATTACCCCAAGGTTTTGATCTATCCAATCTTAGCGAGCCTAACAACACCCAAGACACTATAACGGTGGTCCAAACTATGTCAACAGTGACCATACCTTTACCTGAACAAAGATCACAAGGGAGAACAATTGCACAATATGAGAATCCCCTTTATCAAAACCCAACAGGAGCAAAACCCATATCACCGCTTCTGACTCCTATGGAGGTCTACAAGAACCAACAAGATACTCGCCAACGTCAAGTGGAGCTAGCCAAACAAGCTACCATAGCTCGATCAAATATACAACAAACTCCTAAAGTGTCCACACCAATCACAAGTGGAATATTGGTTACTCCATCACGACAAGGTTTCCCACCAAATTACAATCTGGGGAACAACTACGTTGCTATGCAACAAGGGTCTCAACAAGCACCACCCCCAACATCATCAAATCTTCATATCCCTCAACCAACCAGGGTCATGCAACCCCAACCACAATAGTCTTCTATGCTCATCCTCAATCAACCTCAACCATCGCACAACACATCTACCTATGTCCCCCCACCTCAACATTCTTCTACGCTCATCCTCAATCAACCTCAACCATCGCACAACACTTCTATCTATGTTCTCCCACCACAACAATCATTCACGCTAAACTTTTTCAACACATTGCCTATCCACCCTCAACATTCTCAAAACCAAACTTCCCAAAGCTATGTTCCGCAACCACAACCTAACCCAACGAACTTTAGCTTTCCCCCACCGAACTCTTTTCTTCAACCATCACAAAGCCTACATTCTTACCTAGTGCCACCCCCACCTCCTCCAAATCAAAGCATCCAATTCCAACCCAATCTAAACCCAATGTACAACACGCATGAACCCAACCAATCATACGACCCTTATAACACCAATGCTCATGGCTTACACTACAATCTTCCGTATGGGCACCAACAACCACTTCTTGGACAATAGGAGACGTTTCAAACCCCTCCCACGACTATGGAGCTAAAACTTACGGAGGTTCAACAACAACTGTCTGATCTTACGTTTGGCCACACTAAGAAAACCTTCTCTTTGGACGAGGTGTGTCCTTATCCTTTCGATCGGTCTTGACCCATGATCCCCTTTCCTCAAAATTTCACTATTCTGAAGTTCGATAAATACAAAGGAAAAGGGGACCCAAAAGACCATCTCAGGGAATTCTATCTTGCTTTCTTTGAGGTCTCACATAGCGACACATATCTTATGTGTATCTTTCCTCTTAGTCTTGGTGGTCAAGCTGTAGAATGGTTCTCGCACCTTCCCGCAGGTATTAAATCTTTTAATGAGCTAGTAGAGAAATTTGCCACCCATTTTTCCTACAACACAAAGCATGAGATTTCCATGACTGATCTATGCAACAACAAACAGAAAAATGGAGAAACTTTCATTTCTTTCCTTCAACGATGGAGACAAATGGCTAGTAAATTCTCATTCAAGATACCTAAAAAGTAGCTTGTTAGCATATTTGTACAGAATCTCAACCAAGAATTGGGTTTTCACTTGCAAATTCTTAGTGCTACAACCTTCGATGAAATTACCTACAAAGGAATCAATATTGA
Organism: Cunninghamia lanceolata; assembly: GCA_027924645.1. Lineage (NCBI taxonomy): Eukaryota > Viridiplantae > Streptophyta > Pinopsida > Cupressales > Cupressaceae > Cunninghamia > Cunninghamia lanceolata. The sequence goes on along the minus strand of BSBN01000061.1, from coordinate 4,338,732 downwards.
GAAGGCCCTCATTGCTAAGGGTGTGGTCAAAATCTTCAAAGAAACTAAAGACACTGCTCCTCAACAACAAAATGATAAACCAAAGTTTTGGAACAAAAATAAAAACATGGTCAACGATGGGGTGGTCGATTCTAAACATGTCCAAACATTGCAAGCACCACTTCAGCTTTCCAAACCAAGTGAAGCTCCACCTCAACAGCAGCAACAAGAAAGACAACCTTATCAAAACCAACAACGACAACAAGAGTGACCTCAAAAAGATTACCCTCTACAACGTCAATTCACTCCCTTGGGAGAGCCCATAGAATCGGTCCTACAGAAGCTTTTACACAAAGGACTCATCACCTTACTGGATGCTCCCCCATATGGCAAACCTGTTTACAAAACTGCACATTACAAAGATAATGACTATTGTGAGTTCCATAGGAGCAAAGGGCATAAAACAGCCTCGTGCATGAAACTCAAGCACCTAATCCAAAATCTCATCGAAGGCAACCAAATCTATTTTGACGATGAACCACCAGCTCAACACATGAACAAGGACCTCAACATGTACAAGGAACCATTCCCTCACCATGGTCCTCCTCCTCCTTAGGATGAAGGTAAAGGTGTCAATCATGCTTCCACTTCCTTTGACTCCATTGCAGGTCATTTTGAAGAGTGTTGGTTGTCTACCCTCACAATCAAAGGCAACTCTATGGATTGTGCTATTACAACTCGTCATGGTCATGTTACCATTCGTGGTCCTACACCTAGTCTGCCAACTCAATCTGATTATAATCTTGTCAAACATCTAGGGAAAATGCTAGCACAGATCTCTATCTTGGACCTTCTACGGTCATCACCCACACATAAAGTAGTGCTAGAAAAAGCCCTCCAAGAGTCTTCAGGTCCTACCAGCATAGTGGTCACAGATTTCAAAGCTATAGTAGGTAACATTGCTTCACCCTACAATGTGGTCTTCTCTAAGAAGGACCTCCCATCCCATGATCTATGTCACAATGATGCCCTTCATATTGAGGTTCTCATTCATAAACACAAAATCAAATGCATACTCATAGATGGTGGTGTTGGTCTCAACATCTGTTCTCTACAGTTACTTAAGCAATTGGGATACTCTAAGGACCATGTCAATAGTGATCAAAGTATTACAATCAAGGGGTATGATGATGTTGAATGCCGCTCACAAGGTGTTATCCATTTGCCTATACAATTGGGCCCTGTCATCCTTGAAACTCAGTGCCAGGTCCTTGACATTGAGCTGCCTTACAACATTATCCTAGGCCGCCCATGGATCCATGCAATGAAAGCTATCCCCTCAACTTACCATCAGTCTCTAAAGTTCCCCTTAAATGGTACAGAGATCACTATCCCCGAAGACCCCAATCCTTTTGAATTATGTCATGTCTTGCAAGGCAGTTATAAGAATTGCAACCAAGTGCCTAAAAATGAGAAAGCCCTTGAATCCCCACTATATGTCGATCCTAAAACTCTAACAGAAGCCTCTGCAAGTGAACCCAATCCTCTTCTTGAGATCAAAGCTCACATCTGTGATATAGGCTTTGGAACATATGATATCTCAAAATCTTGTTGTGTAGGGCAGATGCCTTTATCCCCTAAATCTTACAGCCAACAACCCATTGCCAAAGTAACCAAAAAAGTAGCTATTCCTTCCCCAGCATTTCTAACCCAATTCCAACAGGGACAGTTATTCAAAGAGGAAACTATTGAGGACATTTCTTCTTGGCTTTACAAGGAAAAAGACCCGGTCACAATACCAGTCAAGCAATATGGCAATGGCTTAAGGATAGTTAAAAACATGGGCTATAAAGGCAAAGGTGGCCTTGGAAAATAGAATCAAGGAACTATGGAACTCATTATTGTGACAAAGAAACTAGACAAGAAGGGATTAGGATTTGGTAGAAAGGTACCGCACGCCTTGGACATCGAGGGTATCCTCGACAAGGTGGATGAAACATCTCTCATAGATTTGATGTCTAATGAGGATATCATCGATGACTCTTCCCTCCATATGACTAACCTATTCACTGAATCCTCCATCTTTATGCTATCATTCGTATCCTTAACCTCCACCACAAACACCCAAAAAGTAACACTTGTCTACCCTAAACTTATCGATTGGGACTAACAAGGGTCCCCGGTTATAGATGTATTTTAGAGTGACGAAGCTCTAGCTGAGTTCATGGGACTCTGGGATCGTATCCCTCTTGGTGATCATAAAGTAGGTTTTGTAATGAAACCAGAGCCAACAACTTATTTTGGTGAGAATGCCAAATCCTCCAGTCACAAAAGTAAAAATAAAGAAAGATCTCTAGGTGAAAACCACACTGTGGCACCTCCCGATCACAAAATAGTAAAAACAAAGGATGTATCCAACGGTGAAAACCCAACTGTGGCACCTGAGGATAGAGGATTTGACCTTCCCCTACCATCTAAGTATTAAGAGAAGTCAGCTCTCCTAGTGGAAGATTCTACAAAGATAAACCTTGGCACAGAGCAACATCCAAAGACCACATTCCTAGCAGCATCATTATCAGAAACAGAGCACAAAAATCTTAACAAATTCTTCTTACAGAGAACCATCAACTTTGCATGGACCTATGCTGATATGCTAGGGTTAGACCCTAAGCTAGTTGTCCACTATCTCACAGTTGATCCAAAAGTTAAACCAGTCAAGCAAAAGTTGAGGAAGATGCACCCACAGATAGCTCTCTTGGTAAAAGTGGAAATATAGAAGTTGTTAGATACAAGTTCATACGACCTATTGACTATTTAGATTAGGTCTCAAACATTGTACCAGTGTCTAAACCCAATGGGTGCATCCGCATGTGTAATGATTTTAGAGATCTCAACAAAGCATGTCCCAAAGATGGCTTTTCACTATCGAACATTGACCTCATAGTAGACTTGACTGTAGGTCATGAAATGCTTTCTCTCATGGATGGATTCTCAGGCTATAATCAGATAAGGATAGCAGAAGAAGATCAACATAAAATAACTTTTACTTGTCCTTGGGGTAATTATTGTTGGTGTGTCATGCCGTTTGGTCTAAAGAATGCAGGGGCAACTTATCAAAGAGCAATGACAATGATATTCCACGACCTCTTTCATCATATCATAGAGGAGTATGTGGATGACATACTAGCTAAATCTTCTAGGGCAAATCACATACAAGTTCTAGGATAGATCTTTGACAGGCTCGAGAAGTACCAAGTATGCCTCAATCCAAAGAAATGTGCCTTTGGTGTAACATCAGGGAAGCTGTTGGGATACATTGTATCTCGTAGAGGCATCAAAGTAGACCCTGAAAAAGTAAAAGCTATAGTGAAGATGCCTCCACCAAAGAACCTCAAAGCATTAAGGAGCCTTCAAGGAAGGTTGTAGTCCATTAGGCATTTCATCTCATAGCTAGCAGATAAATGTCAACCATTTCAACACTTACTCCAAAAGGATGTCTCGTTTCGATGGGACGATAGGTGTCAAGTAGCATTTGATCATATCAAAGAGTATCTAGCTACACCTCCTATATTGGTTCCACCAGTTGCTGATAAACCTTTGATATTATACATCTCAACTACAACTTCAGCCCTAGAGGCCCTTCTAGCACAAAATGATGAATCAGGAAAAGAGCATGCAATTTATTATATTAGTAGAACCTTGATGGGATATGAACTCAATTATTTACTGATGGAAAGAGCTTGTTTAGTAGTAGTGTTCGCTTCCCAAAAGTTACGACATTACATGTTGAACCAACACACAAATCTTATAGCCAAAATTGATCCATTGAAGTATTTACTAGCAAAAGCAGCTCTTACAGACAAACTAGCTAAATGGGTCATGATACTTAGTGAGTTTGACATTGAGTATGTGGATCACAAAGCAATCAAAGGACAAGCCCTGGCAGATCAACTAGAAGAAGCACCCATGACAGATACACACCCTATGGTAGCAGACTTTCTGGATGAGAATCTCTTCACTCTTTCCAACTCAATAATGTGGCAGTTGTACTTTAATGGTTCCTACACATAGCATGGATTAGGGGCTGGCATCTTATTTATCACACTTCAAAATGACTATATTCCTAAGTCATATCAGCTTGCATTCCCTTGCACCAACAATATTACCGAGTATGAAGCACTCCTCATAAGTCTCAATACAGCAGTTCAATGGGACATCATAGAATTACAGGTATATGGAGACTCACAACTAGTCATTCGACAAGTCATAGATGAGTACCAAACAAAAGATGAAAAGTTGGTCCCCTACAAGCAACTAGTGGATGCCTACAAACCACACTTTTCTAGCATCACATTTGAGCAAATTCCAAGAGAGCATAACAAAGCTACAGATTCTATGGCTTCTATAGGGTCACTTATAGACATGCCTGCAAATACACAGAAATGTGAATTCTTGATCGAGTAGTTGTTGATACCAGCCGTCGATGTTCCAGTTACTGAAATCATCTATGAACTTGTTGGTCCCAATTCCCCATGGTTTGAAGACATCTATGAATACCTTAAACATAGTACCTTTCCCTCTGACCTATCATCCACCCAACACAAAACTTTTATCCGTCGATCCTCTCGTTACATCATTCTGGGTGATACACTATATCGTCGGAGTCTCGATAGTATCCTCTTAAGATGTCTTAACACAGAAGAAGTCAAAGCTACCTTATGAGACATACACGAAGGTGTCTGTGGCACACATTCTACTGGTCCTAATCTCACTAAGAAGATACTCAGAACAGGTTACTATTGGCCTACAATAGAACAAGATGCTACACAGTTTGCTAAGAAATGTCTACAATGCTAGCAGCATGGAGATTTAATTCATGCACCAGCCCATGAATTACAGCCTGTGACCACTCTGTGGCTATTTTCTCAATGGGGTCTCGACCTCATAGGACAAATCCACCCATCCTCATCCAATGGCCCTAAGTTCATCATTACTGCCACTAAGTATTTCACGAAGTGGGTGGAAGCCATTCCCATGACCTATATCACTGATAAGCAAATAGCCAAGTTTATCCTTAACTACCTCATTTGTCGGTATGGTATTCCCCAAGCCATTATCACTGATAATGGGAGACCATTCAAGAATCAAGATGTCTGTGTTTTATGCACACAATACAATATCCAACATCGCTTTTCAACTCCCTACTATCCACAGAGTAACGGCCAAGCTGAGGCTTCCAATAAAACCATTCTCAAGATCCTCAAGAAAATAGTCAATGAAGCTGGTCGTGATTGGCACTTACAACTCAATCCTACCCTATGGGCCTACTACACTAGTATTAGAATACCAATTGGTGGCACACCATATGCCTTAGTCTATGGCTCTGAAGCCATCCTACCTATAGAGGTCAAGATCCCATCCCTTAGAGTATCCATGTAGAACCTGATTGGCGGAGAAGAGTATCGCTCTTCTAGATTAGCTAAGCTAGAACTACTAGATGAAAGGGACCTTGCCATGATTAATCATCTCCATGTCTATCAAAACCACCTCTGACGTAATTACAACAAAAAGATTGAAGAAAGACGGTTTCAAGTTGGTGATCTTGTACTCAAAGAGAATCAGAGAAATCAGGCATACTGAGAAAAGAAGGGCAAGTTTGAGCCTAACTGGTTAGGTCCCTTTATTGTCACAACAACATATGGATCAGGAGCTTACACTTTAGCTACACCTGATGGAATTATTCTAGATGAGCCACTTAACAGTGTCCATCTCAAGAAGTTTTATGCCTGATCCTCAGAATATTCTAAAAATAAAAAAATAAAAAATAAAAAATCTATCCTCTGGTGAAAACCTGGCAAATAGGCACCTTGGATAAGTACCATAGTGAAAACTTGGCAAACAAGCACTATGTGTAGAGTCTGCATCCATCATCTATCAAGTCTTTTTCATTCCTTTTGTTCACAACGCACTTCATCCATCCATAATAAAACCATTGACCTTGTTTGCATTTCCATCTCCCTATCTAGTATAGCTTGGAAATTTGTCAATGTCCACCGTCGTCATCCTATGTCTTGATCTATGTCTACAGTTAACACCGTCTTGTCCTAGGTTAGGATTTCTATGTCTTCTTAGTCAGCCACCTATACTTTTTCCTCTACCAGAATGGGGGCAATTCCTTCCTTAACCTAGGTCTAGGAGAGGTTCCTTGTTCGTGGTTCACAATTCTTCAATCATTCTTTTTTCCGCAGATAACACCCTTTAACAGACACATCGCTCCTAAGATAAGGCTGTTATCTTCTCAAACACTTTTCCTCCATCATCACATCAACCAGAACTACATATCATCTCATTTCAATCTTAAGGTACCTTGATCCCATGGATATGGGTACGTAGGCAGTCTGGAATATGAAGGAAGTATCTAGTACTCAGGTACATAAGATCTCCCCCTTTCACCTTGACCCATTCATCACTCTATCTAGAACTACATATTATCATTTTTTTATCTTTCATCATAATGTGCCTTGATCCTGTGGATATAGGGTATGTAGGCAGTCTGGAATATGAAAGATGTATCCAGTACTCAGGCACATATGATTCATCATTCTCCACTCGTTCCAATCCATTAGCACTGCCACCTTTCTAGTCTTCCATTTATCAAATTCCATTCACCTCGACTTGACTAACTCAAGTAGCAAACTAAGCACATCCTTTCAAAGAAAACGTCCTTAGCAAACCTAGAGCAAAGCGGCTTGCTTCCAGAGTCATCTACTATTCTACTATTTCGATTGCCAACATCAGCTAGTTCCAGCGTAACCAAAGCACTAGATCCACAAGCTTGTCTTCTATAGAGTGTTCCATGATCGAGACCAACGCACGCGTCTTCTGTGACATGTGGCATTTGTGGCAGCAAGATATTGTCTTTTTAGGTAGATAGCCCCCTTTAACAGACCCATAGCTCCTGCGATAAGGCTGTTATCTTTCCTATCCAATCTATCCTGAGCAACCTCTTTGGCAAGAGAATATGTTGGCTGTATGTTTACTTTGTAAGTCAGTCAATTTGCTTTATGGTTTATCTTTTGCTCCTTTGTCCATTACCTATTCAAGGCTACCTTGATTTATCTATAATCTTGGTATGTTGCGATGCAGTATGGATTGGGGGCATAGTCATTGCTTTTGTGTGCCATGTTTGAGGAATGATCTTTAGCATCTTTCTTAGCATTATATTTATCTTGTGTGTGTTACGACCTAGCATCTTACATACTAGTATTCTTCTTGCATTTAAATGTATTGAAGTTTATTTTATGTTCAAGCCTATGGCTCATTCACATGTACCAACAAGGTTATATTATGTGTAAGGGATCAAAGTTCAAACTGCTTGCTTGCAGAGTCAACGTACATGCACTTAGATATTACTGCACCTTGGTCTTTTATACCTTGGTGGCGAACTATCCACGTGCTATATCAAAAATAAGGATTGATCTTTATATACAATTGTGAAACCAATGCAACAAGCTCATCATTCACCCATCCATTTGCCCATGGCCTTATATAGTTTTCAACACAATGATCAATCAATAGTCTATTTTCTTCCTTCTCCATTATTCTTCTCTCTGGTGCATATCTGCAAAACCCACATGTTAGTTATCACACATCATAGCATCTATATCATCATACATCTATAAGTATCATGTTATCATATGTCATACATCTATAAGCATCATATAAGCAATATGTGTCATCAAATAAATCCATAATCATACATACATATCATCACATCCATGTCATCAAGAAGTGCATACACATAAAGCATGAACATCAGTGAATGTAACATGTCATCATATATATCATGTGAAGGTCATCAAAATACAAAACTGTATGTGTCTACATCAATAGGCCATCTATATACATCAATAAAGTACATCAAGCCTATCAAGAGCCTGCAAAATATACATCAGGATGCACGTAGGCATCTGTCACAATATACAAGCATCCATCATAATACAAAATAATGATACAATGTACAAATATAAATGGTCTAGTGGGTAGAGCTACCCTCCTGCTGTGGCCCCTGTCCTCCACCTGTGCTCGGTGCAGGTTCCCTTGATGGTCCTCTTCCCCTTGCTGGTCCTCCTCCCCCTGGTGGCACAAATGGTCCTCTAACTGAGGATAATGACTGCCCCGTCCTGTGAGACCCGGATGCTTCAGACCTGCTCCTATCTCTATAACTCGGTGCCTGCTGAGGCACTAGCACCACACCCACGTAGAGACCCCTATAATACTCACCCTCTCTGCCTGCTAACACAAGCTCTCCCTACACTCAGATGAGCTCATTGTATAGTGTCCTCTGATCGGCACCTAGTGCATGGCATGCCTCATCTCTCTCCCGCCTCACTCTCTGTAGTGTGGCCTCTGTTGTCAGCCATAGATGTGCCTCTGCATCTCTCTCCCTCGTCACCTGGGCTAACTTTTCATCATCCACTACTGGTGCCACCTGCACTTATGCCCATACCTATGCCTGCACCTATGCCTGTACCTGTGCCTGGATCTATGCTTGTGCCTGTGCCAGGGCTGCCTATGCTGTTGTGGCCATCTGTGTCTGCACCTCAGCTAGGGCCTCAGCCTATCTCACCTCTACCCTAGCTGCATCCCTGTCTCTCCTCACTCGCACCATCTAGAGCTCTAATCGAATCCTTCGGGCTACCTCCTCCTGTAGCAGCCATTCAGCCCACTATAAATTAGTCTCTACGATCGGATCCTCTGCCTCAGCCATCTCCACCTCTACCTGCTGGCCTCTGGCCTCTACACCTACCTGCTGTCTAGCCTCTCTAGCCTGTCATCTGATCCTAGCCTCCACACTTGGGACGAGTACCTCCCCCACTGCCCCTGCCACACCTGGTGTAGTAAGTCTCACTAGCCTGTGTGTCTTCCAGTACCTGTCGTACTCTAGCAGTGTCCCTGGATCTGCCAATCTGGAATCCCAATCCCATCTCACTGGGACAAGTCCCCACAACTCTGTCAATGTTGTAGCCAAGGGAATCTATGCATCCCAATACCTAACCTCCCTCCGGGTCCTCGCGTGTGTAGCCTCTCCAACTGGTAGTCCCTACGGCAGTCCAAACTATCTAAGTACCCACTTTGGTAGGTATCTCTCGATGGTATCTGTCCACCTCCCAAACAGGTATCGAGCCTGGTGGCAGTACATCAGCTGCTCATGCTCATCCTCCCACTCCTCGCATAGTAACCACAGCCTCCACACAAACTAGTCCATCTCATCAATCTCTCACCTCCAGTGGCTAACAGATCCCAACCTCTAGTGTGTAATAACTCCCTCATATAGAAACGCATAGGGATCTCCCCTCTCCCGATGGTGTTGTGTAATAGGTCTAATCATTGGGATGTGTTCCCATGCCCACACCTATAGAAGAGTCACCCCTGCTAAGAGACTCCAGGCTCTCCTCTACACGCAGTCGTGCATATCTCGATATAGCTGCCTTAATACACACGGGCCCTAGGCATACTGAATACCATGTGTGAACATACCTGATAATATTGTGCCCCATCCTATAGATAGTCCTTTGGATCGCCTATCTAAGCATAGGAAACTGCCAATCAGTGAAGAAACTATCCATCTGATCCTGTCACAAAGTCTTGGGACATCTGCCCACCGAATCTCACCATCGTCTATCTTCAGGTCATCTATGTAGAACACCTCCAGCAAGCCTGCCTCGCCCCATGCCGGGTCAAAATCCACTTGCTCTCCGTCAATCCGAATCCTGAGGATGTGATATACATCCTCAAGTGTCACTGTCACCTCCCCTGTCAGAAAGTGAAATGAGCATGTCTTGCTATGAAATCTCTCTACCACTGATGTCACTAGGGAGAGATTCACCCTAATGTGTGTCAGGTGTGGCACATGCCATAATCCTGCATGCTCTAGGAATGCATCCTCCTCCCATGTCAGTTGTACCACCTCATGTCCTATAGGGTGGTGTTTCTCTCTCGACATCAGCAGCGGCATAATCCTCTGCATCCATAAAACCATGTGTCAAACCTTTTTCTAAATTTCTCTATAGTCCTACCAACATCTATCCCATGCCACAAACCCTAGGACCAACTCTCCCCTTCACTAAGCTAAGGTAGTCAACCCTTCGGTCAAACCTAACTATTGAACTCTTCTAGCCTCAACCAAAAGTGCCTTGCTTTATGCAAATGTGCTACACTATTCTACCACCAGCGCCTTAATGTTTCAACATAAGTGCTTTGTTTTCTATACTAAAGGCAACATGTTTTACACAGGTGTGCTGAGCTATGTGTCCATCCGCACCCTACTGCACTTGCAAGGGTGACATGATTTTCATTCTTCCCTCCCAAACTCACCTTACTTCCTAACCATTCGCGTTGTACTGCTCTACTAGGAGTGCTGCAGCTTACTACCAACCGTGCTGCAACATGACAGCTCAAAAACCAAAAGCACTGTGGCATCACCAAAGCTGCTTTACTGACCTACCAGATGTGCTTTAGCGTGCCAAAAGCACCTTACTCGACTACCATGCACGTTACACTAGCCTGCAGCGCTTTTGGCTACCCTAAATACCTACCTAGACCTAACCCTAAACCTGCCCTAAAACATCAAATCATAAAGAGGTTTTTAGACACTTACCGCTGTCGGAGCTCCTGCTGGCCTCCCATACGTCCGCACCAGCTCCACCCGATGTTTGTGCACTGGAATTGGCATCTCTCCTCGTTGCAGGCTCCTTCCATTCTACTCTCACACTCTAAGTTTGGAGGCTCTACACTCTAAATTTAGTATCCCTTAGTGTGCAAATGAGAAGTGTGGTCCCCATGGGACCTATTTATAGTGTCCCTCCCACTTTTCTTTCTTCCCATCTCCTTCTGATTTTCCTTCTACCTTGTCACGCAATCTTCTAGTCAAGTGTCAACCCAGTCCTTCTGCCACTTCACTGTCTTTCCTCTCGAGGGGGCATACGCTGGGGCAACTACCCACATTGGGGCATCAAAAATTGTATCATGTCTTCAACAATCATTTTCTTTAAAGCAACGTTGTAAACTACATCGCATCAAAGAGGGGCAAAATGTAGACACCCTAAAATGACCAAGTCGTCGCACTACTTGCATTTCATCAAATCTTTCGAATCACCTGCATGTCAACATTAATTGAATAATCTAATTATTTAATTAATTTCATTAAATTCCTCTATATTCTTCCAAAATTAAATAATTTATTATTTAATTAAATCATTATCCTCTTTCGAATTTCAAGTCTCCATTAATTAAATAAATCTAATTATTTAATTAACTCATCTAATTCTATCTTATCTACAATTAAATAATTTACATTATTTAATTAAATCAATTCTTCTTCTAAATTTAAATAAATCATGCAAATTTATTTAAATTATCTCAATCCTCTAAAAATAAATAAAATCAAATATTTTATTTATAATCTTTTGTTCCTCAATCATGCACAATTAAATAAATAAATTTATTTATTTAATTTCAGTTATCTTCCAATTCCTCTTAAAATATCTTGTTAACTCATGTGCACAATCAGTCTTATTTTTAGAACTCTAAAAAAGGCAAATTACAAGTTGAGTTATCTATTAAATCAATCTTATTTTCATCATATCTTAATAAAAATATCCTTATGGATTGACACATGTCATGTGCACATTCATCATGGTTATTTGATTTATATCCTATGTTGATTCTTCTGAAGTATCCGGACCATTGATCGATCTCTGTTGAAACCTATATAAACCCCCTCATCTTCTTCATAAATCCTCTTCGATCACTTATTCGCAGGCATCCTTTACAGCGCTTTGAGCATACATCACATCGATTGAGCAACTTTATGATTTTTTGACATTGATCTTTGAGCACTTTGAACACTTCACTGGCTTGTTGCAAACATGGTTTCGTAGTATTATTGAGCAATCCATATTCATCCAAAGAGAACAATACAAATCTCAATAAAAGCTTTCATATTTCATTGATTTATTGGTAATGGCTTTTATTTAGATTGGTTCTCTTTATATTATGGGTTTTTGATTTGGTTTGATTTTATCATTTATCATAGTCGATTTTCCTCATACATAGATGTGGATCAAAGGGTTTGTAGATTTGTGTCTTAAGTTGATCCAGTAAATATTTGAGATGTCCGCATGAAGATTTGAAAAAGTGATGGCCACTTGAGTAAAACCGGTTCTAGCAAATGTTCAAAGGTGACATAGTGACATAGATAGGTCCGGTGAGATCTGGAAATGCAATATCTTGTTCTACAGATTTGGTGGAATGTTTAGGAAGTTAATGTGAATTGACAACTCAATTGGTTCATGGTCTGGAGGTCCGCAAGCGTCTATTCCAATATGACAGTGATGACAAACTGTGTGTTTGAGGTTCTAGATGAAGGAGAGGATGATTTTAGTAAGCAGAAGTAGTGTGGATGTTCTTGGTGATTCAGGAAAGCTTGTGGAGGTCTTTGGATTGTGTCCAATTCATGCTGGTGGTCCACATTGAAGATTGAGCTCGTAATTGAAGAAGTACTTCCAGATGATGATGTTCTTCCTAAGTCTAGCCAACCAGATGAGTTACACATCCTGTGGATGATCTTGAAGATGTTCTGTGAAGCATGGAATGTTCCTATAAGAAGATTGAAGTCCTAGATCTATGTGACCAACAACGTGTTGATCCGTGTGAAGTTTTTTTAATTAGTCATGTTATGTATGCTGACTTGGATGATTATCCCTAAGTCGATGTCTTGTATAAATAAGGAGTTGTGAAGTTATTTCAAAAGTATCTTGCGAAGATGAGAGTTTGGTAGAGAGCAGAGAAGTGAAAGGCAGAGCAGAAGTATTGGGCTTAAATGGAACTAACTCAAGCATGATGAAGATGCTATTCTTCGGTTCAAGTATGTAATAGTTATTATTCTGTAGACAGTGTGTCTCCTGTAGGCAGTGGGCCTCTTGTGAGTAGTGTGCTCGGGCAGTGAGCCCTAATTGGCATGTGCCATTTTGTTCTTCTTATTCTTTTAATAGAGAATACAATCTTGGGTTAGTCACCCCGTGCTTTTTCCCTTAACCGGGTTTTCCACATTAAAATCTTGGTGTCACATGTGTTAATGTGTTTCTGCTCTTGAATTGTTGCATTATGTTTTCATGATTGATTTGTTATTATGCTGTTGAATTACAAAGAGGATTTAAGTGATTAACAATAAAGAAAGTTTTGGACAACTGATTCACCTCCCCTCTCAGTTGTCTGTCCTGAATCTAACAATTGGTATTAGAGCTAAGTTCCTCTAAAAGAGATTAACCACTTGAAGAGATCCAAGATGTCGTCTTACAAGAAGGACAGTCCAAGGTTTGATGGAACCAATTACACTCTTTTGAAAAGCCACATAGAATATCACTTGCAATGTATGGGAATGCAATATTGGATAATAACTTCAAAGAAGTATGATCCTCCTTAGAATGGTCTGAGAACCATAGATGAAATCAAAGATGCTGAAAACAATCTTCGGGCTAAAGAAGCTCTACTAAGTGGCTTATCCAATTCAGAGCTGACAAATGTTATTGACCTAAAAACTGCATATGAGATTTGGGAAAAACTAGAATTTCTACATGAAGGAGACAAGTATGTCAAATGTGCCAAGCTACAAAGTCTGAGAGGAAATTTTGAAAACCTAAAGATGAGAGAAGATGAAAATATCACTACATTTATGCCAAGAGTAAATGAGCTTGTTTGTGGCATTAGATGTGCTGGTGGAATCTTGGATGAAGATGAGATTGTTGCCAAAGTTCTCAGATCCCTTCCTGATTCTTACAAGTATAAGGTTGTTGCTATTGAAGAATTCAGATCCTTTTCCAATATCACAAGAGATCAATTGGTTGGTAAATTAGTTGCATTTGAATTGTCTAAGTTTGGAGATGCCCCCTAAGACTGAATCTGCATTCAAAGCTAGTGCCTCTGTAAAAGGGAAACAAAAGTTTGATTTGGGAGAGAACTCTTCAAAGAAACTATCATGGTATGAAAAAGAAAGAAAAGATCTGGAAGAAGATGAAGCAGAAGCTGCTCAACTTGAAGCCCTTATTGCAAAAAGACTGCCAAGAAGATCTGGTAAGTATGAAGGGAAATTGCCTTTTAAATGTTTTAACTACAATAAGATTGGTCATTTTTCCTCAAGGTGTCCGGAAAGATTTTCAAGACCAAATGCTAACAGATCAAGATTCCAAAAGAAATGTTACTATGTTCATGAAGATGATGATGATGGAGTAACAGATGATGAATCAGAGACAAGAAACAAATCTGGAAGTGACTGAGTGTTTATTGCCATCAAGGAAGAAGATCCAATGCCTTTTAAATCTGTCAATCATAAATTGGTAGAAAGAGCTCTAGCTGCCCAAGTTGAAGAAAAGAATGATTGGGTCATTGATAGTGGATGCTCCCACCATATGACAGGTGACAAAAATAAGTTCATAGATTTGGAAAGATATGGAGTGGTAAAATTTGGTGATAATTCTGTTGGCAGAATCAGAGGTAGAGGAACCATTTCTTTTGATGGAAAGAACAAAACCAGTAATGTACTATATGTTGAAGGTCTAAAGCACAATCTTCTTAGTGTTGGATAGTTGGTGGACAAAAGCTATTATCTTTGATTCAAAAATGGAAAATGCAAGATCTTTGAAAGTCTTGAAATAGCGATTGCATCCGATACTCAAACAAAAGGTAATATCTTCCACTTGGTTGGTACTAGTAAAAGTTGTTTATTTGTTCAAATTAATCAGATTTGGTTGTGGCATAGGAGAATGTGTCATGTGAATTTTGATAATATCATCAAGATAAGCAACACTCAGGCTGTAAGAGATCTTCCAAGACTGGTAAAACCTACTAATAGTTTGTGCAAAGAATGTTAGTTGGGTAAGTAGAGCAGAGTCACATTCAAAAGTAAGGAATAGTCTTCTACTGGATTATTGGACTTAGTTCATACTGATCTATTTGGTCCGGCAAGAATCAAGAGTGTGCAAGGTGATAGATACTTCATACTATTAATTGATGACCACTCTCGGATGATGTGGGTGACTTTTCTGAAAGAAAAATTAGAGGCTCTTGAGAAATTCAAAATATTTAAGGCTATGGTAGAGAATGAAACCGGATTGAACATAAAATGTCTGAGGTCTGATAGAGGTGGAGAATTCACATTCGGTGAGTTCATAGAATTTTGTGAGAAACATGGGATAAAAAGATAGTTTTCTACTCCAAGGACTCCACAGCAGAATGGAGTAGTGGAGAGAAAGAACCAAACCATCCAAGAAGCATCTCGAACCATGATGATGGAAACAAACGTTCCTTAGATCTATTAGAGAGAAGTTGTAAGCACTGTAGTCTATACTCTTAATCGAGTACAAATCAGAAGCAATACTGGTAAGACTCCTTATGAACTCTGGTTTGGCATCACTCCCACTGTGAAGTATTTCAAAGTCTTTGGTAGCAAATGTTACATTAAAAGAGATGAATATCTAGTTAAATTTGATGCTAGAAGTGATGAAGGAATATTCTTGGGTTATTCTACTCAAAGCAAAGCATACTGGTGTTATAACAAGAGATTGAGAAAGATTATAGAAAGTACAAATGTGAAGGTTGATGAAGGTATTGAAAAACCCTCAAGGTTTTATGAATATGATGAAGATGATCAGAATGATGTTTTGGTCCAAGGAGTCCAAGCCCCTTCTGAAATTCAGATCCAGACTGATCCAGTGAATCAGAAAGAAGAGATAAGTTTGAGTGAACCCATGTAAGAAATAGAAGTGCAAGAAAGTCCCAAAATTCCCAGGTATGTAAGACTGAATCACTTTGAAGACCAGATCATAGGTGATAAAAGCAAAGGTGTTCAAACAAGAAGAAAGATTGCTCAAGACTCAGAAGAGTATTGTCTGATTTCAAAGATTGAACCAAAGTTAGTGAATGAAGCATGCAATGATGAAAGATGGACTAAAGAAATGGAAGAAGAGTTGATGCAAATTGAGAAAAATCACACTTGGGATCTTGTTCCTAGACCTAGAAACAAGAATGTGATTAGAACCAAATGGGTCTTCTAGAATAAACTAAATGAAGATGGTGAAGTAGTCAGCAACAAAGCTAGATTGGTCTGCAAGGGTTATTCTCAAGTAGAAGGAGTTGATTTTGAAGAAACTTTTGCTCCGGTGGCAAGAGTTGAAGCAGTCAGATTATTTCTTGCCTTTGCTGCCTTCAAGGATTTCAAAGTATATCAGATAGATGTCAAGTCTTCCTTCCTGAATGGTGACTTGGAAGAAGAAGTATATATTGAGCAACCGGATGGATTTCAATTGTCTGATCATGGTGATATGGTCTGCAAGTTGAAGAAAGCACTGTATGGACTCAAACAAGCCCAAGGAACCTGGTATGAAAGATTGGATAAGCATCTTTTGAAGATTGGTTTTAACAAAGGTACTACTGACAGTAACTTGTACTTCAAAATTAATCATGAAATTATCTTTGATTGTTGAAGTGTTTGTTGATGATATTACTTTTGGAGGAAGAGATAGTATGTGCAAACTTTTGCAAATCAAATGAAAAGTGAATTTGAGATGTCCATGTTTGGGAAAATAAATTTTTTCTTGGGTCTGCAAATCACTCAAACAAAGAAAAGAATCTTCATTTGTCAAACCAAATATGTGAAAGAATTGTTGAAGAAATTTGGGATGGAAGACTCAAAACCAATGAGTACTCCCATGGCAACCGGATATAAATTAAGCAAAGATGATGACTCTCCTAAGGCTAGTCAAAAAAAGTATAGGTCAATGATTGGAGGATTATTGTATCTCACTCAAACTAGACCTGATATTATGAATGTTGTTGGTCTTGTTGCTAGATTCCAAGCTGATCCTAGAGAATCTCATGTCATGGCAATCAAGAGGATTTTTAGATATCTAAAAGGGATAGTTGAGTATGGTTTGTGGTATCCTAGAGATCATGATTTCTCTCTTCAAGCATATATAGATGTGGATTGGGCAAGAGACGTGGATGACTGGAAGAGTACCAGTGGTGGAGCATTCTTTTTGGGGAAGAGATTGGTTTCTTGGCTGAGCAAGAAACAAGAGGCAATATTGCTGTCTAGTGCAGAAGTAGAGTCTATTGCAGCAGCAGGTAGTTGCACTCAAGCTTTATGGATGAAGCAAATGCTAAGAGACATCAGAGTGGAGTATGAGGAACCTCTCATAATCTTTTGTGATAATTCAAGTGCAATAAATATATCAAAAAATTTAGTGTTACATTCAAAGACAAAACATATATCCATCAAGTTTCACTTTTTGAGAGAGCAAGTGAACAAGAACGAAGTTACATTGGAGTTTGTGCCTTCCAAGGATCAGATTGTAGATATTTTTACTAAACCTCTACCTAAGGACTCTTTTGAGTATCTCAGGGAGAAGTTAGGGGTTATTACCCCTCTGGTTCTGAATTAAGGTGCACTAATGTGCATCAATCCGGTGGAACTCACAATCATATCTTGTGGTCTGGATTGATGATGGGAAGCTGCTACTCAAGGGGAGTAGCTGGTATGATTCTGAAGTGATGCAAGTATGTGCCCTTTGCCATTGATGTCAAAGGGGGAGAGAAGACATGTAAAAACAAGTGGTTGTTGATCAAAGGGGGAGAAGTAAATGAAGGGAAGACATGTGGATGGTTGTTGTTGATAGGGGGAGTTATATCAGTGAGGAGAAGTTATTGTCTTGATGGTTAAAATAGTTTTTCACATCATATGTTGCCATCAATAACAAAGGGGGAGATTGTTGCAAGTATGGGCCTAATCAGTGTTATCATTGATGTCAACATACTCCTGTTGCATTAATGATAAGGATTGGATGAATTGTATGCTGAGGATATTGAGAAAATTAGTCCTATCAGGAACAAAGAAGAATAGTAAAGACAGTAAGGTAAAGATACCAACTAAGATGAAGATCAGAAGATGTGGATCAAAGGGTTTGTAGATTTGTGTCTTAAGTTGATCCAGTAAAGATATGAGAGGTCCGCATGAAGATTTGAAGAAGTTATGGCCACTTGAGTAAAACTAGTTCTGGCAGATGTTCAGAGGTGATAGAGTGACACAGATAGGTCTGGTGAGATCCAAAAATGCAATATCTTGTTCTACGGATTTGGCGAAATGTTTAGGAAGTCAATGTGAATTGACAACTCAATTGGTTCGTGGTCTAGAGGTCCGCAAGCATCTATTCCAATATGACAGTGATGACAAATTGTGTTCTTGAGGTTCCAGATGAAGGAGAGGATGATTTCAGTAAGCAAAAGTAGTGTGGATGTTCTTGGTGATTCAGGAAAACTTGTGGAGGTCTTTAGATTGTGTCTAGGTTGTGTTGGTGGTCTGCATTGAAGATTGAGCTCGTAATTGAAGAAGTACTTCTAGATGATGATGTTCTTTGTAAGTCTGGCCAACCGGGTGAGTTACACATCCTGTGGATGATCTTGAAGATGTTCTATGAAGCATGGAATGTTCCTATAAGAAGATTGAAGTCCCAGATCTGTGTGGCCGACAGCATGTTTATCCACATGAAGTTTTTTTAATTAGTCATGTTATGTACGCCGACTTGGATGATTATCCCTAAGTTGATGTCTTGTATAAATAAGGAGTTGTGAAGTCATTTCAAAAGTATCTTGCAGAGATGAGAGTGTGGTAGAGAGAAGAGAAGCCAAAGGTAGAGCAGAAGTATTAGTCTTAAATGAAACTGACTCAAGCATGATGAAGATGCTATTCTTCAGTTCAAATATGTAATATTTATTATTCTATAGACAGTGTGTCTCCTGTAGGTAGTGGGCCTCTTGTGAGGAGTGTGCTTGGGCAGTGAGCCCTAATTGGCATGTGCCATTTTGTTCTTCTTATTCTTTTAACAGAGAATACAATCTTGGGTTAGTCACCCCGTGGTTTTTCCCTTAACCAAGTTTTCCACGTTAAAATATTGGTGTCACATGTGTTAATGTGTTTCTACTCTTGAATTGTTGCATTATTTTTTCATGATTGATTTGTTATTATGCTATTGAATTACAAAGAGGATTTAAGTGATTAACAGTAAAGAAAGTTTTGGACAATTGATTCACCCTAACCCCTCTTAGTTGTTTGTCTTGAATCTAATAAATTTTATATTATCGGAGCAATCCAGACCTCTTTCCTATCACTCTATCTCTCCTGAGTATTGCAGGAACCAGTTCTACTCAGATGACCATAACTTATTCAAATCTTCATGTGGACTTCTCAATTCTTAACTAGAGCAACCCCTGACAATCCTCTACACACACATATGGTCTGTGAGCATTGAGTCTTCATTAATTTTCTCAATATCCTCAACATTCTATTCTCCTAAAAAGGTAGCAGAATAAAGCACAGTACACCAATGACAACAAGAATATGTTGACATCAATGACAACACTGCTTTAGGCACATATTTGCAACAATCTCCCCCTTTGTCATTGATGGGAACATGTGATGTGAAAAATTGATTCAACCATCATGACAAGAACTTCTCTCCCTGACTTCTGCAACCACTTTCTTCATTGCTCCCCCTATCATCAGCAATTAGTTTTTCACATGTCTTCTCTCCCCCTTTGACATCAATGCAAAAGGACACATATTTGTAATCTTTACTCCCTCTTTTTATTTCAGACTGATTTCCAACATTTGCATATTGACTACTCCTTAGAGTAGTATCTTCTCAACAGCAATCCGGATCTCAAGATATGACTGAGAATTCCACTAGACTGATGCACATAAGTGCATCTTAGTTCTGATCAGGAGGGGTAATAACCCCTAACTTCTCTCTGAGATACTCAAAAGTATCCTTGGGAAGAGGCTTAGTGAAGATATCCACAATCTGGTCTTTGGAAGACACAAACTCCAACTTGACTTCATTCTCATTTACCTTCTCTCTCAAGAAATAAAATTTGATAGATATATGCTTTGTCTTTGAATGCAACAGTAGATTCTTTGAGATGCTTATTCCACTAGAATTATCACAAAAGATTGTGACTGGCTCCTCAAACACAATTCTAATGTCCTTCAACATTTGTTTCATCCACAGAACTTAAGTAAAATTATTTGTTGTTGCTATATATTCTGCCTCTACAGTAGACAGAGATATTGCCTCTTGCTTTTTGCTCATCCAAGAGACCAATCTTCTTTCGAAGAAAAATGCACCACCACTAGTACTTTTTCTATCATCCACATCTCCTACCCAATCAGCATCTATATATACATGAAGAGTGAATTCATTGTCCTTTGGATACCACAATCCATAATCAATTGTCCCCTTGAGATATCTGAAAATTCTTTTAACTGCCATAACATGGGATTCTTTTGGATCAGCTTAAAATCTAGCAACAAGCCCAATGGTATTCATGATGTCATGTCTGGTATGAGTCAGATAGAGCAATCCTCCAATGATTGATCTATACCTTTTCTGATTTGCCTTGGGGGAATCATCATCTTTACTTAGCTTGCATCTGGTTACCATAGGTGTACCTACTGGCTTTGAGTCTTCCATTCCAAACTTCTTCAATAATTCTTTCACATACTTGGACTAAGATATGAAGATACATTTATCTGACTGAATAATTTGCAGACTTAGAAAGAAATTTATCTCTCCAAATATTGACATCTCAAATTCACTTTTCATCTGATCAGCAAATGCTTTGTACATACATTCATTTCCACCAAAAATGATATCATCAACAAAGACCTCAACAATCAGGATGTCCTCATGATTAATCTTGAAGTAAAGATTATTATCAAAAGTACCTTTGCTAAAACCTATCTTAAGCAAATATTTATCCAATCTTGCATACTAGGCTCTTGGAGCTTACTTGAGTCCATACAAGGCTTTTCTCAGTCTACAAACCATATCTCCCTGATCAGACAACTGAAATCCTTCCGATTTCTCAATGTAGACTTCTTCTTCCAAATCTCCATTTAGGAATGCTGATTTAACATCCATCTAATACACTTTAAAATCTCTGAAAGCAGCAAATGCAAGAAACAATCTAACTGCCTCTATCCTTGCCACGAGAGAAAAAGTTCCTTCAAAATCAATTCCTTTCACTAGAGAATAGCCTTTTGCATACCAACCTTGCTTTGTTTCTTACAACCTCACCATCTTCATTTAGTTTATTCCGGAAGACCCATTTGGTTCCAATCACATTTTTTTCCTCAGGTCTAGGAACAAGATCCCAAGTGTGGTTCTTTTCAATTTGCATCAATTCTTCTTCCATTACTTTTACCCAATTTTCATCATTGCAGGCTTCATTTACCAATTTAGGTTCAAACTTTGAAATCAAACAAATCTCTTCTTAATCTTTAACAACTCTTCTCCTAGTTCGAACACCTTTATTTCTATCTCCTATGATTTGATCTTTACGATGATTCAATCTTACATACCTAGGG
Source organism: Cunninghamia lanceolata (assembly GCA_027924645.1). NCBI lineage: Eukaryota > Viridiplantae > Streptophyta > Pinopsida > Cupressales > Cupressaceae > Cunninghamia > Cunninghamia lanceolata. The sequence continues at coordinate 4,317,275 of BSBN01000061.1, read as the reverse complement.
GTTTTGGGAATTGCTTGAGCTTCTATTTCTTGAGCTTGTTCCTCATCATTTGCACTAATCTCTTGAGTTACTGGAGTTACCAGATCAATTTGGATCTAATTCTAAGTTTGGACTTGCCTTTCTTAATTTTGACTTTCATCTTGATCATCTGAATCATATCTGCAATGCCTGGAATGTCCTTCTTTGCTCTCATCAACTCTAACATTTGCACTTTCAACAATCTTTTTCAACCTCTTGTTGAAGCATTGGTAGGTCTTACTTTGAGTAGAGTATCCCAAAAATATTCCTTCATCACTTCTTGCATCAAACTTCCCTAAATCCTCATCTCTTTTGATATAGCATTTACTACCAAAAACTCTGAAATATCTTACAGTAGGAGGATGACCAAACCATAGTTCATAAGGAGTCTTACCAGAATTTCCTTTGATTTGCACCTAGTTAAGAGTTTAGACAACAATACTCATGGCTTCTCTCCAATAAATTTGAGGAACATTTGTTTCCATCATCATGGTCCTGGCAACTTCTTGAATTGTCTAGTTCTTCCTTTCCACAACTCTATTTTGCTGAGTCCTAGGAGCAGATAACTATCTTTTTATTCCATGTTTTTCATAGAAAGCATCAAACTCATTGGAAGTAAATTCTCCACCTTTGTCAAATCTCAGACACTTCAATTTCCCACCAATCTCATTTTCAACCATCATCTTGAACACTTTAAACTTATCAAGAGCTTCTGATTTTTCTTTTAGGAAAGTTACCCACATCATCCAGGAGTAATCATCAATCAGCAACATAAAATATATGTCTCCTTGCACACTTCTAATTCTAGCAGGACCACAGAGATTAGTATGTACCAGTTCCAAGCTCCCACTTGAACCTTGTTCCTTACTTTTGAATGAAATTTTGTTCTGTTTACCCAATTGACATTCTCTACATATGCTATCAGGTTTCACAAGTTTTGGAAGATCTCTTACAACTTGAGTGGAACTTATTTTGACAATGTTATCAAAATTCACATGACACATCCTCCTATGCCATAACCAACCTTGATCTGTCTGAGCAATCAAACAACTTTTGTCAAAACTGCTTAAGTGAAAGATGTTACCTCTAGTTGGGTACCGGATGCAATTTCAATTTTGGAGCTCTCCAAGATTCTGCATTTTCCATCCTTGAATTGAAGATCATAACCCTTGTAAACCAATTGTCCAACACTGAGAAGATTATGTTTCAGTCCTTCCATGTATAGAACATCATTGATGCTATTCTTACCATCAAAAGAGATGGATCCTTTGCCATGAATTCTACCAGCTGAGTTGTCTCCAAATTTCACAAGCCCTCCTTCATAATTTTCAAAACTCACAAACTTACTCTTGTCACCAGTCATATGATGAGAACATCCACTATCAATCACTCACTCATCTTTTTCAATAACCTAAGAAGCCAAGGCACTTTCCACATTTACATAGCTAACAAATTCAATAGACATCAGATCTTCTTCTTTGATAGCAATGAACACCCAATCATTTTCAGAGGAACCTCCATGATCAGATTCGTCATCTGTGACCCCTTCTTCTCTAGCTTCTTGGACATAGTAACATTTCTTCTAGACCTTGTATCTGTTAGGGTTTGGTTTTGAAAACCTCTCCAAACATCTTGAGGCAAAATGACCAATCTTATTACAAGCAAAACATTTAAATGGTAATTTTCCTTCATACTTACCAGATCCTCTTGGCATTCTTCTAGCAATAAGAGCTTCAAGATCTATAGTTTCTATTTCAACATCTTCAAGATACTTCCTTGTCTTCACAAATTTGTTTAATCTTGCAGAATAGCTTTCACCCAGATCATATTTTTGTTTTCCCTATACACTGGCCTTGAATGCAGATTCAAACTTAGGAAGAGATCACCAAATTCATTCAATTCAAAAGCTGAAATTTTTCCAACCAGGTGATCTCTTGTAACTTCTAAAATAGTCCTGATCTCCTCTATAGTAGCAACCTTATGTTTGTATGAATTAGGTAAAGATCTGAGTACTTTTGCCACAATCTCTGATTCTTCCAAAGTTTTGCCATCACACCTGATCCCACACACAAGTTCGTTTATCTTTTGCATGTAGATTGTAATGTTTTCATCTTCACTCATCTTCAGATTTTCAAATTTTCCTCTCAGACTTTGTAATTTGGCACATTTGACATATTCATCTCCTTCATACAGATTCTCTAACTTCTTCCAAATTTCATGAGCAATTTTTAGTCCAAAAACATTTCATTTCTGAATCAGTTAGGGCACTCAACAAAGCTTCTTTAGCTTGAAGGTTATTTTCAGCATCCTTGAGTTCATTTGGAGTTGACAGACCTTTCTCCGAAGGATTATATTCTTCCTTAGTTATCACCTAATAAGCATAACCCATCCATTGCAAATGGTACTCCATACGACTTTTCCAAACAGAGTAATTTGTTCCATCAAATCTCAGACTATCCTTTTTGTAGGTCGACATCCTGGATCTCCTTGGGTGGTTAAGCTCGTATTAGAGGAACTTGGCTCTGATACCAATTGTTGGAATTAGTCTGGACAACTAAGAGGGTGGGTGAATCAATTGTCCCTAAATTTTAACCTTTTCTACTCTTTTAATCTTCTTTCTTAATTTACAACCAGATTATTGATGTAAACATTTAAGCATGAATCAACACATGAGCAGAAACAACATGAACACACAACACCAGAATTTTTGACATGGAAAACCCGGTTAAGGGAAAAACCATGGTGGGGGTTAACCCACAAAAATGCGTACCCTATTAAAAGTACTTAAGAGAATAGAAGGCACATGCCTTCGGGCTCACTGCTTAAAAGAGGCTCACTACCTATAAGAAATTATGATTTACACAAAGATAATGAACTGAGAAATAGCATCAACATTCATGCTTGATTTAGTTCCTTTGTGGGCTCAAAAACTTCTGCTTCTATCTTCAAATTCTTATTTTTTGACTCTTTACTCTGTACTCCTTTCGCTCTTCTTCTTCTCTGCTCTCCTTTTGATCCTTTCTTAGGATTTAATTCATTTTGTACAAGGATGATTTTCAACAACTCTTCAACAAGTATTTATACACTTCATCAACCTTGGAATGATCAATAAGGTCGGATAAACTTAACGTGAATCTTTACACTATCGGCCAAACATAATTGAGACTTGAATCTTCCTCTATTAACAAACCACGCTTCATAAAATACTCTTTAGATCATCCGCAACACGCTAGGAACATCCAGTTGGCCAAGACTAAAAAGAACATCAACTTTAAAGAAGAAATCTTTAATAACAAGCTCAAACTTTAATGCAGACCCCAACATAGTAGTAACATGATCTAGAGACCTCCACAAGTACATTGAATTCACCAATAACATCCACTCTATACCAAATTACCAGAATCATTTTAATCTTCCTCCAAAACCTCAAGAACACTATATACCATGATTGTCAAACTAGAAAGATAGCTTGCAGAGCTCCAAACCACGAACCACTAGAGTTGATGATACATACTAACTTCCCAAACATGCCTTCAAATCCGCAGATCACAATTTTATATTACCGGAGCAATCTGGACCTCTTTCCTGTCACTCTGTCTCTCCTGAGTATTGCAGGAACCGGTTCTACTTAGATGGCCATAACTTCTTCAAATCTTCATGCAGACTTCTCAATTCTTAACTGGAGTAACCCTTGACAATCCCTTACACACACATATGGTCCACAAGCATTGAGTCTTCATTAATTTTTTCAATATCCTCAACATTCTAGTCTCCTAAAAAGGTAGCAAATTAAAGCACAGTTGACAACAAGAATATGTTGACATCAATGACAACACTGCTTTAGGCACATTATTGCAACAACCCTAACCTACTAACTGAAAAAAGGCTGCCTAAACAAAACCATTTATTGGTTCAAGAAAATAACTGCCCCTCCTTTGCAATCTACAATACTCCATAAGTTTGTGAGTCAACCAAAAGAGGTGGAGAAAAATCAAATATCTAGTAAACTATTGCAACACCTTTCCAAGAAGGAAAATATAGTCACTTACCCACCTAACTTGTTTGGCAAACTGATCAAGTGAGCAAGTAGACTGGTTGTGCTCAACTTGATACCTTCCTTGATGATTTGGATCAATGTCACTATGAGGCTGCTCCTTTTTGTTGGCTTTCAACCCAACCAGATGCCTAATAAGACATCCCCTTGAAAGCTTTGGACTAGAGAGAAAGCAATTTGAATGATTGGAAACAATATCACCTTCACTTTGCATGATATCTTGCCATGTTACTTCCTCCTCCATAGTCAATGGGTCATCCTCCTCCATTGGGGTAGCTAATAGCTCATCAAAGCTATCAACTCTTGGAAGGCTCTTAGTAAGAGTTGGACTAGGCTCAAAATACTCATTATTACTCAAGGAGATATACTCCAAAACATGAGTCTCTTCTTCAATGATTGAAGGCAAGTGTTCAAATAATGAGCTAGCCTCTTTCAACAAACCATCAATTGGCACATCAACTTCAAGCTCCTCTATACAACAGAAATGCAGCTCCTCTAACCAGTCAAGATCATGTTGTTGGTTAGGCTGCTCCATAACCAGTGACTCATTCGGGGATATAGCCACTTCCACCTCTTACTTTTGTTGTTCAAGATAACCCTCCTCCAAAGATGCTGGCCTAACATCTAAGTGTGAGCAGAAAAGCTCAATTTCAACTTGAAATAGATCCTCCTCAAGCTTTTGATTTGTAATGTCCCTTATAAGAAGATCCTTAATTTCCATCTTGCACATGAGAATTACTTCTTAAAGGAAACATTAGTAATTAAAATAATCAAATCAAGGTTAGTAACTAAATCAATAATTCAATTATTCAATCCTTAAGTCGATTCATACTTAGGGTTGTCTATTATATGTTAATCTTATTCATTTTCAAACCCTAGTGGAGATGGGGTACTATCTCTTGTTAGGTTGCATGGATCATCCTCTACAGGTAGTGCCTTTGTATGATGTAACACATGCCCATTCCACCTTAGGTCTTACTAAGTGCCCTTGTATGATGTAACACATGCCCATTCCACCATAGGTCTTACTTATTGCCCTTGTATGCTGTAGCATATGTCCATTCCACCGCAGGTCTTATCCATTGCCTAAGTATGATGTAACATGGTCCATTCCACCGCCGGTCTTATCTACCTTTTGATGTATTAATGTTGCTTCTTCCTAACAAGTCTACCTCCAATCTCTCAATGTGTTCTATGATCTTATATCATGGGTTTGTTTCTAAGGACCTTGCCTTCATTACATAAATCAAGTATGATTACTCTTTATTGGGGCTTAGTCCTAATGATGATGGATTCTCTAAGCATTTATAATCATGTTATTCATAGATGTTTAAGCTATCTATATCATGTTAGTTATTCGCTCCACCTTGACTATAACATGCTGTCATATCATCTCTATATATTTATATTTATAATTATAATAATATTTAATCACTAATATTGATATTTGTTAATAATATATTATTTATAATATTGCTTTCTTATATTACTCAATTTATCACTTAAATCTATATTTTAATATCATTCATATTATAATCCCTTTAATTAATATATTCCATATAAAAAATTAATGATATAGTTTATAGATATTAATTTATTTCTTTCTTTGGGAATATAGGTGTAGCAAACTTATCTTATTTTCCTAAGCAATTAATATTCAATCATGTCTGTAATTCAGACTCATAAATTATTAATTTTATATTTGCTTGCTTCCTTGTATTTTGTTGTGTTTCGTTGCTTCCTCCACTCTTTACCTTTATATTTTCCTAAATGGTCAATAACTGTACCTTTTCACAAAGGTCGTGTCTTTTTATAATATAATTGCCATTCATTGTAATTCACTACCAATTGTATTTATAATAGTTTGCAAGGCTATTAGTTTGCATAATATAATGTGATCGCTACTTTTAGCCCTTTTTTTTAATAAATATATTAGTTGTTACTGCCTTGATGGATTGTCTTAAAGGCAATCTAATATATTATATAATGTATGATTTATATTCATTTATATAAATATGTTTATTATATTATAATCATAATAATAATTAATATTAATATTACTATTAATATTAATATTGACATTTATATTTATTATCATTTATTATTATTATATAATAATAATATGCTATTTTAATATTTATATTTATATTTGTATTGGTTATTTATAAACATAATATATCAGTTAATATTTAAAATATTATAGATTATATCATATAATATTATATATATTTATTAATGGACTATGGCCGGAATATTTAACATGACATTTTAAATCTTTAATTTAAACAATGCCTTAATATGGGGACATGACAACCCTCCCCACTCAAGATTGCTTGCCCTCAAGCAATCACAATTAGAATTAAAGGATTAGACAAAAGTATAGGCAATAATAATAATAAATTTAATATTGAAGTATACATAAGATGTTAAAATGGTAATAATAAATTTAATGTTAAAGTATATAATACTTTTTTTAAAAAAATTTAAATTTTTTTTAATTTTTTATTTAACTATTATTCACATGATGGCAGGATGACTGCTCTGATATCACTTGTAATGTCCCTTAGAAGAAGATCCTTATTTTCCATCTTGCACATGAGAATTACTTCTTAAAGGAAACATTAGTAATTAAAATAATCAAATCAGGGTTAGTAACCAAATCAATAATTCAATTATTCAATCCTTAAGTCGATTCATACTTAGGGTTGTCTATTATATGTTAATCTTATTCATTTTCAAACCCTAGTGGAGATGGGGTACTATCTCTTGTTAGGTTGCATGAATCATCCTCTACGAGTAGTGCCTTTGTATGATGTAACACATGCCCATTCCACCTTAGGTCTTACTAAGTGCCCTTGTATGATGTAACACATGTCCATTCCACCGCAGGTCTTACTTATTGCCCTTGTATGATGTAGCATATGTCCATTCCGCCGTAGGTTTTATCCATTGCCTAAGTGATAGGGAGGACTCTAGGCTGCCTGCTTTGCATCCTGTAGGTGTACAAGACTATTTGACAACACTAGCCTTCCTACCAATTCAAGGTGCTAAAAGACATACTCTTTGCAGAGATGGAAAACTCTACTTCTCTACTTGGTGTGGGACACATACCTTGTCCTCACTGCTTCCAAGATACTGCCTCAATGGCACATAACTTTCTGAGCCCATTGCCCACCCTTCTCACTCTGTTCAAGGGTCTAGACTGCTTGGTGCTCACTTTCTTTCTCTCTATTTTCCACCCCTGCAAATCTATTTTCCTACTTGTTTATCTAGCCGGACTCCTCACTGAGCTCGCCTAGAACAAGCATGCATTGCCTCTAGCCGGCAATCTGACCACCTCACAAAAGAAAAACAAACAAAAGGCATGCCTCTGCTTGATGACCTCCATACTGTACAGAGGAACTCGAGGAACATCAATGCAGAGTCATGTTTTGAAAAAGAAAACAAAATTGCAGAAAAGAAATGACTAATCTACTTCAGAATAGCGAGCTGAAAATAGAAAAGAAATAAACAGATTGATCGAACTGCTGTATTTGATATTTATCCAAAAATTCTGATTACATCAAAATGCTTCACACATCAAAATTCACTTCTTCGATTCTTCTTCTGTTTTCCCCTTACAGAAAGAATGCTATATCATTTATACTTGCTCATGTCCGTTACAAGACGGTTCAGTTACCAGAACTGTTCATTTTCTAACTGTCGGTTCAGTTCTGCAGTTTCTTGGCTATTACATTTCTCACCGTTTTCCTTTTTAATCTCCATCGCCAAATCATGCCTATCGGTCAGATTTTCATCATTTCTGCCAATCATATAACCATACGCCGATCTAACAATTATCGGCCAGACCATAATCCATCGGTGTAGCTTTTTTATTCGCTCACTGATAATGTTTTTTATGCCGACAGCCATCCATAATGATGAACTGTTGAACCATTGAACTTCAACAGCGAGGTTCAATCGCGGGGTTCAACGGTGAGGTTCAACCTCCAACACAATGACCAACAATTTCAACTCTGCCATCCTCTATTGCATGAACCCGTTGAACCGTTGAACTTCAACAGCGGGGTTCAACTGCGGGGTTCAACGAAGAGGTTCAACGGCGCAGTTCAACCGTTGAACAAAATGATCATCGATTCCAACTTTAGAAATTAGAATTAATAAACTTTTGAACCTTTGAACCTAGGCGCGAGGTTCAACTACGGGGTTCAACCGAATGATTCAACTGCAAGGTTCAACCGATCAACAAAATGACCAACGATTCCAATGAACCATTGAACCTTGGCGTGGGGTTCAACCGTGGGGTTCAACAAAGAGGTTCAACTGAATGGTTCAACGGCGCGGTTCAACCGCGAGGTTCAATCGTTGAACAAATACCAAACACCTTCAACTTGAATTTTCACTTGGCTCAAAAGCTGATCAAAAACAAAATGCTTCTCCCACCAAATGCATTTTCAGAAAGCTCGAAGAAAACTCGAAAAACAAAACTACATGCTGCAAACTCAAAATTGAAAAATCAAAACAACTATGTACGGCTGCATTGAGCCTTGGCGCTCCTGCACCACTAAGTATGATGTAACATGGTCCATTCCACCGCCGATCTTATCTACCTTTCAATGTATTAATGCTGCTTCTTCCTAACAAGTCTACCTCCAATCTCTCAATGTGTTCTATGATCTTATATCATGAGTTTGTTTCTAAGGACCTTGCCTTCATTACATAAATCAAGTATGATTACTCTTTATTGGGGCTTAGTCCTAATGATGATGGATTCTCTAAGCATTTATAATCATGTTATTCATAGATGTTTAAGCTATCTATATCATGTTAGTTACTCACTCCACCTTGACTATAACATGTTGTCATATCATCTCTATATATTTATATTTATAATTATAATAATATTTAATCACTAATATTGATATTTGTTAATAATATATTATTTATAATATTGCTTTCTTATATTACTCAATTTATTACTTAAATCTATATTTTAATATCGTTCATATTATAATCCCTTTAATTAATATATTCCGTATAAAAAATTAATGAAATAATTTATAGATATTAATTTCTTTCTTTCTTTGGGAATATAGGTGTAGCATACTTATCTTATTTTCCCAAACAATTAATATTCAATCATGTTTGTAATTCAGACTCATAAATTACTAATTTTATATTTGCTTGCTTCCTTGTATTTTGTTGTGTTTCATTGCTTCCTCTACTCTCTACCTTTATATTTTCCTAAATGGTCAATGACTATACCTTTTTCACAAAGGTCGTGTCTTTTTATAATATAATTGTCGTTCATTGTAATTCACTACCAATTGTATTTATAATAGTTTGCAAGGCTATTAGTTTGCATAATATAATGTGATCGCTACTTTTTAGCCCTTTTTTATTTGTAAGGCTATTAGTTTGCATAATATAATGTGATCGCTACTTTTTAGCCCTTTTTTTTATAAATATATTAGTTGCTGCTACCTTGACGGATTGTCTTAAAGGCAATCTAATATATTATATAATGTATGATTTATATTCATTTATATAAATATGTTTATTATATTATAATCATAATTAATATTAACATTTATATTTATTATCATATATTATTATTATATAATAATAATATGCTATTTTAATATTTATATTTATATTTGTATTGGTTATTTATAAATATAATATATCGGTTAATATTTAAAATATTTATAGATAATATCATATAATATTATATATTATATATATTTATTAATGGACTATGGCTAGGATATTTAACATGACATTTTAAATCTTTAATTTAAACAATATCTTAATATGGGGACATGACAACCCTCCCCACTCAAGATTGCTTGTCCTCGAGCAATCACAATTAGAATTAAAGTATTAGACAAAAGTATAGGCAATAATAATAATAAATTTAATATTGAAGTATACATAAGATGTTAAAATGGTAATAATAAATTTAATATTAAAGTATATAATACTTTTTTTTTAATTTTTTAATTTTTATTTTATTTTTTATTTAACTATTATTCACAGGATGGCAGGATGACTGCTCCAATACCACTTGTAATGTCCCTTATAAGAAGATCCTCATTTTCCATCTTACACATGAGAATTACTTCTTAAAGGAAACATTAGTAATTAAAATAATCAAATTAGGGTTAGTAACCAAATCAATAATTCAATTATTCAATCCTTAAGTCGATTCATACTTAGGGTTGTCTATTATATGTTAATCTTATTCATTTTCAAACCCTAGTGGAGATGGGGTACTATCTCTTGTTAGGTTGTATGAATCATCCTCTACGGGTAGTGCCTTTGTATGATGTAACACATGCCCATTCCACCTTACATCTTACTAAGTGCCCTTGTATGATGTAACACATGCCCATTCCACCGCAGGTCTTACTTATTGCCCTTGTATGATGTAGCATATGTCCATTCCACCGCAGGTCTTATCCATTGCCTAAGTATGATGTAACATGGTCCATTCCACCGCCAGTCTTATATACTTTTCGATGTAATAATGCTACTTCTTCCTAACAAGTCTACCTCCAATCTCTCAATGTGTTCTATGATCTTATATCATGGGTTTGTTTCTAAGGACCTTACCTTCGTTACATAAATCAAGTATGATTACTCTTTATTGGGGCTTAGTCCTAATGATGATGGATTCTCTAAGCATTTATAATCATGTTATTCATAGATGTTTAAGCTATCTATATCATGTTAGTTATTCGCTCCACCTTGACTATAACATGTTGTCATATCATCTCTATATATTTATATTTATAATTATAATAATATTTAATCACTAATATTGATATTTGTTAATAATATATTATTTATAATATTGCTTTCTTATATTACTCAATTTATTACTTAAATCTATATTTTAATATCATTCATATTATAATCCCTTTAATTAATATATTCCGTATAAAAAATTAATGATATAATTTATAGATATTAATTTATTTCTTTCTTTAGGAATATAGGTGTAGCATACTTATCTTATTTTCCCAAGCAATTAATATTCAATCATGCTCATAAATTGTTAATTTTATATTTGCTCGCTTCCTTGTATTTTGTTGTGTTTCGTTGCTTCCTCCACTCTCTACCTTTATACTTTCCTAAATGGTCAATGACTATACCTTCACAAAGGTCATGTCTTTTTATAATATAATTGTCGTTCATTGTAATTCACTACCAATTGTATTTATAATAGTTTGCAAGGCTATTAGTTTGCATAATATAATGTGATCGCTACTTTTTAGCCCTTTTTTTTTATAAATATATTAGTTGTTGCTACCTTGATTGTCTTAAAGGCAATCTAATATATTATATAATGTATGATTTATATTCATTTATATAAATATGTTTATTATATTATAATCATAATAATAATTAATATTAATATTAACATTTATATTTATTATCATATATTATTATTATATAATAATAATATGTTATTTTAATATTTATATTTATATTTGTATTGGTTATTTATAAATATAATATATTGGTTAATATTTAAAATATTTATAGATAATATCATATAATATTATATATTTATAATATTATATATGTTTATTAATGGGCTATGGCTGGGATATTTAACGTGACATTTTAAGTTTTTAATTTAAACAATGCCTTAATATGGGGACATGACATGATCATTCAAATCAAGGCTTCTTTCACATATTTGTTCTTGGATCAACACCTTATCTAAATGGTCCTTGTCACTGTACCAGTTGGATACCGAAAAATAGTTATCAATATCCTACTGCATTGGTTGATCCTTTGAGATAATTACTAAAACATTTTCATCCACTTCAATAAAACTAGGAAGCTCATCAGTAAAAACAAACAAAAACTCATTTTGGGAATTTTTTCTTGTTCAATCTTTTGTTGCTCTAATTGAGAACATTCCATAGTTAAAAGCGATAGATCTACCCTTCTAATCTTCTCCCAGAGGAGTGCAACATCCTGATCAAAAAGTTCCTCCTTAGATTCATCAAGTGGGGAAATTTGGGGAGCTTCTTGCATTTCTTGCAAGGAATAATATTGCTCAAGGGGTTGTTTTGTTACTATTCTAGGCTAAAACTGATCATTTTCTTCAACTTGCAAGGGATGAAGGCTTTTGAAACTTGGGATTTCAAGCTTAAGAGGCTAGTTTGGGGAGTTAAAGATCTTTTTCTGCCTAAAACTTGGAATCTCAACTTCAGGAATACTAAGAGGCTCATTTTGTCTAAAACTTGGAATTTCATACCTACTAACCTCCTTCTGAAAGGGTAGATCTAGAATGACAGGAGCTGCTTGGACCTCATGTCTTTGTGATTGAGCAAACAAAAACTTGATCTGCTCCTCTTTTGCAGCTAACTCCCTCTCGATCTTTTCTTCAAACTGTATCCTTTGTGTCTCCAACTCCTATTCATGAAGGTAGGCTTGATAATTCAACTCCTCCTACTGCAAATTATACTCATGCTACCTCTTGATCTCCTCTACCTGCTTCATGAAGTCAAACAACATACCATTTATGCTTGCAATCTTCTCTTTTTCATGCTCTTGGAGCTTGCTTTGAGTATATGAAGGCTGATATGGAGGCTGAGCAAGGGTGGGTGGGTGGTAATTATATTGGGCATGCTAGTTTTGAAAAGCCATGGAATTGAAAGTAGCAGCATGATTGGTCTAATATGGTTGATATAGATAAGTGACATTTTCATTGTATGATGGATGGTAGGACATATTTTATGAAACATTGGCTTATTCATTCATTGAAAAGTTGGCAAACAAGCACAAATTAGATTTTTTGAAATAAACTAGCACTTAGATCTGCATGCAAAATTAGAGAATGGAGTCACCAGGTATAACTTAAAACCTCTAAAGGCTGGCAACATTGTTGCATATACCAAAATAGAAACTTAAAACTTTGAAAAACTTTCTCCTAAAGAAGTTTCAGAGTCCCACTGGGCGTGCTAAAAACTGTTGTCAATTAGGATTGCACCCTAGCTAAGTTAGACTTAACTCTCCTGTTGAAACATGGAAACATTCTCAAGATGTAGGTAACTTATGATAAGAAGGAATCTCTAAAGAGGGTTGGTTCCCCTGGAAGATCACCTAGACTAAAATGATTTATCTGAGCAAAAGGATAGAAAGATAACATGAAATGGAATCCTAAAACCTAAAGGGTGATGCACCAAAACTTAAGATTTATTCTAACTCTACTCACAATCAGCTCTTAAAACAATAACTTTCACAACCTCAACTAAAACACACAACACAAAAGTGTCTTGCATGAAGGTTTGGAAATAAACACAACATGCAACTTGTATTATATGAAATTTTTGCACTCACACTTGTAATAATAGGACATAAAAAGGACCCAATAGTTGGAATCACAATGATAACATCAAACTATTATTGCAAAATGAGACAAAAATGATGAGATAGGAATTCTCTGCTACTTTTATTGAATTGAAAGGAGTATAAGGACATGACAATCTAAGTACAAATCTAGGATTACAAAGCTCTCTGCAAGTATTCAAGAGAGTAAGAAGCAAATCTAAACTCCCTAAACTAAGTCTCTTCCCCCTATATATAGCCAAAAGACTTTCTAAAAGTGAAAAGGGATTTTGCACTTGCTATTTATTTTCTGCATTTATTTGACATCCATTAAAGTAATTTATAAAATATTACTTTAATAATGCCTTATATTTATCTACAGTTTCAAATTTGCAAAATAGAAAGAGGGCCCACCTTGCCTTTTACAACTTGCAAAAATATAAATATATGGAAAGTTTACCAATATGTGCAAAGTTTATAAAATATATGCAAAGGTATTTAGAAATATCTTATACATATTGATGAGCATCTAAAAATAAACCAAGGTATTGATTTATGCAAAAATCAAAGGCAAAAAAAATTGCCTTATAGAAAAAGCCACGGCCTTTTTGCATTTTGTTTCTTTATTTGGCACTTAACATTTTTGACTCCAATTTGGGTGCCGCCATTGTGAACATTCCTTGAAAACTATGCACTGGGTTGGTGAGAAATTTTGTTTTATATCTTCTAATTTTTGTTCAAAAATCTCAAAAACCCAGATCTTATTTTTGAGATATGACTGAAACACGCGACTGCTACCTTCATTTTGCTGTGTGTTGTACCTCTGACTGTTCCTCAAAAACTACAAACTGGATTGGTGATAAATTTAAAGGGCTTTTTTGTGTTATTGTCTTCTAATTTCTATCGAAAACTATCAGAAACCCAGATCGTATTTTTTGAGATATGACTGAAACATGTGACTATTGTCTTTATTTTGTAGGGTCTTTATGTGATATTGCTGCTCTTTCAAACTGTTTCCACATTCCTCTTAAGACTTGGGGGCAGCATGCTAAGATCAACCCTTATGGGAGCCCATTTTTCACCACATGCTAAAATATCATCAGAAATGAATTATTAACAAGATTTCACCTATACCTTAAATATAATGAAATTGTTTCAGCTCTACCAATTTGAGCTGCAGGTGAAAAATTGGTAACAACTACAAGGTTTGGTAAAGGTCTAGAAGACTAACTTAGTCAAAATGGCTAAGTATGGGCAAGCTACAGAGTATCAGAGATTGGGTCAGTATGCCTCCATAGTTGGAGATCATTATATGTGGTTCAGGTATGTTGTTCATAGATATTTGATGATCACATTTCCAGTGTTCAAGTTTTGACTTCCTCTGGAAGTCATATGGTGAATTGTCTAAGTTCGGATGAATAGAGTTAAGCCTGAAATAGTGTAAAGCATCTAAGTATTCTAGTCCGCATTCCTCCGCTGTTGAGTATTTTGATTTGTAGTTCTAAGGCAATGTAGATACATGTCATAAGCATCTAAATTTAGATTTGTAGTGCTTGAAGTTCACTAGATCATATTTGACAAGTTCTTTAATATCGACTTTGAGTCTAACAGTATTTCTCTGTGACAGAACACCAGTTCTAAGATCCACATTTCTCTATGAAAGAATATTATGCTGTGTGGTTCTAAAGGCATGCTAATATGTTCATAATGAATGTTGTCTATGATTTTCAGAGTCTCATATGGTCCACATTGGAAGTTTTGGTATGACAATTGAACTGGTCAAGTGTGTACTTAAGGCATAAACCGACAAGCAAGTTAGATTTATATGCCTTGAGGATATATTGTTTGAAGAATTAATCCAAGTGGTTGAATGATTGATGCCGACCTATATGAAGACTATTGTATGATTATTTCAGTCTGCATTCATATTTGTGCACAAGATCAAGCCAACAAGGTATAACACCTGTATACACATTTCATGTATGGCTTGTCAATCTAATTGTGAGATGAATCTTGTTGCGGATATATATACTCAATGGATTTCGGTGTTGGGTGAGTGGAAGTGTGAATAGAATGTGAATTCCATGATTGTACAACCTAAGGCAGTTATGTGATTAGCGAAAGATATTAAAGGCAAAAGGACAGAAGTATATGTGAAGCAGAATAGAAAAGCAAGGTAGATAATATGAAGTCCTTTGAATCTGTATACTGAACAAATTGGTACTGTACCATAGCATTTTGTAGATGCACCTGTAGTAGCCATCTCTTGGCAGTGAGCCAATCCTTCTTCTATCTTCTCTTCTATTTGACAATTAGCCTTATGCAGTGAGCATTTCTTTGGACAGTGAGTCCTTGGGTAGTGAGCCCTAAGGTAGTGAGCCTTCATGTAATTCAATATTGCTATCATAATATATTGTGAGCTAACACTCATCATGGTTTTTCCCTTTTTGGGTTTTCCATATAAAATCCTGGTGTCTATGTGTTATGAATTTGTGGCTTCTCTTCTTGTGTTTACTTTTCTTTCATGTTATTGATTTTGGTAAAAGGATTAATAAATGTGTGAATGAATTTTTTTTTAGAATATTGATTCACCCCCCCCCCCCAATATTCTTTGTATTCAACAATGAGTAGTGGACTCAGGGAGATGGTTGCCACATAGTAAAATATCGATTTTTGCATGCAAAAAGAGAGCAGTTAATAGGAGAGGTATTTTCATGTAGGAAAGGAAGGTAGATTAGGGATTCAGATTTTCTAGATTTATTTTCTTTCTCTATGGAGTCTTCTTCATTATTATGGCCCATAAGATTATTATTCATTCAACAACAAGAGGGAGAATAAGAATAAGATTTTAAGTAACACTTAGGCCTTTGTGCCATTTCTCACAACTGATTGTACATTGAGGAATTATGCTTCTGGCCTCTTGTAATCTATTCTAAATTCACTAGTGAAGGGAAGATTGACATTTTGTGCCCAAAATTTGTCTTTATTGAATTTTCTCTCATTCTTATTCAAGCATTTAGCCTTGGTTTATCTATTTGAATGATTGATGATCAATTATTTATTAATAACTATGCATATGAGTGACCTTTATATCAATAATATATTATCATAATTTAGGTAGTCATTAAATCCTATGCAATTTTTAAAGTTAGTAAGAGGTTCCAAAATATGGTGTATTACCTCAAAATAGTTTTATTTTCATTTTTTTTTCTCTTCTCTCACAAAATATGAACAGAATTCCTGGAAGATCCTACAAAGAACTAGCTTCTAAAATCTTGGAGTTTATCTCGCATGCCACATCCCACATTTGTGAGGTTTCCCATGTTAGTGTAGGCTTGCATATGGGTGCATCATTTAGGTGCAGATCTGAACATCAACAATTCCTTTGCTAATCTAGTACATGCATTCACTCCTCATTTCCAATCTAACATAGAATCTAAAGTCACCCTTATACATTTAGTGCATTACAAACAAGATCCTACTAAAACTATTAAATACTATAATTCTCACTTCTTTTCATTACTTTTCACATGGAATTCAATTCTCCTTATTCTATACTCCAACCTTTATTTTTCAAACAACTCCTGACAAGCTGTTGTAAGGTCCTAACACTTTAGTTAAAAATATGTCAATTATGTCGACTAGGAAGTGTCCAAGGCTATATGCAATAGGAGATATTTTTGGCCATCTCACTTAGTAAGATTTTCTAAATTTTTGAAAATCTTGAAATAGAATTTGAACTAGAAAGCATGAAATCCTTAAGCTAAAAAGCATTTGAATTGTTACTCTAGAAAGCATGTAAACTTATCTAAAAATAAACACTTTGCAATTTAACTATGAATGCAAAACAAAGACAACTAACTACTAACTGAAAGTACACCTAACATCTTTTAATCAATAGCTAACAACAGTTTTATGAACAAAGTGGATGCTCTAGAAATTTCAAGTAAATAAAATTTAGAGATCATTAACTTAAAAACACAACCTATAGGAACACATAATAGAGCTAAGCACAAAGTAACATTTATCTAAACATAGCATTCACAGAATAGAAATGACAACATTAATAATAAAAATACTTATCTACTCTATAATCCCTTGAGTGGCCAACTCTTGGGCATTCCTACTATCGGTTCAAATCACATGCGATACTCTAGCAGCTTCAAAGTAAATCCCATTCACAATACTTCCATTACTCAAAATCAGATTACTCAAAACAAAACTGGCGGTATTCATTCATTCATGTCATAAAAGTATAACAATATAGAGAACATAACTGAATAGTATTTAGAATATATCATAACCGCATATCATTGTTTTGAGCAACTACATATATATACTGCACTACTACAAAATCCTAATTTGTAGATGGCAGGTAAATGCCATTGAAAAAGTCTTAAACAAAATTACAACTAACTGGATGTCTTTTAATTATAACACAGCAAAGGCTATGAGTGGAACTATAAAGTCTTGAGCATGTTGAAAAGAAAATAATAGAATTGCTTTAACAGAGTCTACAATGTATGCCTAAATTTTTGGCACCCTAAATTTCCAATGCTCTGACTCCAACCACTTTGAAGTCCACTCCTTTTGTTAGGCAATACCTATAACCCTGCATAATTACACAAGCTCTACAGCAATTAAGTCAACATTAGTGGCTAATTTCAATCAATTTGAAAATAAAGATTTATACATATTTTATCAAAAATAGATAAATATTACTTCTAAAAATAAGAAAATTGGTATGGCTAAGGTGATTAGTTAGGACAAAAAGGGTTATATGGCCTATTATAAAAAAGAGGTTGTTTATACCTCATCAACTCCTACCTCATATTCAAGAGAAAATGTTTTTTACCCCTCATTTCTCTTCCTAATTTTTCTATGGGGGCCATCAAGGTTGAATAGATACTCACATGGATTAGGACTACCTCTTCTTCAACTCCTCATTTAGATTCCCTATTTAATGCTTCTCTAAATAACTCTCCTCCTATCTTGCAAGACACAAAAAAGAAAAGAATTTTTACACCTATTACAATTTAGATAAACAAATTTCCCCCCTTCTCTTCAAAAAATAAATCATCCTTCCATATCATGGATTTTAGAAAACCTCCTAAACAAGATATATCACCTTTTTTCTTATTCATATCATAAGATGTTAGGCCACTCAACCAATGTGTTGAGCTTTAAAGAATAAAACATAAGATCTCACTGATGCGACTGAACATACTTTTTTCTCATCATGATGCCCCTTCCCCTTCCTCTCCTAATACCAACTATGATTCTATTAAAGAACCTAACCTAATACATGATCTATTATTCACCTATGATACACATGATGATAACTATGATCCTCCTAACATGCCTACACAAGATAGTTTCCCTCCTAATACTTATGTCACTTCTATGCCTACTCTTAGATGTACTATGGCTACAAAAGCCATCCCTTCCTTTAAAATATCCTATATAAGACCATTATTGATGATCCTCCTCTATCTATGTTATTTGCCAAAAGTTCAAGTAGTTCTTCTAATCCTCCTACAAATGACTCTCCTTGCATAAACAAATTTCACCAACAAATTATGTCATATTGGATCCATTAGATAATATCTATTACATTTATGTTATTTATTGACCCCACCTTGACTTCCATACCCCTTCATTTACAACTCTCTATGTGTTATCATATATATTGTCTATTCTTCAAATTATTCCTTGATTCACATATGTGACTTTTCCATTCTATCAACATCACCATTACCTTAATTAACTTCAAATCATTGTACTTGTCCATTAGTATTCATGTGATATCATCATTATATTGTTATATTTGTACCTTCATTCACACGACATCTTGAGAATGTTATCACATGGCAATAGATTTACTTAATGACACCTCTTGTTTATACAACCTAGAAGGCCTAGATTTTTGTCAACTTTTTAAATAATTCATGGCTACATATACCCTCCTTACATGATCTTTCTTCCTATTCCCCATTGCATATTAGTTATATCCTCCCATGTTTCTATTAGTGGACTTAGTCATGTTAGTTTTAGATTTTGTAGCTTTCATTATCCACATTGATATTGTCATTAAATTATTGTTAGCCTTATTTTCATTCACCACCTTATGTTAGGTAAATATTCCATAATTTATCCATTCCTTGGATTTCCCCTCTTACTTTCTCAATATCTAATCTCACCTATCATTCCTAGAGGCTTATCTAAAAATCTCCCTCATTTTCACTCAACAAATTGTGTTGAATCTCAAAGAGTTAGGCCACTATAAGCCACAATGAAAAGGGATGAATTATTCAAAATATATTCACTCAACCAAATTCACATATCTTTTTATCATGTTGTTACTTGCCTAGTATAGTCTTTGATGATGAGCCCTTGCATCTTACTTATTGCATTGGGTTAGACTTAGGAGGTAATGTCATCCAAAAGCACAACAAAGAAAATATCAAAAAGTAGAATGCATGCGATCATATCAAAGCAAAGAAAATCAAATGAAAATGAATTGAAAAATTAAAAGTATGCACACAGAATCATAAAAGAAAAATCTAAAGCAAAGAAAATAAAAGAAATACCTTCATCTCAATTTTGACACAATGCATTCCCTTTATCTCACACAATTGCTTTAGGTGGATTCCTCTTGATGATTATTCCCCTTCCCCTTGATCTATCATATTGGCTCTTTAGCTTTGACTTGTGAGTTGTAGACACCTCTTTTCCCTTTTCTTATATCTAGCATGGACTTAGAATGGTTCTTCCTACTTAGAATATCCCTCCATCCCCTCATCTCACCATTCTCTAATCACTTGTATTCCTTAATCTTTAAAATCTAGGACTACTCATTAACTAGTTCTTTGAATTGCTTAGGGAAAATACACATATATTAACTTATGCCCCATATTTCTTCCTTGTACTATATCCTTTCCCTCACATTCCTATCACACCTACCACATCCTTATATACATATAGCATATGATGAATTATAGTTAGACAAAAATATTACAATCTTGGTGCATAAGCTTAGGGTGTCATCTTGTCATCTACTAACTTGTGGTTTATTCCTATTCATTTTCTTGTTTATTCCTATCCTCACATACATAAATTCTATCTTCCATTCTATTCCTATTATATAATTATTATACCTTTGTTTCGTACTACTATTCACATATATCATACCATCTCATCATAACATTATCATTCTTGATCTCTTCACCACTATGTTCTTGTTATCTTTCCCTTGGGGGCATAACCTATTGTTTCCCTCTCCCATCTTACATCTACATCATATACTTCAACTATTCAATATCACATCTCTATTACCTTTTTTATGCTAACTATCTTCTTTTCTATTTTCTCTTTTCCCATTTTCCTATATTATCCTCACTAACCTCTTATTGGGGGCATATCCTTATTACTCATATGACTTGGGATGTTACCTCAACTAGATGTTTTTTTTTTCTTTTAATCATTATTAATTCCTTGTTACTATTCTATATCACACACTTAAGCTTCATGATATTTGACACTTATTCATCTCATGCCAGCTCACCTAAGGGCATCTTATTTCATCTTACCTTATCATTTTCCATCATTGGGGACATTACCTACATGTTCCCTATTTTCCTCTTTTATCTTATCATCATATATACCTCAAGGCATACTATCTTTTTTCCCCTTATCATCTAACTTAAATTGACTGGATCTCATCCTATTGGTAATCAATTTATGGGGGCATATCCTCTACATATGGTTTACATCTTGATAATATCAACATCATCATAGTTGGGATTGACTTGGCCTTTTTATTAGCAAGTGGCTACCACATAGTCTTTGGTATCATCACCGCATTTTCACCTTTTTGTTGTAGTGTGGCTCTTTCTACCTATGGTTGGCCTTATTTTGGGTGGCAATTACATATAGTTGAATGGCAACTACATAACTGCCATCATTTACCTTCTTAGCTAGTTTGGGTGATAACCACATAACCATCATCATGATGATTATATTAGTAACCATTGTATTTTTTAAGGGATGTTTTAACTATGCAAATATTTATAAACTAACATAGCTATATTAAATATATCTACCTAAAAGATGGCATCTTCATGTACCTATATAAAAATTATTACATAGAACACATAGGCACCTTGAAATTGGTATCTCTCAACATCTTTTAGATAGATATATTTAAGATATTTATACTAGTTTATAATACATATTGTAATATATTACTTCATCATTTACAACTATTTTGAATTAATCTAGATTAAAATTTGTATAATTGTGTACATTCCTTTAATTAACTTAGATTAATATAAGAAAATATTTTTCTTTACAATAATTATATGAATATCAATTTTTAATATCTATTTAAACTATTATATATAGACAAAAATACATAAATAGACATGCAAATAGATAAGAAAAGACATATAGACATTATGTATTTTAACTTTTAGAACTATTTTAATTTAAACATTATTTTTCAATAATAATGTAATAAATCATAAAAACCATACACAAGTTTTCAAAAAGTTAAATGAAAACAAATTATTTATTTAAAAATTATTTTATTTTTCTATATAAATATCATTTTGAATAGTTGTCATTTTTAATATCCAACTACATAGATGCATAGACACATAAATAGATAAGTAGATAGATAAGAAAAGAAAACAATATTTATTTTAACATTTTTAAAAAACTATATTATTTAAATATTATTTACTTCATTTTTACTTAAAGAGTTATTTTATTTTGACATAGTATTTATTTTAACATTTAAAAAAAAACTAAATTATTTAAATATTATTTTTTTTTTTTTAAAGAGCTATTTTATTTTTAATAGTTTTTAAATGAATTAAATGAAAACAAATTATTTACTTTAAATTTTACTTGAGTTATTTTATTTTTAGAGTAATAAAACAAATAATACAATACATGCATACAACTATAAAATTGTCATATCAATATATTTTGTTTCACTTACCAATTGTTTTTACTATGCTTTTATTTTCCATATCATTAATACTATGTTTATTATTAAATAATATTAATAATATTAAGTTTATTATTATTGAATATTAATAATTTGACATATAAATAATATAAATAGCTCTCAAATTTAAATTAAGAGTTTTTTTTGTTAATATAGTCAAAACCATTACAATCTCAATCTCAACATAACTCTCAATATAATAATAAAAATACATAATTTATATACTACAATTAATAACTAATTTAAAAATTTTATATATATGATTTAAAATTTTAAATTACTTAATAATTGTAATATACAAATTATAAAGCCCTCAATTTTTTAAAAAAACTAATTCTTAATATATCAATTATTTAAGTAAATTTTAACATTCTTATAATGAATATGATATATCTTTTCAAAATATAAATCTTATAAATATGTATGTTTTTCTTTAGAAAATTTTAAGAATATTCTATAAAAAACACTTGTAAAATTTATTATATGTAATTATTCAATTCACATAATTATTAATGTGACTTTGAAAAATCTAGTCTTCTTTCAATTTAAGAGAAAAAAATCTAAAAAAAGTTGTTAAAAATCTAAATCAATAATTATCCACCTTTTATCATTTCTTAAGAGTTTATATTCAAAACTATAAATTATTTAAATTTTCCAAAGTTTTGAAATTTCTAAGTGCGTACATTTTCTATACTTGAACAAGACTTTGAAAATTAACATTTTAACATTTCCACAGTCCTCAAGACTTTGAAAATTATCATTTTAACGTAGTCTTCCACACTCTCAATGGACTTCTGTTGCTGTGGAAAGTTCTACGGAGCGTTTGTATAATGGGTAATTTATAGTACTTTATATTTGACCTACACGTCTGAATGGTAGAGTGGGAGTGTAGTATTAATTTTTTTTTAAAAATTAGTTGGTTGATTGTATAATGGTTAATTTATAGTACTTTATATTTGATTTTAATAAATGAGAATCAATTTTTTATTATGTTTAATTTTTGAAATGTTTTAACATAGATTATGTGTTAAATAAAAATTAGCATCAAGAATTTTGGTGAAGGGATCTATGAGCATACTTATTTTTTAGTATATGTTTTATATATGTATAACATATTTTAATATTTGGTGAATTGGGTAATTGTATCAACAAATGGAACTGTAACCTTATGAAAACTCATTTACAAATCTAAAAGTCCACTCCAAATGAGGATTCAAATTCATTTAAGATTTGTAGCTTGAATCATAGTTATCAAAATAAAATGGTTAGGTTAACACAAAATATCACTATTTTCACCATATGCTTAGAAAATATTTTCACTTGTCCTA
The DNA here is from genome assembly GCA_027924645.1 of Cunninghamia lanceolata. Taxonomy (NCBI): domain Eukaryota; kingdom Viridiplantae; phylum Streptophyta; class Pinopsida; order Cupressales; family Cupressaceae; genus Cunninghamia; species Cunninghamia lanceolata. The sequence goes on along the minus strand of BSBN01000061.1, from coordinate 4,293,514 downwards.
TTCATTTTCATGTTTATTCGTATCCTCACATAACATAAATTTTATCCTCCATTGTATTACTACTATATAATTGTTATACCTTTGTTTCCTACTACTATTCACATATATCATAATATCTCATCAGATCATTATCATTATTGGTCTCTTCACCACTATGTTCTTGTTATCTTTCCCTTAGGGGCATAACCTATTGTTTCCCTCTCCCACCTTACATCTACATCATATACTACAACTATTCAATATTACATCTCTATTACCTTTTTTATGCTAACTATCTTATTTTCTATTTTCTCTTTTCCCATTTTCTATTATATACCTAGGGATATGATATTATAATGTATTTAGGTGGATGGAGATTTCAACATGTAGCACACATCTCTTAAGTTAGTTATATTAGGTCTTATGAATAACTTGTGTAATTAATTATATCAAGCATTGAGAAGGCCTTCATTAGGATTACCCTTCCATTATGTTATTAGTAGGAGATATATATAAAGGAGGTGATTATCATTATAAGAAAGGTGTAGAGTATTATATTGTATTGGAGATCACTTAGAGATATAGTGTGGAGTGGCTTCTTCCTTAAGGAGTATTGTATGGTGTTACCCTATCTTAAGGGTTTATTCTATTTCTGCGTATATTGAATATTAGAGTATATTGGCCCACAAAATCTCGTCTGTTGTGTAAGATCTATCTTCTACATTATCTTATTGCAATTAATATATGTTTGGATTTTATCAAGTGGTATTAGAGCATGATCTTCGCATCGTGAAGGCAAAAACAAGGCCATTTTTTTAATTTTGGAGGTCATTTTAGGAAGTGCATATCTCTCTTATTTTTGTGAATCTTTGTGAGATTTTTGGTGGGTTTTTCAAAGGCATATTGAAGTTGCTATAGTCTAGATTTGAGTGCAATTGGAGTAGAATTAAGGGATTTATTGTAGAATTAGGGTTTTCATCATTTTTTCTCCCAAGGCTGCAATTCAGCGAATTGTTTCCTAATTTCTAGAGGGTTGAATAAGGCCACCTTAATAAACCCACAATCCTGATTTGGAAGAATTTGGAGTTGTTTTTAGTAATTTATTGCAATTTTATGATTTTTCATAAATTTGCTTTCTAGGTAGTAAATCACGGAATTTTTCTGAGATTTTTATATTTCAGGAAAGCTCGCCAAATTTTAGTAGGGTCTATTCTTTATAATTTTATTTTTGAGTTTGAAAACATTATGAATAATTCAATCAAAGTTGGGTATGCTAGAAAAATTTAAAAACCCTAGTTTCAATGAGGATTCCTAATTTTGATGGAATTGGAGATGCATTAGAATGGTGGCACCAATATAAAAGAGCTTATGGTTAAGAGAAAATATTGAAATTAGATTTTTATTATCAATTAAGGGGTGAAACTTTCAAATGGTATTCACCATTGCATGAGGATATTTATTCTTTACATGAACTAGAACAAGATTTCTTAGATAGATGGGCTCAAGAAGAAGATGAAGGACAAGAACAAGTAGATGATGAATAGGAGGAAGAAGAAGAAAATGGAGAAGATGAAGAATTAGAAGGAGGAGGAGAATTATAAGAGGATGAGGAAGAGAAGAGGAAGGATACATTTATATGCACTTTACCTCCAAGGAAGGAGGATTCAATCCTTCAATTTCATGGATGCATTTAAAAGGAAAAGGTTATTGTTTCTATAAACCCTAGCAGCTAGTATAACTTCATCAAAATGGAATTAGCCAAGAAACTACAGGTGCAAGCAAAACACATCAAGAATAATCAAATATTGGGTAAGGATATTAATTTTTTGAAGATTTAAAGCCTTTATGGATAAATATGTGTTGCATTCAATCTTTCATGCTTTGGATATGGATGGGTTGGATATTGTTCTTGGTTATCCTTGGTTAGAATCATTGGGAACAATAAACATGAATGTAAAAAAGGTCATGAAGCTTTTGTATAGGAGGAAAAAAGTCACATTACAGGATATCAAACGTAATGAAGTCCAAAGGAAAGTCAAGGAAGAGCAATTTCAAGAATCTACTAAAGATAGAAGCAATGAACCAAAGGGTATACAAGAGTAGAAAGATGTAGAAATAAAAGTGGATATAGGTAATTCTCTTCATGAGCCAACAAAACAAGTGGAAAAACTGATGAAGTGGAGAAGGTTCTAGTGTTAGCAAACCTAGTGCAATATATAGGCATCCACATCATTGTGAGAGACAAGAATCTTGGAGGACTAATGCTACAGGGAAACAACAACCCAATTACTACGGACCTACATGGAATCAAAGGAACAAATACAATGATCCATGGTATCATAGAAGTAAGGGTTATTCATGGCAGCAAAGGAGGACTTATTGTGATAAGGATTGGAATCAAATGGGTGCAACAAAATATGGATCAAGGATGGGATCTAGGTATTATCAAGCTAAAACAACTTCAAAGATCAACTATGGATGGTTGAATGATTGGTCATGGTGGCACATTTATAATGACTTGCTACAGTCATACTATTTGGCTTCTTTCCATGTTTCGAAGATGAAACATGTTAAGGAGGGATGACATGTTATGTACCTAGGGATATGATATTATAACGTGTTTAGGTGGATGGATATGCCCACATGTGGCACACATCTCTTAAGTTAGTTGTATTAGGTCTTATGGATAACTTACAATGTAAAAAATTATATCGGGTGTTGAGTAGGCCTTCATTAGGATTACCCTTCCATTAAGTTATTAGGAGGAGGTATATATAAAGGAGGTGATTATAATTGTAAGAAAGATGTAGAGTATTATATTATATAGGAGATTGCTTGGAGATATAGCATGGAGTGGATTCTTCCTTAAGGAGTGTTGTATGGTGTTACCCTACCTTAAGGGTTTGTTCTATTTCCACATATATTGAATATTAGGGCATATTGGCCTAGAACATCTCTTGTGTTGTGTTAGATCTATCTTCTACATTATCTTATTGCAATAATTATATGTTTGTATCTTTTCATTTTCCTATATTATCCTCACTAGGACCCTCTTATTGGGGGCATATCCTTATTACTCATAGGACTTGGGATGTTTTTTTTTCTATTTTTGATCCATAATATAGGCATAAGGGAGCTGTACCCCATAAGAAAAAATAAAATTAAAATTAAACCAAATGCATGCCCTAAGAATAGGGGTGCAATAAGCAAGTGGCAATGCTTGCATCAATCCAAAGACAATCAATAACAAACCCTGATAGCCCATTAAAGCATGGGCACAAACACAAATTATGATTTTGAAACTTTTGCATTCTAGACACCCGATTTGTAAACCCAGGCTTCCTAAGAACTACAATCTTGCTTGATCAATTTTGCACAAGAGCGTTGATTCATGTTGCATTTCTCACTTCCAGTAATTTTCTTTTTCTGCTTTACCTCTGTCCAGCTATTATCCTCCTCAAAATCCTCTTTTGGAATTGATGTTTCATCTGAATCCTTCACTCTTGAAGGTGAAATAAACTCCTTGTTGCCTGAAGCATTAAGATCTACAATACCTGGTGATTTTGTAGTCTCTGAAGGGGAAGGAAGTTCGTTTACTGATTTAGTATCTTCCCTGTCTGAAATGTGAGCACTTCTTGCCTCAAGAGGGGGGGATGAAGGAAATTTCTTTACCCTTGTAGATGAGTTTTATTTGCAATTATGGGGCTGTGAGGAAGACTTTTTTTCCACAAAGTAGTGTTGAACTAGGGAATCTTTCCACAAAGATGCATGACTATCAAACTTAGGTTTGAGGCACTTTGCTACTATGGCCAATGCTAAAGCATCTGCGGCATCTAAAAGGAAGGCCCTCATAATCCAAAATTTTGCTCCAATTGTAATTCATTATTTTTAAAGAAATCTCAGCTGGAAGGTCTTTGCTAGTATCAATATCCACCAGAATGTGAGGGAAGGTAGTGTGGTAGAAATTAGAGGAGCTTTTGTCCACAAGTAGAAATTTCCCCAGCTTGTTTCCTATAGCTTCAAAACATTCTTCAAACTAAAACTAACGTGGGAGGTTCGGAAGTCGGATCCAGGTAGGAGTAATCGCAAATGATTCAGAATTTGGATTAAATTCAAGGTGCCAAGGTTTGAGCATAATTAGATGTTCGTTGTAGCTCCACTTATAATCACAAAGTAAAATCTTCTTGTCCTAGATATTATCAAAGACAACAATGAAAAAACCTCGGTTATAGGGGTAAATTTGGAGATCCTCTTTTAGAATTGGACCCCAGGTATCGATGATCCACTTGCACAGAACAACTACGCTAGGATAGAACTTGACAAATCACCCAATTAATCCCTTCTCAACAAAGAATTTTTTATTTTCTTTGACTTCCCTTGCAAGCACATCACCAAACTCGACAATTGGATTCTCCGCTGCATTTTGTAGGGGTTTGACAAGAGAGACTGGGTCTTTGGCATTTACAGAATTAGGGAAGAGTGAATCCTTCCAGCATTCCTAGGGGAAACCACATGTTGCATTGCTAGTGCTGAGAGAATGTTGAGATATCCCTCCCTTCTCCCAATTTTTCCCATTCCATGGGCAACGGTATCCATATTTTGACAGGGGATTTTCAATTTGCTCAATGGGAAAAGGAGGAGATGGCATCGTGGCCATCCTACCACTGGGAGGGGCTTTAGATTTGAGTGAGGCAACCATGTCTTTGGTCGAGGCATCCAACAGACCTTCAGAAATGCTCTGCGAAACCCTGGCATTGGCATCCTTCTTCGTGAGAGTAGCCTCCGAAGGATGTCTGACAAGCGAAGCTTCGACCTTCAAAGAAACCCTAGATTTAGAAGCGGCTGGAGAAGATGGTAGTTTCTACATTTTCGTTAGTGAGTGAAACTGAACAAAGGGGTTCCATAGGACTTGGGATGTTACCTCAACTAAATGTTTTGTTTTCTTTTAATCATTATTTATTCCTTGTTATTAGTCTATATTGCACACTTAAGCTTCATTATGTTTGACACTTATTCATCTCATGTCAACTCACCTAGGGGCATCTTATTTCATCTTACCTTATCATTTTCCATCATTGGGGACATTACCTACATGTTCCCTCTTTTCCTCTTTTATCCTATCATCATATATACCTTGGCATATTATCTTTTCTCTTGTTATCATCTAACTTAAATTGGTTGTATCTCATCCTATTGGTAATCAATTTAAGGGATCATGCATCCTCTACATATGGTTTACATCTTGATAATATCAACATCATTATAGTTGAGATTGACTTGGCCTTTTTATTAGAGAGTGGCTACCACACTGTCTTTGGCATCATCATCACTTTTTCACATTTTTGGTATAGTGTGGCCCTTTCTACCTATGATTGGCCTTATTTTGGGTGGGAATTACATATAGTTGAATGGAAACTACATAACCATCATCTTTTACCTATTGGCAAGAGACACTGCTAGGCATGTTAGGTGTTGTCATTGATGGCAACTGAATCTATCTTACACATCCGCATTGTATCGTTTGATCATACCAGAAGTTAGATTATTGACTTGTCTAAGTCCAAATAGATAGGAACAGAGCATATGACAGGGTTCAGCATTTTGGTCCACATTTCTCCATAGGTAATCATATTGTGCTGTGGATCCGAGGGAATGTTAAGGGATGTTAGGCTACCTAAATCCAAAGTTTTAGCCTCCGGTGATGAAGGGATTTAAAGTTACAAGCATCTGAGTATCAGGTTTTGGTTAGATAGTTCAGTCCGATGAAGAACAGGCTAACTTGGTGTTTGATCCTTGTGCGAATTAAGAGAAGTGGTTGGTTGAGTAATTTATGAGATCCAATGATATTGGACGACATGTGTGGTGACTTGAATACATAGGTTTTGCTTCGCATTGATGTTTGTGCATGGATTCAGCTGACAAAACAGTGATCTTGAAAAAGTTTCTAAGTTTTCTTGAGGCCGACTGTAGTTGATGAAATTTCATGTTGCAGATATATATGATCGATGGGTTCGAGCATTTTGAGATATGGTTGTGCGAATATGATGTGATAGGTACGAAGTGTGGTAGTATCAAGTGCGAAGAAAATAGATCTAAGCTCCAGATCATGGTAGAATAGTGAAACAGGGTAGTGAGAGATGAAGTGTGTGAAGTCAGTATATTGAGCCTAACTAGAACTGTAATCTTGCATTGTTAGATGCTATTCTTTAGTTCAAGTATTTTAGTGAACTCTTTGTAATTGATCTTGTAGGCAATGAGCCTCCTTTAAGTAGTGAACTCTGGTTAGTGTGCTTGAAGGCATGTGCCTTCCCATTTGTAATACTTTTAACAAAGTATAAAATTGTGTGGGTTAACCCCCACCGTGGTTTTTCCCTTAACTGGGTTTCCACGTAAAAATCCTGGTGTTCATGTGTGATGATCTTGTTGTTGTTGTTCTTAAGTTCATGTTTCTTTCTTTTGAATGTATGTGGTAAATTAATAAAAGAACATAATAATAAGTTTTGCAGAACATTGATTCACCCCCCTCTCAGTGTTCATTAATTTCAACAATTGGTATCAGAGCAAAGTTCCTTGGAAGAAGTTTAACAGCTTGAGGAAGATGTAGGAAGGTGTTTCACTAGGTTCATTCAGGTATTTTGATGGCATCAATGAACAAATTCAACTTGCTTTAGAGGATCTTGATTAGTCCAGAGAAAAAGCCAAAGAACTGCAAGAGAACCTTAAAGATACTAAGGATTTCATTCAGACTTTAAAAGGGCAACTGAGCAAATCTATGGAAAAGAGGAAGGAATTACTTCAGTAGTTAGCAAATCAGAACAAAGACAATGGCATGGATGAGGCTCTGAAGGAGAAGACAAAGGAATGTGAAAAGCTGGCAAAAGAAGTTGTTGTCCTAAGACATAAGATGGAATCTGGGGTGATGAGGCTAACCAAGGAAATCGAGGAAAGGAAGAAGATTGAAGAAAACTTGAATTAGTCTCTGAAAGAAAGAACAGAAGAGTGTTGCAGATTGGACAAAATAATTGGTCATCTAGAGTCTGATCTACAAGAAACCAGGTATAATGAGGAACAACTTGAAAGGCAAATTGTCATTCTCAAACATGACTTAGAAGCTACAAATGAATATAAAGAGAAGTTCAAGACAAGCTCAGCTAAACTTGAGGTGTTGCTTGATAGTCAGAAGAAGGCATATGATAAGCATGGTCTGGGATATGAGAAAGGTGAAATCTCTAGATCCAGTCAAAGAAATTATGAATCAAGGAATCAGAGAAATAGACCTAGAAGACCTCCGGTCAGATAGCCTAATGCTCAAAGGTATCCAACCTTCAATGGAAATTGTTTCAATTGCAATAAATTTGGTCATAGAGCTACTCAGTGCAGAAGTAGAGTGAATCAAAGTGGTCCATCCTTCTCCAGTCAATGCTTCAATTGTAAAAGGTATGGTCATAGATCTAATGAATGCAGAAGTATGATGATGAATAACTCTAACAACAGAGGAAATGTCAATTCTTTCAATGGCAAATGTTTTGCATGCAATAGAGTTGGACACATGGCTAATCAGTGTAGATCAAGAGGAAATCAAGTAAATGAACAAAGAAATGTTGTGTGCTTTAATTGCAACAGATCTGGTCATATTGCAAGATTCTACAGAAGCAAGATTGATGATAGAAAAGGTCCAGTAAACAGAAACCAGAATGTACAGAGACAAGATAAAGGCAAGGGCAAAGTAGATGTGAATGAGATGTAGAATGAAATGAACAAAACATGGGTGAAGAAAGGTGTAATGAATAATGGTGATGGGTCCGCACCGAAATCCGGTGTTGGTAATTCCTCCAGAAATTAAAATGGAGCTTTGGATCAGGGGGCGCTGCATTGAAAATCTAATTCCCCCTACCAGTAAGTGGGTTCCTAAATCTGGCATGATGAGAGAAGATAGAATGGCCTATTGCAAATCATTTGAAAGAATTTTTGGAAGAAAAGAGGTTGATGTGGCAACTTGCAGAGCAATCTATGAGAAACTATATTAAGAAACAAGGTATCCAGAAGAGTTAGGGCAAAAACATTTATTATATCAAAAAGTACCTGTGTACGGAGGTTAAAAAGAAACTCAAGTGACTTTAGAATCACTTTGCATCTAAGAAGAAAGAAGGAAGGCGAGCTCTGTGTGAAGATTTCCAAGACACTGAAGTGTGAAGAAGATATCTGAGTGAAAACCCTAACTAGTGAAATAAGGTACTCTCTGTAAAGCTTTCTGAATTTGCAATCTCTGGATATGGCTACTCCTTTGGTTGTTGACGTCACCAAAAGGCCCTGACCTAAATTCAAAAAGCATCCATACAAATCTGTAGAGGTCAATTCGTTAGGTGCCCTTTCTGATGTTTCGCATGGTGTGTTGTACGTAGAAGATATTAGGGCTTACATTCATGCTAGCATAGATGAGTTTGGGAATTCAAAGTTACTGGATTTGTTTGAGAATCACTTGAGAGATGAGATTTATGATCTTAAACCTGAGTATAAGGCGTTGGAAGACAAACACTTCATTCAGGTTATTGAGTTCCCGTCCTTTGATGAGGACGAGTGGGTCCAGTATGTACGAAGTCAAATGCATGCTAAATTTATGTGGTTGATGAAACCCTTTAAGATCACTAAGAATGCCATCAAGGATGTAACAAGATTGAACTCATCCGGTGGACTGTCGGTGCTAAAATCAGTGAAGAATTAGACTGTAACTAAAGCTATGGGCTCAAAGTTTGATAAGAGGGCAATGACAATAAATGATATAACTGATCCGGATTTCAAATTTGCATCTATGGTGATTGGGTATAAGATATACCACTCCAGTTGGGAAAACTCAGTGTCTAGTATAGCCATTTATGCTGCTTATCAGATGTTAAAAGAAAATGCTGACTATGATTTGTGTGAGCTACTGCAAAACTAGCTAATGGAGAATCTGAACAAGATCAAGAAGGATAAGAAGAATACATTCAAGTATGGTACGTTGGTCTTGTGCTTGTTCTTTTATTTCATGAATGAGTTTCCCGAGATGAAAAGCTTGTATTGGACCAGTGACAAGCCTGTTGCCATAGAAATAAGAGAGCACTTGCACAATATTGGTGACTCCAATGCCCAAAGGATTGCTCTTTGGGGTTGTTTTAAGAATTTCCAGAATATGATGCAATCAACGGAAAGAATCCCTAAGTCTATGGTGGAAAAGTACAAGGATACAATTTATTTCATGGTGGAAACAGATCAATGCTTGATGGAAGCAGTTGAACCAAGGACTATATGGATCATGCCCATGGGGTATGAAGTTGATGAACACATACTAGAAATGTATGCTCAACACCTTTTGAGAAAATGAAAAGATACCTCAGTTGAGAGATTTGATACATATGATGAGCTTAATTTGAAACTACATGTTGAGCTCTGGAGACCTGAAACTAAGAAAAAGGTCCAAAGGCAAGTTGAAATGTATGCAGAAAGTATTGGAATAACCAAAGAAGTTGTGAGAGAAGCCAGGAAGAGAGCTAGGCAAGTTGAAGAAGAAAAGCCAGACAATGAACAACCCTGTCCTCCGGAAGCCTCCCCTAGCCAACAAAAAAGAACAAGAAGTTCTGCTGCTACCTCTGGTCACTCAAAGTCTGCTAGTATAGAGAAATTGGAAGATAGACCATCCAGTAAAGAAGAAAAGAGAAAGAAGACAAAAGCCTCCAGAATGTACATGATCCTAAAAGATCATGAGGAAATAGAATCAAATGAAGCAATGAAAGAAATAAAGTCAAAGAAAGAAGAAGCATCAAGAGTTGCCAAAGACAAGCCCTCTAGAAGTGTAAAGGTGAGCAAAAGACAAAAGATTGAGACTCATGTTGAAAAATCCACCTTGTCAGTTGAAGATATTGTGAATGTAATAACTGTTCATGGGAATTTAAAGCCCATAACGGAATATTATGACAACTTTGATGATGCCAACAAGAAAATTTTGGAGGATGCTACTGTTATGTACTTGAATACATTCAACAGAGCACTTGTGGAAATTTTGTCAGAAATCCCTAAGAGTCTAAGTGACATTTTGGAGATGAGAAAAGAAGCTGCTAAAGCAAAGGATTTGGAGCTAAAAGAACATGTGTTGTCCAGTCTGTGTCTGTAATCTCTAGGAAGGAAGCAAATAAAATTTTCAAAGAAGTTAAAGATGAATTCAGAAGCAAAATTAGGATGAATAAGCTAATGCTTGGAGACATTGATGAAGTGATCAAAGAAACAGAACAAATTTTGAAGAAATCCCTAGACAAGAATAATTTTTATGTGGTCACTGAAGAACCTGTCGATGCTGATGATACATCCATTCCTAATGATGAAGAGTTGAAGAAAAATGAGCAACAAGATGAGGTAGATGATTTCTCTATTCCGGAAGAGGAAATATTAAATAAAGGAGATGAAGAGATGGTGAAGGAAGATAATGTTGATGGTGCAGAGGATACTCAAATTCCTCCAGACCAATCTGATGAAGAAAATGCAGAGATGAATATGGAAATAAATGCTCCTACTAAAGGTGATTCTGAGAAGAATAAAGAGCAGAAAGAAGAAGAAGTTAAGGACAAGGAAGATCAAAAAGAAGAAATAGCTTAGAGTGTTGAAGAACAAAAGCAAGATAATCCTGATGATGATACCGGCAAGGATCTAAATTGTGAATCTCAGGAGAAGAAAGATGGAAATGCATGCACGGCAAGAGACACTACAGATGCAGTGAATAAATTTCTTGAGAAAGATAAGCTTGAATTTGATGAACTGGATCTAATCAAGGGCCTATCAGTTTTGATACTCTTTCCCATGTTCAAAAGATGAAGTTAGCATCATTTGCACAAGCAAAGGCAAGAGAGGAGATCCTAAATCTCACATTGAGGACAGTGAATTGCTTGGTCTTGCTTCTGGCATTTTTGAAAAGATTATGCCAACTTTTCCAAAGGATTCATCTAATTCTCCTTCCAGTCAGCTGAAGAGTTTAATAAATTCTATAAGTACTCACTTTGAGCCTTTTGAAAAGTCAACAGAAGTCAAAGTTTGGAATGAATTTAATGATAAAAGATTTAGTGAACTGAAATGAATGATTGACAATGATAGAATTGTGTTGGATACTAGTGTAAAGAGTATTCAAAATGCCCTCACTGAAGGAGGAGATGTGTACAAATTTTGTTTATCTTGGCCAAAAGTTGTAGAGGATATTGAGAAGAAAATAAAGGAGTCTGAGAAAAAATTGTCAAATGTACCTCAATCCTTTGATCCTTTGACAGTATCTGGGGTGAGTCAAGAATGTCAAGTAATTAGCTTGATTGATGAAATAAAGAAATTGGTGAAAGAAAAAGAAAACATTGTGGCAAGGATGTGTGAACTCCGGGGGACTGATTTCTCCTAAGTTAGAAACAATGTTTGAAATGCATTGACAGAAGCTCAAGTTACTGCTCTGACAAGTGATCCCACCGATCTACAGAAGGTAGAGTCATAGGAATTTTTATTCAGTGGTCATATTTCAGTTTTGAATAGCATAAAGAAAAGTTGGGACAGTGAATTGGCGCTATTGAATTTTTTTTTGTGTTTAAGTTCATGTAGACAATACATAAGGATTGTTTGTATATATGCGCCCATGTACATAGAGTTTTTGCGTGAATTTTGGTATGCGGATCTCAGCCTTTGCCATTGATGTCAAAGGGGGAGTGGAAAGTAGTGAAAAATGAATAATTCATCTAAGGGGGAGCATTGGAAATCACAAGTGTACATAGTAAGGGGGAGTTGTTCTAACACTTAGTCATTTTTCACTAAGTGTTGCCATCAATGCCAAAGGGGGAGATTGTTGGCAAGAGACACTGTTAGGCATGTCAAGTGTTGTCATTGATGGCAACTGAATCTATCTTACACATCCGCATTGTATCATTTGATCATACCGGAAGTCAGATTGCAGACTTGTCTAAGTCTGGATAGACATGAACATAGCATATGACAGGGTTCATCATTTTGGTCCACATTTCTCCATAGGTAATCATATTGTGTTGCAGATCTGAGGGAATGTTAAGGGGTGTCAGGGCTACCTAAATCCAAAGTTTTAGCCTCCAGTGATCAAGGGATTGAAAGTTACAAGCATCTGAGTATCAGGTTTTGGTTAGACAGTTCAGTCCAGTGAAGAACATGTCGACTTAGTGTTTGATCCTTGTGCAGATTAAGAGAAGTGGTTGGTTGAGTAATTTATGAGATCTAGTGGTATTGGCCGATATGTGTGGTGACTTGAATACATAGGTTTTGGTCTGCATTGATATTTGTGCATGGATTTAGCTGACAGAATAGTGATCTTGAAAAAGTTTCTAAGTTTTCTTGAGACCGACTGCAGTTGATGAAATTTCATGTTGCGGATATATATGATCGATGGGTTCAAGAATTTTGAGATATGGTTGTGCGAATATGATGTGATAGGTGCAAAGTGTGGTAGTATCAAGTGCGAAGCAAAGAGATCTAAGCTCCAGATCATGGCAGAACAGTGAAATAGGGTAGTGAGAGATGAAGTGTGTGAAGTCAGTATATTGAGCCTAATCGGAACTATAATCTTACATTGTTAGATGCTATTCTTCAGTTCAAGTATTTTAGCGAACTCTTTGTAATTGATCTTGTATGCAGTGAGCCTCCTTTGAGCAGTGAGCTCTGGGCAGTGTGCCCAAAGGCATTTGGCTTCCCATTTGTAATACTTTTAATAGAGTATAAAATCTTGTGGGTTAACCCCCACCGTGGTTTTTCCCTTAATCGGATTTCCACGTAAAAATCTTAGTGTTCATGTGTGATGATCTTATTGTTGTTGTTCTTAAGTTCATGCTTCTTTCTTTTGAATGTATTTGGTAAATTAATAAATGAACATAATAATAAGTTTTGCAGAACACTGATTCACCCCCCACCCCTGCTCTCAGTGTTCCTTAATTTCAACATTACCTTCTTAGCTAGTTTGGGTGATAACCACATAATCATCATTGTCATCGTTATATTAATAACATAGCTATGCAAATATTTTAAAGGGATGTTTTAGCTATGCAAATATTTATAAACTAACATGTAGCTATCTTAAATACATCTATCTAAACGATGTCATTTTCACGCACCTATATAAAATTTATTACATAAGATAGATAGGCACCTTGAAATTGGAATCTCTGGGCATCTTTTAGATTGATATATTTAAGATATTTATACTAGTTTATAATATACATATTGTAATATATTACTTCATCATTTACAACTATTTGAATTAATCTATATTAAAATTTGTATAATTGTATACATTCCTTTAATTAGCTTAAGATTAATATAAGAAAATGTTTTCCTCAATTTTTAATATCTTTTTAAACTATTATATATAGACATAAATACATAAATAAACATACAAATAGATAAGAAAATACATATACACATTATGCAATTTAACTTTTAGAACTATTTTAATTTAAACATTATTTTCAATAATAATGTAATAAATCATAAAAATGTATCCAAGTTTTCAAAAAATGAAATGAAAAAAAATTATTTATTTAAAAATTATTTTATTTTTCTATATAAATATCATTTTGAATAGTTGTCATTTTTAATATCTAACTAAATAGATGCAGTCACATAAATAGATAAGTAGATAGATAAGAAAAGACATAGACAGTGTTTATTTTAACATTTTTAAAAAACTATACTATTTAAATATTATTTACTTTATTTTTAGTTAAAAAGAGCTATTTTATTTTTAATAATTTTTAAATAAACTAAATGGAAACAAATTATTTACTTTAAATTTTATTTGAGTTGTTTTATTTTTAGAGTAATAAAACAAATAATACAATACATACAAACAATTATAAAATTATTAAATCAATATATTTTGTTTCACTCACCAATTGTTTTTACTATGTTTTTCTTTTCCATATCATTAATATTATGTTTATTATTAAATAATATTATTAATATTTTGCTTATTATTATTAAATATTAATAATTTGACATATAAATAGTATAAATAGCTCTCAAATTTAAATTAAGGTTTATTTTGGGTTAATATAGTCAAAACCATTACAATCTCAACATGATTACACCTCTCAACATAAGTCTCAATGTAATAATAAAAACACCTAATTTATATACCACAATTAAATTGTAATATACAAATTATAAAACCCTCAATTTAAAAAACTGCATTCTTCATATATCAGTTATTTAAGTAAATTTAAACATTTTGATAATGAATATGATATATCTTTTCAAAATATAGATCTTATAAATATGTATGTTTGTTTGTAAGAAAATTAAATTAAAAATATTTAAGAATATTCTATAAAAAACAGTTGTAAAATATATTATATACAATTATTCAATTCATATAGTTATTAGTGTGACTTTGAAAATTTTTAGTCTTCCGTATAATATAAGGGAAAAAAATCTTAAGAAGAGTTGTTAAAAATCTATATCAATAATTGTCAATCTTTTGTCATTTCTTAAGAATTTACATTAAGTATACCAATTATCTAAATTTTCCACAGTTTAGAAGACTTTGAAAATTCCAAGTGCGTACATTTTCTATGCGTGAACAAGACTTTGAAAATTAACATTTTAACGTTTTCACAAAGTCCTCACGACTTTGAAAATTATCATTTTAACGTCGTCTTCAACACTCTCAATAGACTTTTATTGCTGCGGAAAGTTCTACGAATGCAATTGACAGAGAAGCGTTTGTATAATGGTTAATTTATACTACTTTATATTTGACCTACAAGTTTGAATTGTAGAGTGAGAGTGTGGTAAGTATTAATTCATGGTTAATTTATAGTACTTTATATTTCATTTTAATAAATGAAACTCATTTGAAATGTTTAAAGATAGATTGTTATGTGTTATATAAAAATTAGCATTTAGAATTTTGGTGAAGGGATCTATAAATATACTTATTTTTAAGTATAAGTTCTATATATGTATAATATATTCTTTAATATTTGGTGAATTGGGTAATTGTATCAACAAATGTAACTGCAACCTTAACAAAATTCATTTACATTTAAAGGTCTACTCCAAATGAGGTTTCAAACCCATTTAAGATTTGTAGCTTGAATTATATTTATCAAAATAAAATGGCTAGATTAACACAAAATATCACTATTTTCATCTTATGCTTAGAAAATATTTTAAACCCTTGTACTAAAGGTCAGTTTTAATTTAAGGTACAAAAAATACATGTAATCTTTAAATTTAGTAGGAATAATTTAGTGGAAAACTATAAAATACAAAATTAAGGAACTAAAATTCTAAACAATTCAAAAGGCACTTGAACATATTCACATTATAAATACATTGAGTAATTTAAAATGAACCTAAAATTTTAGAATCATGGGTAGGAAATTAAGAAAAAAATAAAATAGAACAAAGATTATAGGTATGCAACAAAGGTTTCATAGTTGGTGATGAAAATAGGACTTTAAAATCAAATGGTTAAGAAAAACGTTGAGGTTCTACTAAAGTCCATTCTACTTGATAAAGATTATAGGTATGCAACAAAGGTTTCATAGTTGGTGATGAAAATAGGACTTTAAAATCAAATGGTTAAAAAAAATGTTGAGGTTCTACTAAAGTCCATTCTACTTGATGGGTTGCAATCAAGGGTAACAATATACAATACATAAAAGTATATGTACATGTTTAAGAAATTTAAGATTGCTTGATAGATATTTATCTGAAAGACCATGGGTTTAAAAGCAAACTTTAAAAAGGCCTTTATATTTAATAAACATGATGGAGTTTGGGGAATGTCTTAATGTTTTAGGAAAATTAAGAAATATTTAAATTGATTATATTCAAAAACTAATTTATTTTTTCTATCTTCCAATTGACCTTTTACATTCAATTACATAGAATCATTTATTCATAGAGGATTAGAAGCTATAGCCATGAAATTAATTTGGACATAAAATGCCTAACACATTTGCATAAAAAATTAACTTGAGAGATTTTATTTCCAAACTAGTTTAGCTAAAGCTTGAGAGTGATAGCAATATCTAAATTATATGCATATCTATAAACTTTTTATATAATTTTCAATGAAATATTGTATTATGCAAACAAGAAATACCACTAAAATATACCTTTAAATTTAATTACAAGTATAATCAACATTGTAGTTCTTCTAACAAACTTGTTTTGCACTCTAGCTAATCCTAGCTTACATAATTTAAATCAATCTATTTTAGTGTATGGATGATAGGAAAACAATGAATGTAAGAGCAATTTATCTCCATTTTGTCTATATATAAGGCTTTGGGGATGAAACCTCATGAAAAAAAAAAATTTAATACTGATTCAAAGTTGGAATGATCATATAGAAATGAAAAATATGAGATAAAGGAGATTTTGAACAAGAGTGGGCAAGTAGGATTCTTTAAAACTAAACAAAAATAAACTTCTTTATCATCCTTACAGGAAGCCACCACCGATTTGTGTTTCTTTGTACTTGGAGAAGTTAATAATAATAAGATAGAGCATGTTTGCTTGCTAAGGCTATGAGTTGAGTTTGTGCCTAGGGTATGAGTTATATCATAGGTACTCATGCAGTGTGAAGGATCAATAAGATTTAGTTGCTTCAAACACAATAACACATGCAACTCTGAGGATGATTTCCTCATAAATCAAAGTGGCATTTTGGTCTTGGAAGGTGTTTTATTGTACTATCAGTATGTGGCTTCATGTAGTCAAGGTTTGTAAACACCAAAATTCTTCTACCTAAGCTACTTGAGTGCACCTTTTGTCTTTAGTAATTTAATTCTTGAATAGGGTGGTGTTGTGCGGTTACATAACATGCCCCATTTTGCTTCAGCAAAATAGGGACCCAACTTTTGTCTTTGCTTGTGTGTTTCCTTGCTTTGGGCGGTACAGTAAAATGTCTAGGTCATCTCCAAATTGTGAGCCAAGTTTTTAAAGTCTGAAATCTTTATCATGAACCTTGCCATTGGATAGAGAATTGAATTCTAAGTGGCTTTGCCTTTTACATCACCTTGAAATTCCCTAAGATGAAGAAGTTACACCCGCTCAAAGTTTGGTCAGCAGGTCATGAGGATATCCACATAGTCATAATATCCGGATAGTATTCTAATATCCTAGCATCCACCAACATCCAGATGTCAAATTTTAACTCTCAAGCAAGTTCAAACATCACACATCAGGATATTAAGTGACATCTAGATACTAAATGTCTAGACCTTGTCTCAATATCCACATCCTTATACTTCTACTAAGATCTGCATCCCAATGACATCATTCAACCAGCACTTATATGAATGGCTTACACCATGTGGACATTTGTTCATGTGGATATTAACTCGGTCAGATGTCCATGCCTTTCCTAATATTCTAATCCTGATGACATCATGTCATCCTGACTTCATAAAGACTCCTGAGCATACTTACATCATATGGATATTAACTCATATGGATATTAACTTTTCAAAGGTTTGCATCATATTTCTAATGTCCTTATCCCTATGACTTCATTTCACCTTGACTTGGCACATAGAATGTATCTTGATGATGTCATACGGATATTTGTCCATATGGATATTTCACACTTGCCTTTTGTCTAGATCTTATCCTAACAACCTGATCCTAATGACATCACTGTATCTCGTTATAAGAAAGGAACTTTATCTTGGTGACATTATCTAGACATTTGACCATATGGATGTTTCACATTCTTAATGTTTGAACATTATCAAACATCCATACCTTTGGTCTAACCAATGAAATTGTGCCACGTGTCTACATGGATATCCTGACCTACTATGAGAAAAAATTAGAACTCAACATGGGGATTTTTGGTCAACGATAGTTGACTCGATCCCCATGATGATGTCATATGGATATATTCACCTAGATATATCCATATGGACATTCTCAAGCTAAAATCCTTCGACATATCCAAAAGCACTTTTTCCATTTAATGATGGAAAATACTGTTGGCATTTAAATTTGAAAGTGTGCCAATGGACACCTATAGAAATCTCCCACAATCGCATCGGATGAGATTGTCTAATCTCCCTAGAATCATTAATAAGCCCCAAAATCAAAAAATTAGCTAATTAAAAAGGTAATTTGTTTCTCATAATTTGCATAATTACATTCAGAGTTCACAAGTTGCACAGAGAGAGAGATTAGAGAAAATTAAGCAAGAAGATCCAGAGCCGCGATGAGAAGCTGAATTGTGCAGGGAATTCTTTCCACTAGATCGATTATCTATTGTTACGCCATATAAAGGTTAAGGAACTCCCAAACAGGTATGTACGGAACAATACCTCTCTGGTTATTTTCGTAGGGATATAGCATGTTTTATACAGGTGAAAGGGAAGAATGTGAATTATATAGGTGTATGTTTAATTCATGGTTTAATGCACTAATTTAAATGTTTCATCTCTTTCAAGGTATAAGGAACTAATTTATACTGACCCTAGATGAATATAAATACTCTAGTTTGAGACATGAATGTCTTGATTTACAGGACAGGATGGCTCAGCCATGGATAAATGAGATACTGAGTTTAGGGCCGACATGTTTCCTAAGATGCATAGCGTGTGTGGCAAGCAAGGATTTGCAAAGGACACCCATTCCAGTAGTACCAATATTGAAGCTTTTAGAGCCAAAATTAACAGCAGAGAGGGTCATCCCATACTGAAGAAAATAGTGTCTACAGGGATGTATTATGTAGTCGGGTTTGCTTATGATGTGGATGCCCTAGAGCTTGTAATTGAATGTTCTTGCCACTACAATGTGGTGATGAGAAGGGTTGAGCACCAAGAGTAGGTCTATGCGAATCTCTCCATTGATGGTATCACTAAGGCATTTAACTTGCCCACATAGAGAGGGATGTATGTGCTAGATTTGGAGGCACTGGCTAAGGAATATGATGGCAACCAAAAGGATTGTAGAAAGATCATCTTCATGGGATGGAGAGACCTAGATAATAAGGCCAAAGTAGTGGCCAAGATGTCACAACATCTATACGAGTACGATTTTTGCCCAAAAGTGCAATATATGATTTTCTTACTCAGCAAGATGAGCGGTAAGCCAAATGCCGATAATTTTGAATCATGGATGTTTGGGCTGATCTGGAGGGTTATTGAGAAGAAAAAGGTGGTCCAATGGGCCAAAATCATCAGCGACGCCATGTTAAGCTAAATGGTGAGATGGAGAAGAGTAAAGGACCGGGTCTTCAAAATTACCTATCTTGTTTATGCGTGTGAACGAAATGGCACATTTGATGGTTTGCAGATAGTTGGCAAGATGGGTAGGCTTCCACATGAGAAAACACCCTGGGAGCATTATCCCCAACTGGAGAAAAAGCAATCATTGCAACACTATAAGACTATTAATGACTACTTTGTGATGCACCTAGTCAGATTGATGGAGGGAGATAGGGCCAAAAGATTGTCCCTAGGTGCAACAGAAAGGATACATCCTCATGGAGGATGGTTCATACAATTTCCCACCTATACATACATCAGGATGGAAGGGTTCAGTGGAAACCCCTTTATGCTCCCCAGATATCCATCAGATAAGGTGGTGTTAATGTAGATGGTCAGACAAATGACCCTTGCCCATGACATGACAAAGAAGAAAGATCATCTTCTTCTATGAGTTCAATTTTACTATTGTAGTGCATCATGGTAAACACCATGTGCGCTAGATCATTTATTTTGCATTAACACAAGTGAATATAGCAACATGTTATTCAAATATAGACTTCCTAATGAAGCTCTTTCATATAAATATCATCCGTCTATCTGAAGATGGGCAAAGGCATGTTACTGTTGTTGCTGTTGCTGCCCATGCTCAACACCTACTGCTGCGAGGGAGAATGCCCTCCTCATGAAATAAGTGCCCTCAACCATTTTAAACAAGAGTTGCACAATCCACATGACCTGTTCACATTGTGGAGGGGTGTATACTGCTGCTCCTAAAGGGGAATCACTTGCAACAGGCACATTGGCCACATGGTTCGTATGGATCTTTATTTCCCAAATTATGGTTGGGCGTTGTCACTGGTAGTCAGAAATTCAAGCAGCCAAATATTCCCTGCTTTATTCCAACTGCAACATTTGGAGTACCTCGACCTCAACAACATTGACTTATCCCCTCTTCCCTTCCCTTCACATCTTCCGACCCTCAATAGATTGAGGCATTTGAGCTTGAGGGGATGTTGGCTTAGCGACCCAATTCCAAGTGAGCTTCAGAACATGTCTAGTTTGAAATTTCTAGTCATCTTTGATAATTATCTTAGCGGCCCAATTCTAATCGAGCTTGGCAACATGTCTAGCTTGGAATTTCTAGACATCTCTGGCAATCTTGATCTAGAGATGAGGCAGTTGAGCTCATGGATATGGAATTTGCGAGGTTTGAAGCACCTTGACTTGGGTGGAGTGAATCTGACAATTGGTGTGGTAGAGAATGTTGCGTCCCTCCCCAATCTTACGTCACTTGACATGTCTAAGCTATTAGGTACACTTCTCTCTCCTCTGGTAAACCTCACCTCCCTCACCCATCTTGACCTTTCTCATAATAACTTCACTTAGCAGCCATTTCCCATCTGGATTTCAAAGCTTACATCTTTGGTTTCCCTCGACCTTATTGAGTGCGATCTCCATGGTTCCATCCCTTCTGTTGTGTTAAGCCTTCCACACTTGAGGAACCTTCGCTTGTCTCAAAACCCCGGTCTCAAGGTCAACCTCTCCTTCATTGTGCAACACACTTCCCAGCTCAGCAGCCTTTCTATTGGAGATTCAAATGTGGGAGGAGTGATTCCAAATTATATTGGAAATATGTCCTCATTGACCCAATTAGATCTTTCTTGGAACAATATTGAAGGCAGTCTTCCAAATTCTATGGGAAATATGTCCTCATTGACCTATTTAGATCTTTCTAAGAACAATATTGGAGGTAGTCTTCTAGATTCTATAGGAAATATGTCCTCATTGACCTTTTTAGATCTTTCTTATAACAATAATGAAGGTAGTATTCCAAATTCTATAGGAAATATGTTCTCATTGAGGCTATTACATCTTTATACTAACAATATTGAAGGCAGTCTTCCAAATTCTATGGGAAATATGTCCTCATTGAGGAACTTAGATCTTTCTTACAACTCACTAAGAGGCAGCATTCCGTGGAGCACTTTAGCTAAACTATCAAAGCTGTCATCCCTTTCCCTCTATTCAAACCAATTAAATGGAAGCTTGCCATCTACTTTTGGTAACCTCCCATCTTTGGCCTGGCTTAGTCTCAATAATAACTCTTTGAGTGGCACATTCTTATTTTCTCAATTGGAAAATTTCACAAAGCTTCAGTACTTGGATCTTTCCAACAATTTCTTGAGGGTAAAAGTTGAAGGCTCTTGGATCCCCAAATTTCAGCTTCAAATTTTGTAGTTGAGTTCTTGTAATATGGATGGTGATTTTCCAGCTTTCATATCCACTCAATACACCATCTAGGAATTGGACTTGTCCAACAATTCTCTGAGCAGAAATATTCCAGATTGGTTGTGGGACCTTACACCCTTCAAGAGACTCAATCTCTCATGTAATCAATTTGGAGGAAGGCCTTTATCATCTAAATTCAATAAGTTTAGTGCTCAATATGTTGACTTACATAGAAATAAGTTACAAGGGAATATTTTTCTACCTCTTCTTGATGTGGAATTATTAGACATGTCTGAGAGTCAATTTGATGGCATCATTCCAACAAACATTGACAAGTATGGCCAGAGTCAACTCAGATATTTGTCACTTGCAAATAATAATATTAGTGGTACCTTTCCACATTCTATTTATGAAGGGTATAACTTGGATGTTCTAGATGTGTCAAATAATAAGCTCAAAGGTAAATTTTCTGCAAGTTTTGGGAATTGCTCATCAAAATTATAGGTGTTAAATCTATAAAATAATAATTTGGAAGGTGAGATTAGGAGCATGATTTGTCTTCAAACATTGAAATTGGGAGGTAACAGACTACAAGGGCCAATTCCATCATCACTTAGAAATTGTACTTCCTTCGAGATTCTAGATTTGGGATATAATAACATGCAAGGAACCATCCCAAATTGGATAGAGAAGTTAATTGGTCTTTGAATTTTGGTGTTGAGATCTAATAAATTTCAAGGTGGAATACCATTACAGTTAACAAAATTACAAAATCTTCAAGTCTTGATTTTGTCAAATAATAATTTGTCTGGAGCTATTCCAAGCAGCTTAAGAAACTTGAGAGCAATGGCAAACCAAACACAAAGTGCATAAGTCCTTCAATACTCAAATACAGGTGTGCCTTATTTAGATAAAATGGAAATAAACAACAAAGGGCAATTTCTAGAGTATGTCAAATCTTTGGCATTGGTTCGATGTCTCGATCTCTCAAATAACAACTTCTCAGGTGATATTCCTCAAGACATCAGATTCCTCACTGGTCTAAGGATTCTCAATTTGTCAAGAGATCATCTCAATGCAAGAATTCCTACTTCTTTTGGAAATCTTATGTAGTTGGAGTCACTTGATCTTTCAAGGAATAATCTTATTGGAAAAATTCCCATGGAACTACAATCTCTTACATTTTTGACTTATTTGAACATATCTTGTAATAACTTTTTAGGTAGAATACCACAAGGAGGTCAATTGTTAACATTTGATGAAAGATCATTTTCAAACAATGGAGATCTTTGTGGACTTCAAATCAACATAAATTGTTCCTCTTCTCCTTATTCAAACAACACTTATGATGAAGATGTAAGTGAACAAGAGTGGGAGGAACATATATGGTGGGAGGTGGGAATTGGATTGAGCATTGGATTTGGGTTTTCAATTGTTATTGCAATATTATGTTTCAACAAAAAATGTAGAATAAGATGTTTCAAGGTCATGGATGACATTATTGTCAATCTTGATCAAATTGTTCGAGAAAAGATCTTTTAATAAATTATTTTTATACTCCTTCACCATCCCCTTCCCCTTCCCCTTCCCCTTCCCTTTTCCCTAAAAGATTTCCCCCACTCCCCTTCTCTTGTAAGGTTGTGTAATGGATGTATATGTATTTTCTTATTATTCTTATTTCAAATGTTCTTATTGGTAGAAATCATTAATTTATGAAATCTACATTCTATTATCTATTTTGAATTTGTTATTTGTTTTTATTCAAGCTTAGAAGTGAACATTATTCCACATAAAAATATGTCACATGACCATTTATCTTTTCAATGATATTGTTACTGTTCATATAGTCTTAGATTTTTACTAATTTGCAAAGGAATAGTTGCATTAAAAATCCTTGGTATGAAAGAAACCAAATACGAAAGTTTAATTAAATTTTACCATAGTAATTAAATTGCCTATTAGTGAAGCCAAATGTAATAAGATACACATAGCAATTAGCTGTATCTTTGGGTGGAAGTAATTTGTCTTTTTATAATGCAAATGTGATTGAATTTGTCAATTTTAAGTTTTTTGTTATGGTTGTATAATGGTTAATTTTTAGGATTTTATGTTTGATTTTAATATATGAAATTCAATCTTGACTATGCTTAATTTTTCAAATGTTTTAACATAGATCATCATGTCCTAGATGCAAATTAGCATCAAGAACTTTTGTGAGAGAAATCTATGAACATACTTATTTTTTAGCATATGTTTTATATAAATATCTAAGAGCTTATATGTAAACATACATATAACCCCTGCTTTAATAATTGGTGAATTGGATAATTTTATCAATAAAAGGAATTGTAACCTTATCAAAACTTATGTACATCTAAAGGTCCAATTCAAATGAGGTTTCAATCTAATTTAAGACATGTAGCTTGAATCATAGCTACTAAAGTGTGTTCTTGAGGTAGACCCACATTACTATTTGGCATATGCCCTCTAGTGAAACATCTATGATGTAGTTGGGAGATAGAATGGCCTAATATTTTTCAATTTGTAGATAGAATGGCCTTTTAATATTTTACAATCCAATAATACAATGATTCAACTTCAAAAAATGGAATCCACTCATGCTCCGCTATTAATTCTAGGTTTGGAAGGCCTTATTTGTGATGTAAATAAAAATGAAATAAATTTGTTAAATTAACATAATACGTGTTTATTTTTATCTAATTCTTAGAAAATATTTTAAACCCTTGTACTAATTGTTAGTTTTAATTTGAGTTACATGAAATGCAAGTAATTTTTTAGAATTTGGAACGAAAAATTAAATATATCATTTCAAACAAGTGTTGGATGATCCATTTGACTAGTTAGCATCATGGAGGGGCTCATACTACTGCTCATAGAGGGGAATCACCTGCCACACCCACACTAGCCACATGGTTCGTATGTATCTTCATTTCCTAGACTTGTCACTAGTCAGGAATTCAAGCAACCAAATATTCCCTGCTTTATTCCAACTACAGCATTTGGAGTACCTCAACCTTAGCGGGATTGAGTTATTCCCTCTTCCCTTCCCTTCACATCTTCCGACCAAATTCCAAACGAGCTTGGCAACATGTCTAGCTTGGAATTTCTGGACATCTCTAGTAATCCTGATCTGGAGATGAGGCAGTTGAGCTCATGGATATGAAATTTGTGAGGTCTGGAGCACCTTGGATTGGATGGACTAAATCTGACAATTGGTGCAGTAGAGAATGTTGCGTCCCTCCCCAATCTTACATCACTCGCCATGTATGAGCTGCTAGGTACACTTCTCTCTCCTCTTGTAAACCTCACCTCCCTCTCCCATCTCAACCTTTCTAAGATCAACTTCACTCAGCAGCCATTTCCCATCTGGATTTCAACTCTTACATCTTTGGTTTCCCTCAACCTCATTGCCTGCGATCTCCATGGTTCCATCCATTTTGTTGTGTTAAGCCTTCCACATTTGAGGGATCTTGACTTGGCCTCCAACCCCAATCTCAAAGTCAACCTCTTGTCCATTGTGCAACACGCTTCCTAGCTCAACACGCTTTCTATTGAAAATTCAAATGTGGGAGGAGTGATTATGAATTCTATTGGAAATATGTCTTTATTGACCCACTTAGATCTTTCTGATAATAATATTGAAGGAAGTCTTCCACATTCTATAGGAAATATGTCCTCATTGGCCTATTTAGATCTTTTTAGTAATAATATTGAAGGCGGTCTTCCAAATTCTATAGGAAATATGTCCTCATTGACCTATTTAGATCTTTTTGGTAACAATATTGAAGGTAGTCTTCCAAATTCTATGGGAAATATGTTCTCATTGAGGATGTTACATCTTTATGGTAACAATATTGAAGGCAATCTTCTAAATTCTATGGGAAATATGTCCTCATTGAGGGAATTAGATGTTTCTTACAACTCACTAAGAGGCAACATTCCATGGAGCAATTTAGCTAGACTATCAAAGCTATCATCCCTTGCCCTCGAGTCAAACCAATTAAATGAAGCTTGCCATCTACTTTTGGTAACCTCCCATCTTTGGCATGGCTTAGCCTCAATAATAACTCTTTGAGTGGCACATTCTTACTTTCTCAATTGGAAAACTGCATAGAGCTTCGGTACTTGGATCTTTCCAACAATTTCTTGAGGGTAAAAGTTGAAGGCTCTTGGATCCCCAAATTTTAGCTTCAATTTTTGCAATGGAGTTCTTATAATATGGATGGTGATTTTTCAGCTTTCATATCCACTCAATACACCATGTACAGGAATTGGACTTGTCCAACAATTCTCTTAGTGGAAATATTCTGGATTGGTTATGGGACCTTGCACCCTTCTATCGACTCAATCTCTCATGTAATCAATTTGGAGGAAGGCCTTTGTCATCTAAGTTCAATAAGTTAAGTGCTCAAGATGGTGACTTACATAGAAATAAGTTACAAGGGAATATTTTTCTACCTCTTCCTGATGTGCAATTCTTGGACATGTCTGAGAATCAATTTGATGGCATCATTCCAACAAACATTGACAAATATGGCCAGAGTACACTTAGTTATTTGATAACTCACACAACCTTTGCTCGCATTCTTGTCAATATGGGTATATCCAGAGATCTTCGTATTGAAATCACCTTTAGAGTTGTTGATCGTAGTTGGTCACAATCAATGGATTACAAGGGATTACCCTTCTATTGTCGAAGATGCTACGAAATTGGTCATACTACCACTAATTGTTCTAGGCCCAAGCCTAAAGATGACTATCAGGGCACATGGTGGAAAGGCACTCTTCTAGAGCATTACACTATGGATGCTTCCCCGACACAAACACAAGAAGTCACATTAAATGTCATGACAATTATGGCAGGTGGACTAAAAGAGAATCGAGTTCATTTCAAAAATGTTGAGGTCTTAGAACATGTACCTGTGCTCTCTTTAGGTAATTTAGAAGAATGTTCAGATTTAACAGTGATAAAGAAAAGTAAGAATGTGAAAAACATTGGGAGTAGCGATAAAACGAGACTACGCTCTCACACAAAATTGGGTCAGAAAGTTTCAACATGAGGCTTCCTTAAGCTTAACTAGGATTTTCTCTCTTTTGTGTTGCACCCTTGTTCATGGGTCTGATGCAACCTATTTTTTCTCTATCCTTTAGTTTATGGAAGTGGTCCCCTTGACCACATTTTATGAATACAAATAAATAAAAAAATTATCACATAATATATAAAATAATGTAGATTTCATATAAAACCTTCAATTTAAAAAACTAAATTCTTAGTATATCAATTATTTAAGTAAACTTAAATATTTTCAATAATGAACATACACATCTTTTCAAAATATAAATCTTATAGATGTACAGGTATATTTTTTGAAAAATATTAACTTAAGAAAATCTTAAGAATATTTTGTAAAAATAAATGCAAAATATATTATATATGTACTCATTCAATTTACACAATTATTATAACTTTGGAAATTTCAATCTTGCTTAAAATTTAGGAAAAAAAAGATCTAAAAAGAATTGGTAAGAATCTAAATCAAAATCAATAATTATCAATCTTTTATCATTTCTTAGATTCTCAAGACTACATCTTTCCATATCAATAAATAAATAATAAAATTAGTTATACCTGCCATTCAAAAATTATGACAGTTGCAAATGACATGTCCTAAAATTAGAATTATCTAAATTCTCCACAGCTGGGAAAGACTGAGAAAATTATAAGTGCCTACATTCTCCACATTTTCTATGCATCAACGACTCCTTGAAAAGTATCATTTTAATATTTTCACGATTGAACACTTTCACAACGTCTTCCACACTCTCTAAGACTTTTGTTGCTGCGGAAAGTTGTATGAATGCTCTTATAAAGACGCGTCAATTTTCAGCCAATTGTTATGTTGAAGTTTGTTTGGTGTGAAATCTTTAATAATAAAATTCTCTTTTCCAATAGATATTTTGCATATTTACCATAGGAAACATTTTTATCTACTTTTTCACGCGCACACGTCTTTTATTAACGCCTCTTAAGTTGGACATGTTTTCTGTAGTCTTTTCATCTTTAAGTGCAGTATTCAACATGGACATGGACCCCACACGCTTTTCCGTCTCTTCGTTTTTGACACTCTACAGTCAATACTACTTATATTTTGAAGTACTTGTCTGGATTAGGTAGAGATTTCTCGTAACATCTTTTATGATTTTTTGTAATATCTTTCTACATGGACGAATAGAAAATAAAATTTAGTCATACAAACCATTCAAAATAGAGAATGACAGTTGCAAATTACATCGATTGCCTAAATTTTCCACAGTTTGGAAAGACTTTGAAAATTGTCGTTTTAACATTTTTGTGACATCTTCCACACTCTAAAGACTTTGAAAATTATAATTACATCGAGAGGCATTCCTACAATCACAGTAGGGGTGGAGTTGAAGAGCGCAAAGATTCCTTAGATATTGTGTAATTTTATAAATTCCAATCTTAAAAAACAAAAAAATAAGATTTTATTCTACCTATATTTAAAATATAATGGAGAGAGCTCTTTTTTATGGAGTTTAAAATTAATGCGTTAGTTACAAATTAAATGTGCCAATTTCAATTTATGGCGTCAATTACATACTTTCCAAAAAGAAAAAAAATTAAATAAAAATAGTATTTTAACCAATATAGGGTATTTTAAATATAACTAAAAAAATTAATACACAAAAAAAAAAAAATTCAGCACAAAAATTAAAAAAGAAAAACTACAACCCCATTAAAATTAAAATATGTTTGCTCCTTCTAACTCTAAAAATCCTACATGCAGAGGGTTGTATGCTTGGAAAATCCTTAAGTTATTATAGAAAAACTCATGGGAGAGATGACATATTCAGATCTTCTTTAACATCTTTTCAGAGCTTCTTCCTCAAACCTGCAATAGAGAAAAGAATAGAGAAAAGGCAAAAAAAAATAAAAATAAAAATGAAATGATACAATTTAAAGAATACATTTATTTTAGTAAGTCCTAGAAAACCATTTCTTTCTAATAAATAAATCTACATCTTAAAATTAGGTAACAATTTTCTATTTGGTAGATTGATTTATTATAACATGCCTTTTTAAATTAATTTAAGAGTAAGTGATAACATTTAAATTTATATTTAAAAATGATTTTTTTAAAAAAAATCTCAATATACAATCATATTCCTAAATTTTAGTTAGTATAACATGCCTTTCTAAATTAATTTAAGACTGAGTGATAACATTTGAATTAATATTTAAAAATAATTTAAAAAAAAAATCAATATGCAATTATATCCCTAAATTTTAGTTTATGGATTATGAATTATTATGACGTGCTTTTTAAAATAATTTTAAATAATTTTCATTTAATGAAAACACTATTAGGGGTAAGTCACCATGGAAACAAATGAAATGAGTGTTTTTTTGGTTGATGTAATAAATTTTTTGTTATTTATTTTTATTTAAAATTATTAGTTATTTAATATAACAAAAATATATATTCTTGGATGATATTTAATTTAATTTTTCTTTTTCTATGCAAGCTTATATATGGTTGATTTTATTATGTTATTATTGTGAAATGAAATAAAGAGGTGTTTAATTAATTATTAATTAAATTAAAGCTAGATACTTATTTAATTTTATAATTAAAATTGAGTTTAATGTTTTGCCTAATCACTCCAAGGTGTCATGGAGTTACCATATATGCATGTGTATGGGTGGGTACTACATAGGTGCACCAAGGATGAAGAATCTGATTTTGGAGTTGTGGGAGATGACATTTTGAATTGATTTTTTATTTTGGAGTGGTTGATGAGGTCTTTAATGATGGGTGATGATATTATTATGATGGAATTATAATTTTGATTAAAATTTTAATTAGGGTTAGGGTTACAAATTGGGTTAGAATTACAATTAGGGTTATAGTTAGGTTTAAAATTAAGGTTGAATTAGCATATATTTCTATAAAGATAAATATGCTAACCTTAACACTAATTTAAATCCTTAGTATAACCCTAACCATACATGGAACCCTAACCCTATTAGGGTTAGGGTCAAGGTTAAAATTAGGGTTATTATTGGCCTAAATGTTAGGGTTATCATTACATATAGAATTAGGGTTAGGGTTTGAGTAAGAATTAGTGTTAGAATTATGGTTAGGTTTAAAATTAGGATTAGGGTTAGGGTTAGGTTTTGGGTTACGATTAGAATTAGGGTTACGACTATAATTAGGGTTAATGTTAGAATTAGAATTAGGGTTAGGCTTACAATTAGGGTTAAGTTTAGTACTAAGGTTAGGGTTAGGGTTTCAATTATGATCAGGCTTAGGGTTACAATTGAGGTTAGGGTTAGGGTTTCAATTAGGATTAGGCTTAGGGTTAGAATTGAGGTTAGGGTTAGAATTAGAGTTAGGGTTAGCATTAGAGTTATAATTAGGGTTAGGGTTAGGGCTAGAGTTAGGGTTAGGGTTAGGGTTATGATTAGAGTTACAATTAGGGTTAGGGTTGGAATTGTAGACAGAAATAGGGTTAGAATTTAGGTTATAGTTTAAAGAAGGGTGACAATTAGAATAAGAATTAGGGTAAAAAATAGGGTTAGGGTTATAATAAGGGTTAGGGTGAGATTTAAGGTTACGATTAGAATTAATGTTAGGTTTAGGGTTACAATTAGGTTTGATTAGGGTTATAATTAGGGTTGGGGTTAGGGTTAGAGTTATAAATAGAATTAGGGTTACTAAATTAAGGTAAGCATTAGAGTTACAGTTACGGTTAGGGTTAGGGCTAGAGTTAGCGTTAGAATTCAAGTTAGGGTTAGCGTTAAAATCATAGTTAGAATTAGGATTAAGGTAAGGGTTAGAATCAGGGTTATTATTAGATTTAGGTTAGCGTTAAGGTTAGATTTAGGATTAGGGTTCTTATTAGAATTAGAGTTTGTGTGTTACTATTAGAATTAGGGTAAGAATTAGAGTTACAGTTAGGGTTAGGGTTCAAATTAGAGTTAGGGTTAGAGTTCAATTAGGGTAAATATTAGTATTAAGGCTGTGGTTAGGGTTTGAATTATAGTCAGGCTTAGGGTTAGAGTTAGAGTTAGGGTTAAAATTAGAATTAGGGATATAATTATGGTTAGAATTACAAATAGGGTTAGAAATAGGGTTTATATAGGCTTATGATTAGGGTTAGAATTAGGGTCAAGCTTCATGTTAAGATTAGAATTATAATTAGGGTTAGAATTAGAATCAGGGTTCGTATTAAGGTTTGGGTTATTTTTAGAATTAGGGTTAAGATTCAACATTGAGATTAAAATATTCCTTAAAAATAGGTACCCTAATTACACCAAGAGGCATTTCTACATTCACAACACAGATGGAGAATAAGAGCTGAAAGATTCTGATTTCGTGTAATTTTATAAGATTCCAATAAAAAAATAGGATATAAGATTCTAATCAAAATATATAGACCGGATGGAAAACTAATAATAATAATACATGTGAGAGTAACACTCTCTGCCTAATAATTTTCTTTTTAATTAATCATCCCCTCAGGAAATCATATGAACATGGATCGCCCTTCTTCACCACCATACTAAGCAAACAAATTCTTGCATTTCCTCTGCTCTGTGAAAAGCCAGTCTTCACAACCAAGAAAAACATGGATACAAAATTAGCAGATTACAAATTACCCAATGTCATTGGCATCGGAACTGTCGGCAAAATTTACTTTGCAATAAACATGTATAGCAGTGAAATCTGTAACAGACAAAGGAAAGTGCAGCCCCAATTTAGATATATTCCATTAACAATTGTGTAAGATGTATTATTGCCAATCATCAGCTAAAGAAATGGTATTATAGATATCCATGCCTAGATTCTAAAACTAGATTACCCTATGAAGAGTCTCCTCATATGAAGTCATGGAGCTCCTTTGCAATCAATGCCACACAGAACAAGACCACGGAATTGGAGATCATGCTTGAGAAGGATCGAACCTGGGATGACACTGCTTTGAAAGAGAGCACATTTTATTTTTTTAGATCAATCAACATCACACTCCATGCCTTACTGCCATTAAAATGCCTCTGGAACTAAATAAAAAAGTACTACCTAGATTTTCAAAATCTATGGGATTGCTCTTTTTCTTCTAAAACCTATGAGCTGGCACTAATTGACCTGAGGATCTATGCATCTCACCTACCTTGTAATAATAATGTGGAACGATGCATATTTATTCCCAAGTGTTTGGAATGAATAGACACCACTCCTTATCCAATTATTTGCCCGCTCTTCATGAATTTGGTTGTTGCAATCTCATTTCAGAATGTGTGTACAATGAAAAAAGACAAAATTTGGATACCTATCTTGTAGCCGACATTGTTGACAAAGCTGGTCTGAAATTGTAATAATCAAAGAAGTGTTATTTTATATTTTAATACTTAGGATTTTAGAAACTCTTAAACTATCACATAAATTGCCTCAAGTATTATTAGTGTTTTGATAATTTAGATTGTATTAGAAGTTAAATTGTTCAAAGTTAGTGTTTTGGTGGTTTAGATTGTATTAGGAATTAATTCATCAAAGATAATGTTAATATATTTTGATTTTGTTGTTACATTAAAGTTCAAGTTATTAGTAAGTGTGTAATTAGTAAAGTTAGATAAAATTGGGAGAGCCTGTAGGTAAGATTGAGGGTCTCACCATTCAATAGGTAATATGTCAGATATTAAGGTAAATGATAAAAATATATTTCAAAATAGTAAATTACAAGAGTTTCAAAACAAAATAGTTATGACTTGTATGGAACCAAAAAGTCATGTGGCAACTTTTTTGTCCTTCATCTTTGTGCATATACCCTAGGGTCAAGCATAGAATTAAGGTTTGCAATACAATTAAGGTTAGGATTATATGTCAAATTTAGGAAAGAATTAGGGTTAGAGTTATAATTCAAATTTGAGATAGAATTAGGTTATTTTTAGGGTTACAATTAGAGTTATGTTAGCATTAGTGTTAGGATTAAGGTTAGGGTTACGATTACAATTATAATTATGATTTGAATTACTGTTTGGATTAGGGTTAGAATTAGGGTTAGGGTGGGTATTACAGTTAGGAAAATAATTAGGGTTGGAATTATGATCAAAATTAGGATAGGGTTAAGGTTAGAATTAGGGTTGCCAGAGTTAGAATTAGGGTTAGGGTTAGAATTAAGGTTGAGGTTAGGGTTAGGGTTAAAATGATAAAGATAGAGTTAAGGTTAGTGTTAGGGATAGAATTAGAGTTATTATAATCATAATTTTATATCTAACCCTAAACCAATCCCTAAACAAAATCCTAATTCTAAATGTAATCTGCATTCAAACCCCAATTCTAGCTCTAATTATGACAAGTTATTTGATCTATACATTACACTTAGCATATATTTCTATGAACATAACGATAACCCTAATTAGATTAACACCATAACCTTAATATTATAATATAGGTTAGATATATAATTATAATAATATATTATATTATATAATTAATATAATATAGGTATATTATATATTTTTCATATAATATAATATATAATTATAATTATTATACAATATATTTTAATAATATATCTAATCTATATTATAATATTATATTATATAATTATAATAATTATATAATATAGTTCTAATTAGGCTTGCGGCTACCAATGCTACAAGCATACCTATATTTAAAAAATATATCTAAAGTACGCCGAGAGATATCCTGCTCGAGGCGCCTATTTTTTTAATCAATTTATTACACAGGTAGAAATAGGTGCCTCGAGAAGGATATCTCTCGGTGTACTTTAGATATATTTTTTAAATATAGGTATGCTAGTTTTAACATTTTCGCAGCATCTTCCACACTTTTAAGACTTTGAAAGTTGTAAGATTGCAATTAATAGAAGATGCATTTGTAGCTCTTATAAAGACGCCTCAATTTTCACCCAGTTGATCCATGCAGAAGAAGTGTCATTTAGGAATTTGAATTAAGTATTAGTTAATATTATCTGTCTCTCTGAAGATGGGCAAAGGAATGTTTTGGGTGGTGTTGTTGCTGGGGAAATGAATGCCCTCCTCATGAAATAAGTGCCCTCAACTGTTTCAAACAAGCGCTGCATGATCCATATGACCTATTGACATCATGGAGGGGCTCATACTGCTGCTCATGGAGGGGAATCAATTGCCACACCCACACTGGCCATGTGGTTTGTATGGATCTTGGTGGTTCATATGGAACTTGGTGGTTTGTAGATGTTAATTCAAGCAGCCAAATATTCTCTTCTTTATTCCAACTGCAGCATTTGGAGTACCTCGACCTCTCAGGGATTTTGTTATTTATTCCTTTCCCTTCACATTTTCTGACCCTCAACAGATTGAGGCATTTGAGCTTGAGGGATTGTGGGCTTAGCGGCCCAATTCCAAGCGAGCTTGGCAACATGTCTAGCTTGGAATTTCTAGACATCTCTCGCAATCCTGATCTAGAGATGAGGCAGTCGAGCTCGTGGATACAAAATTTGCAAGGTTTGGAGCACCTTGACTTGAGTGGAGTGAATCTGACAATTGGTGCAGTAGAGAATGTTGCGTCCCTCCCCAATCTTATGTGACTTGCCATGTCTGAGCTGTCAGGTACACTTCTCTCTCCTCTGGTAAACCTCACCTCCCTCACCCATCTTGACCTTTCTCATAATAACTTCACCCAGCAGCCATTTCCCATCTGGATTTCAAAGCTTACATCTTTGGTTTCCCTCAACCTTGTTGAGTACGATCTCCATGGTTCCATCCCTTCTGCTGTGTTAAGCCTTCCACACTTGAGGAACCTTCACTTATCTCAAAACCCTAGTCTCAAAGTCAACCTCTCCTCCATTGTGCAACACGCTTCCCAGCTCAGCAGCCTTTCTATTGGAGATTCAAATGTGGGAGGAGTGATTCCAAATTCTATTGGATATATGTCCTCATTGACTCAATTAGATATTTTTTGGAACAATATTGAAGGCAATCTTCCAAATTTTATGGGAAATATGTCCTCATTAACCTATTTAGATCTTTCTATGAGCAATATTAGAGACAGTCTTCCAAATTCTAATTGAAATATGTCCTCATTGAGACACTTAGATCTTTCTTACAACTCACTGAGAGGCAGCATTCTGTGGAGCACTTTAGCTGGACTATCAAAGTTGTCATCCATTGCCCTTGATTCAAACCAATTAAATGGAAGCTTGCCATCTACTTTTGGTAACCTCTCATCTTTGGTCCAGCTTAGTCTCAATAATAACTCTTTGAGTGGCACATTCTTACTTTCTCAATTGGAAATTTTCACAAAGCTTCAGTACTTGGGTCTTTCCAACAATTTCTCAAGGGTAAAAGTTGAAGGCCCTTGGATCCCCAAATTTCAGCTTCAAAATTTGCACTTGAGTTCTTGTAATATGGATGGTGATTTTCCAGCTTTCATATCCACCCAATACACCATGTCTGAACTTGACTTGTCCAACAATTCTCTGAGTGGAAATATTCTAGATTGGTTGTGGGACCTTACACCCTTCAACGAACTCAATCTATCATGCAATCAATTTGGAGGAAGGCCTTTGTCAGCTAATTTCAATAAGTTTAGTGCTTGGCATGTTGACTTACATAGAAATAAGTTACAAGGGAATATTTTTGTACCTCATCCTAATGTGAATTTCTTGGACATGTCTAAGAATCAATTTGATGGCATCATTCCAGCAAATAGTGACAAATATGGTAAGAGTGAACTCAATTATTTGTCACTTGCAAATAATAATATTAGTGGCACCTTTCCACATTCTATTTGTGAGGGATATAACTTGCAAGTTCTAGATGTGTCAAATAACAAGCTTATAGGTAATTTTTTTGCAAGTTTTGGGAATTGCTCATCCACATTACAGGTGTTAAATCTAGAAAATAATAATTTGGAAGGTGAGATTAGGAGCATGGTTTATCCTCAAACATTGAAATTGGGAGGTAACAAACTACAAGGGCCAATTCCATCATCACTTAAAAATTGTACTTCTTTGGAGATTCTAGACTTTGGATATAATAACATGCAAGGAACCATCCCAAATTGGATAGAGAAGTTAATTGCTCTTCAAATTTTGGTGTTGAGATCTAATAAATTTGAAGGTGGAATACCAATATAATTAACAAAATTACAACATCTTCAAGTCTTGATGTTGTCAAATAACAATTTGTCTGGAGCTATTCCAAGTAGCTTAAGAAACTTGAGAGTGATGGCAAATCAAACACAAAATGCAGAAGTCCTTCAATACTCAACTACAGGCGTGACTTATTTAGATAAAATGGAAATAAACAACAAAGGGCAATTTCTAGAGTATGTGAGATCTTTGGCATTGATTCGATGTCTTGATCTCTCAAATAACAACTTCTCAGGTGATATTCCTCAAGAAATTGGATTCCTCGCTAGTCTAAGGATTCTAAATTTGTCAAGCAATCATCTCAATGGAAAAATTCCTACTTCTTTTGGAAATCTTGTGCAGTTGGAGTCACTTGATCTTTCAAGGAACAATCTTTCAGGAAAAATTCCCATAGAACTACAATCTCTTACTTTTTTGAGTTATTTGAACATATCTTCTAATAAATTTTCAGGTAGAATACCACAAGGAGGTCAATTGTTAACATTTGATGAAAGATCAATTTCAAACAATGGAGATCTTTGTGGACTTCAAATCAACATAAATTGTTCATCTTCTCCTTCTTCAAACAACACTCATGATGAAGATGTAAGTGAACAAGAGTGGGAGGAACATATATGGTGGGAGGTGGGAATTGGATTGAGCATAGGATTTGGGTTTTCAGTTGTTATCACAATATTATGTTTCAACAAAAAATGTAGAATAAGATGTTTCAAGGTCATGGATGGCATTATTGGCATTCTTGATCAAATTGTTCAAGAAAAGATCTTTTAATAAAGTTTTTTTATACTCCTTCCCCTCTCCCTTTCCCTCCCATTTTCCCTAAAAGATTTCCCCCCATCCCATTCTCTTGTAAAATTGTGTAATGGATATATATGTATTTTCTTATTATTTTTATTTCAAATGTTCTTATTGGTAGAAAGCATTAATTTATGAAAACTAAATTTTATTATCTATTTTGAATTTGTTTTTTAATTTAATTCAATCTTAGAAATGAAATTCCACATAAAAATATATCACATGACCATTTATCTTTATAATGATATTGTTATTGTTCACATAGTCTTAGATTTTTATTGCTTGCAAGGAATAGTTGCATTAAAAATCCTTGGTATAGAAGAAACTAAATAGGAAAAAGTTTAATTAAATTTTACCATAGTAATTAAATTGCCTATTAGTGAAGCCAAATATAACAAGATACACAGAAATTAGTTGCATCCTTGGGTGGAAGTAATTTATCTTTTTATAATGTAAATGTGATTGAATTTGTCAATTTTAATTTTTTTGTTATTTTAGCTTTGTGGTTGTTTAATAGTTAATTTATAACACTTTATGTTTGATTTTAAGATATGAGATTCAATCTTGACTATGCTTAGTTTTTCAAATGTTTTAACATAGATAATCATGTCCTAGATGTAAATTAGCATCAAGAACTTTTGTGAGAGAGATCTCTGAACACACTTATTTTTTAACATATGTGTTATATAAATATCTAAGAGATTATATGTAAACATCCATATAACCCTTGTTTTAATAATTGGTGAAAATTGGATAATTTTATCAAAAAAAGGAATTGTAACCTTATAAAAAATTATACATCTAAAGGTCCACTTTAAATGAGGTTTCAATCCAATTTAAGATTTGTACCTTGAATCATTGCTATTGAAGTATGTTCTTGAGCTAGACCCACATTACTATTTGGCATATGTCCTCTAGTGAAACATCTATGATGTAGTTGGGAGATAGAATGGCCTAATATTTTTTATTTTGTAGATAGAATGGCCTTTTAATATTTACAATCCAATAATACAATGATTCAACTTTAAAAAATGGAATCTACTCATACTCCACTATTAATTCTATGTTTGCAAGGTCTTATTTGTGATGTAATAAAAATGAAATAAAATTGTTAAATTAACACAATATGTGGATACTTTAACCTAAATCAATTTATTCATATCCACTCAATACACCATGTATCGACCAAACTTGTCCAACAATTCTCTTAGCAGAAATATTCCAGATTGGTTGTGGGACCTTGCACCCTTGTACGACTCACTCAATCTCTCATGCAAACAATTCAAAGGAAGGCCTTTGTCATCTAAGTTTAGTAAGTTTAACTTGCTCAATTTGTTGACTTACATAAAAATACGTTACAAGGGAATATTTTGTACCTTGTCCTGATGTGGAATTCTTGGACATGTCTAAGAATCAATTTTATGGAATCATTCTAGCAAACATTGACAAATATGGCTAGAGTTGAATCAGTTTTTTGTCACTTACAAATAATAATATTGGTGGTGCCTTTCCACATTCTATATGTGAAGGACATAACTTGAAGTATCTAGATGTGTTAAATAACAAGCTTACAGGTAATTTTTTTGTACGTTTTGGGAATTCCTCATCAACAATACAAGTGTTAAATCTAGAAAATAATAATTTGGAACGTGAGATTAGGAGAATGGTTTGTCTTCAAACATTGAAACTGGGAGGTAAAAGACTACAAGGGCCAATTCCATCTTCACTTAGAAATTGCACTTCCTTGGAGATTCTAGATTTGGGATATAATAACATGCAAGGAACCATCCCAAATTGGATAGAGAAATTAATTGGTCTTAAAATTTTGGTATTGAAATCTAATAAATTTGAAAGTGTAATACCATTACAATTAACAAAACTACAATATCTTGAAGTCTTGATTTTATCAAATAACAATTTATCTAGAGCTATTCCAAGTTAAGAAACTTGAGAGCCATGGCAAATCAAACACAAAGTGCATAAATCCTTTAATACTCAAATCAAGAGTGTCTTATTTAGATAAAATGGAAATAAAAAATAAAGGGCAATTTCTAGAGTATGTGAGATCTTTTGCATTCTATTTTGATGTCTCAATCTCTCAAATAACAACTTCGTAGGTGATATTCCTCAAGAAATGGAATTCCTCACTGGTCTAAGGATTCTAAATTTGTCAAGTGACCATCTCAATAGAAAAATTACTCCTTTTGGAACTCTTGTGCAGTTGGAGTCACTTGATCTTTCAAGGAACAATCTTTTTGGAAAAATTCCCATAGAACTACAATCTCTCATATTTTTGAGTTATTTGAACATATCTTGTAATAATGTTTTAGGCAGAATACCACAAGGAGGTCAATTGCTAACATTTGATAAAAGATCATTTTCAAACAATGGAGATCTTTGTGGAATTCAAATCAGCATAAATTGTTCCTCTTCTCCTTCTTCATACAACACTTATGATGAAGATGTAAGTGAACAAGAGTGGGAGGAACATATATGGTGGGAGGTGGTAATTGGATTGAGCATTGGATTTGGGTTTTCAATTGTTATTGCAATATTATGTTTTAACAAAAAATGTAGAATAAGATGTTTCATAGTCATAGATGACATTATTGCAATTATTTAACAAATTGTTTGAGAAAAGATCTTTTAATAAAGTATTTTTATACTCCTTCCCCTTCCCCTTCCCCTGAACCCTTTTCTCTAAATATTTCCCCAAATCCCATTCTCTTGTAAGGTTGTGTAATGGATGTATATGTATTTTCTTATTATATATATTTCAAATGTTCTTATTAGTAAAAAGCATTAATTTATGAAAACTATATTGTATTGTCTATTTTGAATTTGTTTTTTTTTTAAAATTCAAGCTTAGAAGTGAACATTATTCCACATATAAATCTATCACATGACCGTTTATCTTTTCTAAAGATATTGTTATTGTTCACACATTACTAATTGCAAGGAATAGTTTCATTAAAAATCCTTGGTATAAAAGAAACCAAATAGGAAAAATTTTAATTAAATTTTAACATAGTAATTAAATTTCCTACTAGTGAAGCCAAATGTAATAAGATACACATAGCAATTAGTTGTGTTAAGGGAAAATTGGATCTAAATGAATAATCAATATATCAATAATACCCAAAACTTAATGAAATAATTAACAAAAGAGATTCAATCAAACAATGAACAATACAAAGCAAACCTCCTTTAATTCACAGCTTCCATTGATCACCTATCACAAATGATCTTGTCTATGAATATGGCCCTCAAAAGGTGCACTTCCTTGCTATGATTCCAAGATGTTCAAATGGGAATGGCTATGATAGTATCGCCGTAAAGATGAGCTTCAAAACAATGATAGTAGTATGGTAACGAGTTTGATCGCAAGCAATGAAGGAATTGGTACCAAAGGCGCGCTATAATTCCTGCAAAGTAACAATACTTAAAGCTTGGATGATTGAAATGGAAGAATGAGGTTCAATTTATAGACTTGAGAGAGAGAAGATCAACGGTTGAGGAATCTGCGCAAATAGGAAGAAGACATGTGTCACACAAAAGTTGTTTTATTTGAGTTAACTGCTTTCTTTTATTGAAGATAAGATTAGATTTCATAAATTAGAAAACTTTTTTCTAATTTAGGAGATATTGATAAAAACAAGGTTCATTGAATATATAACTCAACTTGTGATTTGCTTTTGCATGATTTGAGAGAAATTAAATAATAAATTATTTAATTTTGTGTGCATGAAGAAGAAGACTTATTTTTAGAAGATTTGGAAGATATTTGAGGAATTAGAAGATAAGAAAGAAAATTAAATAAATAGATTTATTTAATTGTTGTGCATGATTTGGAAGAATAAATAAAACATTTGATTATATTTTATTTTTGGAGATTGAGAGAATTTAAATAAATTTGATTGATTTATTTAAATTTGGAAGAATGATTTGACTTAATTAAATAATTAAGAATTATTTAGTTGCTTGGAAAAATTTAATTAAATAAAATATTTATTTAATTTTGACTTTAGAAGAGGTAATTAAATGTTTCGATATTTAATTAACTTAGAAGAATGTGAATCAAATAAATAAATTTGTTTATTTATTTATTGATAGAAGAATTAGAATGGGATAAATATTAAGAATATTTATTTAGACCGAGTCGTGTCATTTTTAGGCATATACATTTTGCTCCTCTTTGATGCAATGCAGTTTATGGTGTTGCTTCAAAGAAATTGATTGTTGAATAATGATACATGCCCCAGTTCTCCCCTGGTATAGGTTATGATGATAGGATGCCCCCTCAGGAGATTAGACAGGAAGAAGGCAAAAGGATGTGAGATAGACAATCTCACAATGAGATAGGTTAGAAGAAATGGTCGGATGCAGAAGAAAATAGGATGAAGAAAGAGCCGAATGATATCCGATGCAAGATAAAATGATAACACACACAAGCAAGTAAGCAAGTATGCACAAATGATACAAGAACAAACAAGGTATTGCCCTTGTCAAGCAGTAAACCAACGATATACTGCTAATGATATACGACAGTGTTGTCATGGCAGGGAATGATATATCCCTAGACCAACATGATAGGTGTGTTTTCATGGTGGGGAATGATAGATCCCTAGAGCAACATGAAGGATAGTGTCTGGTTTCAAGAAATGAAGCATGTCATGTAAGATGCGTGTATTGGTCTAATTTTGACAATGTTACATCCTGTATAAGATAAATGTTTGATTATAATTGATTGATTTGGTTTATGACCAGACAAGGATCAAGACCACTGATTGTGATTAGATCATTTGACAAGATTGACTTGACTTGATTGGTATGGATTAAGGACGAACTTGCATTTGGATCATTGCTCGGATTGAGAAGAATGGATCACAATGATAGATAGAATTTTGATTGATAGAAGAATGACTCGATAGAAGGACTCACAAGCTTTTATTTGTATTGATACTCTGCATTTTTAGATCTTCATTGCATGGGATATGGATGTGAAATGCAACTGGATACGATATGGGTATGGATATGGAATGAAAATGGATATGGAATGCAAATGGATTTTTTCCATCTTGATATTGCAAGTATTTTGAAGTACTTATTTCATCATTAGGCTTTTAAAATGTTGTAAGAAAATACAAGCATCGAGGTATAATTAAACTAAGATGACCTGAGTATTGCTTACATGGATTTTGATTTAGCAAGTTAATACAAGCATCGAGGTATAATTGAACCGAGATGACCTGAGTATTTCTTGCGTTTCAACAGACAAGGATTGCCCCCTTTCATGTTAGACCTTTGATGTCCTCGATGATCTTTTGCCAATCATGTCGTTAGACAAGGTGTCACATTACTAAAGTTTAATCCACAAATAGCAAAACAAAGAAAATAATCATGCCCCCATCATAGTATCTCTAGCTTTTGGCATCCTTGAGTAGCATAGAAAGACATGATAAAAAAAGTGAAGACTTTTAAGACACCACTATTCGAAACAAAACATTCTTGCATTAGATGTATCTTTCTTGCCATAATTTAGATAGACTCATTTGGATCAGTTTGCTCTTGGATTTGCTCTCACTTTTGCGTTGGATAGGTTGATGCCTTGTGTCAATATTTTTACTTTGGAAGCAGGCCTTTGCCTGTGCTTGCATACATGCCTGGTAAAACAGACCCTAAGGGACTGACCTAGTGCCTCAGGGGCTCTTTGTTAAATGGCCTTGCCTACATG
The DNA here is from genome assembly GCA_027924645.1 of Cunninghamia lanceolata. NCBI lineage: Eukaryota > Viridiplantae > Streptophyta > Pinopsida > Cupressales > Cupressaceae > Cunninghamia > Cunninghamia lanceolata. The sequence continues at coordinate 4,251,340 of BSBN01000061.1, read as the reverse complement.
ACAACGCAGAGGCAACATAGTTCAGGGTGAACCCTATGATACTGATGACAAATGCTATGCTAGGCTGGAATTGTGGATAGGATATGGACAAAGCCTTGGTTGACAAGGTGACAAAAGAGATAGAGTATTAAGCCATGATAGGTTAAGACAACATTATGGATAGTCTTAATGCAAGATACTGATGACAAGGAAACACCATGGATTGGCAGATGGATGGGTGATAAAGAATGGAACAGGTAGGTATGAGGATGGGTAATAGTGGATAGAAGGAATCAAGGATGTGACCTCCAAGGACTAAGTCACCTAGGAATAACATGCCCCATTGTAGGTAAATACTTAGGACTTTTCATGGCAACGCTTATGACAATTAGAGGATGAGAGGATAATGAAGGATTGGCATGGCTTGGAGGGATAAGGTATGTCAAGAGACACCTAAAACATTTTGTCAATATTGTGCCCCCAATCTTTATCAAGACCAAAGAAAGTAGAGGAATGGAAAATTAGGATAGATAGACTAGACAATAAAGGTAGGTAATGGATAGAAGGATAGGATAGGAAATGGTACGAAAGGAAACTGATAGGAGAAGAGTGATATGCTGATGAGACAAGGTGCCCCCAAGTGTAGGTGACGTAGAAGATCAACTTACACACGATGCCTATTTTCTAGGTTTTCATCATGGTACTTATCCAAGGCGCCTGTTTGCTAGATTTTCACCGTTGGACAAAGGGATTTTTCTTTACTCTTTTGATTTTTTTTTTAATATTTGGAGAAGGTGAATATAGAAGGGAGAGACTCAAGTATCTAGTTCCTTGAAAGGTTATAGTCCCGCTAGATGGATGTTGTCGTATTGACCATGTCAAGTGTCGCTCATAGATGTTGGTAAGGGATTGCATGAAAGTTAGATGGAGAAGGTAGACATTGGATTATGAAGGGTGTGATACAGGATGATGATGCAAAATATGGAAGGAAGGATTATGCAAAAGCATGGACCATGGGAATAGGATGGGGAAGATATGTAGGATAGTAGTGGAAGGAAGGGGAGATGGAGGTATATGGAAATGTTGTGGGATGGAAGGGAATCATGACCAACGGTTGCACATACCATGATAAACATTGAATCTGGTGATGGGAAAGTAGTGTAGGAAGCAACGAAGACTTTTGCTTATGGATGAATGACTTAGGCATGTAGGGATCCACATAGACTGAGTATTTTTCTAATTTTTGTTTGCCATGTGGGATGGAAGAATTTGAGACTTGTGGATGGAATGGGAGAAAGTGGATGGTTGAGATTCTCGAGAGGTGGATGCCTCATTTGACCTGATAGCTTTTTGCTTAGGTACCCAAGCCATTTTGCTTTTAGATAGTACCTGTGAAGGTATGGGCTTGGGTGTATGTAGTTTTTGTGTAGCTTCAGAGGTAATAATTTGTTGGATGCAGACCCACACCTTTTTCAGTTTGGCATATAGGTGTGTGCATGTATGTTGCTCTTGAGAAAGATATTTATTTGATTCTTGGATTTTGTATCCTAGTTCATGAGGACTCTTAGGATTTTTGACTTCATAGGTAGAGGCATTCAGATTTTTATTATTGAATTCTCTTGAGATGGTGGAAGTGGAGTTGGATGATGTTCTTTGTTTAAACAACATGTGCATCTGTTGGTCATGATTGGGATTGTTAGAAGATTCATAGATGGATGGATAAGGTGTTGGAAGAAGTGGTGGTAAAATGCATGGAGGGATATTAGGAGTTGGAAGTAGCGGTGGTAGATTGGATGGTGGAAGGTGTATGGTCACATGCTTTTGACAATTGTAGGATGATGGAGGTGGAATGGTGACATATGTTTTGGGGATACGAAAGGATGTGTTGGTTATTTTCCCAGACTGGATGCTTATTCCCAGTTATCCCTACAAGGTAGCCATCATTGATCAACAGGATTCCCAGGCCAGGGGCCAATAGTATAGGAGATAGACTCTATAAATATCTCCTCTTCTTCTTTAGGCTCTGTAGAACCAAGGGGGGTATTCCCTATTCAACATCCATGAAATAAAAATGTGTAAAGATTGGGATGTTGACACAAAGTAGATAAATCGTCTATTAAGCAGACCAAAACTGTTAGATAAGTGCAAAGGGGCTAGCTTTGGGCCTATTTTCAGTTGTAGACAGAGGATTTTAGATCCTAAAACTACTTCTAAAGTCCTTAAGGTTTGTATTTAAAGTTTGAGTTTGATTTATATATGGATACAAAACTAGGACCTTGGTTGTGACCTTAATACAAGACTAGATCGGTGCCTATTCGGGGCTTGGAGTCAATAGACATACATATGTGAATGGCCAGCGTGAACATACACCAAAGAATGGATATCAAGGGGATTTCTAATATCTGCCTTACAGATACTTCCCAACAAGTAGGTGCTTAATCATTCATACTTAATGGTATCCCTACTACAACACATTTTCTCAATGATTAACCTGAAACATTTAATTTGTTCCTTGAACAAAAGTAGGAGATTAAACATTCAATATAGAAAACTATATTCCTAAACCTTAACAACCCTTAGTTATCTTGATTCAAAAGAAACTATGCCCACAGCTTGGAGACAAATGATTAAACACATGCACAGAGCATTTCTCATATAAAACAGCATGAAACCTATGAAGTCATGCATGAAACATACAACATGAGACTCATAAACTTACAAGACATCAAGAATAGGGCCACCAATGAAGTTGTATTGTGTCATAGCACCAAAAATAATCTAGTTTTCAACAACAAACACTGAGTAACATAATCTGCTTAATACAACAAGAAAGTGTACTCTGCATTAATTACATGACAAGGTCAAAAATTCTCGCCAGATACACTACACCAGAAATGGCACTCAAAATAATAAATGCCACAGGGGACAAAACAGGAAGAAGCAATAGAAGGGCAAGGAGTAGTTGAGCTCGAGCCCTGTGCTGCCATTGAAAGGCTTTCATCATGAACCTAGTACTTGGTCATTCGATCATTGGTCCATGCCTATTTGCAATCCTGCCATTTATGGCTCAACCACCCGTAGCCACCGTGGAAATCATAGCAGCGCATCCATGGAAATTTCTTGCTCAAAAAATGACTACAAACACATGGAAAAACTGTCGCTGTAGGTTCAAAACCTGACCGTTGATCCAAAAATCCATCGCTGGGATCAACGATCGCAAAACATGCATGAAGGGTCGCCAGTGAATGATATTGTGCCACGTAGGCACCTTAATCCTCTATCGCCGACCCTTCGCTCTTTCCATTTTACCTTTTCGCCCTTGTATATGCGCACTAAAATGCATATACAAACACCACTGTTCACCTGCCAAAACCCTTGTATATGCAAGAGCAAATACATATACAACTACTCATTACACAAGGTGGACCCCAAACCATTATAGAACAAATCAGAATTCAAATTAGGTCCGTCTTGCATCTCCAACCTTTGTATATTTTTGAATGTATAACTGACTATACATTCACCTCATACATACAAGGCGGATTTCAAATTTTAATGAGGCATTTTGAAATTGTTTTGAAATCTGGCTTGTAACTAGCTCCTCTTGTATATCGGCATATATACAACTACCTTTGTACACAACTGGTGGGCTCGAGGTCCTGTATTTTGCCTTTTAGAAATTTGCATGTGCGACTTGTATATAAGATACAAGTGCCTTTGTATGTGAAATGGGCCCTGCCATTTGTATCTCTATTGCATGTATCTTTGTATATCCCCCTTTTCACTATTCATCTTGTATGTCACAGATGCATATAACGCACCTTGTATATCTAACATGCATTTATCCTTGTATGTCTACGATGCACATTCTACTTTGCACTTGCCTCCCCTATACACCGAATATACAAACTTGTTTGTATATATTTGCGGGCCCTACCACATGCATCACCTCCGCTGCACTATAGAAAATGCATCTTTGCACCTTTGTATGTCAGATATGCAAACACAAATATACAAACCCCTAATATACAACTGCAGAATCTTCTACAGAATATTCTAGGAATGTATCTTCCACTCACCACTATAGCAATTGTATATTAGCACCTTCTTGTATATTTTGCTTTGTATATAACCTGATATACAAAGCAGGAATATTCTTAGGAATTTGTGAAAGATTCCCCCTTTGTACATGCACCTTTGTAGCCCAATATACAATCAGAAATACATATAATTCAATTTTTCAAAGGGCGATGGAAATTTCACAAGCCTGCCAATGTACATTTGCAATTACACACACAAAACTTAACATTTTCATGAGTGCGACAGGAAAAGGCGGTAAATCATTACATAGGGGCCAGTCAACCAATGAAAACTAAAACATGAGGATGAGATTTATAACCAAGAAACCACCACAGAAGGCCACTAACAGAATAGACAAAATAATGCAAGACCCTAAGACTCAGAAATTTTAGGGTTTGTGAAAGAAAACATGCAAACATTCAAGCTTAAAACCCCAAACATAAATGATTACCAACACAGGCTCCGATTGGGGACGTACAAGTGCAAGACTGCAGCGAGGACCAGACTACTCCGAGGTAGACCAAACAAAACTCAAAACTCAAAACACGACCGACACTACAAGGCAGGTACAAATATTTACATCTAGTTTACAGTGTGCACAGAAGGTACTTATTTATGTAAAAAAAGCTTTAAGAAATTTACCGTGCATTGGCAATTCCATTAGTTCACTAGTTAGGGCTTGGAGAAAGTAAGAATCATTCTCATAGATATTGCCAATTTGATATGGGTCGGTCTATAAGGGTTCAAATTTACCATGCTTGCCCTTATCCTAGCCCCTTGCATTCCACATAAGCACTAAGTCACCTATCTAAAACCTTCTCGCTGTAGCCCATTTATCAAATAGATATTTTACCTTTTGCTGCCTTTTGATGTTTGTTTTCTATGCCTCCCTTCTCATTTCATCTAGTGCAACCAGCTGATTTATTCTTTGAGTCATTGGGTCTCCAATCTCCTCACCATTCCCTTGGATGAATTTATAAACTGGCAGGAGTTTATTCACTGGCAACCTAGTTGCTATACCGTATACTAATTCAAAAGGTGACCTCCCAGTTGCTCTTTTCAGTGTCACCCTGTCAGCCCATAATGCCAATTTCAGCTTTGAATCCCAAGACTTCTTATTTTTATCCACCATCCTTTTGATGATTTTCATGAGACTTTTATTGCTTGACTCTACTTGACCATTTCCTTGCGGGTGGTATGGTGATGTATGAGACAAATCAATTCCATAATTGTTGCAAAAATCAATGAATTCACTAGACCTGAAGCACATAGCATTGTCTGTGACCAATTTGGCTGGTACTCCAAATCTGATAATAATGTTCTCTAGAATAAAATCCATCACCACTTTGCTTGTGGCTTTTTTAGTTGGAATGGCCTCAATCCATTTAGTGAAGTAATCAGTGGCAACAAGAATCCAACTATGTCCTCCACTAGATTTTTCTGAGATTTCCCCTATGAAATCAATCCCCCATTACTGAAATGGAGCTTCTACAGTTACAGTCTTAAGGGGAAATGCACCTACATATTTTAACTTTCCTGAGAACCTTTGGCAAGGATCACATTTCCTTATCATTCTATGTGCATCTGAGAAAAGAGTTGGCCACCAGTAGCCAGCTCTGAGGATTTTATGGGCTGTTGTATGGGCAGCATAGTGTCCACCACACATTCCATTGTGCATGTCACTGAGAATGTCCCTGGCCTGATTTTTATCCACACATCTGAGTAATAAACCATCATGATTTCTCCAATATAGCTCTCCTTGAACAACAATGTATTTAATAGCATGTAGTTTCAAGGTCCTTTTCTGGATATCACTGAGATGGGAAGGACAGTTTATATTTTGCAAATAATGTATTATGTCCTTATACCATTTAGATTCTAACATATTTATAATTTCATTATGCACTACATTTACTTGGCATGCCTCTAGATTTGACTGTGTCATTAGTTTTACCAAACCTTGTCCTCTTACCAGCTTAGTGATCTGTATTTCAATGTTGAACTCTTGTAGTTTGTTTATCCATCTGCATCTTCTTCCAGTTACCTCCTACTGAGTAAATATATGTTTGACTACTGCACGAGGCACATATGTAATTATCTGAGAGCCCACCAAATAGGGCCTAAAGCTCTTGACTGCTCTAACCTGTGCATATGCTTGTTTCTCCATTATATCATACTTCAATTCAGCAGCTTGCAATGACCTGCTAAAGAAAGCTATAGGTTGTTCAAACCCTTCATTTTTTTGCAATAGGCATGCAGCAATAGTGTGGAAAGAAGCAAATGAAAATAATTGAAATGGCTTAGAAAAATCAGGAGATTTTAATATAGGAGCCATCTTTATTGCCTCTTTTACGTCTTGAAATGATTTGGTTGCTTCATTCTCCCATTTGACAGTTGCACCTTTCTTCAGCATCTTAGAGATTTCTTTGGTAGTTTCTGCAAAGTTAGGAACAAATCTCCTAAATTGTCCAAAGAAGGACTGAACACCTTCCACTGTTTTAGGGATCTGAATTTTATCAGTTGTAGTCACCCTATCAGGATCAATCCTGACTCCATCCTTTGAAACAATGTGTCCAAGAAATTTTCCTTCCACAACCCCAAAAGCACATTTCTTAGGGTTGAGCGAGATGCCATACTCTAATGCTCTAATAAAAATCTACTCCAGATGCATACAGTGCTGTTCTTCTTTCTTTAAATAAGCAGTTAAGTCATCTTGATACATAGCCAAGATTGAATCAATCAATCCTGCAAAAGCAACATCCATTGCCCTCTGAAATGTGGCACCTGCATTTGTCAATCCAAATGGCATCCTCACATATACATATGTTCCCCATGGAGTAGTGAAAGCAGTCTTGAATTATTTTGATTCTTTCACTTTCACTTGATTGTACTCTAAAAATTCGTCCATCATGGATAGAAGTTCACAGCCAATCACCTTCTGCAACATGGCTTCCATGTTTGGCAATGGATAATTGTCCTTCAAAGAAGACACATTTAGATTTCTAAAGTCCACACATAGCCTTATGTCACCATTCTTTTTTCTGACTGGGACAAGGTTAGACACCCAAGTTGAATGTCTGATAGGCATGATTATTCTAGCCTCCCTAAGCTTCATAAGTTCTTCTTGCATTTTTGGAGCTAAAGTTGGGTTGATAGGCCTTTGCTTTTGTCTAAATGGTTTAGCTTCAGGCTTCAAATGGATTTCATGCTGGAATAAATCTTCTCTATAAGCTTTCAGGTCCTCATAAGACCAGGTAAAAACATGCTTATATCTTTTTAGTAGTGCAATCAACATAGTTCTGACATGTGGCTTGAGCTATTTGCCAATGTATACCCTTTCGGGGGCATGAGATGTCCCCAAGTTTATCTCCTCTAAATCATTCTTATTTGTTGGAGATGACTTTGTAACAAGTTGGTCCCTATTATCAAAAGTTCTCTCTAAAGCTACCAGCCCTCTAGGGATTTTGTTTGTCCTGAGTTGAATCACCTCCTTCCCTAAGAGAGTTTCCTTTCCATCTACAACCTCCACAAAGTTCTGAAAATCCACTTCTTAGTTCTCATATTCATCAATGCAATGTAAAAATCTTAGCAAATCTTTGTCATCATCAAATACCTGCCAGCTGCATACATTATCTAGCACTGCAGGTCTAAGTTTGACCTCAACATTTGTAACATCTGATAGAGTGATGTCATCTGGCCTTATGGTTACATTGGCTAGAAAATCTGGTCTGACATTTTTTGATCTTTCTATCCAATTTATTGAAAATGCATCAAACAATTCAATTGTATCCCAAACAGCATGCTTATACTGTTTTAATCTCTTATTTTTTGATGCATACTTATCTCTAACTTGGGAAACAATAAGCTCTGAATCACCGAACACTTTGAGCATCTTAATTCCATGCTTCAGAGCTACATTCAATCCTAACAGCAGAGCCTCATACTCTACAATATTATTTGTACAAGAAAACTTCAGCAAGAAAGAGAATTTTAGGAGCTTACCAGCTGGAGACAGAAACACAATTCCAGCACCAGAGCCTTTTTTCAAACAAGCTCCATCAAAATACATGGTCCATAAACCATGTTGATCCAGTTCTTGAATGCAAATATCTCCCTCTTTATTTTCTTTAGCATCTGAGACAACCCTGAAATTGTCACAGTCAGTGTTCACAAAACATATCTGTTCCTCTGATTCTTGATCCTCCACTGTCTCTGATGACCTTTCTTCTCTAATCAATTTGACATCCCTACCATTCATAGGGATCATAGCATATGACAGATCTAACTGCATACTACCACCAATCAATGTTGCCCATCTTCTTGACAGCAACATGCCATATTGTGGCTTGATATCAACAACTGTTACATTCATTTTGTAGGTCTTTTCAGAATATGCTGCCAGTCTGAAATCAACATCTTTCATAATTCCAATGACAGGTACCTCTCTAGCATCCATTGCATAGCACTTCCCACATGCCTTATCTATTTTTAAACCCAGCTTGCTGCATGATGGGCAAAGGCATGATATTTGTTGATGCTCCTGAATCAAACATACAATTCTTAATTACTTTTCCATTTACGACAAGGGAGACATAACAACGGTTCCACTTGTGAAGGGCATTTTGTCACGGTCATCCCTAGATATACTTCAAGAACTTTATCCTCATCAATGCACAGGGTCTGTTTTTTACCATGGCGTTCATCATTTTGCTTGGCTTGACATGGTACCCCTGAAATCAAGGATACTGCTTTATTATTGAATTCTTCCACTTTCATCAGTGGAATAGAGACTTTTATCTATGATAAGACTTGAGTCATGTCGAATGGAGCATAATTTTGAATAACAGTTGTAACTTGCCCCACCATTTTACCTCTATCCTGAGATGATCCAGCCCTAGTTTTCATGGCTCCTTGACTGTCATTCTTGTTCTAAAATTTTTTGTTTCGATCCTCAACCTGGGGAACTGTACTTTCTATTTTTTGAGAATCGTAACCTATTTTTTGCTTAAAACCTTGCTTATTATTGTTCCATTATTTCTTATATGTCTCAGTCCCCTTATAATTTTGCATAGGTTGGCTCACAAAAGTGTTCTCTGGTTGGTGTGAGTTACTTACCTGAGCTTTACTTCTTAGGTTATAATTGCTTTTGACCTGAGCTACTGCTGCAGCTGTGAGGGCTCTAATTTATTTATCAGAAGGTCTCCTCAAATTGTTCAAAAAATTGTGTGAGTCCTGAGCATAGGCATAGTTGTCTTCCTCATCCTCATCATATGGGAACTGCTGGCAGACCTGAATTTCATTAACTGCACTTGCATCAGCATCATGAAAAGAGTATTCTCTATTTGTAGACAACATATTGACATTATCATCTTCCATGCAATGCGGATCGTTGCATTCATCATAGGCAACAACATTGTTGTATAAGGATTGAGCAATCATACATTGTGACTGTGAGTGAGGCATCTGACATATTATACACCATGGGGTGTCATCAACCATATTAACAGTTTTCTTCAAAGGATCAGGAGTTTCCTTAACATTTTGAGCTCTTTAATTTGTATTGTTGTATGGGAGGATGGGTTTACCATTATGCCAATTGGTATTATATGGCATATCATGTAATGATGGTCTTCTTTCTTGCCTTTGGTAAACCTGTCTGTCAGGACCTATTCCCTTTTCACTTTTAGCCATTCTATAACCTAGGTCCTGACAATAGTTGTCAACTTATCTATTTTGTCCTCAGAAATAGATGCGTTGCCTTGAATATTCTGAGATTTAGTATTTGGATTTTACAGAATTTTTACATCATCTCTTCTGTTTGTCTTACCAGACGCTTTTCTATTATTTTCAATATTTGTTGCAATCTCGAAGGCATCTCTGAGGCTGTGAGGACCCTTATCTCTTAATCCATAGGTAGTTTTGGCATCAAAAGCATTTATGTACAGCACTATGCACATAGGTTCATTAGGCCTCAAGTCTTGTGGCAATTTGTTCAATACTTTAGTGAATCTAGTATTGAAATCAACAACTTGTTCATTTGATCCTTTCGTAATTCCTATGAATTCATTAATGAAGAAGCTAGGATCAGTTTTGTCACCATATTGTTCTTTGAATATCCTCCTGAAATCCTCCCATGATGAGATGCTTCTGTTAGGTAGACCTTTATACCATTCCTTGGCTTCATCAACTAAGGATTGCATAAATGATTTCATGAAGATATCCTCATGCTCAACCTCAAAGTTGTCCATGATATTCTGAAAAGCTTTTAAATGGTCTTCACCTGATACAGTATTATTTCCTAAAATTTTTGGCACTTGCAACCTCACATGTTTATCAATAGGATTTGGATAACCAGGAATGCCATCAAAAACTAGTTGTCTGAATCTATCCAGCTACATAGGTTGTCTACCAAGCTGAATAACATTGGCATTTCTATTTGCATTCTGATTTCTGACATTATTTACATTTTGTCTTTGATCATTACGCTAATCCTGGACTTCATTTCTTTGCTGATTTCTCTGCACATTAGCATTTTCAAGGGTAGGAACTGAATCATTCTGAGCAACTCTCAGGGCTTGCACTTTCTATCTCATGTCATCTCTGATTTTCACTGCTTGTAGATATTCTAATTCTGCCCTTAAACTCTTAATTTCATCGGCTAGTTCCTCCTCTCTAGGCACAGAAGAGGATGGTTTTGTTGTATTTTGATCATCATTGTCATCATCCCTTAGGGATTCAACTTCTTCAAATCTGTCAGGGGAATCATGAAAAGGGTGCTCTTGAAACACTTCTGACCTTATTTTCAATCCATCACCCTACTGTCTTTCATATATGTTTTGGATCTCAACCTCAATGTTTGAAAAATAAGGTATTGTCCTCTCTGAAGATCCTGGATTGTCCTGAATAAAATCATTTTTCCTGGGGCTAGGAAAACCATCTTGACTGGCTCAAACAGTCCCTTTTTTCCTATACATCATTTTTATGGGTAATTCTTCAAACAGAGTATTACGCTGGGATCTTCTCCTTTGCATACAAATTTTTACTTTACCAGTTGGGAGATTGGTTCAGAGTCGCCACCTATTACTAGGAATTATTTTCTTTTAAAAAATCAAGGTTCTTTCACAAAGCAGTCCCCAGCAGAGTCACCAATTTTTGTTGGTTATTTTCCCAAACTGGATGCTTATTCCCAGTTATCCCTACAAGGTAGCCATCATTGATCAACAGGATTCCTGGGCCAGGGGCCAACAGTATAGGAGGTAGACTCTATAAATATCTCCTCTTCTTCTTTAGGCTCTGCAAAACCAAGGGGGTATTCCCTATTCAACATCCATGAAATAAAACTGTGCAAAGACTGGGATGTTGACATAAAGTAGATAAATCCTCTATTAAGCAGACCAAAACTATTAGATAAGTGCAAAGGGGCTAGCTTTGGGCCTATTTTCAGTTGTAGATAAAGGATTTTAGATCCTAAAACTACTTCTAAAGTCCTAAAGGTTTGTATTTAAAGTTTGAGTTTGATTTATATATGGATGCAAAACTAGGACCTTGGTTGTGACCTCAATACAGGACTAGATTGGTGCCTATTCGGGGCTCGGAGTCAATAGACATACACATGTTAATGGCCAACGTGAACATACACCAAAGACTGGATATCAAGGGGATTTCTAATATCTTCCTTACAGATACTTCCCAACAAGTAGGTGCTTAATCATTCATACTTAATGGTATCCCTACTGCAACACATTTTCTCAATGATTAACCTGAAACATTTAATTTGTTCCTTGAACAAAAGTAGGAGATTAAACATTCAATATAGAAAACTATATTCCTGAACCTTAACAACCCTTAGTTATCTTGATTCAAAAGAAACTATGCCCATAGCTTGGAGACAAATGATTAAACACATGCACAGAGCATTTCTCATATAAAACAACATGAAACCTGTGAAGTCATGCATGAAAAATACAACATGAGACTCATAAACTTACAAGACATCAAGAACAGGGCCACCAATGAAGTTGTATTGTGTCATAGCACCAAAAATTGTCCAGTTTTCAACAACAAACACTGAGTAACACAATCTGCTTAATACAGCAAGAAAGTGTACTCCACATTAATTACATGACAAGGTCAAAAATTCCTGCCAAATACACTGCACCAGAAATGGCACTCAAAATAATAAATGCCACAGAGGACAAAACAGGAAGAAGAAAGAGAAGGGTGAAGAGTAGTTGAGCTCGAGCCCTGTGCCACCACTGAAAGGCTTTCATTGTGAACCTGGTACTTGGCCGTTCGATCATCGGCCCATGCCTGTTTGCAATCCTACCATTTATGGCTCAACCACCTGCAGCCACCATGGAAATCGTAGAAGCGCATCCATGGAAATTTCCCGCTCAAAAAATGCTGCAAACACATAGAAAAACCATCGCTGCAGGTTCAAAACCCAACCGTTGATCCAAAAATCTATCACTGGGATCAACGGTCGCAAAACATGCATGAAGAGTCACCAGCCAATGATATCGTGCCACGTAGGCACCTTAATCCTCTATCACTGACCCTTCACTCTTTCCATTTTACCTTTTCGCCCTTGTATATGCGCGCTGAAATGCATATACAAACACCACTGTTCACCTGCTAGAACCCTTGTATATGCAAGAGCAAATGCATATACAACTACTCATTACACAAGGTGGACCCCAAACCGTTATAGAACAAATCAGAATTCAAATCAGGTCCAGCTTGCATCTCCATCCTTTGTATATTTTCGAATGTATAACTGCCTATAGATTCACCTCATACATACAAGGCAGATTTCAAATTTTAATGAGGTATTTTGAAATTGTTTTGAAATTCGGCTTGTAACTAGCTCCTCTTGTATATCGGCATATATACAACTGCCTTTGTACACAACTGGTGGGCCTGAGGTCCTGCATTTTGCCTTTTGGAAATTTGCATGTGTGACTTGTATATAAGATACAAGTGCCTTTGTATGTGAAATGGGCCCTGCCATTTGTATCTCTACTGCATGTATCTTTGTATATCCCCCTTTTCACTGTTCATCTTGTATGTCGCAGATGCATATAATGCACCTTGTATATCTAACATGCATTTATCCTTGTATGTCCGCGATGCACATTCTGCTTTGCACTTGCCTCCCCTGTACACTGAATATACAAACTTGTTTGTATATACCTGCAGGCCCTATCACATGCATCACCTCCGCTGCACTGTAGCAAATGCATCTTTGCACCTTTGTATGTCAGATATGCAAACACAAATATACAAACCCCTAATATACAACTACGGAATCTTCTACAGAATATTCTAGGAATGTATCTTCCACTCGCCACTATAGCAATTGTATGTTAGCACCTCCTTGTACATTTTGCTTTGTATATAACCCGATATACAAAGCGGGAATATTCTCGAGAATCTGCGAAAGATTCCCCCTTTGTACATGCACCTTTGTAGCCTGATATACAATCATAAATGCATATAATTCAATTTTTCAAAGGGTGATGGAAATTTCAAAAGCTCGCCAATGTACATTTGCAATTACACATACAAAACTTAACATTTTCAAGAGTACGACAGGAAAAGGCGGTAAATCATTACATAGGGGCCGGCCAACCAATGAAAACTAAAACATGAGGATGAGATTTATAACTAGGAACCCCCCACAGAAGGCCACTAACAGAATAGACAAAACAATGCAAGACCCCAAGACTCAAAAATTTTAGGGTTCGCGAGAGAAAACCTACAAACATTCAAGCTTAAAACCCCAAACATAAAAGATTACCAACATGATGTACGATGGAAAGTGGTGGATTTAGAAGGAATGGAGGAAGTACCAACATCTTGAGTTTGTTCACCTTGGGGTATGTATCCAAGGCCGTATGAAAAAGCAGGAACATTGACATGGACGGGCTCCAAAATACCTTGTTCATGAGGGCCTAAGCCCTTACCTTGATAGTTCATATGTTGGAGTATGCAGTGGACAATAGGATTGTGTATAGGTGGAACACTAGACACAAGTTCTTTATTGGGTGGAGAAGGTGAGATAGAGGATAATGGTTGCTGGTGTTCTAAGGAGGAACACTCATGAATGAAAGCAGTAAGACCAAGGATATACGGTGGGGGATTTGCAGCATGGTCGATAATGGATAGTGGAGGAGTATTATTGGTTTGATCTTCTATACTTGCTTGGGAGGCAAGTGTCTCATCAAAGGAAGAGGAAGTTGTTGGATCTTGGATGGCATTAGATGGGGTTATAAGCTCAAGACCATGGAACGCATAAAGTGGGCTAAGAGGATCATCATGGTCTGGTTGATCATAGATAGGCTCTTGATTGTAGATGGGATCTTGATCATAGATAGGTTTTATTGTGATGGGATTAATGTTCTCTTGTATAGGTTCTTCATCAAAGGTAGTATCTTGATCATGGAAAAGATATAGGTTATGCATGGTTGGAAATTGGATCTCTTGCTCATGTATAGGTATATGATCATCGAAAAGATAGAGGTTATGTATGGGTCAGATGGGAGTGCTTTGATCTTGATTTAGACAAGGGGTTGATGTTTCCACATGCTCTAAAGTGTGCTCTTGACATAATGCTTGATATTCTTGAATTGAAGTGGAGGTAGAGGCTTCTTGGAGAGGACTTTGGTCAACAACATAAAAGTATGGCAGAGCTTGACTTTGGTTCATGGTAGGAGGTTTTTTAATATGCTCAAGGGGTTGCAGACTCCATGATGGGTTTGTAGGATTTGGCATAGCATTGGAAGAATCTCTGATAAGGTCAAGGACCATAATTTGGGGACATGGTTGACTCTTTACTAGTAGCCCTTGGATCACATCATTGGTAGGTACATAGGTAGAGGAGTGAGGTAATGGATAGGTGGACTTGGAGTTCTCCATAGCTTTTCTTTTACTATATAAATCTAGAAAACATTTTTTCCAAAACTCATCTGAGGCTTTTTTGGTTGTCCATTTAGAGTTTGGGGAAGTCAATGGTGGTGCTGGCTTAGGATTGGTATGCTTTGGGGTATGTGTCTTAGAAGATGGTGAAGAAGGACTAGTAGACGAAGTGGTATATGATTTTACACATGAGGTGGTGTTTGCCTTGTCAAGAGTATCATTAAGACGGGACAAGAATGTATGACTCTGGGGCGTGGTGTAGCTAGTACTAGCTTTCTCAGCTTGTAAGATTGCAAAGTGTTGTTGTATGACTTGGCATTCTTGAGCAATTGCTATACGACCTTGGGGCGAGGTGCCTAAGTTTAACTGCAACTTTAGGTATTTAAGTTCTTGAGCAAGTTCTTCTAATTCGGTTGTCATCTCCTCAGAAATTGATACAAGACGGGAATGGGTACCCAGAAAGTTTGAAAATTTTCTCCCAAAGGAAGTGGAGATACTGTCATAGATGCGTAGAAACAGAGGGTATAAGCGCAACAAGTTGTTACGAATGCATAGTACTAGTAAAAAGCAGACACGCAGCAATAGGTGATACATGCGCAGGAAGTCGCAGCAAATGTGCAGCAGGTTGAAACAAAAGCGCAACTTCATAAGATAAATGCGCAACTCTAGTTTTTTGAATGTTTTTGCAAAGTTTTTGACACATTTTTCAATTTTATTTTTTTGGTTTCTTGGTTGCAAGATGGTCTTTTTGATCTGATTTTCTTAATTATGGCAAGAAGACACATCAAACACAAAGAATATTTTCATGGTTTTTGAATTTTTTTTTGTAATTTTTTGGACTCTTTTTGACAAAGAAAGCAAGTACAAATCCTAGGCTGGTTGTGACAATATAAACTGAATTCTCCTTATTTCTAGGTGAGGCATCTTTGGGAGGTAATAATCACCCTTCCCTGCACCAGCTTATAGGGGTTCTTGGCTACTAAAAACAAAGGATGATTAATAAGTGCAACCGTTCAAGTGGTTCTACATGTGGCAACACTACTCTCTATTATGAGTTTTCCAGCCTACAAGGGTTATGCCTTGGAGGGTTTTGGGGGAGGTTGGCTGTCGGTATAACACAACTTCACTCGTTATTTGAAGCTTTCACTCCAAACATAATTTATTTATAGTGGCTTAGCAGAGCTTGAGTTTAGCTTGTTACCACTTAAGGTCGTTCCCCAAGGACGGACGGGTATCCAAGGGCAGGCCTCTCTAAAGGTAAAACACATGCAAAAATGATATGTCTGGCATTTTGGTCACCCAAGATAGGGGAGAGCATAGGCCTGATATCATTCCCAAAAAATATGAAAGACAATGGTTCTTTTCCCCTAGTTAAAAAGAAAAATACTATATGAGCTATCTACTTGGGCACACACGTGATTGTAGTTGTCAATTGTCCCTTATGAAATTGACGTGTTTGGCATTCATGTCCATTGTCCCTTAGAAAATTGAAGTGTTTTTTGCATTCATATCCATTGTCCCTTAAGAAAGTAATATATTCCTAAGACTTAGATTGCAAAAAGATGTTTTGTCCCTTAAGAAAGTAATATGTTCCAAAGACTTAGATTACAAATATGACTTGTTCAATTGTCCTTTAAGAAAGTAATTTGTTCCTAAGATTTTGCAAAAGATGATTGTTCAATTGTCCCTTAAGAAAGCAATATGTTTCTAAGACTTAGTGTAATCTAGGTTTTTAATTCTTCAACGCTTGTCCTGCATGAACATTTTAGAAAAACTCCCTTGCTCTGTTTGAGTAATAAGAGGCTACAAAAAGTTGATTAATTCCACAAAAACTCAATAGTTAGCATAAAATAAATTGAACCAAAAGCACTTAACTTATTAGGTGAAAAATGAACAATCTAAAAAAATCTAATAATAATGATTAGGTACACCAGATTGGATATTATGATCAGATTCTACATGAAATTCTATGCAATTTTAAAAAAATTTGTGAAAATTGAATAAATTTTGCACAAGCTATAACCGTTTGAAGTTTTGTAAAGAAGGGTTGACTTTGACTGAGTGTACCTAACAAATCTGATAAAATTACCTTAAAATTCTTTCACCATAGAAAAGTTAGGAGAACCAGCTTTCCAACGCCACTGGTTTCGTGAAAATTTGACTCCTGATGCAAAAGATATGTCTGATTTCATGAAATTGCTAAAAATAGGCAAAAAAACAAGCATAGGCTAAAAATAGGGACACAGATTGAGATTTATTTTTCTTAAAATCTGTCCACTTCCTACAAAAAATAAGAGATACCTAGATAAGATTTTGATGTTTTCAAGAAAACCTAGAAATCTTTTGAGCTAAAGTTACACAGATATGCCTAATTTTATTAAATTGCTAAAAATAGGCAAAAAAAATATAGGTTAAAAATAGGGACATAGATTTGTGATCTATTTTTCTTTAAATTAGTGCACTTTCAGCAAAAAGTAAGAGATACCCAGATAAGATTTCAATATTTTGGACAAAACCCATAAATCTTTTGAGCTAAAGTTACACAAATATGCTTGATTTCATGAAATTGTTAAAAATAGGCCAAAAAAATTAACATATGCTAAAAATAGGGACATAGATTTTTTATCTATTTTTCTTGAAATCTGTGCACTTTTTGCAAAAAGTAAGAGATACCCAGATAGGATTTCGATGTTTTTGACAAAACCCAAAAACCTTTTGAGTTAAGGTTACACCATTTGAATGCTCAACACCTATTCTTTGAATCCTCCTGTGTACGAAACCTTAGCACAAAAAAAACTTAGTTTTTAGATTAAATCAGGGCAAGGCCCTATGGTGGGTGCCAAAATTGTTAAATAAAAATTGGATCTAAATGAATAATCAATATATCAATAATACCCAAAACTCAACGAAATAATGAACAAAAGAGATTCAATCAAACAATGAACAATACAAAACAAACCTCCTTTAATTTGCAGCTTCCATTGATCGTCTATCACAAATGATCTTGTCTATGGATATGGCCCTCAGAAGGTGCACTTCCTTGCTATGATTCTAAGATGTTCAAATGAGAACGACTATGATAGTATCATCGTAAAGATGAGCTTCACAACAATGATAGTAGTATGGTAACGAGTTTGATCGCAAGCAATGAAGGAATTGGTGCCAAAGACGCGCCGTAATTCCTACAAAGTAACAATACTTAAAGCTTAGATGATTGAAATGGAAGAATGAGGTTCAATTTATAGACTTGAAAGAGAGAGAAGATTAACAGTATAAAAAGAATGAGAAGATCAATGGTTGAGAATGGTTGAGGAATGTGCGCAAATAGGAAGAAGATATGTGTCACACAAAAGTTGTTTTGTTTGAGTTAACTGCTTTCTTTTATTAGAGATAAGATTAGATTTCATAAATTAGAAAGATTTTTTCTAGTTTAGGAGATATTGATAAAAATAAGGTTGATTGAATAGATAACTCAACTTGTGATTTGTTTTTGCATGATTTGAGAGAAATTAAATAATAAATTATTTAATTTTATGTGCATGAAGAAGAAGACTTATTTTTAAAAGATTTGGAAGATATTTGAGGAATTAGAAGATAAGAAAGTAAATTAAATAAATAGATTTATTTAATTGTTGTGAATGATTTGGAAGAATAAATAAAACATTTAATTATATTTTATTTTGGGAGATTGAGAGAATTTAAATAAATTTGATTGATTTATTTAAATTTGGAAGAATGATTTGACTTAATTAAATAATTAAGAATTATTTAATTACTTGGAAGAATTTAATTAAATAAAAGATTTATTTAATTTTAACTTTATAAGAGGTAATTAAATGTTTCGATATTTAATTAACTTAGAGGAATGTGAATCAAATAAATAAATCTATTTATTTATTTATTGATAGAAGAATTAGAATGAGATAAATATTAAGAATATTTATTTAGACCGAGTCGTGTCATTTTTAGGTGTATACAAGTTGCATCCTTGGGTGGAAGTAATTTATCTTTTTATAATGTAAATGTGATTGAACTTGTCAATTTTATTTTTTTGTTATTTTAGTTTGGTGGTTGTATAATGGTTAATTTATAGCACTTTATGTTTGATTTTAATATGAGATTCAATCTTTGACTATGCTTAATTTTTCAAACGTTTTAACATAGATCATCATATCCTAGATGTAAATTAGCATCGAGAACTTTTGTGAGAGAGATCTATGAAAATAATTATTTTTTAGCATATGTTTTATATAAATATCTAAGAGATTATATGTAAACATCCATATAACCCTTGTCATAATAATTGGTGAAAATTGGATAATTTTATCAAAAAAAGGAATTATAACCTTATAAAAAATTATGTACATCTAAAGGTCCACTTTAAATGAGGTTTGAATCCAATTTAAGATTTGTAGCTTGAATCATTGTTGTTGAAGTGTGTTCTTGAGCTAGACCCAAATTACTATTTAGCATATGTCCTCTAGTGAAACATCTATGATGTGGTTGGGAGATAGAATGGCCTAATATTTTTCAATTCGCAGATAGAATGGCCTTTTAATATTTTACAATCCAATAATACAATAATTCAACTTTAAAAAATGGAATCTACTCATGCTCCACTATTAATTCTATGTTTGGAAGGCTTTATTTGTGATGTAATAAAAATGAAATAAAGTTGTTAAATTAACACAATATGTGGATACTTTTACCTAATGCTTAGAAAATAGTTAAACTCTTGAATTAATAGTTAGTTTTAATTCAAGTTACAAGAAATGCAAGCAATTTTTAGAATTTGGCATGAAAAATTCAATGGAAAACTATAAAATACAAAATTAAGGAACTAAAATTCTAAACAATTCAAAAGGCACTTGAACATATTTATAATTATAAATACATTATGAAATTTAAAACAAATATAAAATTTTAGAATCATGTATAGAAATTTGATGACAAATTAAAATAGAACAATGGCTATAGGTATGCAACAAAGGGTTTCATAGTTGAGGATGAAAATAGGACTTTAAAATCAAATGGTTAAGAAAAATGTTGAGGTTGTACTAGAATCCATGTTACATTAAAGGTGATGAAAAATTTAATAGACCTTGATGAGTTGCAACCAAGGGTAACAATATATAATGCATCAAAGTTATATGTATGTTTTTAAAAGAATTAAGATTATTTGGTAAGCATGTATATGAAAGAATGTGGGTTTGAAAGCATTCTTAAGAAATGCCTTTGAATTTAAAAACATGATAGAGTTTGGGGAATGTCTTAATGTATTAGGAAAAGTAAGAAATGTTTAAATTGATTATATTCCTGTAGACACCTGAAAATGGTCACAACCAACTTCATCCACTCACACGTTCAACCCTAATCCACCTGCGTCACTTCGTCCAATCTGATTATTAATTAAATAAATTTTAATTATTTAATTAATTTATTCTACACCTTTATCATGTCATAAAAATCAATTCTTCTACTATAGTTTGAAAATTAATTTTTTTTTACTATAGTTCATCGCAAAAATTAAATAAATTACCATATTTATTTAATTCCCTATTTTGTGAACTTTTGATTACTTTTTGTAATCATAATTATTTTATTCTAATCCATGTGCACATGAATTAATTTTAATTAATTCATCATTACAAACCCCCATGTTTTTAGAAGTCCACTTGTCATCCAATGTACACACATATACATGACAAGTGGTACTTTGGAAGCATGGGCAAATCTCCTAAAATAGGTACATTTGTCCTATTTCTTCCACCCCACTCTATGTGTCACTATTCATCTCAATTTAAAATTCTATGTGGCACTATTTGAACACTATTCTTCTAATTTTAAATTTCACTTGTCCTCTCCATGGAATTTAAAATTCTCCACAAAATCCAAGCCTTACCTTTTCATAAATGAGTCCTTACATGTCATACACCTATTCAATCCTAGCCATCCATCCATTCAAACTTGCATTCTCATCTATTGATCATCCCTTGAATCTTGGGGCAACTTTTTCACCCAATCCAATCATGCCATTTGTCTAATTCTCCTTACTTGAGGATCCTCAAGAAATCTCAACCATTGATCCTAGCCCTCCAATCCCATCTCTAAAAATCTATAAATTGAGGCCTCCACCTCCCATTTAGAATAAGTCATTTTGTGCAATGTTATGCTATCAATTTGAGTGCTCACATCTATAGCTCTTAGTGTAATTCAACATAGTCTAGTTTAATTTATCATCCATTTAGGACATATCATCACTAGTTTGTTTAGATAGGGTGCATGTTTTAGTATAAAAGCATAGTAGTGATTTAGTCCAATCTTGATGTCCCTTGGACTTGAGATTGGGTGTGTAATTTCATCCTTTTTAGGTCTCATTTTCATAGGTAGATATTTTGGCACGCTCGGTGGGACCCCCACCACCTTTTCTCTAACAAATTTGCATGTTTTATGTTGTTTTTCTTGTGACAGGTCAGATGAGCGCTTAATTTCTACACATTAGCACCTATTTGGCCAATCAGTGCCTATCTAGCACTTCAACGCCCATCTCAGTAGATCAGCGCCCGTCTAGAGATAAGGTAAAATCCCTAATTGCTACTGGGTTTTAGAGCAAAGTAAGCACTTTATGCTTGCATGATGTTTTACTGACTTTTTGGCCACCTTAGCTCTCTATTTTGCAGGAAAAAATAATTTTACAAGGGGGAGGTGCTGTCTGTCTTGGATCAGCACCTAATCCTCTATATCAACACCCAGTCCCACAGATTGGTGCCTAACCGGGAATTGGGTTTTTTAACTACATTTTGGTTTTACAGCCTCATTCGACTGTCAAGTAGCTCATGTCAAACTACTAACTTTTCCTTTGTAGGGTTTGCATTAGCTTAGAAGCATTTAGCATTGTCATTTTTAGGTGAAATTGCTTGGTTAATCATAGGGACACTCATCTTGGTTAAAAAGAACAACTTGCATCTTTCACTCATAAGGTGTAAAAAGAACAACAACTTGCATCTTTCACTCATAAAGTGTAAAAAGAACAAATTGCATCTTTCACTCATAAGGTGTAAAAAGAACAACTTGCATCCTTCACTCATAAGGTTTAAAAAGAACAACAACATGCATCTTTCACGCATAAGGCTAAAAAGAACCACAAAGTTGCATTCTCACTCATCTAAACAAGAAAATGAATAATTTTGTGTGAAGTGTCTTGTAATTGTGTTTGTAATATGAAAGTGTATGCTCTTCGTTTGCACCATTGGTGATCTTGGGAATCAAAAACTTTTCACAACACTTGCATAAATCACCCCCATCATAATATAAGAACTAAAAATGAACCTTGTTTAGTGTGACCCAAGCCTAAAAATAAGTATGCTCTCCCCTCACATCTTCGTATGAACTTGGGGATCAAAAATATTTTTGCACTTGTGTTTCTTTTGTTGAATCTTTAGAGGGCCTGCCACCCCACTTCAAAAGGTGGGAACAACCCAAGCGGCAACAAGCTAAAGCCAAGCTCTTTCGAGCTGCTATATAAAATAATGTGTTTGTGACAAAAGTCACAAGAAATAGGTGCTGTTGTGTCATACCAACAACCAACCTCCCCCAAAACCCTTCAAGGCACAACCCTTGAAGGCTGGGAGACTCCATAACGAAGAGTAGCATTGTCGCACGTATGGCCACCTGAACGAATGCACTTACTACAAACCATTGTTTTAGTAGGCCAAATCCATCTATTTGTTGGTGTAGAAGGTGGGACCTTTGAAGCTGCCCTGATTCTCATGGTTCTTAGTAGAGATAGTAGGGACAATCCTAAGGTTTGGTGGGGGGACGAGCCTTGGGAAACCCAGAACTTGGTATGCGTGAGAAGTGAGTGCCGTGGAGGGGAGCCAGTGCTACCAAGATCCTGGAGCTATCCACTTTGAATAGGCATGGCTAGGGGATCCAACAAATATTGTCCTATCCACGGCTTAGGTTGTGCATGATTGTTTAATGTCACAACAACACCTTTGGACATTGTATGCACTTGTTTGAAATACTTGTATCACTTGCCAAAGAAGACTCTCATTGACATCACCCAAACATCATTTGAGCCATTTAAAAGAGTGAACTATTGAAACATTCAAACCTCCAAACTCTAAAAACATTACATCCCAAGCCCAAAATTTGTCAAAAATCTAACTCATCACCTTAAAAATCACACAAAACCATCACTGACCCACATCAGTGCCTAACCCTCCACACCAGTGCCTAATCCTCTGCATCACTGCCCAACCCACTACATCAGTGCCTGGACCTCCACATTAGCGCCTAATCCTCTACATCAACACCTAATCCACTACATCAGTGCCTAGACTTCCACATCAACGCCCAATCCTCTGCATCAGTGCCTAAACCTCCACATCAGCGCCCAACCCTCTGCATCAGCGCCTAAACCTATGTATTAGCTCCTAGTCATCTCAATCAGTGCCCAGTCCAAAAATTCATCAAAAAGTCAAACTTTTGTCCTTATAGTTGTCGACAAACCTCATTCCACAACATCTTTCGACATTACATGCCATCTCAATCCATGTCCCTATCCGTTCATTACTCTTAGCTTGTGATTCGTCCTAATCATTGATCGTTATCCTCGCCATTGGACCTTAGACATCATTAGTCAGAACTTCGTTTACATCATTAGACTTATTCAATCCTATCATCCTAAAACAATCCTATTGTCTTCAATCGATCCATAATCGATCATTACCCTTGAATCAATCAAGACCAACCATATCATCATCCAAGTCCATCCTAATTGACTAATAAATCCAAACCACATCCAAATCCTAAGGTTAAAACTCTAGATCAAAATTATCCTTTTATAATCATCTACCCCCTTGGATAAATTAGCTTAGGAATCTAGACGACTCCTAAGTTAGTGGATTCCAATAAATCTCATTTTGCTTGGTGCATCTTTTCTAGCCCAAGTAAAATAATCCTATTATCCTCTTGCTTAGGATCTTTGTCTACCCTAACTATATAGGATAACCATCGGCCTTTAATCATCTTGATCTAGATTTTGGACCTATCTTCATCATCTCATCATTGATACCTCATCACCCAAATCAGCCTCAAATTCACTTTTTATGCCTCCCATCATGCGAGCACAAGCTAAGAAAATGGATGCTCATTGCCAACCCCTCTCTCGTAGTGGCTCTACCACGAGTAACATGGAGGAATATGTCAACCAACCCGAAATGGGTGAAGCATCCACTCATCCTCGTCAAACTTATTCCCCCACCTTTGTCAAGTTCCTTAATGAAAAGGGGTTACATGACAAGTTCGACCAATTCATTGACAACCACAAGGATGAATTTCTTCAACGTCTCATTGAATATGGTGCACGCCTTCCATATTCATATGACCACGACAAGATCAAAACCATCTTTCATGACAAACCACCAACACCTATCCGCGATCAACCATTGGGACATGTCCCTAACCCAAACAAACCCATCTATGATAATCCAAGGGCTAGTTATGTAGCAAACACCCCTGCCGTTCATGCCCTTGATCACAACATAAGGCGCAATGTGGTGTCGCAACCACAAGTATCGAAGTAACCTTACGGAATGCCTTCTCATATGATGCTTGATCCTAATATGCCCGCTAATCCAAAGATTGTTATCCCAACAAATGTGTCCCACACTTCTCAAAATCCATCCAACACCAATCTCGTCCCACAATCTCTTCCTCCTTTGAATATTCCTTAAAGGTCGATCATCACCCAAATGGTAGTACCACCCATGACTCGAACACCCATTGTGAATCCACTCAACCAACCACAAAACCCATTGACAAACTATACTAATCCCACACACACATATCAATCTTCCACGCATCAACCCCACCATGAGTCATTAATGCAACATCCTTACGACATCCAACAACAACCACAATCCCAAACTCAACAAGTCATCCCGCAACAACAAGCATATGGGTCCCATGTTTACACACAAGCCATAGGTCTACCCCACGTGTTCAACATCAACAATATGTCCAACCTCAAACTCAACAAGTCATCCCACAACAACAAACACACAGCTCTCACATCTACACACAAACCACAGGTCTTCCACCTCATGCACAGCAACAATATGCCCACTCCCAACAACAACAACAATACATCCACCCTCAATACCAACAATCGTCAATGCAACAACCTCCACTCCACCAAGTATCATAACCACCTCTTGCTAACCCCTTCGACCAAGAATGGCAAGAGATGAAAAATGCCCTTAAAAACATCCAACTAGGGACCCAAAAGAAACACTGTAAGTTCTAAGACTTATGTCCCTACCTATTCGATAGAAACATCGCCATCACACGTTTTCCTCAACACTTTGAAATGCCAAAATTTGATAAATACAAAGGAAAAGGAGACCCTCGTGACCACATCAAGGAGTTCTTCATGGCATGCTAAGAAGTCACCTATGATTGATCTATATTAGGATCTATGACAATTGGTAAGTGAATGCTTTAAGGATTACAATGCTTAATTTCAAAGCTTTAAAACATAATAACGTAATTGAAATGCTAAAATGAACAAAGCAGTATTAAAGTGATGAACAAAATAGAAGAGAGAAAGAATAGAGAATACAAAACAATTGATAATGGAGTTCACTGATATGGTTACGTCTCCATGTCCCTCTCCAACAGAGTGACCGATCCTTGATTATGTTCCAATTAGAATCACAAGGCAACTGATGAGTTACAAGTCCATTCCTCTTCAGCACAGCAGCATGACATTCCTTTGTTGTGTAGAAACAAACACTCAGTCTTCAGGACAATTCTCTCCTTAGTCACCACCTAGATGCCCAACTCACATCCTAACCCCTCTTTTTATACACAAAATTTACTCAATTTGGCCTAAAACCAAATGATTTACAAAATCTTGCCTATCTCCTATTTACATCATGTAATTTTGCCCAATCTCCCTTTACAAGTAATAATCTTTCACAATCCCCCTATTTACAAATAGTAATCACTAATATCCCTTTTAATATCTTTTAATATCCTTTGCTAATTTATTTTAGCCCTTTATGTTTCATATTCACGAGCTTATACAAATCAGGGATTATGTTTGTTTAAGTTTTGAGGGGTTAAATCTTTTAAATTTAGGGAAATTGGTTTTTAAATCTGTGTAAAGAGAAACTACCCCCCAAAATATGGCAAACCATGTGTTTAGCGGAATGGTAGGTGGTGTGAATGGGTGGAGAGGGGTCGGTGGTTTAAATAACCATCTCTCCAAATAGTAACTTCTCTTTGTTAAATAAAACTGATGCCATTATATAGTCAAAGCAAAATTTTTGGAGCATTGGTAGGAAAGTATAGTGGAGAGGAGGAGATTGAGGGTTTCAAATCCCCTTTACCTTAATTTTAACAGATCGTTCAAACCACCTGCAGGACCTGTACAAAGGTGCCACGTGGCACCATTCCATTGGCTTTCAAAAGACATGTCAGATGCCCAGTCACCTACCTTGCTGTCAAAGACACGTCAACATCCATGTCACCTACACTTGCCACGTCAGCATGATGACATCATCACTATACTGCCATGTCATTATGCTGACATCAACATGGTCAACCCTTTTACCATACAACTTTGACTGGTTGGAACTTTTGCATACGAGCTCCGATTTAGGCAAAATGAGTGGCGTTGGAATCGTGGCAATGAGCTCTTCGATTTGGTGATGATTTCTAGAACTTTGGAACACTTCAATTTTTGGTTAAAATATCCACCTGGATCAATGATGTCCAATTCCTCCTTCGTCTTTTTCCACAAAGCCTAGGAGGACAAGCCCTAGAATAGTTCATGCACTTACCTTATGGCTCCATATCCAATTTCGTTGATCTTTTGGAGAAATTTGTTGCCCACTTCTCATACAATGTAGAACATGAGATCATTATGCTTGACCTTTGCAACACCAAACAATGAAGTGGTGAGAGTTTCACTACTTATCTACAAAGATGGAGAGCCCTTGCTAGTAGGCTACCTTGGACAACGCCCAAAAAACAACTTGTCCATATTTTCATCCAAAACCTCAACCAAGAAATGGCCTTCCATTTGCAATTACATTGTGCATCAACCTTCGACGAAATTATAGAAAAAAGGGTCACTATCAAGAAAGCCCTTATTGCAAAGGGTCTAGTCAAAATCTACAACAAGAATGACAATGACAAAACCTCCAACGACAAACCTAAATTTTGGGCTAAAAATAAGAACACCGTAGGAGATGGTGCTACCAATTCCAAGTACATCCAAATCACCTCTCCTAAACCAAAAGAGACAAACAGAGTCCAAAATGTTTCTAACAATGTATCTACTATCGGTCTCGCCCTCTCCTCCAAAGATAAATCCTCCTAACAATCCAAAGCGCAAATATACCCCCTTGGGTGAGCCACTCGAGGTTGTATTCCACAAGCTACTCTACGCCCACATGGTTGAGTTCCCCATAACAAAACCATTTGATGAAAACAAACCTAAGCCCATGTGGTACAAAGAGAATGAATATTGTGACTGCCACCGCATCAAGGGCCACACCACAAACAAATACATGAAATTGAAAAATATGTCCAAGACCTCATTAAACATGGTGGAATCCAAATGGAAGACCATGATAATACATCACCCAATGATGGCCTAGGATTCTACGAAGACCCTCTTCCCCACCACAACAATAATCAAATCACTTCCCAACCATCCTCCTCCAATGCCAATCCTAACAACCAAACCAACAATATCAATTACAACAACGTTCCGACCCCCTACAATAATATAGTAGGTAGAATTGATTTTGATTCTACTCGTGTTGCCACCATCAAAGTCAAAAATACTACCCCTGAATGTGCTTTTACCACCTATCGTGTGCATATAACTATGAAGGGACCATCCCCATCCTCCACTACCACCACTTCTCAATACAACTTCCTTGATCATCTTGGAAAGACCCCCACTCAAATCTCCATCTTGGAACTCCTTAGGACATTCGCCATACACCAGGAAATACTTGACAAGGCTCTCCAAGAGTCTCATGTTCCTACCGACATACCTCTTGCCCAATTCCAAAACCTTGTCGCTCAATTATCATCATCCTATCACCTCACCTTTAGTCATGCCAACATGCCACCTATTGAACCCGCACACAATAAATCCCTTCATATTAAAGTCCAAATCGCCAACCATAGAGTCAAGAGGGTCCTCTTGGATAATGGATCTAGCTTGAACATATATATATTAAAATTCATAAAACTTCTAGGGTATTCAGCGGCTAACTTGGAATCTTTGGTTATCTCCATCAAGGCATATGACAACATAGAGAGAGAATCTGAAGGCACTATATGCCTCCCTATTAAGGTAGGTCCACTCATCATGCCAACTCTATGTCATGTGATTGATCTTGACCTTCCATATAATCTCCTCCTAGGCTGACCATGGTTGCATGCCATGCAAGCTATTCCCTCCACCTATCATCAATGCCTCAAGTTCCCTCATAACGGTGTGGAAGTCACTATCCCCGCCAATCAACAACCTTTTCAATATTGCAAGGCCTTAGAGGTTTTCTGTGATTGACAATTCCATTGTCTGAGCACCTATGGGGATCATGTCAAAGATCCCTCATCCACTCCATCCACATCATCAATCATGCCACACGTCACCATTGAACAATCACAAGCCTCCACTTCATCTTCCACCCATACCCCTCAAAAGGTCAAGATCATAGACAAAGGGTGTGGCAAGTATGAGCTTCAAAATGCCTTCCATGTGGGATAGTTACCATTGTCCCCTTGCTCTCATGGTCATCATCTTCTGAAGAAGGAAAAAGAACAACAGTGCATGATCAATGATAAAATTCCCTTTGTACCAGTATAGGTCTCTAGAGAAGAAGAAGCTGAAGAAATAGCTCTAAGTGATTGGCTATATCATGATGAAACTACCCCAACACCTATCAATCAAAAATACTTCAAAGAAAAATATCCTGTACCATTTCAAATTTGTACCAAAATGCCTTACCATGGAACAGGACTTGGTGCCAATGAACAAGGTGTTACAAAACCCATACCGGTTGATCCTACATCTCACAAGAAATATGCTCAATACTTTGGTTTAGGATATGCTCCACCGACTATGATAATCTATGGACCTGCTAAAACCTCAATACAGGTAATGGAATCCTCTTCTAGTGTTGAAAACATCACACCGAGTGTCATCATACCTTCATGTGAAGATCTAGACCTTTCTTGCATCTTCCCCAACAATGCCATCTTCATTATTGACCTTCCCCTCGTTCATCCCAAACACATTGCTTGGGATTATCAAGGACCTCCACCTCTTGATGTATTTCCAAATGATGAG
This sequence comes from Cunninghamia lanceolata, assembly GCA_027924645.1. NCBI lineage: Eukaryota > Viridiplantae > Streptophyta > Pinopsida > Cupressales > Cupressaceae > Cunninghamia > Cunninghamia lanceolata. The sequence continues at coordinate 4,221,981 of BSBN01000061.1, read as the reverse complement.
GCTCTCTCCGCATTCCTAGAACTCCACGACACCTCACAATATGACATATGCTTGCACATTGATGCCTATTTTGGGGAAGAAGAGATCCTTAGTCCAAAAAAGTAAAAATCAAAAAATAGAAAACTGTCCCCTAGTGAAAACCTCTCTGAGGCACTTTCAGACACAAAAGAGAAAAATAAAGACATATCTCTTGGTGAAAACCTCTTTGAGGTGCTAGACGATGAGGATCTCAATCTTCCCCCTATACCATCTCACTAGCAAGAGCGTTCCAACATTTTGATTGAAGGCACACTAGAAATTAACCTTGGCACGCAAGCATCACCTAAGCTCACACATCTAGCAGAAAGTCTCAGTACAAAAGAAAAATCCAACATCTCCACAGTGCTTCATGAAACACCTGATGTGTTTGCTTGGTCCTATGCCGACATGCTAGGATTGGATCCATCTTTGATTGTTCACCATCTTGTGGTACATCCTGACACAAAACCTATTAAGCAGAAACTCCACAAGATGCACCCTCAAGTCACCCTGCTCGACAAAGAAGAGCTGCAGAAATTACTAGATGTTGGCTTTATTCGCCCTATCGATTATCCAAAGTGGGTCTCTATTATTGTGCTAGTTGCTAAGAAACTTGGGGACATCTGTTGTTGTACAGACTTCTAAGACATTAATAAAGCATGTCCGAAAGATGATTTTCCACTTCCCAACATTGACATGATTGTAGATCTCATAGAAGGACATGCGATGCTTTCCCTTATAGATGGCTTCTCTGGATATAATCAAATCAAAATCACCCCTGAAGATCAACATAAAACAACTTTTACCTGTCCTTGGGGCACATACTATTGGCAAGTCATACCCTTTGGTCTAAAGAACACGAGGGCAACCTATCAACGTGCAATGGCTACAATCTTCCATGACATGATACATAAGATAATGGAAGACTATGTGGATGATCTCCTAGGGAAATCTAGAACAAGGGAAGAACATCCTGCAATCTTGCGACAGATCTTTGCACAGCTTAGAGAATACAAGCTCTGCTTCAACCCCAAGAAATGCATCTTCGGCGTAACATCAAGTAAACTCTTGGGGTTCATTGTCTCCCACAAGGGCATTGAGGTAGATCCTACTAATGTCACGGCCATAATAGAAATTCCTCCTCCAAAGATGCTCAAATAGCTTTGAAGTCTCCAAGGCAAACTACAGGCTATACAAAGGTTCATTGCTCAACTCACAAACACCGTCCTTTTGCCCATTTACTTTACAAAACATACACTTTAAATGGGATCAGAACTGTCAATAGGAATTCAACCATATCAAGGAGTATCTTACTTCACCACTGGTCCTAATGGTGCCTATCCCTATAAAGCCCCTGTTATTATATATATCAGAAACTTCAATAGCACTGGGGTCACTTTTAGCACAACAGGATGAAACTGGTCATAAGAGAGCTATATATTACATCATCAGGACTTTAGTTGGCTATGAGCTTAAGTACACCCCCATGGAACGCACATGTCTAGCTATCATTTTCTACTCTCAAAAATTATGACACTACATGCTAAGTCATTCTATCAAGCTCATATCTAAGGTTGACCTCCTTAAGTACCTCCTTTCCAGGATTGCACTCACAGGACGAATGGCAAAATGAGTCATGTTGTTGAGTGAATTCAATATTGAGTATGTTGACAAGAAAGCAATCAAAGGGCGCCCCTCAAAAATTATCAGCCCCTATCCATTGACTTCCCAGATGAGTCCATTCTCACCATGACAGAACTTACACATTGGAAATTATACTTTGATGGATCCTTCACTAATCATGCTTCAGGGGCAGGAATATTATTGGTGACCCCACAAGGCGATTACATCCCCAATGCTTATAGACTTTCTTTCCCGTGTACAAATAATGTAGCCAAATATGAAGCTCTGATCATTGGTCTCAAAATAGTTGTGCAATGGAATATCTTACAACTACAAGTCTATGGAGACTCTTAGTTGATCATCAAATAAGTGTATGATGAGTTTGCCACAAAGGATGATAAGCTAGTGCCCTATAAGCAAATGGTTGATGAATACAAATTGTTCTTCACCTACATATAGTTTGAGTAGGTACCTCGCCTTCACAACAAAGAAACTGACACCATGGCTACTATCGGTTCCTTTCTGGATATGCCTCAAGATAGCCATCAATGTGAGTTTCTTGTGGAACAGCTCTTAATGCCAGCATATCATGTCACTGAGTCAGAATTCATTTGTGAGATTGTTGGTCTAGAAAATCCTTGGTATCATGACATTTACACCTACCTCCAACATCACACTTTCCCTCCTAAATCCACCCGCAAACAACAAAGGTCACTCATTCGCCAAGCCGCACACTACACTATTCTCGCGGATACCCTCTATCGGTGAAGCTATGATGGCACTCTTCTTCGATGTTTAAACACGGAAGAAGCTTCCCTTGGCTTACATGAGGTCCATGTAGGTATCTGTAGAGTGCACACAAGTGCAATTGTCCTAGCCAAGAAGCTCTTGCGTACCAGATATTACTAGCCTACTATGGAACATGATGCATGTGAGTACATGAAAAAGTGCAAGCCCTGTCAGCAGCATGGAGATCTCATTCACACTCCTTCTCAGGAATTGCAACCTATTACTACACCATGGCCTTTTTCTCAATGGGGCCTAGATCTCATTGGCAAAATCCACCCATCCTCCTCTGATGGACACAAATTCATTATCACCACCACAGAATACTTCACTAAGTGGGTTGAAGCCATCCCCCTCACTTTCATTACTGGTAACCAAATTGACGAGTTTATCCTTTACCATATCATCTGCCGTTATGGTATCCCATCCGCCATTGTTATCGACAATGGTAAACCTTTCAAAAACCATGATGTTCAGGACCTTTGTGAACAATTCCACATTCAACATCATTGGTCCACTCCATATTACCCACAAGGTAATGGGCAGGCTGAGGCAACTAATAAAACCCTACTCAAAATCCTCAAGAAAGTTGTCAATGAAATTGGCCATGATTGGCACCTCCATATCCATCTCGCCCTCTGGGCCTATAGCACTAGTATCCACACACCCACAGGTGCTACACCATATTCCCTTGTCTTTGGAGCAGAAGCCATCCTGCCAATCGAGATAGAATTTCCCTCCTTGCACATCTCCTTGCGTAATGTCATCACTGATGAAGAATACCATGTTACACGTCTCCAAGATCTTGAGTTGTTGGATGAACGGTCCTTCAACGCCCTTAATCACCTCCAAGCATACCAAAATCAGCTTCGCAGATCCTACAACAAGAAGATCCATGCTAGAGAGTTTGTAGTAGGAGATCTAGTCCTGAAAGAAAATCAAAGGAATCTATTTGAGCGAGAAAAGAAAGGAAATTTTGATCCTAATTGGCTAGGACCCTACATTGTCACTGCAAAGTATGGCTCTAGAGCATATCGCCTCTCCACCCTTGGAGGAGAAGAATTAGAGGAACCCATGAATATCATTCACTAGAAATGGTTCCACAGTTAGTTCGCTGAATACCCCATGTCAAAAATACAAAAAAAATCAAAAAATCTAAAAAATTACAAAAAATAAAAAATAAATTAAAAAATAGTAAAGAGAAATAATCCGTCCTATGGTGAAAACCACTCCTTTTGGTGCCTTGGATAAGTACCATGATGAAAAATTGCTTGTAGGCATCATGTGTAGGTTCAATCTGGATCCATTGTTCAAACCACCTTCCCCTCTTCATCTACACTATCCACTCCACTATCCCCTCCTCTGCGCTTCAAATTAAACCCATCATCTCAGCTTCCATTGTCCATCATTCCCAACATACCCCTCATCTCCTAATTACTTAATTTCCATCTTTCCACATCACCATTACGTCACTCACTCTACCCTCCTATCTATCCATGACCCTAGTACCTTTAATGTTTTCACCACCTCACACCCTTTACTACACCCACACCATCCCCTACCTATCGTAGTTCTTTGTACCATGATACCCATCAACCAATTGACATCCACGTCCACTAAACCATATCTCATCATTACACATGAACCAATCCCTATCCTTATATCATCTAGTCTCCCAAAACTACATATCATCACCACCCGCATTGTAATGTGCCTTGATCCTATGGATACAGGGTATGTAGGTAGTCTAGAATATGAAGGAAGTATCCAGTACGTAGGTACATATGATGTACCCATCCAACCCATTTGGATGGTCCCACTTTTCTGAGCTTGTTGATTACAATTGACCTATGATCAATATACTTGCTGGGCATCTCATCAAAGCATAACACTCTCACGAAAAATCTTTCACCAACATATTGGCTTTTCCATAAATCACAGCATGTATCCCTCCGCCTATCCTTAGTTTAGTTTAATCCATCATCGATTCTTGTCCTAGGATGCATCCTTCCTGCAATGGATAAAATCATCACATCCTCCATCCATTCTTTGGTAAGAGATATAATGGTTGTGTGTTTTGGGTCAGCCAGTCTTTTGGTCTTTGATTTTTATCTTATGCATCATTCTTGGACTATGTTAAAACTGCCTTGATCTCATTATATCATGGCATGTGGCGAACAATCCAGAATGGGGCATGGTCATTGCTTTTGTATGCCATGCTTGTGGGAGGTTCTCATTACTCTGTATTAGTAATCATATCTTGTGGATCGTAGGGTCGGTTCTAGCATATTGTTCCCCTTTTGCATCTAAGGTTCTTCATACCTTTGGTGTATTAAGGACTTATGCTATGAGTCCCCTTCCCTCGTCTAGACAAGGTTGTACTATTATGGGCATGAGTGGGTTCATCCTATTGTTTGTAGGGTCAAGTCATATGCATGGATGCCTTGTCACATTGGTTCCACATACCTTGGTGCATAACATCCTATGCTATATCAACAGTAGCACTCATTTTTTTGTTATTATTGGTAGAATATCTTAATATGATGAAGTTCCTTGCATTTACAGCTACCCTCATCCCCCCATCTCACTATTGTTGCTTCAATATTCCCTACGCAATTATATTTCCATTCCCCCTACTTTCTACTATCCGCTACTCCACCATGGCTTTGTGACCATTTTCAGGGTCCTATTGATGTATCATGATCACTTGTCACCTTGCATCACAAACATGTCAGTAGTCCATTCTGCATCACAAATACATTAGCATGTATTGACATATCACCACATAACACATATGCATATGTCTACATCATACATAAATCCATCTATCCTAACATCATATGCACATGACTGCATCATACATAATCTATCCATCATAACACGTATATGCATACGCTCCATCCTGCATCCAAGCACATGTTAGGTCATATCTCACTCATCACAAACATATACATATCAAATAACATCACAAGCATATAATCGATCATCATACATCCATTCATCCATCATATATATATATATATATATATATATATATCATAACATCTAAATCCATCATATAAGCACATCTATAAATGCATCCAATCACAAATACTATAGCATAAATCAATGCATCCATCCATAACACATAGTACATTGATAAAATAGTTCATCTCATATATATATCAAAATGTGATCATGATACAAAATGTGGTCCTCAAACCTATCAAAAACTAGTACATGTATACATCATGCCCCTAGGCGGAGCTGTCCCTGCCTGACTCAGCTGGTCCTGAGTCTCTTTGATGTGGGCCCCCCATGTCCTACTGGCCTACCTGTCTCGGTGCCGGTGGAGGCAGCATCTCTGCTGCTGCTAACACCTGTGATGGAGAAGGCTGCTGAACTGACCTCTCTGATCGTCCTATCCTCCTAGAACTAGAAGCCCCAAATCTACAATGGTAACTGGCTCTCTATCCTGCAGGCACAATAGCCTCATATACTGACCTATAGTGCTGCGTCTTCCTAGTGACCTCCTCTATCCGTTGCTGCATCACCTCCATCATCTCTCTCATCCCTAACCCTAATGCCTGATGTGCTTGATCTCTCTCCTGTGCATACTGCTATGCTAATCCCTGCAACTGTGTCACCTGTGCTTGCAATCCCGTAACCTATGCATGTGCGGCACCTATCTGTACCAACTCTCCTTGTAACTGAACTATCTGAGCATCCCACTGCTGCACCAAAGACTGTAATCCTGACACATCCAGCACATCCCTGATCTGTCCCTGTAGTTGGGTCACCAATCCCTCTAGCTGAACTACCTACCCCTCTCGATGCACTATCTGCACCTATAACTGGGCTATCTACTCTCGTGCTCGGGCTAACTCTGATCCATCTGCATCATCCCCACTAGCTGCATCACCTCCGCCATTCCCTCCAATATCTATATCCATCCCAGCTACCTGCACATCCTCCTCATCATCCTCATCCTCATCCATCTCCTCTGCCTACCCCTCATCCTCATCATTGTCATCATCCTCTTCATCATCCTCATCGCCATCCTCCTCAGCACCCTCATCCTCATCCTCATTGTTGTCATCCTCCTCCTCTCGTGCTACCTCTGCTGGCATTGCAAACCCTATGGGCACTATGGGTCTCACTAGCCTCTAGCGAGCCCACCACTCATCATACGCTGTTGTAGTTCCTGGATCCACCACGTCCCATCTATCATCCCATGCCTATGGCTGAAGCCCCTCAAACTCTGCTATGACCATCTCTGCATCAAGCATTAGCCCCCACCACTGCTGCTCATCCCGTATCTATGCAAATCTCACCTCCACCTGTGGCACATCCTGTACTAACCCAAACTGCCGCTGCACTCGCTCTAGAAAGTATCTATCTATGATTAGCTCTGTCTGCCCCATCAGGTACCGTGACTGCATCGCATACCCAAGCTGCTCATCATCGTCTGACCACCTCTCCACCTCCCTCCAAGGTCACCATAAAAACTCCACCATCTCATCTATCATGCACCTCTAGTATCCCATGTTCCCCAACTGACACCGCATCTGATGTCCTCTTTATGCATAAACAAATGGCTGATGTCAGGGCCTATCCCTCACTGTCAGTGGCTGAGTCACTAGGATATGCTCCCAGGCCTAGATATGCAGTAATGTCACTCTGCAACCCAGGCTCCCTGATCATTTATATGCCACTAAATACATGTCATGATACAAATGGGCTAGTATACATGGACCCCAGGCGTACACTCCATCGGTCAGCATCTAATGTAATACCTCCCCCTAGCCTATAGGGAATCCACTACTCCTCCTGTCAGGAACCAATGTCCCTACTATCAACCCAACCAAAAACAGAGCCAATGAATCTAACCCCCTCTCCATCGTTGTTTGATATACCATCTCTATCTGGTCTGCTGAGTATGGCACCTACCTCAGGGTAAACACCTGGTCCAGATACTCTCTCCCATGTCCATGCCGATAAACCACTCTCTCTCCATGAAGGGGGACCTGTAGAATCCTCTGCACATCCTCTAATGTGACAGTCACCTCCCCTATCAGAAACAGGAAGGCACATTGCTCCGGCTGAAATTGCTCCACCACCGCTGTCATCATCGCCCTATCCGCTCAAATCCATGGCATATTCGATACATGATCTAGTCCTAGCACCCCTAACACAAACCTGTTGGCCCGGTCTAGCTCCTCCCAAATCTTGAATGTGGGCGGTCGCTTCTCCCAAGACTGAAGAACACCCTTGTCTTCCTGCATCCCCCCAAACACATCATCATGTCAGTTCATGTCATCATTGCATGCCTACTCCCCCTGTCACATTTTCTAAGTCACTCCTCCTATGACCTCGTAGCCTAAGTTGAGCAAACCCCCCCTCTCCCATCTCTGATTAACTTTGCCTGTTACCCCCCCGCTCAGGCAAACACCTTCCCTATCCAGATTAAACACCCCCCATGCTCACGACCCGCATCAGCCACAAATTTCCCCCACTCCTCATGCCCCATCTCCCCTCCCCTCATCACCCCAAACATATCAAAAAATAAAAAAAATTAAACAACATATTCAAAAATAAAAAAAAATTAAAAAACACATCAAAAAAATTAAAAAACATATTCAAAAATTTAAAAAAAAATTTAAAAACACATCACAAAATTAAAAAAAAGTAAAAAACCTTACCAAAAATTAAAAAAAATAAAAAATCAAAAATTAAAAATTAAAAATCAAATATTAAATATTAAACAACACAAATAAAAAGTCAAATATTAAAAAAAAAAAAACGAATGGCACCCAAAGGGCGCCACAATCTACACTAGCGCTCAATGGGTGCTTCCCTGTTCCCCCATCCCTGATCTCCCCACCCTCCTAACTACCCCCTCCTCCCTCCTTAGCCCCCTTCCCCCTAAACTATCCCCTCGCCCCCCGTAGTACCCATTCGGTGTGAATCCCCTCCCTCAATGCCTATCCGACACCATGCGTTCCCCTCAGCGCCTAAAGGGCGTCGATTCCCGCCTTTTTTTTTCTAACAAATTTAAATAATACAAATCTAAAAATTAACAATTAACAACTTAAAAAATAAAATAAATAAATACAAACACACAAAATAATAACCAATCATAATAAAATCATAAAACCCATAAAAAAATTTCATAAAAAAATCATAAAGCCCATAAAAAAATTTCAAAAAAATCATAAAACCCATAAACAATTTTTTTTAAAATCATAAAACCCATAAAAAAATTTCAAAAAATTTCAAAAAATTTTCAATTTAAAAAAAAAAAACTACAGTAAACCCATTTAATCATTCCTAACCCCCATCCACATTTCCCCTAACAAATCACATCAACCCATACCATTCCACCACAAACCCATTTTCCCAAACCCCCCATCTACCCTAACGCAACTATCATTACATCCAATCAAACCAAAATCACAAGGCAAGGTTAAAATCACTCACCAGCTCGCCAACTACTATAGGTCATAGGTACTCCTGCACCCACTCCGCTCGGTGCTCCTCTCACGGAATCCCTGACATCGCTCCTCTTCCTCTTCCTCTCTTTTCCACCTCCACAAATCACAAAAAAAAGTAAAATGAGATTTTGAGCTCTCTTTTTACTTTTTAACCCACTCCACTTTTTCTTTTTTCACTTCTTTTTAACTTTTTATCACCTCTTTTTATCTTTTTCACCCCACTTTTAATCATTTTTTCCTTCACCCACTTCTTTTTTTCACTTTTTCCATCTCCCACCTCATTTTTTCCATTTTTTTTCACCATTTCTATCAGTTCTTCCCCATTCTTCAGTCTCAAGACAACCTTTTCCACCCCTTTCCATCGTTTTTCCTTCTTTTTCAAGAAATCATCAAAAAATTTATTTTTTCCGCCGATCTCTCGAGGGGGCATCACCTCACCACCCAGTTAACTTCTTTTCACTCACTGGGCCATATTTATCAAAAAGAAAATCTATATTCTTTGATATCCCGTCAACCCACTAACCGCGACAGTCGTGATGCCATATCAAAGAGGAGAAAAATGTAGACACCTGAAAATGGTCACAACTAGCTTCATCCACTCACACGATCAACCCTAATCCACCTACATCACTTCGTCCAATTTGATTATTAATTAAATAATTTTTAATTAGTTAATTAATTTATCCTACACCTTTATCATGTCATAAAAATCAATTCTTCTACTATAGTTTGAAAATTAAATATTTTTTACTATAGTTCATCCATAAAAATAAATAAATTACCATATTTGTTTAATTCCCTATTTTGTGCACTTTTGATTACTTTTTGTAATCATAATTATTTTCTTCTAATCCATGTGCACATGAATTAATTTTAATTAATTCATCATTACAAACCCCCATGTTTCTAGAAGTCCACTTGTCATCCAATGTACACACATGTACATGACAAGTGGTACTTTGGAAGCATGGGCAAATCTTCCAAAATGGGTACATTTGTCTTATTTCTTCCACCCCACTCCATGTGTCACTATTCATCTCAATTTAAAATTCCATGTGGCACTATTTGAACACTATTCTTCTAATTTTAAATTCCACTTGTCCTCTCCATGGAATTTAAAATTCTCCATAAAATCCAAGTCTTTCCTTTTTATAAATGAGTCCTTACATGTCATACACCTACTCAATCCTAGCCATCCATCCATTCAAACTTGCATTCTCATCTATTGATCATCCCTTGAATCTTGGGGTAACCTTTTCACCCAATCCAATCATGCGATTTGTCCAATTCTCCTTGCTTGAGGATCCTCAAGCAATCTCAACCATTGATCCTTCAAATTGATCCTAGCCCTCTAATCCCATCTCCAAAAATCTATAAATTGAGGCCTCCACCTCCCATTTGGAACAAGTCATTTTGTGCAATGTTATGTTATCAATTTGAGTGCTCACATCTATAGCTCTTAGTGCAATTCAACATAGTCTAGTTTAGTTTATAATCCATTTAGGACATATCATCACTAGTTTGTTTAGATAGGGTGCATGTTTTAGTATAAAAGCATAGTAGTGATTTAGTCTAATCTTGAGGTCCCTTGGACTTGAGATTGGGTGCATTTTAGGTGTAATTTGCATCCGTTTTAGGTCTCATTTTCATAGGTAGACAATTCCAAAAGCTAACTTATTTTTCTCTATTTTCCAATTCATCATTTACATTTAATGACTTAGAATAATTTATTCATAGAGGATTGGCAGCTACATCTATGAAAATCATTTGAATATTATTTATGCATAACACATTTGCAGAAAAATTTAAGTTGAGAGATTTTATACCCAAACTAGTTTACCTAAATCTTGAGAATGATAGCAATACCTAAATTATATGTATATCTATAAAAAAATTATACATTTTTCAATGAAATATTGTATTATGCAAAAAAAAATGCTCAATTCTCACTAAAGTATACCTTTAAATTTAATTACAAGAATAATTAGCATTGTAGGTTCTTCTAAAAGACTCACAATATGATTTTTACACTGTAGTTAATCCTAGCCTACATAATTTTAGTGTTAAATAAATATATTCTATTGTAAGTCTAACAAGAAAATAATGAATGCAAGAGCAATTTATCTCCATTTTGTCTATATATGGGGCTTTGGGGATAAAACCCCATGAAAAAAAATGTAATATTGATATAAAGTTAGAATGGTCACAAAGAGATGACACATATGAGGTAATTTAGGAGATTTTAAAATAGAGTGGGCAAGGAGGTTGCTTTGAAACTAAAGAAAAATAATTTTCTTTATCATCTTTACACATATTGGAAGCCACCACTAATTTGTGTTTCTTGTATCTAAGCTAAAATGAATATATAACCTTGGTGGCCTTTATGTTCATAACCAATCTAAGAAATCCTAATAAGGACTTTGTGTTGTGCTTGTAGCCTCATACTTATGAATTCCACCCTTGAAATCTTTTTTTTTTTGTTATTGGTAGGAGGTGTCCCTACAACCAACTAAGCTTCGCTTAGATTTTTGATACTGGGTGAGAGTAATCCTCCTACAACCATGCGCTAACCCACAAGGGACCCACCCTAGATGCAACTGGTTAAACCAGATTGGGTACTGGATGAGGCTTGAACTTGCATCAATCATCCGTATCTTTCAACAGCTCGACCAACCGGTCTACTCCCCAGCATCATTTCACCCTTGAAATCTTATGCTCTCATATTATTACTCATTACATATGTGGTATGCTTTCATTAATATATAGTTTTGTACAATATAGGAATATGCCCCTAACATGTCTTATATGATTCCAACCTTTTGTAAAACTGTTATGTATGAAAAGAAGATAAGGTTGAAGTGTGGTTAAGGTAGGTTCAATCAAACCCTCCTTTCACAATAACATTCAAAGGACAACAATTGAGCCGAGTCACTACATATGAAGAGGACTCAGCTACAAGTTGATGTCACTTAGGAATGATATGGAAAGATAGATTAAATTGATAGATTTGTTAAACCCTAGTTCAATTAATCCTTAAACCCTAATTATATGAAATCAAATACAAAAAAATAAGATATGACAAATAATCACATAGGCAGACATTAAATATAGATTAGAAACATGCCAGGATTCAGATTTCTGAAGGCTAAAATTTTTGGGACATTGGATGGGTACCCTAGTCCAACAAGCATGGTTTTTTGTAGATCTGGAACAATGAGGTGTGTTAGACTGTAGCTTGATTTAGTGTTTCTAGAAATGCCAAAATGGAGGACTCCAGGGTGGCTATCCTAGTCTAGTAGGTTAGGTTTTTAATAATTTCTTCTTAGATCCTGAATCTTTATCCTCTACTATGATCCTTTGCAACTCCACTTCACACAATCCCACGCCTGTAACCTACAATCACAAAGAGAGGGGTTTGGGGTTGTGGCTTGCCTCGGTCAAGTCCCAAAATGGCATTCAATCCTTCCAACACCGTTGTTAGATAGACTGTGTGTCCTTGGTGGACAGAGGCAAAATCAAATGATGAGATAGATTGATTGAAACACAAATAAATGTCACCTTGGAGGTGAAGCCCTCATAGAGAATGAAGATCTTTCATGCCATGAGGAGATGGATTGATGAAGCCAAATCTACAACACACAAACACAATAACAACACAATTATGCTCTACAACACAATGAATTCCTTGAAATCCCTTAGCTCAATATCACAAGTTCATATTATCCATCTAGGAGTAAAATGAAGTCATAAACCTATTTAAATATGCATTCCTACTAAACTTTCGTAATTCAAATTAAAAAGGCCGTCATATGGAAACCTTTTCAAAGGTCCTATGCCAACAACTTTAATTTAGGTCCTAAAAAAATAGGCTTGGACTAGGGCATGGGCGTTGAAGTCTAGGGGTGCTTTTTGAGTCTTAATTAACATTAAATGTGGACCCCTAGGTCCCATTTGACATGGGTTTTGGGGGAATTTGCTCTAGGATAAGTTTTAAGCATGCATAATGAAATTAAAGGGACCTAGGAGATAAACTAGGAGGTAAAAAGTCATAGGGATAGTTTTTATGACATAACATTTAGCCCCCACTTTAATGTATGTATGATCTTACGATTCCATACATGCATTAAAGTATGGTTGAAAACACATCAAACACGCCAAGCACATGAAGCTAAGGCATACACAAAGATTGAAGAACTATTTCTAGCCCCCAGTCTCAGGTAAGCACTAGAAGACACGTTGAATACATGCAAAACATAGAGAATAGAGTAGGAAGCATGCAAAACATGGTGAATAGAGTGAAAGCACACAAAACATGATGAAGACATGAGAGAAATCACACAATACATGATGAATATATTGATATAACATTTTATATATGAAATAAAACTCTAAGGGGTGAGGGGAGCTCATCACTATGCCCCTGAAACCACCAAAAACACGCAATACAAAACCCAAAATATAGGGGGAGCTCATTGCTATGCCCTTGATACTACGCCAGGGGGAAGACATGCCAAACAAAACTTGAGTGTGGGGGGATCTCATCGCTACACCCTTGATACCACATAAGGGGAAGACACATGGAATACATGAGTGCCGTATAACATGTCATAGACATACTATATGTCTTATACATTGAAAACACAAGTAATGGAAAGAGCTTATTGCTAATTCCCACCATCTAAAATATGCCAAACACACTTGACAGTTGAGTTTATGCTACAACAACCGCCAACGACACGCTTAAAGGAGGATAGATCAAGATCCAATCCCACCTTGCGATGAGGACTTTGTATAAAAGGATGTGCACTAGCTCAAGAGATACACCATCCTCACCTTCTACAGAAGGGATTTGTATAAAAGGATATGCACTATCTCAAGAGATACGGTATCTCACCTCGCAAAGAGGGATTTTTGATTGCAATTTAAATAAGGATGTGTACTAGCTCAAGAGATACAACATCTCGCCTCATAGAGAGGGCTTACAAAAACACTTTATCAGTGTCAAAATAATCAGACAGATACCATTATATATGCCACCACCTTAAGGTGGTTGATGTCACTTACTAATATCAAGCACATTAAGGTAGAGTGAAAACACACAAGGGAACAAGAGCTCCCACAAAGCCCATGCCCCCAAAGGTGACATGTGCCACGATCGTCAAATGTTCCCACAAACAGATTGATAAGATATGCTAAGATAATCAACAAGAGATAAGGTTAGAACATCTTACTCTAAGATATTAACCAAATCAAATCATGAAAGCTATGCATGTATTAGATCACATCAAGAAACCAAGGCTACACTTACAGGTTTGGATCAGAGTATAGCCATTAGGTTTATACTACAGGTACCTTAGAACCAAGTGTAACAAGGTGAGATACAAAAAAATCCAAAGTGCATGGAGTAGTTGTATTGCAAAGGTTTGTCAGAAGAGATAAGACAACATGATGCATCACACCGAGTGATTCTACTAGTCAAGTGTCAAATATATATATAGGTCCATTTTTGCTTACTTGCTAAAGGGACACGTCGTTCGTATCAGTATTTATTTGTTTTCATCATTCATCAACTAGGTAGAACCACTAAAGAAGGTAAATAGTAAAAATGAGAGGAGAAAAAGTGCCTTAGGAACAACCTTAATCACCCAACAACCTTGACATGTGTCAAGATTTTGTAAGGGCACACCTAAGTAGGCTTATGCCTAAGTGTATAATATATATGAAATATATAGACACTAACACCCCCCTTAAGCATATCTTAGGTGGGCACAAAAGAAATGGGTCTCGGCTACAAAGCCTAGTGAGGTACCCAAGTACAATGCAATCTCTCATAAATGGAGAAAGGTAGAAAACCTAGTGGGAAAAAACTACCCTCCAAAAGAGAGAAATTATATAAGTGAAGAAGTAATACTTCTTTCACTAAGTACAATATTAGATTCCCCCCATAGGAGAGAAAATGAGAGAAGGTCTATGAGACCCCCTATAGTACATGTTCTACTGTAGTGATGCTAGATAGTCGACAAAGGATACAGATGTAGATATGTTGTCACATAGAATTGCACCCAGCTTGGAGAGAGCCCAAGCATTCTAATGACACAATGGGAACGATCTCAAGGTGTGGGACCTTTCAAGTTGATATCAGACCTCCAGAGAAGATTGGTTCCTCATTCTAAGCCTAATTCTTAGAGAAAACTATCTAAACCTATTGCTAATACTATAGGGGAAAATGGTTAGGAATAAATTGAATGGAAATAAAGGTGATGCACCATATTTAATGAGTTGTAGTAAGCCCGGAAGAGACACAACAATGATTTCAATCACAAAGGACGGTTCACATAGACTTATAGGACTGATTGAGGCTTTGAGATGAAGAACTAACCTATAAAGGAGCCATTTTACTCACATAATAGATCACAGTTTCAAGTAAAACATAGAAATCAGAGCATAAGAGAGGCAAAATATTGCGAATATATTAATCATGAAGGCCATAAACTATAACAAAGCAAAATAACTTATAGTAGAAAAAGACATGGTATAGCCAATTACATTCATGGGTGGATTAACTAGAAGACAACAAAGGCCAAGCTACAGGCATAGTGAGTCAAATCTTGATAATCTTGTAATTGCACTAAGAGGTCTGACTACAAATAATTTAGCAATGTAACAAACCAGATATTACTAACTCCCCTTTTTACTGAAGATTACAATGCTTTTTATATCAAATTCTTATCTAGAGGGTGTTGAGATAGGTCAACAAGATCCAAGATCACCAATGTTGCCATTAATGCAGAGTCAGGAATAAATGGTGATGGGGATATAACCCATGACTCTGGCAAACCTACAACACTAGGAATGGCTACCCATATGCAAGAGAGGATAGAGCATTGAAGAAGAGATCCCAAAATTCATCACCAACCACTGAATAATCTGCCACTGAGCCACTAAAGTCCCTTCGCATTGAAGAATCATGACATCCTTCTTGAATTTCATCTGTAGAGCTCACCAACTTGAATCAATGTGAAATAGCTGCCTCTGCAACACTTCAAGTCAGTTGCTGAGATGTCTTCTTAGCTGAGCTTGCATATCCTTCCTTAGTCGACAACTATCTTGATATCTGGATGTGTACATTTATATCTGGATAATGATTTTTGGATCATTATTTTGAAGGTACAGATATTCCTTGAAAATCTCGCCAAATGAAAGAGGAGTAAATTCTAAGCAATTTTACCTTTTAGATCATGTAGAAATTCCTCAGGATGAAGAAGATATCCATGGTTAAAGTTACAGTCAATGGGCATATGGATATCATGAATATCCCTTTGGGTCTGCACATTCGCAAATATCCAAATGATATAGCCCGATTGCACACAATAGCCTTCATATCTTGATATCTAGATATGCACCCGTTAAATTTACCTTCACAGTATTGAGAAGCTGGCATCCACATGGATATCCGATGTTAGGATATTAACTTGATATCTAGATATTCACTTGATATCTAGATATTCACTTGATATCTGGATATTAACTTAATATCTGGATGCCACTTTATGCACCACACTTTGAATATCCTGATGATTTCATTGACATGAAGAAATTTGTTGAAGAGGGGATCTAGATGATGTCATCAGGATATTAGCACTACAAGATAATATACCAAAGGCAAAATGTCTAGATGGTGTCATCATCATATGCACTTCTTTGGGGGGACTTGATGACATCATTAGGACATTCGCAAGGTCATGTATATTGAGAAAGATCTAGACATTAGTTAAGATCCGGATGTTAAGAAAACATTTGAATATTTTCATGCCCACATCTGCCATGTGGTCATGACATGAAAAACCACATGTCATGCCCACATTCACCATGTGGTCATGACATGAATACCCAAAATGTTTTCCACCTGCCCCTAAAACCCCGTTGAACAAAGGCAGGGAAGGCAAACAAGGTGCGGGATAAGACATCCATAACACCTTGTCAAGTGAACCAAACCAAGGGACACTAACATAAAGCATCAAAAACATACATCAATATAGAAAGAAGTAATTCCAAACATCCTTACAACTAAAGGAAGTGTTTAGGGTAAAATTGAGATTGTTTAATGTTTTAGTGTTTAGATGTTTGAATCCTCCTTTCACCCTTTACATTCAAAGATCTAGGGTCAAGTGGCAATTCACTATCATACCCTAGATCACTGTGAGATGTAGGGAAGCTTGGATTAGGGAATTTAATTATCAATTTCTCTTCTCTTATGCTCAATTGACCATTAAAACCCTAATTATGCAAATATGGCAATAAATTGATGAATAACAGAAAAAGCTCTTGCAAACGGAAGTAAAATATCAAATCACAGAGTACCTATTTTTGGGGTTGCAAGGCGGAACAGTTAGGGACACTGGAGCGGGCACCCAAGTCCAAGGTGCCAGTTTCTTTGCAAGATCCTAACCTCCTTCCGACATTGATCTGCACTGTAACTTCTGTTTCTAGAAATTCAGCTATGGAGGACACTAGAGCGAGCACCCAAGTCCTGGAAATGCTCTGGTGTCTTGCTTCTCTTAGGATTTAGAATCTTTGATGTCTGCTGATCCTTCTTGCAACTTCACTTTTCCCAAATGCGACACCTATAACCTGTAATCACAAGACTTTGGGAGGGGGTTGTGGTGTTTAGAGGCCTCAGTCAAGCCCCAGAGGACACTTAAGTATCTGAACACCATTGTCAGATAGAGAGTGCGTGCCCTTGTGAGGCAGAGGTAAAAACCAAAGAAATTGATGATGAAAACACAATATAATGTCACCTTGTAGTGAAGCTCTCATGGGAGGAAGATGCTCTTCATTCCATGAGGAAATTGATGCTCAAATCTACAAACAAACACATAAACCACACAAGTTTGCTCTTGCAACACAATGAAAGCCTTGAATCACCTTGAGAACACCTAAAGTTCACAATGATCATCTAGTTCCAATCTAGTTTACAAATGAATGCCTAAACATGCTTTTATATGCAACTACAAACACTCCCGCCAAGATTTTTGTAATTCAAACTTACCGTGTTGGCAAAGGACCCAAATAACGATCATAAACCAACACCCAGAAATTAGGACTGCCCCAAAATTGGGCAGGACTAGGGTGCAGGCGCCCAAGTCCTCCCCCTAGTTTGGGAAGGGTAAGGCTCAAGGGGTCCTCCTAGGTCCCATTTGTCATGTTACCTAGGGCTCATTCCATCGGGATACCAAATTATGAAGTAAGATGTCCTAAATGCATGCAAAAGACCCAGGAGCTAAACCTTATGAGGGAAAAGCCCCCAAGGGGACATTTTTTGACATTACATTTAGCCCCCACTTTAATATATGTATAAACACGAGGCCAATACATGCATTAAAGTAAGGTCACAAACACAACAAACACATCAAGCACGGAGAAGACATGCCAATCACATAGAAAGTAGTAGAAGACACACAAAACATGGAGAAGATAGTTATAGTTACGCAAAACACAGAGAAGACAGTTATTGTTACGCAGAACACATAGAAGACAGTCAATGCATAGAAGACACATTAATGTATAGAAGATAGGTATGATTTCTTTTCTTTTCTTTTTCTCATATATATGAAATGCAGATGCGAGTACTAGAAAGTAAACAAACCTCCCATACTACATGATGCACTCATCGCGCAGGTCTTTGTATATATGTGACAACACACATGCAAGACACACAAAACTTCCCAAAATGCAAGACTGCATATGGGGTAATAGACACGCCAAACAAAGTAAGCATGCCAAACACACACACTTTGAAGACATGGAGAAAACATGGTAGACAAGTGATGGAGTGTTCCTATTTCTAGGCTCAACACCATCTCAGGCACATTATAGGCACACACCGACGATTGGGCTTCACCAAAACAATCGTCGAAAACACGCTTAAGGGTTGAGTTAGTCACAGAACTATTCCTCACCTCCATAGAGGACTTTTGAAAATGCAACCCCAGCCACGTCATGCAGATGCCTTACAGTGAAAAGGAAGCATGGCATACAACCCCACCTGTGTCACGAAGACGCCTTACAGTGAAAAGGAGGTATGAACTCAAAATTATACAACCCCACCCACATCACTGAGTTGCCTTATGGTGAAAAGAAGGTATACACAATAGATTTCAAGATAAATTGATTGACTGATTGCAAACAAACTCAGGATGCAGGAAGTACTCATCGCATTAGTCTGCACCTGAGGACAAGCACATTGCTAATATCTACAACAGACAGCTTACCTTATATATGCCCCCACCTTAAGGTGTTTGATATCACACATTGATATCAAGCACATTTAGGTAGGAAGAAAACACACAAGGGAACATAAGCTCTCGCAAAGCCCATGCCCCCCGGAGGTGACATGTACTTTACGATTGCCAAATGTTCCCACAAACACATCCCCGCAAGAAACATGTTAGTGTCTACAACATCATGATAAAAAACAACATCAATGCATATGATTAACCACACAATGAGCCAAGGTTATATAATGAATCTAGAGTTCGAGGATAACCATGGGGCTATATCACGAAGCTCTCCGAATCGAGTACCACCTAGGCTAGATTCAAAGACAAACAAAGGTGCATAGAGCAGCAGTATTGTTAAGGTTTGTAAATGAGATACAAACATCATCAAATTCACTACACAGAAAGCATAGTGTTTCCACTAGCCAAGCGTTAGATAAGATATACAACCCCATTGTCATATTAGGAACTAAGTCCATTTTTTGATTTCTCTCGAAAGGGACACTAGGTCCGCATCAGTATAAATGTTTGTCATCATCTGCCTGCTAGATGGAGACACTAGAGGAAGGGAAACAATAAATAAGAGAGGAGAAACAAGTGTCTTAGGGATAGTCATGTAGGAGGGTGCCCCCAAGTCACCAACTGCAACTCTATATCCGTAAGACACAACACACAACGATGAAATCAGAGAGAGAGACAATATAGAAGAATGATGATACAAATAGAAGAAGGTCATAACAGAGGCAGTCTCCTAGTATCCCAGACCTTATGGGAGAATATGAGGTCATCCTAGGAGGCCTAAACAACACATAACACACCATGGGGGAAGCACATCACGAGAGAGATAAAGGATTAGAGATACTTACCTATAGGGCCCTTGCCAAGCTAGAGGTTGTCTAAAAGAAAATCATCGTCGTTATCTTCCCATTCCCTAATGTTAGAGGAAAGTGGGATATAAGGTATCATAGCCAAATTCATATCTTTCTCATTATGTTGTTCGTTGTTAGGATCATTTCTATTCATTTGAATGTTGGGATCAATGTTTTCTTGTTGAGATGCAAGGTAAGCTCATCGCCTTCTCTTCCTCCTTTTTGTATGTTGACATTGTTGTGCTTTATGACTTAGTTTTTGTAACATAGGGCTTTGCTTTGTCATGGATTTTTGTGTTGTAGAGGAGGAAGCACCAAGATTAAAGTTTATTTGTCTAGGTGGAATGTTTTCTTGTTGAAGATTAGTAGCATATTTATTCTCTATCCTCTTAGTGATGTCCAAATGACTTGAATATTCAAACAAAGGAGGGACATTAAAGGTCTTCTCTTCCTTAGTGAAATCCAAGGTGTATGAACAATCAACTAAAGGAAGAAGGTTGGTGGGATGATCCACAGAGGTAGGAATTTGATTATTGTTAAATGAATGCTCATTTTCTACCCATGGAATGTTCTTTGTTAAAGGGAGCTCTTCATTCACTAATGCTTCATCTTGGCCAGGGAGAGCAGTGGAATTACTAAAGCTATCCCTAGTCTTCCCATTTGAGTATTCAGTTATAAGGGAAGTAGGATATCCTATGGGATCATCATTAGTGTTTTCCTTGCTACTTATGGAGAAGAACTCAGTTAAGTTTTCTAATAGCGTAGGATATTCACTCATGAGGGTTAAAAATTGGTCAAAATAAAGATATTTGATAAATGCATGCAAAGATACCATTGAAAAATGGCATGAAGGTGCCATTTTAATGTACGATCAGATATTGAGAAGCTTTTCAAATTGATGCAAAAGATAAGTGCAAAACTATATGTAAAAATGACCTAGATGCTTGATTTTTTGTACTTTTTTCAATGCAAATGAAAAGGTGTTGTAAGGATTTTGATCAGGGGCAGAAAATTATATGTCTAATATTAGTCCAAAATAGAAATATGATCCTTCTCAACACACTCTTGATGCAAATCCAAGATAATGCCAAGTCAAACTATAGTGAAAATATGTCAAAATAGGCACTTTTTTCACCAAAACTTAATGCAAGAGAGCATAACAAAGGGTGTTGTGAGAAATGATGGATAGAAAATAATATCAGTAATAACAACCACTTGGTGCCATAATACCCAACACAACACACTTTTAGTGCCACTTAAGGTACAACCCTAGTGAAAATATAGGCAAAATAGGCTATTTTTCACGGTTTTTCAATTCTAGGACCTAGCAGAAGGGGTGTTGTAATGAATTTTAGGAGATTAAGAAAATAAAATCAATGTTATTAGTCACATCAATCCATAAAATTTGTCACAACACACATGGAGTGCAAACTAGGCCAAACCCTAGGGCAAAAATAGCCAAAATGTGCGGTTTTTCACCAAATTTTCAATACAAGAGCTCGTTAAAAGGGTGTTGTGAAGATTTTTAGGAGGGGCAAAAAATTATTACCCTGATAAAAGCAAATTAATGCAAAAATATTCTTCACAACACGCTTATGGTGCAAGTTTATAGAGTCGATAAGGCCAAATTTAGTGAAAATCATTGTTTTTGAAGCCCTAGGTTTGAGATCTTGGGACAAAATGCTATGTGAATGTTTTGAAGTCTAATTTATGATGAAAATGAAATAATCTTAGATCTTAAAATGATTTTCAATATTTAATATGCAAAATGCTAATGCAAATCTAATGAAAATGCATGAAAATTGCTAGTTTTTGTTGAAATTTTCTATGCAAAAATGCAAATATTTTAAATCTAAATACAAATTTACACTAAAATGAAAGACTACAGCCAAATGAAAATTTGAATGAGCCTCTAAAATTAGTAGAAAAATCTGAAAGAAGATTTTGCCTACTGACCCTAGATTTTGGAATTATTAGGTTTAATGAAAATTGTCAAAATTTCTACAAAATCTTAGCAAATTAATGATGAAAATGCAATGCAAATTTTTAAATTTTTGTGTTTTTCTGTAGTCTATATCAGATATGATGAAAAAATCATGAATTAGGAGAATTTTGAAAGAAGTGATGCAATTTAGTAAGCCTAACAATGCAATTTTTTTTCATTTTTCAAAATTTTCATTTTTTAAAATTTTTTTCTCAATGCAATAAAATGAATGACTATATGAATGAATGAAATCAATCCAAATCTGAAGACACACACACTCAGCAAATTGAAATTTAAGTCCCAAACACAGGTTCACCAAAATGTTTACCGTAAAATTTGGATTGTTTAATGTTTTGTGTCTTAGATGTTTGAATCCTCCTTTCACCCTATACATTCAAGGATCTAGGGTCGAGTGGCAATTCACTATCATACCCTAGATCATTGTGAGATGTAGGGAAGCTTGGATTAGGGAATTTAATTATCAATTTCTCTTCTCTTATGCTCAATTAACCATTAAAACCCTAATTATGTAAATATGGCAATAAACTGACGAATAATGGAAAAAGCTCTTGCAGACGAAAGTAAAATATCAAATTACAGAGTACCTATTTTTAGGGTTCCGAGGTGGAATAGTCAAGGACACTGGAGTTGGCACCCAAGTCCAAGGTTCCAGTTTCTTTACGAGATCCTGACCTCCTTCCGACACTAATTTGCACTGTAACTTCTATTTCCAGAAATTTAGCTGTGGAGGACACTAGAGTGAGCGCCCAAGTCCTGGAAATGCTCCAGTGTCCTGCTTCTCTTTGGATCTAGAATCTTTGATGTCTGCTGATCCTTCCTGTAACTTCATTTTTCCCAAATGCGACACATGTAACCTACAATCACGAGACTTTGGGAGGGGGTTGTGGTGTTTAGAGGCTTGCCTCAGTCAAGCCCCAGAGGAAACTTAAGTCTCTGAACACCATTGTTAGGTAGAGAGTGTGTGCCCTTGTGAGGCAGAGGCAAAAACTAAAGGAATTAATGATGAAAACACAATATAATGTCACCTTGTAGTGAAGCTCTCATGGGAGGAAGATGCTCTTCATTCCATGAGAAAATTGATGCTCAAATCTACAAACAAACACATAAACCACACAAGTCTGCTCTTGCAACACAATGAAAGCCTTGAATCACCTTAAGAACACCTAAAGTTCACAATGATCATCTAGTTCCAATCTAGTTTACAAATGAATGCCTAAACATGCTTTTATATGCAACTACAAACACTCCCACCAAGATTTTCATAATTCAAGCTTACCGTGTCGGCAAAGGACCCAAATAACAGTCAGAAACTAACACTCAAAAATTGGGATTGCCCCAAAATAGGGTAGGACTAGGGTGCCGGTGCCCAAGTCCTCCCCCCTATTTTGGGTAGGGTAAGGCTCAAGGGGTCCTTCTAGGTCCCATTTGTCATGTTACCTAGGGCTCATTCCATTAGGATGCCAAACTATGAAGTAAGATGTCGTAAATGCATGCTAAACACCTGAGAGCTAAACCTTATGAGGGAAAAGCCCCCAAGGGGACATTTTCTGACATTATAGGAAGGATAAAACATTCATAAACAGATGTGATATGATTATGTTCATTCTATCATACAAGAACATTATGAGAATGTCTAAGATCATGTTTCAAACCAGCATTGTATACTTTCTTTAAACCCCAAAGGAGATATCTGTTAATAACAATTAATGAAAACATAAAAGATTGAATAAATTACATAGCCACTAAAATGACATTACATAAGATAGTCACATCATTCTCTAGGTTGGAGTGTCTCATAATTTACAAATTTACCAATTTACAATACTGCAAGAATGATCTAAATCATTGATACAATTAGATAACTGAAGAGTACACAATGCTCATAAGCTGAAGATGAAGGGTAGCCAGTACGAAGTCATATCAATCACGGATCACAAGTCCCCAATGGCGGTGGGTGGACACCACCCTACCATGTGGTACCTCGCCTATCCACCACCCATGCTCAGAGATGATCACATGGACCCTACACAAGCATAAAAGAAAAAGGGATAGGAAGGCATATATACTCAGCCACACAAGGGATACCACAAGTCTCATAACTCACATGAACACATCATAAGCACATGGTTCATGGAGGGCATAAATAAGGCACCTAGTAATCATGCCAATGAAGCACTACTTAGATAAGGAGGGTGAAAAGGAAGGGGTAGAAAGAATGAAGTAGCTAAACAAATGTACACATCTCATAAATACAAGCCTTGCACAAAACACATAATTCGTGTTTCCTCCAATGGGCCTACACATGAGCACTCTTGCTCAATGCCACATTGGGAACTACTTCCATGCCTACCCTATTGTCTACACTCAAAGCCAATAGGCTCAACATGCATTCATAAGTAATGAACAAGCCCATAAGGCTCACAAGGCCTAAAACACAAAGAAATACAAGGGTATTTCCCAACACTAACCTCAAGCATACAAATATGCTTATAATGAAGTGACAACAACAATCTTTAATAGACCAAAATAAATGACAAACTAGTAACTCACAGTGCTTCCCTCTATGATGGAAACATAAAGGCAAGACAAGATAATAGAACCATGGACATTATTATCAAGGATGGCTATGCTCTCAACCAAAACCATGACAAATTTAGGCATTCATGGTTATCAAGGCAACAGTGAGCCATGCCTATGAAAAATAAACTACATACTCTTAGTATGGCAATCTCCTCTAATCAAATACATCAGTATTTCTATGCAATCTCTCATGTTGTTATATGGAGCCTAATCAGAATCGGAGGTTAAATTTTCCCTACTTTTATCAGCGTGGTTTCCCCCCAAATCATTTAACGGGGTCAAGGGGCAACTCCCCTTGTGGGGGTTTGGGGGTAGCGCCCCCAAGAAGAGGTCAAGGGGAAACAATTTTTTTTATTATTTTATAAAGGTTTTAGGAGTTATTTTCTATTGGCTAACATAAAAAATACTATTTTTGTAATTGACATAAGGCTTGATAAAAGCAGCTAAGGTTAGGGTTTTCATTGATGTATTGTAGCATTTGCAGTGGTATTGAGTTACAAGGATTGCTGGTTGTAATCGGTTTGATTTATTGGATAATAATATTGGACTCTCTGTTGGTGGATGTAGCCCTAGTTTGGGTGAACCACGTTAAAATTGTCTCTCACTATTATTATTTATGTGTATTTTCATTCCTCTATTTAATGTTTATTTGCATTTAATTGTTATCTTCTGTTGGTGAACCCTAACAAGTGGTATCAGAGTGGGTTGTGTTTGACTATCATCTACAGGAAGGTCTCATGGTTGAGTGGGAGCAATGGCAAATGAGGGTAAATTGAAGGTAGATAAATTCAATGAGCAGAACTATCAATTATGGAAGATGCAGATGGAGGATTATCTCTATCAGAAGGATTTATGGAGGCCGTTGGAAGGAATATCCAAGAAACTGGCAGGAATGACAGATGAGGATTTAGAACTTCTGGACAGAAAGGCATTGAGAACCATTTGATTATGCCTGGCACCATATGTGGCATTCAATATAACAGAAGCGAAGACAACAAGTGAATTGATGAAAGCTTTGGATAAATTGTATGAAAAACCCTCAGCCTCAAATAAGGTATTTCTCATGAAGCGTTTGTTTAATCTAAAAATGATTGAAGGTGGATCTGTAAGTAACTTTGTCTCTGGTTCAAACACTTTGAAATTTGATGATGTTGTTGGTGTTATCCTTAGCGAGAAAATGCGATGGAAAAGTTGAGGGTCCACATCAGGTAGTGTTTTGAAAGTAGAAAGCAAGGGCAGATCAAAGGAGAGAGGAAAAGGTTCTAGAGGTCATGGGAAGTCATGATGAAAATCAAAGGACAAGAGGTCTCAATCTAGAGGACAGAAGGATTGCTGGTACTGTGGAAAACTAGGTCATCTGAAGAAAGACTGTTGGTCTCACAAGAATAAAGAAGGAGACAAACAAGAAGGCAATAAGGAGGCAAATGTGGTAAGTAATAAATCTAAATATGGTGCTTTGATTCTTTCCCTAGATAATGTTGATGATTCATGGGTTTTAGATTTAGGGGCCTCATTTCATGCTATGCCCCATAGAAGTTATTTTCTTAATTATGTCCAAAGGGATTTTGGGTTGGTTTATTTGGGAGATAATGAACCATGTCAGATTGTTGGAAAGAGAAGAATCAAGATTAAGTTACAAAATAGGAATTATTGGCTACTACAAGAGGTAAGGTACGTTCCAAGGCTGAGTAGGAATTTAATTTCAACAGGGTAGCTAGCTGATGAAGGTTGCATTGTTACATTTACTAATAAAAGTTGGAAGGTTACAAGAGGTGCCTTAGTAGTAGAAAAAGGTGTGAAAGTAGGCAACTTATATCTTTGTATAGGTCATATTATTCCTTGTACTTTAGTTGTTGCAAAGAAAAAACAAATAGGTTCAGGAACAATTGCTACAGGTTCGCAGGAAGAGACTGAAATAGTTGTTGCAGGTTCTGAGACAACACTGTGGCATAACAAACTTGGGCATATGAGTGAAAAAGGTATGAAGATACTTCATTCTAAGAAAGTTTTACCAGGTATGAAATGTATTAATATGGATTTCTGTGAAAGTTGTGTGTATGGAAAAGAAAAGAGAGTTAGTTTTCTCAAGGATGGGAAGCAAAAGAAAGATGAAAAGTTAGAGCTTGTGCATACAGATGTATGGGGACTGGCTCAAGTACCTTCCCTTAGTGGCTCTCAGTATTATGTTCCATTCATAGATGATGCAACTAAGAAGGTTTGGATTTATTTCCTCAGGTAGAAATCTGATGTATTTGAAACATTTAAGAAATGGAGAAGTTTGGTTGAGAATGAGATGGGTAAAAGATTAAAATATCTTAGATCTGATAATGGTGGTGAGTATTGTAGCAAAGAATTTGAGGATTATTGTTCCTTTAATGGAATTCATAGGTAGAAAACGGTTCCAGGGACTCCATAGGAAAATGGAGTGGTTGAACACATGAATAGGACAATAATGGAGCATGCAAGGACCATGAGATTGCATGATGGGCTGCCTTTAAACATGTGGGTAGAGGCTGTCAATACCACTGTATATTTAATTAATAGAGGTCCTTTAATTCCTTTAGGCTGTGGTATTCCAGAGGAAGCATGGACAGGCAAGAAGGTGAGTTATTCTTTTCTCAAAACCTCTGGATGTGAAGCATTTGCACATGTAGATTCTAAAAATAGAACCACGCTGGATGTAAAATCAAAAAAGTGTACCTTCATTAGATATGGCATTGATGAATTTGGTTATAGGCTTTGGGATTTTGAAAATTAGAAAATTGTGAGAAGTAGGGATGTTGTGTTCAATGAGAAGGTATTGTACAAAGATCAGTTGCAACAACATGAGAAGAAAGAAAAGGATTATGTGGTGCTGGATGATACTCCAAATAGTGATGTTCTAGTGGTTACTCATGCTCTGCAATAGCAAGAAAAAACACCATAAACTCCAGTGAATGTTAGACGGTCAACAAGGCTAAGTAGGCCTCCTGAAAGGTTCTCTCCCTCTTTGTATTCTATTTTGTTAACAGATGCTAGTGAACCGAAAGGGTATGATGAAGCTATGCAGGTGGATACAAAGGTTCAGTGGGAGCTTGCCATGAAAGAAGAAATGGATTCCTTGATGAAAAATCAGACTTGGGAATTATGTAAGTTGATTGCAGATAAAAAAGTTTTACCAAACAAATGGGTTTATAGGCTGAAAGAGGAAGCTAGAGGTAAGAACAAATTTAAAGCCAGGTTAGTTGTAAAAGGATTTGCACAGAAAAAGGGCATTAATTTTAATGAGATTTTTTCTCCAGTTGTTAAGATGACTTATATTCGTATTGTTTTAAGTATTGTGGCTGTTGAAGATTTGCATTTGGAACAACTAGATGTGAAAACTGCCTTTCTCCATGGTGATTTGGAAGAGGAGATATATATATGGAATAGCCCCAAGGATTTGAGGTCAAAGGTAAGGAAAAACTGGTGTGCAGATTGAAGAAGAGTTTGTATGGCCTGAAACAAGCACCTCGGTAATGGTATTTGAAATTTAATAGTTTTATGGCTGAGCAAGGCTATAGCCAGTGTAATTCTAACCATTGTGTTTATTTTAAGAGGTTATATAATGACAACTACATTATTTTATGTTTATATGTTGATGACATGCATGTAGAAAGGTCTAACATGGATCACATAAGAGAGTTAAAACAACAGTTAGCACAATCATTTGCTATGAAGGATTTGAGGGTAGCAAAACAAATCCTTGGTATGAAAATTTGTAGAGATAGGAAGAATAGAAAATTGACTCTATCTCAGGCTAATTATGTTGAAAAGGTGTTGCAAAGATTCCATATGGAGAATGCAAAAGTTGTCAGCACACCTTTGCCTAGTCATTTGAAATTGACTAAGGAGATGTGTCCTAAGACACAAGAGGATGAAGAAAAAATGTCTAAGGTACCATATGCTTCAGCTGTAGGAAGTTTAATGTATGCCATGGCATGCACAAGACCAGCTATTGCACATGCTAAAGGAGTTGTAAGCAGGTATATGAGTCATCCCGGATTGGAGCATTGGAATGCAATAAAATAGATTCTCAGATATTTGAGAGTGTTGGAATTAGGCCAGACAATTGAGAGGGGGGGTGAATCAGTTGTACCAAAAAATTATCTTTTTCTTCCTTTTAATCTTCTTTTTCAACTTACAAATAGATTAATGATATAAACTTTAAAGCATGAAACAATAATACATGAGCAGAAACACAACTAACACAATTGACACCAAGATTTTTAACGTGGAAACCTGGTTAAGGAAAAACCACGGTGGGTGTTAGCCCACAAGATTCATACCCTATTAAAAGTACTTAAAAATGGGAAGGCACTTGCCTTTGGGCTCACTACCCAGAGCTCATTTCTCAAGAGAGGCTCACTGCCTGCAAGAAATTATGTTAAATACAAATGAAATTAACTGAGAAATAGCATCTTCTTCATGCCTAGTTCAATCTCATTGAATGTCCACAAAACTTTTGCTCTTCACCCAAATACTTCTTCACTGTCACTTTATCCTTTACTGTTCTTGTTCTTTTTCTCCTCTTCTTTTTTTCTCTGCCTTTGATCCTTTCTTCGGATTAGATTGTTTCACACAAGGATGACTTTCCAAAACTCATCAACAAGTATTTATATGCTTCATCAACCTTGGAATGAGAATCAAGGTTGGCACTACAAACATCTAACTTAATGCGAATCACTAAGCTGTCAGCCAAGCATATCTGGGACTCAAATCTTCCTCAATCAACACGCCATGCTCCATATAATTGCTCTTAGGTCATCCGCAACATGCTTGAATCATCCGGTCGGCCAAGACTAGGAAAAATAACACTAAAGAAGAAATCTTTAACAACAAGCTCAATCTTCAATGTGGACCTCCAACACAACAGTCACATGATCCAGAGACTTCCACAAGCTCATTGAATTCAACAATAACATTCGTACCAATCCAAATAATTAGAAACACTTGCATCTTCATTCAGGACCTCAAGAACACTGTCTGCCATGACTGTCATACTAGAAAGATTGCTTGTGGACCTCCAAACCATGAACCACTTGAGTTGATGATACACACTGACTTCCCAAACATACCTCTAGAATCGCAGATTGTAATATTTCAATGCGGAACAATTCAGACCAATTTACTATCACTCTGTCTCTTCTAAACACATCAAAACTGGTTCTACTCAGATGGCCATAGCTTCTTTAAATCTTCATGTGGACCTCTCAAATCTTAACTGGGGCTACTTCAAACAATCCTCTACATAGCCATATGGTCCGTATACATTGATCTTTATTAATTTTCTCAATATCCTCAACATTTCAGTCTTTTAAACAGGAAACTAAATAGGATACAGTTGACACCAATGGCAACAAGGATATGTTGACATCAATGACAACACTGCTTAGGCACATTTTGCAACAGAGAGGTACATCTAATAAACACTTATGTTTTGGGGGCTCTAATATTGATTTAGTAGGCTATGTAGACTTAGATTTGGCAGGGGATATTGATACCAGGTGGAGTACTACAGGTTATGTCTTTACTGTAGGTGGGGCAATAGTGATTTGGATCTCCAGGTTGTAAAAGGTGGTTACTTTATCCACCACGGAGGCAAAGTATGTAACTACAATAGAGGCAAGCAAGGAGATGATATGGTTGCAATCTTTTGTGGAAGAATTGGGCAAACAATAGGCTAATAGTTATTTGTTTACGGATAGCCAGAGTGCCATACATCTTGCAAAGAATTTTTCCTTACATTCAAAGACCAAACACATATAGTTGAGGTATCACTTCATTCAATCGGTGTTTGATGATGGATAGTTATGGCTGGAAAAGATACACATAGATGAAAATCTAATGGATATGTTTACAAAGGCAGTGACAAGGGAGAAGCTGAGCTCCTCTTCAGCTTCGGTTGGTCTTCACGACTCAACACAACAAAAATAGAACAGCAGAGTCCGGGTTGCTTAATTCCAGTGGGAGCTACAGGGCCAGTGGTGTTATGATTAGTCTCCAAGTGGGAGATGATATAGTGTGGAGTCTGATTAGTCTTCAAGTGGGAGATTGTTGTTATATGGAGCCTAATTAGACTCAGAGGTTAAATTTTCCCTACTTTTATCGACGAGGTTTCCCCCAAATCATTTAACGGGGTCAAGGGGCAACGCCCCTTGCAGAGATTTGGGGGTAGCGCCCCCAAGACGGGGTCAAGGGGCAGTGCAGGTGTCAGGAGTTATTTTTCTATTGGTTGACATAAAAAAAACCCTACTTTTGTAACTGACATAAGGCTTGATAAAAGTGGCTAAGGGTTAGGGTTTTCGTTGATGTATTGTAGCATTAGTAGCAGTATTGAGTTGCAGGGATTACTAGTTGTAATTAGTTTGATTTAATGGATAATAATATTGGACTCTCTATTGGTGGATGTAGCCTTAGTTTGGGTGAACCATGCTAAAATTGTCTCTCACTATTATTATTTATGTGTATTTTCATTCCTCTGTTTAATCTTTATTTGCATTTAATTGATATCTTCTGCCGGCTAACCCTAACATCTCACACACCCATGTTGTAGAGGGGAAATATGCATACATTAATATCTTATTATAATATATTCATATAATTAAGAGCTGTACATAATTCAATCACATAAGAAAAACCTTATTGCATTAAAGCTACATCTGATTGTTATGAGTTCATGGTTGACCTTCTTGATAGTGCTGGCTATTTGAGAGCACCCAAAAATTTATCATTGAGATGCCAACAAAACTATGGTGGTTAAGAAAGCGCATTTGCTTGCTGCTGGAAAAAGAGGACAATAGGGTATTTCCTAGCTCCAAGACCTCAAGAAGAGTTTAATTCGCTACCACCATGGTGAGAAGTTGGCAATTGCATTAAATTTATTTAACATGCCTCATTGAATAGCTATTAGAGTTGTTAAGAACCTTTCGAGTATGAGTTGATGTCTACACTGCCACCAAACTCTTATCCAAGATTGCTGCAAGGGAAATTGTTGTGGTAGATGTGAGCAGTTTCCCTCATTAAGACAGGGACAATTTTCTTGTGGAGAATATTGGTGATGCTAAATGAAGCGATCTGAAAACTAGGCTAGCACTGTAATAATAAGAAGAGCAGATCTCTAGTAATGATGAAGGGATATCCTTTAAGGCATAATGGAAGATGAATTTTTGTTAAATGTTATAGTTACAAGCATCCTGGTATACATGTGTGCAAAAATGGAAGCACAACAAGGCATGTGAACTATTTGATAGAATACCTCAAAGCGATGTCGTTTCATGGAATGTAATGATAGCAGGATATGTACACAATGGATTTGTCAAAAAATCTTTAAAAACAATTAAGAAAATGTAATTAGCATTTGTAAAGTCAAAATCCATGACCTTGACAGCATCCTCCCTGTCTGCGCCAGAATGACAACTTTCAAACAGGGTAAGGACATATACCAAAGCATGAAAGATAGAGGAATTTCATCAGATATTGTAGTTGGAAATACTACGGTAGACATGCATGCAAAATATGGAAGCATAGAGAGGGCACAGAAGCTATTACAAAATGCAAGAAATGTCATCTCATGGAATGTAATGATTGCCTGGTATGCACAAAATGGGTTTGTTACAAAGGCTTTAGAATCTTACCAGATAAATGCAATGGTAGCTATGAAACCAAACTCCCCAGCTGCGTTTGCACTCTCCTCAGCACCTCTTCTCTTTTACCAAACTCCATAGCTGCCCCTCTCCTCTCCCCAATGCCCTATGTGTCATCCTCCTCTCTTCCTTCCCCAAACCCTAGGTTATCCCTCCAAAAGAGACCCCTTTCCCACTAAAAAAATCCTCCATTATCCTTTTTTTTAATCCATATACTCTAACTTAGGGCTCTTAATACTTAATAATTAGTTTTATCCTTTAAGTAGGAAGTAGCAAAATCTATAGAGATGAGGATTGCAAGGACCAAGAAATATAAACAATTAGAGATCTGTAAAGTTTAGAATTAACAACCAACTCACGATGATTGGATTCTATATACTTTCGTTTCACTAAAAAGGAGTCATTAGGTGATGCAAGGAATAAGATACTGAAATAAAATTCTACCGACCATAGTGCCATTGGCATGACCCTAACATTCAGAAAGCTAAGATTTCAAGTTTCAAGAAACCATCAAACTAATTGATGCAAAATATTATATATAATCATCTAAGGAATTGACGTCTTGGATTAAGGATTACAAACCCAAGAAAATGCCTATCGATAGGCAACAAACTAGGTAATACAACCTATACTAGTGTACTCCTAGTTTGTGCTCAAAAGGAAGATAAAGAACATAAGCACATTAGCAACACACTCAAAACAAGAGCATCTGAGCACAAGGACACTCATATAGGGTAAGGTTAACTAGACATTACCAAAGATGGTAACCAAGGTAAGATGCAAATCTCAATGAGGGCAGATTACACTCGACCAAGCATGATGAACAAGGCTAAGCAAATTTGGCCAATGTGTCATCTCCAACTCACCACCATTGGGGCATTAGGCATGCTCAAACCTACACAACCAAATGGAGTTGATGCCTAGTACCTGCATCACTCAAAACACATTACGACATCTGCACATAACATCAAATAATAGCTGAAGCTTGAATAGCCCACATCGGAGGATTCTAACATCTGTAATCATTCGCATAGTGTGCGAGTGTCACGGTGTCATCCTCTCCACTTGTACACCAAATCTCAATATGAAACTTAACATAACCCATCAGTTTGTGCACTATAATCACATCAAAATAGCTCTAGTCATCCAACATCGACTAATCATAATACAACCATCATTAGAGACATCAACATAACAAAATGTCAGTATCTCAACATCATATAAAGCCTAAATTTTACACCTTTGTGTTTACCTCAATTTGGGCCAGGTCTAGGGAGGCACTACATCCTCCCCCACAAGAGCTTGACTTACTCCTAGATGTCACAAACGCTAAAATGCAACCATAGCACATGTTAGTCCATGAAACTCAATAATAATAATAAAACTTAGGTGATTCTTTTGATATACCCAATTACGTGCAATATGTCACAGTACCCAGGTGAAGAAGAGGCAAGGAACTCAATTCCATTTAAAGTATACATTAGCATATAACAATTTTTCTCTAATAAAAATAAATAATGATGCCATAACATTCAATTTTCTCATAGAATCATTGTCTCAATAGCCAATTTGTTGCTCACAACCATCAATTTTCCACATTTACGTTAGCATAAATCACATAATTTTCTCATAATTCGTAGGAAATTGCACTTTTCAAGACAAATTGTTTCTTCAATTCTCTAACTTTTCATATGCAACCATCTCTAGAATAGAGCACACAAACACACATATATGCACATTTACATAATTTCAACCTCTACTTTCATAGCATGCATGACATCTCTTTACAGATAATGCATATACATCAAATGTAGACCTTACAACTAAACAACCATTTTTATTCATCCACATCACAGGGACAACAACACAAGGTTCACATATAGGTCCATGGGGACGTAATGGTCTCATCAAAGTACTACATAATCCAATAACCAATGTCAAGTAACCAAAGATCCAAGAATCAAGTGGAATGATGGTCTCGAGGCCATGTGCTTGGGGGCCCCTCCATACATTTCCACAATTGACCTACCTCTTGTTTGTATAAGGGGATTAGCCTCCAAGAGATAATCAGCATAAGAATATAACTCACTAGGAAAGTAAGTGGATGATGACTAGCCCATACTATCCCACACTTACCCCCGTTCTCAAAAGTTTCCGATGTCTGCTTCCTTATATACACTAGAATAGAGGTTGATCCATCGATGATACAGAGGAACTCACACAACCCTCACACAAAATTAATCAACATCATCAACTACAAATGGGATGCACAAATGTGCCGCAATAAAATTTATCTTCACTATTTCATTGGCAACAAAGTTTCATAATTTCATAGAAATCAGATTATAGAAGTTTGTGCAGCCATATAGGCTGAAGAAAATCATTACAAAACATATATAAATATGTTGTGTGACAGAAAATAATAGCAAAAAAAAACTACAGGTGTTTCCCCTTCATACCATCCTCCTATACTATGAAATTGGCTCTCAAATTTGCAATATTCAACAAAAACTGTGTTGATCTTCAACCATAGATTTCATAATCCATTTGCTGCTGTTGTACACCTTCAAAACCTGCAATAAAAATGTCTTCACACCCTCCTCCAGCAAATCCATGCCTTGCTCTCTTCTCCTTCAAAATCTGGAATGATAAGAATTTAACAATTGTCCAAATCATCTCAATAATGTCTCCATTATCTCAAAAAATCTGCAACCTCCAACTCCCACGCTCAAATTAGGAGAATCTTTGAAAAATCATGGAAGAAAATATTAAATGCTCCATAAAAGCATAATAAAATCCACTTCCACTAAATTTCCAAGAATAAATATTAAATGAAATTCCCACTCCTAGAAAATAGCTCCAATTTTGGAAAAAGAATATGCCAACTCAACATGGGGGCCCAAATCCTCTAGCTACATTTGAGGAGCATTAATGAGTTGTCTTCAAGTGTAACTCCCCAAAAATCCACTCCCAAGATTTCCTTTTTGAATTTCCACTTCAAATTGCCTTTATTAATTTTACACTCCACAATTATCTCCTAAACTATCTCCCACTCCTATATTTTTGCAACATTATTATTTTTGCAATATTATAATAAGGCCAATTTATTTAACATATTATTTAGGCCTAATATTGTATTTATTTGCCAACTCTAATTAATCTATCATAAGGAAACCAAATTAAAATAAATTAAATGACAAATATTTTTGGTGATGTTGATTGCCAATTTGACATGGATGCTCTTGCATCAGACTCTCGACCAAAAGAAAATCCAAACCCTCTTGGATTGAGGGTAGTAACAGGTCTTCTCTTTCTTCCTAGTCTTCCAATTCTTCTGCAACTTGTCCTTCATTTCTACAACTTTCCCTGGATCTTTTTTCTTCTTCTTGTACTACCTCTTACTTAGCATCTTCTCAGCTTCAAGGTTTCAAAACTCTAGTTCTTGTTCATATGCCATATTACCACTGCCCATGTCTTCATCTTCATCATTTGAATACAATTTATCAGCATATTCACCATTACCACTGTTAGAATATGAAAAGATTATCAACCCAGAAAATTAGTGCAAAAGAGTAGATATCTAAACTATCAATGCAAATGATATAAAATCATAATAGAAACACAAAGTTAGTCTCCAAGAGAGTAATGCAAATGCTAGAAGCAAAATAGCATTAAGAGGATGCAAAAGTAATCGATACAAAATACAATCCAGGTAGCATGTTTATATAGACCAGGGAGAGGGAGGAGGTGGCAACACTGACCAATCAGGAGCAACCATCTATCAGACTAAAGATAGCAAAGTATCTTCCTAAGATAGCTAATGGATGCTCACATGTAGGAAGGTGACACCTCATAACCACTCACCTAATAAGACATGATTTATTAACCTAAGCAAGATTTATAAAAGTGTAGGAAAAACCTAGGAATAATAGGGAAAATAAATAACCCATCTAGGAAATAAAAACCTACACTAACACCCCCCCTTAAGCAAAGCTTAGGTGGATGAAGAATTGGGTACTAGCAAATAAAGCCTGATGAGGTACCCATGTACATAAAATTCCCCCCCAAAGAGAGAGAAGAGACCCCCCAAAGTAGAGAGAGTCAAGACTCCAAGTGAGAGGAAGAAGCACCCCCAGAAGATGAAGCATCCCACACCCCCAGCAAAGCTTGCAAATGAAGGAACTTGCTCTTAGTGAAGGGTTTGGTGAAGATATCAGCAACTTGCTCAGAAGTCGAACAGTAGCGAAGGTCGATGACATGGCCATGGATGAGCTCCCAGATGTAGTGCATGTGGACCTCAATGTGTTTGGTCCACTGATGATGGACCGGATGCCGTGAGATCTGAATGGCACTCTAGTCACAAAATATGACTAATGGTCATCTGATTTAGATACCAAACTCAGTGAGAAGTTTCTGAAGCCAAATGGCCTCAGTGGAGGCATTCACAGCTCCCTGATACTCAGCCTCAATAGAAGATAGAGCAATAGCAGACTGCTTCTTGCTTGACCAACAAACATGACCTGAACCAAGTGAGAAGTTGTAACTTGAAGTAGACTTATGATCCTGAGAATCACCTGCCCAATTTGAATCTATGTAGCCCACCAAGTCAAGCTCAATGCCTGTTATGTAGTGAATCCCAAAACTGTGAGTACCCTAAATGTAGTGAAGGATCAGCTTGGCTACTTTCTAGTGTAGCTAATGAGGCTCCTGTATGAATTGAGAGACCATGCCTACAACATATGAAATGTCAAGTCTCATATGAGTCAGATAAATGAGGCTCCCAACAAGTTGTCGGTACAAAGTGCCATCAACAAATGGAGAAGATCACTAAGCCTCAAGTTTGACTCCAAAAAGAAAGGGAATCAGAGCAGGCTTACAGTCAGCCATATGAAACCTCAAGAACAAATCTAGAGCATACTTGGACTATGTGAGTGTGATCCCGAAAGCAGACTGGTAGATCTCAATCCTAAGAAAGTAATGCAACAAGCCCAAGTTAGTCATAAAAAATCTATCATGAAGGGCAGTTTTGATAGTCCCAATGGTAGATGAAGAACTCCTTGTGATTAGCAAGTCATCAACATAGAGAACCAGAAATAGGAGTGAATCATCCTACTACAGAATGTAGACATTGGGATCAAAATGGCACCGAGTGAACCCAACTGTCAGAAGGAAGGAGTCCATCTTGGCATACCAAGCTCAAGGAGCCTATTTGAGGCCATAGAGAGACTTCCGAAGATGGCACACAAGTGAAGAGTCCTGAAAAAACCCCTGTGGCTGATCCATGTAGATCTCCTCCTCAAGGTCACCATGACGAAAGGCACTCTTCACATCCATCTGGTGTACTTCCCAATGATTGGCTGCAACAATGGCAAGAACAAGTCAGAAGGAGTTCATTCTGGAAACTGGTGCAAAAGTCTCAAAGTAGTCTATCTTAGGAACCTGGGAGAATCCTTTCATGACCAAGCGAACCTTATGCTTGTCAACTAACCCATCTGTTACAAATTTTGTTTGATAGATCCACTTACATCGAACAAATTTTCTTCCCTTAGGAAGAGAGACAAGATCCCAAGTGTGGTTCCTCATCAAGGAACTATACTCCTCCTGCATAACTGTATCCCACTCAGGAATACCAAAAGCCTCGTGAAAGGATTGTGGATCTGAGGCAGTAGCAATGAAGACATGTGGAGCATCCTAGAATTGTGAATGAGTCTACCTGGTGTCTGATGGATCCCCAACCCAATCACCTATAGATTGTAAATTCTGTCTAGCCCAAATGGACCAGAAGATGGAGAATGTGGAGGAGAATCATCACCCTCTAAATGATGACTAGGAGAGGAAGGAGGTGAGTCCTCTGAATCGCTCTCTACATCAAAAGTGGAGGTAGAAGATTGCTCAGGTGAATCTAACTCATCAGAAGATATGTCATGTATCCCAAGTGACTCCCATGTCAAAGTAGAAGGAGGTGGAGAAGTGATAGAAAGTGAGCTCAAAGAGCCCTCCACAAACTAAACACTCCTCTCAATGAACAACTTGTGTAGTAGGGTGGAGCAACTGATAACCCTTCACACCATCAGGATAGCCTACAAATATGCAAGGTCTACATTGTGGATCCAAGGCCTTGCGTTTCTCTATAAGAATGTGGGCCCATGCAAGAGAACCAAAAACTTGAAATTGCTTAACTGAAGGTTTTTGACTGCTCCAAGATTCAAAAGGAGTGACTCCCTTCAAGGCTCAGTGAGGAACATGGTTCTAGATATAACAAGCACAGTTAATGGCCTCTACCCAATACTATGGAGCAAGAGATCTGGAGTGAATCATGCAGTTCACCATTTCCTTCAAAGACCTATTATTCTATTCTGCAACACCGTTCTACTGAGGATTGTATGGAACTGAATGCTACAAATTAATCCCCTCTAAAGTGCAAAACCTCTCAAACTGATGGTTGACATACTCACCACCATTGTTAGTGCATAAAACTTTTATGGCTTTCCCAAATTGCTTCTTTACAAAAGTCTTGAAGTCCTAAAAGTGATCAAATACCTCAGACTTCTATTTGAGAAAGTACACCCAAGTATAGTGAGAAAAGTCATTAATGAATGTGAGGACATATCTAGCCCTACTAAAAGAAGGATGCTAAAATGGACCAGCCAAATCACTGTGAACTAACTCTTGTATCTGTGAAGCTCTCCATGCCTTACCTTTGTCAAACTTAGAACGTAGCTGTTGATGCTCAGAATTGCGCTGTTTCCAACACCAACATGGGAAACTCTAAGATGTGGGAATGCTCCTCAGAGTAACCTCCAAATTTTAAAGAAGCTGGCTCTTCTTTATCTTATAAGTGCTTTGGGAAAAGGGATAGAATTAAACAGAATCACAAATGCAACTGAAAAGGAAACTAAACTATGGCGATGCGCCTGAATGTGATTTTGTTTCTCAACAATAAGCACAATGAAACTACTTTTAGGATTCAGTTACGTTAAAGAGAAAACAATGCATGATTAATGTAAAAGATGAAAAACAAATAGGATCAAAGGCTCACAACTCAGAAGATTTTGTAATAACATAGAAAATATCAGCAAAGGCACAGAAGCCCGTCTTTTATTAATTTTCCAGTCACATAAAAGGCACAGAATCATGCACAGTTATACAAACTCTCTGAATCAAGAAAAATAGAACAAAGGCAAATGATATTACTGGCCACTACAAAAGATCTTCAAACTTCTCTTACAATCTGTAATGTAGAAAACTTTATATCTCCAATGTAATCAATGTTTGTCTCCTGTATCTAAATCCATATTTATAGCATAGAACGGGCGCCAAGATTGCCGGTACAATCAAATCTCAATGGTCTAACCAAACTCAGACTTAACTGAAAGTGTCTGACAGAAGATTTCTTTCGAATCAGAGACGGTTAGCCACTCTACAAGTTCATCGGCAGAAACAGATTCATGTAACTCCACCTTCTTGAATTAGGTACGAATGCGTGGCAGCTTCTGGTAATCTTTGTGACCTATAAACCCTTGGAACAGTTGGCATTCATACGTGCCTCTTCCTTGAAACTCCTTCATCTTTCCAGAACAATGAGAAACTAACACATGGCACTCTCCGCGTGACTTACTTGATAAACCGTTTCATTACTCGGGAGCCACCGAAAGTCGACACTTGGCAGCATCCGCAGCCCCTTCAAATGATACGTGGCACTTTCTGCTTTACTTTGAGTCTTTACTGTGGCTTATACTAGGAGTGCTCGGGCCTTGCCATCTGTCACGGTCCGTTGCACTGAAACTTAAGAAACATTAAAAATTGGGACCCACCAACAGTCCGTGCCTGAGTAGCTTCAAAAGAAAAAGGGGACAGGTGGCACTTTCCGCTGCTTTGAGAAACATGTACGTGGCAGCCTCCGCTGCACTTAGAGAAACTTTAAAACATTCACAGGGGCTTGCAGAAGATGACACATGGTGGCTTCTGCTGCTTTGAGAAACTTAAGAAACATTAAAACTTAACCTCCGCGGACGTTGCCACCTAGCGCTTTCCGCGCTCACTCTGAGAAACTTTGTAGAAACATTAAAAATTCATAAGAATCACGCGGATGGTGACACTTGTCGCACTCTGCTGAAACTATAGAAACATTATCGAGGCCCACCATACCTCTCTACTTAGCAATGAAAACAAAAGGGAAACCCACGGATGTTGACACTTGGCAGCTTCCACTGAAACTTAATGGGACACATGGCATGTTCCACATAACTTTAAGAAACTCTAAAGCCACTCTCTGCATCTGCCACTTGGCGCTTTCCGCACTCGCTGAAGCTCTTAAAAGGGACCTGCCACATTATGAGAAACATTCAGAAGAACATTTGAAACTTAAAAGAGACTGAAATGGGTGCCGACACTTGGCACTCTCCGCTGAAACTTTAGAAATACGTGGCATTCTCCACTACAACTTTAAGAAACTTAGGCAAAATTTACAAAAAAGAAGAAAAGCCCGCGCTCTCGCGCTCTTTGTCAAAACCCTACCGCCAAAACTGAAGTGCAGAAACTGAAACGCAGAGAACAAAACTGGAACTTGCACAACTGAAACTCAAAAATCAAAATGTAGAGTAATTTACTCTACAGTTCTTGGCAACCCCGAGGACCTTTTAGCCTACTCAAAAAGAATCCAAAAATGCATCTATATAGCAAAATTTACAAATTTTGCAAGGCCGTCTGATACACAGACCACTCGGCATCAGATAACCCCTATTTGTTCTGCAAATCCTGAAAGGCTAAATCCAGGTTGATAATGTCCTTATGTGAAAAGCTTTGCAAAACATGGACTGCAGCTTTCAATTGAAAATCAAGCTGGGCCATGGGAATCTAAACAGCTTCCACCTCTGACACTGATGAGGCATCTGTTAGTCCCTGGAAAACTGATTGGTCATTTTGTCGAGCTAGCAACAGAGGCTTGATTTCATCAACCATTAATACAGTGTTGCTATCAGGAAAAGGGGAAGGAAGACCCAATTGCACCAGGTCTTCAATATGTTTCTTCATGTGCTTCACTCCCTCCTTGACCACATCCAGGAGTTCCTGGCAAGTAATTGCAGCAGAGTTACAACTGAGAACTTCATTCACCCGTTTGGCAGCAATCATTCTGTCACTGATCCCTGCTGCTAATAATGCTTCATCAGATGTGTTATAAAGTTTCCCCAGCAGCAGTTGAGAATCTAAAACCCTCATGGAAACAATGGACAAGGTGGCCTGAACTGAAGTCTCTACCTTTTCACACAATTGCTATGCATGTAGCAGGAAAGTTAAAGAGGGTTTGAGCTGGATAATCTCCTCAGAGATTCTTGTCCACACTGATGCATATAGCTCCTTAACCAAGATTCAACACTCCTGCATTTTGTGGCCTATTTGCCAACTCAAGGGTCAACTATTTTGCTGTTTGTTGCTCTGCCTGAAGTTGAGCCTGTATGGCAGCAACATTGTTCTGTTCCTTCAACAGCTGTTGTTGGAACTATGTGGCTTGCTGAGAGGAATCCTGATGCCTCTTTTGCAATGTGGCCTTTTCCTGCTTCAGGGTAG
The DNA here is from genome assembly GCA_027924645.1 of Cunninghamia lanceolata. Taxonomy (NCBI): domain Eukaryota; kingdom Viridiplantae; phylum Streptophyta; class Pinopsida; order Cupressales; family Cupressaceae; genus Cunninghamia; species Cunninghamia lanceolata. Next base: position 4,180,119 of record BSBN01000061.1, on the reverse strand, counting down.
CCACAACAGACTTCACCTGGATTAGCTCTTCCTTCAAGGAAGCATTTTGGCTCTATGTAGCTTGGTGAATCTGGCATGAAACAATATTTTGCAACTGTTTAGTAAGATCCTCTATCTCATCATTTTTCAATTTGAGCTCAGCAGTCAGGGTCTCACTATGTGTCCTTTCTTGAGCCAGATCAGCCTCCACCTTCTGCAACCTCCTTGATAACTTCAAATAGTCAGTGGCTACATCAGAAGTGGTTTCATTTAGTAGCTCTACCCTATCTTGTGGCCTAAAGAGTGACATGTCCATCGCCACTACACTCATTGTATAATCTTGGGGCTACATCTGCTCATTAGGTCTAACTACATTTGGTGACAAATGAGTCACCGTTAGCTACTGCTGAATTGGGTCAAATAGTGACCTCATATATGGGACAGCCTAAGCTTTATTGTCCTTCTTTCTCTTTTTGTCCAGTCGGGCTTCCCTAGCTTTCCTAGCAGTGTCTGCTTGAGCTTGGAAGGTAGGCGGAGAGGCAATATACCCGCCTACGAAAGGATGACCTTGTGGCAAGCCATAGGGGATAGCCAAATGTTGGCCAAAAGGTATCTGAGGAGGTAATCTCCTTGGAAAGGTAGGAGAAAAGGGAGGTAATGCTATAGCCTGTGATGACATGGCTTGAGTAGTGATAGGCGGGGAAAACTGGGAAATTGGCACAGCAGAGGTGGCAGGGGATAAAATTTGGCCAGTTGGGATTGCCACCCCTATTGAAGAAGAAAAAGACTGAGAAGAAGGAGAAGAGGCACGTACCTGAGGAGCAATAGATATACTTGGTGGTGGCTGCAATAAAGGTTCTACCTCCTCATCTGAATCAGGTTGAAGTTTTAGCTTCTTATGTTTCCTTGGCCTCTCTTCTTCCTGTTGTGTTTCTTTCTCCTCAACATTTACCACTATTATTAGTGGTGTTTGCATAAAACTGGAAGCTCCACTCATTGAAACTGATGGGGTCCCTCTAGGTGGTGATGACACCACACTCTTTTGCTTCTCTATAGTACTGAGAGATTGGGGCCAAGTAGCTACAACAGCTGTAGATGATGTTTGTCCTGGGGCCTGCACTGTAGGAGTGGACTCAGTTTCTTCTTCAAACTCCTCACTCCTTTTATGGATCTTGCTTGTATCAGGGCTAGAGGCTGGAGAAGGATGCCATTCATCCCAAATGGACTCCCATTTCTCATCCGTATCAACGTTGCCAAAAGAGTGGGTTGTCTGACATGTTTCCTGCCTATATTTCCAATAGGCTTCTATTTTATCTACCTTCCACCCCCTGTCTCTTAACAGATTTTTCTTCAAACCAGTGCCTATTTTGAGCTTAGGGTCATAGGCCTTTTCCTTTTTATAAAATACTTCCCATGGCCTGGGTCCCTGAAAGGGCAAATCTATCAATTCTGCATATAAATCAGGGATGTCATCCTTAGGGTTTCTTCTATCTTCCCAAAAGGGGTGGCCCTCGTGCACAATTTTGGCACCAACCTTATTATTGTTGACCCATAAGGTTATGAAACTGTTTGGGTCATATCTCCATTTATCTTCAATCGGAAAGAAACCCAGGACAACTAATTTTCTCAGCAATAAATGCTCAGCATCTCTGACCAATAGGGCCATGTTCTTCTTCACCCATGGGACATCATACATTTTCTTTTTTTTTCCCCAGTGCCATAGTCATTATCTACCACAGACACTTGCCGGGTGACCTCTAAGAAGGCTAGCCTAGGAGTCAAAACCTTGGGCAGCAATACTGGCTCTCCATTAAAACCATGGACCCTGATAATAGTATGGTGAGACCCAAAGAAATAATCACAAGGAATGGGGGAATTTGCCATGAGACCTTTGACACTTAATGTTAATCTGTTTTCAACAGGCTCTGGGCTTAGGTGACTAAAAGCAGGGGCGACGAAATATTCCCAAAATTCATAGGGGTCAGATGATTCAGACAAGATATGTGTCCATGTGGACATAGGAATAGTGTTATTGGGACTGAAACTTGGGCCATACATGGTCAGATGCATATACTGGGAAAAGATGGCATAGTTTTGGTATAACATCAGGTGAAACAGATAGGAAGAATACCTGAAAACCCCTGTTGATTTGAAATTGGCAAGTTGGTCGGCCATTGAGTAAGCAATCTGCTCTGAGTAATCCAGCCGAAACTCCTAGGACTTGTCCACGGTCTTCATTCTAAATAAAATGGCGAGTTGCCAATCATAAATAGTGATGTCTTCCTTCATGTCGAAGATAAATGCCATCATAGATAGTGCTTCCTGACTGGCTTGTGTGAATTGTGCCCTTCCTGTTGGTAGCGCTGGCATTTGGGTATTTTCATCTCCTAGTTGCATCTCTAAATTAAGAAACCTTAACTGAAACTTGACATTTGCCCATGTCTTTTGCATTTTGGCAATGGTGGGAAACGTGGCTATGCTGTCATAGTATAGGGCCAACATGTCCCTGATGGCCTTTGGTGTGATTTGCACCATGAAGGGTCCCTTTTGAATGGTGCTTGAGGATACATGAAACAATTCTACACATACCTCAATCAGGTCAGGGCATAAATGCACGCTTGGGACCATGAATTTCACCAATTGAGAGGTCCATATCCGCATGCCGAATGTTTCAAATTGTTTAGCTTTGACCTTCAGGAGACATCTTTGATGTGCTCCCTCTCGCAGAGCTTTACCAGACTTTTGAAGGGCTGGTTCAGCAATACCATCTACAAAATCTTGCACCTTAGCTGGGTCGACTGCATAACCAACCTCGGGAACCCTAGTCCTTGGATACGCCTTTAAGGGTTGTGCAGGGGCTGAAGCGTATGATTTGCTTGCGAGGAGCCTGTCAATAGACTCATAAATTCCAAACCCCTGTTGTGAAGACTGTGCCTCTGCCATCTCTGTATTTGCTAGAAACTGTAGAACTTGTAACAAGGATGGAAGCTTTGCAACAGGGAAGACACACTTAGGAAGCAGGTTTTGCGATGAAAAATGCAGCAACAGAGAAGACACTTAGCAGAAATAGCAACAAATGAAATTAAGCTTTAACTCATGCTGTTGGGGGATTTTAATGATGCATCAAATCTCATAAATGGCATTAAAAATGGAAAACCGTTATAAAATCTTAAGAGATTTGAGTGGGATAGAGTGTCAGACACGTCACAAAAGCGGCTGCGCTAAGGTACTTTTAGGAATTTTGGGGATTTGAGAGGTCTAATGAATGCAAGAGTTTTGAAACTTTCCAGAGACTTGAGCTGTAGCCACATGTTTATAAAAAACACTTATTCAAAGAAAAAGCAGGAAAAACAAAGAGACAATAAAAGGGAAACTATCTAACTATAATACACAGGAAAGACACTGTCTAATTGAAATGCTTCAAGTAGATCCCGTTGACAGGAATCTCTTTAGGCTCACCCTCCATCATTTCAAGTTCAAAAGAATTCTGCTGTTTACAGGAACAGATTTTATAGGGGCCGGTCCATAATGACTCAAATTTACTATGTCGACCCGGCTTGGCAGCTCTCTTGTCCCATTTCAAAACAACTGATCCTACTTCAAAATGAGGGTTTGAAGTTTTCTTATCGAAACAGTCTTTGATTATTTTCTGATGTTTCAGCAATGATTCATGTGCAGAATCTCTCTTTTCTTGAACTTCCAGGAGCTCAGCAAGTCTGACCTGCATGGGGCCATTTTCTTCAATCTCAATCTGTTTCAATAACTGAAGAGCAGGAATCTCTAAACTCAAGGGCATTGCAGCAGGTTTGCCATAGACCAATTCATATGGAGACATTTTTGTCACTTGTTTTGGTGTAATTCTATCTGCCCACAGTGCTATATTGAGCACTTTATGCCACTCTTTGTGATGATCAACCCCTATTCTTTTAATCAGTCTGATCAGATTCTTGTTAGTTGATTCTGCCAGACCATTACCCTGAGGATAGTAGTTTGAGGAGGTTTTCAGGTAGATTCCATACTTTAGTGTAAAGTCAGATATCTTTGCCCCCAAAAATGCCTTAGCATTATCTGAACTTATAGTACAAGGAGGCCCAAAGCGAGTAGTGATACCCTCCAGAAAGTCTAGAATCACCTTTTCTGTTGCTTCTTTTAGTGGCACTGCCTCACTCCATCTGGTAAAATAATTTATGGCAGTTAGGATCCATTTGTGCCCCATACTTGATACTGGATTGATCATTCCAATGAAGTCTAGACCCCATTGGGCAAATGGTTCCTCAACAATTATAGGACTAAGGGGCATTGCTGCATTCCTTCTCTTCCCTACATAGTACTGACAAGATTGGCATTCTTTAACCAGTTGATAACAATCTGTGAATAAAGTGGGCCAGAAGTAACCTGCCTAACTTATCTTTATGGCTGTGGTTCTTGTAGAAAAGTGTCCTCCTGACACTCCATGGTGCATTTCATGCAGGATTCTTTGGGCTTCACCTTTCTCTATGCATCTTAAAAGTATGCCATCAGTGTTTCTTCTAAAAAGAACATGGTCAATTAAAACAAAATGAACTCCCTGTTGCCTATTGTACCTCTTCTTATCCTGAGAGAGCTCTTTTGGGAAAATCCCATGTTTCATAAACTGGATCCTATTTGTGACCCAAGAATTCTGATCAGCTTCTTGTATCCTCAGTACATTTTCCTCCTCTATTTCTTCAGTTATAATTTTTTCCATATCTTGAACCATATACTGGCACAAACCCTTGCCTCTGACAAGTTTAGTTGGTCTGACCTCCACATCATATTCAAGGATTTTTGTTATCTAGTTTGCCCTTTTTTCAGTGATTTCTCCTTCCATAATGTATTCCCTAACACTCGGATGAGCCACTAGTATCAGAATCTTATTACCTGTGACCATGTATCTGAATTTCTTGAGGGCTTTTACCATGACATATGCCTATTTCTCTACAAAGTTATACCTGGCTTCATATTCCCTAAGAGTTCCTGAGAAAAAGGCTATTGGATGCTCTCCATCTTGTTGATCCTCTTTCTGAGTTAGGACAACAGCAACACTGAATTCTCCTCCATAAACATACATTATAAAAGTCTTAGAAAAGTCAGGGTTCCTCAATACTGGGGCTGTTGATATTGCTTTCTTGACTTCTTCAAAAGCCTGTCTCCCTTCTGTAGTCCATTTGAATACTAGGTCTTTCTTTAGTAGTAGTGTAATTGGTCTTATTAGGCCTGCAAAGTCTGATATGAACCTACTAACAAAATTATTCTTTCCCAAGAAGGACTTGTTGTGTGGTTACACAACACGCCCCATTTTGACTTGGCAAAACAGGGACCCAACTTTTGTTCTGGTTTGTGTTGTCTGCTTTCTGGCGGTTTGGTAAAAAATAGGTCAGATGCATCATCATCATGAGGGTCAGGATGAGGTAGGTCATCATCATGAGGTTAGTTTGTCAAAGTTCATATTTTGTTTCTATGACCTCATGGTTAGAAAGAGCTTGAAATTTCATGCAGGTTTGCCTTTTACATCACTCGAAAATTTGTCCATATGAGGGAGTTATGTACAGTCAAAGTTTTGGTCAAACCTGATAATTGCTGTATGATAAACATCATCATCATGATATTTGAAAAGCCCCCGATAATATCCTGAGGTCGAGATATCCGGACGTCAAGTTTAAGTCGTAGTACTCTTTTCCCGTCGAGCGGTCTTTTGTATCGCGAAAGGTCCTCATCATGATCTTACTCTATCACCTGATAAAAAATCATGCAGTCCCGAAACATCCGGACGTTAATCTTAAGTGATAGTGTGTTTTACCCGTCAAGCAACCTTGGGCACATCGCGAGCATCTGCAAAATTTGCACGCGCACGTCAAAGTCCTGGTGATCGTCATCATCAGGATATTTTTTATGGCAGGATCACATTTCGTAATATCCTCCTGATCTCCTTTTGCGTGATCATGATGATCACCTTATCTTTCGAAGCGGAGGGTGATATTTCATTCCTAAGTCATGTTGAACAAGATCATCATGATCTTGTTCATCTATCCCACATTTCGTATTATCCTCCAGCCGAGAAGTATAAACTTTTGCGGATATGATGATGACGATGACGTCACCATCACCTTTCTCCTTCGGCAGGATATTTTCCAAGGCGTGATCCTGTTCGCCAATATGATGATGACGATGACGTCATGTTTTAAGATTAACGAAGGCCACGGATATCCTGATGACGTCATCTGGACATTCAGCAGGATCATATTTTAGATCACCCAGTGCGGATATGATGATGCTGATGATCATCATCCTGATCTTTTGAGAAGATCACCTTGGCCGCGAAGGGGTCATACTGCATTCATGACCCGATCATCTTCCTTAGAGGTGATCTGATATTCCATTTATCTCCTGATCTTAACGAAACATGACGGTGACGTCATCTTTTGCCTTTTCATGAAGCCTGATGATGACGATGACGTCACCATGATATTCCTTTCCTCGGCAGAAGGATCATATTCCAAATCCTCCTGTTTGTCTTCATCATGATGATGATGATGATGTCTTTCTTTCCCCAATATGCAGAAGTGAAACATCCTGATGTGCTTTTCATCAGAGCATTCGGAAAGGAGGAGCATCATATTTCGTGATATCCTGCAGCTAGATAGAAGACATAGAGTTGGGCATCATCATGATTTTTGATGTAGATATAACTGTTGCCATCGGCCAAGTCTAAATTTGTCACCCTGATCATATGTGGTTGCACCGACGCGAATATGATGATGACCCGAAACATTCAAACAGAGCATGCAAAGCCAGATGTGAAGTAATTTGTTAAGAGTGGTTATTTCCTTGTATATTTTGAGATGCATGATCATATTTGAACCCGATACACATGGAAATGGGCGGGAAAACATGAGGCGATGGAAATTTAAAAGCCCGACTGCCTGATTTTGGTCAACGAGGGTTGACCTGGTTGTTTTATGCTGTTTATGCATTTAGTGCATATTTTCCACAGGTAAAGCCTGATTGCCTGTAGCTGCACATTGGGAGGTATGTTTAATAAAATGTTTACTTCCTGTTGTTTATCCACATGATGATGAACTTAATGTTTGTTTATTTGCAGGAAGTCATGATGCTGCTGCTGAAGCTGAGTGTTGAAGTCATGATGCTGTTGCTGGAGCTGAGCATTACAAAGTTGCGCATGGAGGCAACATGAGCCAGAAATGAGGAGGATGTTGTCAAATATGCTGTTCGCCAGCTGGAGACCGAATCAAGTTGAAGATGCTGGAATATTCTGTGCCAGCTGTGCATTTGCCAACTGACGAAGCATGTGCTTTTCATCTGGACCGTTGTTTGTTATGAGAAGATCCTGATCCTTGGATCGTTGTAACCGTTTTTTGGCAGTTGTTCTATATAAGAGCCAGAGCTTGTCATCAAGTAGGGGAGGAATACATTAGAATACACAGACGCATCTGGCGCAAAAGGTCAATTACTGTAGAATCAATTAAGAGATCGGATTACTGAGACTAATGAGGATAGAATTGTTGAAATGTCAAGGTTCTTTCTTCAGATCACTGTAAATGTACCTGTTCTTGAGCATACTGAATGGATATGAAGTTTCAGATTACATCCTGATTGTAAATTTTACGTAATCTTCTTGTTGATTTCTGGATATGTACTGGTGAATGCTGTGTTCAACTGGAAGCGCTTTCATTTCATTACATGTTGTTGTCAACTTGTCCTTTGAAGATTTGCACTAGATCATGCGGATTTGTGGAATGTCCTGGTGAAGTATGATTTCTAGTTTTTCCTTCTTTTCATTGCATGTATGGGAGCTTGTATGTGGATCAGTGATCTAAGTCCAGTAGTTTTGGGAATCTCATTCTTTAACCCTTTTTCTTCTTTTAATTTCATAAATTCATCAACATAACTGCAAATCATGATAAATAACAAGCAGAAACAGTGAAATATGCTGAAATCCCGTAGGTAACTGAAAATCATTAGCATATTTGAGTTAAATGCATGTATTATTGAAAATATCATGCAAATATCAGCCTGTAGGCACATTATTTGACTAAATTCATAGTGCAGAGGTAGAATTGTTGGAGACTTATGCAGAGCAAACATCCAGAGCAGGATATTTGAAGATAATGATGATGAACTTTGCAGAAACACGTAAGGCCCCTGAATGGAAAACAGCAACACACATCAACCACTGAGTAACGTCAGTAGATTAAGACCTAATCAACGGAGACTTGGGATCATGAATTCTTTGAATTCATCGTATCTTTCAAGATGAGTAAAGGTTGTTGTGTAACTTTTATTCTATGTTTGCGAATGACTAACATCATGACCAACATAAATTGGCGCTAGAAGGAGGGCTCAGACCGAAAGATCACGATCATCATCAGTATTTTCAGGTTTGATGACATATAAGAGTAAGGTATCCTCACATCACTTGTGAATTTCAGTAAATTTCGTAAATATTTGCTGTGACAAGATTGTATATGCACCTTCTATGTAAAGATTTCCTGATCTCACATAAATATTGCAAGCTTTACAGTAGATCTCTTTAAATTCACTAATATTGGCCAAAGATGCATAAATTTGTTCAAGCTTTGATAATTTGAGCCTTAAACACGTGAAATCTTGTGCTACGGGTCAGAATATCCCAGTATCCTGTCATATTTGCAGCGTCTTCGCAAATATTGCGTAAATATTTAGTCTGAGTTGCCATCTGACCGCAAATATCACCTCATCCGGTGGAATCTAGCCAATATTTGCAAAGTTCCAGCCAATTTGCCTCCAAATCGAGAAATCCTGGCTCACAGGATAAATACCAGGTCTAGACATATTGAAATTTTCGAAGAATTGCCTGTTAGAGGTTTTAGACCTAGGACTGTAGACATTCACCATACTCCAGGGTCTGGTACGTCTAGAGCTTCACCCGGACCTCCTCCTGTAACTCCTGTTGGTTTGCAAATACCTTCCGGTATATCCGTGACACCTCCTGTTCAACCTCAGGGTATACCTTTAGTCCAACCTCAGCCAACTGCACCACCAGTTCAGCCCCCTCAGGTTGCAATGTCTTTCTTTGCAGCAGAATCACCATTGACCTTTACTGCGTATCATGAGTTACCAAAGTATCCGGACAAACTTTGTCCAAAATACCATCCTTATCAGGATGCTGATGATCATATCAGGACGTTTAAAGAAGCGTGCTGCAGAGCCAGAATAGAGCATCAGGACGTGGTGTGCAGATTATTTCCTTTTTCCTTAGGGGAAGAGGCTTATAATTGGTTCATCAGTCTTGGCCAATCTTCTGTCGGTTCGTGGGCTGTCTTAGAGAAGGCTTTTCTTGACAGATTCAAGGTTCCTATTGATCCATCAATGAATTACCACATGTTTGCCACAATTAAGAGATTTGAGAATGAACCTATTGCAAATTTCAATGCTAGGTTCCAGAAAATGTTGTCCAAGCTAGTTGCCCCATATGTGGTGGCTGATGATGCTGCTAGGAGTATTTATTATTCAGCCCTGGATCCATTAACTTCCATGTTCATCAGGAGAACACATCCTGAGATCACCACATTGACAGGAGCTTTTCAAGAAGCTATCAAGGTAAATCAGCAGCTGATACCTGCTCCTACGCCTAATATAGCATTCCCTGCTTTGCCTGGCGTACAATCACAGTATCCAGCACCATATCCTGCAGCTTATCCTTCACAATATCCTGCACAATATCCAAATGGATCATTGATGCCCTCAGCAATCATGCCTGCACCTTTGCAAGTACCTCCATTGAGTATTATGCCTCCTCCTAATGGAAATGGCCAATTGCCACAATATCCGGCACATACTCAGACACCTCAGGGTACAGACCTATCCCACAATAACCATGGATCTTCCTTTTTCCAGCCTCAGACTGAAAATGTAGTGGCCAAAGCTCAAGAAGAGAAAGAGGAAATCAAAGAAATTTCTGCTCAACTGAGAAAACTCACCACAGAAGTAACACACTTGAGAAACCAAGGGTTTTATTCACAGTCAGGTCAGAATAGGAGTTATTCCAATGACAGACCAAACTACCCTGACAGAGGATATAACAATAACTTCAACAATAATGGTGGAAACAATAATAATCCTCCTAGGCAGCCCAGAGTGTGGAACTCCAGGCCAAATAATGGCTCATTACCATCACCCCTAGACAATCAGCCTCCTGGTGAAACCAAACAGACTACTAGAGTCAATCTTGCTGAAGCAGCCCTTACCAATTGGTGCAGGATTCACAATACCAATGCACATGCAGAATTAGATTGTCCACAATTTAGGATTGCTGCTAGCATCTTTCAGGCTGAAGTGTCTAATACTTCTGGAAATCCACTTCAGGCAGAAGGAAATGAAATAGTTCCTTGTGGATATGACTCAGCTTTTGTGCTGGAAACGTACACTAATCAGCCTCATCAGGATTATAATCAGACCTGTGAAGAATCTGCCCTAACCTTTGAAGCAAACTATGTCTTCCCCTTTGAGGATGAAAACGAACCTACAAGAGAGCATGAGGAAGTACATGCATACCAGCAGCAATACCCTGGTAAGCATAATTATAACCTGAGAAGTAATGCCAACAGACCTGCGGGTCCATTGACATCATCTCTACCTCCAAACAACTTCAACACACCCCCTGATCCTAAGGCTAGCAATAACCCTGGGTTCCCTAAGGTGAATGCTCAATACTTGTCTCCTCAAAACACAGTAACAAAAGTCGCAAATGCACCTCATGAGTCTGACAAGTTAGTCAGTTATTTGGCTGATGAAATGAAGAAAATCAAGATCAGCCTGTCCCTATCTGAGTTACTGAAAACTCCTGCCATCAAAAGGGCATTCATGAAGACACTAGATGATCCTACTCCTAAGGAGGATAATCATATTTCAAGTCAATCCAATGGCAGAGACCATACTGCTAAAGATAATACTGTCAAGCCTAAAGTGTCAGCTTCAATCCAAGCCGCTGAAACCTCCCACATGACCTTGTACAGAGATAAAACTGAATCACCTCCGTTTCTCCTCACCATAAGAATGTTCAGTAAGAATTTGCACAACTGCTTAGTTGATTCAGGAGCCTCAACTAATGTTATGCCTTTGTCAATATGCAATGCATTAGGACTGCATCCTGCTAAATCATTAAAGAAGGTCACTCAACTGGACAAGACAGAAGTAAGTGTCGTAGGAGAACTCACTCACATTCACATGCAGCTAGCGTCTGATCCTAGGATCCAGTATTATATTGACATTCAGGTAGTTGACATACCTGATACATACGGGATGTTGCTTAGCCGGGACTGGTCTAAAACGCTTAACGGATACATGTCCACAGACTTCAGTCACATGTGGTTGCCATGGAAAGGTATACCTAATCAGATCAGGATTGATGCTGAGCCTAGGATGAAACATATGATCACGGAATATAACAGAACAAATGAGATCATGTATGTAAACGTAGAACCTGGAGTTTATCACATCAGGCCGCAAACTGTTAAAATAGAAGAGGTCCTGATGCTTGATGTTCATCATCATCATGATAATGAATATCATGAGGACATGCTGAGTATGGAGGTTGGTAATGATCCTGATAATGAGAATGAAATAGATCGCTTCAGGGATTTTGAGATGCATTTATCTACTCAGATAAAACGTTGTCAGTTATTAAATATACCTGCTAATGACATTTTGATTGATGGATGGTGCAGATTACATGGCGAAGCACACTCGGAAAAGACTTGTGAACCATGCTTAGACATGGTGATACTGGAGCAGACGTATAGTGAAGCATCATCATCATATTCCGAGGTGAGTGCTACATCTGATGATGATGATGATACTAATTTTTATCTGTCTTCTGCAGGAACAGAGGCTCCGACGGATCCTGATGAGGATCATATCCGAAAAACAGAAGAGATCCTGGTGTCCAATCAGACGAATGATGCGAGAAAGGAAAGGATCACTCCTGGTAGTGATTGCTTAATGGAACCTGATTACGAGTTGTCTGATGAGGACAAAGGCAGTGACCTGACAAAGTTCGAAAAATTCCTGGTGAAAGAAATAGAAAAGATGACGCAACAGTGTAGATCTCCCCGGGAGGTTTTAATTAAAGGTTGGTGTAGGCTGCATGAGGCGCCTCACTCAGAAACAACTTGCTCACTGTGCTTACACATTTTGAAGAAGCATGCAGCTGTATGTGCTGAACATCATCCTCCTGCTAGGATGGAAGAGAAAATAGAAAAGCCATCAGGCTCATCAGATAAAGGAAAGAAGAAACTTGAAGATGACACCCCCAAGTTAAAGTGGATATCAGGCGGAGCAGCAGCCAGAGCTGCAAAGAAAAAAGAAAGTTCAAGTAAATGTCCTGCTGAAGATAAGCCTTGGATCCTGAGGTTTGATGGATCCAAATCCAAGCAAGGTTCTGGAGTAGGGATTGACCTTATTGATCCATCAGGGAAATCCCATTTAGCAGCTTACAGACTACAGTTCCCCTGCACCAATAATGTCACAGAGTATGAAGCTCTGATTCATGGACTGTTGTTTGCTCATAAGAAGAAGGTGAAGATCCTGCATGTCTTTGGAGATTCAGAACTAGTTGTGAGGCAAGTACGAGGAATTTACTCATGTAACTACAGAAAGCTATCAAATTACAGACATCGTGTGTGGGACCTGATTGAAGACTTTGATGCCTTCAACATCGTTCACGTGCCAAGAGAACAGAACCAAAGGGCAGATGCACTTGCTCAGGCCACCAGTACGCTGGAACCGCTGTCTATATCTGGTCTGAAGAGATTTTCAGTAGAATTGGTGTCAGTACCATCAGTACCTGACAATGTGACTAATCTCCAAGTGTTTGATGATGATCAGCACATCCTGGACTTCATATCAAACAGAGACGTATTTGAAGCTCAGATCATAGATGAAAATGGTATGGAAGATCATGTCTGGGAAGAAGATGAGATATTGGAGTTGCCTAGCAACACAATTCCCAAAGGTATGATTGAATTAGAAAGAGCATTTGATCTAGATAATATGCTTAAACATAAGGATCTGCCTAAGGCAGATGGAGGTCAATATTCACAAGTGAATATTGGACAAGCTGATGACAAGAGAAATGTCTTGTTGGGTAAGGTTTGTACACCTGAAGAGTTTGAAGGAATAACTCAGGCCCTTAAGGATTATATACATGTAATTGCATGGACTTATGATGAGCTAAAGACGTATGACACTTCTGTCATAACTCATACTATACCTCTCAAGCCAGATGCAAAACCTTTCAGACAGAAGCAGAGGCCAGTCAATGCTCTGCTTGAGCCCATCATCCTTGAAGAGGTCAAGAAATTGTTAAATGCCCGGATAATATTTCCTGTAAGGCACTCCACTTGGGTGGCAAATCTGGTGCCAGTCAGAAAGAAGAATGGAGACATCAGATTGTGTGTAGATTTCAGGAACCTGAACAGAGCATCAGAAAAGGATAATTATCCTTTGCCCTCTTTGGATGAAGTTCTGCAGATGGTAAATGGAGCCAAGATGATGTCCTTCTTGGATGGTTTTTCAGGATACAACCAAGTGATGGTTGATAAAGTTGACAGATTGAAAACTGCCTTCACCACAAAGTGGGGGATATTTGCATATAGACGTATGCCATTTGGACTGATAAATGCTGGAGCCACATTCCAGCGAGCAATGGACATAGCCTTCAGAGGCTTAATAGGAAAATGTATAGTCATCTACATGGATGACCTGACAGTGTTCTCCAAAGAAAGAGGAGATCATGTTGCTGATCTCAGAAGTGTACTGAAGAAGTGTGAAGAATATGGAATATCTTTAAATCCCAAGAAGTGCATATTCGGGGTCACAACAGGAAAGTTACTAGGCCACCTGATCACAGAAGATGGGATTATCATTGATCCTGACAGGGTGGAATCCATTATGAAATTACCACTTCCAGGAAGCAAAAAGGAACTTAAATCTTATTTTGGTAAGATAAATTTTGTAAGGAAGTTCATCACCGGCTTTGCTGAGATTGTCAGACCACTGAATGCTATGCTGAAAAAGGATGCACAAATTGAGTGGACACCAGAAGCCAGAGCTGCCTTTGAGGATATAAAGAAGGCCATTTCAGATGCTCCTGTCCTCATTAGTCCAGATTACACAAGAGATTTCTACATCTACTCATTTGCTTCAGAACATACCTCTGCAGCAGTATTAACTCAAAGAAATGAAGATAAAGAAGAGAAACCAATTGCCTTCATGAGCTGTCCTTTCAGGGATGCTGAGTTGAGATATGTGGATGTTGAAAGACAGGCACTTGCATTAGTCAGAGCAGTAAAGAAATTCAGACATTACATACTAAGAAGTAAGGTGATTGCTGTGGTACCAGATGCAGCAGTAAAGATGCTGCTGATGCAGAGTGAACCTGGTGAAAAAAGGGCCAAATGGATTACGGTACTACAAGAATATGACATGGAGATCACACCAATGAAGCTGGTAAGAGGACAAGCTCTGAGCCAGATGATATCTGAAACTGATCCGAATATCATCAGTCAGCAGTATGTGATCAATGAGAAGGACAATAAAGAATGGTATTCAGACATCAGGCACATCCTGATCACTGGAAGATGTCCTTCAGGAATGCAAGCCTCACAGAGAAGAGCCTTAAAGATAAGATCCCAGAAGTATATGATGAAGGGAGGAACCCTGTTTAAAAAGAATTATGAAGGGATATACCTAAGATGCTTAGAGAAACCAGAAGCCAATAAAGTTTTGACAGAGTTACATGACAAGTTTGGAACGGCGCACGGATCAGCGTTGGCCACAACACACGCAATCCTCAGAGCAGGATATTACTGGCCTACAATTTTTAAAGACACGGCTGATCATGTTAAATGTTGTCATGTTTGCCAGGTTGCTGCCAACAGAGAAAAATATGCTGCACAGCCATTGCAGCCAGTGATGGAAGAGCGCCCATTTGCACAGTGGGGCATGGATTTCATAGGACCGATCAATCCTCCGTCTTCCTCAGGACATAGGTATGTACTAACAATTACTGATTATTGTACCAGATGGACTGAGGCTATCAGCAGCAAAACTTGTACTGCTGATGATGTCATTAAATTTCTGGAAAGCAACATTGTCACCAGGTATGGAATTCCTTATGCATTGGTAAGTGATAATGGTTCTGCCTTTATTTCCACCAAATTGTCAAGTTGGGCTTTTGATCATGGGATCATACTTAAGTTCTCATCCAACTATTATCCCCAGGGAAATGGATTAGCAGAATCTACCAATAAGAATTTACTGAGTATCATAAGAAAATTGATAGAGAAAAATCCCAGGGAATGGAACTCATTTCTGAAATATGCCTTATGGGTAGACAGAACTAGAATGAAAATTGCATTAGGAAACTCACCCTTCCAATTAGTGTATGGGGTAGATCCTATCCTCCCTGTAAACCTGAAAATTCCTACTCTGCAGTTTGCCCAAGAATATTTAGGCATAGACAATAAACAGGAAGTCAGGTTACTTCAGTTGATGCATCTGGAAGAAAAACGAAGTCAAGCAATTGACCAATTTGCAAAACATCAGGCTATTGTCAAACGCTGGTTTGACAAGAGAGCCAGAATTAAAGCTTTCAGGATATCCGATTTAGTCCTGATGTGGGATAAAGCCCATGAAAGGAAAGGTGATCATGGTAAGTTTGATAGACTATGGATAGGTCCCTTTCGGATTTCTGAAATTTTAGGAGACAGCACTTATAGGCTTAAGAACCTGACAGGTGAGGATGTCCCATTGCCAGTCAATGGACAATTCCTCAAACATTATTTCCAGGCCTGAGTGACTTCATGACAGTCTCATGTATCATATTGTATATTTGTATAGTTGTTTGTACAGTTTGCTTGTTGTTGTTGTTGTTTTGTTGGTTGGGACCTTGTTCTGGTAAGTCAGGATGATGCACTTCATCACCCTAAGAAAATAACTAAATTGTTAGGATTCAAGTGATGAGGTCACATTTAAATATAGGTTATGATTCATTCTAAGAAGTATTCATGATCAGGTTTATGATGTCTTTTCATCAGGGTGCTTTTTCGTGGTCAAAGTGAATCAAACACAATGAAACACCTAACAGCCTTGGGCTTGTTGAAGATATGAGTATAGGTGTTAAGTGAAAAATCTAAAGGGACTCCCTTGCTACCAATACAATCTCCAACCTAAAGCTGCAAGTGACTACACCTTGTACAAATGACCTGACATGATGATATCAAATTTAAATTTTTAAAGGAAAATCAGAAACGAAATAAAATTAGGCCATCAAGTAACTCTACCAGGGCTATGGACGCCTGCTGGCAGTGGGGCTCTACTTAGGGAGATTGTATAGATAACCTTGCCGGGGCTATAGACGCCTGCTGGCAGCAAGGCTCTATCCAGGTTGGCTATGAGGGATGATCTCCAACTATGTAGTTTAACACCAGTTACTTATGTTTTCAACTTACTTTCAAGATGAGGATAATTAATCATATGCACACACCTGATCCTTTGTTAGCTTTATCACCATAATGAAATTTTATCATTCAGAAGATTATGATGCTTACACTTAGACAGAATTAGAATACTATAGATGAATGTGACCACATCACTTGAATCATTGGAATTTGTTTATTTTCTTTGGTGGCAAGTTGTTGTGTGGTTACACAACACGCCCCATTTTGACTTGGCAAAACAGGGACCCAACTTTTGTTCTGGTTTGTGTTGTCTGCTTTCTGGCGGTTTGGTAAAAAATAGGTCAGATGCATCATCATCATGAGGGTCAGGATGAGGTAGGTCGTCATCATGAGGTTAGTTTGTCAAAGTTCATATTTTGTTTCTATGACCTCATGGTTAGAAAGAGCTTGAAATTTCATGCAGGTTTGCCTTTTACATCACTCGAAAATTCGTCCATATGAGGGAGTTATGTACAGTCAAAGTTTTGGTCAAACCTGATAATTGCTGTATGATAAACATCATCATCATGATATTTGAAAAGCCCCCGATAATATCCTGAGGTCGAGATATCCGGACGTCAAGTTTAAGTCGTAGTACTCTTTTCCCGTCGAGCGGTCTTTTGTATCGCGAAAGGTCCTCATCATGATCTTACTCTATCACCTGATAAAAAATCATGCAGTCCCGAAACATCCGGACGTTAATCTTAAGTGATAGTGTGTTTTACCCGTCAAGCAACCTTGGGCACATCGCGAGCATCTGCAAAATTTGCACGCGCACGTCAAAGTCCTGGTGATCGTCATCATCAGGATATTTTTTATGGCAGGATCACATTTCGTAATATCCTCCTGATCTCCTTTTGCGTGATCATGATGATCACCTTATCTTTCGAAGCGGAGGGTGATATTTCATTCCTAAGTCATGTTGAACAAGATCATCATGATCTTGTTCGTCTATCCCACATTTCGTATTATCCTCCAGCCGAGAAGTATAAACTTTTGCGGATATGATGATGACGATGACGTCACCATCACCTTTCTCCTTCGGCAGGATATTTTCCAAGGCGTGATCCTGTTCGCCAATATGATGATGACGATGACGTCATGTTTTAAGATTAACGAAGGCCACGGATATCCTGATGACGTCATCTGGACATTCAGCAGGATCATATTTTAGATCACCCAGTGCGGATATGATGATGCTGATGATCATCATCCTGATCTTTTGAGAAGATCACCTTGGCCGCGAAGGGGTCATACTGCATTCATGACCCAATCATCTTCCTTAGAGGTGATCTGATATTCCATTTATCTCCTGATCTTAACGAAACATGACGGTGACGTCATCTTTTGCCTTTTCATGAAGCCTGATGATGACGATGACGTCACCATGATATTCCTTTCCTCGGCAGAAGGATCATATTCCAAATCCTCCTGTTTGTCTTCATCATGATGATGATGATGATGTCTTTCTTTCCCCAATATGCAGAAGTGAAACATCCTGATGTGCTTTTCATCAGAGCATTCGGAAAGGAGGAGCATCATATTTCGTGATATCCTGCAGCTAGATAGAAGACATAGAGTTGGGCATCATCATGATTTTTGATGTAGATATAACTGTTGCCATCGGCCAAGTCTAAATTTGTCACCCTGATCATATGTGGTCGTACCGACGCGAATATGATGATGACCCGAAACATTCAAACAGAGCATGCAAAGCCAGATGTGAAGTAATTTGTTAAGAGCGGTTATTTCCTTGTATATTTTGAGATGCATGATCATATTTGAACCCGATACACATGGAAATGGGCGGGAAAACATGAGGCGATGGAAATTTAAAAGCCCGACTGCCTGATTTTGGTCAACGAGGGTTGACCTGGTTGTTTTATGCTGTTTATGCATTTAGTGCATATTTTCCACAGGTAAAGCCTGATTGCCTGTAGCTGCACATTGGGAGGTATGTTTAATAAAATGTTTACTTCTTGTTGTTTATCCACATGATGATGAACTTAATGTTTGTTTATTTGCAGGAAGTCATGATGCTGCTGCTGAAGCTGAGTGTTGAAGTCATGATGCTGTTGCTGGAGCTGAGCATTACAAAGTTGCGCATGGAGGCAACATGAGCCAGAAATGAGGAGGATGTTGTCAAATATGCTGTTCGCCAGCTGGAGACCGAATCAAGTTGAAGATGCTGGAATATTCTGTGCCAGCTGTGCATTTGCCAACTGACGAAGCATGTGCTTTTCATCTGGACCGTTGTTTGTTATGAGAAGATCCTGATCCTTGGATCGTTGTAACCGTTTTTTGGCAGTTGTTCTATATAAGAGCCAGAGCTTGTCATCAAGTAGGGGAGGAATACATTAGAATACACAGACGCATCTGGCGCAAAAGGTCAATTACTGTAGAATCAATTAAGAGATCGGATTACTGAGACTAATGAGGATAGAATTGTTGAAATGTCAAGGTTCTTTCTTCAGATCACTGTAAATGTACCTGTTCTTGAGCATACTGAATGGATATGAAGTTTCAGATTACATCCTGATTGTAAATTTTACGTAATCTTCTTGTTGATTTCTGGATATGTACTGGTGAATGCTGTGTTCAACTGGAAGCGCTTTCATTTCATTACATGTTGTTGTCAACTTGTCCTTTGAAGATTTGCACTAGATCATGCGGATTTGTGGAATGTCCTGGTGAAGTATGATTTCTAGTTTTTCCTTCTTTTCATTGCATGTATGGGAGCTTGTATGTGGATCAGTGATCTAAGTCCAGTAGTTTTGGGAATCTCATTCTTTAACCCTTTTTCTTCTTTTAATTTCATAAATTCATCAACATAACTACAAATCATGATAAATAACAAGCAGAAACAGTGAAATATGCTGAAATCCCGTAGGTAACTGAAAATCATTAGCATATTTGAGTTAAATGCATGTATTATTGAAAATATCATGCAAATATCAGCCTGTAGGCACATTATTTGACTAAATTCATAGTGCAGAGGTAGAATTGTTGGAGACTTATGCAGAGCAAACATCCAGAGCAGGATATTTGAAGATAATGATGATGAACTTTGCAGAAACACGTAAGGCCCCTGAATGGAAAACAGCAACACACATCAACCACTGAGTAACGTCAGTAGATTAAGACCTAATCAACGGAGACTTGGGATCATGAATTCTTTGAATTCATCGTATCTTTCAAGATGAGTAAAGGTTGTTGTGTAACTTTTATTCTATGTTTGCGAATGACTAACATCATGACCAACATAAATTGGCGCTAGAAGGAGGGCTCAGACCGAAAGATCACGATCATCATCAGTATTTTCAGGTTTGATGACATATAAGAGTAAGGTATCCTCACATCACTTGTGAATTTCAGTAAATTTCGTAAATATTTGCTGTGACAAGATTGTATATGCACCTTCTATGTAAAGATTTCCTGATCTCACATAAATATTGCAAGCTTTACAGTAGATCTCTTTAAATTCACTAATATTGGCCAAAGATGCATAAATTTGTTCAAGCTTTGATAATTTGAGCCTTAAACACGTGAAATCTTGTGCTACGGGTCAGAATATCCCAGTATCCTGTCATATTTGCAGCGTCTTCACAAATATTGCGTAAATATTTAGTCTGAGTTGCCATCTGACCGCAAATATCACCTCATCCGGTGGAATCTAGCCAATATTTGCAAAGTTCCAGCCAATTTGCCTCCAAATCGAGAAATCCTGGCTCACAGGATAAATACCAGGTCTAGACATATTGAAATTTTCGAAGAATTGCCTGTTAGAGGTTTTAGACCTAGGACTGTAGACATTCACCATACTCCAGGGTCTGGTACGTCTAGAGCTTCACCCGGACCTCCTCCTGTAACTCCTGTTGGTTTGCAAATACCTTCCGGTATATCCGTGACACCTCCTGTTCAACCTCAGGGTATACCTTTAGTCCAACCTCAGCCAACTGCACCACCAGTTCAGCCCCCTCAGGTTGCAATGTCTTTCTTTGCAGCAGAATCACCATTGACCTTTACTGCGTATCATGAGTTACCAAAGTATCCGGACAAACTTTGTCCAAAATACCATCCTTATCAGGATGCTGATGATCATATCAGGACGTTTAAAGAAGCGTGCTGCAGAGCCAGAATAGAGCATCAGGACGTGGTGTGCAGATTATTTCCTTTTTCCTTAGGGGAAGAGGCTTATAATTGGTTCATCAGTCTTGGCCAATCTTCTGTCGGTTCGTGGGCTGTCTTAGAGAAGGCTTTTCTTGACAGATTCAAGGTTCCTATTGATCCATCAATGAATTACCACATGTTTGCCACAATTAAGAGATTTGAGAATGAACCTATTGCAAATTTCAATGCTAGGTTCCAGAAAATGTTGTCCAAGCTAGTTGCCCCATATGTGGTGGCTGATGATGCTGCTAGGAGTATTTATTATTCATCCCTGGATCCATTAACTTCCATGTTCATCAGGAGAACACATCCTGAGATCACCACATTGACAGGAGCTTTTCAAGAAGCTATCAAGGTAAATCAGCAGCTGATACCTGCTCCTACGCCTAATATAGCATTCCCTGCTTTGCCTGGCGTACAATCACAGTATCCAGCACCATATCCTGCAGCTTATCCTTCACAATATCCTGCACAATATCCAAATGGATCATTGATGCCCTCAGCAATCATGCCTGCACCTTTGCAAGTACCTCCATTGAGTATTATGCCTCCTCCTAATGGAAATGGCCAATTGCCACAATATCCGGCACATACTCAGACACCTCAGGGTACAGACCTATCCCACAATAACCATGGATCTTCCTTTTTCCAGCCTCAGACTGAAAATGTAGTGGCCAAAGCTCAAGAAGAGAAAGAGGAAATCAAAGAAATTTCTGCTCAACTGAGAAAACTCACCACAGAAGTAACACACTTGAGAAACCAAGGGTTTTATTCACAGTCAGGTCAGAATAGGAGTTATTCCAATGACAGACCAAACTACCCTGACAGAGGATATAACAATAACTTCAACAATAATGGTGGAAACAATAATAATCCTCCTAGGCAGCCCAGAGTGTGGAACTCCAGGCCAAATAATGGCTCATTACCATCACCCCTAGACAATCAGCCTCCTGGTGAAACCAAACAGACTACTAGAGTCAATCTTGCTGAAGCAGCCCTTACCAATTGGTGCAGGATTCACAATACCAATGCACATGCAGAATTAGATTGTCCACAATTTAGGATTGCTGCTAGCATCTTTCAGGCTGAAGTGTCTAATACTTCTGGAAATCCACTTCAGGCAGAAGGAAATGAAATAGTTCCTTGTGGATATGACTCAGCTTTTGTGCTGGAAACGTACACTAATCAGCCTCATCAGGATTATAATCAGACCTGTGAAGAATCTGCCCTAACCTTTGAAGCAAACTATGTCTTCCCCTTTGAGGATGAAAACGAACCTACAAGAGAGCATGAGGAAGTACATGCATACCAGCAGCAATACCCTGGTAAGCATAATTATAACCTGAGAAGTAATGCCAACAGACCTGCGGGTCCATTGACATCATCTCTACCTCCAAACAACTTCAACACACCCCCTGATCCTAAGGCTAGCAATAACCCTGGGTTCCCTAAGGTGAATGCTCAATACTTGTCTCCTCAAAACACAGTAACAAAAGTCGCAAATGCACCTCATGAGTCTGACAAGTTAGTCAGTTATTTGGCTGATGAAATGAAGAAAATCAAGATCAGCCTGTCCCTATCTGAGTTACTGAAAACTCCTGCCATCAAAAGGGCATTCATGAAGACACTAGATGATCCTACTCCTAAGGAGGATAATCATATTTCAAGTCAATCCAATGGCAGAGACCATACTGCTAAAGATAATACTGTCAAGCCTAAAGTGTCAGCTTCAATCCAAGCCGCTGAAACCTCCCACATGACCTTGTACAGAGATAAAACTGAATCACCTCCGTTTCTCCTCACCATAAGAATGTTCAGTAAGAATTTGCACAACTGCTTAGTTGATTCAGGAGCCTCAACTAATGTTATGCCTTTGTCAATATGCAATGCATTAGGACTGCATCCTGCTAAATCATTAAAGAAGGTCACTCAACTGGACAAGACAGAAGTAAGTGTCGTAGGAGAACTCACTCACATTCACATGCAGCTAGCGTCTGATCCTAGGATCCAGTATTATATTGACATTCAGGTAGTTGACATACCTGATACATACGGGATGTTGCTTAGCCGGGACTGGTCTAAAACGCTTAACGGATACATGTCCACAGACTTCAGTCACATGTGGTTGCCATGGAAAGGTATACCTAATCAGATCAGGATTGATGCTGAGCCTAGGATGAAACATATGATCACGGAATATAACAGAACAAATGAGATCATGTATGTAAACGTAGAACCTGGAGTTTATCACATCAGGCCGCAAACTGTTAAAATAGAAGAGGTCCTGATGCTTGATGTTCATCATCATCATGATAATGAATATCATGAGGACATGCTGAGTATGGAGGTTGGTAATGATCCTGATAATGAGAATGAAATAGATCGCTTCAGGGATTTTGAGATGCATTTATCTACTCAGATAAAACGTTGTCAGTTATTAAATATACCTGCTAATGACATTTTGATTGATGGATGGTGCAGATTACATGGCGAAGCACACTCGGAAAAGACTTGTGAACCATGCTTAGACATGGTGATACTGGAGCAGACGTATAGTGAAGCATCATCATCATATTCCGAGGTGAGTGCTACATCTGATGATGATGATGATACTAATTTTTATCTGTCTTCTGCAGGAACAGAGGCTCCGACGGATCCTGATGAGGATCATATCCGAAAAACAGAAGAGATCCTGGTGTCCAATCAGACGAATGATGCGAGAAAGGAAAGGATCACTCCTGGTAGTGATTGCTTAATGGAACCTGATTACGAGTTGTCTGATGAGGACAAAGGCAGTGACCTGACAAAGTTCGAAAAATTCCTGGTGAAAGAAATAGAAAAGATGACGCAACAGTGTAGATCTCCCCGGGAGGTTTTAATTAAAGGTTGGTGTAGGCTGCATGAGGCGCCTCACTCAGAAACAACTTGCTCACTGTGCTTACACATTTTGAAGAAGCATGCAGCTGTATGTGCTGAACATCATCCTCCTGCTAGGATGGAAGAGAAAATAGAAAAGCCATCAGGCTCATCAGATAAAGGAAAGAAGAAACTTGAAGATGACACCCCCAAGTTAAAGTGGATATCAGGCGGAGCAGCAGCCAGAGCTGCAAAGAAAAAAGAAAGTTCAAGTAAATGTCCTGCTGAAGATAAGCCTTGGATCCTGAGGTTTGATGGATCCAAATCCAAGCAAGGTTCTGGAGTAGGGATTGACCTTATTGATCCATCAGGGAAATCCCATTTAGCAGCTTACAGACTACAGTTCCCCTGCACCAATAATGTCACAGAGTATGAAGCTCTGATTCATGGACTGTTGTTTGCTCATAAGAAGAAGGTGAAGATCCTGCATGTCTTTGGAGATTCAGAACTAGTTGTGAGGCAAGTACGAGGAATTTACTCATGTAACTACAGAAAGCTATCAAATTACAGACATCGTGTGTGGGACCTGATTGAAGACTTTGATGCCTTCAACATCGTTCACGTGCCAAGAGAACAGAACCAAAGGGCAGATGCACTTGCTCAGGCCACCAGTACGCTGGAACCGCTGTCTATATCTGGTCTGAAGAGATTTTCAGTAGAATTGGTGTCAGTACCATCAGTACCTGACAATGTGACTAATCTCCAAGTGTTTGATGATGATCAGCACATCCTGGACTTCATATCAAACAGAGACGTATTTGAAGCTCAGATCATAGATGAAAATGGTATGGAAGATCATGTCTGGGAAGAAGATGAGATATTGGAGTTGCCTAGCAACACAATTCCCAAAGGTATGATTGAATTAGAAAGAGCATTTGATCTAGATAATATGCTTAAACATAAGGATCTGCCTAAGGCAGATGGAGGTCAATATTCACAAGTGAATATTGGACAAGCTGATGACAAGAGAAATGTCTTGTTGGGTAAGGTTTGTACACCTGAAGAGTTTGAAGGAATAACTCAGGCCCTTAAGGATTATATACATGTAATTGCATGGACTTATGATGAGCTAAAGACGTATGACACTTCTGTCATAACTCATACTATACCTCTCAAGCCAGATGCAAAACCTTTCAGACAGAAGCAGAGGCCAGTCAATGCTCTGCTTGAGCCCATCATCCTTGAAGAGGTCAAGAAATTGTTAAATGCCCGGATAATATTTCCTGTAAGGCACTCCACTTGGGTGGCAAATCTGGTGCCAGTCAGAAAGAAGAATGGAGACATCAGATTGTGTGTAGATTTCAGGAACCTGAACAGAGCATCAGAAAAGGATAATTATCCTTTGCCCTCTTTGGATGAAGTTCTGCAGATGGTAAATGGAGCCAAGATGATGTCCTTCTTGGATGGTTTTTCAGGATACAACCAAGTGATGGTTGATAAAGTTGACAGATTGAAAACTGCCTTCACCACAAAGTGGGGGATATTTGCATATAGACGTATGCCATTTGGACTGATAAATGCTGGAGCCACATTCCAGCGAGCAATGGACATAGCCTTCAGAGGCTTAATAGGAAAATGTATAGTCATCTACATGGATGACCTGACAGTGTTCTCCAAAGAAAGAGGAGATCATGTTGCTGATCTCAGAAGTGTACTGAAGAAGTGTGAAGAATATGGAATATCTTTGAATCCCAAGAAGTGCATATTCGGGGTCACAACAGGAAAGTTACTAGGCCACCTGATCACAGAAGATGGGATTATCATTGATCCTGACAGGGTGGAATCCATTATGAAATTACCACTTCCAGGAAGCAAAAAGGAACTTAAATCTTATTTTGGTAAGATAAATTTTGTAAGGAAGTTCATCACCGGCTTTGCTGAGATTGTCAGACCACTGAATGCTATGCTGAAAAAGGATGCACAAATTGAGTGGACACCAGAAGCCAGAGCTGCCTTTGAGGATATAAAGAAGGCCATTTCAGATGCTCCTGTCCTCATTAGTCCAGATTACACAAGAGATTTCTACATCTACTCATTTGCTTCAGAACATACCTCTGCAGCAGTATTAACTCAAAGAAATGAAGATAAAGAAGAGAAACCAATTGCCTTCATGAGCTGTCCTTTCAGGGATGCTGAGTTGAGATATGTGGATGTTGAAAGACAGGCACTTGCATTAGTCAGAGCAGTAAAGAAATTCAGACATTACATACTAAGAAGTAAGGTGATTGCTGTGGTACCAGATGCAGCAGTAAAGATGCTGCTGATGCAGAGTGAACCTGGTGAAAAAAGGGCCAAATGGATTACGGTACTACAAGAATATGACATGGAGATCACACCAATGAAGCTGGTAAGAGGACAAGCTCTGAGCCAGATGATATCTGAAACTGATCCGAATATCATCAGTCAGCAGTATGTGATCAATGAGAAGGACAATAAAGAATGGTATTCAGACATCAGGCACATCCTGATCACTGGAAGATGTCCTTCAGGAATGCAAGCCTCACAGAGAAGAGCCTTAAAGATAAGATCCCAGAAGTATATGATGAAGGGAGGAACCCTGTTTAAAAAGAATTATGAAGGGATATACCTAAGATGCTTAGAGAAACCAGAAGCCAATAAAGTTTTGACAGAGTTACATGACAAGTTTGGAACGGCGCACGGATCAGCGTTGGCCACAACACACGCAATCCTCAGAGCAGGATATTACTGGCCTACAATTTTTAAAGACACGGCTGATCATGTTAAATGTTGTCATGTTTGCCAGGTTGCTGCCAACAGAGAAAAATATGCTGCACAGCCATTGCAGCCAGTGATGGAAGAGCGCCCATTTGCACAGTGGGGCATGGATTTCATAGGACCGATCAATCCTCCGTCTTCCTCAGGACATAGGTATGTACTAACAATTACTGATTATTGTACCAGATGGACTGAGGCTATCAGCAGCAAAACTTGTACTGCTGATGATGTCATTAAATTTCTGGAAAGCAACATTGTCACCAGGTATGGAATTCCTTATGCATTGGTAAGTGATAATGGTTCTGCCTTTATTTCCACCAAATTGTCAAGTTGGGCTTTTGATCATGGGATCATACTTAAGTTCTCATCCAACTATTATCCCCAGGGAAATGGATTAGCAGAATCTACCAATAAGAATTTACTGAGTATCATAAGAAAATTGATAGAGAAAAATCCCAGGGAATGGAACTCATTTCTGAAATATGCCTTATGGGTAGACAGAACTAGAATGAAAATTGCATTAGGAAACTCACCCTTCCAATTAGTGTATGGGGTAGATCCTATCCTCCCTGTAAACCTGAAAATTCCTACTCTGCAGTTTGCCCAAGAATATTTAGGCATAGACAATAAACAGGAAGTCAGGTTACTTCAGTTGATGCATCTGGAAGAAAAACGAAGTCAAGCAATTGACCAATTTGCAAAACATCAGGCTATTGTCAAACGCTGGTTTGACAAGAGAGCCAGAATTAAAGCTTTCAGGATATCCGATTTAGTCCTGATGTGGGATAAAGCCCATGAAAGGAAAGGTGATCATGGTAAGTTTGATAGACTATGGATAGGTCCCTTTCGGATTTCTGAAATTTTAGGAGACAGCACTTATAGGCTTAAGAACCTGACAGGTGAGGATGTCCCATTGCCAGTCAATGGACAATTCCTCAAACATTATTTCCAGGCCTGAGTGACTTCATGACAGTCTCATGTATCATATTGTATATTTGTATAGTTGTTTGTACAGTTTGCTTGTTGTTGTTGTTGTTTTGTTGGTTGGGACCTTGTTCTGGTAAGTCAGGATGATGCACTTCATCACCCTAAGAAAATAACTAAATTGTTAGGATTCAAGTGATGAGGTCACATTTAAATATAGGTTATGATTCATTCTAAGAAGTATTCATGATCAGGTTTATGATGTCTTTTCATCAGGGTGCTTTTTCGTGGTCAAAGTGAATCAAACACAATGAAACACCTAACAGCCTTGGGCTTGTTGAAGATATGAGTATAGGTGTTAAGTGAAAAATCTAAAGGGACTCCCTTGCTACCAATACAATCTCCAACCTAAAGCTGCAAGTGACTACACCTTGTACAAATGACCTGACATGATGATATCAAATTTAAATTTTTAAAGGAAAATCAGAAACGAAATAAAATTAGGCCATCAAGTAACTCTACCAGGGCTATGGACGCCTGCTGGCAGTGGGGCTCTACTTAGGGAGATTGTATAGATAACCTTGCCGGGGCTATAGACGCCTGCTGGCAGCAAGGCTCTATCCAGGTTGGCTATGAGGGATGATCTCCAACTATGTAGTTTAACACCAGTTACTTATGTTTTCAACTTACTTTCAAGATGAGGATAATTAATCATATGCACACACCTGATCCTTTGTTAGCTTTATCACCATAATGAAATTTTATCATTCAGAAGATTATGATGCTTACACTTAGACAGAATTAGAATACTATAGATGAATGTGACCACATCACTTGAATCATTGGAATTTGTTTATTTTCTTTGGTGGCAAGTTGTTGTGTGGTTACACAACACGCCCCATTTTGACTTGGCAAAACAGGGACCCAACTTTTGTTCTGGTTTGTGTTGTCTGCTTTCTGGCGGTTTGGTAAAAAATAGGTCAGATGCATCATCATCATGAGGGTCAGGATGAGGTAGGTCGTCATCATGAGGTTAGTTTGTCAAAGTTCATATTTTGTTTCTATGACCTCATGGTTAGAAAGAGCTTGAAATTTCATGCAGGTTTGCCTTTTACATCACTCGAAAATTCGTCCATATGAGGGAGTTATGTACAGTCAAAGTTTTGGTCAAACCTGATAATTGCTGTATGATAAACATCATCATCATGATATTTGAAAAGCCCCCGATAATATCCTGAGGTCGAGATATCCGGACGTCAAGTTTAAGTCGTAGTACTCTTTTCCCGTCGAGCGGTCTTTTGTATCGCGAAAGGTCCTCATCATGATCTTACTCTATCACCTGATAAAAAATCATGCAGTCCCGAAACATCCGGACGTTAATCTTAAGTGATAGTGTGTTTTACCCGTCAAGCAACCTTGGGCACATCGCGAGCATCTGCAAAATTTGCACGCGCACGTCAAAGTCCTGGTGATCGTCATCATCAGGATATTTTTTATGGCAGGATCACATTTCGTAATATCCTCCTGATCTCCTTTTGCGTGATCATGATGATCACCTTATCTTTCGAAGCGGAGGGTGATATTTCATTCCTAAGTCATGTTGAACAAGATCATCATGATCTTGTTCGTCTATCCCACATTTCGTATTATCCTCCAGCCGAGAAGTATAAACTTTTGCGGATATGATGATGACGATGACGTCACCATCACCTTTCTCCTTCGGCAGGATATTTTCCAAGGCGTGATCCTGTTCGCCAATATGATGATGACGATGACGTCATGTTTTAAGATTAACGAAGGCCACGGATATCCTGATGACGTCATCTGGACATTCAGCAGGATCATATTTTAGATCACCCAGTGCGGATATGATGATGCTGATGATCATCATCCTGATCTTTTGAGAAGATCACCTTGGCCGCGAAGGGGTCATACTGCATTCATGACCCAATCATCTTCCTTAGAGGTGATCTGATATTCCATTTATCTCCTGATCTTAACGAAACATGACGGTGACGTCATCTTTTGCCTTTTCATGAAGCCTGATGATGACGATGACGTCACCATGATATTCCTTTCCTCGGCAGAAGGATCATATTCCAAATCCTCCTGTTTGTCTTCATCATGATGATGATGATGATGTCTTTCTTTCCCCAATATGCAGAAGTGAAACATCCTGATGTGCTTTTCATCAGAGCATTCGGAAAGGAGGAGCATCATATTTCGTGATATCCTGCAGCTAGATAGAAGACATAGAGTTGGGCATCATCATGATTTTTGATGTAGATATAACTGTTGCCATCGGCCAAGTCTAAATTTGTCACCCTGATCATATGTGGTCGTACCGACGCGAATATGATGATGACCCGAAACATTCAAACAGAGCATGCAAAGCCAGATGTGAAGTAATTTGTTAAGAGCGGTTATTTCCTTGTATATTTTGAGATGCATGATCATATTTGAACCCGATACACATGGAAATGGGCGGGAAAACATGAGGCGATGGAAATTTAAAAGCCCGACTGCCTGATTTTGGTCAACGAGGGTTGACCTGGTTGTTTTATGCTGTTTATGCATTTAGTGCATATTTTCCACAGGTAAAGCCTGATTGCCTGTAGCTGCACATTGGGAGGTATGTTTAATAAAATGTTTACTTCTTGTTGTTTATCCACATGATGATGAACTTAATGTTTGTTTATTTGCAGGAAGTCATGATGCTGCTGCTGAAGCTGAGTGTTGAAGTCATGATGCTGTTGCTGGAGCTGAGCATTACAAAGTTGCGCATGGAGGCAACATGAGCCAGAAATGAGGAGGATGTTGTCAAATATGCTGTTCGCCAGCTGGAGACCGAATCAAGTTGAAGATGCTGGAATATTCTGTGCCAGCTGTGCATTTGCCAACTGACGAAGCATGTGCTTTTCATCTGGACCGTTGTTTGTTATGAGAAGATCCTGATCCTTGGATCGTTGTAACCGTTTTTTGGCAGTTGTTCTATATAAGAGCCAGAGCTTGTCATCAAGTAGGGGAGGAATACATTAGAATACACAGACGCATCTGGCGCAAAAGGTCAATTACTGTAGAATCAATTAAGAGATCAGATTACTGAGACTGATGAGGATAGAATTGTTGAAATGTCAAGGTTCTTTCTTCAGATCACTGTAAATGTACCTGTTCTTGAGCATACTGAATGGATATGAAGTTTCAGATTACATCCTGATTGTAAATTTTACGTAATCTTCTTGTTGATTTCTGGATATGTACTGGTGAATGCTGTGTTCAACTGGAAGCGCTTTCATTTCATTACATGTTGTTGTCAACTTGTCCTTTGAAGATTTGCACTAGATCATGCGGATTTGTGGAATGTCCTGGTGAAGTATGATTTCTAGTTTTTCCTTCTTTTCATTGCATGTATGGGAGCTTGTATGTGGATCAGTGATCTAAGTCCAGTAGTTTTGGGAATCTCATTCTTTAACCCTTTTTCTTCTTTTAATTTCATAAATTCATCAACATAACTACAAATCATGATAAATAACAAGCAGAAACAGTGAAATATGCTGAAATCCCGTAGGTAACTGAAAATCATTAGCATATTTGAGTTAAATGCATGTATTATTGAAAATATCATGCAAATATCAGCCTGTAGGCACATTATTTGACTAAATTCATAGTGCAGAGGTAGAATTGTTGGAGACTTATGCAGAGCAAACATCCAGAGCAGGATATTTGAAGATAATGATGATGAACTTTGCAGAAACACGTAAGGCCCCTGAATGGAAAACAGCAACACACATCAACCACTGAGTAACGTCAGTAGATTAAGACCTAATCAACGGAGACTTGGGATCATAAATTCTTTGAATTCATCGTATCTTTCAAGATGAGTAAAGGTTGTTGTGTAACTTTTATTCTATGTTTGCGAATGACTAACATCATGACCAACATAAATTGGCGCTAGAAGGAGGGCTCAGACCGAAAGATCACGATCATCATCAGTATTTTCAGGTTTGATGACATATAAGAGTAAGGTATCCTCACATCACTTGTGAATTTCAGTAAATTTCGTAAATATTTGCTGTGACAAGATTGTATATGCACCTTCTATGTAAAGATTTCCTGATCTCACATAAATATTGCAAGCTTTACAGTAGATCTCTTTAAATTCACTAATATTGGCCAAAGATGCATAAATTTGTTCAAGCTTTGATAATTTGAGCCTTAAACACGTGAAATCTTGTGCTACGGGTCAGAATATCCCAGTATCCTGTCATATTTGCAGCGTCTTCACAAATATTGCGTAAATATTTAGTCTGAGTTGCCATCTGACCGCAAATATCACCTCATCCGGTGGAATCTAGCCAATATTTGCAAAGTTCCAGCCAATTTGCCTCCAAATCGAGAAATCCTGGCTCACAGGATAAATACCAGGTCTAGACATATTGAAATTTTCGAAGAATTGCCTGTTAGAGGTTTTAGACCTAGGACTGTAGACATTCACCATACTCCAGGGTCTGGTACGTCTAGAGCTTCACCCGGACCTCCTCCTGTAACTCCTGTTGGTTTGCAAATACCTTCCGGTATATCCGTGACACCTCCTGTTCAACCTCAGGGTATACCTTTAGTCCAACCTCAGCCAACTGCACCACCAGTTCAGCCCCCTCAGGTTGCAATGTCTTTCTTTGCAGCAGAATCACCATTGACCTTTACTGCGTATCATGAGTTACCAAAGTATCCGGACAAACTTTGTCCAAAATACCATCCTTATCAGGATGCTGATGATCATATCAGGACGTTTAAAGAAGCGTGCTGCAGAGCCAGAATAGAGCATCAGGACGTGGTGTGCAGATTATTTCCTTTTTCCTTAGGGGAAGAGGCTTATAATTGGTTCATCAGTCTTGGCCAATCTTCTGTCGGTTCGTGGGCTGTCTTAGAGAAGGCTTTTCTTGACAGATTCAAGGTTCCTATTGATCCATCAATGAATTACCACATGTTTGCCACAATTAAGAGATTTGAGAATGAACCTATTGCAAATTTCAATGCTAGGTTCCAGAAAATGTTGTCCAAGCTAGTTGCCCCATATGTGGTGGCTGATGATGCTGCTAGGAGTATTTATTATTCAGCCCTGGATCCATTAACTTCCATGTTCATCAGGAGAACACATCCTGAGATCACCACATTGACAGGAGCTTTTCAAGAAGCTATCAAGGTAAATCAGCAGCTGATACCTGCTCCTACGCCTAATATAGCATTCCCTGCTTTGCCTGGCGTACAATCACAGTATCCAGCACCATATCCTGCAGCTTATCCTTCACAATATCCTGCACAATATCCAAATGGATCATTGATGCCCTCAGCAATCATGCCTGCACCTTTGCAAGTACCTCCATTGAGTATTATGCCTCCTCCTAATGGAAATGGCCAATTGCCACAATATCCGGCACATACTCAGACACCTCAGGGTACAGACCTATCCCACAATAACCATGGATCTTCCTTTTTCCAGCCTCAGACTGAAAATGTAGTGGCCAAAGCTCAAGAAGAGAAAGAGGAAATCAAAGAAATTTCTGCTCAACTGAGAAAACTCACCACAGAAGTAACACACTTGAGAAACCAAGGGTTTTATTCACAGTCAGGTCAGAATAGGAGTTATTCCAATGACAGACCAAACTACCCTGACAGAGGATATAACAATAACTTCAACAATAATGGTGGAAACAATAATAATCCTCCTAGGCAGCCCAGAGTGTGGAACTCCAGGCCAAATAATGGCTCATTACCATCACCCCTAGACAATCAGCCTCCTGGTGAAACCAAACAGACTACTAGAGTCAATCTTGCTGAAGCAGCCCTTACCAATTGGTGCAGGATTCACAATACCAATGCACATGCAGAATTAGATTGTCCACAATTTAGGATTGCTGCTAGCATCTTTCAGGCTGAAGTGTCTAATACTTCTGGAAATCCACTTCAGGCAGAAGGAAATGAAATAGTTCCTTGTGGATATGACTCAGCTTTTGTGCTGGAAACGTACACTAATCAGCCTCATCAGGATTATAATCAGACCTGTGAAGAATCTGCCCTAACCTTTGAAGCAAACTATGTCTTCCCCTTTGAGGATGAAAACGAACCTACAAGAGAGCATGAGGAAGTACATGCATACCAGCAGCAATACCCTGGTAAGCATAATTATAACCTGAGAAGTAATGCCAACAGACCTGCGGGTCCATTGACATCATCTCTACCTCCAAACAACTTCAACACACCCCCTGATCCTAAGGCTAGCAATAACCCTGGGTTCCCTAAGGTGAATGCTCAATACTTGTCTCCTCAAAACACAGTAACAAAAGTCGCAAATGCACCTCATGAGTCTGACAAGTTAGTCAGTTATTTGGCTGATGAAATGAAGAAAATCAAGATCAGCCTGTCCCTATCTGAGTTACTGAAAACTCCTGCCATCAAAAGGGCATTCATGAAGACACTAGATGATCCTACTCCTAAGGAGGATAATCATATTTCAAGTCAATCCAATGGCAGAGACCATACTGCTAAAGATAATACTGTCAAGCCTAAAGTGTCAGCTTCAATCCAAGCCGCTGAAACCTCCCACATGACCTTGTACAGAGATAAAACTGAATCACCTCCGTTTCTCCTCACCATAAGAATGTTCAGTAAGAATTTGCACAACTGCTTAGTTGATTCAGGAGCCTCAACTAATGTTATGCCTTTGTCAATATGCAATGCATTAGGACTGCATCCTGCTAAATCATTAAAGAAGGTCACTCAACTGGACAAGACAGAAGTAAGTGTCGTAGGAGAACTCACTCACATTCACATGCAGCTAGCGTCTGATCCTAGGATCCAGTATTATATTGACATTCAGGTAGTTGACATACCTGATACATACGGGATGTTGCTTAGCCGGGACTGGTCTAAAACGCTTAACGGATACATGTCCACAGACTTCAGTCACATGTGGTTGCCATGGAAAGGTATACCTAATCAGATCAGGATTGATGCTGAGCCTAGGATGAAACATATGATCACGGAATATAACAGAACAAATGAGATCATGTATGTAAACGTAGAACCTGGAGTTTATCACATCAGGCCGCAAACTGTTAAAATAGAAGAGGTCCTGATGCTTGATGTTCATCATCATCATGATAATGAATATCATGAGGACATGCTGAGTATGGAGGTTGGTAATGATCCTGATAATGAGAATGAAATAGATCGCTTCAGGGATTTTGAGATGCATTTATCTACTCAGATAAAACGTTGTCAGTTATTAAATATACCTGCTAATGACATTTTGATTGATGGATGGTGCAGATTACATGGCGAAGCACACTCGGAAAAGACTTGTGAACCATGCTTAGACATGGTGATACTGGAGCAGACGTATAGTGAAGCATCATCATCATATTCCGAGGTGAGTGCTACATCTGATGATGATGATGATACTAATTTTTATCTGTCTTCTGCAGGAACAGAGGCTCCGACGGATCCTGATGAGGATCATATCCGAAAAACAGAAGAGATCCTGGTGTCCAATCAGACGAATGATGCGAGAAAGGAAAGGATCACTCCTGGTAGTGATTGCTTAATGGAACCTGATTACGAGTTGTCTGATGAGGACAAAGGCAGTGACCTGACAAAGTTCAAAAAATTCCTGGTGAAAGAAATAGAAAAGATGACGCAACAGTGTAGATCTCCCCGGGAGGTTTTAATTAAAGGTTGGTGTAGGCTGCATGAGGCGCCTCACTCAGAAACAACTTGCTCACTGTGCTTACACATTTTGAAGAAGCATGCAGCTGTATGTGCTGAACATCATCCTCCTGCTAGGATGGAAGAGAAAATAGAAAAGCCATCAGGCTCATCAGATAAAGGAAAGAAGAAACTTGAAGATGACACCCCCAAGTTAAAGTGGATATCAGGCGGAGCAGCAGCCAGAGCTGCAAAGAAAAAAGAAAGTTCAAGTAAATGTCCTGCTGAAGATAAGCCTTGGATCCTGAGGTTTGATGGATCCAAATCCAAGCAAGGTTCTGGAGTAGGGATTGACCTTATTGATCCATCAGGGAAATCCCATTTAGCAGCTTACAGACTACAGTTCCCCTGCACCAATAATGTCACAGAGTATGAAGCTCTGATTCATGGACTGTTGTTTGCTCATAAGAAGAAGGTGAAGATCCTGCATGTCTTTGGAGATTCAGAACTAGTTGTGAGGCAAGTACGAGGAATTTACTCATGTAACTACAGAAAGCTATCAAATTACAGACATCGTGTGTGGGACCTGATTGAAGACTTTGATGCCTTCAACATCGTTCACGTGCCAAGAGAACAGAACCAAAGGGCAGATGCACTTGCTCAGGCCACCAGTACGCTGGAACCGCTGTCTATATCTGGTCTGAAGAGATTTTCAGTAGAATTGGTGTCAGTACCATCAGTACCTGACAATGTGACTAATCTCCAAGTGTTTGATGATGATCAGCACATCCTGGACTTCATATCAAACAGAGACGTATTTGAAGCTCAGATCATAGATGAAAATGGTATGGAAGATCATGTCTGGGAAGAAGATGAGATATTGGAGTTGCCTAGCAACACAATTCCCAAAGGTATGATTGAATTAGAAAGAGCATTTGATCTAGATAATATGCTTAAACATAAGGATCTGCCTAAGGCAGATGGAGGTCAATATTCACAAGTGAATATTGGACAAGCTGATGACAAGAGAAATGTCTTGTTGGGTAAGGTTTGTACACCTGAAGAGTTTGAAGGAATAACTCAGGCCCTTAAGGATTATATACATGTAATTGCATGGACTTATGATGAGCTAAAGACGTATGACACTTCTGTCATAACTCATACTATACCTCTCAAGCCAGATGCAAAACCTTTCAGACAGAAGCAGAGGCCAGTCAATGCTCTGCTTGAGCCCATCATCCTTGAAGAGGTCAAGAAATTGTTAAATGCCCGGATAATATTTCCTGTAAGGCACTCCACTTGGGTGGCAAATCTGGTGCCAGTCAGAAAGAAGAATGGAGACATCAGATTGTGTGTAGATTTCAGGAACCTGAACAGAGCATCAGAAAAGGATAATTATCCTTTGCCCTCTTTGGATGAAGTTCTGCAGATGGTAAATGGAGCCAAGATGATGTCCTTCTTGGATGGTTTTTCAGGATACAACCAAGTGATGGTTGATAAAGTTGACAGATTGAAAACTGCCTTCACCACAAAGTGGGGGATATTTGCATATAGACGTATGCCATTTGGACTGATAAATGCTGGAGCCACATTCCAGCGAGCAATGGACATAGCCTTCAGAGGCTTAATAGGAAAATGTATAGTCATCTACATGGATGACCTGACAGTGTTCTCCAAAGAAAGAGGAGATCATGTTGCTGATCTCAGAAGTGTACTGAAGAAGTGTGAAGAATATGGAATATCTTTGAATCCCAAGAAGTGCATATTCGGGGTCACAACAGGAAAGTTACTAGGCCACCTGATCACAGAAGATGGGATTATCATTGATCCTGACAGGGTGGAATCCATTATGAAATTACCACTTCCAGGAAGCAAAAAGGAACTTAAATCTTATTTTGGTAAGATAAATTTTGTAAGGAAGTTCATCACCGGCTTTGCTGAGATTGTCAGACCACTGAATGCTATGCTGAAAAAGGATGCACAAATTGAGTGGACACCAGAAGCCAGAGCTGCCTTTGAGGATATAAAGAAGGCCATTTCAGATGCTCCTGTCCTCATTAGTCCAGATTACACAAGAGATTTCTACATCTACTCATTTGCTTCAGAACATACCTCTGCAGCAGTATTAACTCAAAGAAATGAAGATAAAGAAGAGAAACCAATTGCCTTCATGAGCTGTCCTTTCAGGGATGCTGAGTTGAGATATGTGGATGTTGAAAGACAGGCACTTGCATTAGTCAGAGCAGTAAAGAAATTCAGACATTACATACTAAGAAGTAAGGTGATTGCTGTGGTACCAGATGCAGCAGTAAAGATGCTGCTGATGCAGAGTGAACCTGGTGAAAAAAGGGCCAAATGGATTACGGTACTACAAGAATATGACATGGAGATCACACCAATGAAGCTGGTAAGAGGACAAGCTCTGAGCCAGATGATATCTGAAACTGATCCGAATATCATCAGTCAGCAGTATGTGATCAATGAGAAGGACAATAAAGAATGGTATTCAGACATCAGGCACATCCTGATCACTGGAAGATGTCCTTCAGGAATGCAAGCCTCACAGAGAAGAGCCTTAAAGATAAGATCCCAGAAGTATATGATGAAGGGAGGAACCCTGTTTAAAAAGAATTATGAAGGGATATACCTAAGATGCTTAGAGAAACCAGAAGCCAATAAAGTTTTGACAGAGTTACATGACAAGTTTGGAACGGCGCACGGATCAGCGTTGGCCACAACACACGCAATCCTCAGAGCAGGATATTACTGGCCTACAATTTTTAAAGACACGGCTGATCATGTTAAATGTTGTCATGTTTGCCAGGTTGCTGCCAACAGAGAAAAATATGCTGCACAGCCATTGCAGCCAGTGATGGAAGAGCGCCCATTTGCACAGTGGGGCATGGATTTCATAGGACCGATCAATCCTCCGTCTTCCTCAGGACATAGGTATGTACTAACAATTACTGATTATTGTACCAGATGGACTGAGGCTATCAGCAGCAAAACTTGTACTGCTGATGATGTCATTAAATTTCTGGAAAGCAACATTGTCACCAGGTATGGAATTCCTTATGCATTGGTAAGTGATAATGGTTCTGCCTTTATTTCCACCAAATTGTCAAGTTGGGCTTTTGATCATGGGATCATACTTAAGTTCTCATCCAACTATTATCCCCAGGGAAATGGATTAGCAGAATCTACCAATAAGAATTTACTGAGTATCATAAGAAAATTGATAGAGAAAAATCCCAGGGAATGGAACTCATTTCTGAAATATGCCTTATGGGTAGACAGAACTAGAATGAAAATTGCATTAGGAAACTCACCCTTCCAATTAGTGTATGGGGTAGATCCTATCCTCCCTGTAAACCTGAAAATTCCTACTCTGCAGTTTGCCCAAGAATATTTAGGCATAGACAATAAACAGGAAGTCAGGTTACTTCAGTTGATGCATCTGGAAGAAAAACGAAGTCAAGCAATTGACCAATTTGCAAAACATCAGGCTATTGTCAAACGCTGGTTTGACAAGAGAGCCAGAATTAAAGCTTTCAGGATATCCGATTTAGTCCTGATGTGGGATAAAGCCCATGAAAGGAAAGGTGATCATGGTAAGTTTGATAGACTATGGATAGGTCCCTTTCGGATTTCTGAAATTTTAGGAGACAGCACTTATAGGCTTAAGAACCTGACAGGTGAGGATGTCCCATTGCCAGTCAATGGACAATTCCTCAAACATTATTTCCAGGCCTGAGTGACTTCATGACAGTCTCATGTATCATATTGTATATTTGTATAGTTGTTTGTACAGTTTGCTTGTTGTTGTTGTTGTTTTGTTGGTTGGGACCTTGTTCTGGTAAGTCAGGATGATGCACTTCATCACCCTAAGAAAATAACTAAATTGTTAGGATTCAAGTGATGAGGTCACATTTAAATATAGGTTATGATTCATTCTAAGAAGTATTCATGATCAGGTTTATGATGTCTTTTCATCAGGGTGCTTTTTCGTGGTCAAAGTGAATCAAACACAATGAAACACCTAACAGCCTTGGGCTTGTTGAAGATATGAGTATAGGTGTTAAGTGAAAAATCTAAAGGGACTCCCTTGCTAC
Organism: Cunninghamia lanceolata; assembly: GCA_027924645.1. NCBI lineage: Eukaryota > Viridiplantae > Streptophyta > Pinopsida > Cupressales > Cupressaceae > Cunninghamia > Cunninghamia lanceolata. The sequence continues at coordinate 4,141,061 of BSBN01000061.1, read as the reverse complement.
CAATACAATCTCCAACCTAAAGCTGCAAGTGACTACACCTTGTACAAATGACCTGACATGATGATATCAAATTTAAATTTTTAAAGGAAAATCAGAAACAAAATAAAATTAGGCCATCAAGTAACTCTACCAGGGCTATGGACGCCTGCTGGCAGTGGGGCTCTACTTAGGGAGATTGTATAGATAACCTTGCCGGGGCTATAGACGCCTGCTGGCAGCAAGGCTCTATCCAGGTTGGCTATGAGGGATGATCTCCAACTATGTAGTTTAACACCAGTTACTTATGTTTTCAACTTACTTTCAAGATGAGGATAATTAATCATATGCACACACCTGATCCTTTGTTAGCTTTATCACCATAATGAAATTTTATCATTCAGAAGATTATGATGCTTACACTTAGACAGAATTAGAATACTATAGATGAATGTGACCACATCACTTGAATCATTGGAATTTGTTTATTTTCTTTGGTGGCAAGTTGTTGTGTGGTTACACAACACGCCCCATTTTGACTTGGCAAAACAGGGACCCAACTTTTGTTCTGGTTTGTGTTGTCTGCTTTCTGGCGGTTTGGTAAAAAATAGGTCAGATGCATCATCATCATGAGGGTCAGGATGAGGTAGGTCGTCATCATGAGGTTAGTTTGTCAAAGTTCATATTTTGTTTCTATGACCTCATGGTTAGAAAGAGCTTGAAATTTCATGCAGGTTTGCCTTTTACATCACTCGAAAATTCGTCCATATGAGGGAGTTATGTACAGTCAAAGTTTTGGTCAAACCTGATAATTGCTGTATGATAAACATCATCATCATGATATTTGAAAAGCCCCCGATAATATCCTGAGGTCGAGATATCCGGACGTCAAGTTTAAGTCGTAGTACTCTTTTCCCGTCGAGCGGTCTTTTGTATCGCGAAAGGTCCTCATCATGATCTTACTCTATCACCTGATAAAAAATCATGCAGTCCCGAAACATCCGGACGTTAATCTTAAGTGATAGTGTGTTTTACCCGTCAAGCAACCTTGGGCACATCGCGAGCATCTGCAAAATTTGCACGCGCACGTCAAAGTCCTGGTGATCGTCATCATCAGGATATTTTTTATGGCAGGATCACATTTCGTAATATCCTCCTGATCTCCTTTTGTGTGATCATGATGATCACCTTATCTTTCGAAGCGGAGGGTGATATTTCATTCCTAAGTCATGTTGAACAAGATCATCATGATCTTGTTCGTCTATCCCACATTTCGTATTATCCTCCAGCCGAGAAGTATAAACTTTTGCGGATATGATGATGACGATGACGTCACCATCACCTTTCTCCTTCGGCAGGATATTTTCCAAGGCATGATCCTGTTCGCCAATATGATGATGACGATGACGTCATGTTTTAAGATTAACGAAGGCCACGGATATCCTGATGACGTCATCTGGACATTCAGCAGGATCATATTTTAGATCACCCAGTGCGGATATGATGATGCTGATGATCATCATCCTGATCTTTTGAGAAGATCACCTTGGCCGCGAAGGGGTCATACTGCATTCATGACCCGATCATCTTCCTTAGAGGTGATCTGATATTCCATTTATCTCCTGATCTTAACGAAACATGACGGTGACGTCATCTTTTGCCTTTTCATGAAGCCTGATGATGACGATGACGTCACCATGATATTCCTTTCCTCGGCAGAAGGATCATATTCCAAATCCTCCTGTTTGTCTTCATCATGATGATGATGATGATGTCTTTCTTTCCCCAATATGCAGAAGTGAAACATCCTGATGTGCTTTTCATCAGAGCATTCGGAAAGGAGGAGCATCATATTTCGTGATATCCTGCAGCTAGATAGAAGACATAGAGTTGGGCATCATCATGATTTTTGATGTAGATATAACTGTTGCCATCGGCCAAGTCTAAATTTGTCACCCTGATCATATGTGGTCGCACCGACGCGAATATGATGATGACCCGAAACATTCAAACAGAGCATGCAAAGCCAGATGTGAAGTAATTTGTTAAGAGCGGTTATTTCCTTGTATATTTTGAGATGCATGATCATATTTGAACCCGATACACATGGAAATGGGTGGGAAAACATGAGGCGATGGAAATTTAAAAGCCCGACTGCCTGATTTTGGTCAACGAGGGTTGACCTGGTTGTTTTATGCTGTTTATGCATTTAGTGCATATTTTCCACAGGTAAAGCCTGATTGCCTGTAGCTGCACATTGGGAGGTATGTTTAATAAAATGTTTACTTCCTGTTGTTTATCCACATGATGATGAACTTAATGTTTGTTTATTTGCAGGAAGTCATGATGCTGCTGCTGAAGCTGAGTGTTGAAGTCATGATGCTGTTGCTGGAGCTGAGCATTACAAAGTTGCGCATGGAGGCAACATGAGCCAGAAATGAGGAGGATGTTGTCAAATATGCTGTTCGCCAGCTGGAGACCGAATCAAGTTGAAGATGCTGGAATATTCTGTGCCAGCTGTGCATTTGCCAACTGACGAAGCATGTGCTTTTCATCTGGACCGTTGTTTGTTATGAGAAGATCCTGATCCTTGGATCGTTGTAACCGTTTTTTGGCAGTTGTTCTATATAAGAGCCAGAGCTTGTCATCAAGTAGGGGAGGAATACATTAGAATACACAGACGCATCTGGCGCAAAAGGTCAATTACTGTAGAATCAATTAAGAGATCGGATTACTGAGACTAATGAGGATAGAATTGTTGAAATGTCAAGGTTCTTTCTTCAGATCACTGTAAATGTACCTGTTCTTGAGCATACTGAATGGATATGAAGTTTCAGATTACATCCTGATTGTAAATTTTACGTAATCTTCTTGTTGATTTCTGGATATGTACTGGTGAATGCTGTGTTCAACTGGAAGCGCTTTCATTTCATTACATGTTGTTGTCAACTTGTCCTTTGAAGATTTGCACTAGATCATGCGGATTTGTGGAATGTCCTGGTGAAGTATGATTTCTAGTTTTTCCTTCTTTTCATTGCATGTATGGGAGCTTGTATGTGGATCAGTGATCTAAGTCCAGTAGTTTTGGGAATCTCATTCTTTAACCCTTTTTCTTCTTTTAATTTCATAAATTCATCAACATAACTGCAAATCATGATAAATAACAAGCAGAAACAGTGAAATATGCTGAAATCCCGTAGGTAACTGAAAATCATTAGCATATTTGAGTTAAATGCATGTATTATTGAAAATATCATGCAAATATCAGCCTGTAGGCACATTATTTGACTAAATTCATAGTGCAGAGGTAGAATTGTTGGAGACTTATGCAGAGCAAACATCCAGAGCAGGATATTTGAAGATAATGATGATGAACTTTGCAGAAACACGTAAGGCCCCTGAATGGAAAACAGCAACACACATCAACCACTGAGTAACGTCAGTAGATTAAGACCTAATCAACGGAGACTTGGGATCATGAATTCTTTGAATTCATCGTATCTTTCAAGATGAGTAAAGGTTGTTGTGTAACTTTTATTCTATGTTTGCGAATGACTAACATCATGACCAACAGGACTGAACTGCTTTCTTATTGACAGACAGAGACAGGTTCATTATGGTGGTGACTCTTTCTGGATCTATTAGACTCCTTCCTTAGACACTATATGTCCTAATAGTTTACCTTGAGGTACTGCAAAAATGCATTTCTTAGGATTTAGAGATATTCCAAACTCTTGGCATTTCTTAAAAACTGCTTCTAAATGGTCAAAATGATCTGCAGCATTTTTAGAGAAAATAGTGAGGTCATCTAGGTAAATTAGAATGATTTTATTGATAATCTCTCCAAATGCTACATCCATTGCCCTCTGAAATGTAGCTCCAGCATTTGAAAGACCAAAAGGCATCTTCGCATAGGAAAATGTTCCCCATTTTGTGGTGAAAGCAGTCTTATGTTGGTCCTCATCAGCCAACCAAATCTGATTGTACCCTGAGAAGCCATCTAGCAGGGAAAATCTCTCTGATCCAGCCACAGTTTGTAGAACTTGTTCCATAGAGGGCAAAGGGTAGTGATCCTTCAAGGATGCCGTATTTAGATCTCTGAAATCCACATAGAGCCTTATGTCCCCATTCTTTTTCCTGACTGGTACTAGGTTGGATACCCACGTTGAGTGTTTGATTGGAAAAATGATCTTTGATTCTAATAGTTTCTGCAACTCATCCACCATCAGAGGTTCAATCCTAGGGTTCACTAGCCTCTGTTTCTGTCTAACTGGTTTAGATCCTTCAGTCAGCTCTATAGTGTGTTGAATGATATTTCTATCATAACCATGGAGATCTTCATAGGTCCAGGCTATGACCCTATCATATTTCTCACATAAATCAATTAACCTTTTTCTTTCCTATTGAGTGGCAGAATTTCCAACCTTCAATTTTCTCCCCTCACTAACCTGAATCTCAGAGTAGTCCTCTTTATTTGCTTGAAATCTCTTCCTTTCTAGGCTATAATCTTCAGGGTCAAACAAGTTTTCCAGGGTAATTAGTCCTTTAGGGAGCTTGTTTGACTTCAGTTGAATGATTTGATCACAATATGCCTCTTCAATTTTTGGTTGTAGCTGATCAGCAAATTCTCTTGACTGTTGTAAAAATGAGAGTACTTGAAAATCATTTTCAAAAACTTGCCAATTTTCATAATTGTCTGGGATAGTTGGCCTCACAATAACTTTGACTGACTCATTATTGACCATTAGATCAGTTACTGGATCAAACTGTGAACCAATTTGTGCCATCCTATCTGCCTCAGAATTTTGAGCTCTAGGGACTACTTCTATATTGAAGGCTTCAAAACTTTCTATTAAGTCCCATATTCTGTGCCTATAAGATCTCATCCTTACATTTTTGGCTACTGCCTTCTCTCTTATTTGTTTCACCACTAGTTCTGAATCTCTTTTGACTATCAGATTCTTTACTCCTTTCCCTTTTGCCAATATAAGTCCATGCACCAGAGATTCATACTCAGCATCATTATTGGTACAGGCAAAATGAAAGCGAATAGCTCTTAAAATATTTTCACCATTAGGGGCAGTAAGACAAATTCCTACTCCAGCTCCATTTTTACTTCTAGCCCCATCAAAATTTAGGGTCCAGATTCCTGAGTCATTTATGGATTCTTGAGTCTGAGAGGGCTCATTTCTTAAGACATTAGGGATCTCCTGATCTTCTTCAAATATAACATAAGTGCCCAACCCAGTTGAGTCATAGTTTCCAAAAGGATCACTCTACATCATGGTTAACAACTGGTTATCTTCTTCTTGTTGATCATATCCAGTCCAATCCCCTATTTCTTCAACAAAAACTCTTTCCTCTTTGTTTAGCATGGCATGGGTTGCTTCTAACTTTGGGGTTGGTTCATTTGTTATATGGTATTTTGACAATGGTTCTGACAGTATCTTCATCTTAGTCCCATATTTGGTTCTTAGGATGAGATGAGACCAATCAAGTGACATATAACCTCCTATCTTGGCTATAAAATCTCTGGATAGGCATAGGCCAAAAACAGGAGGAATATCTATGACTACTATATCTTGATTTACAATTATATTGGGATAGGTATACAGCTGTAGTGGAAGTTGTTTAATTCTCCCTATTGTCTGCACAGACTTCCCATCTAACTACATAACTCCCTTTGTAAGTGGCTCATATTTTATTTTCAAAGCATCTGCTATTTGCTTTGGCATCACTGTGGTGCTAGCCCCAGAGTCTATCATTGCATTATGCAATAGTTTCTTCTCAACTATTAAAGTTAAATAAAAGGGATTTGGCTTGGATTTACTTACCTTTGGTGCATTGTTCAAAAGAGCTATTGTCTACAGAGGAATAGTGTCCTTGATCTTTTCTTTATCAGTAGGTCCTCCTTGGGCAACAGTCTATTTATGCACATCTTGGCCTTGTAAAGCTTCTTGCAATAGTGTCTTTTGCTCAGGAATGGCTAACATATCCCATATTGACACGTGTGCTAGAGTCCTCTTCAACTGGTCCACCACATTCACAGGTCCTAGTGCTTGTGTTCTTGGATAATAAGGGTACCTTGCTTTTTCTTGAACTTGTCCAGAAACTACTTGGTTCTGCACTGGCTAAGGTATTTCTTGTCTAGCTGCTGTATTTTGATGATCTTGAAATGGTGGAATTCCCATAATTTCATTATTTGTGACTCCAGGCTATTCCATCATCCTTCTCTTGGCTCTAGTATAGTAGTCTGATTGTACCAGTGGCTTCTTAGAAGTTGAAGCTTCATTTAAGAATACTGACTCTTCATCTTCAATCCATGAGAAAAGAGCGTGCTCAGGGGCTATTTCTTCTTCTTGCTATAAGGACATTCCTTGCATCTGAGCCATTAGAACTAAATTTTGCATACCAGGAGATTGGTAGGGTTGAGTGTCAGAAGTATTTGCAAATTGTCCATCCACTCTTCTTTTCTCTGCTATCTTTTGTTGTAGATTACCCCTAGGACAATCTCTAGGCATATGTGCATTATTACAAGGGAAACACCAGGCAATTGGTGCCATCTGCATAATTATTCTACCCTGGGATGATCTCTCTATTTGGATTAGGAGGGACAGTCTGCAAGGGTGTAGGAACTGCAATCAATTGGTTTGATGGCTGAGGGTTATTTTGCCTTTGAGGGCCCTGATACTGATTTGACTGTGGAGGAGGTCTATTTCCTTGATAGCCTTGATATTGGGGTCTGGGGTAAGGATTTTGCTATCTTTTTAGGTTAATTATCTCATTAGAAAAGGTTCTTAGGATGTTCTTGACATCATCCATCTCAGAGGACTGGGCAGGGACAACAGCTTTAGCAGGTTGCTGGGGAAATGTATACATGGACACAGGTGGGGTTATGGGGTTAGGAGCTTCTTGAGGCAATGGTAGGGTAATTTCTGGAAACATAGGCATGGGGGGCCTTAGGGGCAATTTCCTAGCATCTATCAAATTATTTTCAGCTCTGACTGCATAGTCATAGGCTTCTAGCAGGGTCTAGCCTCCAAGTGATTGAATCATTACTGCTATATCCAAATTTAGGGCCTTAAGATAAAATACTATAGCCATACCTGATAATGGTCTTGCTGTAGCAGGAATCCTTTCCCAAGTCTTCTAAAATTTGGACTTGAAGTCAGTCATTGCTTCTTGTGGTGCCCTCTTGATGGTAATCAGTTGTTGTAACAGAGAAGATGTATCACCCTTCTCTTTGAATCTGGCAAAGAAAGCATCTCCAAGCTGATCCCATGTAGCAATTGAATTTGGGGTCAAAGATCTATACCAGTCCAGAGCCTTCCCCTTAAAAGAAGCTGCTAAGAGTCTTATAGCCACGTTCTGCTATGTGATCACATGTATCGCACAGACATCAGACACATCTTGTAGATGCTCTTCAGGTGTTTTGAAATCCTCCCCACTGAATTTGGGCAGAGCCTTCAGGGCATTCGCTGGAATAGGATCCCAAGTGGCTGGTGGTACTGGGAGAATCAGAGCATTGCCAGTGTTCCAATTTGCATAATTCCTTGGGGCTACAGGTGCTCCCATGTTTGCACTTAGTGTTGCTGTAGGCTAATTTACCCTTCTTCTTGAATTAGTTATCAATGGTGATAAAAGAATACATGGGTTCACAGCAGATTGAGCTCTTGTCACAGGTCCACAGCTCTGACTCCTCGTGACTCTCTGGTTCATACAGTCTTGAAAGAAACTTCAAGAAATGGTCCCACCAGGTTACCAAAAACTGTTGATGCTCAGAATTGCGCTGTTTCCAACACCAACATGGGAAACTCTAAGATGTGGGAATGCTCCTTAGAGTAACCTCTAGATTTTAAAGAAACTGGCTCTTCTTTATCTTATAAGTGCTTTGGGAAAAGGGATAGAATTAAACAGAATCACAAATGCAGCTGAAAAGGAAACTAAACTATGGCGATGCCCCTGAATGTGATTTTGTTTCTCAACAATAAGCACAGTGAAACTACTTTTAGGATTTAGTTACATTAAAGAGCAAACAATGCATGATTAATGTAAAAGATGAAAAACAAATAGGATCAAAGGCTCACAACTCAGAAGATTTTGTAATAACACAGAAAATATCAGCAAAGGCACAGAACCCCATCTTTTATTAATTTTCCAGTCACATAAAAGGCACAGAATCATGCACAGTTATACAAACTCTCTGAATCAAGAAAAATAGAACAAAGGAAAATGATATTACTGGCCACTACAAAAGATCTTCAAACTTCTCTTACAATCTGTAATGCAGAAAACTTTATATCTCCAATGTAATCAATGTTTGTCTCCTGTATCTGAACCATATTTATAGCATAGAACGGGTGCCAAGTTTGCCGACACGATCAAATCTCAACGGTCTAACCAAACTTGGACTTAACTGAAAGTGTCTGACAGAAGATTTCTTTCAAATCAGAGATGGTTAGCCACTCTGCAAGTTCATTGGCTGAAACAGATTCATGTAACTCCACCTTCTTGAATCAGGTACGAACGCGTGGCAGCTTCTGGTAATCTTTGCGACCTATAAACCCTTGGAATAGCTGGCATTCATACGCGCCTCTTCCTTGAAACTCCTTCATCTTTCCAGAACAATGAGAAACTAACACATGGCACTCTTCGCGTGACTTACTTGATAAACCATTTCATTACTCGGGAGCCACCAGAAGTCAACACTTGGCAGCGTCCGTAGCCCCTTCAAATGATACGTGGCACTTTCTGCTTTACTTTGAGTCTTTACTGTGGCTTATACTAGGAGTGCTCGGGCCTTGCCATCTGTCACGGTCCGCTGCGCTGAAACTTAAGAAACATTAAAAATTGGGACCCACCAACAGTCCGTGCCTGAGTAGCTTCAAAAGAAAAAGGGGACAGGTGGTGCTTTCTGCTGCTTTGAGAAACATGTACGTGGCAGCCTCCGCTGCACTTAGAGAAACTTTAAAACATTCATAGGGGCTTGCGGAAGATGACACATGGTGGCTTCCGCTGCTTTGAGAAACTTAAGAAACATTAAAACTTAACCTTCGCAGACATTGCCACTTGGCACTTTCCGCGCTCACTCTGAGAAACTTTGTAGAAACATTAAAAATTCATAAGAATCACGCGGATGGTGACACTTGTCGCACTCCACTGAAACTATAGAAACATTATCGAGGCCCACCATACCTCTCTACTTAGTGATGAAAACAAAAGGGAAACCCGTGGATGTTGACATTGGCAGCTTCCGTTGAAACTTAATGGGACACACAGCATGTTCCACATAACTTTAAGAAACTCTAAAGCCACTCTCCACATCTGCCACTTGGCGCTTTCCGCGCTCGCTGAAGCTCTTAAAAGGGACCCGCCACATTATAAGAAACATTCAGAAGAACATTTAAAACTTAAAAGAGACTGAAACAGGTGCCGACACTTGGCACTCTCTGCTGAAACTTTAGAAATACGTGGCATTCTCCGCTGCAACTTTGAGAAACTTAGGCAAAATTTACAAAAAAGAAGAAAACCCCGCGCTCTCGCGCTCTTTGTCAAAACCCTACCGCCAAAACTGAAGCACAGAAACTGAAACGCAGAGAACAAAACTGGAACTCGCACAACTAAAACTCAAAAATCAAAATGTAGAGTAATTTACTCTATAGTAGCCTTGGCAAACACCACCTGAAAATTGAATAGAAGGCAACCCTATGACCATGCTCTATGGGTTGAGTTGTTGTAGGTAGCAATAGTTAAGATGGCCAAACTGATCATGCCATAATCTACTCACATCATCAGAATGAGTGAGCAAAATAGTCAAAGGAGGATCAGGAGCAAAGTGAGAAAATAGATAGAGCCGTGACTGATGATCTGCTCTCCCAACTGCAACTGTAGAACCATTGTGCAACTCATGAATCTCTAGAATCAGGAGTGAACTCAACCCACTTTCCTAAACATGTGTGAGTGATCTGGTATACCGATAGGAGATTAGTTGATAATGAGGGCACATAAAGAACATCATGGAATGTGCCATCCCCCACATCAACAGACCCTCTCCCACACACCTCAATAGGAGTGTCATCACCCATAAAAATAGAAGGCATAGTACACGGCTCCAAAGATGAAAGCTCTTCCTTAGATGAAGCCATGTGGTGCGAAGCACCCAAATCAAGAACCCAAGTGGATGGTGAAGAAGCAACTGCTACAAGGGCCTTGCCCTTTCCTTTCTCCTTGTTGTTTTCTTTTTCCTTGTTAGACCCCTCATTAGAACTCTGTTTGATAGACTCAAGAACACTGATATTATTCTTATCAAGAATGTGTGTCAAGTGATCAATTTGTTTCTTCAAGCACTTATGTTCATCATGACTAGGTCTTTTCCAGTAGGCACATTGGACCTCTTTCTTAGGCTTGTCGCCCTTAGAAAATTGGGTCTCATTAGTTGCTTTTGAAGAAACTGGTATCTGATCCTTCTTCTCCTTGCTATTCTTTTGTTTCTTATCCTTATTCTTGTTGTTACTACTTTGTCTTTTTTATTCTTTTGTGCCTTGGTTGGCTACTAGGGCATGTGACTTAGAGGACTTAAGAGTGCCCATCTGGATTAGCTTATCCTATTCCTGAGTGAGAGAGATAGCAAAATCATCTAAAGATGGCATGGTGAATTAAGTACCAAGTGCATCCTTAGTAGCATAGAAGGTAGAAAATAATATAGAATATTCTAAATTTAGCTTAGAGAGAATACTAAGAATTAGTTGTTAATCTTTCTTTTCAATTCCACATTGTTTTACCTGCAGCCTTAGTGATTTCAATTTTGTGAAGAAATCATGGATTGTGTTGAAATTGCCTGGACTTAAACTAATTGGTTCATTTTCCAACATATGACCCCTCATTGAATCTTGTGTGCCAAATAGTGTTTCTAGCTTTGTCCAGATTTCATTTGGTGAATTTAAAGACTCAATGTGAAAGAACAAATCAGGAGAAACAAACAAACACAATGTTCTATATGTCTCATCACATTTGTTAAACCACTTAGGCTTATCTTCATCTTTAGTAGGTTCAGTTTCAAGTCCCATAGTTATCCTATGTAATCCAACTTTCCTTAAGTGAATTGTCATGCGTGATTTCCACTCAAAGTAGTTGTATGGAGTTAGGATAGGCACAATTGTTTAATCCATGATGAATAAATGCAGAAAGTAAATGCTAAAAAGAAGAGAACACCACCAAGACAACCCCCACCCTTTTCACTCAATCAAAGAACCCCCCACAAGAAAATATGATTTGGCACTTTATATTAGTGTGTTTACAACTGCCACTAGCAAGAAATACTAAGTGGTCTTAATTTCAATGCATTACAAAACCCTCACGAAGAGTATATGCTAAAAATACAACTTTGGCACAATACCCAGAGAAATAAATAGCACCACTGTGATCTACTCAAAAAATAATGCACTTTCAAAAAAAGAATCTCCTCGATACGAGGTCGTATGTGAAAGTTATGATCCTCCAAAGTTCCCAAAATGAGAACTATGCAGTGTCACGACTAAGAATCTACAATTTCTTAAAAATCTCTGCATCAAAATCAAAAAACATCTGTACTAGAGCATAGAGCACAAAAAAATAGCCAAAATATAAAAAAAATTTGTGGGAAACGAAGTCCGTATGAGAAAGAATAGAGCATTTCAAAACTGCCTTCAAATCTGCAACTGCCAATGGAGAGGGGTCCTGCTGTAGCTTTCTGAGTGTGTTTCTGCAAAATATATGAGTTGCATGCAAAAAATAAAACATACCTAGATGGTTTTATGATGCTGCGGACAAAACCTAGAAGGCATTTTTTTGCTGATGTACAGAATATGTGGATCTAGTGTAAACATAACATTTTTAGCAATAAAAAACAACCCCAACAACCAAAAAATGGAATGCAAATGCTGAATCAGTTACCTTTGACAAGAAAAGGCATGCTGGAACCTGCAATATTGATTAAAAACACAAAATATGCAAGCCAGTTGTCAGATTTGAGTTTGAAACCCCAGTTTCACAACTGTGTCTGATGATCTCTGATTTTCGTGAAACAAAAGCCAAACTTGACTTTCTCAAGCCTCCTAGACATGTTGGAACAACCAGTAATGCCACCAGTATAACCAAAAATGTTGCAATCACCCAAATATCACAAAACACATATGCATACCCCTAAGATTAAAGTGTTTTAGTCAAACTTTTTTGGTTCTCCAGATCATCCGAAGATGCAAGAGAAGAGCATACTAGGTTTTTCAAAAAGCTGCAATAAGCTTAATTACCCCCCCCTCGAATCTCTCAAATATGGAAACTAAAATCTACTTTTGCACATAGAAAATCTCTGATACCATGTTAGAGTCTAAAAATATTAACTTAGAAAACTAATGCAAAAGAGTAGATATCTAAACTGTGAATGCAAATGATATAAAATCAGAATAGTAACATAGAGTTAGTATCCAAGAGAGTAATGTAAATGCTATAAGAAAAATAGCATTAAGAGGATGCAAAAGTAATTGATACAAAATACAACCCAGGTAGCATGCTTATATAGACCAGGGAGAGAGAGGAGGTGGCAACATCGACCAATCAGGAGCAACCATCTATCAGACTAAAGATAGAAAAGTATCTTCCCAAGTTAGCTAATGGATTCTCACATATAAGAAGGTGACACCTCATAAGCACTCACCTAATAAGACATGCTTTATTAACCTAAGAGAGATTTATAAAAGTGTAGGAAAAACCTAGGAATAATAGGAAAAATAAATAACCCATCTAGGAAATGAAACCTACACTAACAACCATAATTTGCATAATACCCTTGCAAATTTGCATATACCTTATTAACAAACAAATTTGTAACATCTTCTTAACAACCTTATTATCAACAGCAACTTGATCATTAATATCAACATCAACATGCCTTTCCACTTGCTCATCTTGAACATCAAACTCAAATAACTGAAAATGACATGGAGACTTATCCACAACTATGTTTATCATGCCTTCTTCAATGCTTGATGTCAAAACAGTCATAGATGTACTCACCATTTCATTGCTTACTTCTTCCTCTATTGTTGTTGTCCTTGCTTGTCTTTTCCTTCTTTGAATAATCTTTCTAATAGGCTATGCAACCTTCCTCTTAACTGATAAGTTCCAACTTTGCAACTGCTACATCTTCATTTGGAACTCCTGATTTATTCTTTCCATATCTTTTTCCATCTGTTTCAAGGCCTGTTTTAGTTTTGCTACCTCTTAGTCAATTGCCATTTGTTTTGCATTTTCTTTTTCCTTCTTCATCTCTTTTTCCTCTTTTTTTCCTTTCTTGTTTCGTCTTTGATGAACCCTCACCCTGCAAGTACCTCTTCAACAAATCCATTTCTCCTTCTTCAAGCAAGTCCCTTTAACCTTGCTTCCTCTTGTCTTTGCCTCACCTAGGTCTCTTCTTCTTCTCTACCTAGTCTTTTGGCAACTAGGTTCCCTGCACAAACAAAAACCCACAAACACCAAACTCTCTTTTGCCCAGACCTTTTGAGCTCTGATACCAATTGATGACAAAAGGAAACTCACACAACCCTCACACAAAATTAATCAACATCATCAACTACAAATGGGATGCACAAATGTGCTGCAATAAAATTTATCTTCACTATTTCATTGGTAACAAGGTTTCATAATTTCATAGAAATTAGATTATAGAAGTTTGTGCAGACATATAGGCTGAAGAAAATCATTACAGAATAGATATAAATCTATTGTGTGATAGCAAATAATAGCAAAAACAAACTACAAGTGTTTCCCCTTCATATCATCCTGCTATACTATGAAATTGTCTCTCAAATTTGCAATATTCAACAAAAACTGTGTTGATCTTCAACTATGGATTTCATAATCCATTTGCTGCTGTTGTACATCTTCAAAACCTACAATAAAAATGTCTTCACACCCTCCTCCAGTAAATCCATGCCTTGCTCTCTTCTCCTTCAAAATCTAGAATGATAAGAATTTAAAAATTGACCAAATCATCTCAATAATGTCTCCATTATCTCAAAAAATCTGCAACCTCCAACTCCCACGCTCAAATTAGAAGAATCTTTGAAAAATCATGGAAAAAATATTAAATGCTCTCTAAAAGCATAATAAAATCCACTTCCACTAAATTTCCAAGAATAAATATTAAATGAAATTCCCACTCCTAGAAAATAGCTCCAATTTTGGAAAAAGAATATGCCAACTCAACATGGGGGCCCAAATCCTCCAACTACATTTGAGGAGCATTACAAAAATCCACTCCCAAGATTTCCTTTTTGAATTTCCACTTCAAATTGCATTTATTAATTTTACACTCCAAAATTATCTCCTAAACTATCTCCCACTCCTAGATTTTTGCAATATTATAATAAAGCCAATTTATTTAATATATTATTTAGGCCTAATATTGCATTTATTTTCCAACTCTAATTAATCTATCCTAAGGAAACCAAATTAAAATAAATTAAATGACAAATATTTTTGGTGATACTGATTGCCAATTTGCCATGGATGCTCTTGCATCAACCGGCATGGCGAGAAGAATAGCACAACACAAGACCAACATTTGAAAATAGAAAGAACCTAGCTTAGCCAACACACATTTTCAAAAATAGCAAAAGGAATAGTTTCCAAAATCAACAATAAATTAAATAAATACGCTCAATTTCAACAATAAAGCAACGTAACCACAAGAGTCACACAAAAAAAGAAGATTCAAAGATTTGTGGCTAAGCTACTTACAGTCAAGATAAAATAACATTGCTGGTCATCACAAGCAAGATAAATAATGTCACCAATAACCAAAAGAAGATCACAAACCATGAAATTGCACATTATGTCACAATGTGACTAACATTAAGTCACCAATAAGGAAGGAGGGAAATCACGGTCACTACATGTGCTATGCAAACACAACCAATGCAATAACATCATGTAGACAGGTAGTAACAAATGCACCTTCACGTATGACTACGTGGAATTGTGCCCTCCCAAGGGTAACACATCATCATCACCAACACTATGTTGGAATATCATTGTGGTGTGGCATCACATATATTCGCATCATGTCAAGCTGGTGTTGATGCACGTAAATACCATCCCATAGTATAAGTCAATTGCAGCTCATTCAATACTCTAATATGATTAAAATTACACATGTATTTCTTGTGTAAATGCTACTCATTCATAGTGCCAATGTTTCCAATTACTACACATCCAACTCAAAATAAGATACCAAAGGTAAGAGAAAACTTGCACCAAGTAACATGGCCTTGAACGATTCACATGTCCAAACTAAACCATAACCAATATTTCCAAGTCAGATGCCAATAGTACCATCAAGGAAACAAAGCATGATAGGATATCACTATGAACCTCTCAAAGATCCATTCACTAAGGAGAATTAGGGGGTCCTCTTGTATAGGAAGGTATGGTTAGTTGGGTTACCCCAAACCAATGTCACAACATGTCACCATAGCTTCCTAAGTTCTTTTTCTCCACTACTTAACTCCACACATGGAAGGTCTCCAACTCCAAGGTTGGACCTTACAAGGTGTACAAACACACAACCCCACAAGCATGACTCCACCATACTTGTAGCTATACACTCAACCCATGGATGGATACCTAGTATCACAAACTCATGAGTACACAAATCATGTATGAGATATTCACAACACATAGCAAGTACTCTCATAACAGGTATTCACATCCACCAGGTAACACATAACACAATTTTCCTTTACCATTCATTACTTAGTGAAGAAGAACAACCTTCATACACAACATCACATAACAATTACCATAAATATTTCTACGAAGTCTATCTAACACCAATTTGAATTAACCTTTCTAAGGCATAAATGGAATCTAACCATAACTTCACCTTTAGAGACATTTACACAAGTATACCAAAATACTAGCGATTGCATAAGTTAGGTCATAATCGAATCAAAACAACATTATTTCAACTCACAAGATGGTGACTCACAACGCATCATACATCATGGAGTTATTGATAAACCATATAATATTACATATGCACTATAAACATTACATATACCTATCTAACAACAAAGCTCATAAAGTAGAGCTATATCCCAAGAAGAATCTGTAGACACTGAAAATTGTCTAGGTCTTGTTAACACATGACCTTGTAATATTTTGCCCTAGGTCCTAGGTCATCCCATTCCTGATTCCATCATAATCCTATCCTAATCCATTATCTAATTAATTAAATAAATTTTATTTATTTAATTAATTTCACTTATCTCATGCTAATCCACTTCCCCATTAATTAAATAATGATTTTACATTATTTAATTAATTTCCATATCATTTCTATATCATATCCTAACCACTTTCCAATTAATTAAATAAAATCTATTTGTTTAATTAATT
The DNA here is from genome assembly GCA_027924645.1 of Cunninghamia lanceolata. Classification (NCBI taxonomy): domain Eukaryota; kingdom Viridiplantae; phylum Streptophyta; class Pinopsida; order Cupressales; family Cupressaceae; genus Cunninghamia; species Cunninghamia lanceolata. The sequence goes on along the minus strand of BSBN01000061.1, from coordinate 4,124,651 downwards.
TTCCAACTAATTATTCTCACCTCTCACCACAAATCGACACTTGTCCATCTCTCCATCCACTCATGTGTGGTAGTACATCTTTCATGTGTTGTAGTATAACTTTAATTTAATATCCTTCACATGTATAACTAATAGAATCTAATTTTAGTATTTGTGTACACAATCACACATGAGACCTATTCCTTTCATTCTCCTTCACACACTTGTCACATGACTACAATTTCTTGAGGTGCAAGGAAACCCTAATCAACCCTAATCGATCTCAACCATCCATATCATTCAAAATAACTCTCAATCACAACCATCCATTCAAATTTGCCTTTTCTATAAAGGTAGCCTTTCTTGAGCCATTTGCAATGAATCTTCTTCTAGTATCCTCATGCTGTCAAATTTTCCTCTCAATCATTCATTATCTATCATCTATCAATGATCTATCTTACCGTTATGCTACAAAATCAAGCAATCAATATTAATCTATTTGGGTAAAGCTAGAGTGCTTCGGGTGCGGCACTCTCCACCCTATCAATGGATTGTGGGTCGATATGAAGTTTGCCTTTGTTTAGTTTGCATTTGTTATCATTTACCTCATATGATTTTCCATGATCTCATTTGGCATGCCCGGTGGTACCCTAATCGTCAATTTTTTGCAAGTTTTGTTGTCAAAAGTTTTCATTTTTCTAACCCTAGTTTTGTCAAAATTTGCAAGTTTTTGGGATAAATTGTTACAAGTTGCATCCTGGGCAGAAACTAACCACACCATTGAGATCAGGATGCCATTTCCAGGTTTTTTGACTATAAACTCGACTAGTTTTGGTGACAGGAAAATTTCTTGAAAAAATTTTAAATTTTTTTAGGGCAGCAAACCATACAGTACGGATCTATACTATATGGATCCGCCCCCCCTCTCTGCATTGACTGTATCTTTGGTGGGTGATTGCAAGTGTTCATTTTCATTTGATTTGGTAGGCTTTTGTTTTACTTGTGTGTTGCAGAATTAGGGGTTAACAATTTTGCGCTGCAGGATTAAGCAATTATCAAAACCCTAATCTCGCTGCTAAATACTAGTCATCATTAAGAGTCCTTGCCGCTTTCATTAAACCTTTTGTTGCTGCTTATTTCAATCTTCAGTCGCCACTTTAGTGTGGGTGTCACCACCTTGTCCATCACTTTGCAAATCTAACTTGCCACCATCGTCGTCCCTCATTGATCAATTAGCATGGAATTCTCTGTAGATTTCTTCATTACCATTATTGTCTTTTAAATCCCCGCTTGGGATCTTTCGATCCACCATCCTACAAACCCAAAATGCCAGTCTCTATCCAAACTAGTCAGCGGCCCTCCAAAATTGGTCACCATTCCATTCCTGTCATAGTCCCTACCTTCCTAGTCACCTCCAACATCCTCTATCATCGCTCATTTTCCATTAACCATCGCCGATCTCCATCTTGACAGTCGTCACCTCTTAGCTTTATTATCACCTTCAAATTTGACCAAAATCGCTTTATTATTGCACTCTCAGTCAATGCCCATATCTTCCGTATCCACACCACTATCATGGCTCTGCATTCAAAAGAAAACCTAAACCATTTGCTATCTTTGGATATTGATAGCCTTCAATTGATGATCCAAACGCTGCTTGTTTGGATTTGATTCAACGCCAACCATCAACCATCTTGTGCCATCCTGTGCCTTTCGACTATCAGCCTTTGTGATCTTGGTCACAGTCCAAACTCATCACACTCTAAGCTTTAAGTCGCTCATGGTCACATCTAATGCCTCAATTTTCAATACACATACCTCAATCATCTCCTATTGCTAGGTCTGAATATTCAACTTTGTTGAAAATCTTATCTCCGCCACTGTTTCTACCGCCTCCCAAACACCCAAATCTCCAAAATGTCACCTCTAGTTAATTTTGTCAGTCTTAAAAATTGTGAGTCGAAGCCACCCAAAACATAGCATTATCATCATTCTAAATCCATTCACAGTCAACATTTGCTTACCTCTATTCATAGGCTTAACTTCAACCTCTGTTCATAATCTGTCATCACTTGTCTTTTAGCCTGTCGTCGTCAATTTCTTGGGACCATCCCCGTCGTCCATTTATAGAAGCCTTAACTGCCATATGGTCAAGCGGCTAAAGGCCATAAACACAAAAATGTCAAATATACACACTATGAATTAGCATTTAGGGTTTATATTAATAGTAGCAATTAACATTTAGATTTAACATTTAGTGTTAGAATATATGCTTAAGATTTGAGATTTAATTTTCTTTTTTAATTTTTGCATCTATTTATCCCCTGGTCATATTGAAGACCAGGGGCGAATCTGACATTAACTGCCAGGTAAACTGCTATCTTTAGACTATCACATGTGAATAGGGAAAACTAAACCACCAGCAGTCAAACATTAACTACTAGTTAGCCTCTTGTGCTTCCTACATGCCAAAGGAGGCTGATTTTTTCTTTTGATCATAAATGGAGCATTCGGTATCAACACTGCGCAAATGAGGGCTTGTTGGAAAGATGAGAGGATGAAATTTGTAACAGTGTAGAAATTTTTAGGTGACTATAAAATTTTCCTGCATTTTTTCTTGGTCAAAGTCAAACTTGCTTTCAAACTTCAAACACTTATAACTTTTGTATTTTTTATCCTTTTTCAGCGAATTTTTTTAAAAAAGTGCATAGAATTTCATCTAGAATATGTTTATGTAATCCATTTTTCTATATTAGATCATTTTCATCAGAATTTTTTAGATTTAATTTTTTTCACATAATGGTCTTCTTTGCAAGTTTACTTGGTCTTTTTTGATTTTGTGACTTGTAGGTGACATCACAAGGCTGGAACAACATCAGGATCAACAAACACAGCAAGTGGAAAAGAAAAATAATCAAGTGCACATGTTTCATCTTTTATCTCTTAATCATTGCTTGCAAACACATTTGGATTTGGGCTTAAAATAAACAACTTGCTTGCTATCACATCAAAAAATTGGGCTTAAAACAAACTAGCGTCTTCTATCACATTTGGATTTGGGCTTAAAATAAACAAGTGCTTGAATTGTCTTCCATACATTTCATTTTCTAAGGGTTAATTTACAAGTGTGAGTGTGAATCAAGTGTGCATGTGTATGCTCTCTCCTTGCACCACAAGGTGATCTTGGAGATCAAAAACACCTCACTTGGTTTGCTTTTGTTTACCCTTCTTAGGAGACCTACTTGGAGACACACCACTCCAAGGGACGACCTCAATCGAGGCTGAATCGAAAGACACCCTCATTGGGAGTTGGAATCTTGTCACTCTTGGCTAAGCCCCAAAGAACTTTATACCTTTGGGAAGTGAAGGTGAAGGGTGGGTTACCCCTTTTTCCCAGCTATGTGGCATGATTTCACTTTCAAATTCCTAGTCAACCTTGTGTAAACATAGCCGAAAACCTAATTGGCCATACCCTATTTAAAACTAGACATTAGGGTTGTTGATGTGTTTTCAAGTGCATGTTTAATAATCATCACATTTCATTTTCAAAGTCAAAAATTTCTTATGTGTCTTGTGTGAGTGATTCATGTGTGTATATGCATAATCATTTGTTTGAACATTGCCAAATCAAGCTCTAAACACCAAACACATAAACAATTCATCCTACATTTCATCCACATCATCCAATCCTAATCACCCAATTCATCAATTGATTTTAACTCACCTCCATCCTAAACAAAACCCTAATCATATCCAAGTCATCTTCCCATCACATCAACATCATCCTAAGCATTACACATCATCCAATCATCAAATCTTCATCCAAATCACTCCACATCAGTGCATCCTAATCCACCACTTGTAAACATGGACATGGCATTTATAAACAAAACCTATGAGAATGATCCTCATGGCACCAAAAGAATGCTTGATCAACTTAGGTGGTTATATAGAAAGGAAGAAGACCCTGTGTCACCACAACATCAACAATTCCTACAACATCAAGTCCTAGGCCAATATCAACAATCCCACATTCAATCACAAGCCCAACAAGCACATAATCCTCCACCCATTCCTTATGTGGCATCTCTATTATCATCCTATCAAACTAATCCACCCACATATCAAGTCCATGCCACATAAAACTCACTTCAAACTCCACCAAATCACCCAATGCAACACCCACACTTGACCCAGAGGTTATCGATTTCAAACAAGATACCGACCGTATGGATCTAGTGCTTAGAGTCCTTGAATCAGATCCTACTAGATTTATGGAATACCTTGTTCAACTTGGGGCCACTTCATCTTCCACTAACCCCAAAAACACTAATGCCACCACATCCATACCACAAATCACCATCACTATTCCTAACAACACCACAAACACAAATGCTTCCATAAGCATACCATCCAATGATCCTAACTCCATTGCCTTTATATCACAATTACTTTCTCAACAAACTTCCAACATCAACCAATGTCCACAACAATCCACCTCACAAAACCTTTCACCTACAAATCCTATCATGCCACCTCATCATAAAACCCATCTACAAACAAACCAAGTGTCCTCACAAGAAGCACCCTTGATAGACCTAAATCCACCTATGCAAGACCTAATGACCTTTGAAAAGGGAAACACCAATCTAGAGAAAGCATCTTATGAGAATCCTCCATCATCAGCCACTCAAGTACCACTTCATGAGCCTGCTTGTCCTATCTTAACCCCACCATGTTATCCAACATCCACTCATGACCCTATCAATGAACCTCCCAACACCTTGTCTAGTCATCCAAATCCATCATGTGATCTACAAGCCATTAATCTTATTAAAGAATCTTCAACTCCAAGTCCAAGTCAAGAACCACCATGCCCTCATGTCAATGACTCTCAAGAACATGTCAAGCCTATCCATGAGCCTATCAAGCTTATTGAAGAGTCTCCTCTCATAAGTCTACATCAAGAGCCATCATGCCCTAACATTGTTGACCAAGAGCTTGTCCAAGAGTTATCCCTTTTCTTGCAAGAAAATCAAGAGGTATGTCAAGAGTATAATCAAACACATGTGGAAACATCAAGCCCTCAACTAAATCAAGATCAAAACATACCTAAGTTCCACCCATTCATGACCTACATCTTGTATATGATCAAGGTATTATTTATGATCATGACCCTATTTGTGAGCAAGTTTATCCCATCCATATCCCAATTAATCCTATTTATGCTCACATTTTTTATCAAGGTTCTATATATGATCATGAAAAACATGATGATCCTCCTAGCCAACATTTATGGAATCCATGATCAAGAGGTTATCATTCCACCTATCCTTCCTTCCATAAACACCCATGAGTAAGATACCTTCTTTCTCCTACCAATCCTCCACCTACCCATATCCATGAGATGCCAACTTCCACTTGTCATGATGAGATGTATGCCTTCCAAGCAAGTAAGCATAGAAGATCAAACCAATGAGCATAATGATAATCAAGTTCCTAATGATCCTTCCACATCCACCATTGATTCCATTTCAAATCCACCACCATACCCACTTGGCCTATCTGTTTTCATGCATGAGTTTTCTTCCCTAGGACATCAACAACCTTTGTCCTCCACCTCACTCTCTCCATCAAATAACAAGCTCAAGTCTAGTTCCCAAATTACACATAGTCCCGTCATTGATCGCATGCTCCAAAAAATAAATTATCAAGGCAAAGGCTTAGGCCTTCTTGAACAAGGAATCTTGGAGCCTATATATGTCAAAGTCCCTCCTCCATGCTCATATGGCCTTGGATACACACCTCAAGGTCAACAATCAAAATATGATGGTAATTCCTCCATTCCTCCAAAGTCCACTTTCCACCACAAGCCTTATCATACACCCAAAACATATGTTGCCATTCCACCTCTACCATCCTACAAATGTCAAAAGCATGTGACCATACACCTTCCACCATCAACTTTACCTTCATTGTTTCCAACTCCTAATATCCCTCCATCCTCTTTTCCACCATTGCTACCAACACCCCCTTACCCAATCATTAATAAATACCCTAAATATCCTAATCATGACCAACAAATGCACGCATTGTATAAACATAGAGATTCCACTCATTTCATCCACCACATGGGATTCAAAAATAAACATTTGGATGCCTCCGTTCAAAAAGCCACAAATCTTAAGGGTCCTAATGCCTTAGGAAATAAATCCAAAAATTCAAAGCAAGATACATTCAAAAATTCATCCAAGCCCATACCTCCAAAATCAAAGTCAAAAACTAAAATGATATGGGTCCCTAAACAAAAATCAATCAAGTCAAATGAGGCATCCACCTCTCAAAAATCCCAACCATCCCCCTCCATTCAAAAATGCCATTCCATTCAAACATTTCAAACATCTCACATGAAAAGCAAAAATCAGAAAAATACTAAGTCCATGTGGGTTCCAAAAGTCCTAAATCATCCATCTCCTAATAAAACATCATCATTGCCTCCTACACCACCATCCAATCAAAATCTTCCATGTTTAACACGGTGTGTGCAGCCATTGGTCATGATTCCTTTCCATACCTCCATTACTCCATCATTCACTCATTATCCTACATATTTCCCCCATCACCCTCCTATGGTCCATGCTTTTGCATAAGTCCATTATAATCCACATCATAATCCACTTTCACCCCTACATAATCCACATCATAATCCACTATCTACCTTATCCATCTAACTTTCACGCAATCACCCTACCAACATCTTGAGCATAATGACTTGACATGGTCCATTTGTGATGACATCCTTCTCTAATGGGACTATCACATTACATGGAACTAGACACTTGAGTCCCACCCATTCATATCCCCCCCTTTTCCCATTCAAAAGTTAAAACAGTCACAAAAAAAAAGTAAAAAGAAAAAGAATTTTTTTTTTTTAAAAAGTAAAGAGAAATCCTTTCATCCAACAGTGAAAACTTGGTAAATAGGTGCTTTGGATAAGTACCATGATGAAAACCTGGTAAATAGGCATCATGTGTAGGTCGATATTCTGTCACTTACATTTGGGGGCAACTGTTGACAAGTGTTTTGGATATCCCTTGACATACCTCATCCTTTCCAAATGAACCTTATCATCCAAGTCATAATCCATTTCATGTCAAATACTATCATCCTCTTGCCTTAAGCATTGTCCTAAAAAATCCTAAGTCTACTACCTAGACTGGGGCATGTTATTGCTATGCAACATGGTCCTTCAAGATCACATCCTTTCTCTCTTACACATACATCCATTCCATTCCATAGCCTATCCTTTTATCCTCTCCATTTATCATAATCCTTTCATCCATCCACTATCGCCCATCCTTTTCTCCATCCATCCTACCTCTGTCCTTGCACTTAGACTTGGTTTTCTATTATCATTGGTATCTAGCACAAAGGCTACCCCAATTGTAAATCCATTGGCATTTTTCCCGAACATTTCAAAAATACAAAAAAATCAAAATATTCCCAAAAAAATACAAAAAATCAAATATTCACAAAAACATAAAAAAAATCAAATATCCAACAAAAAATCCAAGCAACTAAAATCAATCATTATCAAACAATCCATCACATCAAATCCATCAAAACAAATCCAATCAAATCATCAAAATCAACCCCAATCCATCGAATCCAAGTCCAAAACCCAATCCAATCCATATCATCTCATCAATAACAACATATATCATCAAACATCCAATCAATCCCAATCAATCCATCCACTTTCATCATCACCATTAATAAAACATAAATCAGAACTACATCTCATATTTATTGTTAAGTGCCTTGATCCCATGGATACAGGGTATGTAGGCAATCTAGGATACGAAGGAAGTGCCCAAATTTAGGCACAGATGATATTCCTCTTTCTTCTTTCATCATTCTTCCATCATCAATTCATTATCAATTCATCAAACCAAATTCAAGCAATGATTCAAATGCAATTCATCATTAATCTATACCAATCTAGTCAATCAAGCATGTCAAATTATCCAATCACATCAATGGTCTTGATCCCAATCTTGTTGTAAACCAAATCAATCATCATCATCATCAACAATGGGATATGTCGTTCCTGCATCCTTGTGTTGATCTAGGGATATATCATTTCCTGCAATGACAACACTATCATCAATCAATCACTTAATCATTGGTTTACAGCTTGACAGGGGCAATACCTTGTTTGTTTTTGAATCATTTGTGCATGCATGCTTGCTTGCTTGCTTGTGTGTCTTATCATTTTCAACTTGCATTTGTATATGAATCCAACCCAGCTAATATTTATATCTTGTATCTAGACAAGGTTGTATTATGCTGGGGCACACGACACATCTTCACCTTGGTCCTTATACCTTGGTGCATAACGTCTAGTGCTCTAACAAACATCATGGTTGTTCACTTTCATTGCAGCATAATGCATCATTCATTTCTCCTATCCATTCCCTTATCTTTCTTCCTTGACCAATCTATTTCATTTCAAGAGCTTACCCATGTCTATCCAACCCGCCTATCCTCTCGAGGGGGCATCGTCACCCTATCCTTTTCTTCTATCCATTTCCTTAGCTTCTTTGAAATGATGTTACTCGAAATAAATCTTATCATCTCGTAACATCATCTCAAAGAGGGACAAATGTAGACACTGAAAATTGTCCAAGTCTTCTTAACACATGACCTTGTAATATTTCGCCCTAGGTCCTAGGTCATCCCATTCCTAATTCTATCATAATCCTATCCTAATCCATTATCTAATTAATTAAATAAATTTTATTTAATTAATTAATTTTACTTATCCCATGCTAATCCACTTCCTCATTAATTAAATAATGATTTTACATTATTTAATTAATTTCCATATCATTTCCATATCATATCCTAACCACTTTACAATTAATTAAATAAAATCTATTTGTTTAATTAATTTTCCAACTAATTATTCTCACCTCTCACCACAAATCAACACTTGTCCATCTCTCCATCCACTCATGTGTGGTAGTACATCTTTCATGTGTTGTAGTACAACTTTAATTTGATATCCTTCACATGTACAACTAATAGAATCTATTTTTAGTATTTGTGTACACAATCACACATGAGACCTATTCCTTTCATTCTCCTTCACACACTTGTCACATGACTACGATTTATTGAGGTGCAAGGAAACCCTAATCAACCCTAATCAATCTCAATTGTCCATATCATTCAAAATAACTCTCAATCACAACTGCCCATTCAAATTTTCCTTTTCTATAAAGGTAGCCTTTCTTGAGCCATTTGCAAACGAATCTTCTTCTAGTATCCTCATGCTATCAAATTTTCCTCTCAATCATTCATCATCTATCTATCATATATCCCTCTTACATCATTCAATCTTCCATCTATCAATCATCTATCTTATCATTATGCTGCAGAATCAAGCAATCAATATTAATATATTTGGGTAAAGCTAGAGTGCTTTGGGTGCGGCACTCTCCACCCTATCGATGGATTGTGGGTCAATGTGAAGGTTTGCCTTTGTTTAGTTTGCATTTGTTATCATTTACCTCATATTGATTTTCCATGATCTCATAATCTAATTGTAAGCTCAAGTCCCTAATTTAATATTCTACCATATGATGCTAAACATCTTCTCCACACAAGGTATGCATAACATGATATCAAATTTACCCAAGAACAAAGTTAATAAATGCAAAATTCACATTATGGAAGTATTTTACAAAAAGGTCACCAAGCACATAATGCACCATTGAAACATTTTGAAACATACGTTAATTCTTAACAATACCAAGCATAAGACACCTTTACACCTCTTTCTTTCTTAACCTTTTACAATCAAATGTAATGCAAACATACACCAAATGACTTGCACTCATAAAATTCAAAGCAAGATATGTTTCATGCAACCATTTCTAGTTGCCAACCCAAACGAGACAATGCTAGTTTCCAAATGATAACAAGGGTTAGGAACTCAAGAAGGTATGCAATTATTATAGTATGATATATGCATGCAAAGTACACAAGGTAGGAATTAATCAAACAAGCATTAAGACTTCATTATTCTTCCAAAGAACAAAACATCATCACATTCACCACCAAAAGCATAACACACAACAAGGTGCACACGGGCCTAACTATTCCCATGATGCTAACCTCTAATCCCAACCACATGGAGTGCATCCTAGGGAACAACACCACACTCCATAAAATACACAGGGGCGAGGAAGGCCCAACACAACCTTCACAATCTAGACCAACCTACTCAAGAGGAGAATTGACAAGGAGGAACACAACCACCACAAAACATAAGCGGAAGACTTCGATAATCGTGTGACAAGGCTACCACGATGAAAAAACAAGAGGATGGATATTCCTCCAAGATGAAGCTTGGTTGACAGTCTACAACCTCACTCTCTCACAACTACATGGAGTATGATGAGGGTCACAACCACCTCAGATCCATTCCATGTAGACCCAATGATGTACAAATACTTGAAAGCTCCCAATGTTGAAACTTGGGCTTTGATACCAAATGTCATGCCCACATCTGCCATGTGGTCATGACACAAAAAACCACATGTAATGCCCACATTCACCATGTGGTCATGACATGAATACCCAAAAAAATTTCCACCTGCCCCTGAAACCCCATCACACAAAGGCATGGAAGGAAAACAAGGTGCAGGATAAGACATTCATAACACCTTGTCAGGTGAACCAAACCAAGGGACACTAACATAAAGCATCAAAAACATACATCAATATAGAAAGAAGTAATTCCAAACATCCTTACAACTAAAGGAAGGATAACAGATTCATAAGAAGATGTGATACAATTATGTTCATTCTATCATACAACAACATTATGAGAATGTCTAAGATTGAGTTTCAAACCAGAATTGTATACTTTCTTTAAACCCCAAAGGAGATATGTGTTAATAAGAATTAATGAAATATAAAAGATTGAATAAATTTCATAGCCATTAAAATGACATTACATAAGATAGTCACATCATTCTCTAGGCTGGAGTGTCTCATAATTTACAAATTTACCAATTTACAATGCTACAAGAATGATCTACATCATTGATACAATTAGATAACTGAAGAGTGCACAATGCTCATAAGCTAAAGATGAAGGGAAGCCACTACGAAGTCATATCAATCAAGGATCACAAGTCCCTAATGGCGGTGGGTGCACACCACCCTACCATGTGGTACCTCAAAGGTCTACCCTCTTGTGGTCAGAGATGATCACATGGCCCATACACAATCATAAAAGAAAAAGGGATAGAAAGGCATATATACTCATCCACACAAGGGATACCACAAGTCTCATAACTCACATGAACACATCATAAGCACATGGTTCATGGAGGGCATAAATAAGGCACCTGGTAATCATGCCAATGAAGCACTACTCAGATAAGGAGGGTGAGAAGGAAGGGGCAGCAAGAAGGAAGCAGCTAAACAAATGTACTCATCTCATAAATTCAAGCCTTGCACAAAACACATAATTCATGTTTCCTCAAATGGGCCCACGCGTGAGCACTCTTGCTCAATGTTGCATTGGGAACTGCTTCCATGCCTACCATATCATCTACACTCAAAGCCAACAAGCTCAACATGCATTCATAAGTAATGAACAAGCACATAAGGCTCACAAGGCCTAAAACACAAAGAAATACAAGGGCATTTCCCAATGTTGACCTCAAACTACAACTAGACTTATAATGAAGTGATAACAACAATCTTTAATAGACCAAAAGAAATGATAAACTAGTAACTCAAAGTGCTGCCCTCTATGATGTAGACATAAAGGCAAGACAAGATAATAGAATCATGGACAATATTATCAAGAATGGCTATGCTCTCAAACAAAACCATGACAAAAGGCATTCATGGTTATCAAGGCAACAGTGACCCATGCCTGTGAAAAATAAACTACATACTCTTAGTATGGCAATCTCATCTAATCAAATACATCAGTATTTCTATGCAATATCTCATACACCCATGTGGTTGTAGAGGGGAAATATGCATACATTAATATCTTATTATAATATATTCATACAATTAAGAGTTGTACATAATTCAATCACATAAGAAAAACCTTATTGCATTAAAGATACAACTGATTGTTATGAGTTCATGGTTGACCTTCTTGACAGTATTGGATGTCTTGGGAGCACCCAAAACTTTATCATTGAGATGCCAACAAAACTATGGTGGTTAAGAGGGTGTGTTTGCTTGCTGCTGGAAAAAAAAGGACAACAGGGTATTTCCTAGCTCTAAGACCTTAGAAAGAGTTTAATTCACTGCCACCATGGTGGGAATTTGGCAATTGCATTAGATTTATTTAACATGCCCCATGGAACAACTATTAGAGTTGTTAAGAACCTTTCAAGTATGAGCTAATGGCCACATTGCCACCAAACTCTTATCCAAGATTGCTGCAAGGGAAATTAAGGTGGTAGATGTGAGTAGTTTCCCTCTTTAAGACATGGACAATTTTCTTGTAGAAAATATTGGTGATGCTAAATGAAGCAATCTAAAAACTAGGCTAGCACTGTAATAATAAGAAGAGCATATCTCCAGTAATGATGAATGGATATCCTTCAAGGCATAATGAAAGATGAATTTTTGTCAGATGTTATAGTTACAAGCACCCTGGTATACATGTATGCAAAAATGGAAACACAACAAGGTGTGTGAACTGTTTGACATAATGCCTCAAAGTGATGTCATCTCATGGAATGTAATGATAGCAAGATATGTACACAATGGATTTGTGAAAAAAGATTTAAAAACTATCAAGCAAACGAGATTGGCAGTTGTAAAGTCAAAATCCACGACCTTGACAGCATCCTCCCTGCCTACGCCAGAATGTTAGCTTTTGAACAGGTTAAGAATATATACCAAAGCATGAAAGATAGAGGAATTTCATTAGATGTTATAGTTGGAAATACTACGGTAGACATGCATGTAAAATATGGAAGCATAGAGAGGGTGTGTGAACTGTTACAAAATGCCTAAAAGAAATGTCACCTCATGGAATGTAATTATTGTCGGGTATGCACAAAATGGGTTTGTTACAAAGGCTTTAGAAGCTTACCAGCCAAATGCAATGGCAGGTGTGAAACCAAACCCCACAGCTGCGTTTGCACTCTCCTTAGCACCTCCTCTCTTTTCCCAAACTCCATAGTTGCTCCTCTCCTCTCCCTTCCTTCCTTCCCCAAACCCTAGGTGATCCCTCCAAAAGAGACCCCTTCCCCACTCAAAAAAATCCCCCATTATCCTTTTTTTAATCCATATACTCTAACTTAGGGCTCCAAATACTTAATAATTAGTTTTATCATTTAAGTAGGAAGTAACAAAATCTATAGAGATGAGGATTGCAAGGACCAAGAAATATAAACAATTAGATATCTGTAAAGTTTAGAACTGACAACCAACTCACGATGATTGGATTCTATATACTTTCGTTTCACTAAAAAGGAGTCATTAGGTGATGCAAGGAATAGGATACTAAAATAAAATTCTACCAACCATAGTGCCATCGGCATGACCCTAACATTTAGAAAGCTAACATTTTAAGTTTCAAGAAACCATCAAACTAATTGATGCAAAATATTATATATAATCATCTAAGGAATTGACATCACAGATTAAAGATTACAAACCCAAGCAAATGCCTATCAATAGGCGACAAACTAGGTAATACAATCTATACTAGTGTACTCCTAGTTTGTGCTCAAAAGGAAGCTAAAGAACAGAAGCACATTAACATCACACTCAAAACAAGAGCATATGTGCACAAGGACACTCATATAGGGTAAGGTTAATCTGACATTACCAAAGACGGTAACCAAAGTAAGATACAAATCTTAATGAGGGTAGATCATACTCAACCAAGCACAATGAACAAGGATAAGAGAATTTGGCCAATGTGTCATCTCCAACTCACCACTACTGGGGCATTAGGCATGCTCAAACCTGTGCAACTAGGTGGAGTCGATGCTTGGTACCTGCATCACTCAAAACACATTATGACATCTGCATATAACATCAAATAATAGCCAAAGCCTGAATAACCCACATCAGAGGATTCTAACATCTGCAATCATTCACAAAGTGTGTGAATGTCACAGTGTCATCCTCTCCACTTGTACACCAAATCTCAATATGAAATTTAGCATAACCCATCAGTTAGTGCACTATAATCACATCAAAATAGCTCTAGTCATCCAACATCAACTTATCATAATACAACCATCATTAGAGACATCAACATAACAAAATGTCAGTATCTCAACATCATATAAAGCCTAAATTTTACACCTCTGTGTTTACCTCAATTCGGGCCAGGTCTAGGGAGGCACTACAGATATTAACTAAGATCTGCATATTGGGAAAGTATCCAGATCTTAACTAAGATCCAAGATATTAAGATAGCTTCTGGATCTTAAACTAAGATCCAGATATCTGGACATTAGATATCCATACAAAAGACCAAGTATAAAGGTAGAAAATCTCTGTGAAGGAACACATTGAAGGCAAAAGGTTTCTGGGTTTTTCTGGGTTTTTTGCAAGGATTTTCCAAACAAGATTTTATGGATTTTTACAAGGCCAAGCATGAGGATTTGAATAATTTAAGGATTACAGGGCCATATTCCAAGAGATATCTAGGAGATTTTCAAGGTGAACTATTTGACTCTGGCCAGAGGAAAATGGGTCAACATTTTGGTAATCTGTCAGGGATGTTTGCTTGGTAAACAAATAGATCAATGGCCTTATCAATCCATTAGGCATGGGGTCAAAAGAGACTACAACAAGGAAAAAGGAGCTAAAACAACCAGGGCGAGCTACCAATGCAAAACAAAATAACAAGAAAGTATGTATCCTCTTAATGAGAATACAACAGAGTGCAAGGGCACTTTATTGAAAGGGAAAACCTAACCTAACTACAAGGTCTCACAACCATGCTAAAAGCAAGGTTTGAGATGGATCCCATTGACTGGCATTGGTAGAACCTCTCCATTCAACTTAGAGAGTTGGAATGCATTAGCCTGTTTACAACTGGTAATGATATACAGGCCATTCCATATGGCATCAAACTTTGAATGTCTTCCAGCTTTGGCTCTATCTACATCCCATTTTAGCACTATATCTCCTTCACTAAATGTTATGCCATTAGATTTTCTATCAAAGGTTCTCTTGACCTGATCTTGGTGGGATTCAAGCGTCTTCATAGGAGTATCCCTCTTCTCCTCAAGTTCCAATAACTCTACAAATCTGATAGTCATGGCATCATCTTCCATTAGTTCTATCTATTGTGCCAACTCAAGAGAAAGATATCCTAGTGATAATGCAACCCTTGCCTCTCTTCCATACACAATCATGAAAGGGGAATTACCTATGGCTCTTTTGGGAGTGATTCTATCATCCCAAGGAGCAGTCTTTAACTTGGAGTGCCAAGTTCTTTGATTATCTTCCACTATTTTCTTGATGATTCTGATCAAGTTTTTATTGGTGGACTCAGCCAAGCCATTTCCTTGTGGGTAGTAATTAGATGAGGTCTTCATGTAAACTCCATAATTTAAAGCCGATTGACTGACTCTTGTTCCTATAAAGGCCTTGGCATTATTAGATATGATGGTAGATGGCACGCCAAATCTTGTGGCTATACCCTCAAGGAAGTCCACAATGGATGCTTTTGTGGCATCCCTCAAAGCAACTGCCTCTGTCCACCTAGTGAAATAATCAGTTGCTGTTAGAATCCACTTATGACCAGCACTAGAAGGTGGATTAATTCTGAACCCCATTGGGCAAAAGGCTAATCTATTTGGATTGGATGAAGGGGAAGAGCTGTTAGTCTCTGCTTCCTAACAAATAATGCACATTCTTTACATTGTCTAATCCATTTGTATGTATCAATGAATAGACTAGGCCAGTAATAACCAGACCTCATGATTCATTGCAGTTTTCCTTTGTAGAATAATGGCCACCGATAGGGCCATTATGAAATTCTTCTAAGACTCTAGAAGTCTGATCTTGTGTAATGCATCTAAGAAGAACTCCATTGATGTCTTTTCTAAACAAGACACCATCAACAATAACATAAGGGATAGATTGGAGTCTGAAATACCTTGTTTTAGATTGATCCAATCCATCTAGACATCTACGTGACTAAAGGAATGTGACCATGTCATGATACCAGTCAGTTGGGGTATGAGGCTCAATTGGTTGTGCCTATCCCTAGATGTATACAACATCCTCCTTATCTTTAACATCTTCTGCCATTTGTTCACATACACCTTTGCCACAAACCAGTCTGGCAATGTTGATGTTGATGTGATATTCCATCACCTTGGTGATCCACCCAACCCTTTTCTCATTAATATCCTTGCTTAGGAGGAATTCTTTCACACCGAGGTGGTTCACCATCAACTGAATTTTGCTGCTAGAAAGCATATTTCTAAACTTTTTTAGGGCCTTCACTACAACAAATACCTATTTTTCTATAAAATCATAATTCACATCATATTCCTTGAGAGGTCTGAAAAAAGCAATTGGCCGTTCCAGCTTATCTTCATTTTGTTGTGTCAAGACAACTGATATACCCTCTTTTCCTCCAAAGGCATAAAGGATGAAATCCTTCTCATAATTAGGGTTTATCAGTGTAGGAGCTTGTGCGATAGCCTACTTAATAGATTCAAAACTATCCTTGCCTTCCTTGGACCATGTGAAGGCATCATTCTTCTTTAACATACTTGTGAGGGGTTTTGCTATTGAAGCAAAGCCAGGTATGAATCTCTTCACAGTTGATCTTTCCCAAAAAGCTTTGTAGACCTTTCTTATGACTGGGGAGAGGAAGAGCAAGAATGGCACTTGTTCTTTCTAGATCAATAGCCAATCCTTCTTTGGAAACCACATGTCCCAATAATTTTCCTTATGGAATAGCAAATACACACTTTTTAGGATTCAATGATATCCTAAATTCTCTGTATCTTTTAAAGACTTTTCTTAAATGACCCAAATGGTTGA
The DNA here is from genome assembly GCA_027924645.1 of Cunninghamia lanceolata. NCBI lineage: Eukaryota > Viridiplantae > Streptophyta > Pinopsida > Cupressales > Cupressaceae > Cunninghamia > Cunninghamia lanceolata. Next base: position 4,107,596 of record BSBN01000061.1, on the reverse strand, counting down.
CTGCATGCTTGGAATAAATAGTTAAAACATCAAGATACACTAAAATAATATCATTGATCAGCCCTTTGAAGGCCAAATCCATTGCTCTCTAAAAAGTGGCTCCAGTGTTTGTCAATCCAAAAGGCATCTTTTGATAAGCCAAGGTACCCCATTTGGTGGTAAAGGTTTTCATGTACTAGTCTGATTCTTTTACAAGAATCTGATTGTAGCCTGAGTAGCCATCTAGGAGTCAAAACCTTTCAGCAACTGCTACTATTTGTAAAATCTTTTCCATGGAAGGGAGTTGGTAGTGATCCTTAAGTGAGGCTTTGTTCAAGTCTCTAAAGTCTGCACATAATCTGATGTCCCCATTCTTCTTCTTAACTAGAACTATGTTGGCTACCCAAGAGGAATGTTTGATAGGATAAATGATTTTAGCCTCTATAAGCTTGGATAGCTCTTTCCCCATTAATGGTTCAATTTTTGGATTGATAGGTCTTTGCTTCTAGCAGACTGGTTTGGCATTAGGGTCTAGATCAATAGTATGTTGGACTAAACTAGGATCAAAGCATTTCAGATCTCTATAATCCCAAGATATTAGATCATCAAATTCATTACAAAGCTCAATGAAACCTTGCCTCTTGGCTTGATCACATACCTTGTCATGTTTTAAGAATCTGCCCTATGTAATATCCACTTCTTCATAGTCCTATTTTTTGACTGTCATATTCAATTTTTCTTTCTTTTACTGATTGTCAGCACTAAATATGCTTTCTAAAGTGATCAGCCCTCTAGGCAACCTGTTGGTCTTTAGTTGGATCACCTAGTCACTGTATTGTTCTTGCAATACTGATTGATTTTTGGTGGTAAACTCTACCTCATCTTGCAAGAAATTCACAATCTGCTGGTCATTTTCAAAGACTTGTTAGCTTATCACATTATCAAGCATAGAAAGCCTTATAATAATCTTTACATGCTGATCTAAAACTTGCCTGACATTCTAAGGAATATCAAACTGGGCACCAACCGTAGCCAATTTATCAACATCCTTATTTCTCTGTCTAGGGACTATCTGAATATTGAAGGCATCAAATTCTTCAATCAGGTCCCAGACCCTATGTTTGTATGACTTTAGCAAGTCATTCTTTGAAGCACTTAGTTTTCTAATTTGGTGGACAACCAGTTCACTATCACCAAATACTTGTAAATTTTTTATTCCTCTCTTTTGAGCCATCTGTATGCCTTGAATCAAGGCTTCATACTCAGCTACATTGTCAGTACAACTAAACTGTAATCTAAATGAAGAGAAATAACTTTCCTTTTAGGGTGAAAGTAGTACAACCCCAGCACCTGCTCCATTTTTGCTTCTAGAGCTATCAAAATACATCTGCCATATCCCACTTGGGTTTGATTTTTCCTTTTCAATGTTGGGGATAATGGCATCCTCCTCATGGATATAATAATTGCCCAACCTTGTTTCTTCTATGTGATCAGGGGTGTCAAACTAAAAACAATTAGCCCATTCATCTAGCAATATATCAGGTATCTCATCCACAGTTGTGGTGGCTTCATGCATGATGCTATCATCCTCTTTTGACTCATGTATTGTGTAATTCATGTTGTTTGGGTTAGGAGAGTAGGGTACTATATGGTCATTTGCAATAGGCTCAACCCTAATGGTCACTTTGGTGCCATATCTAGTTCTAAACAACATGTGGGACCAATCAGAAGATAAATACCCACCTATTTTAGCAGTGAAATCCCTAGATAAGCATATGCCGAAGTATGCAGGGAGATCTATGACCGAGATATCTTGTGAAATAGAGCAACCAAGACATGCATGTAGAGTGAGTTCCAAACCTTTAATAACTCCTACTATCTTGACATTAGTACCATCTAATTGAACTACACCCTTGTTCACAGGCTCATACTCTATACCCAAACTATCAGCGATATTTTTAGGCATGACAGAGGTACCTGTCCCAGAATGTATCATATAGTTATGCAACAATTTATCACCTATGATTAGGGAAACATAAAATGGAGGGGGCTTACTAGTTTTCCTTGTACTTACTTCCTCCTTGGGCTGACATAGGTTTGTTGGGCTAGTTGTCCTTTCTTTTGTTGTTTCTGCAGTGGGCTGAATAAATTTTGTTAGCGCCTCTTGAAGAAGATTCCTTTGAACTAGGATTAACAAAGCATCCCACATACTAACACTTAGATTTGTCTTCTTCATCTGATCCACTATACTAAAGGGTACTTGATTGGCCTTTTGTGAAATTTTTGTGATGGTTGGATCACTTTTTGGCTGCTGACTAGATTGGGGCTATGTTGTTGAAACTATATCTACCTTTTCAACTATCTGATTTGTTTTCCTTGAAGGAACCTCAGGCATTTTGTCTTTAGTTGTAACTGTTGGAGACACTTTGGGTATAGGTGCATGACCAACTGAAGGTCCTAATGTATCTTTAGTAGCTCTCCTCTTTTCCCTTGCATTAAATGCTATAGGGTCAACGCCTTGATTGACACCACAATATTCATCAAGGGTTTAGTTCATCAAGGTAGAATTATGTTGCATTTGTTCTTGACCTACAACCATTCCTTGATCAATGCTAACTTGCTGCTCTGAAATTATTGGTTGCTCTTGCACTGTCATAGCATGACTAAATTGTCCACTTTGGCACAAGTTTTAGTCATGTGATTGATTGCAAGGATAACACCAATCACTGTCCTTGGCTAGGTTGTTATGAATTGGCACAAGGGGCCCTGAGGTGCTTGCTACATTAGGGTTAATAGTATTTAATGATATGATATAACTAGGTTGCCCTTGCCTTGGCCTGTCTTGTTGATAACTCTGATTGAAGGGTTGATATGTCTAGTTGGAGGGATGATAAGGCCTATTTGATTGTGCATTCTATCTCCTTTCCAGTGCCAATTGATTAGTCAACATCCTTATCTTGGCATCTTTATCTTCTGGTAGTTCAACTGAAGGTGTGATTAGAGGAGCAATAGAAGAGATAGTAGGAATTGGTGCCACAACAGGCTGGATAATAGGGGCCTCTGGAAATAGAGGCATTGTTGGTCTTGGAGAAATCATTCATGCCTGAATTAGGCAATTTTCTACCCTTATGGTTGTATCATAAGCATCATGTAATACAATCCCACCGATGGACTAAATCATGACAACAATATTTGGATTCAAAGACCTTAAGTAGTAGATAAATGTTGTGTTTGGAGAGGGTTTCACTAACAAGGGGATTCTATCTCATGTCTTCTAGAATATATAGTTGAAATCCACCATATATTCATGTGGAGCTCTCTTGATTGTAGCTAATTGTTCCATAAGTGACAAATGTTCACTCTTGTCTTCAAAGCGTTGGCACAATTTAGTGCCCAAATCAGCCCAGTTATGTATAGAGTTGGCTTGAAGACCCCTATACCACTATAAGGCCTTTCCATTGAATGAAGAAGCTAGCAATCTCATAGCAACATTATCAGTAGTGACATTGTGGATAGAGCAGACACTAGCAACATCTTGAATGTGCTCAACAAGAGTAGTAGAGTCTTCACCAGTAAAGAATGAGAGAGTCTTTAAGGTTGAGGTAGGGATGTCATCATACTATGCTAGGTCTAGAGGCCTACCCCCATTAAAAGCAACAAATGGAAGATTTCTAGCCATATTAGGGATATTTAGGTTGATTATAGGTATGCGTAGGGTTCTTCTTGAATACTGAAACCTAACCTGAGAATTGAATGGAGGAGGAGTAGAATGAAGTCTTGAATGGTATGAATTATTACTTCTACTCACCCTCACAGGGGATCTAGACAGTCTACTTCTTCTTTTTCCATCAACAAAAGAGAGTTCTATGAATTGGAAGTTACCTCTAGAAGATGACCTTGTCTGCACTCTAGGCATGAAATGTTGAATTGTTGTGTAGGAACTGGATCACCAGAGTCGCTAGGTGCCTTATGATTTCTTTCACAGTGGCAAATGAACCAAGAACAACACCAAAATCCTTAGTCCAACTCTCACTTAGAGAAGAGGGTCCCATCGGGCATGCTAGAAACTATTGTCACATAGAATTGCACCTAGCTTGGAGAGAGTCTAAGCATTCTAATGACACAATGGGAATGATCTCAAGGTGTGGGACCTTGCAAGTTGAGATCAAACCTCCAAAGAAGGTTGGTTCCTCATTCTAATCCTAATTCTTAGATAAAACTATCTAAACCTAGTGTTGATATTGCAGGGGAAGGGGGTTAAGAAGAAATTGAATGGAAATAAAGGTGATGCACCAGATTTAATGAGTGGTAGTAAGCTCGGAAGAGACACAACAATGATCTTAATCATAAAAGAAGGTTCACACAGACTTATAGGACTAATTGAGGCTTTCAGATGAAGACCTAACCTATAAAGGAGCTATTTTACTCACAGAATAGATCATAGTTTCAAGTAAAACATAGAAATCAGAGCACAAGAGGCAAAATATTGCTAATATATTAATCATGAAGGCCAAAACTATAACAATGAAAAATAACTTTTAGTAGGAAAAGACACAGTATAGCCAATTACATTCATGGGTGGATTAACTAGAAGACAACAGAGGCCAAGCTACATGCACAGTGAGTAAAATTCTGATAATCTTGCAATTGCACTAAGAGGTCTGACTACAAATAATTTAGCAGCATAATAGCCCATAAATTACTAACTCCCCTTTTTACTAAAGATTACAATACTTTTTATATCAAATTCTTGTGTAGAGGGCATTGAGATAGGTCCATGGGATCTAAGATCACTAATGCTACCATTAATGCAGAGTCAAGAACAAATGATGATGGGGATAGAACCCATGCCTCTGGTAGACCTACAACACTAGGAATAGTTGTCTGTATGCAAGAGAGGATAGAGCATTAAAGAAGAGAGCCCAAAAGTCATCACCAACCACTGAATAGTCTGCCACTGAGCCACTGAAGTCCCTTTGCACTAAAGAACTGTGCCATCCTTCATGAATTTCATCTGCAGAGCTCACCAACTTGAATCAATGCAAAATATCTGCCTCTACAACACTTCAAGTCAGTCACTGAGATGTCTTGTTAGCCGAGCCTGCATATCCTTCCTCAATCGACAACTATCCTAATATCTAGATGTGCACATTCATATCAAGATCATGATTTCTGAATCATTATTTTGAAGGTACAGATATTCCTTGAAAAGCCCACGAAATGAAAGAGGAAATTCTAAGCAATTTTGCCTTTTAGATCATGTATAAATTCCTTAGGATGAAGAAGATATCCACGGTCAAAGTTACAGTCAACGGGTATATGGATATCATGAATATCCCAAGTTCAGGTCTACACATTCACAAATATCTAGATGATATAGCCCAACCGCACACAATAGTCTTCATATCCTGATATCTGGATATGCACCTACCAAATTTACCTTCGCAATATGGAGAAGCCATCATCTACATGGATATCTGATGTCAAGCTATTAACTTGATATCTAGATATTAACTTAATATCTGGATGCCACTTTATGCACCACCCTTTGAATATCTTGATGATGCCATCGGCATGAAGATCTTTATTGAAGAGGGGATTTGGATGACATCATTAGGATATTAGCTGTAAGATAATATACCGGAGGTGGAATGTCCAGATGACATCATCATCATATGCACTTCTTTGGGGGGGACTTGATGACGTCATCAAGACATTGGCAAGGTCATGGATATTGAATAAGATCCAGACATTAGTTAAGATCCGGATGTTAAGAAAACATCTGGATATTAACTAAGATCCGCATATCAGGAAAGCATTCAGATCTTAACTAAGATCTAGGATATTAAGATATCATCTAAATCTTAAACTAAGATCCAGATATCTAGACATTAGATATCCATATAAAAGACCAAGTATAAAGGTAGAAAATATTTGTGAAGGAAGACATTGAAGGCAAAAGGTTTCTGGGTTTTTCTAGATTTTTCTAGGTTTTTTGCAAGTATTTTCCAGACGAGATTTCAGGAATTTCTGCAAGGCAGAGCATGAGGATTTGAAGAATTTAAGGATTGCAAGGCCATATTCCAAGGGATATCTAGGAGATTTTCAAGGTGAACTATTTGACTCTGGATAGAGGAAAATGGGTCAATAAGATCCAAGAATACCGAACAATGTTCCTTCCCTTGGGAAGAAATGAAACCATCTGAAGATGTAGGATATCTTCCCATGCGAGAAGATGTATGTATGATCTTGAACCATACTAAATATGATCCAAGTATGATGATGCTCATGTGGATGCCTTTGAAGAGTGCTCAGGTGTCCCCATGTCGATGTTGAAGGATGTCATAATCAAATCAATTACATGACCAATAGATGAGCATGATGACAATCCAAAACCATGTGTAGGACAGTGTAGAACACAAATATCCAAAGATGATAATGTTGATGTAGCTTCATTGAAACTGTCATCAAAGAGAACACAGATTTTCTCAATGTGTGCTTCCATGTTAGCAATGCGAGACTCTACAAATAGACAAGTGATGTTAGATAGAAATCTATCCCAATCAACAATGCTAGGAAGACTGATATCTTGTTGCAAAGAAGCACCAGAAGCTTTCAAAGAATTGATTCCAGAATCTGATGAAGCAATAGTATGAGTGATGACTTCTTCTATGTCAATGGAACATTTTGTTTCTGTATCATGATTAGGGATGTGAGTTGTGATCAAAGTAGAATCATGTGGGAATGGAGAAACATTGGAGTCTCCATATATCTCCCAAATTTTAATCCATAATGTACGTGGACAATCACTATCTATAATGGAATACAAAGAATCATCTAGAATATGTAAACCAATCAATCCAACAATGTTATCACGATGATTAAACCACTTAGCCTTCTAAGATTGTTGACCAGGTCCAGGGATAAGTCCATATAGATAGGGTATGAGATTATGAAACCTGAGATGTTTCAGGATACCTTCACACTAGGACTTATAGTTTCCCATTTGTAGGTTGATTGTAATAGAAGAGTCAGTTTGATATCCCATGATTAGAACAAGTTAATTCCTTTAGACAAAAGAAAGTTGACACATTAGGCAACCCCCTAGATTTAGGTGACCCCCCAATTTTGGCACTTTATAACTTAGTGCATTTTACAATGCAAATAGATCCAATAGGTGGGAAATGTCAAAACATTAACTTTTGCAAAAAAAATGGTGCTTAATTTCGAGCTATCGAGCAAAAGTTATTACAAAATTAATTTCTCATAAATGACCTAGTTTAATGCATTTGCACTGAAAAGCAAAAAAAGGTCTATGGCAAGAGGTAGCCTAGCTTTCCAACCACTCATTGGAGTTGACAAAGATTGAAGAGTACAATGGTCTAATTATGAGGGGGTATTGGCCTCTTGCCAAACCAGACCTCCCCCTTCGTCTTCGTCACTTGAAAATACAAGGGGTTTTTAAAAAAATGCTCATGGATGAGAAAAATCCTAGTCATCAAACCACTCGTTGGAGTCAGCAAAGAAAGAAGATTACAATAGTTTTATACATGAGGGGGAATTGGCCTCCAGCCAACCTGGGCCTCACCCTTCATCTTCGTCAGGTGAAGATACAAGGTTTTAAAAGTTCCATTAACTTTCACAAAAGGCAATTTGCTCAATTTAAAACTCCCCTTAAGAGTTGCATTTGATATTTTTTAGTGCATAGAGACAAACATATTGCCTATTCGAATAATAAAATAAATTTTCTAAACACCTTTACTTATTTTGCCTTGTCAATAAATAAAACATAATAAATTGCAAATTAAAAAAATATCTCAAGCCCAAAAAGAGAGGGCGAATGGTCAAACACAAAAGTAGGGCAACATATTTTGAAGGGGGCAAAGGGTTTTTCAATGCCCAAAATTAGGGCTAGAGGCTTGCAGGTAGTTTCAAACAGGCCATATGATTCCAAACAATGGTGAGTCTATTGTGGATTTTGCCTGCAAATAGGAAGAGCCCCTTGTCATCATAGATACAGAGACTTCCTACCATTACAAATTTAGAGAAATACTTGCAATAGACATGAATTTGCATATGTAAACAAGGGAAATCCTTAGCAGTCATCTCAAAATGGCTAGCCTCCCTTCCATTCACCCGACCTTCTGTACCTCCTCTACTCCGGTAGAGTGTGAGGGCATGTAGGTTGTGTAAGGGGGAAAAATAGGTTATTCAAATTAATGAAAAATGAAACCCAAACATCTACAAAATATGAGGATAAAAGGAAGATTAAAAACAATGAAAAACAATGGTACCTTCACCTTTTACCTTTCGCCTTCTGTAGCTCACCTATCTCTCTTTGATCTTGATAATAAAAGCCCTCAGAAGCTTTTGCTTGCTTGCTTGTTTGAAGATGACAAAGAGTGAATGGCTGTGATACTTGTGTATTTGAAGATGAGCTTCAAATACAGAAATGGATTATGAATGAGGATGCTCAAATGGGAGTAGGGGTGCTAAAGGCGCGCTTGTATTCCTGCAGCGTAAGTTTGCACAAATGAGAGATATGAAATGAAGAGAAGAAGGTTGTATTTATAGAAGAGAGTGAGGGAAGATCAATGGTTGAGAAGAAAAGAAGGAATCAACGGAGGAGGCTTGTTGAGGAACGTGCATCCAATAGAAGAAGGACACATGTCATTCCAAAAGCAGTTTAGTTGAGTTAACTCCTCTCTTGATGAGGATAAGATTTGATTTTCTTAAATTAGAATTTATTTTTCTAATTTAAGAGAGGATTTGCTTTCGAAGATGCTTTAAAAGTGATTTTGCTTTTGTAACTCAAAGTTTTGCTTTTGTGTGACAAGAGGAAAGTTATTTTTGGAAGATAAGAATAATTTTTTGAAGAGATAAGAAAGCATAATTAAATAAAAGATTTATTTAATTATTTTTGTGGATATTTGAGAAGAATAAATAAAATATAGAAATATATTTTATTTTGTGAAGATTTTAGATTTTAAATAAAATTTGCATTTTATTTAAATTTGGAAGAATAAAAGATTTTAATTAAATAATTGAAATTATTTAATTATTTAGAAGAATGAAGTTAGTGTACGTGATTTTAATTAATTAAATAAATGTGTTTATTTAATTAAATGAGAGGAAGTGAATCGAATAATTAAATAAATGTATTTATTTATTGATAGTAGAATGTGACTGATGAAATAAATATTTAAAATATTTATTTAAGTAGAGTCATGCCAATTTTAGGTGTATACATTTTTCCCCTCTTTGATGCAATGTGTTTTATCATGTTGTTTCAAAGAATAAGAATTTTTTACAGTGATACATGCCCCAGTTTGCCCCTGGTACAAGTTTAACGACAGGATGCCCCCTCGGGAAATTGGACGGGAAGAAGACAGAAGGGTGTGAGACAGACAATCTCACGAAAAAGAAAGTGAAGAATCAGAGAGGGCAGAGAAAAACGAGATATGGTTCAGAGAAAATGACATGGGAAGTAGCCATAGGGTCATGCAGTCAGGTATGGGTCATTTGCTATATATAGGAGCTAGGTCCACACTTTTATTCATTTGTACACTTGTCCATAGTTGATTTGTCCTCTAGAGAGTTTAGGAGAGCATGGCAGCCAGAGAGTTGGATATTCCGCGCGAAGAGCATCGGTTTGAGAGGATTCGACTATTCGATCGACCAACAAAGGTAGGACCCCCCATATGTGTTTCTTCAAATCTTGACAAAAGTCAATTTTTATGCGTATTAATGGCTAGGGAATCCAACTGAGACAGATGCGCAAAAACACCCGTTTTGCGCATATGCGCGCCGAAATGGCGCATGCGTTGCGAAAGGGCGCATTTACATTGCGAAGTAGTGCATGTGTTCCTTTTGCTCATTTGAGTCATGAATGTGCGCATTTGTTACTATTGCACATTTGAGTTGCTAAGTGGCACATGCATCCAGAAATTGCACATATGTGTTTTGAATGGGTGCATATGCTAGTGTTGCGCATGTGATCCCCGAAATGGCGCATTTGCTTGGAAATTGCGCATTTGATATGGGAAGTGGCGCATGTGCCAGAATGGCGCATACGCGTCAGAAAGTGGTACATTTAGAGTGAATTGGTACTTTTGGTATGAAACAGCGCATTTGCCACCTAAATTGGCACATTTGCACTTAGGAAAATCAGTTGACTTAACAAAATTAACCCAATTGGCATCCAGATCGATGCGTCAATTGATTAGCGATCTCTGAGATTACCGAGAATCTAGTCGAGAGATGATATGCTATTTTGAATAATTTGATATGTTAAGCCAATGATAGGATAGCTTGATTACTTTGAGTAGGTCTGATATGGATATGGATTTTTCTGACGGTATGCGTTACTTGGTTGCAGGAGGATATTCGGGACATTCTTACATCGTGTGAGCAGTTTTCGTTGCCATTATTGCAGTGATATATGCTAACTGAGCTGGAGCGGGAGGCTCTATGTGCTTTGGGTTTGTATCATGTGCTCTTCATGCCTGAGGTTCGTATGAACCGAGCGATGGTGACCACAGCCATGGAGCGATTCCACAACGAGGATGGGACCTTCCATCTTCTGACGAGAGAGATGGCCATTACTTTGGAGGATGTCTATCGGATTCTGCACCTCCCTATTTAGGGAGAGTTGGTTGAGTATGAGTCACAGTGTGATGCTGGGCTGGAGGAGTGCAGGCATGTGTTTGATGATCCAGAGTTGGCGGGGGAGGAGATCTTGTGGCAGGACATGCATGACTGTTATGACTACTTCTCGGGCATAGTGGCTGGACTGAGCAGTGGCGTAGTATGCCCCGATAGGAGAGTGCACGGCTTCCCTATTGGCTGGGGACGGGTGCTGGAGAGTATGATCACAGACAGGACCCGGTATGCTTGGGATGTGTGCATGCTTGCACACCTATACAGAGATATACATCAGGTAGTGTACCACTGAGGCTCTAGTTTATCAGTAGGCTCGTCTCTCTTACAGTTTTGGTTGTGGGAGCACATTGCTATCACACGGCCGATATGTGTTTTTCACAGGCAGAGGGATGAGCCCTATAGCTACGACTATGCAGGTGTGATTTCCCAGCACAGGCTAGGGAAGCTTGAGTATTGGAGGCATGCCTTTGATGGACTAGATGCAGTTGTTTGGTGGCCGTATATTGACTGCAAGGTGTGGGACGACGAGGCAGATGAGTTGCCTTATTGCTTCCAGATGAGGTGGCTTATTGGTAGGACTCGACACATTTTGGAGTGACAAATTGTCAGTCGAGTTTAGAGATAGTTTGGCCATGCACAAGGCAGACCGCAGAGTGAGGCACGCTTTGCCAGGACTCACGCAGAGAGGTATAGGTGGGGTCCTGTGGCATCTTATGAGGAGGCATTAGCTGATTTCCAGCAGATTCCCTATGCAGCCTAGTCGATGAGGAGAGACATAGTAGATGCTGGCATGACGCCAGACTATGAGGAGTGGTTCGCGGTGCACGCATTTCTGAGGTACTCAAGGCCAGGAGAGTTAGCTCCTCGTATAGATGAGGGTGATTCAGACGGTGTGGGTGCAGCTGGCAGGGGGAGGGGAGGACGGAGGAGGAGGAGGAGAGATCATGGAGATGATGGGAGAGCGAGACAGAGGCAGAGGGTCGAAGAGGGGCTTGTGGGCCAGTAGGCAGTTAGGCAGGCACAGGTACAGGGGCCAATTCAGCCAAAGGTAGCACAGAGACAGATGCCGCTGCCGCAGTAGGTGGCACAGCCGATACAGGGACAGGTGCTAGCACAGTAGGTGGCATAGGTAGAGTAGGTTCCATAGCCTGATGTGCATCAGCAGGTTATGGTCTCGTTGCAGAGCCAGATTAGGTAGCTGAGGGCTCATCTGAGAGTTGCAGAGTCACGGAGAGAGTCAGATGCGACTCAGATATCTAAGTTGACGAGGGAGAGAGATGCAGCCTTAGCTAGCATGTGGGCTATGAGGTCAGAGAGAGATGCAGCCATGATGGCCATGGGCACAAATGGGACTTCCAGTTTTTTGATTTCACAGGTGCAGCAGGCACAGGCACAAGTGGTCTAGGTGCAGGGTGAGCTTACTAGAGTTCAAGCACAGGCTCAGTACTATAGAGGTTTATATCATAGAGCTGTGTTAGTGGAGCATCGTGCCCCTAGCTTCAGGAGCTAGTCAGAGGCATTCCAACGGGCAGGTGGTTCTCGGTCTATAGGCTTAGTGAGGGGTCCCCAGCAGTCAGGGGGAGGCAGAGGAGAGGCCAGTGCAGGGAGTAGTATTCCACAGCAGCAGAGTTAGTCAGACCCAGATACTTGTACCACTTTTTGATTGTATCAGAGCACATTTGCGATAGAGGGCTAAGATAGCCGATATATGTACTTTTATTCTGAGACATGTATCACCATTTGTTGTATACATTTATGACATGACTCTGAGACAGAGATTGTGATATATTGTACATTTGGTCATGTGTTTTGATGTTTTATGTGATGATGTTTTTGTTTCCTGATCTATATGCATGGGCTATATATATGATTCATACTAAATGAATGATTTTGATTTAGGCCAATGCTAATGTGCATGGATATGATTATGCAGTTCTATATGTATGTGACCTATGTTTTTGATTTTCTTTGGATATGATATATGGATGCACATATGTGTGGATAACCTAATGTATGTATGTAAAATGATTTAATGTGCTTATGTATGCAGATGATTTAATCATGTAAATGACTACCTCATTGGATGTGATATGCAATCTATACTATGTTTTTGAGATGTCCAAATGTACTGAATCGACACAGGTGATGACGTAGAAGGAAGAAGAGATGAAGAAATACTAACTTTCATTTGATATACTACAGGATTGATTTATGGCATGGATGATATGGATTTGCTAGATATGGGACGGATACGGATGTGGATTTGTCATCTTTGCAAGACTTTTTGCTTTCATCATTGGGCACTTTTTGGTATTTTTTGCTTTTTGAAATGTTGTAAGAAAACACAAGCATCTAGGTATAATTAGAGTGAGATGACCTTAGTACGTCTTACATGGATTTTGATATAGCAAGTTGATACAAGCATCTAGTCAAACTTGAATCTAGATGACCTGAGTACCTCTTGCATTTTAACAGACAAAGATTGCCCCGTTTCATGTTTAGACCTCGAAGTCCTCGATGATCTTTTGCTGATCATGTCGTTAGATGAAATTTGTCACATTACTAAGGTTTAATCCACAAGCAGCAGTCAAAGAAAACAATTATGCCCCCATCATAGCATCTCTAGCTTTTGGCATCCTTGAGTAGCATAGGAAGACATAATGACAAAAATTTAAGACCTTGTAAATTAACTTGTTGACAAAACTTCTTTGTATTAGATGTGTCTTTTGCCATAATTGATACAGAATCATTTTGAGTTTTTTGATACGATGCTGCATTTTGTTTCAGGCCCGTGGCCTTCGCTTCAGGCTAGCGACCTTCAACCACTTTACCTACATTCAAACAAAACAACAACTATCTCCAAAACAAAATACAGAACAAAAGAATAAAACCTCTACCAAATCAAATGTGACCATGCAATCTATGAAGACATTTGAAGCTAATCAACAAATGTTAAAATGGCAGTTTTGAAGCTGTGAGTATAGATCAAGGATGGTTGTATTGATTGCTACCACAAACTATCAGACCTGATGAAGAGGTGAAGCCACAACCAGTTTTGGATAAGAGAGCATGCCAATGAAAAAAGATGATTTTTTTGGAAAAGAGCCATCTAGCTACCATGACCTCCAAGCTTGCTAACTACAACTGTTGTAATGGCTAAAAAAAGAGACTTTCCTCCACACCACGTCCTTCTATCTGAATGAAGGCTTGTAGACTAGATAGCCATGACTTTTTAGAGAAATATTAACCTTAGGATGTGTAGCAACGTGCTTCAAAAAGTGAGCCATAGAGCCATTGATGCCTCTACCAAAGAAGTTCAACCAAAACAAACACAACAGAGAGCTAAACAAAATTATTTCTAAAAAATGAAACTTACTGACTCATTTCTATCTCCTCCCACTCTAATACCATGTAGAACTTAGCAAGAAATAAAAGATACAAAACAAGCACAACAATGTTGCAAATAACATAGCGATGAAATGCATGAAGTCCACCATATAGATTGGAGAGAAAAAGTACATATATAGGTGAGCAAAGGTAGTTAGTGGTTGAGGAAAAGACTCCTATAAACTAGCATGAGTGGCTAGTTTAGTGGAAGACTTAATGACCCCTCAACTAACCTCTTAACAACCTTGACATGTGTCAAGATTGTGTAAGGGCACACCTAAGTAGGCTTATGCCTAAGTGTATAATATATATGAAATATATATACACTAACACCATATACCTCAAATAAATAGTCCATAAAGCTGCATTTGAGATTCTAAAAGAGTGGAACTCACTCAATCCTATCATTGTACAACAATCTTCATATTTTGCAATGTTAGCTTCTTCTATCAACCAAAAAAATCTACAAATTGTAGACTTACCTTCATTACCTAGACCCATTATAGAGTTTCACCATTCGATGATGGATGTTGCATTTGTCAAATTTGCATTGTCTTTGTACTTCAACTCTTCCCATGCTAAGGTTCTTTTAATACATGCTCTGGCACCAGCATGCTCACCTTTTCCATGCCCAACCTCAAATAAATTCTATATATGTTGAACATCACTGAATATATGCATTGTACTCAACCAATAGAACATTATTGAATTCTTAAGTTGTGATGCATAATTATCTAACCATATAATATGTTGATCAAACATGATGCTTCTTCTACTCAAATGACCATAGAACATCTAAAAGAAACCTTACAAAAACTCTCAAGAATGTGTATGATCATGACTAATATAAAAATGCTACTCCCTCATTATCTTTCTATCTTCCTCTGTACTATTAGGTGCATGAATGAATGCTATATGCACAAATATAGCCTGAGTGGAGTTGTAGTACTGTGATTGAATCTCATTATGTGGTTGTAGTGTATAATTCTTTGCAAAGTCTACAATTGACATGATCGTACAAAGAGGAAATGTGTCCTTGCATAACTTGAATTGCAAGTCCAACCATCAAGCTCTGTGTGTATGCCTTGCATACTCATAAACTATATTTCATCAAAAAATAGCCATAAATGCAGATACTAGTATTTCTTCACTCACCAATTCACACCTTTTTGCTTCCTTACAATCTTTTAGACTGTATGCCACTATCTTATGTTTCCCAAAATTTACTAATTCATATCCAATTGCATGTGCATTCTCCACGTGTACACAAGTTCTCAAGCATTACAAACCACCGCAACTATCAAATGTTCCATCCAAACATGATGTATTATAAAACATTTGTCCATCTACTATTTTATAAAAAAATCTTGAAATGAAATCTCTTGCCAATTTAGGTGGAGCCTCTATCATACACTCCTGCAAAACATCATTAGTATGCAAAAATATACATATTTGTTGATAAACATCATAATGCATAGAAAATTCCATGTGAACTCTATAACAACAAGTTGTGTGTGTGTGTGTGATTTATTTTTCACATAAAAAGGTTTTTCCATTTCAAAATACCTTTGACTAATTTGAATTTGAGGATAAGTAGCTACAAATTTGAAGAAAATTTGTGTTTGAGTCATATCTAAAAAATGCTTCGGATGTGGCTCACAGTTTTGACAACCAATTCTCCATCTTACAACATCCCTTTATTAGGAGATACTCTTGTGTTATTTCTCCAAAACTCCTCAATTAGGGATTTTAATGATTCAACTATGGCTTTATCTTTCTATGGGAGTCTACAGAAAAATGCTCATAGTTCATTGCTATTCGAGTGCTCAATTCTTTCATGCCTCCCAATGGATTTCATCAATGTTTTTCTATTTATCTTTAGTGCTTGACTTTTTTTTTATCAGGAGAGATTTATTTGTTTGATTGCTCATAATAATTCATGTAATGACACATCGTGTAGCATTACTATCTTTGGTGCGTGAGGTGGAACCAATGCTTTGATATGCATTGATTAGATTTCTTACAATAGATTTTTCACTATTACCACTTGATGTTCTTAGGCCAAGAATCTTCATGATTAGCCTCATTCACTCTCTTTTCTTTGCATTCTCAACTTCACACTCCTTTTGTGTTAGAGTTTTTGGTCATTTGTTTGGCATTGTATTGAATTCTATATCAATCTAAAACAATGGTCAAAAGAATACAAAAAATATCTAATAATTTATCAAGTTATAATACAAAAGATGCACAATTACAATGTTTTTTATCAATGTAAGACAAAAAACTAGTTAATTTATTCAATCAAGTGTTACAAGCCCTCAAAACATGAAAAAAAAAAATTTCTAATATCAAATTTAAATTTAAACCATGTAATTGGAATCTTGTATATCGAAACAAGAACAAAAAGTGCCCCAATTTTGTCAACTAATGATGGGAGAACCTCAAAAGCATCAAAAATCTCTTTCAATGTTAGAAAAAGCATAGAACGGGGAATAAAACAGAGCATGTGCATGAAAAATCACATGATATGCCCTTTTTCAGGTTATTAGTCATCATTTTAGCTAGTTTAAAACGTGCTCACTTTATAATGCAAGCACGTTTTAAACTAGCTAAAATGCTGACTAGCATCCTCTCAAGTCTACTCTTTCACAAACTCTCTCTCTTTCCCTTTCAGAAAACTATGAAGGTTTTGTAGAGGAACTACTTTCTATGTTTCATGGGTTATAGTGGTTTTGGGTAAGCATTAATAGATAGCATAGAACTACTTGTGTGACCCCAAGAGGCACATTAGCCTTTATGGACCAACTCATTGGCACAAGCTAAGAAGTCATGGATGGGGAAACCTATATAGTATCCAGAGTGATGTTTGTCTTAGAAACCAATGAGATAGAAAGGGGCTCGATAAGGGACAAATTTTGATGCAACAATGAGATACTAATCCATTCAAATCTGCAACACAAAACTTCAACAAGCCTATGCAAGAAGGTTGAAAATAAAATATTACAACAAAGATATGAAGAGAAATCAGCCCACAATCTTTTATTCAAATCTGAAAATGCATTACAAAATAAGGAAACTTGTGAGCTTCTGAGAATTACACATCCAACATCTGCAACAAATATTTTTCTCCACCTCTAGATTTATTCCCCAATATCTGGGTCTCTCCTCAATTTTCTTCTCCCAACTCCAATAAAAACCTGTCACTTATTCCTTTCACTGTACCCTCATTTTTCAAAATTTTCTAAATCAGTTTCTGGGTTTCATGTCTCTCCTTCCCAGATTTCCAGAATATTTTTAATTTATTAATTTCAATAAGATATGAGAAAGTTATGCTCATTTTACTGAGACTGAATCTCATAATTATGACCCCCCTTCTTGGAGTTACAAATTTTGGAATTTAATAAAATAAAATTTTGGGAGTTAGGTCCACCAACCTGGGCCATAAAGACCACTTACAAGATTCCTTAAACTATGATGGTTACAATAATAAGTTCCATTAATTCCATGATTCTTGGCAGCCCCATTTATGACAGAATCAACCCCACTTATGACAAAAATTAGCCCCCACTAAAATAAAATTTAATGCCTTTGCCTAGGAAAGATATTCTCTACTATTTGAGGCATTTATAAATTACCAGGGTATTTTTTCACAAAAATTACATTTACCAATATGCCCAATGAAAATTATATTTGTTGCAAATTAAAATATTATTTCCCAAGCCCATAAATCTTATTGAAAACAAACAAACATAAATTAAAATATTTTTGGTGATGTAAGATTGATGCAGGAGCATCCAATGGTGTAAGGGCAATCTTGCATCAACCAAAAAGAAGTTAATTCAAAATCATTGTAATTGTTTTCATTTCTTTCCATAATTAGTGTTTTTGGTTCCATAATATCTAGAATAATAATGTAGGACTTTCAGTTTTTCCAAAACTGCTAAAAATAGCGACCTGCCTAATTAGGAAAGTGTACCTGCTATTTTTAGAAAGTTTGCATTTGGGCATGTAACGAAGCAAAAACTTCTAAAAATTTACATAATGCAAATATAAGACCTTTGGCGAAGGAATCAGGAAAAGACCATTTGTGAGCTGAAAGATATTAAAGTTTTTGTTTTCTGAAAAGCCCCTAAAATTTTTTGGAACAAGATATGAGGCACTAAAACTTCCCATAACATCCTAAAAAGTTGATGAAAATCTATTTACAGATTTCTGGCATGATAGTTCACATCGTGAGCTTTTCGGCGCTTAAAATGGTTCGTCAATCGGACACCCAGATCAAAAGTTATGCTTCCCAGAAGTTGACCTACTTTTGGAGGGAATTGCAAATTTCGAAATTCAGCTGGAGACCACCAAAAAGTGGTATTTATGACTATTTTGGGAACCCTGGGCAGTAGTAGAGTTAAGGGGGCTAGTGTAGAGTCAAGAATAGGTGGAAAACAGAAACCCTAACTGATTTGGGGTTACAAAAGGCTGAAGATTCTAGAGTCTTGAGGTTGGGAAAGCTGTAATGTGTTGCAGCCAGTAGAGGATTCATCCTCTGATTGTAATTGAGCTTCTGTAATGTAATGAGTTGCCCAGTTCAATAAAAGAAAGTTCTATTTGATGTGTTCAATATCTGTTATTGTGTGTTTTGTGATTTACCCCCTTCATCAAGTGGTATCAGAGCAAGGTTTCCTGAGTGTGTAGACAGATCGCCGACCGTGAGGCAGTTTGCACCAGGACCTGAGGTTGTGGGTTTGTTGCGGAGACCAAGATGCCTCCATGAAGAAACTATGGTGGGAAGAATGTTTTGACAGAAGAGGGTTTTAGAGCCCTACAAAGGCAAATCGATGCATTGCAAGAGGAGCTACGAAGAGGGTTTGAGCTGAGGATAAGAGAAGAAAATGAAGATGAAGCTGAAGAAGAGCTATCTGAGGAAGAACAAGAAGCTACTGGAGATGCTGCAGAGGTTAGGTTGTTGAGGGCCATTTTGAAGATCAGAAAGAGGCCCAGGATCAAAGTTTCTACATATTCTGGAGATTTGAATCCATAACAACTTATTGATTGGATCAATGACATGGAGGAGTATTTTGAGTATGAAGATGTAGAGGACCCAGATCGGGTTAAGTTTGCAAAAACAAAGTTGAAGGGCCATGCCAATATTTGGTGGAAGGAGGTCCAATTAGAGAGGAATAGAAGAGGAAAAGGAAAGATCACCAGATGGGATCAGATGGTGGAGAAACTGAAGATGTAGTTCATTCCTGTGGACTATGAGATGGAGTTGCTGAAGAAGCTGCAAGGACTAAAGCAAGGTAACAAGTCTGTTAAGGAGTATACAAAAGAGTTTTATAAAATTACTATCAGGACAAGCCATGCAGAGCCCAACAAGGAGAAGGTAGCCCATTACATTAATGGGTTGAGGCTAAATATTCAAGAGGAGTTCAGCATGGTCAGAATGACCACCATAGAAGATGCGTACCAGTTTTCCCTGAAGGTGGAAGAGAAGCTAAATAAAATATTTGACAGCAAGCAAAGGGGAAGAGGTCAAGGTGGAAGGACTGGTAGAAGACCCTATGGGGGCTGAAATGAAGATGCAAAGAAAAGTGAAGAAGCTGGTACCAGTCGAAATCAGAGAGGTGATAATACCTACTGCCCTCATGACTAGAACAATGGTGAGCAAAGAGGAAGATGAAGAGGCAGACCTGGGCAAGGACCTAGAAGAGGAGGTTTCAGAGGAACCTGTTTCCAATGTGGAGAAGAAGGGCATCAAGCATACGAGTGTCCACAACATCAAGGAAGGATGAATGCACATGTGGATGAAGATGCACAGTCTAAGCACTCTAAAGATGCAGAAAGGGGAGAAACCCTAGTTGTTAGAAGAACTTTGTTGAATGAGGAGAAAGAACCCAATCAGAGGAAGAGTTTATTCCGCACAAGGTGCAAATATGAAGGTAAGTGTTGTGATATTATTATTGACAGTGGAAGCACTGATAATCTTGTTTCAGAGGAGATGGTTGACAAGTTGAAGTTGACAAGAAGAAAGCATCCACATCTATATCGGATTGCATAGTTGCAGAAGGACCATAGAGCTTTGGTCAATGAATAGTGTTTAGTGAAGTTCAAGATTGGTGACTACCATGATGAGGTGATGTGTGACATCATACCGATGGATGCATGTCATATGTTATTGGGGAGGCTGTGGCAGTATGATAGGAGCATTGTCCATGATGGTCGTGCAAACACATATTCCCTAACAAAGGATGGAGTTCGTCATAAGTTGAAGCCCTTGAAGGAGGTGGAAGAAAAGGTATGTAGCACTACCAGAATTTGTTTGGTAGATGGTAGGAAATTTTTGGAGGGTATGAAGCATGAGCGTCATTGTTTTGCACTGATTCCTAAGATTAGTTAAGATAAATGTGAAGATGTACTAGTAGAAGTTTCAGATATGTTAGAAGAGTTCCAGGACATTATCTTTGATAATGTACCAGAAGGTTTACCACCAGTAAGGAAGATAAGTCATCAAATGGATTTGATACCAGGAGCCAATTTGCCAAACAAGGCAGCCCACAGAATGACCCCTGTAGAGAATGAAGAGCTGAATAGACAAGTTCAGGAGTTGTTGAGGAAGGGACTGATAAGGGAGAGCCTAAGTCCATGTGCCGTACTTACAGTACTAGCACCAAAGAAAGATGGAGAATGGAGGATGTGTACAGACTCTCGAGCCATCAATAAGATAATGATCAAGTATAGATTTCCATTGCCAAGAATGGATGACATCATGGACTATTTGAGTGGAGCAAAGTACTTCACCAAAATTGACCTGAAGAGTGGGTATCACCAGATCCATATTAGAGAAGGGGATGAATGGAAGATAGCCTTCAAGACAAAGGAAGGTTTGTATGAGTGGTTAGTCATGCCATTTGGGCTAACCAATGCACTGAGCACATTCATGCGGCTCATGAACGAGGTACTAAAAGAATTTTTGGGAAGTTTTGTTATTGTTTATTTGGATGATATTTTGATTTTCAGTAAGACTTGGGATGAGCATTTGATGCATATCAGAAGAGTTCTAGAGAAGCTGAGGGAGGAGAAGCTGCTGATTAATCTGAAGAAATGTAGTTTTGCAAAGAAGGAGTTGGTATACCTAGGATTTGTTGTCTCAGAGGAAGGTCTTAAGATGGACCCAGAAAAAGTAAGGGCTATCATTGAGTGGCCTATGCCAAGGAGTGCAATGGAGGTAAGATCTTTTCATGGTTTGGCAAGTTTTTACAGAAAGTTTATCAAAAAGTTTAGTAGCATTTGTGTACCTCTAACTGAGACAATGAGAGGGGATAGAAAAGAGTTTAGATGGACTAAAGGAGTAGACAAGAGCTTTGATACATTGAAGTAGAAAGTCGTAGAACAACCTGTTTTGGCACTTCCAGATTTCAATAAGGTATTTCAAGTAGATTGTGATGCTAGTGGTAGTGGTATAGGAGCTGTTTTGAGCCAAGAAGGTAAGCCCATTGCCTATTTTAGTGAGAAGCTTAATGATGCCAAGAAAAAGTATTCTGTTTAAGATCAGGAATTTTATACAATAGTTCAGGCTTTGAAGAAATGGAGACATTATCTGCTGCCAGAAGAGTTTGTTTTATATACTGATCATCAAGCTTTGCAGTATCTTAATAGTCAAGGGAAGTTGAACCAAAGGCACTTAAAATGGGTTGAGTTTTTGTAGAGTTATACCTTTGTTTTGAAGCACAGGAGTGGGAAATCCAACAGAGTTACAGATGCCTTGAGCAGAAGGCAAAATTTGTTGACAGAAATGAAGATAGAGGTTGTTGGGTTCAATGAGCTCAAAAGTTTGTATCCTGAAGATCCAGATTTTGTAGAGGCTTGGAAAGCTTGTCTGGAGCCTATTACTTTGGATAGGACAAAATGGTTGGATTTCATAATCCAAGACGGCATGCTGTTTAGAGGAAGCCAGTTGTGCATTCTGAGGAGTTCCATGAGAGAGAACCTGATTAAGGAGAAGCATAGTGGAGGATTGGCTGGACACTTTGGTTGAGATAAGACCATTTCTAGTGTTGGTGAAAATTATTATTGGCCACAGCTGCAACAGGATGTGAGGAAGTTTGTGCAAAGTTGCAAAGTATGTCAGATGGCAAAAGGAACAAGTCGAAATACAAGATTGTATCAACCATTACCTATACCAGAGAAGCCATGGGATGATATTAGTATGGATTTTGTTTTTGGTTTACCAAGGACACAGAGAAGGCATGATTCTATTTTTGTGGTGGTGGATAGATTCTCAAAGATGGTACATTTTATTCCTTGTAAGAAGACTAATGATGCTGTTCATATTGCAGAGTTATTTTTCAGGGAAGTGGTGAGACTACATGGTCTACCAAAGAGCATAGTTTCAGATTGAGATACCAAGTTTGTTGGTTATTTCTGGAGGACATTGTGGAAGAAGTTGAAGACAGTTTTGAAGTTTAGTTCTGTACACCATCCATAGACTGATGGACAAACTGAAGTGGTGAATAGGAATTTGGGTAACCTGCTACGATGCTTAGTAGGAGATAAGCCCAAGGGATAGGATTTGATTTTACCATAGGTAGAATTTGCTTACAACAATTCTGTCAATAGGAGTACTGGTAAATCACCATTCCAGATTGTATATGGCAATAGCCCAAGAAATGCTTCTAAGTTAAGGAAGCTGGACAATGGAGAAAAGAGAAGTGCTGAAGCTGAAGACTTTGCAGAACATCTGAAGAATTTGCATGAAGAGGTGCGAAAGCACATTAATAAAATGAATATTCAGTACAAGGCTAAGGCAGATCAGAAGAGGAGATATAAGGAATTCCAGGTAGGAGATGAAATCATGGTTCACTTGAGAAAAGAAAGGTTCCCAATTGGAACATATAATAAGTTGAAAATGAAGAAATTTGGACCATGCAGAATCCTAAAGAAGCATGATTCAGGAAATGCATATGAGGTAGAGCTGCCGAGTGGGATCAATATTTCCCCTATTTTCAACATTGCTGATTTATCAGAATATCATGAAGGTGGAACAGAGGATGGGTCAACAGAAGTGCAATGGAGTATTCCGGCATCTACTTCAACAGAGGAGATCGAAGAGATTTTGGATAGCCATGTGGGAAGAAGTACTCGGAACAAGCAATATGAAGAATATTTGGTAAAATGGAAAGGAAGGCCTGTTGAAGATTCTTCTTGGTTCTCTAAGGCAGAGGTTGACCATTTGGGTTTTCCTCACACAAACATCTGAGACGTGACAGGGTCACTTCCCAAATTACCCTGGGTGTCTAATGCAGGAGCATCTAATGGTGTAAGGGCAATCTTGCATCACCCAAAAAGAAGTTAATTCAAAATCATTGTAGTTGTTTTCATTTCTTTCCATAATTAGTGTTTTTGGTTTCATAATATCCAAAATAATAATGTAGGACTTTCAGTTTTTCCAAAACTGCTAAAAATAGCAACCTGCCTAATTAGGAAAGTGTACCTGCTATTTTTAGAAAGTTTGCATTTGGGCATGTAACAAAGCAAAAACTTCCAAAAAGTTACATAATGGAAATATAAGACCTTTGGCAAAGGAATTGGGAAAAGACCATTTGTGAACTGAAAGATATTAAAGTTTTTGTTTTCTGAAAAGCCCCTAAAAAATTTTTGGAACGAGATATGAGGCACTAAAACTTCCCATAACATCCTAAAAAGTTGACAGAAATCTGTTTATGAATTTTCAGTGTGATAGTTCACATCGTGAGCTTTTCGGTGCTTAAAACGGTTCATCAATCGGACACCCGGATCAAAAGTTATGCTTCCCAGAAGTTGACCTACTTTTGGAGGGAATTGCAAATTTCAAAATTCAGTTGGAGGCCACCAAAAAGTGCTATTTATGACTATTTTGGGAACCCTGGGTGGTAGTAGAGTTAAGGGGGCTAGTGTAGAGTCAAGAATAAGTGGAAAACAGAAACCCTAACTGATTTGGGGTTACAGAAGGCTAAAGATTCTAGAGTCTTGAGGTTGGGAAAGCTGTAATGTGTTACAGCCAGTAGAGGATTCATCCTCTGATTGTAATTGAGCTTCTGTAATGTAATGAGTTGCCCAGTTCAATAAAAGAAAGTTCTATTTGTTGTGTTTAATATCTGTTATTGTGTGTTTTGTGATTTACCCCCTTCATCAAAGATTGTCATTGACCATGGATGCTCCTGCACCAGACTCCCAGCCAAAAGAAAATCCAAGCCCTCTTGGATGGTGGGTAGTAACAGGTCTTCATCTTTTGAATAATCCTCCTTGATGTTCTCTATGCTCTTCCTCTTGTCTTCTTTGAAATAGCTCCAATTGGTCTTCATTTTCACTTTAGGTTTTCCCAACTTCTTGTTAAGGTTCTTAGGTCTATCAAATGGAAAAAACTTCTTCTTATCTGCTACTTTGGATACCGGCACTTGAATAATGACAACCTCATTCATCAAAACACCTTGGTTAGTACTAACAATGTTTTCTTTACTTTGCTTCTCACACTCCTTTAGTGATCCCTGCAATATAACAACATCCAACTACAAGAACTTGGTCTGCAACTCTGTAACAATGACCTTATCAGCAACTTCATTATCAACATCAATTTTATCTGCAACATTAACAGTAATATGCCCTTCTACTTGTTCAACTTGCTCTTGAGACTGAAAATGAAATGAAGGCTCATCCACAACCATGTCTACTTTGTCTTCTTTAATATTTGATGTCAAAACAGTCATAGGTGTACTCACCATTTCATTTCTTACTTCTTCATCTGTCTAAGATTGTTTTTGTTCTTCCTCTATTGCTGCTGTCCTTGCTTGTCTTCTTCTTCTTTGGATAATTTTCTTGATGGGCCATGTAAGCTTCCTCTTCACTGATAAGTGCCAGCTTTGCATCTACTGAACTATTTTTTCCATATCTTTTTCCATCTCTTCCACAACTTGCCTCAGTTCTCTTATCTCTTTCTCAACCTCTATTTGCCTCATCTTTTCCTCTTTCGTCTTTCCTCTCTTTTTCTTCTTGCTTCTTTTTTTGTGAACCCCTAGCCTATAGGTACCTTTTCAACAAATCCATCTTCTCTTCAAGCAAGTCCCTTTAACCTTGCTTCTTCTTGTCTTTGCCTCACCTAGGTCTCTTCTCTTTTCCTCTACCTAGTCTTTTGGCAACTAGGTTCTCTCTTCAACCTGCACAAACACCAAACTCTCTCTCTCAAACCTTTTGAGCTGTAATACCAATTGATGCAACAATGAGATACTAATCCATTCAAATGTGCAACACAACACTTCAACAAGCCTATGCAAGAAGGCTGAAAATAAAATATTACAACAAAGATATGAAGAGAAATCAGCACACAATCTTTTATTCAAATCTGAAAATGCATTACAAAATAAGGAATCTTTTGAGCTTTTGAGAATTACACATCCAACACCTACAACAAATAATTTTTTCCACCTCTAGAATCCTTCCCAACATCTGGGTCTCTCCTCAATTTTCTTCTCCTAGCTCCAATAAAAACCCATCACTTATTCCTTTCACTGCACCCTCATTTTTTGGAATTTTCTAAATTGGTTTATGGGTTTCGTGCCTCTCCTTCCCAAATTTCCATAACATTTTTAATTTCTTAATTTAGATAAGATATGATAAAGTTATGTTCATTTTACTGAGACTGGGTCTCATAATTACGACCACCCTATTGGAGTTACAAATTTTAGAATTTAATAAAATAAAATTCTAGGAGTTAGGTCCACCAACCTGGGCCATAAAGACCACTTACAAGATTCCTTACACTATTATGGTTACAATAATAAGTGTCATTAATTCCATGATTCTTAGCAGCCCCACTTATGACAAAAATCAGCCCCCACTAAAATAGAATTTAATGCCTTTGCCTAGGAAAGATATTCTCCACTATTTGAGGCATTTATAAATTACTGGGGCATTTTTCCACAAAAATTACATTTTCCAATATGCCCAACAAAAATTATATTTGTTGCAAATTAAAATATTATTTCCCAAGCCCATAAACCTTATTGAAAACAAACAAACAGAAATTAAAATATTTTTGGTGATTTAAGATTGCCATTGACCATGGATGCTCCTACATCAAATTCATGGATGGGAAAACTTAGATAAGGGAGTGGGGTTCTAATTTAGGGGTACTTACTGATTGGGGTATACATAGCTCAATTATAGTTTCTAGAAAAGCAACCCTTGTAAGGCAAGTTTTAGGCCATATGGCACTTGCTTCTCCTTACAACTCTAGAGATGATTGGTTGTGTTGTTATTGATGTTTCCTCTAGGTTTAGAGTCAAAGGATGGTTTCTTGCATTTTAAAGGATCCAACCAAGAAGTCATTGCACTTGAGCCTCAACCTCTTGGATTGTGACTAGAATGAGTTGTTCCAAATTTTCTAAATAGAATAGAAGATGTGACCAAAGGGGTATATATTCAATTATTGGTTGCATAATATAAGGAATGAGACATCCCTTCAAAATGAACTAGGCCATAGGAAACTCTCAGGTGAACTGATTCTATTATACCTAGTCATGCTTTCCAAGACTAGAACTTGGTGTGAAACCTACACCATGACGTGTGCATTAGAGGAATATTTTTCTTGAAGTTCCTTAGAGAACTATTCATCAACTATTGTTGGTTTATGTTTATGCCCCTACCTTGATTGTGCCTCATGCATAGTTAGTAAGTGTGATGTTGTATGCATCCAAATCTTGTAGGTGTCTCTAGTGCATTGATGTGTAGATTTGAGATCCCTTATGCTTCTCTTTCTTTGTACTACTAATCAAAGAGGTGATTGATCTCTTCCTCCATCACATGTTCATAGATAAGAGTCATTACTATTTGATTTTACACTAGTAACACCACCATGCTTGAATATTTGTATTAGACCATGTCATTGTTTCCTTATCTCAATCTTCTTGGTGTGAAGCTTACGATCAAATTTATGGCCCAGGTTTTAGTCTTCTTTCATCTTGTAGAAGTGGAAGTCGTAATCCTCTAAAAGAGGATTATCTTTTATTGATTGGGTCACAAGAATGATTTTTATAATGTTTTCACATCTATTGTTAGTTGCTAAGGCTAGTCTTGGAAATTGGAGCATATTCCATAAGGTTGTGGAGAGATTTGATTTCTAGTTGGATTTAGTTTAAGGAAAACTCTTTCCCACCTTGATATTGGAATTTTCCTATGAATCATTTATCTACAAATCACCATTTGGTTCTGAGGAGAGATTGGAGAGCATTTCCTAGAAGAAATAATTATATAACTACATTTCAACACATGTGAAAGGAGGAAATTGATATTAGACTCCTATAAATCATAACCTTCTTAATGTTGGTTCCAAATTCATGGTATAGGATGTCATGCTATCACATAAGATATTGTAACTATGCATGTAGTGCATCAAATAGGTAATCAAGTGATGGTCCAAGAGAATCCCTAGACTCAAATCTCCATGTGGTTTGTGAAATGGAAATTGTCTATATACTAGGAGGGACAAATGCAACCTTGTATCTACATGGGAGAGTCTCTTTTTACCTATCCTCTATCTCTCTATCTCTATCCTCCCTATATCTATCTATCATTCCTCTCTCTCTCTCTCTCTCTCTCTCTCTCTCTCTCTCTCTCTCTCTCTCTCTCTCTCTCTCTCTCTCTATATATATATATATATATATATATATATATATATATATATATATATATATATATATATATATATATATATATATATATATATATATATATATCTTTCCCTCACTCTCTAACTCCCTATCTCTCCCCTCTGTCTATCTCTATATCCCTCTTTATATATCTTTATCCCTCTTTAGATCCCTTTGTCTATCTCAACCCCCCCTCTCTCTCTCCCTCTCCTTGTCTCTATCTCCATCTATCCCTCTCTATCTCTCTATTTGCCCCTCTCTCTCTCTAACTCTATCTCTCTATCTCTCCATATCTTTCTATCTGCCCCTCTCTCTCTATATATATCTATCTATCTATCTCTCCCTTTATCTTTTTATTTCTATATCCTCCCTCTCTCTAGCTCTATATGCCTCTCTATCTCTCTATCTCTTTCCCTCTCTCTATCTTGCTCTCTCTATCAACCCCTTGGTGCATGAGGGAGAGAGATATAGAGATAGAGATGCATATAGAGTTAGAGAATAGAGAAATAAAGAGATAAAGGGGGAGATAGATAGAAAGGGAGGGATATATATATATATAGAGAGAGAGAGAGAGATGCTTATGGGGAGAGAGAGATGGGGAAAGAGATGAAGAGATGTTGAGAGAGAGAGAGAGATGGGGAGAGAGATAGAGAGGGGGAGAGAGATAGAAAGATAAAGTTAAAGAGGGAGTACATAGAGATAGCAAGATAGAGAGCTAGATAGAGTTAGAGAGAGGGATAGAGGAGAGAGAGATAGGGAAGCATAGAGATATAATTCAAGGGTTAGAGAGAGAGGGGGTCCATAGAGAAAACAAGATAGAGGGAGAGAGATATATGCATATAAAGAATTTATCTACTTAAAAATGTACCTATGTTATAACACGAGCACGTTTTTGACTACTTTGGGAAATTCCAACCCTAAGGATTGGATTTTCCTGGGGCATCCAACCCAAAGGGTTGGAGGTACCTTTTGGATGCCAATGACGTGTTTTCAACAAAAAGAAAATTCAACCAAATACCATGCATGCTCTCAATTAGGTTTACACATTTTTTAATGTCAATACAAAAAAATGACAGGATAACTTCAAGTTTCTTATTAGGTTTCTAACCATGTATTTTTTTGAAAAATCTGATAACACTAAGGTTTCCATCTTCAATTTCTTTTGCTAATGTGTTCTTTTTTGTTTAGAAAACCTATGTCTAGTATTTCTGGTGTCATTTCTTACATGTTTATCAAAATTTAAAACAAATTACATTTTTAGATTCTATACTCAATTCTATACACATTGAAAAAATAATAATTTTTGATTAGTTTTCAAAAAAATTAGGGGGGAGCATGCTCAAATTTTTATTTTTTAGGATGTGTCCACTTTGAAAATTCATAAACAAATCATATATTCATTAAAAAATTAATAGAAAAATTAGGCATAAACTACATGGTGTTAGCTAATTTTCCACTAAAGTGATTTGTCAAATACTAAAAAAAATCTACATTTTAGGGGGAGCACACTAGACACTAGTTTATATTTTTCTAACAAAAATAGAAGTATTTTGTGTGCTCCCCCTATTTGAACATCTTAATCTCCACCATTTTTAGAAAAAAATATTAGTTTAGAAACTAGATTCGAAGCACTACAAAAATTGCTCTTATCACATCTTCTAATTTTGAGCGTGGCTATCTTCAGATTCTCATCCAAGATCAATTTTTAGTAATTTCAAAAAAAGTGGCCACTTTTGACCCCCTTTTGGTCTCCCATTTCCATGCACTTACCCTTTAGTCCATCTCCAATTAACCACTATTGGGATTTTACCTATATTTGCAAACTCAAGTCAAACATTGCACATAGCTACCGAATATGTAATTATAGCCAAGCACAAGAAAAAACAAGCAACATCATAATCCACATTTTCATAATTGTAATATAATTATAACATAATCATAATAATGCTAATAGTACACAACTAAATGTGGTTTAATCATTTTTTAAAGCAATAACAAAAGCCACATAGTTGACCCAACTAGCATATCACTTAATTAAAAATAATGAAGTTGAAAGAACTACACAAGATAAATCATGATAATATAGTAAAACTCCAATATGCAACTACTAGACAAAGAGAAAGGAAAAAACACCTATGGACCTTATATTTACAAGGGCATGGGGCACACAATTATCATGAGTTTTGGTATTTTGGGGCATGTAAGATTTAGAAACAATAA
Organism: Cunninghamia lanceolata; assembly: GCA_027924645.1. Lineage (NCBI taxonomy): Eukaryota > Viridiplantae > Streptophyta > Pinopsida > Cupressales > Cupressaceae > Cunninghamia > Cunninghamia lanceolata. The sequence continues at coordinate 4,077,675 of BSBN01000061.1, read as the reverse complement.
CCACCTTTATATCTTTTTCCCAATACACCTCATCTACCCATTGAGACTTTTCCCCTTCTTCCTATGATCTATCCCCACCCCTTCCCCTCCTTTCGAATCATCTTTATCACTTTTATATCCTATATCTAATCCTCTTACAAAGCCTTTACTTCATCCTTTCTATGATTCATCGTATCCCTCCTCCCTTCTTAATGTTGTACCACCTTTACACACTTTTGACCATATGCCTCTTCCCTTGCAAGAACCCTTGTTTTCTTTTAATGAGATGACAACTTACTCTTCCCCACCTACTTCTAAATTTCCATACCCACATACCACATACTATCCTTCCCCTACTAATGTTGCATCCTTCTCTACATGATACTCACTCCCCTCCTACTCTTGATTGGACTTATGGCTATACTAAATCTAAATAGTTAAATATGTAATTAGAATCTCTTACTTCTCCTCCAACTTTGTATTCCACACTAGCATTATTGAGCTCCCATTTTTCTTCTATAATTCTCCTTTAATATTCTCCTAGTGGTGTGAGTACTCTATGATTTGATAAATATAATATCCAAGGTGATCCTATTCGAGGGTGGATGCAAAAAGATGAAGGTCAAATAAGAGGAAATGCTTTTGTGTTAAAAATGTTTGACACCCAAGCCTTAGCACCCAAGAAGGATATATTTGGTCATGATTGACACCAAAGCCTTGCCAAATATCTAGTACCACTAGATATGCAATGGAATCAAAATCTAGTCTTAATAGATTAGATATCTAGTCATAATATATTTACGTCGAGAGGCATTCTACACTCACAGTACAGGCTGAAAGATTCAGATTCCTGTAAACAATTAAGATTCAGATTCCCATGTAAACAAAATTCATAAAATGTGTAACTAAATAAATTTGTGGAAGCCAAATGGATAGACAAATAGAAAAATTTGGGCAGTTATGGAGTGAAATCTTTATCAGGTTAAACAAAAAATAAATAAATTCGTGGAAGCCAAATGGATAGAAAAATAGAAAAACTTTGGCAGTTATGGAGTGAAATATTTATTACATTTGAAGAATATGAAAAGTCTCGCAACATAGTCTCTTTAAATTAACTCATGTGAGCATATTAAATATTCTAACTGCAAGTAATTTATAAATGCCAACAAATTGGAAGATATCTCTCAGTAATTTATAAATCCCAACAAATTAGATATATTTTTTTAAATATAAATATACTAGTAGATATATTATTGGTATTGAAAAAGTTCACTTTGATCTATATGGATAACAACTTTATATTACCAAATTTTTAACAAAATTAATGGGTTTTGTAAAGGAAAGTGTATACTTTCAAATATACAAATTTTCAAACTTTAAACCATGATTTTCCAAACATAATTTTTGACAAAATTAAAAAGTATACTTGTTTGTCCTTTTAATAACTTATCATTTTGAAATTTTGATGCAGGAGCATTCCTGGTGAACAAGCTATCTGGCGTCAACCAAAAACAGTTGCAGGTTTAATTTTCCTTTTTTGTTTGGTTTGTTGGCTTTCTGATGGCATTTTTGATGTTTGGACCATTTGTGGATGGGTTGAAGTTTGATGGAGGACCATATAGTTGCATGTCGAAAACATTTATTAAGGAAATTACAGGTATAGCCCACAAGCACAATGTTAATGTTGGTACAGGTGATTGGGCTGATCATTTACTACAGAGAGGGCCTAGAGCTGCCAGACAGTATGTGCAGGAATGCAGTATGCTAGATCAGTCTGGTACCACACTAATATCCCAAGGACTGGAATCAGATGCTTACAACAAACAAAATATCTCAGGCATTCTAGTCCTCGGCAAACAGACAAATAGCATGCACAATTAATTAGAAGTCAGGGTTGAACAATTGATTGTTGATGTCAATAAAATGGATGCAATTGTATATTCCAAAGAAAGATTTGACTTCATAAAATCACAGCTTGGAATATTTAGATTTGACTTCATAAAATCACAGCTTGGGATATTTCTTGGCATTATGGGTTAAAGGATTCTCTTTAACATGGATTTCCATGAGTACTATTGAAAACCATAACTCAATGAGTAGCCCAACTGATGAGCATTTGAAGTCTTGGTAGAAGGGAGCCTATATTTGGAAGGTCTGCACCCCAAATCCTTTCAGCACATACCAAGAAACACATTTGCATCAACGCCAAGGAAGATTCACGCAACCATGTAACTGAAGGTTCAACCATCAAGAGGAGAGTCGTTTGATCTTTCATTTTCTTTGCTACTTCGTATTCCATGTTGCCGAAGGAAATAGGATAGTCCTTGTTGTTTACAAAGAGCCCTGTGGATGGAGAGTTGCAGAGTGGAAACTGAGATAGAACGGCAGAGTCGGCCATTGAGAAAAAGAAGAGGTTCAGCCAGTGAGCAGATTGAAGCTCTTGAAGGTGCAGATGTGTAACCAGAGCAATGGTTATGTGTAAATGCAGTGAGAGTATGCAGAGGATATGGAACCTGAGAGTATGTATACAAGAGAAGGTGTAATATGAGATGCTGAACATGTGGAAGAGGCCATTGGAGGCCCATTTTTGTAAATAATTGCTTGCAGATGTAATTATTTTGAATTTGAATATGAATGTCAATTTAGTTTGGTGTTGCAATCTGAATGGTTGAGTTGCCAACAAATTAGTGTTGTTAGCATAAATTTATGTGTGGGGAGTTGTGTGTGATTAAGGCAGGACAGAGAGGTGTAGTCATCAAATTTATTTTTTTTTAAAATATGAGACCAAATTAGACATCATTTGCTAGACATTAAAATGATTTCATGTTATGATTATTTTAGGTCAATTTAATTGGGTTATACACAAGGGGTTTAATATTTATACCTTAATCTTGCTAAATAATTAATTAAAACATATTTGATAAAAATTATAACAATATCTAGACTAAGTTTCAACATCTATTGCATTTTTTACAAAAAGATTTTGAAAACTACTTTCATTTACTACCTTGTAGGCAAGTCATATACTTGCATGTTTTTACCTTTGTCAATTTTTTCTAAAAAGTATGTACATCCTTTACGTATCCAACTTTTTATCATTTAAGTATTAGAAGAAATTACATATTTGAAACTTAGAAATAGAAGACTACATTTCATATTGTATTTAAAATGCTTCAAATATTTACCCTAAGTACAACTAACTCTAGTTTTTAAGAAAAAAATTCTAGTTTTTGATCATTTTAAATCCTCATTACCTTGCACTCTTGACATGTGCAACCTTTCTATACTCTTTGCTAGATTGTTACTTCTGATGATCTTGTCATGACTAAAATATTTCTTAGTACTTTGATAGGCAATGCTTTCTATTAGTTCTACAATTTACCCCCTGGTTCCTTACATTCTTGTAGCGCAATTTTTGCACTTTGCACTCCAATTCTAAATTTTTGTAGAGCGCTTATGTCAGGGGTCTAATTATTTTCATGAAACCTAAGACAATGTTTTCTACAAAGGTACAGTCATACAAATTCATTGTATGGTAGAGAGAATCTTTCTAATTGTTCATAAAAGCTCATATGATTGAGAAGAGCAGAGTTAAATGCTAACTAGCAAGAGATTGGCACACTTAGTATAATGGCACAACCATAGAAGCATGTTGCAATTGTGAGAAATGGTATAAAACTTTTTAAAAAGGAGGCACAACTAGATGAAATCATGCTGCAGTCTTTCTAACTACAACTCAGCCAATATAAAATCCAACACAAGTTCTTATGAGGCACAACCATTTTAACTACAATGCATCTCCATAGATCTTCAAGCACTCAATATTTGATGCTTCCATTTCTAATGCATCCATATCCATATTGTGCAAGCATTAAAACTGAGATTGAGCTCTCAAATTTGAACTCAAACTCTGAGGAGAACGTGTGACCATGAAGACAATGATGCAACTATAAAAATGTGACACATAATGCATAGAAAATGCTCAAAGAAAATATAATCCAGCGTAGAGTACAACCTCCTCTAAAGACGAAGACAAGGGTGTGGCCAAATAAGAGGCATAACCATGGTATGCAGAGGTTTCTTGAAAGAAGCACAAGATTTCTTAGACAAAGCACAAGCTATATGGTCCGGAGGCCTCAAGCCCTATATGAGCATTTTAATTTGAATAGAGCTCCCTCAAATAGAAAAACATAACTACTACTACAAATAGAGGTACGACCATTCAAAAACATAGTGTAGCAATTCAAATTTCTAGGCAAGCCATGAAACATGGTGCCTAGGTCCACCAGAGGCAATGTAAATCATATCCAAGTACACAAACTAGGCACATGCTTTAAAAGATAGTACACAACTATAATGAGGAACCACAACTACAAATCCAAGCAAAGGTTTCCAAAGAATGAGGCATGACCATTTCAAATTGATTTCCAAAGAATAGTGTGACCTCACAAAGAACAAGTGCAACCACTTGAATGTTGGTGGCCATTTGAATGGAGTCAGATATTATGCAAGCCTGTAAAATGGAGTGCATTAGTTTAAAACTTAAAACACTAGTGCGGCCATAGAAGAAGTGGCGGCCAAAAACATGAAAGAACATGGTGAAGCATCCAAAGGCAAAGGTGCGCCATTGTTCATAAAGAAAGTGACATGGAAAGTGGGCCCCAAAAAAAACCTCTACTTTATAAGCTTTCTTGCTCACATGGAGATTTAGTGTTTTTTTATTAAATCTTAAATATTTTCATTTAAACATCAAAATGATAAAAGAAGGCATGACATGGAAAGTGGGTCTGTGACCATTTAAAAGGAAAGACATTTTTAAAATGATTTTTATCTTAAAAGATAAAGGAGAGGCAATGCAAATGAAGTGGGCCCATGTATTTTAAAAGAAGAAAATATTTATTTAAAGTACATTCTTTTTTATAAAGCATAGGAAATAATGGAGCAAGAATTTATATTAAAGTGAAGTTGTAAAAGGATACGTTACGGCAGGAAGAAAGCTCATTGAAGTATGGACATCCATCAAAGCGTAAGAGAGATAGGGATTTCATGGGAATAGCAGCAGCAGTAGTGTGGTGCAACTAGGAAGGAGAAGAGAAGGAAGGGCATGGGAGTTGCAGATTAGAGGGAGTTTGAAGAGCATATCAGAGCTTCACAAGGAGCTGCATATTAAGGTACTCTCGGCTGTTGTATAATATATAAGGTTATTTTTATTTATTGCATGAAACATTGAAAATTTGGTACTCCTCACAGCACAAAAAAACAAGACAACCCTTCTTCCCTCTTCCATGAAAAACGTAGAAGCATAGACTAAGCACATGAGTTGTTTGACAAAATGTCTCAAAGAAATGTGTCCTCCATGAATGCCAAGGCAACAGGGTAAGTTTCAAAAGTGGTTTGTTAAAAAGGGCTTTAGAAACCATTAAGCATATGCAATTAGCATCCTCCTTGCCTGGCTCAAATTGGAGTTTTGGAAGAGGGTTTGCACATCCATCATGGCATAATAGAAAATAAGATTTTTGTCACATGTTGTAGAATTAAATGCCAATCCTAGTACCACAACCTTCACTAAACATTAGGTGCAATGTTAATAAAGAAGATTTATGCACAAACTTTCTCTTGAATGATTTTAAATTGTAACCATATCATATCATTGTTACCATTTCAAATTCTTCAAAATTGCAAACTAAAAACAAAACAAAGGAAGGACCATATTAAGATTGATTTGATAGTCGCATCCCCTATTTTTTTATATGCTCTTTCTAAAACCCTTAAGAACACGTGCAACTCTATCCATCAAGAATGATGAGTTTTGGCCACTTACAGTCAAATAATTTTATATGTCCATCCGTACTTTGAAGAACATTCTCTAATCTGCATCTCTATAAGCAACTCACATCTTATGATAGCACCTATGGTGATCAACAAGTTTGATTAATTTTATAGCTTGGCATAGCCTAAAATGTTAGAAAATTAGGTTGAACAGACAGGTGTTGAATAATCTCCACTTCATTGTAGGTATTTTCCACATTATCCTTGGACATAGTCTTTGCATATTGTCTCTTCCTCTTTCACCCTATTCTTGCACTACCTGACTATTTCTAAATTTCCTTTGCCCAAGTTTGGACCCATATGAATATTCAGATTCAAATGCTTGATCTCTACTCGTCAGAGTGGCCTCCTCAATACATTTGCATTTTATTTTCTTTCATCTTAGAGTTATATTTTATAGATCAACCTTTCTTCTCCTTTAAATGATTCACGCTTTCTCAGATATTCAATTAACACAATTTCATTCAAGTATTAATTATTAATCTACCAAACAAAGAATAACAAATTTCAACTTCAATACTAATTGCATATTTGTACATCCATCATGGCATAATAGAAAATGAAATTCTTGTCACATGTTGCAATGGCAAATGACATTCCTAGTACCATAGCCTCCACTAAACATTAGGTGTAGTGTTAATAAAGGAGAATTTATGCACACAATTTCTCTTGAATGATTTTAAATTGTGATCAATTCTACCTGGTAGCTTATTCACACTTATTTTGTGAATAATATTTGAAATTCCTTCTAGTTTCCTAATACCTCATGTGAGGTAGAAAACAAGAGATGTGATTTGTTTGATAAAATGTCTCAAAGAAATGTGTCCTCCTGGAATGCCAAGGCAATAGGGTAAGTTACAAAAGTAGTTTGTTAAAAAGGGCCTTAGAAACCTTTAAGCATATGCAATTGGCATCCTCCTTGCTTGGCTCAAATTGGAGTTTTGGAAGAGAGTATGTACATCCATCATGGCATAATAGAAAATGAAATTTTTGTCACGTGTTGCAGTGGCAAATACCATTCCTAGTGCCATAGCCTTCACTAAACGTTAGCTGCAATGTTAATAAATAAGAATTTATGCACATGTCGTGAATGATTTTAAATTGTGATCAATTCTCCTTGGTAGCTTATTTTCTATGAATAAGATTTGAAATTCCTTTTAGTTTCCTAATGCCTTATGTGCGGTAGAAGGGTGGATTTATTAACTTATTGAGATCTAATTAGATTCATGTTCTTCAATCATTGATAAAAATCCATATACCTGGTCGTATATTGTTATTAATGTTGATAAAAAAATCTATTTAAAAATTATTGATTGCTACTAATGTGGTCTGTGGTTTGGACCGCTAGAAAGCATTAGATCGATTCTCCTGAGTAGCTTATTTTGTGTGAATAAGATTTGAAATTTCCTTCTAGTTTCCTAATCCCTCATGTGAGGTAGAAAGTGTGGCTTTACTAATTTATTGAGATCTAATTAGATTCATGTTCTTTGATCATTGATAAAAGTCAATACGTCTGGTTCTATATATTGTTATTAATGTTGATAAAAAAATCTATTTAGGTGACTATTGGTTGCTATTAATGTGGTTTGTGGTTTGAACCACTTGAAAGCATTGGCAACTAGTAAACAATGTGTACAAGATACCTATAATAAATGAAACCATGGACCTAGCATTGGGCCTTGTATGATGGCACATCATGTCTATTACATTTTGGATTCATTAGTGATTGGAATTAAAATAGTTATGGCTTAAAAAAAAATGGTTTGAATGAGACATCACTATCATTGAACTTTGTGGCAGGTTCCTATTGACAAATGCCCCTTAGATTGTGTTTCATAGTGATGTTGAGCTTAAACTTGAGATTCAACTTTGGAATTATATAGACTTATAGGTATTTAAGGTGGAATCTTATGGACTAGTAAGACATTGTTTACCACAATGAAAAGGGTTGATTTGCAAACATATTGCTATTATATGAAATCACTTATTGTTGACCATTAAGGTCAAATTTAGTATAAATGGAAAGTGAAAATATTATCTATTCTATGAACTAGACTATTGTAAAAATATTTTTACTATTAATATTATTGAGTGTACATTGTCATATAGATCTATCAGTTATAGTGTTGCCAACCATCTAGAGTATGACTTGGGTATTGACCATGCTTAAAGAAAGTTTATAATTATTTTTTCATGTCTTTCAAAGTACAAGATAGTTTTATGTTGCCTTATTGATCCATGTTGTGTTTCCAATTATGAAGGATGTCATAATATAATATGATTATGATATTGATACCATTAAATCATATTATAGTAGGACATCATGTGGAGCCATATTGGGACTTTGCATAATTGTTGTCTTATGAAGACATTTTAATTGTTGTTATCTTGTGCTCTAATATGACTAGATTTGTTTATATTAAATATGTTGTTATGCATATTTTTCTATATGGAATTGATTCTAGCAATCTTAGCAAGTGTTGGTATGAAATTTGGGTGGTAATGAAACATGACTTTTACTTGATAAGACTTGATATAAAGTGGGTAGTATTATCAATTGAACTAAATGCATATACATATTCAACCTTATATCTTATTAGCATTAGTAGGGGATGATAGATAATTATCCTATAGGTTGGCATTATTAGATGTAACATTTCATACCTAATTGAAAATTTGAAGGGGTTGTAAAGAACTAGTTTGACTCCTTATTTATCCCAATGGGTTTGTGCAAAGACTTGAACTAGTGATTACTTCAGTTCTATAAGTATTAAGATTTATATGATAATACACATAATATGTTTGTGAGAAAAGATATTTTTTGTTCGTAGGTAATCAACCAAGCCTCTGTGTTAATGTGATGAGCCTATGAGGGTTCTAGCATGTCTATGTTGAATTACAAATCATAATGGTTGAGAAGTCTAAAATTAAGATCTTGGTGTCCTCGAGTGGAAGTTCTTTAGTGTAGGCTTGTGAACTTAATTGGGTTCCCTTATTATTAAGCATTATTACTTGATGGGAATCATTAAAAGGAACCTTGTTGGGATTATACAATGGTAAATCTCATAATTTTGAGGTTTATTCTTAACTAATAAAGCTCTATGAGTTGTGGCTTTATTTTTAAATGGGTATTATTAAATAGTGATTGTTATACCATTTGGTCTTAATCCCTTCTATAGTATTCTTTTTATTTCACTTTTAGGAGGAAAGTTACTTGAGTGGTTATGAAAGCCTAGGTATAGGGATTACATGTGTCTAATCCTTGAGAGATTAAAGTAAACAGAACTACATGGGACTTTGATCCATTTGGAAGTGGGTATGTAGACAGTCCTTGGGTGAAGGATGCCCTTGTGACCCAAGTTTGTAGGAGAGGGGTTTAGGGAATTGATCCACAATATGGGGTGTTCCTAAACTTGAACAACCTTCCCTCTTAGGGATGTTTTAGTTTGAGGCTAAAATTTGCATCGAATGACTATGAACTAACAAACAAACATTATGTTCTCATTATTTGTTGTGCTTATCAATTTGAATTTATCAAGCATTATTTTGCAAACAAACACAAAGTTAGAATTGTATTTGTACATGAAATTACAAATATTAGCCCTAAATTGTTTAAGCTTGTGCTTATTATTTGTTGTGCTTATAGTGTATTAATTTGTTCAGTCTATGTTTATGTATTTAATCCTTGTCCACTTCTCATTGGCATTATGAAATTTTGTGCAAATTTAATTTTTTCATCTTGAACACCATTCATTCAGCGTTATTGAGTTGAGTTTTTGTAGATAAAAAATAGTTACAATCAATAAATACCATGTATGTTTTACTTATAAGTATGATCAACATCTAGGGTATTAGAAGTATGTTTTTTATTACTTGTCACTTGTGTAATGATAGTTTGTTTATATGATTTGTAATATGGAGATGAAATTCATACTACATACAACTACTTCCCCTAAGTCATGTTCCAACATAACATGAGGTATGGTCTACTAGAGATGCAATAACAATTAAAGAAAAATGTGTATTTGGTGGACTATATATTTCCTTGCAACTTATTGATAGCCTTCCAATGACTTATTCTTGTAGATCTACAATGATATGGGTGGAAACTGATTTGCAACTACCGTGCAAGTAAATGAAATGTGTTGATGGAGAAATTGAGTAAGATTCATGATATTGCTAAAAAATCTATAAAAATTTTGTAGAAGTGAAGATAATTTATTCACCCAAGTTGTGATTGATGTAAACCAAATGTCAAAATTGGGCCCATCCTATGAAGCATAGGGTACAATGGAACTTCCACATTCACTTAATTTCCCACCATTATCAATAGTCACAAATGACATACTTCATTGCTCAATTTTTCAGAAGGCAAACCAAAATATGGTTTGTAAATGGGTTTGTGTCTTAAGCATCTCCCAAATACCTCTAATTGTAATGGCTATGTTAGATACATGTTTTATATGGTCAAAATGTTAGTCTTGTTAGAAAGGAGTAGAATAATGCAGGAGTTGATGCAAAAGATGTTTTGATGAGATCTACTGGAAATATACATTGCCATGTATAAAATAATGAATGTAAAAATGTGTATACAATAATATGAAATATAAATACAAATTTTTATGACCATTTTTCTCTCCTATGAATGTTTTTCAAATAATGTCATGTATTTATCAATGGTTATGTGTTTATACATAAAATGCATTTAATGCTTTCTACAATTTTGATCAAGTTCAGATTTTCTTATGTGCACTTTTTAACAACACACTAAATGTATTCATAGGTAAAGAAACATGCAAAAGTGGCAACACTTACTAGCTCTTCCTATTCAATGCCCATAACCTAGACACTTTTCCTTTAATGATTTGGAGTGGAGCAATGTTGAGGACAACAATGGACAAATTAAATTTCTTATTGTGTTTATTGGATACCAAGAGATAGAATTGATGACTTCATCAAAGGTGAGTGCACTAGACCATGTTTTCCTACGAGATTTCATATTGAAGATAGTCATTCCAATGAATCTCCATCTGACCTTAGAGGGGTCAGAATTGACAATCCTCTTCTTTATGCATAGTGAGTTTTTTTATATTGAAGATGAAATTTTATGTAGTTTAGTCTTCCTAAATTTAATGTTACTTCATCTTATTGAATTTTTTTTCCTTTTAAACATCTCATACATTTTTAAAAATTAATTTAACATTAATTTTTTGTCAAACATTGGTGTTCATAAGGGCCAGATGACTTTAGAGATGTGGACTTGGAGCATTATAATTGCACTAAGAGGTCGAAGAATGGTAAGGGTAGTCGACCTGGTAGAAATCACCTTAGATGTGGTTGTAGGTACCACTTTACTATTCATGTTCTTATTAAGAAGGATTAGCAAGTTCTAATAACATACAATGTGAAGCAACATGTTGATATCAATAGTAGGCTTTTCCATGGTCAGGAGACAAAGAATTTTAGAGGCACTTGAGCTTTCTATGCTCCAAGAATTAGTGATGAATTAACGGATTGGGTGGAAAGATTGTTGTTGTTGGGAATGTCACCAAATATTGTAGATGCAAAGCATCGTGAGATGGTACATGAGAAAGTGACATTATTTAAGGGTCAAACACAACAAGATGATTTTCTCGCTCATGATGAAATTCTCAATGTTGCCAAGAAGTTGATGGAGGCATCATACAAATATGATGAGAATGATGCACAAAGTGTTCATATGTGGGTAGAAAATAATAATGATAAATATTTTTTTATAAAGATTATGGAAGCATGATTGATAATCCATTTGTTCTTGGATCCAATTCCCCCAACAAATGGATTGGATGCTAAAATATGGTCATAGTAGCCTTCTTGTAATGGACTTAATTTTTAGAATGAACAATATGAAGGTAAGCCTAGACACTAAAAAAATCTTCTTGTTTAGTGTTACATGCCTTTTTAATATAGTTGATGAAGTTGTGAAATGTATGCAGTTTATATTGTATATCATGACCTACGGTTCTGAAGGTATGTTGAGTGGTGAATTATGAATGCCTAGTATGAATTTTGGAGTCCTGTGTGGTCAGAAGTAGATATTGTGGTATGAAAGTTGATTTTGTTAAGTGCATACTTAAGGATGAAGCCAACATGCAAGTAGCATCGATGTGCGGTAGAGTTATATTGTAATTTGGATCATCATTCTAAGTGGTTCTATAATAGGTCCACACCTATATGAAGGTTCTGGAAAGATTTCATAGGTTCACACAACTTCTTGTATAATGAATTAAAGATGACAGGGTATAACTTTTATATACACGTTTCATCTCTGGCAAGCTGACCCAGTTTTGAGTTAGATCTTGTTGCAGATATAAATAATTGATGGATTTTGATGTTGAAGGTATGGAACATGTTGCAAAGTCGATGTGTGTGTGATCTAACATCCTTTTTGTGATCCAACAAGTGCAGTAAGAGTGCAAAGGGTAGAAGAATAGAGTATATGTAAAACAAAGCAAAGAAACATGGCAGTCAAGATGAAGAGTTTTGAGTTTGTGTTTTGAGCAATCAATGGAATTGTATTCTAGAATTCAATAGATGCATCTGTAGCAGTTCATTATTGGCAGTGAGCCATTTCCTTTTTCTCTTCTATTCTTCTTTCTCATTGGACAGTGAGTCCACCTGCAGTGAGCATTTCTTTGGACAATGAGTCCTTAGATAGTGAGCCCCATGGCAATGAGCCTCATGTAATTTGGTATTGCTATCATAATATATTGTGAGTTAACACTCACCGTGGTTTTTCCCTTTTTGGGTTTTCCATGTAAAAATCCTAGTGTCTATGTGTTATGTCTTTATGGTTGTTGTTCCTATGTTTATTTTTCTTTCATGTTATTGAATTTGGTAAATGGATTAAAGAGCATGTGAAGAAATGGTTTTGTAGAATACTGATTCACCCCCCCCACCTCTAGTATTCCTTATGTTCAATAAAACACAATTTCAATAATGGCGTCATAAACAATTATTTCTTGCATATAAATTAATATAAAGCAAAAATGCATATTCCATTATAACTATAATCATAATATTTTCTCTGACTAATTATCTGTCTTCACAAAAATAATAAAAATAAATACAATAGTTTAAAAAATAGGGTGTGACATATCTCCCCCTTAGAGATCATCATCCTCGATGATAATGTCCAAGCCCAAATAAATAGTTCAAACATGTTCTTATACATCATGGTATATAAAAAGGTGTTGGAATTTTTGATAAATATCATTATAATCCTCCCAGGTAGCATTTTCCTCTTAATACTAGACCCACTAGACCTTGCACTGGGTAACCTCTCTATTATGTAGATGGATCTTATGTACCTTGAGCACTTTGAGAGGCTTGATCATGACCACCCCTGGGTCTTGTACTTGGAGAGCATTCCAATCAAGTATATGATTAGATCTTGATATATATTTCTTCAATTATGACACATGAAAAACATCATGCAATCTAACAAGGGCTGGTGGTAGAGCTATCATGTAAGCAACTAGATTAACCACTTTTAGGACTTCAAAAGGTCCAACATATCTAGGTACTAGTTTGGAAGACTTTCCAAACTTAATTGGGCTCTTGTGTGGTTTGACTCTTAAGAGAACTTTATCTCCTATTGAAAATTGTCGGGGTATTCACTTGGCATCAACATAACTTTTCTGTCTATCATTTGCTTTTGCTAATCTTTTCTAAATTAGCTTTACTTTCTCTTCCATTTCTGAAAGCATTTATGGCCCAAGGCTAATCCTATCTTCTATCTTATCCCATCTTATAGGAGTTCGACACTTCTTGCCATACAATGCTTCGAATGGAGCCATCTTTATTGCAGAATGATAAGAATTATTATATGCAAATTCAACTAGTGGAAGATACTCTTCCCACTTATATTGTTGATCCATGCAATACATCCTCAATAATTCCTCTAGTATTTGATTAACTCTCTTAGTTTGTCCATCTGTTTCTAGATGATAGGTTGAGCTTATATTCAGTTGTGTTCCCAAAGCTAAGAACAAAGTTTTCCAAAATCTTAAAGTTACCCGAGCATCTATATCCAAAAATATCTTTTCTAGAATTCCATCTAACCTAAAAACTTCTTGCAGGATCTTCTTGGATAACATGGGCATTCCATCTATAAGATTACTAGGTATAAAATGAGCTACCTTAGAAATTTTATCCACTACTACAAGAATAGCATCATGCTTATAGTGGGACATAGGTAATCCTTGGACAAAATCCATGCTAATAACCTACCATTTCCATTCAGGTATGTCATAGGGATACAAAAGTCTTGTTGTGTACTAGTGTTCAGCCTTAACTTGCTAACACTCTAGGCAACCTGCCACAAATCTTGCAGCATCATTCTTCATTCCCTTCCAAAAATATAAGGGTTTCACATCAGCTAACAACTGTCACTCCAGGGTGACCTGAATAGGGTGCAGAATGTGCTTCTTTCCACACAGTTCTTCTTAAATCTCCTTGATTTGAAACATATATTTAGTTATTGAATCTCAATAACCCATCAGGTTCAAAATAAAATCCATCATAACTTGTATCTTGAGGATTTTTTGTTAGAGATTTCAAAATTTGCTCATAATATTCATCATCAGTTAAATTTTTCAATATCTAATCTCTGAAATCAAAGTGCACTGATACTATTGCTGATATGTGCCTCCTTCTACTCAAGGAATCAACCACTTAATTTTCCTTACCCTCAATATAGTTAACCTCAAAATCATAGTTAGAAATGAGCTCTAACTATATTCTTGTTGGGCATTAAGATTAAGTTGTGTGAAGATATACTTCAAACCTTGATTATTAAATTTTAGTTCAAATTGATTATGTATTTGTGAGTCTTGATTATTTACTCTAGGTTCACCATGGAAACTAGATTCTTCTCTCCTTTTAGAGTATTGTTCTTGATTAGTTTCCCCCCTCTAACTTTTTGTTCCAGGTTTTCCAATCTTCCTTTTGTTTCATTTAAAACTAACAAAATTTGATCTAATTTTTCCATGGGGTTGTTCTCAGGATCTGGGCCATCTGAGTTCCCTCTTGGTTGGTTTCCAAAGTGTTCCATAACATTACCACACCTAATCATTTGCATAGAAATTTATCAAAACATGTAACTTTTTGATACTCTATCATAAAAGTACAAGTTGATAAATACAAAAACTCATAGATTCATCACACAAGCATCTAAAAAAGAAAGCCAAATCTTTATTAACTTTTTTGATCTTTACATCCTTATTCAAATAAAAAAAATTATGAAACGAGAAAGTCTACTATCACTTTATAATAGAGGAAATTCCTTAGGTTCCTCCTCTCTGTTAGAATCGAGTAATACAAACTTAGTAGGTGGATTTACTCTTGAGTACTCTTTCAACACCTCTAGACTTATAACAGGAACATCCTAACCACACCCAAAAGGCATGTCATGATGAGTGGATGGTTTACTAATCTTAACAATAGCAGGGGTTGACAATCTTTTTGCCTCAAGTCATTTCCTCCTTTCTAGGCATATACATTTGAGTGCATCAGATAATGTTTCAAAATCAGTGAGTCAAGCTTCCTTTGCATAACTCATTGTATATTGTCTTTGGTTCAAGAGTTGGCTCTTTCTTAATGGTGATCATAGGCATTTCACTAAGTTTTGTTTTCTTGGCTCACTTTCTTGTCCCTCTATTTCCTTCCATTCTGACACAAGATCAAATATTTTAGTATTAGCATATCTTGCCAATCTTGTGAAACCTCACATTGAGCTTGAAGGTCTAAGTGTTGAACCTGGTAGATCTGATACCATGTGTAACATCCCAACTAGAATATTAGATATCCTAAAACATAATTAAGTAAAAACTCACTCAATTTTTTTAAAACTAGAATCACAGTATATTATATCACAATTTTGAGTACAATAAATATATTTAGAAGAATGGTCACTTCACATGTGACTAACAAAATTCCATGTATAAAAATTGGTCGTATTTCTTACGACTTACAATTTTACCAATATCATTTACAAAATAAGAAATGTGTTCTTGTTAACAAGTCTTCAGCAGTCAACTATAGGAGAGAGAGAATCACCCTGGTTCTTTTCCTCCAACCACAAACTAGCGGTCCCCCACACATCTTCCTTCTTGAAGTGGTCCTTCCCTTCACGAGAGTAATAGATAATGAGAATCAACTAATTCTTTATACCATCTAAGAACTAGTGATGTGTCATAGATAATACAATAGGGTTTACAACTCTAGTCTAGTTCTAGCTATGTATGACCCAGTCTGATTGTTTAGCTATTTGGTACACTGTGAACCGACAATGCAAGTAGTGACTTTTGCATTACTTTGGCCAAAGTTTCATATAAATATATAGTTGTATGTTCACTCACTCTTTTCTTGACTTGGAGACAACACTCTTATTTCTTAATTTATATCATATAAATAAAGTAATTCTTTTTGACTTGATTATACCATATTGGTCTTATAGTCATAACAAAATCCTTCTCTGCTAAGGTAAGAACTTAGGTGACTATAAAACATACATTAAGCCCCTCTTTGCATCCTTGCAATCATGACTCTATGACATCATGTCATCTACTCAATGACCTATCTACCCAATCTCATGTTGAATGTGTTCTTCTACATATGCAAGATTCTATCACTTAAGTCAAGGATTTTATAATTAAAGACTCTATCTATCTTTATAAAAAACATAATCATTTGACTAATAATCTGTTGAAGATTAACTATAATTTCATATACCAATGAATTGAATATACCTTCTCATGTTTATCAAAAGATAGCATAATATCAAATAATCTATAGCATAACATTCTATTGTCATAGTGAATATATCTCTTGACAACATTGTGGCTATCCTTAGCCTTAAATGGGATTGAAGATTATTTCTCTATAAAACTAATATATATATATATATATATATATAATTTAAGTAACACTAGAAAAGTTTCTTAAACAACTCATTCTTCATTATATACTTTCAGAAGTATGACCTCTTGGTCTCTCTCTCTTAAGATGCTTTGGCTCATAATAAAGTTTATTGGCACAATCATACCTTACTTAAAGCACATTTGGCCTCTTGAAAAGGCTCAGTCAACCTCTCTTATATCTCAGTCGACTTCTACTTGAGACACAATCAGCCTATGAACATTACACTCAGCCATTTAGTAACACATTCAACCTAAGAATAATACATTCAACGTATTATTAACACATATAGATGATGAAATGGATGAGGAAAATTTAGATGTCTTAGGAGGCCATTCTGAAGGTCAACGAATTGGGGAAGGATCTGGTGTCTCATTGCCAGGATCATGATACCCACTTGAACAAGGTAGAAACTAAAATGAATGAAGTTAAGAAAAAATTAGAAAGAATGCTTGAAATTAGTAAGTGCACTATACAGAATAGCGCAGAAGGCATTTGGATTCTTACAGAGAAGCTTAAGGAGTTGAAGGAGGAACACATTATTGGTAAGGGGGAAGAAACGAATGCTGAAGGTAAGCAACAAAATACTTGTAACAAAGGAAAACAAGGCAAGAACGTTGAGTAGGGGGCCCAAGTTCTAGGACCAAGGGCAATAAAAAGAAGACTTTCCAGGAGGAAAAGGATTTGTTACTTGGCTTTGCTAAACTTTACGAAGAATTCTACAAGTAGGAGCTGGCTACTGTGAAAACTCTTAAGAGTATGTGATCATGCTGAAGGGTACTGGATGGATGGGTGGATAGTGGACTATAGTATGATTTTTGTTAGTATAGTTTATTATTATATCTACATTCTATTGCTTTTTGCTGTGTTTTTTGATGTTTGGATGCTATCCTACCATGTTTAATCTTTGGGGCAGCTTTTGGTTGTAGGGTTTCAGAGTCCCTTCAAACCCCATTTTACCTCTTTAATCAAAAACATATTTGGCCTATTGTTAACACATATGTTCTATTAGTAAAATATTCAACCTTCCATAATTAACACAATCAGCCAACACTTAGACACAGTTGGCCTACTTAAATACACAATCAGATTATATGACACATAGTCAGCTTCTATGAGCACACACTCAACTTCTATGAGCACACAATCGGCTTCAATGAGCACATAGTTGGCTACTATGAGAACATAGTCAACTTCTATGAGCACATAGTCGACTTCTATGCTATAAAACACTCAGTCTCACAGCCACATAGTGGTTTATCATTTAAACATTGTATATCTATGTATACATCATCGTTAGTCTATAAAAGTAAACCACAGTCGGTCTGTAAATCAAGATAAATCTGTATAAACTTATATTTATATAACACAATATGAATGAAAAAATATTCAACCTAGGGTTGCATCATGAAGTAACCTTGTTTAGTTTCAAAGGACTTAGGGCCAATATAAATTGTTGCTATACATAGCTTGACAAACTTCCTTGACAATGCAGAGGAATAGACATCTAAATGTAGTCATAAGGCTCACTTGTATAGAGGTAGCAATATGTTTAACATCTGTAAAGCATATCTAAATGACAAGAATAAGATAAAGATGCCGAATCTTATTTCTCTTTTTCAATTTGATAAGATACTATAGAAAAATGATATTCCTCTATAGAGGATACACGATCTATCTATGTTTACTTGAGCACAGTGTAAGACTGCTTTCCATACATAAGATAAACACTACTATGTTTACTTCTAATTCTTACTATTCTTTTTGAACATAAAGTTATCTTGCATATTTCATCATTGTCTTCAAAGAATGATAGACTTACCTAAATGAAAAATTAGACCATGCCTTTACCGTGACCATTTGTCTCATCCACTCCTCATAGATTTTTGACCTCTTTATCTATTCTCCTCTCCCCATCCATTGTGTCTCCATTTCACTTCCTATTAATCCCCCCACACACTTAATAGTCAACAACAAATAATAATGTTGTTGCCCACAAATTTCTCTTCCACTCCCATGAGCTTATCATGTAGGGATATGTGGAGAATATGGAGAAAGTGGAGTGACTGCTCCTTTCCCCCCACTCTCCAAGCATCTAGGGGAAGTGATATGAAGGAATAAGAAGAGAATTAATACCTCCATATCATTATCTTAGCTAAAAATAATATTAATTATAATAATATTATTAATTATAATAACAATAATAATGATAAACATAAGACACATATCTAATAGATGTCATTATTACGAAATCTCCAACACTTACCGTGATTATTTGTAAACACAATTATCAACAAATAATTCTCACACATCGATTATGATCTTGATGAAAAAATTAAATAGGTTTAATCGATTTATAAACATCAACTTGACATTCAAAGACATACACAATGTTTCTACCTAACAACGAAAAAAGGATTTAACCTTCATCTTAATGGCGACCTCCTAAGACAAGAATAACATGAGCTCTCTCTCTACTAAATATATGTGTGTGTGTGTGTGTTTTCAGATGGCATAAGGATCGTTGCATTCACGTGATCTAACATCCTCTTATCGGAGGGAAAAACAACATTGTTCCTACATCTACCTTAGTTACATGATGGTAGTTAGTCTATTTCATCATTTTAACCACATGTTCAATAATAATGTCATAAACAATTTTATTTCTTGCATATAAATTAATATAAAGCAAAAAAGCATTTTCCATTATAACTATAATCATAATATTTTCTCTGACTAACTATCTTTTTTCATGAAAATAATGAAAATAAATATATTAGTTTAAAAAATGGGGTGTGACACTTGATTCCTATTCCCCATTGCATATTAGTTATATCCTCCCATGCTTCTATTAGTGGACTCAGTCATGTTATTTTTAGATTTTGTACCTTTCATTATCCACATTGGCATTGTCATTAAATTATTGTTAGCCTTATTTTCATTCACCACCTTATGTTAGGTAGATATTCCATAATTTATCCATGCTTGGATTTCCCCTCTTACTTTTTCAATATCTAATCTCGCCTATCATTCCTAGAGGCTTATCTAAAAATCTTCCTCATTTTCACTCAACAAATTGTGTTGAATCTCAAAGAGTTAGGCCACTATAAGCCACAATGGAAAGGGTTGAATTATTCAAAATATATTCACTCATCCAAATTCACATATCTTTTTATCATTTTGTTACTTGCCTAGTATAGTCTTTGATGATGAGCCCTTGCATCTTACTTATTGCATGGGGTTAGACTTAGGAGGTAATGTCATCCAAAAGCACAACAAAGAAAATATCAAAAAGTAGAATGCATGGGATCATATCAAAGCAAAGAAAATCAAATGAAAACAAATTGAAAAATAAAAAGTATGCACACAAAATCATAAAAGCAAAATCTAAAGAAAAGAAAATAAAAGAAATACATTCATCTCAATTTTGACACAATGCATTCCCTTTATCTCACACAATTACTTTAGGTGGATTCCTCTCGGTGAGTCTTTTCCTACCCCTTGATCTATCATATTGGCTCTTTAGCTTTGACTTGTGAGTTGTAGACACATCTTTTCCATTTTCTTATATCTAGCATGGACTTAGAATGGTTCTTCCTACTTAGAATATCCCTCCATCCCCTCATCTCACCATTCTCTAATCACTTGTCTTCCTTAATCTTTAAAATCCAGGACTACTGATTAACTAGTTCTTTGAATTTCTTAGGGAGAGTATACATATATTAACTTATATCCCACATTTCTTCCTTGTACTATATCCTTTCCCTTGCATGCCTATCACACCTACCACATCCTTATATACATATATACCATATGATGAATTATAGTTAGACAAAAAAAATTACAATCTTGGTGCATAAGCTTAGGGTGTCATCTTGTCATCTACTCACTTGTGGTTTATTCCTTTTCATTTTATTGTTTATTCCTATCCTCACATACATAAATTCTATCCTCCATTCTATTCCTACTATATAATTGTTGCCCAAAATTTTTAAACCTTGGAAAATTTTAAAATTTTGCCCTTTAGAGTCACATTTGAAGTCATACTATTATCTGAGTTTAATTTGTCATCTCAGTCTAGTTGGAATATTATTGTTCCACCTCAATCATGAAATGTTCTAAGTTATCTCATGGCACTAATAGGCTTCAAAGAATAGTGATAATGGGTTGGTGTAGATATAAGGAGAAACTGCTTCTTACTTGTGACTATATGCCAAATGGTATCGAAATTGAATGTCATGCTACATTTTACACAGTTAATAGAATATGTCTTTTATACCTTGTTGAAGCATACCATACATGTGGAACTAATAAAGGCTAGAGTAAACTAAAAGCACTCAAGATTGATTCAAAATGCTTATGAGAGAATGATACAAGGCAAATTTGTGGCAGCAGTGGTTAAGAGGATTTGAACTAGGACAAGCCACTTTTAGTTGGACAAAGAAGTGGAAATTATCATAAGAAATTCAAGGTGAAGCAATGTTGAATTGCTAAGAAAACTTCTTATGACTCCAAAAAGTGATTCAATGCATTTAGGTCAAAATGGGGTTATGCTGGTGATTGACAAGAAGAAAAGCATATCTTACAAGAATAGGGAATGCCACTCTTTCTTCCTCAAAGCTACTCTTAGGAAAGAATAACATTGGGAATATCTTTTCAGTCAAACATATTTCCTATGGGATGTTCATCAGTTTCTCTTAGCCAACAATTGTGTTGTTTCTTCATTAGAATTTTTTGCTTACGGTCTTCTCCCAGTTCCAATTAATGCACTGGTATTACAACTAGTGGCATCTAGAAACTTTGATGAGGCATTGGAATTATTTAATTTTTTTCCACTAGAAGACTCAACATTTTGAGTATCTGAAGAGGAGATTGGACTAGTAACAAATATGATCAAATACCTTTTTGATAATGGGAGCCTTGGAATCAGATTTTGATTTATCATTGAGATGCACTATAAGTCTCACCTTGGTGAAGCTTATGTCAATTGATCTTGGATTTGATGGAAATGTTACAGATGCCATCTAATGCTTAGCTTATGAAAATAACAATCATAGATCTCAATGATTCTTCTTTGTCTGTGGAGGATTTCCATCGATCTCTACATGAACTTCTTGTTCTTATTGAACCTACTGACAACACAAATGGCTACCTTTTGCTGCTTCAGACTTGAACAAACTTAGAGGTCTTTCTTCTATTGTTAGAGAGCTTTATAAAGTAGAGAAAGAATTACATACAACTATTGCATGGGTTCTTGGGAAAGCTAGTCAAAATAATCATGTTGTTAAAGAATAACTATGGTTTTGAGGAAGCAGTTAAGGCTTTATATGCAGTTTCTGTTGTGATCAAAAGTAATCTTGATGGGAAAGCAATGTTCTCTTAGGAAGATGGAGGTTTGATGATACAAGAACTCATATGTAATTCAAGATGTGATATAAGATTGCATAAGAAATCTTTATTTCTGGTACCTTATGTACAAAACATGGAAGCATACATTAATAATGAAGAAGAAACTCATATTTGAAGTTGGGCTAGAATAGATGCATCATGCAATGAATAGATTTATTTGGTAGTATGTGGCAAACTGCCAATACTTCAGCAATATGCCAAAATAAAATGAACTTCCAAGTGCATTTAAACATCTACAAGGAGGCATCAATCATCAGAGATGTGGCAACGAGGTGGTTTTGAGCCTTTTAAAATTTTTGGTTTAACTTGTCTCTATGGTGTAAAATGCTCCAATAGACAGTCTAGAAAAATGTTGAAGCATAGAAAGGTACACAAACTATTTTAATTGACACAAAGAAATGTCATCTTGCTATTTAGTGATAACGAAAGAACAAAGGCCACAACCCTTTTTTTTTTTTAAAAAGGCAAGATACGAATGAATATTGATTAGAAGGTTTTAGAAACTTTAAGGAACATGCAATCAACTTTGTAACATCGAATCTGATAATATTTACAAACATCTTACCTGTTTGAGACAAAATGGAAGATTTGAAGCTAAAATTATAATTTTTTGTCAGATATTATAGTTGGAAATACCCTGGCAGGTATTCATGAAAAATGTTGAAGCATAGATGAGGCACATTGAATCCCACCAGCATCTTTTATATAAAATGGGAATGTTGAAAGTAAGATTTTTATCATATATTGTAGCAAAAAAATGCTCCAGTGAATAGGTACTAACAGGCTGTTGTGGGGTCCTAACACTTTAGCTAAAAAATATCATTTTATCAATCGGGTAGTGTCCAAGGCTGTATGCAATAGGGAGTATCATTTGGATATCTCATTTAGAAACAATTTCTTAAATCTTTAAAAAGGCTTAAACAACATATCAAACTAGAAAGCATTTGAACTCTATACTAAAAATCATTTGAACTCTATACTAGAAAGCATTTGAACTCTTAATCTAAGAAAACATATAAACTTTATACTAGAAATTCATACATGCAATTTTTACTATGAACTTGAACAGTGACTAATCCTGTAACTACACACACATTCCAACTTTCAACTAATAGTTAACAACAATTTAAAACTAAAGTAGATGCTTCAGAAATATTAAACAAACAGAGCTCCAAGAATTAATGTCTTAAATATCACAACCTGCAGGCAAAAACACAATAGAACTAAACATAAAATAACACTACTCTAAACAAAACATTCACGAAAATAGAAATACTTATCTACTCTACAATCCCTCGAGCGGCCATCTCTTGGGAGAAATTTGTCTTTTAAATTAGATCACATTTAATTGTTTCCACAGCAACATAGTAACTCCATTCATATCTTCATAATTCAAAAGGAAATACTCAGAATAACACTATTTGTATTCATGAAAATAATGCAGAACATAACTCATCGATTATTTGCCAAAAGAGATTGATATTCATTCTTCACATAGTATGATATATATATCCATGTTTTGAGAAACTAACTAAAACTAAACTATTACAAAATCCTATATTCTAGATGGCGGTAAAATGCCATTGAAAAAGTCTTATAATAGAAAAATAGAATTTCAACTACTGATGTCTTTATAGAATAAAACATATAAAAGGCTTTGAGTGGAGCCATAAAGTCTTAGATAACCAACAAAAGTTAACAGAATTAAAAGAGTCTCCAATCAATGCACACCTAAAATTTATGGTGCCCTCAACTTCTGGCGCACTTAACCTTAGTTACTTGAAGTCCACTCCTCTCGTAGGTCATGCATTAATCCTGCACAATTACTCAACTCTACATACCATTATATCAACATTTAATAGCTAATTTCAATCAATTTAGGAAATAAAGATTTGTACAACATTTCGTTAAAAATGGATAAATATCACTTCTAAAAACAAACAAATTGGCATGGCTAGGGTGATTGGGCAATGCAAAAAGGGTTATTTGTTTTATCAAAGGAATGAGGTTGTTTATACCTCATCAGGTACGTAAAATATGTAATTGCTAGGAGTAACTCCAAGAATCACAATTTGTATCACACATCGGTAGTTATGTAAGCTTATTTGTCTACCCATGAAGTTTTGAAAGAGGTATTTGAAGTCTGGGAGCATAAAAAAGGTTGCATCTTGGATTGGGCATTTCAAATTGGAATTGTTGAAAAGGATTTAAATTTTCAAGAAGAAGTAATCGGTAGTTGTAATGCCAAATTTCATAACATCACTCACCAACATACATCCAGACTGTGTCAAAATAGGATGTTTAGCAGATATTAGAGTTAGAAGCATTTGGATAGATATGCATTCAAAATGTTGAAGCATTAACGAGGCATATGAGTCATTTTACATATCATGAGTTACAAGTTTGATAAGAGAGAAGATGAGCATGAGCATGGATTTGGATGCATATCAAACTCCAACTCAGGGTTTTTTGCAATACATAATTCTCAATGTGTGCTTAGGGGAGGAACAAAAGAGTTGGTTGCATATTTTACTGTTGGAAACATGAGTAGATGTATTACATTCAATAATTATCTTTGCTAGTGTCTTTTGTGTATGTCAGGCTAGGAGCCTTCAAGTAAGGTACGGACCTTCATCAAAGCTCAAATGAAGGTTCTTTAGGGTGGAGGTACGAGAAGCTCAATAGAGTCCTAAAAACCCCAACTGGTTCTAGGGAACAACACAACAAGCATATGCAAGAAGAATTTTCTTCTAACAAAGAGGTGGGTGAAAATTCACTTCTTGATCATCCAGGAGTGGGTTTTAGAACTATACGAAGACATGGTGTTGGGAAGATCATTTGAAGACATGTGTGCCCAAATTTGTTATAGGGGAAAGATGTTAGGGTTTGTGCATTTGTATAATGGGCAAGGAAGTTCTATGCACATGTTTTCCAAAGAACCTGGCTTTCTTGGTAGCTTTGTATTTAGTGAAGAAAGAATTCTTGTTGCTACTAGAGATGCTTTCAACACCAAATTTAAGCATGAAGTGCTCAAGAATGAGAGTGTTAATGCAATTACAATTGTTTTCTTTGAAGATGGGACTTGCAGTAATGGGTAGTTCTTTGAATGCCTGAACATGGTTGTTCTCTAGAAGCTTCCAATTATCTTTGTCATGGAGAACAATTTGTGGGCTATTGGAATATCCCATGTTAGAGAAACTTTAGTTGTAGAGATGTGGAAGAAATGACCTACTTTTGTGATGCCAGTTGTTCATGTTGATGGCATGGAAGTGTTGAAGGAGAAAAGATGTAGATTTGAAAATGATACAAAGAGGATTTGTCTTGAATAAAGATGAGGCTTTTGTTGAAGATAGTTAAAGAAATGGTAGTCTAAATATTTGGGAGGATGTATAATGCCAAAGGTCATCTATGGCCTTTCATTTTTTATATTTTGTCATTATGTATTAGTTTTGAGGGGGGAAAGTGACTTTTGGACTCCTGAGGGAGTGGAGGTCGATATAAACTTCTTGTTGTTCATTGTAGTGGATCTTCTTGTTGCCTGTGTAACTGGAGAACTTTGTAGAAGGGATTTTTGGAGACTTTGAGCGTTGGTTTTGGTATTTTTATATTAACATGAATGATTGTGTTCTTATGTCCATAATGTCTTCGTAGATGTTGATTGTTCTTATGTTCATTCAGTTTCTTTGTCTATTACAATTTCTTCTGCATGCTCTTGATATACAGGTGTTTTTAGAGGACTTTGTGCTTCAATTGTTGGTTATTCTCTCTCTCTTGGAGAATTTGTGCTCCTCTTTTTAGTTCAGATTATCTTTCCTCAAGAGGTTAACGTTGTGTTTCTTATGTCCACAACATGATTTCTTCTCATTTTCTCTCATCTTTTCTTCTCCTGCCTTTCTATACTTTCTAGTTAAAAGTACTCAAAAATACAAAACCCCATCATATGAGGGAGTTTCCCCTCTCAAATGTAGAGGAGAATCATTGAAATCACAATGATTTGTCCATTTGTTAGTGTTAGATGTGAAAAATGGGAAGATAGTGAATAGTGCCAAGTCTATCAAGTCAAACCCTCCTTTCACAATAACACTCAAGGACAACAACCAAACGAAGTCACTACAGATGAATGAGGACTTAGCTATAGGTTGGTGTACTCAAGAATGATATGGAAAGATAGATTAGATTGAGAGATTTATCAAACCCTAGATCTAATACACCTCAAACCATAATTATAATGCAATCAGTTATAGACAAACAAACTGCTACAAAAAACTAGACAAGAAGGCACTTAGGAAGGATTAGAAACATACCAAATGTTAGATTTCTAGAATTGAAGACTTTGCAGACTACGGGGTGGGCACCCAAGTCTAATAGGACAACTTTTTTGCAAATCTAGAATAGTGAGTAGTGTTGAATAATGTTCAGCTCCTGAGAGCAGGATAAATCATGTTGGGAGGACTACGGGGTGGGCACCCTAGTCTAGTAGGGTAAAATATCAGCAAGTTTCTTCCAGATCCTAAATCTCTGTCCTCTAAATTTCTTCTCTGTACCTGTACTTCTCCAAATCCTGCACCTATAACCTATCACAAAGAGAGGTGTTTGGGGGTTGTGGTGTTTAGGAGCTTTCCTTGGTCAATCCCTAGAATGACATTCAAGTCTTCTAACACCATTGTTAGATAGAGTGCATGTCCTTGGAGGACAAAGGCCAACTCTAATTGATGAAATGAATGATTGAAAACACAAATAGATGTCACCTTAGAGGTGAATCCCTCACGAAGATGAAGCCAGATCTGCAACAAACAAAGACAACAATAACATGATTCTACTCTACAACACAATGAATGTCTTGAAATCCCTTAGCTCAATATCACAAGTTTGAATTGTTCTCTAGGTGTAAAATTAAGTCATAAACTCACTTATATATGCTTTCTCACTAACATTCATAATTTAAATTAAAAAGGCCGACAGAGGGAAACCTTTTGAAAGGGCCCAAGTTGACACATTTAAATTTGAATCCAAACAAATTAGGTTGGAATTGGGTGTAGGAGCCCAAGTCCCAAGGCCATTTTTGGTCATGCTTAAACATTTAGAATGGGCCCTAAGTTCCATCTGACATGGGTTTCAGGGGAAATTTCTCTAAGATAAGTATTAAGCTTGCATAACGTAAATGAGGGGACCTAGGAGATAAAATAGTAGGTAAAAAGGGATGAGATTACTTTTTTCTCCATAACATTTAGCCCCCACTTTAATGTATGTATGATCTTATGACTCCATACATGCATTAAAGTATAGTTGAAAACACATCAAACACACTAGGCACATAGAGACAAGGCATACCCAAAGGTTGGAGGACTAGTTCTAGCCCCCAATCTCAGGTAAGCACTAGAAAACACATCGAAGACATGCAAGACACAATGAATATAGTAAGAAGCACATAAAACACAGATAATACAGTGGAAGCACACAATACACAAAGAAGACATGAGAGTAATCACGTAATACACAAAGAATACATTGATTTAACAACTAAAATAAATCCTAAACTAGGGGGCGGAGGGAGCTCGTCGCTATGCACCTTTAGACTGCCATAAACATGCAAAACAAAACCTAAAGTGTGGAGGGAGCTCATCGCAAAATGCCTTTAGACCACACCATGGGGAAGACACACCAAACAAAGATCCAAGTGTGGAGGGAGCTCATCACTATGCACCTTTAGCCCACACTCGAGGGAAGACACAATAGACACACAAGGAAGACACATAGAATACACGAGCACCGCATAGTATGCCATAGACACACTGTGTGTATTATACACGACAAACATGAGCAATGGAAAGGGGCTTATTGCTAAGTCCCACCATCTAAAACATGCCAAACATACCTGACAGTTGAGCTACGCTACCACAACCACTAAAGACATGCTTAAGGGTGGATGACTCAAGATCCAACCCCACCTCCACAGAGGACTTTGTATAAAAGGATGTGCACTAGCTCAAAAGGTACACCATCCCACCTCGCGATGAGGGCCTTTTATAAAAGGATGCACACTAGCTTAAGAGATACATCATCCCACCTTATAGAGAGGGCTTTTTGCTTTGTAAAAGGGATGTGTACTCGTTTAGGAGATACAACATCCATCCTCATGGAGAGGGATTTCAAACAAACTTTGTCAGTGTAAAAGTAATCATATAGATACCATTATATATGCCCCCACCTTAAGGTGGTTGATTCCGCTTGTCGGTATCAAACACATTAAGGTAGAGTGAAAACATGCAAGGGAACAAGAGCTTTCACAAAGCTCATGCCCCCAAAGGTGACATGTACCATGATTTTCAAATGTTCTCACAAACACATTGATAAGATATGCTAAGATAATCAATAAAAGATAAGGTTAGAACATCTTACTCTAAGATAATAACCAAATCAAATCATGAAATCTATGCACAAATTATATATTAGATCACATCAAAGACCAAGGCACACTTATGGGTTTGGATCTGAGTATAGCCATTGGGCTATGCTGTAGGTATCTCAGAACCAAGTGTAACAAAAAGGTGAGATACAAAACCATCCAAAGTGCACAGAGTAGATTGAGAGTATTGCAAAAAGGTTTGTTACAAGAGATAGCACAATATGATACACCATATAGAGTGATTCTACTAGTCGAGCATCAGATATACATATCAACCCCATCTTCATGTATGGACTAGGTCCCTTTTTTCTTACTTTCTGAAGGGACACA
This sequence comes from Cunninghamia lanceolata, assembly GCA_027924645.1. Taxonomy (NCBI): domain Eukaryota; kingdom Viridiplantae; phylum Streptophyta; class Pinopsida; order Cupressales; family Cupressaceae; genus Cunninghamia; species Cunninghamia lanceolata. The sequence continues at coordinate 4,048,763 of BSBN01000061.1, read as the reverse complement.
TGGTCCTTATCAGTATTTGTTTGCTTTCATCATTCGATGACTATGTAGGATCATTGAAGAAGGAAAATAATAAAAATGAGAGAGGAGACAAAGTGATGCAAGAGCATCTCAGGTTGCAAAGCAATCTTGCATCAACCAAAAATATTTGCATTCTTTTCTTTTATTTCATTTCAGTTGTAGTTTAGTGATTTGCAGTTCAACATTTTCTACCACATTTTACTGCATCTTCATATTAGAGTTCATGGAGTAGGAATTAGATTCTATGCCATGTCAGCTACATCATAACATTTCACAAGATTTGGATTCATCTACAGAAAGTTATCGCTATCAAAAGATCATCAATTTTCATAGAGTAGAGCATTCAAGCAGTCAATTGAGACCAGAGGGTTTGTGAATCACTTCTAGGACATGTGTAACCAAATGGAACATATCACAAGGCTAATAAGGACTAGATAGACCTTCCTTAAGGACCGCACTAAATTTCATTCATTTGTAGAGCAATACCTTGAGTTGTGGGTCAACCTTCATGTTATCTACATGTTTCATCACTCCTTGGAGTTTGTAACCTCTTGAGGCTAACACAGAGGATCATTTGAGCTTAAAGATGATATATATACATCTCTTAGATGCATTAGGATAGTAGTTTAGTTGTTATGATAAGATAGATGATTAAAAATTCTTTTTGAAAGGCACTTCAATGCCATATCTTTCATTTCTATTGTAACTCAGAAATTAGGCCTATGATCCCTTTGATTGTAGTATGCATGCTGTCAGCATATAAGAATTGTGATTATCTGATATATTAAGCATTTGAATCTTCCATTGCATTCTATTAATTGTGTTGTTTCCGTTGTGTTTACTCTTGCTGCATGGTTTGGACAATCCCTTCTTAGGACCCTCCATCTATGACTGCACCAAGTGGTATCAGAGCAAAGTTGTGAATCCTTTGGGAAGTGAAGGTATTCCATGAAAATATCTTGTAGTGAATATATTGTTGACCTGAGGTAGTCTACTTGTGTTTGTCAATAGAGCATTGATTGTGAGGCAGTTGCATTGGATCCTAGGAAGAGATGCCACCAAAGAGGATTCCTAATATGGCCAATGTTGCTAGAAGAATGGAAGAGATGATAGAGATGATGAGGAAAATTAAGGTTAGATTGGATACTATAGAAGAAGATAGAAGAAGAGGACTAAACGCTAGACATGAAGATGAAAGTGATGATGATGCATTTCAAGATATTGACCAAAATGAAGAAGCCCTAGAAGAAGAAGAATCAAATCAAGTAAATATGTTGAAGGCTATTTCTAAGATGGGTAAGAGACCTAGAATGGAAGTTGGTGGTTGTCAATCCGACTGGATGCTTATTCCCAGTATCCCTACAAGGTAGCCATCATTGATCAATATGATATCTGGGCCAGGGGCCAACAGTGTAGGAGATAGACTCTATAGATATCTCCTCTTCTTCTTCAGGGTCTACAAAACCTAGGGGGGTATTCCCTACTCAACATCCATAAGATATATCTATGGATGGTGGGATGTTGATATAAAGCAGATGAATCCTCCTTTGTGTAGACCAAAACTGTGAGATAAGTGCAAAGGGGCTAGCTTTGGGCCTATATTCAGTTGTAGATAGAGGATTTCAAATCCTAAACTAATTCTAAAGTCCTAATGGTTTGATTTTGAAGTTTAAGTTTGATTTTATGTGGATGTAAAAACTAGGACCTGAGGTGTAACCTCAATGCAAGACTAGATTGGTGCCTATCTAGGGCTCGGAGTCAATAGACATACACATGTGAATGGTCAGCATGAACATATATCAGAAATTGAGTATCAAGGGGATTTTGTGATATCTGCCTTACAAATACCTCCCAAAATAGAGTATTCAGTTACCTCTACTTACAATATCCTTACTACACTATGTTCTTCCCAACCCTTAACCTGAAACACTTTAATCTACCCTTTGAGCAGAAGCAAAAGATCAAGTTTTCAACATAGCAGAACTATATTCTAGAATCCCAGACACCCCTTAGATGTTTAGATTCAGAAGAAGAGCATATTCAGTTTGGAGACAGAATAACATAACACATGCAAAAAAAAATATTATTCATATAAAATCAATCATGAAACCAATAAATTCATGCATGAAACATACAATATGAGACTCATAAACTCACAAGACATCCAGATATGGTCAGCAATGGAGTTGTATCTTATTACAGCACTCAGACTTGTCCAATTTTTCCACCACCTGGATTGAGTAACATCATATGCTTATAAGGCAAGCAGATGTACTCCATCATTAATTACGGGGCACTCTCTAGGATATTTACCAGGTATCAAGCAACGCCAGAGGGTGCAGAAAACATTTAATGCCACCGCACAAAGAAGAGAGAAAGAGCAGGTGAGATTGGGATCTACATCACCACATGGAGATCTTCTATCTAAAACGGGTAGCTGGCGTGTCCTTTCAACCCATATCTCTGTGCAATCCTACCATTAATGGCATACCAACTCACAGCCTCGGGATACAGCAGTTGTGTGTCTTGCAAACCTTCTTCCGCCTTGGGATGCTACTGTGGAAGTGTGGAAAACTCTCCATTTGAATATTTAAATGATAACCGTCGATCTCCTCCCTTTCCCGCTGAGATCTGCAGTGTGGATCATGCTGACATGTCAGCTACCAATGGCAACGTGCCACGTAAGCATCCTGTTGACCTTCCCCATCAATCAAGTGTCTCCACGTGGAGCGTTCCATGGCATTCTTTCCTTTCAAATATATGTGAGATATTATCCCACATTCACCCTGCAACAACCCTTTCAGCACCTTATATGCACGACCGTGATCATATATAATGTCGGCGATTTTGCTCCCGACGACGCCATCTTAACCCCTGTCGTCATCCTCCATCGGCCAGACTGCTTCATCGGTAAACCTTATGTTTATCCTCCCAACATCATATATCCTGCTGATGAACATCCTGATGACATCACCAAGCCTCATCACCATCACCTGTCCCCTCATATCCAGATGATGTCACCATCATGTCGGCATCAGGATGATATTCGAAAGATAATCAGATATTTGGAAATATCACCCTGATAGAAATATCGGGGTGCACTGTAGCTTCATTGTAACATCGGGGTGATGTTTGAATATGACTGATATTTAGAAATATCACCCCCTCCTTTAGAATGTGATGAAGCTGATAGACAAGCGGATATCACCCTGACATAGGAATGACGTCAACAGCATCGGGTGATAAAACAACATGAAGTGATTAAATAACATCAGGATGATCTTAACCAAGATCACCTGATGTTCAAATATGATGATCCCGATGAATATTGGGTCACACTTAGAGCCTTGTAGCAACATCATCAAGATGATCTTAGGTAAGATCACCTGATGTTAAAATATCACCCCCGAGCGAAAGATCAGGCCGGCAGAAAATATGATAATGGCCTCGTGAGAAACAATAGGGTTATGACCGGAAACATGATGATGACGACCTCCTCCTCGAAGAAAATATGATGCTGATGTTGAAAAATGCTGAGGAGGCCTAAAGACTTAGAACTTTTTGGATTTTTTGGGAAGGTGCCTACAAAACTTAACTGCTTGAAACCTGAATGTCTATGCAAGCACCACCACTGGCTCCGTCTGGGGACATGCAGGCGCAAGGCTGCAGCGAGAACCAAACCATCTCCAGGCAGACTAGACAAAATGCAAAAAACACAAAGCACCGACTATATATTTATTTACAAATGTGCATGGCAAAAGATACTCATGAAAAGTAAGCCTTCAGGAACTGACCGTGCACAAGCAATTCCAGCATTTCACCACTTAAGGCCTGGAGAAAATAAGAGTCTTCCCCATGAGTGTTGTTGATTTGATATGGGCCCATCCACAAGGGCTCAAACTTACCATGCTTTCCCTTGTCCTAACCTTTTACATTCCAGATGAGGACTAGATCATTTACCTAAAACTTTCTTTCTATAGTCCTCTTATTAAACAAATATTTTTCTCTTTGTTGTTGCCTGATATTTGTCTAGTGAGCCTCTTTTCTGACTTCATCTAATGCAACTAGCTGATTTATCCTTTCTGTCATTGGGTCATCAATCTCTTCATCATTTTCTTGTATGAATTTAGACTGGTAAGAGAATGTTCATAGGCAACCTAGCTGAGGTACCATATACCAGCTCAAAGGGTGACTTCTTAATTGCTTTCTTTATAGTCACTCTATCAGCCCATAGTGCCATCTTTAATTTTGAATCCCAGGCTCTCTCATTTCTATCCAGCATCCTTTTGATGATCTTCATGAGGCTCTTGTTACTTGACTCTGCTTGACCATTTCCTTGTGGATGATATGGTGATGCATATGACAAGTTAATCTCATACTTGTTGCAAAAATCAACAAATTCACCTGATTTGAAGCACATGGCATTATCTGTGACCAACTTGACAACCTGATAATAATATTTTCAAGAATAAAATCCATCACCACCTTACTTGTAGCTCTCTTAGTTGGAATGGATTCAATCCATTTGGTAAAATAGTCAGTAGCAACTAAAATCTAGCTATGTCCACCACTAGATTTTTCTACAATTTCCCCTATGAAATCAATTCCCCATTGCTGAAATAGAGCCTCCATGGTTACAGTTCTTAGGGGCAATGCACCTTCATACCTTAGCTTTCCTGAGAACATTTGGCAAGGATCACATTTCCTCACCAACTTCTGTGTATCTGAGAAAAGAGTTGGCCACCAGTATCCTGTCCTAAGAATTTTATGAGCTATTGTTTGGGCAGTATAGTGTCCACCACACATTCCTTTGTGCATGTCATTCAAAATATTCTTAGCCTCATTTTCATTTACACATCTGAGTAGCACACCATCAGGATTCCTCCAGTACAATTCTCCTTGAACAATGATGTACCTGATTGCATGTAGCTTTAAAGCCCTTTTCTGACTATCACTGAAATGGGAAGGACAATTCAAATTCTACAAGTAATACACAATATCCCTATACCACTCAGATTTTGACATATTGACAATCTCATTCTGGACTACATTAATTTGGCATGCTTCCAAATTTGATTGTGCCATCATCTTAGCCAATTCTTGTCCCCTTACCATCTTTGTGATCTGTATTTCTATGTTGAATTCCTGAAGTTTATTTATCCACCTACATCTCCTCCCCGTTACCTCCTGCTGAGTAAAAATATCCTTGACTGCTGCATGAGGTACATATGCAATTATCTGGGATCCTACAAGATATGGCCTAAAGCTTTTGACTACTCTAACCAGTGCATATGCCTGTTTTTCCATGATATCATACTTTAACTCAGCAGCCTGCAGTGACATACTGAAGAAAGCAATGGGCTACTCAAAACCATCATTATTTTTCTGCAGCAATAGTATGGAAAGAAGCAAATGAAAATAACTGAAATGGTTTAGAAAAATCAAGAGATTTTAGTACAGGAGCCATCTTTATTGCTTCTTTGATGTTCTGAAATGATTCAATTGCTTCACTCTCCCAATTAACAATTGCATCCTTCTTCATCATCTTAGAAATGTTCCTTGTAGTCTCTACAAATTTAGGAACAAACCTTCTAACAAAATTAATTTGTCCAAAGAAGGACTGAACTCCTTTCACTATTTTAGGCATCTGAATCCTATCAATAGCAACAACCCTTTCAGGATCAATTCTAATTCCATCTTTGGAAACAATGTACCCCAAGAGTTTTCCTTCAACTACACCAAAAGCACATTTCTTGGGATTAAGAGAGATGCCATACTCTAGTGCTCTAATGAAAATATGTTCTAAATGCATACAGTGTTGCTCTTCCTTTTTAGAATAGGCAGTTAAATCATCTTGGTAAACAGCCAGAATTGAGTCAATCAATCCTGCAAAAGCAACATCCATAGCTCTTTGAAATGTAGCACCTGCATTTTCAGTCCAAATGGCATTCTAACATATACATATGTTCCCCAGGGAGTGGTGAAGGCAGTCTTAAATTGTTCTAATTCCTTTACCTTCACTTGATTGTAACCTGAAAATCCATCCATCATGGATAGGAGTTCACAACCAGTTACCCTCTGCAGCATAGCCTCCATGTTAGGCAGTGGATAATTATCCTTCAAGGAAGATACATTCAGATTTCTAAAATCAACACAAAGTCTTATGTCACCATTCTTTTTCCTGACTGGGACGAGGTTAGACACCCAAGTTGAATGTCTAATCAGCACAATTATTCCAGCCTCCCTGAGCTTCTTGAGTTCTTCTTGCATTTTTGGAGCTAAGGCAAGATTAATAGGTCTTTGTTTTTGTCTGAATGGCTTAGCTTCAGGCTTCAAAGAGATCTCATGCTGGAATAGGTCTTCTCTATAGGCCTTTAGGTCCTCATATGACCAAGCAAAGACATGCTTATACTTTTTCAACAATGTAATCAGCATACTTCTAATGTGTGGTTTGAGCTGTTTGCCAATATAGACCCTTTTGGGGGCATGAAATGTCCCCAAGTTTATCTCCTCCAAGCCATCCTTGTTTGTAGGAGATGTCTTTGTAACACACTGATCTCTATTGTCAATAGCTCTTTCTGAAGCAACTAACCCTCGGGGGATTTTTATTTTTTTTGAGTTGAATTACTTCTTTCCCCAAAAGAGTTTCTTTTCCATCTACAATCTCTACAAAATTCTAAAAATCAATTTCTTGGTTCTCATATTCATATATGCAGTGTAAAAACCTTAGCAATTCTTTGTCATCATCAAACACTTGCCAGTTGCATATGTTTTCCGGTACTGCAGGTCTAAGTTTAACCTCAACATTTGTAATGTCAGACAGGGTTATATCATCTAGCCTAATAGCCACATTAGCTAGAAAATCTGCCATGACATTTTTTGATCTTTCTATCCAATTTATTGAAAATGCATCAAATAATTCAATTGTATCCCATGCAGCATGCTTATACTGTTTCAACCTTTTGTTTTTTGAAGCATACTTATCTCTAACCTAGGAAACAATTAACTCTGAATCTCCAAATACTCTTAACTTCTTAATTCCATGTTTCAGAGCCATATTCAATCCTAGTAACAAAGCTTCATACTCAGCAATGTTATTTGTGCAAGCAAACTTTAACAAGAAAGAGAACTTTATAAGCTTACAAGCCAGGGACAAGAACACAACTCCAACACCAGAGCCCTCTTTTGCACAAGCTCCATCAAAATACATGGTCCATAAGCCCTGCTGGTCCGACCCTTGAGTGTAGATATCTGCCCTTTTATGTTCTTGATCACTCGAGACAACTCTGAAATTTTCACAATCAGTATCCACAAAACAGATGTGCTCCTCTGAATTTTGATCCTCAACTATCTCCTGTGACCTTTCTTCTCTGATCAGCTTAACATCTCTGCCATTCATTGGAATCATGGCATATGACAGGTCCATCTGCATACTTCCACAAATCAATGCTGCCCATCTTCTTGACAGCAACATGCCATACTGTGGCTTGATGTCAACCACTGTTACATTCATTTTATATGTTTTCTCTGGATATGCTGCCAATCTGAAATCCACATCTTTCATGATTCCAATGACAGGCACCTCTCTAGCATCCAAGGCATAGCACTTCCCACATGTCTTGTCTATTTTTAACCCAGCTTGCTGCATGATAGCCAAAGGCATAATATTTGTTGATGCTCCTGAGTCAAGCATACAATTTCTAATCACTTTTCCATTTATAACTAGGGAGACATAAAATGGTTCCACTTGTGAGGGGCATTTTGTCATGGTCACCCCCAAATATACTTTAGGGACTTCATCTTCATGAGTGCACATGGCTTGCTTCCTACCTTGAACCTCAACATTTTGCCTGGCTTGACATGGTACTCCTGAAATTAAGGACACTACTTTATCTCTGAACTCTTCCACTTTCATTAGTTCCATCAAGGGTACAGAGACCTTTACTTGGTACAATACCTGGGCTATGTCAAAAGGAGCATAATTTTGTATAGCATTTGTGGCATGCTCCATGGTTTTGTTCTTATCCTGAGGTGACCTAGCCTTAGTCTGGGTGATCTTCTGACCGTCACCTATGATCTGAGGGTCTTTACTTTGGTCTTCATCTTGGGGAACCTTATTTTCTGGCCTTTTGAAATCATGATCTGCCTTTTGTTTAAAATTTTTCTTATTGTTGTTCCATTGTGTCTTTTGTGGCCTAGTCCCCTTATGATCATGCACTGGCTGACTTACAGAGGCTCTTTCCTGTTGATATGGATTTCCTACCTGAGACCTACCTCTAAGGTTATAATTGCTTTTGACCTGAGCTACTGTTGCGGCTGTGAGGGCTCTAATTTCTTCATCAGAAGGTCTCCTTAGGTTATTTAGAAAAACGTGTGAGTCTTGAGCATATGCATAGCTATTTTCATTATCCTCATCACAAGAAACTTGTTAATAGACCTGAATCTCATTATTTGTACTTTCATTAGCATCATGAGGAGGGTGCCCACTATTCGTGGATAGCATATTAACATCATCCTCCTGTATGTAGTGTGGTTCATTGCACTCATCACAGGCAACAGCATTATCATACAGAGATTGAGCAATCATACATTGTGACTGTGAATGAGGCATCTGGCATATGATGCACCATGGGGTATCATCAGCAATATTAACAGTCATTTTCAAAGGATCAGGTGTCTCTTTGACATATTGAGCTTTTTGGTTGGGGTTGCTACTCGGAAGAACTGGTTTACCATTATGCCAATTTGTATGATAAGGCATATCATGCAACGATGGTCTTTTTTCCTGCCTCTGGTAAACCTGCCTATCGGGACCTACACCTTTTTCATTTCTAGCAAGTCTATAACTTAGGTCCTTAACAACATTTGCCAACTTATCCAATTTATCCTCAGGGGCAGATGCATTACCTTGAGTGTTCTGAAGTTTATTTGGATTCTGCAGAATTTTCACATCATCTCTGCTATTTGTCTTGCCCGATGCTTTCCTATTATTCTCAATATTTATTGCAATTCTGAAAGCATCCCTGAGAGTAGCAGGACCCTTATCTCTTAACCCATATGCAGTTTTGGCATCAAAGGCATTAATATACAATATTATGCACATTGGTTCATTTGGCCTCATATGATGTGGCAATTTGTTCAACACTTTAGTAAATCTAGCATTGAAGTCTGCAACCTGCTCATTTGACCCTTTAGTGATACTGGTGAATTCATTTACAAAAAAGCTTGGGTTAGTTTTGTCACCATATTGCTCCTTAAAAAGCCTTTTAAAATCATCCCATGATGAGATACACCGGTCAGGCAGATTCTTGTACCATTCTCTAGCTTCATCAACTAAGGATTGCATAAATGATTTCATAAAAACATCCTCATGCTCAACCTCAAAGTTGTCCATGACATTCTGAAAAGATTTTAAATGATCCTCCCCTGAAACAATGTTATTTCCTAAAAATTTAGCACTTGAAGCCTCACATGCTTGTCAATGGGGTTAGGATAACCAGGTATACCATCAAAAACAAGCTGTCTGAATCTGTCTAGCTACATAGGTTGTCTACCAAATTGATTAGCATTTGCATTTCTATTTGCATTCTGATTTCTTACGTTATTTAATGGTACTCTAACATTATTTGCATTCTGTCTTTGATCATTGTGTAGATCTTGTATTTCATTTCTATGTTGATTTCTTTGCATATTTGCATTTTCAAGGGTAGGGACTGAATCATTCTAAGCAACTCTCAGGGTTGCACTTTCTGTCTCATGTCATCTCTAATTTTCATGCTTGTAAATACTCTAATTCTGCTCTTAAGCTTTTGATTTCTTCAGCTAACTGTTCTTCTCTAGGCATGGAAGAGGATGGTCCCATTCCATTTTGATCATCATTATCCTCATCGCTTGGAGATTCAGTCTCCTCAAATCTATCACTGGGATATTTACAAAGGTATAATCACTTTCATTTCATGTTCCTCAATAGAGTCGCCAATTTCTGTTGGTTGTCAATCCGACTGGATGCTTATTCTCAATATCCCTACAAGGTAGCCATCATTGATCAATAGGATATCCGGGCTAGGGGCCAACAGTGTAGGAGATAGACTCTATAGATATCTCCTCTTCTTCTTCAGGGTCTACAAAACCTAGGGGGTATTCCCTATTCAACATCCATAAGATATATCTGTGGATGGTGGGATGCTGATATAAAGTAGATGAATCCTCCTTTGTGTAGACCAAAACTATGAGATAAGTGCAAAGGGGCTAGCTTTGGGCCTATATTCAGTTGTAGACAGAGGATTTCAAATCCTAAACTAATTCTAAAGTCCTAATGGTTTGATTTTGAAGTTTAAGTTTGATTTTATGTGGATGCAAAAACTAGGACCTGAGGTGTAACCTCAATGCAAGACTAGATTGGTGCCTATCTAGGGCTCGGAGTCAATAGACATACACATGTGAATGGTCAGTATGAACATATATCAGAAACTAGGTATCAAGGGGATTTTGTGATATCTACCTTACAGATACCTCCCAAAACAGAGTATTCAGTTACCTCTACTTACAATATCCTTAATGCACTATGTTCTTCCCAACCCTTAACCTGAAACACTTTAATCTACCCTTTGAGTAGAAGCAAAAGATCAAGTTTTCAACATAGTAGAACTATATTCTAGAATCCCAGACACCCCTTAGATGTTTAGATTCAGAAGAAGAGCATATTCAGTTTGGAGATAGAATAATAGAACACATGCAAAAAAAACATTATTCATATAAAATCAATCATAAAACCAATAAATTCATGCATGAAACATACAACATGAGACTCATAAACTCACAAGACATCCAGATATGGTCAGCAATGGAGTTGTATCTTATTACAGCACTCAGACTTGTCCAGTTTTTCCACCACCTAGATTGAGTAACATCATATGCTTATAAGGCAAGCAGATGTACTCCATCATTAATTACGGGGCACTCTCTAGGATATTTACCAGGTATCAAGCAATGCCCGAGGGCGCAGAAAACATTTAATGCTGCCGCACAAAGAAGAGAGAAAGAGCAGGTGAGATTAGTATTTGCATCGCCACATGGAGATCTTCTATCTAAAACGGGTAGCTGGCGTGTCCTTTCAACCCATACCTCTGTGCAATCCTACCATTAATGGCATACCAACTCACAACCTTGGGATACAGCGGTTGCGTGCCTTGCAAACCTTCTCTTGCCTTGGGATGCTACTGTGGAAGCGTGGAAAACTCTCCATTTGATTATTTAAATGATTACCGTCGATCTCCTCCCTTTCCCGCCGAGATCTGCGATGTGGATCATGCTGACATGTCGGCTACCAATGGTAATGTGCCACGTAAGCATCTTGTTGACCTTCCCCATCTTTCAAGTGTCTCCACGTGGAGCGTTCTATGGCATTCTTTCCTTTCAAATATATGTGAGATATTATCCCACATTCACCCTGCAGCAACCCTTTCAACACCTTATATGCACAGTCGTGATCATATATAATGTCGGTGATTTTACTCCCGACGATGCCATCTTAACCCTTGTCATCATCCTCCATCGGCCAGACCACTTCATCGGCAAACCTTATGTTTATCCTCCCAACATCATATATCCTACTAGTAAACATCCTGATGACATCACCAAGCCTCATAGACAAGCGGATATCACCCTGACATAGGAATGACGCCAGTAGCATCGAGTGATAAAACAACATGAAGTGATAAAATAACATCAGGATGATCTTAACCAAGATCACTCGATGTTCAAATATGATGATCCTGTTGAATATCGAGTCACACTTAGAGCCTTGTAGTAACATCATCAGGATGATCTTAGGTAAGATCACTCGATGTTAAAATATCACCCCTGAGTGAAAGGTCAGGCTGGCAGAAAATATGATAATGACCCCTGCGAGAAACAATAGGGTGATGACCAGAAACATGATGATGACGACCTCCTCCTAGAAGAAAATATGACGCTAATGTTGAAAAATGCTGAGGCCCAAAGACTTAGAACTTTTTGGATTTTTTGGGAAGGTACCTGCAAAACTTAACTACTTGAAACCTGAATGTCTACGCAAGCACCATCAGAAGTATCAAACTATACCATAAATTTGAATCCTAAGGAATTGATTGACTGGATAAATGACTTGGAGGAATACTTTGAGTAAGAAAAAATTGAAGATCCAAAGAAAGTAAGATTTGCAAAAACTAATTTGAAAGGACATGTTGCTATTTGGTGGAAAGAAGTTTAATTTGATAGGAATAGGAGAGGAAAAGAGAAGATCATAAAATGGGATAGGATGGTGATAAAGTTGAAGAATCAGTTCATACCTACTGACTAGGAGTTGGAATTGTTGAAGAGATTGCAAAACCTAAGGCAAAAGGAGAAAACTACGAAGGAGTACACTGAAGAATTTCATAAGATGATCATAAGGACTGGACATAGTGAGGCAAGCAAGGAGAAAGTGGCAAGGTACATAAATGGATTGAGGATGAATATTCAAGAAGAACTAAGTTTGGTGAGGATGACAACAATAGAAGAAGCATATCAATTTGCATTGAAAGTTGAAGACAAGCTGAATAAGAGGCATGAGCAAAGGTAGAGAGGTAGGGGAGGTAAATTTCAAAGAGGCAGAACACATTCTGGAGGAAAAAGACCTTATGTAGAGAAAAACAAGGAAAGTAGTCCATACAAGAAGGAAGACAAAGATAGCAATTCATACTGGAGAGATGATAGGAGTTTCTGCTACAACAATAGAGGGAATCATAATTCTTACTGTAATGAAGGATACATGAGAGATGAAAGAGGTTTTGATAAAAGATCATTCAAAGGAACTTGTTTTAGGTGTGGAAGAGAAGGACACAACATTTGAATGTCATCAAGGTAGTACAAGCATGGAGAACAAGAGAAGTCCAGAGGCAGAAGAATTTGTAGGATACATGGAGATAGTGCATAATTAGGTCAGGAAGCATTTGGAGGAGATGAATAGTAAGTATAAGGAGCAAGCAGATGAGAGGAGAAGTGTCATGCCCACATTTCTGGATTTCAGCTTCTGTGTTTGAAAGATAAGGTATTGTCTGCTCTAAAGATCCTAGGTTGTCCTAAACAAATTCATTTTTCCTGAGGCTAGGAGAACCATCTTGACTAGCTTGAACAATCCCTTTTTTCCTATACATCATTTTTATGGGTAACTCTTCAAACAGAGTATTACGCTGGGATCTTCTCCCTTAAATACAAATTTTTACTTTACCGATTGGGAGATTGGTTCAGAGTCATCACCTATTACTAGGAATTGTTTTTCTTTTAAAAACAGGGTTCTTACAAAGGTATAATCACTTTCATTTCATGTTCCTCAGTAGAGTCGCCAATTTCTGTTGGTTGTCAATCCGACTGGATGCTTATTCTCAATATCCCTACAAGGTAGCCATCATTGATCAATAGGATATCCGGGCTAGGGGCCAACAGTGTAGGAGATAGACTCTATAGATATCTCCTCTTCTTCTTCAGGGTCTACAAAACCTAGGGGGTATTCCCTATTCAACATCCATAAGATATATCTGTGGATGGTGGGATGCTGATATAAAGTAGATGAATCCTCCTTTGTGTAGACCAAAACTATGAGATAAGTGCAAAGGGGCTAGCTTTGGGCCTATATTCAGTTGTAGACAGAGGATTTCAAATCCTAAACTAATTCTAAAGTCCTAATGGTTTGATTTTGAAGTTTAAGTTTGATTTTATGTGGATGCAAAAACTAGGACCTGAGGTGTAACCTCAATGCAAGACTAGATTGGTGCCTATCTAGGGCTCGGAGTCAATAGACATACACATGTGAATGGTCAGTATGAACATATATCAGAAACTAGGTATCAAGGGGATTTTGTGATATCTACCTTACAGATACCTCCCAAAACAGAGTATTCAGTTACCTCTACTTACAATATCCTTAATGCACTATGTTCTTCCCAACCCTTAACCTGAAACACTTTAATCTACCCTTTGAGTAGAAGCAAAAGATCAAGTTTTCAACATAGTAGAACTATATTCTAGAATCCCAGACACCCCTTAGATGTTTAGATTCAGAAGAAGAGCATATTCAGTTTGGAGATAGAATAATAGAACACATGCAAAAAAAACATTATTCATATAAAATCAATCATAAAACCAATAAATTCATGCATGAAACATACAACATGAGACTCATAAACTCACAAGACATCCAGATATGGTCAGTAATGGAGTTGTATCTTATTACAGCACTCAGACTTGTCCAGTTTTTCCACCACCTAGATTGAGTAACATCATATGCTTATAAGGCAAGCAGATGTACTCCATCATTAATTACGGGGCACTCTCTAGGATATTTACCAGGTATCAAGCAATGCCCGAGGGCGTAGAAAACATTTAATGCTGCCGCACAAAGAAGAGAGAAAGAGCAGGTGAGATTAGTATTTGCATCGCCACATGGAGATCTTCTATCTAAAACGGGTAGCTGGCGTGTCCTTTCAACCCATACCTCTGTGCAATCCTACCATTAATGGCATACCAACTCACAACCTTGGGATACAGCGGTTGCGTGCCTTGCAAACCTTCTCCTGCCTTGGGATGCTACTGTGGAAGCGTGGAAAACTCTCCATTTGATTATTTAAATGATTACCGTCGATCTCCTCCCTTTCCCGCCGAGATCTGCGATGTGGATCATGCTGACATGTCGGCTACCAATGGTAATGTGCCACGTAAGCATCTTGTTGACCTTCCCCATCTTTCAAGTGTCTCCACGTGGAGCGTTCTATGGCATTCTTTCCTTTCAAATATATGTGAGATATTATCCCACATTCACCCTGCAGCAACCCTTTCAACACCTTATATGCACAGTCGTGATCATATATAATGTCGGTGATTTTACTCCCGACGATGCCATCTTAACCCTTGTCATCATCCTCCATCGGCCAGACCACTTCATCGGCAAACCTTATGTTTATCCTCCCAACATCATATATCCTACTAGTAAACATCCTGATGACATCACCAAGCCTCATAGACAAGCGGATATCACCCTGACATAGGAATGACGCCAGTAGCATTGAGTGATAAAACAACATGAAGTGATAAAATAACATCAGGATGATCTTAACCAAGATCACTCGATGTTCAAATATGATGATCCTGTTGAATATCGGGTCACACTTAGAGCCTTGTAGTAACATCATCAGGATGATCTTAGGTAAGATCACTCGATGTTAAAATATCACCCCTGAGTGAAAGGTCAGGCTGGCAGAAAATATGATAATGACCCCCGCGAGAAACAATAGGGTGATGACCAGAAACATGATGATGACGACCTCCTCCTAGAAGAAAATATGACGCTAATGTTGAAAAATGCTGAGGCCCAAAGACTTAGAACTTTTTGGATTTTTTGGGAAGGTACCTGCAAAACTTAACTACTTGAAACCTGAATGTCTACGCAAGCACCATCAGAAGTATCAAACTATACCATAAATTTGAATCCTAAGGAATTGATTGACTGGATAAATGACTTGGAGGAATACTTTGAGTAAGAAAAAATTGAAGATCCAAAGAAAGTAAGATTTGCAAAAACTAATTTGAAAGGACATGTTGCTATTTGGTGGAAAGAAGTTTAATTTGATAGGAATAGGAGAGGAAAAGAGAAGATCATAAAATGGGATAGGATGGTGATAAAGTTGAAGAATCAGTTCATACCTACTGACTAGGAGTTGGAATTGTTGAAGAGATTGCAAAACCTAAGGCAAAAGGAGAAAACTACGAAGGAGTACACTGAAGAATTTCATAAGATGATCATAAGGACTGGACATAGTGAGGCAAGCAAGGAGAAAGTGGCAAGGTACATAAATGGATTGAGGATGAATATTCAAGAAGAACTAAGTTTGGTGAGGATGACAACAATAGAAGAAGCATATCAATTTGCATTGAAAGTTGAAGACAAGCTGAATAAGAGGCATGAGCAAAGGTAGAGAGGTAGGGGAGGTAAATTTCAAAGAGGCAGAACACATTCTGGAGGAAAAAGACCTTATGTAGAGAAAAACAAGGAAAGTAGTCCATACAAGAAGGAAGACAAAGATAGCAATTCATACTGGAGAGATGATAGGAGTTTCTGCTACAACAATAGAGGGAATCATAATTCTTACTGTAATGAAGGATACATGAGAGATGAAAGAGGTTTTGATAAAAGATCATTCAAAGGAACTTGTTTTAGGTGTGGAAGAGAAGGACACAACATTTGAATGTCATCAAGGTAGTACAAGCATGGAGAACAAGAGAAGTCCAGAGGCAGAAGAATTTGTAGGATACATGGAGATAGTGCATAATTAGGTCAGGAAGCATTTGGAGGAGATGAATAGTAAGTATAAGGAGCAAGCAGATGAGAGGAGAAGTGTCATGTCCACATTTGTCATGTGGTCATGACATGAAATATTAAAAACTTTTCTGCATGTCCCTAGAAACCCCCTCGCACGCGTATGCATGCTCGATGGCAATACGCATAAGGCGTAAACATGTCAATCGATAATCGGGGATGTACATCTTCCTACACCAACCCCTGCGTGATGATAGCTGACTAGGGGGTTATGTGGCACAATGTACACCGCTTCTAGGGTTAGAATAGTTTTAATCCCAACCCTAAGCTTCCTAGGCGAAAGAGGTGATTTCGACCAAAGCGAGATCAACCCTAACTCAATGCATAAATAAAATCAAATAAATAAAAAAAATACGAAACCAATGGCATGATGGTCGCAAGATGAGATGGAGTGATTAATGAAAGTTGTAAAAAAAATCATAAAAGTAAAACCCTAAAATCTGGGAAAATTTTGATAGCATAACACATTTTCAATAATAGAAATAAATATTTTAAAAAGGAAAACCCTAAGAAGTAATTAATACAAAAATTGAACATAAAAATAAAGATAAATTAAATAAATTTCTAAGGTCGAATTATTGATAATTGAGAGGGGGTGAATCAGTTATCTTAATTGTTTGACTTTCTTTTCTTCTTTAACAATTTAGAGCAATATCAAATCATATAACAATGGAAGCAGAAATAAACTCAATACACATGACACAATATTTTGACGTGGAAAACCCTGTTAAGGGAAAAAACCACGGGGTGACTAACCCAAGATTGTATTCTCTGTTAAAAGAATAAGGTAGTACAAAATGGCACTTGCCAATTAGGGCTCACTACCCGAGCACACTACTCACAAGAGGATCACTGCCTACAATAGTTTATAGAAGTAAAATAGATACTTGAACTGATGAGAAGCATCCACATGTGCTTAGGTTTAGTTCCAGTTAAGCTCAATACACTAATTACTGCACTTCATTCTTCCTCCTCCTTGGTGTTGCTGTCCTGTCACATACTGGACCTGTATTATTGCTTCTACACTGTTCTCTGCCTTTCTTCACACACACCACACACTTCCTTCACACATTCCTATCCAAATCCATCTGGTATATATATTCGCACCAATGATTTCAACACCTTTCTAGTCGGCAACCAGAATAGTCAATATCTTTCCAAACTCTAATCTGTCGGCTGAATCCTTGTTACCAAGTGATGCGTATCAAGGAGATGCTTATAGAAGTCATCAATCATGTCGGCAAATCATGGATGATACCTTAGAAAGCTTGATCACCATCAATATCTGATTAGGAGAAATATCTGATGCTTTGTCGGTCAGTTCTTCCTCTGTTTGCTCTGCCAAACAGGAACCCAATGCTTAAGAGCTTATATCAATTAACTCTTTCTTCACCAAAGGTTCAATCCCTGGAATCTATCAGTCACGGTACTCCTCTTGACTTGCCCAAGTCCACACTTTACGGAGATACTTCCTCTGAGAGATCCGGACCTGATTGTCAGACCTTGTTGTATGCTCTGTTCTTACTTACCGGACCACAACATTCTTCAATCTAACTTCCGGTAGAGATACATTATGTCCTGCAGATGTGTGGGATGGACTTTGTTGCCATCAATGACAACACTTATGAAGCTACACAGTGTCTCTTGCCAACACGAATAACTTTGACCATTCAACTAAATATTAAAATTCAAAAATAATTAAATGACCAAAATAAAACTCAAAATTAAGTCCTTTAATAAATATAATTTTGACCATTATATTTATTAACTAACTCAAAAATAATTTACAAAGGGGGGAAAATTAAAATATCTCTCCCCGTTAAAAAAAAATTGATTAAATAAAAATTCAAGTAAAAGTTTCCCCACTGCAAAAATTTAAAACGCACTAAGAAATTAAAATAATTGCCCCAAAATAATTCATTTACTAGGGATAAAGTATCCCATCACAAATGGAAACAATCCATTCCCACAATTAAAATTCCCACATGAAATAAAACTCAAAACCCCAAAATATTATTAAGCCACTAAATAAAATTCAAGGGTAATTAAAATTAATTCAAAAATAAACAAGGGCAAGGGAGAGGGAATTTTAAATTCCTATGCACAAGGCAAAATGAGGGAAATAATTAAAATGCATTTTCCCTCATTCTCCAACCCAACCCTAACCCATTATAATATTATTTTCAAAAAGAAAGCCCTAACATTATTTTATTAGTTCCTTATGGAAACCCTATCTTTCCTTTTTGTTTTCTCTTCTCTTCTATTGTCTTATTTTCTCTTCTTCTCTTTGTTTTTGTTTTGCCTCATTGTTTATTGCAGGTTGCTAGTCTACACGGAGGCCACCATGATAATCCTTCACACTGAGGTATATACATAATTTATATATAAATATGTTTTTTTTTATACACAGGGGTCAATATATATATATATATAAAACATTAATTATTGCAGGACCAAGAAAAAAAAAACATCGGCATCGGCAATGGTCGAATGGCATAATAGTGGAAAGGGGCAACAAGGGTTTAACGCAGCCGTCGCCACCGCTACAGCGAATGGTAAGAGGGATCAGGGGTTCCGGAGGCCACGCGGTGTATGGTGAGGGGGGTTTCATTGGAGGCGCAGGTTTAAGCAAAGTAAGGGATGTGGGGAGGGGGTCGAGCCCCCACCCACACCCAAGGGTGTGGGTGACCCCCTCACGGATAGAAAAACGTTTAGTATGGTGGGCGGCAGCCATGGCCACCGTCCCCCATACTAATTTTTTTATGTTTCCTACATAAAACTCAGACCCTATTACATTTAGGGTTCGGCCAAAAAAATCAGGTTTAAATGCTTTAAAAATAGTTGTATTTTATATTGATTATAAATGTATAAATCTCAGATACAGTTTGTTATTATATTCAGAATATATATATACACTGTTCACAGTGAGATAAAATATTCATATAACTAGAATCATATATTTATGATTAATATATATATATATATATATATCCTTTACATGTACACCCATTTTTAAAATAAAATAATAGGACAGATTGTTTTATGCAATAACCAGATTTGCAAACTTTTAAGTACCATAACATTTTTTTTTTGAAATGAAAGAACAGATTTACTATTAAATTCTCTCTTTTCTTTTCACATATAAAATGACAACAAATACAAAAGGATCATTTATGTTCAAACTTTCAACACACCCATGTGCACAACCAGTAAAATAGTAAACATGTAATTTCATTGCATACAAAATAGCAAATGTATATTTCTTTTCCACATAGCATACAACTAAAATTTCAACAACACATACTTCTTTTTTTTTTCTTTGAAATAATATGACAGCAAAATATATTTTCCTTGGCATTTCTCCATAACCCATAAACACAACAACATAATATAATAAACAAATTTTGAATGAACATTAAAGAGTGTTCGCATTAAAGCTTCTTACAACAGCCAACACAAAGGATAGTAATAAGTTGACAAAAAAATACATTAAAGCCTCTAAGGCCATGGCTCACAACAGCCAACCAAAAGTAGTGCCAAAACACTAAAAATGGACTTCACTAAGCTCCATTTCCTTCAACTAAAAAATCTGCAATAATACAACACAAAAATGGGGAAACCAGCCACGAAGGAAAGCCCTCCTCCCTACCATAGACCCGCTAGTGGGTCACCCCCAAGCTAGGGAGGTAGGATTCACACGGTTGCACACACATACCACAACAATGAAATTTTCCAAACACACAAAAATTCTCTCCCATGGATTTGCACATACAAAACTCAATAAATTGAGTTTGGAGGGGGTAGGGAAGTGGACCCCTCAACTCAAGAGGCCACCCCAAGAACTCCAAAGATCACAAAATCCCAAGGCCTCAAGCCAAACACATTTTCCACCAAACTCAAAAATCACTACGGCACTGAAAACAAATCACATATTGTTCCCAAAACTCCATATGATGCCCTCAAGGCTATAAATAGTGCAACACAAAGGAGATGACCTCGAGGAGGTTCACTCTCCCCTACCCCAAACTAGTTGAGCCTTTCCTCCAAATGGAGGTGCTCTCACCACACCCATCCCACACAAAAAATAAAATGACAATCCACATAATTTTTCAACCACATAAACAAGAAAGAAAAGACATAAGCAAAAAGGGAAAAGGCCATTGCCATGGAGCTTACCTTCAAGCCATTGCCATGGAGCTTACCTTCAAGAGCCCTAAAATGGTAGCACATTTGATGAAGAGCTCCAAGCTTTCCAAAATTTTCTCCAACTCCCAAATTTCTCCAACACTCTCCCAAAACTCCAAGAATAGAAAGAATTTTTTTTAAAAAAGAACCCCACACTCCTCTCCAAGAGGAGATAATATAGCCCTTCCAATATGGCCTTGAGGAATGAGAAGGTGACACTTGTCACCTTCTCCTTCCTCATCCCATGCTACTTGCAAGGGAGAAGGAGTGTGAGGGTGACAAGTGTCACCCTCCAATTCCATTCAAACCCTCACCTTATCCACTTGTGCTCTCACACATGTGTGAGAGACCAAGTGGAGAGGTGGCAATTCCCTTCAAGCCTCCAAGAGGATAAGGGATGCCATATGGCATCCTCTTATTCTCCAAGAGAGCCATCTCCCTCCAAGATGCCCTCACAGATGTGTGAGAGTCTTGGAGGGAGATCCCACACACTTGGGAGTCTTGAAGACCTCCCAAGTCTTCTTGGTGAAGGGATCCCCAAACTTTGGGAAGGGAAATGAGTCTTTCCCAAAGCATGACTCATCTCCCACCCTTATCCATTTCAAAATTCGTCACTTTGACTAAACCCCAGTTTAGAGTGACCAAAAGTGAGTTACCCTAGGGTTTAGTTAGTCAAAATTGACCCTAGACCATAGGGTTACCACCTAGGGTAAGTTTGGGACACTAAGGTACACCTAGGGAGGCATAAAATCACTTTAAATGGCCCATAAATAAAAATAATACCAAGTGGTGTAAAACAAATATAAATATACAACACATAATATAAATCAATTAAGAAAGGGGTCACTAGGCCAAAATAATAAAACAAAGATGTACTAAAACATCATCTGATCAAACGTGATCCTTATCCCTCTTGGGAATGGATCGGCTTAATAGGGAATAACATATGTGTGAACACTACCTCTGATTTCCCATGGCTTGGGAATATAACCTGCACAACTAGATCAAGTTTCAATCACATCATGGATAATCATAGCCGAAGCAACTAAAATTAAATTCATGTCAATGCATACAACATTAATCATTCACAACATAATTAAGATTAAAACTATATTTTTCTATCTAATGTCCCATAGTCATCATCAGATAATAAATCCACATAATGAACTTGAAATCACATCAAAAGTCATCATCAAATATGTCTCACATTTCTAACAACATCATAACATCAAAATATGATCTAATCAAATCACCATATGTCTAATCAATGCTAAACCAAAATTAGGAATATAGTCTAAATCTGCATAATGAAAATAATAGTCTCTAAATGTCTAATAATGTCACCACTATAATGTAAGACGATAAAAAATAGGGAAGTGAAAATAATCAGCCTCACAAGAAGACAAATAATTTTTAGTTGGAGATGAAGTAATGGTATATCTAAGAAAGGAGAGATTTCCAGTGGGGACATACAACAAGCTGAAGATGAAGAAGTTTGGACCATGTAAGATTCTTAAGAAGTTTTATTCAGGGAATCATATGAAGTGGAGCTACCGTCTGAGTCATTGGGTATATCACCTATATTTAACATTGCAGATCTATATTAGTATCGTGAGAGGGAATCAAGTGACAACATTAAGGATGGATTAAAACATCAGTTACCACAACAACCTCCAGAGAAGATAGAGAACATCTTAGATATTAGAGTTGGACGCAATACCAAAGGCAAGCATTATAAAGAGTATTTGGTAAAATGGAAAGGAAGATTGGAAGAAGATTCGTCATTGATTTCTCAGGCTGAGGTAGACCACCTTGGTTTTCCTCTAGCCCCAGCAAAGTGAGGCACTCACTTTCTCAACAACCCCAGGTGTCTGATGCAAGAGCATCCCAGGTTGTAGAGCAATCTTGCATCAACCAAAAATATTTGTATTCTTTTCTTTTCTTTCATTTTAGTTGCAGTTCAGTATTTTCTACCACATTTTATCGCATCTTCAAATTAGAGCTTGCAGAGCAAGAATTAGCTTTTATTCCATGTTAGCTACATCACACTAAGATTTCAAGAGATTTGGATTCGTCTATAGAAAGTAATCATTATCAGAAGATCATCATCTCTCACAGAGTAGAGCATTCATGCATTCAGTTGAGAGCAGAAGGTTTGCGGGGACCTTCCAAGACTTGTGGAGCCAAATGGAACATATCACAAGGCTAATAAGGACCAAATAGATCTTCCTTGAGGACCGCCCCAAATTTCATTCATTTGCGAAGCAATACGGAGTTGTGGGCCAACCTTCATGTTATCTACATGTTTCATCATTCCTTTGAGTTTGTAACCTCTTGAGGCCAACGTGGAGGATCATTTGAGCTTGAAGATGGTATATGTACATCTCTTAGATGCATTAGGAAAGCATTATAGTTGTTATGATAAGATAGATGATTGAATTCTTTCCAAAAGGCACTTCAATTCCATATCTTTCATTTTTGTTGTAACCCAGAAAGTAGGCCTGTGATCCCTTTGATTATAGTCCGCATGTTGCCAGCATATAAGCATTGTGATTATCTAATATATTGAGCATTTGAATCTTCCATTGCATTTTGTTAATTGTGTTGTTTCCATTTTGTTTACTCTTGCTACATGGTTTGGAAAGTCCCTTCTTAGGACCCTCCATCCATGATTACACCACAAAGTGCCTTAGGAACACCACGTAAGAGGATGCCCCCAAAACACCCTCTGTAATGCTATGCCCCCAAGGCACAACATGCAAAAATAAAATAGAGCAAAGGAAAGATAGAAGAATGGTGAAACAAATAGAAGAATGGTTACAATAGAGGTAGTCTCCTTGTATCCTTGACCTTACAAGAGTATCAAGGGTCATCCAAAGAGACCTAAACAACATATAACATGACACGGGGGAACACAACACAATGATAACAACATATATATCTAGGAGGAGGCCGCCCTTGAGAGTAACTAAAGTAGGTGCTATATCGAGTGTGGCTAAAAGAGGGAGAAATACTTACCTAATTCAATGGGATATTTCCTAGTGGACAATCCATGTCTATCATCATAGGTTATATGGAATGTAGTTTTGGTCTTGTTGATATTGTATTAACATTAAGTTTAGGACAACGAGAGGCTTTGGTGGGCTTCAAAGTACAGTATCCAATACCGGCCGTGTAATTAATTCCAACAACTTGTAAAGGTATTCTAATTCCTTGTTGGTTTACACCACAACCATTACCTACGTAGTTGTAATTTTTGTACAAAATTTGAAATCCATGACCATAGAGAGAATCCATCTCTTTAGAAGATGGTGAGGCCTCGTAGGTATCATGATCTATAATATAATTAAGAGTATTGTCTTTTTTTTCTACCAAGGAGACTTTGGGTTTCTTAGGTGTTTCCAAAGATTGCTTGGATGAGATTAATGCGACTTTTAATGTGTCAAGATTAGAGTTATTAAGTTTATATTCCCCCGTAAAGGAAAGAGTAAAATCTAATTAACCCAAATCATCACCAAAAAATGCATTCAATGGTTTAGAGTCTTGCACAACATTATCTGTGGCAAGAGGTGTTGACGAATCAACTCGTAAGTTGTTTAGACTCTTATGATTGTTAACTTGTTTTTGCATTTCAATATGTAAACAACTATTCAATTCAGGATCAGCTTCAATGGTGTGGATCTTGTTTTCATAAAAAAACTTTATTGATCGATGAAGGGTAGATGAAAATGCCCCACATGGCATCGATCCACGGTCTATCGAGAATCATATTGTATGAAAGTGAACCAAGCATGACATGAAAAAGGATAGATAAAGTCATGGGTCCAGCCTTTATAGGTAAAGTTATAGTATCCAGGGATTCTCTATCAACATTATCAAAGCCGCAAATTTTGAGCCTATCTGGTTTGATCAACGATGTGTCAATCTTGATTTTGTGTAGCAAGTTGATGCCATAAACATTAAGAGCCAATCCATTTTCAATCATAACTCACTTTATCAACTTTTTATCTATTGTGACAAATATTAAAAGTGGATCATTTTCATTTTGAACTTGAATTAACAGTACTTCATGTTGTTGAAACAAAATATCCATTTTTGTTGCATGCATACAATCTAACAGAGCTGCTACATCATTCAGATTAATAGTAGGTGGTACAATCACCTTTTGTAAAGCTTCTTGGAGCATTCCTTGGTATGTAGGTGATGTTTGTATTAAATCCCAAACAGAGATCTTAGTTGAAGTAGCGCAAATGTTCAACAAGATCATATTCTTGACCACCTTTATGAGTAAGACAAGGTGGTTGAGGGAGCATAGGTTGGGAATATGGAAGAGAGATAAACACATGTGGTGCTTGCTTACTTTACTTGTTATTACGGGTGTTGTATGTGTGAGCAAACATGGGATGTTGCAACACATTTTGAACACCTTGGTTTATTTGAGTGATATGTCTTTCATAATTTAGGATGTAACTTGGGGGTCGAGGAGGTTTTGGATCACCTTGAACCGTAATCATCAGTTTTAAGCAAGAAGGCTCATTAGGTACCCCTTGCACAATCATCTTAGGAACATTAATACACGTATCCACTATTCCCTTAGTGGGTTGAAGAAATCTATTAATGATGATTGAATTAACATTGCTTTTACTTTCTTCATCCACCAATGCTTCGTCTTTTGGAGGGAGAGCATTGGAACTAGGGGAAGGTAAAGTGTTATTTTTTGTATCTTTAGGGATTTCCCAAGGGTTTGAACATGCAACCAAAGTAGATCTATCCATGGTCTTCGCTTCCTTAGAGATATCTAAGGTAGTTGAACATTCAATCAAAGGAGGAAGATCAAGGGTCTCCACTTCTGGGAGATCCATCGGATTAGCCTTAGAAAGCTCATGTAGCATGTGATTATTAGATGAACACCTATTAACTACCCATGGAGAATCCTTTTTGATATGAGTCTCTTCATTCACCAATACATTTTGTTCCAAAAGGATAGCATTGGAATGAAGAGAGGGTAGGGTGATGTTAAGGAATGTATCAATGATTTCATCTTCTTGCACCAAGATGTCCTCACAAGTGGGAACATCTTTGGGAGAGGAATCATAGGGTGAAATAGGCAAAGCTAGGTCACTGTCACATATATTAGAGACTAGATCTAAGGCATTATCATGAGTTATGGTGCTAAAAGAAGAAGAAGAACTTTCACAATCATCTAAGTTCTCATGAGTATTCATGGAGATGTATTTAGTTAGATCTTCTAATACTGAAGGATAAGTATTTATGAGAACTACAAAGTTGTCAAAATCAGATACACAATCTAGGATTTCAAATGAAGAGCATTTAAATATATCCTTATGATACATAGATTGTATATGATTGAGAACATGAGGATTCATATTAAGGAATTTATAGAAATTTTCAAAGTCTTTGATATATGCATGTAAAGATACCAAAGACCAATGAGATGAAGATGACATAATAGAATATCTTGGAATAGTAATGCACAATAAGATCTTTTCATTTATCAGATATAACTAATATGTGAGACTTTTGTACACCACAACACTAATTTAAGGAAACCGGGTTTTTAAAACTTGTTACCAACTAGTGTCCTTACAATGGAGTGATGAAGATGTAAAAAGTGCTGCACAAAAGGTAGTATAGACCACTATTAATATTTCTTGCAAAGAAGTGTTAGAGAGAGGTTAAATTGCTTATGTTGAAATACACATTATGTAATTACAAACATGTAAAATTTTCAAAGTAAAGTATGAAATGATACAAAATTTTCAAATGAGCAAGGAAAATATGCTTTAAATAATTGCTAGAGCTCAACTGAAAGATGTTTATGACATAAGAAAAATTTGAAATGAGATTTTGACTACAAACCCTAGCTTTTGGAATTACTAGGTTAAATGAAAATGCAACTTTTTAAGCAAAACCCTAGAAAATAAGATATTCAAATGCAAGATGTGATATGATGCAATGATGAATAACTGTAATAAGGATCAGATCTGATGCAAATATTATAAAATTAAATCTTTTTATGATATGCAACACAAATGATGCAAAATTATGCCTTAATGCAAGCCTAGAATGCTTATTTTTTTCAATTTTTTTCAAATCTATGCTAAATTTTTCAATGCAAGATGATTGATATGATATGAATGAATGCAAGGAAAATTAGAACACTCAGTAAGATGCAAGTTTAGTAAAAACACATGTTCACCAAAATGTTAGATGTGAAAAGTGGGAAGATAGTGAATAGTGCCAAGTCTATCAATTCAAACCCTCCTTTCACAATAACACTCAAGGACAACAACTGAGCCAAGTCACTACAGATGAATGAGAACTTAGCTACAGGTTGGTGTAATCAGGAATGACATGAAAAGAGAGATTAGATTGAGAGATTTGTCAAACCCTAGATCTAATAAGCCTCAAACCCTAATTATAATGCAATTAGGTATAGACAAACAAATTGCTATAGAAAACTAGACAAGAAGTTACTTAAGAAGGATCAAAAACATACCAAAAGTTGGATTTCCAAAATTGAAGACTTTGTGGATTATGAGGTAGGCACCCAAGTCTGATAGGACCTTTTCTACAAATCCATAACAGTGAGCAGTGTTGAATAATGTTTAGCTCTTGAGTTCAAGATAAATCCTCTTGGGAGGACTGCGGGATGGGCACCCTAGTCCAGTAGGGTAAAATATTAGCAAATTTATTCTAGATCTTGAATCTTTGTGCTCTAAATTGCTTCTCTACATATGTATTTCTCTAAATCCTATCCTTGTAACCTATAATCGCAGAGAGAGGGGTTTGGGTGTTGTGGTGTTTAGGAGCTTGCCTTGGTCAAGCCCTGGAATGACATTCAAGTCTTCCAACATTGTTGTTAGATAGAGTTCCTTTCCTTGGAGAACAGAGGCCAAATTCAATTGATGAAATGAATGATTGAAAACATAAATAGATGTCACCTTAAAGGTAAAGCCCTCACAGAGATGAAGATCCTTCAAATCATGAGGAGATGGATTGATGAAGCTAAATCTGCAACAAACAAACACAATAACAACATAATTTTGCTGTGCAACACAATGAATGCCTTGAAATCCCTTAGCTCAATATCACAAGTTCACATTATCCATCTAGGTGTAAAATGAAGTCATAAACTCACTTATATATATGCTTTCTCGCTAACATTTGTAATTTAAATTGAAAAGGCCGACAGAGGGAAACCTTTCGAAAGGGCCCAAGTTAACACATTTAAATTTGAATCCTAGCAAATTATGCTAGCTAAGGCCATGTTTGGTCATTCTTAAACATTTAGAATGGGCCCCTAAGTCCCATTTGACATGGGTTTTGGGGTAAATCGCTTCGGGATAAGTATTAAGCTTGCATAATGTAAATGAGGGGGCCTATGAACTAAACTAGGAGGTAAAAAAGCATGAGGTTACTTTTTACTCCATAACAATTAGTAGTTTTTATTGTTGCTTGTGGGCGAGTTTGGTTATTTCTGCAATGACAAAACTATATAATAACAATAATTATTATACCTTTGTTTCCTACTACTATTCACATATATCATACTATTTCATCATATCATTATCATTGTTGATCTCTTCACCACTATGTTCTCATTATCTTTCCCTTGGGGCCATAACCTATTGTTTCCCTCTCCTACCTTACATCTACATCATATACTACAACTATTTAATATCACATCTCTATTACCTTTTTTATTCTAACTATCTTCTTTTATATTTTCTATTTTCCCATTTTCCTATATTATTGTCACTAACCTCTTATTAGGGGGATATCCTTATTACTCATAGGACTTGGGACATTACCTCAACTAGATGTTTTGTTTTCTTTTAATCATTATTTATTCCTTGTTATTATTCTATATCGTACACTTAAGCTTCATGATGTTTGACACTTATTCATCTCATGTCAGCTCACCTAAGGGCATCTTATTTCATCTTACCTTATCATTTTCCATCACTGGGGACATTACCTACATGTTCCCTCTTTTCTTTTTTTATCTTATCCTCATATATACCTTGGCATATTATCTTTTCTCCCCTTATCATCTAACTTAAATTGACTTGATCTCATCCTATTGGTAATCAATTTAAGGGGGCATATCCTCTACATATGGTTTACATTTTGATAATATCAACACCATCATAGTTGGGATCGACTTGGCCTTTATATTAGCAAGTGGCTACCACATAATCTTTGGCATCATCACCAAGTTTTCACCTTTTTGTAGTAATGTGGCACTTTCTACCTATGGTTGGCCTTATTTTGGGTGGCAATAACATATAGTTTAATGGAAACTACATCACTGTCATCATTTACCTGCTTAGCTAGTT
This sequence comes from Cunninghamia lanceolata, assembly GCA_027924645.1. Lineage (NCBI taxonomy): Eukaryota > Viridiplantae > Streptophyta > Pinopsida > Cupressales > Cupressaceae > Cunninghamia > Cunninghamia lanceolata. Next base: position 4,019,807 of record BSBN01000061.1, on the reverse strand, counting down.
TGGGTGATAACCACATAACCATCATCGTGATCATTATATTAGTAACCATTTTATTTTTTAAGGAATGTTTTAGCTATGCAAATATATATAAACTAACATAGATATCTTAAATACATCTATCAAAAAGATGTCATCTTGATGCACTTGTATAAAATTTATTACATATGATAGATAGACAACTTGAAATTGGTATCTCTAGACATCTTTTAGATAGATATATTTAAGATATTTATACTAGTTTATAATATACATATTGTAATATATGACTTCATCATTTACAACTATTTTGAATTAATCTAGATTAAAATTTGTATAATTGTGCACATTCCTTTAATTAACTTAGATTAATATAAGAAAATATTTTCCTTTACAATAATTATATGAATACCAATTTTTAATATCTATTTAAACTATTATATATATAGACATAAATACATAAATAGACATGCAAATAGATAAGAAAAGACATATAGACATTATGTATTTTAACTTTTAGAACTATTTTAATTTAAACATTATTTTTCAATAATAATGTAATAAATCATAAAAACCATACATAAGTTTTCAAAAAGTTAAATGAAAACAAATTATTTATTAAAAAAATATTTTATTTTTCTATATAAACATCATTTTGAATGGTTGTCATTTTTAATATCTAACTAAATAGATGCATAGACACACAAATAGATAAGTAGATAGATAAGAAAAGACATAAACATTATTTATTTTAACATTTTTTAAAAACTATATTATTTAAATATTATTTACTTCATTTTTAGTTAAAGAGCTATTTTATTTTGACATAGTATTTATTTTAACATTTTTAAAAAACTATATTATGTATTATTTTTAAAGAGCTATTTGATTTTTAATAATTTTTAAATAAATTAAATGAAAACAAATTATTTACTTTAAATTTTACTTGAGTTATTTTATTTTTAGAGTAATAAAACAAATAATACAATACATGCATATAATTATAAAATTGTTATATCAATATATTTTGTTTCACTTACCAATTGTTTTAAGTGTGCTTTTATTTTCCATATCAGTAATATTATGTTTATTATTAAATAATATTATTAATATTAGGTTTATTATTATTGAATATTAATAATTTGACATATAAATAGTATAAATAGCTCTCAAATTTAAATTAGGATTTTTTTTTTTTGGGTTAATATAGTCTAAACCATTACAATCTAAATCTCAACATAACTCTCAATATAATAATAAAAACACATAATTTATATACTACAATTAATAATTAATTTAAAAAATTTATATATATGATTAAAAAATTTAAATTACTTAATAATTGTAATATATAAATTATAAAACCCTCAATTTAAAAAACTAAATTCTTAATATATCAATTATTTAAGTAAATCTTATAAATATGTATTTTTAAAAAAAAATTAAACTAAGAAAATTTTAAGAATATTCTATAAAAGTCAATTATAAAATATATTATATGTAATTATTCAATTCACATAATTATTAGTGTGACTTTGAAAATTCTAATCTTCCTTACAATTTAAGAGGAAAAAATCTAAAAAAAATTGTTACAAATCTAAATCAATAATTATCCATCTTTTGTCATTTCTTAAGAGTTCATATTCAAGACTTGTCTAAATTGTCCACTGTTTTGAAAATTCTACGTGCCTACATTTTCTATGCATGAACAAGACTTTGAAAATTACCATTTTAACATTTTCACAAAGCCCAAGACTGAAAATTATCATTTTAACGTCGTCTTCCACACTCTCAATAGACTTTTGTTGCTGCGGAAAGTTCTACGAATGCAATTGACAGAGAAGAGTTTGTATAATGGTTAATTTCTAGTACTTTATATTTGACCTACAAGTTTGAATTGTAGAGTGGGAGTGTAGTAAGTATTATTTATTTATTTTTGTTTAATAATTTAGCTGGTTGATTGTATAATGGTAATTTATAGTACTTTATATTTGATTTTAATAAATTACTCAATTTTTTATTATGTTTAATTTATTAAATGTTTTAACATAGATTGTTATGTGTTAAATAAAAATTAACATCAAGAATTTTGGTGAAGGGATCTATGAACATACTTATTTTTTAGTATATGTTTTATATATGTATAACATATGTTTTAATATTTGGTGAATTGGGTAATTGTATTAACAAATGGAACTGCAACTTTATGAAAACACATTTACAAATCTAAAGGTCCACTCCAAATGAGGTTTCAAACCCATTTAAGATTTCTAGCTTTATCGAAATAAAATGGTTAGGTCAACACAAAATATCACTATTTTCACCATATGCTTAGAAAACATTATTACTTGTTCTATTCATTTTCTTGTTTATTTCTATCCTCACATACATAAATCCTATCCTCCATTCTATTCCTACTATATAATTATTATACCTTTGTTTCCTACTACTATTCACATATATCATACTATCTCATCATATCATTATCATTGTTCGTCTCTTCACCACTATGTTCTTGTTATCTTTCCCTTGGAGGCATAACCTATTGTTTCCCTCTCCCACCTTACATCTACATCATATACTACAACTATTCAATATTACATCTCTATTACCTTTTTTATGCTAACTATCTTCTTTTTTATTTTCTCTTTTCCCATTTTCTATTATATACCTAGGGATATGATATTATAATTTATTTAGGTGGTTGGAGATGCCGGGCACACATCTCTTAAGTTAGTTATATTATGTCTTATGAATAACTTATGTAATTAATTATATCAAGTGTTGAGTAGGCCTTCATTAGGATTACCATTCCATTATGTTATTAGGAGGAGGTATATATAAAGGAGTTGATTATCATTATAAGAAAGGTGTAGAGTATTATATTGTATTGGAGATCACTTGGAGATATAGTATGGAGTGGCTTCTTCCTTAAGGAGTATTGTATGGTGTTACCCTACCTTAAGGGTTTATTCTATTTCTGCATATATTGAATATTAGGGCATATTGGCCCACAACATCTCTTCTATTGTGTAAGATCTATCTTCTTCATTATCTTATTGCAATTATTATATGTTTGGATCTTATCAAGTGGTTTTAGAGCATGATCTTGGCACCGTGAAGGCAAAAACAAGGCCATTTTTTATTTTGGAGGTCATTTTAGGAAGTGCGTATATCTCTTTTTTTTGTGAATCTTTATAAGATTTTTGGTGGGTTTTTCAAGGGCATATTGAAGTTGCTGCAATCTAGATTTGAGTGCAATTGGAGCATAATTAAGGGATTTATTGTAGAATTAGGGTTTTCACCATTTTTTCTCCCAGGGTTGCAATTCAACGAATTGTTTGCTAATTTCTAGAGGGTTGAATAAGGCCACCTTAATAAACCCACAATCCTGATTTGGAAGAATTTGGAGTTGTTTTTAGTAATTTATTACAAATTTGTGATTTTTCATAAATTTGCTTTCTAGGCAGCAAATTAGGGAATTTTTCTAAGATCTTTATATTTTTGGAAAGCTCGCCAGATTTTAGTAGGGTCTGTTCTTTATAATTTTATTTTTGAGTCTAAACATTATGAAATAATTCAATCAAAGTTGGGTATGCTAGAAAAATTTAAAAACTCTAGTTTCAATGAGGATTCCTAATTTTGATGGAAGTGGAGATGTATTAGAATGGTGGCATCAATATAAAAGAGCTTATGGTCAAGAGAAAAGCTTAAAATTAGATTTTTTTTATCAATTAAGGGGTGAAACTTTCAAATGGTATTCACCATTGCATGAGGATATTTATTCTTTAGATGAACTAGAACAAGATTTCTTAGATAGATGGGCTCAAGAAGAAGATGAAGGACAAGAACAAGAAGATGATGAACAAGATGAAGAAGACAAAAATGGAGAAGATGAAGAATTAGAAGTAGGAGGAGAATTAAAAGAGGATAAGGAAGAGAAGATGAAGGATATGGGCACATGCACTTTAGCTCCAAGGAAGGAGGATTCAATCCTTCAATTTCATGGATGCATTCAAAAGGAAAAGGTTATTGTTTCTATAAACCCTAGCAGCAAGTATAACTTCATCAACATGGAATTAGCCAAGAAACTATAGGTGCAAGCAAAACACATCAAAAACAATCAAATACTGGGTAAGGATATTTAATTTTTTAAGATGTAAAGCTCTTTATGGATAAATATGTGTTGCATTCAAACTTTCATGCTTTGGATATGGATGGGTTGGATATTGTTCTTGGTTATCCTTGGTTAGAATTGTTGGAAATAATAAACATCAATGTACAAAAGTTCATGAAGCTTTGGTATAGGAGGAAAAAAGTTACATTACAGGATATTGCACATAATGAAGTCCAAAGGAAAGTCAAGGAAGAGCAAGTTCAAGAATCTACTAAAGATAGAAGCAATGAACAAGAGGATATACAAGAGGAGAAAGATGTAGAGAGAAAAGAGGATATAGGTAATTCTCTTCATGAGCCAACAAAACAAGTGGAAAAACTGATGAAGTGGAGAAGGTTCCAGTGATAGCAAAGGGTGCAATATATAGGCATCCACATCATTGTGAGAGACAAGAATCTTGGAGGACTAATACTACAGTGAAACAATAACCCAATTACTACGAACCTACATGGAATCAAAGGAACAAAATACAATTATCCATGGTACTCATGGCAGCAAAGGAGGACTTATTGTGATAAGGAATGGAATCAAATGGGTGTAACAAAATATGGATCATGGATCAGATCTAGGTATTATCAAGCTAAAACCACTTCAAAGATCAACTATGGATAGTTGAATGACTGGTCATGGTGGCACATTTATAATGACTTGCTACAATCATACTACTTGGCTTCTTCTCATGTTTCGAAGATGAAACATGTTAAGGAGGGATGACATGTTATGTACCTAGGGATATGATATTATAATGTATTTAGGTGGATGGATATGCCCACATGTGGCACACATCTATTAAGTTAGTTATATTAGGTGTTTAGAGGTAAAAAGAGGTGGGTTAATTTCAAGGGTTTATGTGGAATCCTCCTTTCACACCAAACATTCTAAGGGCATATCAACTAAGTTGAACCTCCAATTTGTGCAAGAGGATTCACCTAACAGGTTGGGCTGCCACTTGGGACACTGTAGAAACTCAGATGTTATCAAACAATGTCTCAATCTAATGCTCAAATACTCTTAAAACCCTAATTATGCAAAACAACAAGCAAATTGGCGAATTGCAACAAATCCTTTCAAGACAAGGTGAAGGAGAGAGAACATTAACTCATTGTTTTTTGAAGTTTAGAAAGTGGAAAAGTTAGGGACACCTGAACTAGTGCCCTAGTCCAAGGTACTATTTTCTTTGTGGAATCTAAATCTTCTCCTGACACTAATTTGCACTAAAACTTCTATTTCTGTGTCTGCAATTCCAAAGGACACTACCACTAGCGCCTGTGTCTCAAAAAATATCCTTTGTCCTTCTTTCTTTTAAATCTTGAATCCTTATTATCTACAACCTTCCTATGCAACTGCACTCCGTACATATGCAAAACCTATAACCTACAATCACAAGGAGTGTGGGAGGGGGTTGTGGTGTTTAGAGGCTTGCCTCGGTCAAGCCCCAGAGAGACATTCAAGTCTTTTGAACACTATGGTCAGATAAGAGTGTGTATCCCTACTAGATAGAGGCAAAATACAAATGATAAATGGTAGAAAACACAATAGATGTCACCTTGATGATATAGCTCTCATGGATAGAAGAAGCTTTTTCATGCCATGAGGAGATGGAGTCAAATCTGCAAACATAGACACAATAATAACAAAATCTTACTCTGCAACACAATGAATGCCTTGAATCACCTTAACATAAGCCACAAGTTCATAATGCTCATCTAGTTTGCAAATGAAACACTAAACATGCTTATATATGCAACTACAAAGATTCTCGCTATGAATTTTGTAATTCAAACTTGAGATGTCATCATAGGACCTAAGTAACGATCATAAAACTAACATTTAAATTTAAGGTAGACCCAAAATAGGGCAGGACTAGGGCGCTAGCACCCAAATCCACCCTCCCATTTTTTCTCAGGGATCATCAAAATAGCAACCCCTAGGTCCTATTTGCCACAAGACTTCGAGATTTTCTCATCGGGATGCAGAATTAACATGCAATATGCTCTAAATACATTCTAAGGACCTGAGAGCTAAACCTTAAGAGGGAAAAGCCCCCAAGGGGACATTTTCTGACATAACATTTAGCCCCCACTTTAATGTATGTATAAATGCAATGCCAATACATGCATTAAAGTAAGGTCAATAAACACAACAAACATGCCAAGCATGGTGAAGACAGACAAACATATTGAAGGCAGTAACAAGCACGCAAAACATGGAGAAGACAGTTACAGTCATTTAAAACATGGAGAAGACAACATTGAAGACATGTAAAACATAGTGAATACAGTGAATGTAGTGATTATTTCTTTTTTTATTTTCCCATTTATGAATGCAAATGCAAATATAAGGAAAGTAAACATACAACCCAAATGTAGGAGGAGCTCATCGCCACCAGTCTTGAAATTGCATAAGGGGCAATAAACATGCCAAACAAATCTCAGAGTGTAGGAGGAGCTCATCACCATCAGTCTTGAAACTACACTTGAGAAAAAACATGCCATACAAATCCCAAAGCATAGGAGGAGCTCATCACCACCAGTCTTGAAACTATGCTTGGTAACAAACACGCCATACACACACACATGGAAGACACAAAGAAAACACAGAAAAAAAGTGATGGAAGAAACCTATTGCTAGGTTTGCAGCCATCTCAGGCACATTACAGGCACACACTGACAATTGGGCTTTGCCACAACAATCGCCAAAAACACACTTAAGGGTTAGGATAGTCTCAAATCCGCTCCCTGCCTACTTGGAGGACTCTTTTTGAAAATGACAAGATGTGCAATCTCCTCAAGAAATACACCATCCCCGCCTTCTGTAGAAGGGCTTAAATAATTGCAATAGATTTCACATATTTCAAACCCACTTTACTAGCATCTAAATTAGATAGCTTACCTTATATATGCCCCCACCTTAAGGTGGTTGATATAATGTACCGATATCAAGCACGTAAAGGTAGGAAGAAAACACACAAGGGAACACAAGATCTTACAAAGCCCATTCTCCCTAGAGGTGACATGTACTTTACAATCACCAAATGTTCCCAAAAACACACAATTTCCTACAAGAAAAGGTGTTAGCATGCATATAAGCATGATAAACAACAATACATATGATCATTCACATAAAGAGCCAAGAAAGGCGAGATCCAAGATAAACAAAGTGCATGGAGTAGCAGTATTGTTATGTTTTGTAAGTGCAATAAGACAACATCAAGATATCATACAGAGTGATTCTACTAGCCAAGAATCGAATAATATATACCAACCCTGTCGTCATGTATGGACTAGGTCCATTTTTTGATTTCTCACTGAAGGGACTCTATGTCCGTATTAGTATTATATGTTTTTTGTCATCTTCCAGCTAGATAGAACCACTAGAAGAATGTAAACAATAAATCCAAAGAGGAGAACAAGTGCCTTAGGGACAATCACATAGGAGGGTGCCCCCAAGTTACCAACCGCAACACTATGTCCGTAAGATACAACACACAACAATGAAAATAGAGGAGAGGCAATATAGAAGAATGATGATACAAATAGAAGAAGGTTCACAATAAAGGCGGTCTCCTAGTATCCCTAACGTTACAATAGAATCAAGGGTTATCCTAGGAGGCCTAAACAACACATAGCACATCACGGGGGAAACACAACATGGAGGTAAAGGGTTAGAAATATTTACTTGCCAATACAATCATACTAAAATTTGGAACTTGCGAGCATCTTGGAAAGATGCTCCATCAAGTTTTGTGTGAAGATTGAGTGGTTCTTATTAGGTTGTTGTTTGTTCTCATAGAGTCCATGCAGTACTTGCTCATCATTTCTTTGTTTATGTGAAATCTTTTGTTGCTTATGAGGAGGAGAACCACTATTATTTCCATCTGATGATAACTGTCTTGTATGTTTCCAAGTTTTATTTCTCTTATTTTGTTGGTTTTGTCTATCGTAGCGACAAGGACTATCTTACACTATTTCAACCTTTTCTTTTGTCATAATCTCATGCTTCGGTTGTTCTATTTGTCTTTCTAATGCAACTTGATTATCTCTCGATCCTTGAAGGGATAACGGAGGAGGAACCTCAACATAAATACCATTTCCTCGTGGATGAGGTAATACTTGAGTATTTTCCTTATCCACTTCTATCATAATATCATTGTAGTCCAAATAGGTATCTTCTACCTCTAATGTATTTTGTTCCATCAAGTTATTATCAGTATGCTTAGGGAAAGGATTAGTGAAGATCTGTAAATTCTAATTTAGTGGAGCAACTGACTTATTTCCATTATCATTCACACTAGGTACCTGTATAACATTCGAGTCAATGAGGTCTTGTATTTCATGTTTAAGACGCATACATCGTTCAGTGTCATATCCTTGTTGTCGATGGCAATGACAAAAAGAATTAGCATTAAAGTAAGGTCCTTGCATTCTACTATGATCCAACGGTTTACTCAGAGGAAGCTTCAAGAGATTATTACTCATAGCTTAATACAAGATAGAATGATAGGATTTAGATATCGGAGTGAACTTTCTTTGTTGTTCAACTATCTTTTTCAAATTAGTAATAGCAGATACTTGTGAAAAGTTGTTTGAATTCAGCCTATTAACCTTGATGAAACTCTTATTATTCCTCTTAAATTTGTTTTGTGAAGGTCCACCTGTGGATTGACCAACTTGAGCCAATGAGTTTTGATTTTCATACTAACTAGAGTAAAGTTGGTAATCTCGAAGGGTAGTGCATAAGTGTTGAAAAGAGCTATACTTCATCAAGATGATCTTATCATAGATGTTAGGTTGCAAATTTGTAATAAATATCTTCTAAACATCATCATCTTTCATCTGATATTGAATTTGTGCATAAAGGCCTTGATACCTACTAATAAACTCAGTTAATTTCTCTTTCAGGCCTTGTTTACAATGAACCAAATCAATCAAGGAGACTTAAGGTCTGATGTTTGCTTGAAAGTGTTGTAGAAATTGATCAATTAACTATGGAAAAGAGTGTGTAACACCCCGCTAGGAAACCCTAGAGGACAACACAACTATGCTAAACAACAGGATAATTTTTTTTTTTTAATTTAAAGATAGAAATAACAAGTAATGTCAACACATCAATACATATCAATTAGAGTACACATAATAGCTGAAGCACTGGAAAGGATCTCTAACATTCATATCTCATTCCCATATGTCCATACGTTTAATAGTACGATGTCGCCCTTTCCACCTAGCCTAACAGCATACTACTGTAATATTTAACATAACGATATGCATTTTACTTACAAAAGTTTAGGTTCCATTTTCCTCCTCAGATTCCTTAGCTAGACTACCTGTTCAACCAAGGTGAAAATGGAGGGGCACTACATCCTCCCTCCCTAAAACTTGACTTACTCCTGGAAGTCACAACTAGGGTGGAAACATAACACATTAGTATTACAATTTTTTTATTGCCAACATACACCTCCATATTAAGCAATTGTTCATAAGACAAGCGCAGTCGTTAAATAAGGACAAGAAGGACATCAATTCCTCACCAATAAGATGCATCATGCGATCTACTTATAACCAATCACTTATATTTTGAGAATTTCATACAATTTGGAGCATGGCATTCTCATATTAGCAAGGAACAATACATCTCACGTCTTAATTACCAAACATGCAAGTATGATTCTCTGCAGAGTCTTCCCTTGTACATACTATAAGAGGCTCAGAATGAACATGATAGAACCAACACTTAACATGAAACGAGATCAACAGGAACAAACTTTTGAAATAGTCACCATAGAAATTTTAAAACAAACTGCAACCCAAGTGGGAATTAATCAAATCAAATCTTAAGTTATAAAATGCTGGCAATAAATCAAGTATAAAGAAAAGAGCGTTGGTGACCACTCCTGTCATAAGAAGGTTCAAGAAGGAAAAGTCATTGTTAACCCCCAACAACACATGAAACAACTGTCAGAAAAATTCTAAAACAACCAGATTACATAACAAATTCACATCACGATGTGACTAATTTTAGCCACAAGAAGGGAGTATCCACTACATAACACTCAAGGACACAAGGTCCAGAATGTGTTAGAGAACGTACACCAAACACATAGACAGTTAAGTTATCTACATTCACATTTCTACGCAACTAGGATAACATAATGGATTCATATAAAACCAAAGTTACTAGTGTTAGAACCTAGTGCTCTGATACGAAGTGTAACGCCCTGCTAGGAAAACCCCAAGGACAACACAACTATGCTAAACAACAGGATAATTTTTTTTTTTAATTTAAAGATAGAAATAACAAGCAATGTCAACACATCAATACATATCAATTAGAGTACACATAATAGCTGAAGCACTGGAAAGGATCTCTAACATTTGTATCTCATTCCCGTATGTCCATATGTTCAATGGTACGATGTCGCCCTTTCCACCTAACCTAACATCATACTACTGTAATATTTAACATAATGATATGCATTTTACTTACAAAAGTTCAGGTTCCATTTTCCTCCTCAAATTCCTTAGCCAGACTACTTGTTCAACCAAGGTGAAAATGGAGGGGCACTACAAAGTGTATTGAATTTGGAGGTAAAGAGAAAAACCATTCTCAAGCAATATCTTTGAGAGATCGTGGGAAATGTTTTGCTAACAAGTCCTCTTCAAAGTAGAAATCACAACACATAGCCGTGAATGCTGCCACATGAGTATTGGGATCACCTTTTTCACCATATTTTTTGAAGCAAGGAGTTTTAAACTTCTCAGGCATAGGAGTTCTCAAGATTGCATAGGATAAAGGATTACGAGCATGGAAAGTCAGTATATTAGGTTGTGAAGAATTTGTCAAGCTTGTCACCTTTTTTTGTAAAGAAGTCATGCCTTGCAAAAGTGGGTTTAAGAGGGCATCATTAGGAGATGTGGTTTGTTGTGAGCAATTGGAACTAAAATGTGGAGGTGATTGGGCATAAGTAGTGAAAAGCGAAGATTGTGAATAAGTGAGTGGTGGTTGGACATAATGGTAGGTGGAAGGTGGTTGAGAATAAGTGGATTGAAGAGCTGGTTGAGAGTGATATGAAGTCACCCTAGGGGCTAAGTTTTGATAGTTGAATCCCATAGATTTGTAATTTTGTGAATTAGTGCCATTAGATACTCCAATACTAGTGGTAGCATTACTACAAGCATGTGCATTAGTTGTTAAAATTGTTGATGTAAATGTAGATATTCCCGTAGTCAGTATAGGTGGCAATACTTGTGTATAAGTCGGTGATGACATGTTGTTGATAACTTTTGCACATTTAGTCACTAGCATAACATTAGTTTGTACTAAATGTGCTAATCCTTGGATTACATTAACACCATCTTGTCCTTCTTTCATCAATTCTCTTATGTTAGGAATTGCAAGTATAGCTTATTCTACTATCCTCTCATTTCCCACAAATGCTTGAAAATCAGCTAGCTCTTTATCAAGTTTGTCTATTTGCTCATTAGATACATGTATTACCACCTCAATAAGTTCCTCAACATCATGAAATATTTTCTCTTCCATTGTGGTTGTGATAGGTATAGTGTCTTGCAAAATTTGTGTCTCTCCTTTTGTAAAGAAGGTGTTCAATGGATTTTCAGAGGTAGGAATACCGTTCACTTCAGGAGCACTAGATCCCATGAGTATTCTACTTATTTTTAAAGGGATATTTCTATTAGGGTAGTGGGTTATAAGACTCATACAAAAACACACAACACCCAATGCACAAACTAATAGAACAAACCCAAGGAGCAAAATATGTTTAAGATCCAAAATGCTTGATTTTTTCAACTATTTTCAATGCAAATGAATGAAATAAAGGCTAATGTGAAGAATTTCAAGAGAGACATAAAATGATATGCCTTCCCAATGATGCAATAATATCTTTCACAACATGCCTTTGATGTAAATCTAGAGTGATGACAAGTCAAAACCTAGTGAAAATATGCTAAAATATGCAATTTTTTCACCAATTCTCAATGCAAATGAGTAAGAGAAGGCATGTTGTGAGGAGAATTGTGATGGACAGAAGATTATAATAGTAATATAAGTCACCTAATTCCATAAAATCCATCACAACACACCTATAATGCCAATCTAGAGAGTTGACAAGTCAAACTATAGTGAAAATATAGCTAAAATATGCAAATTTTCATAAATTTTCAATGCAAATGCCTAGTAGAAAGGGTGTTGTAAGGAATTTGAGAAGGGATAGAAGATAATAACACTGATATCAATCAATTAATTCAGCAAAATCTCTCACAACACACTTGTAGTGCAAATCTAGAGAGACGATAACACCAAATCTAGTGAAAATGCAAGTTTTTCAAACCCTAGACATGAAATTTTCCAAGAAGGCCACTATGATGCAACACTAAAATTATAAATCAATATTAAGGAGTGTTTTAAAGGGGTAGTAAAATCTGAAACAAGATTTTAAGTACAAACCCTATCTAATGCAAAACTAGGTTTTTATGAAAAATGCACAATTTCAAGCAATTTTTAACAATTTAAGCATGAAAACAAAATGTAAATGAATACTAAATGATGAATTTATATAATTTAAATCATATACGATGAAAATAACATAAATTAAATAAAATTAAATGCCAATTAATTCAAATTATGCCAACATGCAAGCCTAAGATGCCAATTTTTTCAAAATTGTCAGTTTTTTTTGTAATTTTTTAAATGCAATAAGATGAATGAATGAAAATCTATCACACAACACTTAACAAGGTGCAAAAATTCAAAAACATAGGTTCACCAAAATTTTTAAAGGTAAAAAGAGGTGAGTTGATTTCAAGTGTTTATGTGGAATCCTTCTTTCACACCAAACATTCCAAGGGCATATCAACTAAGTTGAACCTCCAATTTGTGCAAGAAGATTCATATAAAAGGTTGGGTTGCCACTTGGGATGCTGTGGAAAATCAGATGTTATCAAACAATGTCTCAATCTAATGCTCAAATACTCTTTAAACCCTAATTATGCAAAACAGTAAGCAAATTGATGAATTGCGACAAATCCTTTCAAGACAAGGTGAAGGTCAGAGAACATTAACTCACTATTTTTTGAAGTTCAGAAAGTGGAAAAGTCAGGGACACCTCCACTAGCACCCTAGTCCAAGGTACTATTTTCTCTACATAATCTGAATCTTCTCGCGACACTGATCTGCACTGTAACTTTTATTTCTGTGTTTGCAATTCTAGAGGACACTACCACTAGCGCCTGTGTCCCAAAAAATCTCCTTTGTCCTGCTTTCTTTTGGATCCTAAATCCTTGTTGTCTGCAACCTTCCTCTACAACTCCACTATGTCCAGATGTGAAACCTGTAACCTACAATCACAAGGAGTGTGGGAGGGGGTTGTGGTGTTTAGAGGCTTGCCTCGATCAAGCCTCGAAGAGACATTCAAGTCTTCCAAACACCGTTGTCAGATAAGAGTGCAGACCCCTACGGGATAGAGGCAAAATTCAAATGATAAATGATAGAAAAAACAATAGATGTCACCTTGATGATATAGCTCTCATGGATGGAAGAAGCTCTTTCATGCCATGAGGAGATGGAGTCAAACCTACAAACACAAACACAATAACAATAAGATACTACTCTGTAACACAATGAATGCCTTGAATCACCTTAACATAAGCCACAAGTTCATAATGCCCATCTAGTTTGCAAATGAAACACTAAGCATTCTTATATATGCAACTACATAGATTCTCGCTAAGAATTTTGTAATTCAAACTTGAGATGTCAGCATAGGACCTAAGTAATAGTCATAAAACTGACATTTAAATTAGGGTAGACCCAAAATAGGGTAGGACTAGGCCACTAGTGCCCAAGTCCACCCTCCTATTTTTGCTTAGGGATCATCAAAATAGCACCCGTTGGTCCTATTTGCCACAAGACTTCGGGGTTTTCTCATCGAGATGTAGAATTAACATGCACTATACTCTAAATGCATTCTAAGGACCTAGAAGCTAAACCTTAAAAGGGGAAAGCCCCCAATGGGACATTTTCTGACATAACATTGATATTATGAATAACTTGTGTAATTAATTATATCAGGTGTTAAATAGGCCTTCATTAGGATTACCCTTCCATTAAGTTATTAGGAGGAGGTATATATAAAGGAGGTGATTATAATTGTAAGAAAGGTGCAGTGTATTATATTGTATTGGAGATCACTTGGAGATATAGCATGGAGTGGTTTCTTCCTTAAGAAGTGTTGTATGGTGTTACCCTACCTTAAGGGTTTATTCTATTTCTGCATATATTGAATATTAGGGCATATTTGCCCACAATATCTCTTGTGTGCCAGATCTATCTTTTGCGTTATCTTATTTCAATTATTATATGTTTTTATCTTGTCATTTTCATATATTATCCTCACTAGGACCCTCTTATTGGGGACATATCCTTTTTACTTATATGACTTGGGATGTTACCTCAACTAGATGTTTTGTTTTCTTTTAATCATTGTTTATTCCTTATTATTAGTCTATATTGCACACTTAAGCTTCATTATGTTTGACACTTATTCATCTCATGTCAGCTCACCTAGGGACATCTTATTTCATCTTACCTTACCATTGTCCATCATTGGGGACATTACCTACATGTTCCCTCTTTCCCTCTTTTATCTTATCATCATATATACCCTGGCATATATCTTTTCTCCCCTTATCATCTAATTTAAATTTACTGCATCTCATCCTATTGGTAATCAATTTAAAGGGGGCATGTATCCTCTACATATGGTTTACATCTTGATAATATCAACATCATTATAGTTGAGATTGACTTGGCCTTTTTATTAGAAAGTGGCTACCACACCATCTTTGGCATCATCACCACTTTTTCACATTTTTGGTGTAGTGTGGCCCTTTCTACCTATGGCGGGCCTTATTTTGGGTGGCAATTACATATAGTTGAATGGAAACTAGATAATTATCATCATTTACCTTCTTAGCTAGTTTGGGTGATAACCACATAACCATCATCATCATCATTATATTAGTAACACAGCTATGCAAATATTTTTAAGGGATGTTTTAGCTATGCAAATATTTATAACTAACATAGCTATCTTAAATATCTAAAAGACGCCATCTTCATGCACCTATATAAAATTTATTACATAAGATAGATAGGCACCTTGAAATTGGTATGTCTTAGCATCTTTTAGATTGATTTATTTAAGATATTTATACTAGTTTATAATACATATTGTAATATATTACTTCATCATTTACAACTGTTTTGAATTAATCTAGATTAAAATTTGTAAGTGTGGATTCCTTTAATTGGCTTAGATTAATATAAGAAATTTCCTTTACAATAATTATATGAATGCCAATTTTTAATATCAACTATTATATATAGACATAAATACATAAATAAACATGCAAATAGATAAGAAAATACATATACACATTATGTAATTTCACTTTTAGAACTATTTTAATTCAAACATTATTTTCAATAATAATGTAATAAATCATAAAAATGTATCCAAGTTTTCAAAAAGTGAAATGAAAACAAATTATTTATTTATAAATTATTTTATTTTTCTATATAAATATCATTTTGAATAGTTGACATTTTTAATATCTAACTAAATAGATGCATAGACAAATAAATAGATAAGTAGATAGATAAGAAAAGACATAACTCTAGTGTTTATTTTAATATTTTTAAAAAACTATACTATTTAAATATTATTTACCTTATTTTTAGTTAAAGAGCTATTTTATTTTTAATAATTTTTAAATAAATTAAATGGAAACAAATTATTTACTTTAAATTTTACTTGAGTGATTTTTTTAGAGTAATAAAACAAATAATGCAATATATGCACACAATTATTAAATCAATATATTTTGTTTCACTTACCAATTGTTTTTACTATGTTTTTATTTTCCATATCATTAATATTATGTTTATTATTAAAAAATATTATGCTTATTATGTTTATTATTATTAAATATTAATAATTTGACATAGAAATAGTATAAATAGCTCTCAAATTTAAATTAAGGTTTTCTTGGGTTAATATAGTCAAAACCATTACAATCTCAACATGATTGCACCTCTCAACTCAACTTTCAATGTAATAATAAAAACACCTAATTTATATACTACAATTAATAATTAATTTTAAAATTATATATATATATATGATTAAAAATTTTAAATTAATTATTAATTGTAATATACAAATTATAAAACCCTCAATTTAAAAAACTAAATTCTTAATATATCAATTATTTAAGTACATTTAAACATTTTGATAATGAATATTATATATCTTTTCAAAATATAAATCTTATAAATATGTATGTTTGTTTTTTAGAAAATTAAATTAAAAACGTTTTTAAGAATATTCTATAAAAACAGTTGTAAAATATATTATATTTAATCATTCAATTCGTAGAATTATTAGTGTGAGTCCCAGGGCCTAAATTTGACAATTGACCCTGCCTGTCAAGCAATTTTTTTTATGACGGTTATCCTTTCGAAGGTGCCCTTAAAAAACTATGACATACCTTAGTATAAGTAAAATTATATATAAACCAAATATATATATCATCATAATCCTATATAAATTTTGACAATCTATCCAAAATCTCTCCTTTCATGTGATACAATCTTTTTAAAATTTTGATTGTATTTTACGGTAAAAATGTCTAAATACGGCTATACGGCCATCAAATTTAAGCCCTGAGTGTGACTTCGAAAATTCTAGTCTTCTTTGGGGAAAAAATCTAAAAAGAGTTATTAAAAATCTAAATCAATAATTGTCAATCTTTTATCATTAAGAAGATACATTCAAGTATACAGAAAAGAGTTGTTAAAAATCTAAATCAATAATTATCAATCTTTTGTCATTTCTTAAGAATTTAAGTTCAAGTATACAAATTATCTAAATTTTCCACAGTTTAGAAAGACTTTGAAAATTTCAAGTGCCTACATTTTCTATACGTGAACAAGACTTTGAAAATTAACATTTTAACGTTTTCACAAAGTCCTCACGACTTTAAAAATTATCATTTTAACGTCGTCTTCCACACTCTCAATAGACTTTTGTTGCTGCGGAAAGTTCTACGAATGCAATTGGCAGAAGAAGCGTTTGTATAATGGTTAATTTATATTACTTTATATTTGACCTACAAGTTTGAATTGTAGAGTGGGAGTGTAGTACAAGTTTTTTTTTTTTTTTTAATTTTAGCTGGTTGATTGTATAATGGTTAATTTATAGTCCTTTATATTTGATTTTAATAAATGAGATTTATTTAAAATGTTTAAAGATAGATTGTTATGTGTTTAGAATTTTGGTGAAGGAATCTATCAACATACTTATTTTTTAAGTATATGTTTTATATATGTATAACATATTCTTTAATATTTGATGAATTGGGTAATTGTATCAACAAATGGAACTGCGACCTTATCAAAACTCATTTATATATAAAGGTTTACTCCAAATGAGGTTTCAAACCTATTTAAGATTTGTAGCTTGAATTATAGTTATCAAAATAAAATGGTTAGATTAAGACAAAATATCACTAATTCACCTTATGCTTAGAAAATATTTTAAAGTCAAAAAATACATGTAATCTTTAAATTTAGTAGGAATAATTTAGTGGAAGACTATAAAATACAAAATTAAGGAACTAAAATTCTGAACAATTCAAAAGGCAGTTGAACATATTCACATTATAAATACATTGAGTAATTTAAAATGAACATAAAATTTTATAATCATGGGTAGAAAATTAAGAAAAAAATAAAATAGAACAAAGATTATAGGTATGCAACAAAGGGTTTCATAGTTGGCGATGAAAATAGGACTTTAAAATCAAATGGTTAAGAAAAATGTTGAGGTTCTACTAAAGTCCATTCTACTTGATGGGTTGCAATCAAGGGTAACAATATACAATACATAAAAGGTATATGTACATGTTTAACAAATTGAAGATTATTTGATAGACATTTATATGAAAGACCATGGGTTTAAAAGCAAACTTTAAAAAGGCTTTTATATTTAATAAACATGATGGAGTTTGGGGAATGTCTTAATGTTTTAGGAAAATTAAGAAATATTTATATTGATTATATTCAAAAACTAATTTATTTTTTCTATCTTCCAATTCACCTTTTACATTCAATTACATAGATCAATTTATTCATAGAGGATTAGAAGCTATAACCATGAAATTAATTTGGACATAAAATGCCTAACACATTTGCATAAAAATTTAATTTGAGAGATTTTATTTCCAAACTAGTTTAGCTAAAGCTTGAGAGTGATAGCAATATCTAAATTATATGCATATCTATAAACTTTTTATATATTTTTCAATGAAATGTTGTATTATGCAAACAAGAAATATCACTAAAATATACTTTTAAATTTAAATACAAGAATAATCAACATTGTAGTTCTTCTAACAAATTTGTTTTGCACTCTAGCTAATCCTAGCCTACATAA
Source organism: Cunninghamia lanceolata (assembly GCA_027924645.1). Taxonomy (NCBI): domain Eukaryota; kingdom Viridiplantae; phylum Streptophyta; class Pinopsida; order Cupressales; family Cupressaceae; genus Cunninghamia; species Cunninghamia lanceolata. The sequence continues at coordinate 4,001,139 of BSBN01000061.1, read as the reverse complement.
TTTTAGTGTTAAATCAATCTATTTTAGTGTATGGATGATAGGAAAACAATGAATGTAAGAGCAATTTATCTCCATTTTGTCTCTATATAAGGCTTTGGGGATGAAACCTCATGAAAAAAAATTGAATACCGATTCAAAGTTGGAATGATCATAAAGAAATGAAACATATGAGGTAAAAGAGATTTTGAATGAGAGTGGACAAGTAGGATTCTTTAAAACTAAACAAAAATAAACTGAACTTTATCATCCAAGTTACAAGAAGCCACCACCAATTTATGTTTCTTTGTACTTGGAGAAGTTAATAATAATAAGATAGAGCCCGTGTTGCTTGCTAAGGCTATGAGTTGAGTTTGTGCCTAGGGTATGAGTTATATCATAGGTACTCATGTAGTGTGAAGGATCAATAAGATTTAGTTGCTTCAAACACAATTACACATGCAACTCATAGGATGATTTCCTCATAAATCAAAGTGGCATTTTGGTCTTGGAAGTTGTTTTGTTGTACTATTAGTATGTGGCTTCATGTAGTCAAGGTTTGTAAACACCAAAATTCTTCTACCTAAGCTAATTGAGTGCACCTTTTATCTTTAGTAATTTGATTCTTGAATAGGGTGGTGTTGTGTGGTTACACAACATGCCCCATTTTGCTTCAGTGAAATAGGGACCCAACTTTTGTCTTTGCTTATGTGTTTCCCTACTTTGGGCAATACAGTAAGATGTCTAGGTTATCTCCAAATTGTGAGCCAAGTTTTCAAAGTCCAAAATATTTATCATGAACCTTTCCATTAGATAGAGAATTGAATTCTAAGTGACTTTACCTTTTACATCACCTTGAAATTCCCCAAGATGAAGTTATACCCGATCAAAGTTTGGTCAATAGGTCGTGAGGATATCCACATAGTCATAATATTCAGATGGTATTCTAATATTTTGGCCTCCGCCAACATCTAGACATCAAATTTTAACTCTCAAGCAAGTTCAAATGTCGCACATTAGGATATTAAGTGACATCTGGATACTAACTTAATGTCCAGACCTTGCCTCAATATCCACATCCTTATACTTCTACTAAGATCTGCATCCCAATCATGTCATTCAACTAGCACTTATACAAATGGTTTACACCATGTGGACATTTGTTCATGTGGATATTAACTCTATCAGATGTCCATGCCTTTCCTAATATCCTAATCCTAATGACATCATGTCATCCTGAATTCATAAAGACTCCTGAGCATGCTTACATCATATGGATATTAACTCAAACGGATATTAACTTTTCAAAGGCTCACATCATATTTCTAATGTCCATATCCCTATGACATCATTTCACCTCAACTTAGCACATAGAATGTATCTTGATGACGTCATATGGATATTTGTCCATATGGATATTTTGCACTTGCCTTTTGTCCAGACCTTATCCTAACATCCTGATCCTGATGACATCACCCCATCTCATTATAACAAAGGAACTTTATCTTGGTGATGTCATCTGGACATTTGACCATATGGATGTTTTGCATTCTTAATGTTGATGAGATCATGTGTCTCAATTTATTATTTGAACCTCTATAATGTTGATCTATGTCTATGTCGACAAGTGTTGTTCTCTATCTCAGCGATCGGCAGGAGTCTTAGCGATGATAGGAAAGAGGAATGTTTCTTGTATCAGCGAGACGTGAACTGGCGGTGTGATCTAAGGGACTATCACCGATAGTGTATGTTGCTCTGATGGTGCTTCGACATTGGTGAGAATCATCTCAATAGAGAAAGGACATCGGCATGAAAAGCCTTATCGGCCCAGCTTTGAGAAGTCTCTCTAATGTTTGGGTTACTCCGATGGAAGTTAGCGTTGGCATGAGAATCACTATCGATGTATTTTGTAAGTCTTGCTCTAATGGTTTGAGTCATTCCGATGGAGGTTTGGATTGGCATGACTATAACTATCGGTGTAGTTTCAAAATGTCTTTCTGTCACTCCAATGCGATGTCAGCTAAGGTCTTCCCGATGGTTGGTGAACATTAGACCGTTTGGTCTTGTCGGCAAAAGTGCTGACGGTTATCTATCTCATGGTCGTGTATATGAATTGGGACAGTGACCGACAACTTGTGCATGTGGGACTAATGGGTTCTCACGGATATGCAAATAGTCAGAAACTACAGTTTTGATGGTTGAACAGAACAGCAACTGAATTGATTGGTTGATCGGTCAGTTGCAAGTGAATTCGATTTGATTGCTAAAGCAATGGGAGATCGATAGAGAGAGTTTTTAGTTGGTGATCGAAGAACAGTGTGTTCATTCTGTAACAGTACAGTGAAAGTGAACCATCACATATGTTCTAAGATTTAATGCTTGAATAAGGAGGCTGAATAATTTGTTGTAATCCTCTTATGTTTACTGTGAATAAAATTGTCTTCTTGTGGTGGTGGGTTTTTTACCCGAAAGGGTTTTCCCATGTACATCTGGTGTTTTCCCTCTATGTTCAAATTTGCTATGTTTATTTTGTAATTCCTTCTTTGTGCATCTTAATGAGTTATAATTGAAATTAAAAGTCATATGTCTACATTATCCCCTTTGAATCGACATTAGGGAGGTTGTTTCCGCACCTTTGCTTTCCTAACAAGTGGTAACAAAGCCTAGCCAGTTGTGTTATCCTTGTGGGTAGGTTGGGTTTTTTGTGTCAATCCTGCAAGTGGGAGTTCTAGAGAAGTCTATTGTGTCTAATCTACAAATTAAGATGGCAAGCACATCGGGAAAGATAGACATTGAGAAGTTCAATGGCACAAACTTTGAGTTGTGGAAACTTAAGGTTGAAGATATGTTGGTTGATAGAGATCTTTGGGTTGCTGTGTCTGGGAATAAACCCTCAGCCATGAAGCAAGAAGATTGGGACTTAGTAGACAGGAAAGCCAGGGGACTAATAAGATTAAGTCTTGCAGATTTTGTTCTATTGAACATCCATGAGGAGAAGACTGCAGATTCTCTGTGGAAGAAGTTAGGAGATATTTATCAGGGCAAGTCCTTGGTGAATAAAATTTTCTTGAGAAAGAAGTTATACTCCCTGAAGATGGATGAAGGTGCATCTGTGGAAGATCATCTGAATTCTTTTAACATGGTGATTGCATAGTTGACATCTGTTGGTGTAACAATAGGTGAACAAGAATGCTATATGCTTTTTTTGTGTTCCTTGCCTGACACATGCAATCATTTGGTGATGGCTATTGGAATTACGACAACCAAGTTCAAGATGGACGAGGTGGTTGCTTCGCTTCTGTTAGAAGAAATGCGAAGGAAATCTTTTGAGATGGCTAAAGAGGCCCTTGTTGTTTGAGGCAGATCAAAGGAAAAAGGCAATCAGAAGGACAAGAAGTCTAAATCCAAATCGAAGTCAAAGGAGAGATCAAATCTCCTAGAAAGAAGTCCAAGGTGAAGTGTTGGAACTATGGGAAGAAAGGACATATCTGGAAAGACTACAAAGAGGAGAAAAAGAAGAAGAATAAGTCTTCTGATGATGAATCTTCTCAGAGCAATGCAGATGCCTTTGTAGTAGCCTTGGCAACACCTACATCTAAAGATGTATGGTTAGTGGATTCAGGGTCATCATTCCACATGATGTCTCATAGAGAGTGGTTCACAAACTATGAATCGTATGTTGGAGGGAAGGTGTTCTTGGCAAGTGATTCAACACTAGACATTGTTGGCTGAGGAAGAGTCAGAATTTAGTTCCCGGATGGCAGAATAAAGGGAATCAATGGAGTACTACACATACCAAGTCTAGCTCGTAATTTACTCTCTGTAAGTAAGCTTAATGATACTAGAGTTCAAGTAACATTTGTGAATGGTGGCTGTAAGATGACTAGAGGTTCTATTGTGCTGGCAAAGGGTGAACGCATTGGAACACTGTATAAGTTAGATGCTAAACATGTGTGCTGTAATATAGTCTCTGAAAAGTCTGAAAAAGTTACTGTTGTAACACATGATGCAAATTCTATGGAAGTCAAACTTCCTACAGAGAAAACAATGCTCTGGCATCATAGGCTTGGTCATATAGGTGAAAAAGGTTTAAAAACTTTAAAGAATAAAAACCTGGTAGATGGGATGATTGATTGTAATCTTAAGTTTGATTTCTGTGAACATTGCATATATAGAAAACAAAACCATGTTTCATTTTACTCAAGTTCTCATAAATCTTCTGGTGTTTTGGACTATGTACACTCTGATGTTTTTGGTCTAGTTGATGTTCCTTCTATGTCTAAATCAAGATATTATGTATCGTTTATTGATGATTATTCGAGAAGGGCATTTGTTTATTTTTTGAAGAGCAAATCAGAAGTGTTCAGTCGGTTTAAAGAATTTAAAAATCTTATTGAAAATCAGACTGATAGGAAAATTAAATGTTTGAGAACGGACAACGGTGGTGAATATTGCAATGTAGATTTTGATAAGTACTGTGTAGACCATGGAATTAAAAGGCACAAGACTACGCCTTATACTCCACAGCAAAATGGAATTGTTGAAAGGCTAAATCAATCGTTGATGGAGAAAGCAAGAAGTATGTTAAGTTATGCTGGTCTGAAACAAAAGTTATGGGTTGAGGCAGTTGCTACAGCTTGTTACTTGCTGAATCATTCTCCTACTTCAGCATTGGTTGATACGATGCCTATGGAAGCATGGTCTGGTAAGAAGCCCTCTTTGAGACATCTTCATGTTTTTGGCTATGAGTCATATGCTCATATTCCTGAGGTAAGAGATCTAAATTGGACAACAAGGATGTCAAATGTATTTTTATTGGTTATGGAGTCGGTGTTAAAGGATACAAGCTTTGGAATCCAAAAACAAAAAAGGTGTTTTACAATAGGAATGTAATTTTTAGAGAGCTGAAACCTTTGGTTATTAATCCCCATCTGGGAAAGATAGAAGAGAAGAAAGAAAAAAGTGAAGTGAGTATTCCTCTGACCCTTGAAAAAGAGGAAAAATGAGCTCCAAGTCTAGATGAAACAGAAGAGAGTACGAGCAGCTCTGAAGGCTCTAATCAAGAGCGAGAACCTGCTCCTCAGTCTCAGTCGTTGAGGAGATCTACACATGAAAGAAGATAACTAGATAGGTATGGATTTTTAGTACTTGATACAAGTTTTGCCTATGCTTTGCTAACCGATACTGATGAACCTAGGACTGTGAAAGAGGCTATTAATATGCCTAATTTAGATTCTTGGTTGGAAGCCATGAATGGTGAAATGGCATCATTGGAGAAAAATGGAACCTGGGATTTGGTGCCCTTGCCTGAAGGTAGAAAACCAGTGGATTGTAAGTGGGTTTTTAAAAAGAAATATGGTACAGATGGTAGTATTGATAAGTATAAGGCAAGACTGGTTGCAAAGGGGTATTCTCAAAAGGAAGGAATAGATTATGGAGAAATATTTTCTCCTGTAGCTAAGCTGACATCCATTAGATTTCTTTTGTCACTTGCAGCAGAGAATGACTTAGAAATTGAGCAAATGGATGTGACAACAACATTTCTTCATGGGGATCTTGAAGAAGAAATTTATATGTCCCAACCAGAGCATTTTGTTGAAAACGGTAAAGAACATCTAGTATATAAACTCAAGAAGTCTCTTTATGGTTTGAATCAATCTCCCAGAATGTGGTATGAAAAATTTGATACGTATGTTTTATCTTTTGGATTTGTGAGATCTAAATCTGATCATTGTGTTTATTATAAAACTGAGGGTGATCGAATTCTTATAATTGCATTATATGTCAATGATATGTTATTTATTGGCAATGATAAGGGTATGATATCAGAATTAAAATCTTAGTTGTCCTTGAAGTTTGAAATGAAGGATCTGGGGGCAGCGAAGTACATTCTAGGAATGGAGATTAAGAGGGATAGATTGAGTAGAAAGCTTTGGCTCAGCCAGAGCAAGTATGTTAATAATGTTCTTGATAAATTTAATATGTCTGATTGTAAATAGTTAGTTGTTCCAGTTTTGCAAGGAATGAAATTATCTGTTGGAGATTGTCTAGAATCTTCAGATGAAATTGTGGATATGAAGAAAGTACCTTATGTGAGTGTTGTTGGCAGTCTGATGTATGCAATGGTATGTACCAGACTAGACATTGCCCAAGTAGTGGGAGTCTTGAGCCAGTTTATGGAAAATCCAGGTAGATCACATTGGGATGCTATGAAAAGTGTTTTGAGGTATTTGAAAGGAACTTTTGCTTATGCTATTTTCTATCATGGAAACTCAGTTGAGTCTCATAGGTCTATCAGCATTTAGGGATATGTTAATTCTGATTGGGCAGGAAACATTGGCAGTAGAAGATCCACCAGTGGATATGTGTTCATGTTAAATGGTGGTGCTATCAATTGGATGAGCAGGCGGTAGGCTATAGTCGCTTTGTCCACAATAGAGGTAGAGTACATGGTAGCTACTCGAGCCTGCCAAGAAGTCGTTTGGTTGAAGAGGTTGTGTTTTGATGTGGGTTTTAATCTAGGGCAAATTCAGATTAATTGTGACAGTCAGAGTGCTATCTGTTTGCCAAAAAATCCTACATTTCATGCCAGGACAAAACACGTTGATGTCCAATATCACTTTGTTCATGATATGGTGGAAGACAAAAAGGTAAAGCTAGAAAAGGTTAGTACTTTGGAAAATTTTGCAGATGCCTTGACTAAACCTGTGAGCACAACCAAGTTCAAATGGTGTTCAAATGCAATGGGTCTTCGTACCCGTGATTCTTAATGAATTCAGACTAATCTAGAGGTAACAATAAAATCTTTGTCAAGTGGGAGATTGATGAGATCATGTGTCTCAATTTATTGTTTGAACCTCTATAATGTTGATCTATGTCTATGTCGACAAGTGTTGTTCTGTATCTCAGCGATTGACAGGAGTCTCAGCAATCACAGGAAAGAGGAATGTTTCTTGTATTGGCGAGACGTGAACTGGCGGTGTGATCTGAGGGACTATCACCGATGGTGTATGTTGCTCTGAAGGTGCTTTGACATCGGTGAGAGTCATCCCGATAGAGAAAGGACATCGACATGAAAAGCCCTATCAGCCCAGCTTTGAGAAGTCTCTCTAATGTTTGGGTTACTCCGATGGAAGTTGGCGTTGGCATCGATGTGAGAATCACTATCGGTGTATTGTGGAAGTCTTGCTCCGATGGTTTGAGTCATTCCGATGGAGGTTTGGATCGGCATGACTATAACTATTAGTGTAGTTTCAAAATGTCTTTTCGTCACTCTGATGCAACGTCAGCCAAGGTCTTCCTAATGGTTGGTGAACACTAGATTGTTTGGTCTTGTTAGAAAAAGTGCTGACAGTTATCTATCTCATGGTTGTGTATATGAATTGGGACAGTGACCGATGACTTGTGCATGTGGGACTAATGGGTTCTCACGGATATGCAAATAGTCAGAAACAACAGTTTCGACGGTTGAACTAAACAACAACTAAATCGATTGGTTGATTAGTCAGTTGCAAGTGAATTTGATTTGATTGCTAAAGCAATGGGAGATCAGTAGAGAGAGTTTTTAGTTAGTGATCGAAGAATAGTGTGTTCATTCTGTAACAGTATAGTGAAAGTGAACCATCACGTATGTTTTGAGATTTGATGCCTGAACAAGGAGGCTGAATAATTTGTTGTAATCCTCTTGTGTTTACTGTGAATAAAATTGTCTTCTTGTGGTGGTGGATTTTTTACCCGAAAGGTTTTTCCCACGTACATCTGGTGTTTTCCCTCTGTGTTCAAATTTTCTATGTTTATTTTGTAATTCCTTCTTTGTGCATCTTAATGAGTTATAATTGAAATTAAAAGTCATTTGTCTACATTATCCCCTTTGAATCGACATTAGGGAGGTTGTTTCCGCACCTTTGCTTTCCTAACAAATGTCTGGATGTTATCAAACATCCATACCTTTGGTCTAACCAATGAAATTGTACCACATGTCTACATGGATATATGACGCAAAAGGAACAAGTTCCTCACTCCTCTAAACCCTACTCACACAATTTCCCACAAACAGAAATTCATTGATGATAAACTAAGATTGCAACAAGCAAAATAAAATTCTCTCTCTTTTTTTTTAATTCATTCTCAAATACATTAAAACTATAAAAATAGTAAAATAGGGCCTTCCACTTGGCCTCTCATCTCTCTCTCATCTACATAATGTCTTCTCCTCTCCACAAACTTCCCTTGGGCATACATAGTCCCAAGTCATCATCTCTTCTCTCAGACTGAGATTTCTCTTCCTCTCTTTGTTCCTTACCAGTGATCAACTCTCTCCTAGCCGTGCCCTTTTTATCTAACCATCGACCCCATCCCTCTCCAAATCTATATACTATATTTGTTTTTTGCATTGGAGTGGTCTTTTCACCTTCTTTAGTGATCTATGCCACATTGTTACCATCGCATTCAATATTGCAGCATTACCAGGAATAGAAACAGTTACAACTTCCAAGTCGAACGAATAGTTACACAAAATGTAACTGTCACTGCCCTTAATGAAACTTCAAAGGGAGTGACTCCAAATTCCTGGTAACATGCTATGTTCTCATCGATAAAGTCTTGACCAACCTTTCATTATTGATACTTCCCCATCGTGATTTCAGTGAGACTCCAGACAATGTCCCAGTGAAGTCTTCAACCCCCACTAACAAACCAGTCTTCACATACGTTCACTGTTGTTAGTACTTCTAATTGGAACATCGATGAGACCCTGTATAGACTCCCTCTGACATAGCATAGTCCTACCAACAGAACACACAACAGGAAACTTCAAGAAGAGTTATCAGACCATCAAGGAAACTAGAAACTTGGTCACAATGAAATCAAACCGTCACAGCAATGAAAGAGTTAATCATGATCTACAGGGAGAAGCTAAACTTTACAAGTCTCCACCATTACTAGCATATTAAAAAAAAATCTCATTGAATGTCTTTGCCATATCTACAGTCAAGATAAGTCGACCAAAACTAAAACCAAACCAAAATGAAAATGAAAATGTTTTTGGCAATGCAAGATTGCTCGTTTGTCTGAGATGCTCCTGTATCAGACACCCCAGGTAAAAAATTTTGAGAGCATGGCCTCACAAAGTGGAGTTAAATGGTAAAACCACTCTTTTAGGTTGAATACAACCTGCAGCAGACTCCATCACTGAATCAAACAGAATGAATTTCTTCCTCTGCCTCTTCTAGCACTTAGCTAGGACACTTGCCAACCTCCTCCACCAAGTATGCACTTTATTCCTCCTTCCTCTTGTGGACTCACATCCACTATAGACCATCCTCCTCTACCAAAGGCTCACTCTCCACATCCTCACTTCTCTCTTCTCATCTTTCACCTTCTTGGGCTTCAACCCATCATAGATTCACCGCCTCTGCCAAATCTCTCCTTTCATATCCTCTACAACTTCTACCTGCAAGTAGGCATCCCTACTCCACTCTACCACATCTGTACATTCCACAATTTTCTCTACCATGCTACTCATCTCATCAGGTATATGTACTTCAAACTCAATATTAGAAAACTCATAAACAACAGAGTTTACCTCATACTCCTTCACTGCTCAATTGTCACTGAGTGCAATGTTCTTCTTTACTCCAACATCATCGGGTGCAACATTCTTCACTACTGCATTGAACAATTGTCCAATCTTCTATATCTCTTCACCAAGCAACCCTTGATCTTCATTAGGTTCCTCATCGAACATTGGAGCATCATGTAGCATCAAATCTTCTCCTTTACCAATCACTTCTCCTTCTGAGAATCTTTTGATTCTTCTCATCTCCTCTTTCAGCAGGACATCATCCTCACCAACTTCTCCATCAAACATAGGACTCCCAAAGTCTGTTTTCTGCACCTTTTCATCTCTCTCTTTTTCTTTTACAGTTGTAACCTCTGCACACTCCATGGCTGCAAATTGATTCACTGCACAGATGCTATCACCTACAAACAAACAATTATCAGAAGAAACATGGGATTCTTCTCTATCCACTTTCTTCTCTACACAAATCTCCTTTAGGATTTTATACAACTCTTTCTTCACTTCTTCCAATAACTCTTCACACATCTTCGCAACTCATTCCTTCCATCTTTATCTTCTCCATCTCTTCAACGCTGGGATTGTCAAAACCCAGCCAATCACAAACCCCCTCATCATTTTCCTTATTTTCTTCATCAATGACTTTGAGTCTTTCTTGCTCTCACCGTTCTAGGATTCCTTCACACCTACCCATCTCTCAAGCTTTTCTCAGATTCTTTACTACTACAACTGTTCACACATCTTTACTCTCTCCTTCGCGGCTTCAAACTCTTAACCAATCAAGACTTCACACACCTGCAATGATCCTTTAAGTTCTCACAACTGCCTTCTCCACTACTCCATAGGTCATGGTGGATACTCTCCACGCTCAGAAACAACCTGCTCTAATACCACTTGATGCAGAAGGAACAAGTTCCTCACTCCTCTAAACCCTACTCACACAATTTACCACAAACAAAAATTCACTGCTGATAAAATAAGATTGTAACAAGAAAAAGAAAATTCTCTTTTTTTTATTCATTCTCGAATACATTAAAACTGTAAAAATAGTGAAATAGGGCCTTCTAGTTGGCCTCTCATCTCTCTCTCATTTGCATAATGTCTTCTCCTCTCCACAGACTTCCCTTGGTCATACACAATCCCAAGTCATCAGCCCTTCTCTTGGATTGAGATTTATCTTCCTCTCTTTGTTCCTTACCGGTGATCAACTCTCTCCCTAGTCGTGCCCTTTTTCTCTAACCATTGACCCCATCCCTCTCCAAATCTATATACTATATTTGTTTTTTGCATTGGAGTGGCCTTTTCACCTTCTTCAATGATCTCTACTACATTGTTACCATCACATTCAGTATTGTAGCATTACCAGGAATAGCAACTGTTACAACTTCCAAGTTGAATGAATAGTTACACAAAACATAATTATCACTACCCTTAATGAAACTTCAAAGGGAGTGACTCTAAAGTCCCAATGACATGCTATGTTCTCATCGATGAAGTCTTGACCAACCGTTCACTATTGTTACTGCCCTATCGTGATTTTGGTGAGACTCCAGACAATGTCCCAGCGAAGTCTTCAACCCCCATCGACAAAATAGTCTTCACATATGTTCACTGTTGTCAACACTTCTAATCAGAACACTGGTGAGACTTCATATAGAATCCCTCTGATGTAGCATAGTCCCGCCGACAGAACACACAACGCCAAACTTCAAGAAGCTATTGGACCATCGAGGAAACTAGAAACTTGGTCCCAATGAAATCAAACCGTCATAGCAATGAAAGAGTTAAACGTGATCTACAGGGAGAAGCTAAACTTTACGATTCTCCACCATTACTAACATATTAAAATATTCTCATTAAATGTCTTTGCTATATCTATAGTCAAGAGAAGTCAACCAAAACTGAAACCAAACCAAAACGAAAATGAAAATATTTTTGGTGATGCAAGATTGCTCGTTTGCCTGAGATGCTCCTACATCAATATCTCGACCTACTATGAGAAAAATTAGAACTTAACATGGGGATTTTTGGTCAACAATAGTTGACCTGATCCCCATGATGATGTCATATAGATATATTCACCCGGATATCCATATGGACATTCTCAAGCTAAAATCCTTCGACATATCCAAACGCACTTTTTACATTTAATGATGGAAAATACTATTGACATTTAAATTTGAAAGTGTGCCAATGGACACCTATAGAAATCTCCCGTAATCGCATCAGACGAGACTATCTAATCTCCTGAGAATCATTAATAAGGCCTAAAATCAAAAAATTAGCTAAGTAAAAAGGTAATTTGTTTCTCATAATTCACATAATTACATTTAGAGTTCACAAGTTACATAGAGAGAGAGATTAGAGAAAATTAAGCAAGAAGATCCAGAGCTGTGACGAGAAGCTGAATTGTGTAGGGCATTCTTTCCACTGCATCGATTATCCATTGTTACGCCATCTAAACATTAAGGAACTCCTAAATAGGTATGTATGGAACCTTACCTCTCTGTTTATTTTCATAGGGATATAGCATGTTTTATATAGGTGAAAGGGAAAATGTGAATTATATAGGTGTATGTTTAATTCATGGTTTAATGCATTCATTTAAATGTTTCATCTCTTTCAAGCTATAGAGAACTAATTTATACTAACCCTAGATGAATATAAATACTCTAGTTTGAGACATTAATGTCTTGATTTATAGGACATAATGGCTCAACCATGCATGGATAAATGAGATACTGAGTTCAGGGCCGACATATTTCCTAAGATGCATAGTGTGTGTGGCAAGTAGAGATTTGCAAAGGACACCCATTTCAGCAGTATCAATATTGAAGCTTTCAGAGCCAAAATTAACAGTAGAGAGGGTCATCCCCTACTAAAGAACATAGTGTCTAAAGGGATGTATTATGTAGCTAGCTTTCCTTATGTTGTGGATGCCCTAGATCTTGTAATTGAATGTGCTTGCCACTACAATGTGGTGATGAGAAGGGTTGAGCACCAGGGGCGAGTCTATGTGAATCTATCCATTGATGGTATCACTAATGTTGGAAGTGTGTTGTACACCTTGCATAATATTGGCATTATTTTATTATGTAAAATAAATATTTAATTATGGTATATCATGTGATGTGTTTAGCCACATTGGATATTTATTTGGATGCCACTTGTAATCGTTGTATGTAACATTCCCAGGTTAATTACTTTATTTGTAATTATTTGATTAATTGGGAAAACTTAGTACCAATAATCAAATGTAGGGTCAGTGGTTTTGTAGACACATGGTATTGGGGAAAATGGTATTGTAATACCACATGTTGTATTTGTGTGAACTTATCTCTATATAAAAGCAAACACAAGGGTAGTTGTAGTGAGAGTTGGTTGTTAGCCATTTGGCTTGTTGGCTGGGTTGTAGCTTCTCTTTCAAGTTGACTGTGTGAGGGTTTGAAGCATGGCATGGGATGTATGGTTACATGCTTGTTCACATGGATTGTTGTTAGAGAGAGCTAGATGTTTCAGAGGTTATCTCTGCATATGTATTGTTGATTATTTGTTGAATAATACATGAGAGATGCATGCTTTTGGAGGCTGGGTTTTTCCCTCTATGAGGGTTTTCCTAGGGTATATCTTTTGTCACCATTGATGGTATGATTGTCTATTTATTTTGCATGCAGATTTCTAGTTTATTGCACATTGAATCTCTTATTGGGTTATGAGGAATTAGTCTATATGGCTGCATATTTCAAACATTTGGTATCAGAACTTGGTTGCCATGATTTGGGTGAAAAACCCTGTTTGATAACCCTAGCTATGAGTGGATTTTTCGTGTATAGTGAAATTCATGGCTTTGCATGGAAGGAATGAAGGCAATTTCATGGTTACAAGGCTATTTCCAGACTTGGGTTGTTGCAGATCTAGGATTTGATAGAAATTTGGCATGTGGGTTTTCGATTTGGGCTCTTTGTACAAGGGTTTCAAGGGGTGAGCTTTTGTTGGAGACCTCCTGGATAAAAATAGACCCCATGGTTGAGTCCAAAAGGCATGAAAACCTATGGATCCATATAAAAGTTGACTACGTTCGGAGACAAGAAATTTTTTGCCCTGGTTGATGCCCTAGAGGATCTGTTGAGGAATCTTTCGTATGGCGCAAAAAATATTCCTTGCGTGTTGTACTTGTGCAAGTATGCTTTTCGTAGGTGAACTTTTAATTTAAAAAAAAAATTGGTGGTCTACAAGTTTTTTTATTAAAAAGAAGAAAAAAAATTATAGCATGGGGGGGTAGTCCGTAGACTGTCATACCCCCGTCACTGTTGCTGCAGGAGCTTGCTGGTAGGGTATCGACAGGTACGCCTGCTAGTCAGGCATCCCCTAGTCGGCGGGGAAGCCAGGACCGGTGGGGTATAAAGCTCCAGTCCCTAGCCCACAGCTGAGAGGACTGTCACATCCTGGTGGCCGGGAAAATCTGCCCTGGCGAGAGAAAAAAATAAAATAAAAAATAAACTTTTATTAAATTTTCAATCGATTTCAAACCTTAAAAAAATTAAAAATTTTAATCAAACAAAAATTAAACTGATTGAAATCAGTTTCAATTCCTCCGCTTGAGCGCCACCAGGGTGCTGCCGCCGCCGCCGACGGGCCACCGGTGGGCCACTGGCTAGCCACTCATTTGCCACTAGAGAGCCACTCGCAAGCCTAATTGGGCTAATTTTTTTTAGGGGGCATAACTTTTTCCCACATCGATGTCGTATTTTTGACTTCTTATAGTCGACACAAATCTCTCTCCGAGTACTACGCAGCGATATCAGACATTTTTCTTGATCTTGTCATTTTGACAAGTTTTTTGCCAATTGAAGTCAGATGTTGCTTTTGAACTTTGACTGGGAATAATAGGTGCATAATTAGTCAGATTTTAGACTTCTTATAAGTGTTAGAAAGGTATTTCTAATCACTATGCAGTGGAGCAGGTTTGGAGATGATTTTCTGAGGTTTGTTTAGATTATATCAGTTTGAACTACTTTTGACCCTTTGACTTTTGGTGATTTTGTGAGTTGATGACAAATTGAATCTGGGATGATTTGGTGTTTGAGTCATTACAGACTTACATGTTTATCTCTAATTATCCTTGGTTGACAACATTATATATGTATTGTTGAGTTTGCATGCTACATTGTGAGATATGTATAGGTTATGCAGTGATGTAGGTTGTCTATTCCAATAGGTTGCATTTATGACTTGGATGTGGGTTGTCTATGGCCATAGATGTTTCAATGTCGATGTAGCTTCTGATTTGTGGCTTGGGTTAGTCACATGTTATATTAGTTTGCTTATCATTATGAGATATAGAGAGAGATGGTATCACCTGATACAGTCATGATGTGGGACCTATGTTTGTTGACATTATGGTATAGTTGTGTGAGACTCAAGATGGGAGTTTGGTGCAGGTATATTGGGTGTTGATCATGGTGTCATGGATGTTCCTTGTTTGGTCAAGACTTTGGCATGACATGATTGTTTTACAAGTGCAGGTTTGGTGGTTTTGGATTGATGTTTGGTTTACAGGTTTGGTTCATCTTCTTGGTTTTGGATATTATGGTTTACTCAACCTTTTGGGAGCTGTGTCGTTACAACAGAATTCTTTGATTGTGTTGAGGCCATGGATGATCTTCATTTAGGAGATGTTTAACATGATGTCATGGATAGCTTGATTACATGTTTTAGTCGGAGCTTTTGATAGTAATGGGTTTGATGGTTTGATGTTGTTGCCATGTATAGCTCGGTATCATAGTTAGTGGGAGCTTTGAAAAGGATATGGTTATCTTCAAGTGATTTGGAGATGTTGACATCTTCGTACCATGGAGGACTCTTGTAGTCTTTGATTGAGGTGTTGTTTATGGTTTGTTAGCTTTGATAGGTTATCCTTGCTTACAGGATGATTGGTATTGTGTCTTGGTTTACTCTTGATACTGGTTTAGAGTGTTGGCATGATATAGGTTCTCTTGAGATAGGATGTGTGCTTTAGAGCATGTGATCTTCCTTTCAGGAGATGATTAGATCATGATGTCATGATGCAGACATGTAGTGGGAGATTTGACTATGATCTTGTTGGTCCTCTTGGTATTGGGTACATTGGTCATGTGCTTGGGAGCTTCATGATGGTGTGGTTTTGCATTTAGAGTTTAGCATGGATTGATCATGGAGGTACTCATGGATACTTGGAGACTTAGGTGAGGCTTGAGTTCTCTTGGATTAGAGACATGTGTTGATATGGTTACTCTTTGATGAGGATTTCAGTAGCAAGACCGAGGAGCCTACACCTTGGTTGGACGTGAGTCCAACATGGACATGTTGAGGAGATTGTTCTTGGAGAGAGCCTTCGAGGCTTGGTACATCTTAGAGGAGCAATCTCATCCCTACTCTTGGTCCACTCGACAGTGAATGATTTGATAGGTATGCCCACCTACTTTTCAAGTGAAGTCTTCATTTGTATCTTATCTTCTCATGTTTGAGTCTTGAGCTATGGATTATGATTGTGAGGACTTATTTGAGGAGTAGATGCATGGATTTGATTAGTTCTCATTATGTTTGATCCTGAGTTGTCATGAGATCATTGTATGTAATGGAGATGGTTAGTGTCTTTGGGCTTATTCCTGTTATTTGGGATGGTTATGAGTTTGATCTACCTTTTAGTTTGAGAGGCTTGCATCTTGTTGTTGGATGTTGTGGAGGCTTATTGTTTATGGGTTGTAGAGGAGATCATACTTTTCACAACTATAACACATTAGTGTGGATAGAAGGACATGGTTATGATTTGTAGGTTCTCTCTTGATTGGTCTTATTCTTCTTACTAGATATTTATGTTCACATGACATTGGAGTTGAGATGTGTATGGAGCTTTTGAGTCTCTTTGACTTCTTTCTCTTATGACGTGGAGGATTTGGGAGAGATATGGACTTGAGGAGAGTTATGTTGCTGCTATTTGGTTTGCTGATTTTGCATATATCTATGTGTGTTCTTTGACACTATGTGATAGAGGATTCAACCACATCTTCTATGTGCATGCTATTAGTGGATCTTTGGATGTCTTAATCTATTTTTAGATTTGACATTTACTCATGTAGTGGGAGTTCTAGGATGTATATGATTCCTTTGTTTGATGTTCTCATTATGCTGTGGTATGGAGGGTCTTGAGGTTTTTTATCATAGGCTTTGTGTTGTTACCTTGGAGGACTTCTTTATGCAAGATTGAGTATAGACATTGACTTGTTATCATTGTGATTTGAGTTGGATATGTTGATGGCATAAGGTCTACTTGTTATCATTTGTATACGTTGGTTTGGAGGTATGGTTAGTTGATGTATTAGCAACTATCTATGGTTTCTATTTCAGCTATGATTGATTCTTGTCAGCTACTCGAGCTTATTTGTTACCATTGGATTTGGTGCTTGTGTCTGGATATTAGTTGATGCAGGTTTCATGCTTCTATGTGATAGTTTAGTGTGGCATCTCTTTGGAGGATCTTATTCTTCATGAGGCTAGATGGAGGATGGAGAGATTCTTGTTTGAGATGGTAGGCACCTTGATTATTGTTGCAAGTATCTTGGAGCACATGGAGCACGTGGATGGTTATACGGTACATGTTGGGCACACATCATGGTTTCCCTTGATGTTTTGAGTTTACATGTTAATCGCTTATGCAATGTATACAACAAGTGGGAGAATGTTGGAAGTGTGTTGTACACCTTACATAACATTGGCATTATTTTATTATGTAAAATAAATATTTAATTGTGGTGAATCATGTGATGTGTTTAGCCATACTGGATATTTATTTGCATGCCACTTGTAATCGTTGTATGTAACATTGGGTTAATTACTTTATTTGTAATTATTTGATTAATTGGAAAAACTTAGTACCAATAATCAAATGTGGGGTCAGTGGTTTTGTAGACACGTGGTATTGGGGAAAATGGTATTGTAATACCACATGTATTTGTGTGAGCTTATCTCTATAAAAGCAAACACAAGGGTAGTTGTGGTGAGAGTTGGTTGTTATCCATTTGGCTTGTTGGCTAGGTTGTAGCTTCTCTTGCAAGTTGATTGTGTGAGGGTGTGAAGCATGGCATGGGATGTATGGTTACATGCTTGTTCACATGAATTGTTGGTTTTAGAGAGAGCTGGATGTTTCATAGGTTATCTCTGCATATGTATTGTTGATTATTTGTTGAATAATATATGAGAGATGCATACTTTTGGAGGCTAGGTTTTTCCCTCTATGAGGGTTTTCTTAAGGTATATCTTGTGTCACCATTGATGGTATGATTGTCTATTTCTTTTGCATGTGGATTTCTAGTTCATTGCACATTGAATCTCTTATTAGGTTATGATGAATTAGTCTATATGGCTGAATATTTCCAACAATTGATTTATTTAACTTGCCCACACATAGAGGGATGTATGTACCAAATTTGGAGGCACTGGCTAAGGAATACGATTGGCAACCAAAATGATTGTAGAAAGATCATCTTCATGGGATGGAGAGACCCAGATAATAAGGCCAAAGTAGTGGCCAAGATGCCACAACATCTATACAAGTATGATTTTAGCCCAGAAGTGCAATATATGATTTTCTTACTTAGCAGGATGAGTGGCAAGCCAAATGTCAGTAATTTTGAATCATGGATGTTTGGGTTGATTTGGATGGTTATTAAGAAGAAATAGGTGGTCCAATGGGCCAAAATCATCAACGACGCCATGTACAACCAAATGGTGAGATGGATAAGAGTAAAGGACTGATTCTTCAAAATGACCTCATAGCTTGTTTATACATGTGCATGAAATAACACATTTGATGGTTTGCAGACAGTTGGCAAGATGGGCAGGCTTCCACATGAGAAAATGCCCTGGGAGCATTATCCCCAACTGGAGCAAAAGCAATCAGTGCAGCACTATAAGACTGTTAATGACTACTTTGTGATGCACTTGATCAGATTGATGGAGGGAGATAGGGCCAAAAGACTGTCCCTAGGTGCAACAGAGAGGATACATCCTCATGGAGGATGGTTCATACAATTTCCCACCTATACATACATCAGGATGGAAGGGTTTAGTGGAAACCCCTTTATGCTCCCCAGATATTCATCTGATAAGGTGGTGTTAATGGAAATGGTCAAGCAAATGACCCCTACCCGTGACATGACAAAGAAGAAAGATCATCCTCTTCTATGGGTTCAATTTTAATATTGTAGTGAATAATGGCAAACACCATGTGTGCTAGATCATTTATTTTGCATTAACACAGGTGAATCTAGCAACATGTTATTCAAGGATGGACTTTCTAATGAAGCTCTTTCATATAATTATCATCCCCAATGGCAGGAAGGAGATTGCTACATTTTTACCTCTAGAAAATCCTTTGAAACATATGGGTAAGTGCAAAAAGATGGGGGGCCAAAAAGTGGCCAAATTAATTTAAAAAAAAATTAAGTCATAATGCGAGCGCGTTATAACATGCTCGCGTTATGGCTTGGTTTTGATGAGCCTTAGGCTTGTCATTACCAAGCCATAACGTGAGCGCGTTATAACGCACTCGCGTTATGATTGTCTATAAATAAAAAAAGGGTTTCTAATCTCATTTTATTTCTTCTTCTCCTCTATGCCCGCTGCCTGCAAACCCTAGAAAGCGCACTCACATTTTGCAAAATTCCATTCAACACAAAAACCTTATCAATTCATTGCCAAAATGCCACCACGATGTCGAGCACGCCAAAGGAGTGAGTTATATTTATTTTTTTTGTTTGAATTTGTTTCTAAATAGGTAGGCTTTAGTTGATTTTTGATTGTTATTTCATTAATTGTCAGGAAATGTTAATGCACCTCCTCCTCCTCCTCCTCCTCCTCAAAATCCACAAAATCCTGAGGAGGAAATAGCTGCGGAACAACAACCTCCTCCATCCATTCCTAGACATGCCCCTGGAACACAAGAAAATATAATGGGGCAAATTGAAAACAACAAAAAAGAAATTGAAGATATAATTGCAAGGTTGAAAGATCCTTCCACTTCAACCTTGCATAGGTCCACGCTTGCCGAATCTCTTGAGTCTATGTTATCAAATGTAGATTCAATTAGCAAGCAAATAACTAGTTGGATAGATAAGAAGAGAGAGTTTAGAGATTAATATGCAGACAAGTTGTCATACCAAGATGTGAAAAAATTACAAATTATAAAATTAGACTTGTGTTTAATTTTCACAAACCCACAAACAAATCAACCTCCACCCATTACATGCAAGAGGTTCCCTATCCATTGGTGTAACAACCAAGCGATAAGGGACAATTTTGGGCAGAGGTGGTGGATGGTTTTTGACCATCCTCCATGCAATAATAATGAGGTCCCGCAATACTTTTTGAGGAAACTCTACTGTGCGTTTGTCCTCAATAAAGTGCCAAACTATTTTGATATGCGAGACTTCTAGGGTAGAGGTGGGGGGTTAGCACAAGATAGACCAGGGGCATGTCTTGACCCACAACGGGTAGTGAGACGAGTAATCAGCAGACCAACCCACGAGCACGTTTCTATCCCTTCCATTGTGAAGGAGAGTGTTGAGGTCGATACACTTCAGTCGATTAGTGCCTTGACCCAGAGCATCATAGAGCATGCCAGTCCTGCAACACAGAGTGGGTTGGGAGAGTATGAGGAGTAGGGTCCCACCCCATACTTGTTAGGCTTGTGGGTCAGCCTGTGGTTATGACCCCATGGACAGTCAGGACGCAGGTGCATAGGCTACATCTACAGTTGAGCAGATGGTGATGATAGATACCCCCCTGAGTGAGACTTTCAGCCTTGATACTCAGGTAAATATTAGCAAGTTTATTGAATTTAATTTATTAAATTTTATTTTTGAAATACAAGATTAACTAATTTAAATTGATGATTTTAATGAAATTTCAGGGTCATAGCATCGATGCAGTTTTCAGTGGTTCTCCACCTACATTTTATAGTAGATCATCTACCGTCGGGGTATGTAACTAGTAAACAATTATAAATATTACATGTGAATAGCATCATTATATGAATGGTATTCTAATATCTAATTTTGGATGTTGAATAGGTTAATACTGTAGATTTCGTGGCAACACCTGCCAGCGGTGGTGGACTTCAAAGCTTTACGAAGGTAGTAAAATAAATATTTTAATGAATGAATTGTACTTACTAGATTTTTATATGTGATTTGTGTGCTTTATTGTGTGTACTTCCATGTTTAGATGAACGTGTGTGTATGTTAGGAGCCATGATTTGCATCACTATTATAGTTTTTGTAATTGAATAATGTTGTTTTATTTCCAGATGATGCAGGCTGCGGAGACACCTCCCCATGTTCATAGGGCAATGGAGTAGGGTGTGGCCTCTGCAATTCATAGCTCCATGGCATTGACAGGGGTATGAGGCAGATTAGTAAATTTCAATTTACATTCATTGTTATAGTTGTCTATTTTTGAAAAATTAAAAGATTATTGATTTGAAGTTTAATTTCTATTTGGATGGTTTCTATAGGACATGACATCACCAGGGCCTATTCCTACTATTGAGGCAAGTGAGGAGACAGATTATATGTTAGTAGTAAGTGATTATTTTGTTAAATGTTTCATTTTTTATAACATGTAATTTCTATATATTAATGTCTACTTTTTATTGTAACAGGCAAAGATGTAGGAAGAACTAAATAGGAGCAGCCCTCAGGTTCATAGTAGACCACCCACATGCACGTCTCCATCCCCTAGAAGATCAAAGGCTACCCGTGATCTATTCTCTTCACCAGCCAGAGGGGAATGAAATTTTACTGTGTTCCTTTGTTGTATGCCTATATGGCATTTGTGGACATATATTTTGTATTGTATATAGTTGACAGTGTATGCCTATATGGCATTCTTGTAAGCCTATATGGCTATTTTGTATATATGTTATACTTATATCGACAGATATTGATGTATGCCTATATGGATATTTGGTTAATACAAATCTTTTTTATTGATGGCATACATACGTGCATTATAAATCCACGTTTGAATGGATATTTGTAGACGGCTACTTCAAATATTTAAAGTCCAATTGTATTACATAGGATGTTTGATGATCCAATAAGCTAGCTATTGTTATTCAAGTATCACCTAAACCTAAACACTAGGATGAATATCCAAGTCATTAGGATGATTGTGCCTTGAGAAAAAGTCATTATTATGAGCGCCTAATGGAGACTTTCTTAAACATTCAAACTTTGAGCAACAAGCATGAAGGGTTAAGGTGCAATTTGCAACTCATAAAGCCTCAAAAGGGTGCCCAACTTAGAGAGAGCATTCATTTAAGACAAGGCGCCCATTGACACCTGTTCCACCATAAAAGTGCGCCTAAGGTGGAAGGAGAACAAGCCTCTGGTAAGTGAAGCGCACCTATTGTCTAAACCACTTCATTATGGCACCCTACCATGAGGAGGAGTATATAAGTCAATAGGAAATGGTGCCTATAATGCAAATGAAGGACTAAGTGGCATTTTCAATAAGCATCAATTCACCTTGAGCTTTCAATAAATACATCAAATTGAGCCCCATAAGCCTATGCGCCCTTTTACTATAAAAGAACCTTGTATCAATGTCAAGAGTTGGTCGTATCGGCGTATCGGCAGACCTTGGTTAGGTTTCGCCGATAGTGGTCTGTCTTGCCAACGAGTGTGGTTCGAAGTCGAAGACATCGGTGTATCGGAAGATAATCCCATCTGTGCCAAAATAAGTTTAACCCAACTAAAGCAAGCAAATGCACCCAAGATGATTTCAATTAATTGGACTAGGCACCAATTTAGTGTTATTTTGACTCATTCACCCTCAAGGCGCTAAAGTATCATTCCTTCAATCAATCTAGTTTCCATGTTCCCATGTGTGATGTTCCAAGTAGGAGATAGCGCCTAGGGTCTTTATCTTATTTTTGAAATTCTAATGATTCCAAACACTTACCAATAGTCTCAAAAGATCCTATTATCCCTTAAGTGCTCAATCCTCTGATTTATCAAGGTGCTCAATCCTCTTCGAGGTGCTCAAACTCATTCAAGGCACTATCCTTTACTACTTCCCACTTCAAACACTCTAGGGTGCTCATAATTACTCCCATCACCAATCTTCCTCCTTAAAGCGCATCTGAGGACTTCTTCTTTATGCTAGGGCGCTAATATGAAAGTAACAACTCAAGGCGCTATATGAAAGCTTGATCTTGGAAAGGCGCCTAAACTCATAATGTGAGTTATTTTATCAAATTTTCAATTTTAAGGTCTCTTGGCAACTCCTCTACCAAGGTGCCATTTGATGAGGTGTTTGAAGCTTGATTTTCCCCTTAGGTGCACAAACTTGATGTTCTTGACCCTACAATGCGCCTTGAGTCCCTAAGCTCTTACACTTATCATCTCATGCTTCTTAGTTTCATCGCTCTCATAAAGGCATTTTGAGGAGTATTACTCTTCGAACTTAATCTCTGGAACTAAGGCGCTCAAGGGTGAGTAAACGTCCATTCTTCCAAGGCACTCATCAAGGTATAAAATAACACACAAAGGTGCCAAGATTACTCCACTCAACCTCAAAGCACTAGATCATATCTAAATTTACATAAGGGTGCCAAATCAAATTGTCACTCAACGGCAAGTGCACTCGAAAGGTTATCTATCTTCAAACTCAACTTCCATTCCTCTAGGTGCTTCCTTGGGTAAGTTTGGATGCTCCCTTCATGCTTTTTCTTGGGCGCTAAACTAGAGTTGTCTAGATGCACAAGTGCGCCTCCCTCAATGAAGTTCATTTTGTTAACTTAGTTCATCCTAGTGACTCAAGGGGTTGTTATATTCTTTAGGCGCAATCTTTCATAGACTAAAACATTCACTCCATGTTAAGGCACTCAAAGGAGGCTCTGGAGATGGAAAATGGTGCCTTAACTCACTTGTGTAAATTTTGGACTTTTAGGCAATTGCAAGATGTCTTGGAGGGCTCAATTCTTCAAGGCGCCCATTGTGTTCACCACTTGTAGCATCACTTGTTCAAGGCGCATTTTTGGGATTCTCTGGATGATGAAATGCTCATTGACTCCCTAGGTAGTTAGACTCCAACTCTAGGCACAAGATAATGATGATTTGAGCTAAAATAAGCATCTAAAAATCTAAGGTATTATTTGAGGCTTCCACTCCAAATTCTACCTAGGCGCTCACCTAGGGTGAAATGATTATCAAAGTGTGCCTTAATCATTCCTTCCCCTAGGTGCCCACTATCAGGATCAGATCATCAAGGAGCTCTAAAACTCAAACACCACTGACCTCATCGTGCAATAACCCCAAGACATCATCTAAGCTTAGTCAAACACACTGGAGTTCAAAAAAAGCAAGGGGTCTGATGCAGAGCAAAACCCAGCTGAAGCGTGTGAACCTGGACAAAACCTCTTTGGAGCCCACAAGATGGCCTTTATAGTGTATGTCGGCAAGACATTTCCAATGTCTCACCGAAGTAGCTCTTCTCTTTGCCTATCGACAAGACACTAGTTATCGGCCACCCTCATACATTTCACACCGACGTCTTGAGTCACTCCGATGACTCTTGCAATCCGCCTTCGTCGGTAAGACATCTACTGTCGGTCAAACAAGAAAATCCTTTGCCGATACGTATTTCTCCCCGACGAGCCTTCCATTGGCCAGACCTCGTCACTCTCACTCCGATGAGCATCTAATACCCGCTCCTCCTTCGGCGAGACTTCTATCTGTCGGTGAGCTCCTTGAATCTCCTGCCGATGCTATTGATTATGCCGATAGACTTATAATCTTCAATCGGTGATCGCCAGTCCTAGTCACCTCCGCTAACGGTCACCACCCTCGACCAAGTTGCCTATCGGCAACACTTGGACTGTCGGTCCAGCATTGGATTCTTTCGCTGATACACCCCTCTCTCGCCGATGAACTCTCTCTATCGGCGAGACCACTAACTGTCGGTGCCACCTCTCTTCTTTCTGCCGATGATGTAACTCATGCCGATATATATATACTACATCAGCCAGATTTATCCGTCGTCACCCCGATTGGCGGGACATGGACTATCGGCTAACACTCAAGATCTTATGTCGATACACCTTCTCACGCCGATGGCTTTGACCAATACTACTATCGGAGAGACTTTCGCCATCGGGTGAACACAATTTCTTTTTGCTGATGCCTTAACTCTCATTGTTATTTCCTTCATCGGCGACACGAATGAGGACCTATGCCGATGCCTTCAAACACACATTCTTGACTTGGTTTGAACCCCTACCTGGTCGACGATATACATATAGATACAACTGACGAACAACACACAGACTCAAATGCTTCCTACAGCATATAGAATGAACTTAAGAACACGGATGCCATTCTTGTAGCAACACTATACACCGAGGAGGACTGTGGAGCGATCCAGTAATTTTAAACCAAACAAAATTGAACAAATGAAACTATTCTACAGATCCATTCCACTGATTTCGTAGAAATCCACCAGTGGAATGGATTTAACTAGTTAATTCGACCTCAGAGACACAAAACTATATTCTATACAGACTCTACATAGAAGAAATGTATACACAGAATATCTACACTGGATATTTACATAGTATTTAGAATCTGGAAGGAAAATAAATTGCAGAACTTCTATTCCTCCTTGGTGTTCAGAAATTTACATTAGACTCTTCAGAAACCTAGACCCGAAACTATCACCCCTTTCTTCTACAAAAGGTTTTCCCCTTTTTATCTTTCCCAATGCGAGGGACTGACATTCTCCTCTATTTCTGGGATTTTATCTTTTCAAAATTATAGGTGGAAACCCTTAATCTATTCCAAAGGACATCTGTTTTGCCTAAGACAACAAAACTCTTAAAGCTAAGACACCTTGATTAACCTCCCCTTAATCCAAACTGTCAGAAACTTCATACATAAAATGCTAACATTGGATGTTACATTTGAAGATGCTATAGATAACATGAAATGTTAAATTGAAATTAGTCTTCTTCTCCTTCCTCTTGTGTATATTGGTCCTATTGAAGGGGTACCCCTGTACCAGGGTCCCCATTTGCAATGGGGTGATGTGTGATTTGGTCACAACAGGCGCCTAGAGTGAATGGGCTTTCATCCTGACTTAATACACTACCTCCTTCTGACAATTTTTGGGTTAGTAGAAAACCTTTCACCACGGGCAAATGTCTCAGAGATATAAAAAACCGAGAGAGGTTATTGTAGAGGCACTCTACATGATCGTGTTGC
The DNA here is from genome assembly GCA_027924645.1 of Cunninghamia lanceolata. Lineage (NCBI taxonomy): Eukaryota > Viridiplantae > Streptophyta > Pinopsida > Cupressales > Cupressaceae > Cunninghamia > Cunninghamia lanceolata. Next base: position 3,975,285 of record BSBN01000061.1, on the reverse strand, counting down.
CTCAGACAGAATGTTTATAAGTGACACAGTTTTTGAGTAACATCTTGTCAAAGATTGCTGCCTTTTTGCAATTTGGACTCTTCAGGGATATCGTCGGTACAATGTAGCTCAGACTGTTTCGACATGTTTGGGTGAAAAATAGGACCATGCCTAGCGTAAATGTACCCATTCAGACGCATTGGAATAGTTAGTTTAGTCGCATCATGAGCAGGATGAAAGTTACACCCCTTTACAACTTTACACTGCCTCCTTCTGATGATTTTTGGGGTAGCAGAAAACCTTTCACCATAGGTAAATGCCTTAGAGATATAAAAAACTGAGAGAGGTTATTGTAGAGGTACTCTACATGATCGTGTTGCCTTAGACAGAATGTTTCTAAGTGACATAGTTTTTGAGTAACATCTCGTCAAAGATTGCTGCCTTTTTGCACTTTGGACTCTTCAGGGATATCGTCGGTACAATGTAGCTCAGACTGTTTTGACATGTTTGGGTGAAAAAAAGGACCATGCCTAGCGTAAATGTACCCATCCAGATGTGTTGGAATAGTCATTTTGGTCGCATCACGAGCAGGATGAAAGTTACACCCCTTTGCAACTTTACACTACCTCCTTCTGACGATTTTTGGGGCAGCAGAAAACCTTTCACCACAAGCAAATGCCTCAAAGATATAAAAAACTGAGAGAGGTTATTGTAGAGATACTCTATGTGATCACGTTGCCTTAGACAGAATGTTTCTAAGTGACATGGTTTTCAATTAACATCTTGTCAAAGATTGCTGCCTTTTTGCACTTTAGACTCTTCAGGGATATCATCGGTACAATGTAGCTCGGACTGTTTCGACATGTTTGGGTGAAAAAAAAGACCATAGCTAGCATAAATGTACCCATCTGGATGCGTTGAAATAGTCAGTTTGGTCACATCACGAGCAAGACACCAAAAATACAAAAGTTGCTTTGTGCAATTTAACAACATTGACACTTTTTTGCAACATGACTCAAAGACTCAAACTGACCCCAAATGACTCAAAGTGACTTAAAATCACCTTGATTTTGGCACCCAATGTACAGTATAGAGGTCGAGGCACTCCTTATCATTCAAACATCTTAGATGAGCACATAGGAAAGGAAAAAGCTATAAGTTTCATCATCATGAGTGCCTAATATCAAGAGACTTTAATAGCTCAAACCTTAGCATGGAGTCCTAAGGTGCATTTCATGTCTCCTTTCATCCATTTTGGCGCCCTTAGGTAGATTTTTCAACTTGATTTGGCACCTTGTATGTGAAGGAAGATCTAAAGGCATGAAAGTGGATGTCGTATTGCAAGAGTTTGGATCATCAAAATTGAAAGAAATAAGTCTATTAAGCTTGGGCACCCTTGGTCTTCTTTTCATTCATTATGAGCACCTTGGGAGAATGGTATATAGGTCATCATCATGATTGGGCGCCCTGGATCTAGAGTGTTGGAGAGATCATCAAATGGTGTCTAGAGGAAGTAGGGTGAGTTATGAGTTTGGTTGCATCAGGAGCAGGACACCAAAAATGCATAACATGATGATGTAAAAATGTGTATATGTGTAAAAATGCAGGAGGAAATAAAAAAAAAGACAAACCTTACAAATTAATGTGCATACTTACAACTCAATGTAACATGACTTTACAAAATTAATGTGAATACTTACAAATTAATCCAATGAACCATTCGGGTCTGCTCTACTCTTTATTGTGTCAAGTATTGCTTCATGGTCAGACTCACACACCTTCCACAATATTTTGTTTAAAGGTCTACCCCGATACTTTATCAAATGAACATTGGATACCACGACAAGGTTTGAGTAATGAAGAATCTTCTGATGCGTGTCAAAGTCCTGAAATAGCCAAATATTGACACTCTTATGTGGGTACCTTCTAAGCCATGTTCCAGTAATAACCACTGAGCCTGTAGGGTATTCGATGTTTTCTCCATCTGTAATAGGGGCCTCCAATTTCTTTTTGGCCTCAACACAATGACATAAGTAATAATCTATTCCCTCTTCATTATCTTCATCTGCAATAACTGTATATACATGCCCTACATTGATATGTGTAGCAAATTAGATGAAATTAGTCAACATTACAAAAACACTACAAAGTAAGATGACATTACCTGGTTGAACTAGATGCAATTAGATGCATATACGTGCCCTATATTACCTGGTTGAACTAAATCTGATATGTGGTCAAAGTCAACTAACGATTCCATCTGTGTTAGTTCCAGCGCCGTCGGGGGTCGATATGTGTCAAGTGGGCTAAGATAACTTAACTGCCATTCGTCAACCCACTCCTTTGACTCACACTCATCCCAGACTTGAATTGTACAGGAAGAACAAAAGCATGACATCTTTCGTGTATGGATACTCCATGAACCTGCAATTGAGATTTTGGAAGAGTGCATCTCATTTGATCCTGTCAGTGTACAACAGTCCTCATATGGTGCAATGTTAGTATCATCTATCAACCAAAAAAATCTACAAACTGAAGACTTACCTTCATTACCTGGACCCATGGAAGCATTACACCACTCGACAATCAATTTTGCATCTGTCAACTTTGCATTGTCTTTATACTTTAACTCTTCTCGTGCTATGGCTCTTTTGATACATGCTCCTACACCATCATGCTCCCCCTTTCCATGAATTGTGACGTATAATTATCCGACCATATGATATGCTAACTGAATGATATGCCCCTTCTAGCCAAATCATTATAGAACACCTGAAAGCAACCTTGCACGAACTCCGTAGAATGCATGCGATCATCACTGATATAGAAATTATACTCCCTTATGATCTTTCTGTCATCCTCTGTACTATCATTCACATGAATGAATGCGATGTGCACAAATATAGAAACCTGTGTGGAGTTGTAATATTGTGATTACACCTCACGCTATGGCTGTAGACTGTAGTTCTCTGCAAAGTCAACGACTGAAACAATGCTACCAATTGAAAATGTGTCCTTGCATAACTTGCATTGCAAGTCCAACCATCGAGCTCTATGGGCATGTCTTGCATACTCATACACCATGCTATCACGAAACATAGGCATAAACTGATACACTGGAATCTTTTCAATAACTAATTCACACCTCTTTGCTTCTTTACCATCTTTTGTATTGTATGCCACTATTTTATACTTGTCAAACTCTACTAGTTCGTTTCCAACCACATGTGTTATTTCCATATGTTCACATATTGGCAAATGTTGCAAGCCACTGCAACGATGACATGTGCCATCCAAGCATAATTTCTTGTAGAATATTTGACCTTCCTCTCTTTCACATAAAATTCTTGATATGAAGTCTCTTGAAGATGTTGGTGGGGCACATATGGCACAACCCTACAAATCATTGTTAGTATGCATATCTAAACATATAGATGTATAAGCATCAAAATGGTTAGAAAATTTAATATGTAATCTACAACAACAAGTAGTGCATGTGTGATTTATCTTAACATAGAAAGGTTTTAGCAATTCAAAATATTTTTGACAAATTTTAATTTGAGGATACTTCTCTAGATATTTACCATAAAACTGTGTTTGAGTCTCATCCAATAAATGCTTTGGATGTGGCTCGCAGTTCTGACTACCAATTCTCCTTCTTACCACATCCCTTTGATTCAGAGATACCCTTGTGTAATTCTTCCAAAAGTCTTCAATTAGTGATCTCAATGCTTCAACAATTGGTTTATTTTTTCATGGTAGTCTCCCCGAGAACACCCATAATTCATTGGCATTAGTGTCCTCAATTCTTTGGCATCTTCCAACGGCTCTTGATAAAGTTTTCCTATTAATTCTCAATTCTTGACTTCTCTTTCTAATGAGACGAGCTTTCCTCGTTTAACTACTTACTATAGTCGATGTAATCACACGCCGTGTTGCATTACTATCTTTTGTGCGTGAGGTGTTACCCACACTCTCATATGCACTCATTAGATTCTTGACAATATATTTTTCACCTGAAGCCTCTAATGTTCTCAACCCAAGAATCTTCATGATAGACCTATACTTTATACTTCGCATCATTTCAATGAATAGTTGACATCTTGCAGTCTCATTTAACTTTTCAAAGAACAATCTCCAAATCTTATTAGCATATCTTCTACAAGTGCATTATGGAATCTTACCTTCCATTGGCTGCAAAATATTCTCATCAATATCAATCAAATACTTTGGCTTTCTATGCAAAATTATGGGTGGTGTTAAGTTAGGTAAATTCATCTCAACATTAGGAATTTCATCAATATTTAAATGAGATGGGTTAGATGGCATACCTTCAATCGAAGATGGAATAGATGACATACCTTGAGGTTGAGGTGGGAACGATGGCATACCTCCTTCATCACATGTGAGTGATGATGTACTCTCAACTTGAGATGTGGTAGATGGTGTCCCTACATGTTGACTTGCGGTAGAGGACGTGTCTCCAACTATGGTATTCAAATCTCTTGTACCACAAAGTTTTTGCATTCGTTCTCTTTGTGCCACCAATACCATATCTTTTTGTGATGGTTGTGGTTTCTCTTCATATGGTATGTCTTCATTTATTGTGTCCAATTTCCTCTTCTCACGAAGTTCCCTCATAGCCACTGCTTTCTTTGCATTCTTAGCTTCTATCTCTTCCTGTGTTGGTTTAATTCTTGATCATTTCCTCGGCATGACGGAGAATTTGTCTATAGCATGATAAAGAGACCAATATTAGTTCCTAAGAAATGAATACAAGATAATAGTGGGATTGTATTTTTTTTATGTTGTAAGGATTTATTCTTGTATAGTTTGACATCATGGTATGTTAAGGTTTGTTTATTACACATAATTATTAAAGAGCCCAAGTGTAGAAAATATACATGGCATCATGTGAGATTGTAGGCTACTTTCTTGATTGGGAATGTGTCTATTTTAAACATGTATGATAAAGCATGATAAAGTAATTCAATCCGAAATAAGGAAAATGTAAAGAACATGCATGTAAAGACTTGACATACCTAAAAATGAAGATTTGAATGGAGAGAGTACCCAATTATGTAGTGTTTTTATCTTCTTGCATCAAACTCCTCAACAATTTGAGTTTTTTACCACTTGCTTCCTTTTCAATTGAAACTTGAAAAGACATATATCAAACTTGGTGTGAAAACTATGTTCTTTCCTCCTTCTCAAGTTGGCAAAGCAGAAAAGGTGGTGGAAAGATCATGCAAAGGTGGTACAATGTGTCAAATGTGCATGTGAACTTCCCAACAGTATGAAAGCACTTCTTTTTTGTCAGAGCACGTGTAGAATCAGTAAGAAAACAGAGCATGTGGGCCCGGATCACAGGGGTCAACACTTTTTTACCGTTTCAATAGCAAGACAAAACGCGAGTGCGTTATAACGCGCTCATGTTTTATCCTGCTATATATTGATCACATCCTTTGCATTGATCACATCTCTTTCCTGCAAGAGCTTGCCAGATGCTCTACCATATGATAGGCATAACAATGAAGGGGCAAGCCTTCATAATCAAGTTCTTGATAGAAAATGCCCATCGAGGAAGAAAGACATATCTTCTTTGGAAGCAGAAGTTCTAGTTTGTGACAAATCCTTATCCAAGCATAAATAGCAGGGGTTAACCCTTAAAACTTAAACCCTATCCCTACACCCTCAACACGTGACACTATATCTTAAGCCTTAAACCCTCATCCCTAAAGCCTCAACCCTCAATCCTTAAACCTTCAACCCTAAACCCTATCCCTAATCCCTCTATCCTCGACACTCTAACCCTACCCTCAACATTAAATGCTAATCCCTCAACCCTAAACCCTAATCCGTCAACCCTAAACCCTATCCCTAAACCCTCAACCCTCAACACTATACCTTAAACCCTAATCCCTCAACCCTCACCCTAAACCTTATCCCTAAACCCTAATCCCTCAACCCTCAACCCTAATCCATCACCCCTCAACTCTAATCCCTCATCCCTAAACCCTAAATGCTATCCCTATTCCTAAACCCTCAACAGACTCAATACTATACCTTAAACCCTAATCCCTTATCCTTGACACTCTTATTTAACCCTAATCCCCTGACCATTAACCCTATCCCTCAACCTCAACCCTCAAGCCTCAAGCCTCAACCCTCAACTCTCAACATTAAACCCTTAACTCTGATCCCTCGACCCTCAACCTTATCCCTAAACCCTCAACCCTCAACCCTCAACGTCAAATCCTAATCCCTCAACCCTTCACTCTAATCCCTCAACCCTAAACCCTATCCCTAAACCCTCAACACTATACCTTATACCCTAATCCCTCAACCCTAAACCTTATCCCTAAACCCTAATCCCTCAACCCTCAACCCTAATCCGTCATCCCTCAACTCTAATCCCTCATCCCTAAACCCTAAATGCTATCCCTATTCCTAAACCCTCAACATACTCAATACTATACCTTAAACCCTAATCCCTTATCCTTGACACTCTTATTTAACCCTAATCCCTTGACCATTAACCCTATCCCTCAACCTCAACCCTCAACCCTCAACCCTCAACTCTCAACATTAAACCCTAAACCCTAATCCCTCAAACCTAAACCCTAATCCCTCAACCCTCAACCCTAAACCTTATCCCTAAACCCTAATCCCTCAACCCTTAACCCTAATCCATCACCCCTCAACTCTAATCCCTCATCCCTAAACCCTAAATGCTATCCCTATTCCTAAACCCTCAACAGACTCGATACTATACCTTAAACCCTAATCCCTTATCCTCGACACTCTTATTTAACCCTAATCCCTTAACCATTAACCCTATCCCTCAACCTCAACCCTCAAGCCTCAAGCCTTAACCCTCAACTCTCAACATTAAACCCTAATTCATTAACCCTAAACCCTAATCCCTCAAACCTAAACCCTATCCCTAAACCATCAACCCTTAACACTATACCTTAAACCCTAATCCCTATCCCTCAACCCTTAACCCTTAAAAATTAAACCCTATCCCTACACCCTCAACACTTGACACTATATCTTAAGCCTTAAACCCTCATCCCTAAAGCCACAACCCTCAATCCTTAAACCTTCAACCCTAAACCCTATCCCTAATCCCTCTACCCTCGACACTCTAACCCTAACCTCAACATTAAATGCTAATCCGTCAACCCTAAACCCTAATCCGTCAACCCTAAACCCTATCCCTAAACCCTCAACCCTCAACACTATACCTTAAACCCTAATCCCTCAAACCTTAACCCTAAACCTTATCCCTAAACCCTAATCCCTCAACTCTCAACCCTAATCCATCACCCCTCAACTCTAATCCCTCATCCCTAAACCCTAAATGCTATCCCTATTCCTAAACCCTCAATAGACTCGATACTATACCTTAAACCCTAATCCCTTATCCCTAAACCCTCCAACCCTATCCTAATCCTTATACCCTCCACACTCTACTTTAACCCTAATCCGTCGACCCTCAACCCTATCCCTAAACCCTAAACCCTCAACCCTTAACCCTCAACATCAAATCCTAATCCCTCAACCCTTCACTATAATCCCTCAACCCTAAACCCTATCCCTAAACCCTCAACACTATACCTTAAACCCTAATCCCTCAGCCCTCAACCCTCAACCTTATCCTTGAACCCTAATCCCTCAACCATCAACCCTAATCTGTCATCCCTCAACTCTAATCCCTCATCCCTAAACCCTAAATGCTATCCTTATTCCTGAACCCTCAACAAACTTGATACTATAACTTAAACCCTAATCCCTTATCCCTAAACCCTCCAACCCTATCCCTAATCCTTATACCCTCCACACTCTACTTTAACCCTAATCCCTTGACCCTCAAACCTCAACCCTCAACCCTCAACGTCAAACCCTAATCCCTCAACCCTTAACTCTGATCCCTCGACCCTCAACCCTGTCCCTAAACCCTAAACCCTAAACCCTCAACCCTTAACATCAAATCCTAATCCCTCAACCCTTCACTCTAATCCCTCAACCCTAAAGCCTATCCCTAAACCCTCAACACTATACCTTAAACCCTAATCCCTCAACCCTAAACCTTATCCCTAAACCCTAATCCCTCAACCCTCAACCCTAATCCGTCATCCCTCAACTCTAATCCCTCATCCCTAAACCCTAAATGCTATCCCTATTCCTAGACCCTCAACAGGCTCGATACTATACCTTAAACCCTAATCCCTCTACCCTCGACACTCTTATTTAACCCTAATCCCTTGACCATTAACCCTATCCCTCAACCTCAACCCTCAACCCTCAACTCTCAACATTAAACCCTAATTCATCAACCCTAAACCCTAATCCCTCAAACCTAAACCCTATCGCTAAACCATCAACCCTCAACACTATACCTTAAACCCTAATCCCTATCCCTCAACCCTTAACCCTTAAAAATTAAACCCTATCCCTACACCCTCAACACTTGACACTATATCTTAAGCCTTAAACCCTCATCCCTAAAGCCCCAACCCTCAATCCTTAAACCTTCAACCCTAAACCCTATCCCTAATCCCTCTACCCTCAACACTCTAACCCTAACCTCGACATAAAATGCTAATCCGTCAACCCTAAACCCTAATCCGTCAACCCTAAACCCTATCCCTAAACCCTCAACCCTCAACACTATACCTTAAACCCTAATCCCTCAACCCTCAACCCTAAACCCTATCCCTAAACCCTAATCCCTCAACCCTCAACCCTAATCCATCATCCCTCAACTCTAATCCCTCATCCCTAAACCCTAAATGCTATCCCTATTCCTAAACCCTTAACAGACTCGATACTATACCTTAAACCCTAATCCCTTATCCCTAAACCCTCCAACCCTATCCCTAATCCTTACACCCTCCACACTCTACTTTAACCCTAATCCCTCGACCCTCAACCCTATCCCTTGACCCTTGAACCTCAACCCTCAACCCTCAATGTCAAACCCTAATCCCTCAACCCTTAACTATGATCCCTCGACCCTCGACCCTATCCCTAAACCCTCAACCCTCAACGTCAAATCCTAATCCCTCAACCCTTCACTCTAATCCCTCAACCCTAAACCCTATCCCTAAACCCTCAACACTATACCTTAAACCCTAATCCCTCAACCCTAACCCTAAACCTTATCCCTAAACCCTAATCCCTCAACCTAATCCGTCATCCCTCAACTCTAATCCCTCATCCTTAAACCCTAATCCCTCAACCCTAATCCATCATCCCTCAACTCTAATCCCTCATCCCTAAACCCTAATTCATCATCCCTCAACTCTAATCCCTCATCCCTAAACCCTAATCCCTCAACCCTAATCCGTCATCCCTTAACTCTAATCCCTCATCCCTAAACCCTAAATGCTACCCCTATTCCTAGACCCTCAACGGGCTCGATACTATACCTTAAACCCTAATCCCTTATCCCTAAACCCTACAACCCTATCCCTTATCCCTTAACCCTCATGATTAATAGCCTTGAACATAAAAAAATTTAAGGGGAACATAATGCGAGCGCGTTATAATGCGCTCGTGTTATGTCAAACATGACAAACAACAGACTTGCGGGAAAGGAAAAATGCAAAGAAAAGCATAACACGAGCGCATCATAACGCGCTCGCATTATGTCTTGCTTTGGGAATCCCAAGCCTTGGGCTTGGGATTTGCTTTGGATTTCCAACTTAGAGGCTTGGAGTGCCTTATGAATAGTCACAGACGTGTTTTTCCATATTCTTCAAGATTTCACATAATTTCGTTCGTGCTAACCCTCAGATTTGCACGTGTTTCAAGGTCGAACAAATCGAACACCTAGGTAATGTTAGGCTTTCTCTTAGCTATTTGACGATATGATTTTTTGCACATTTTAACAATGTTAAGCCTTTCATCTTTAATTTCCTTTGTTTGTGTGTCCATTTTTGGGCAAAAACCATTGTTTGGTCTTTTTTTCATTGTAAATTAACTATTCATTCAAATTTCAAAAAAATTACATATTTAGAAACTAGACTCCATTCTACAAATATTAAAAAAAGAAAAAAATGATTTTCAATTAGTTTTCAAAATTTATATGGGTAGCACGGCCAAAATTCTATTTTTTAGGATGTGTCCACTTTAAAAATTAGTAAAAAATTAAATATTCATCAAAAAATTATCAGAAAAATCGGGCATAAACTACATGCTATTAGCTAATTTCTCACTGAAGCGATTTTAAAAATACCAAAAAAAAGTTGACCTTTTGAGGGAGCCACAAAACATGCTATGTTATTTTTTGACAGAAATAACACCAATTTCTGTGGCTCCCTCTTTTGAACCCCTTAATCTATGCCATTTTCAAAAAAAAATAGTAGTTTAGAAAGTAGACTCGGAGCACTACGAATATTGTTTTGGTTGCATCTCCAAATTTTGAGTGTAACTATACTCAATTTCTCATCCAAGGCCAGTATTTCCTGATTTCAGAAAAAAAAAAATGGCCACTCTAGACCCCTTTTTGGCCCCCCATCTTCTTGCACTTACCCATATATAGTTGCACAATAAAAGCATTTAGTTGTGTGTATCATTTTTAATATTTATTTAAACTACTAACTAGATGTGTAAACACATAAATAGATAAGGAGATAGATAACAAAAGAAGACACTATTTATTATAACATTTTTTAAAAATCTATTTAATTTTAAATATTATTTACTTTATTTTTTATTGAAGAGCTATTTTATTTTAATAATTTTTAAATAAATTAAATGAAAAATATATTTATTTTAAAATTTACTTGAGTTATTTTATTTTCATAGTGATAGAACAAATACTACAATAAATACAAAAAATTATAAATTTTGTTAAATCATTATATTTTGTTCCACTTACCAATTGTTTTTACTCTGCATTTTAATTTTCCATTACTTAGGTAGCCATAATATTTTGTTTATTATTAAATATTAATAATTAAACATGTAAATAGCTATCAAATTTAAGTTAAGGGATTTTTATTAATATGCTCATGCCATTAGAATTGGCCTCTTGCTACCATTATTATTTCACCTCTCAACATAACTCTCAACCTAATAATTAAAAAAAATGTAATTTATATATTTAAAAAACTAAATTCTTAATATATCAAAATTTTTAATTAAACTAAAACATTTTTCATAATGAATATGATACATATTTTTAAAATACAAATCTTATAATTATTTAGGTATATTTTCTTCAAAATATTAAATTAAGAAAATCTTTAAAATATTCTATAAAATAATTGTAAACTATATTATATGTAATCATTCAATCCATACAATTATTACTGTGATTTTGAAAATTTTAATGTTCCCTAAAATTTAAAAGAAAAAAAAAACTAAAAAGATTATTAAAAATCTAAATTAATAATTGTCAATCTTTTGTCATTTCTTAAGAATATACACTACAATTTTTAAAAAAATAAATTAATTATACCAAGTTGCAAATTACATGTCCTAAAATTAGGATTATCTAAATTTTGTACAGTTAAAAAGACTTTGAAAATTATAAGTGCCACATTTTCTGTGCATCAACAACCGTTTGAGAAGTATCCTTTTAACACTTTCACGTCTTCCACAGTTTATAAAGACGCGTCAATTTTCAGCCAATTGTAGAGTGGGAGTGTAGTATGATTTCTTGTAATATCTTTCCACATGAATGAATAAAAAATAAAATTTAGTCATACTTACCATTCAAAATAGATTACGACAGTGGCAAATTACATCGATTGCCTAAATTTTCCACAGTTTGAAAATTATAATTTTAAGTTGCGTCTTCCACACTCTCAAGACTTTGAAAGTCGTCTGATTGCGATTCACAGAAGAAGCTCTTATAAAGACGCCTCCATTTTCACCCAATTCCATGCAGAAGAAGCCTCATTCATTTAGGAATTTTAATTGTAGAGAGGGAGCGTAGTAAGTTTTAATATTATCCGTCTGTCTGAAGATGGGCAAAGGAATGTTTTGGGTGCTGCTGTTGCTGCCCATGCTCCGCACCTGCTGCTGCTGGTGGGCATGCCCTCCTCACGAACTGAGTGCCCTCAACCATTTCAAACAAGCGCTGCTCGATCCACATGATGAGTTGGCATCGTGGAGGGGCGTATACTGCTGCTCATGGAGGGGAATCACCTGCGACACCCACACTGGCCACGTGGTTCGTATGGATTGTGGTGGTTTGGATAGACCTTTATGGGTAGTCGGGAATTCAAGCAGCCAAATATTCCCTGCTTTATTCCAACTGCAGCATTTGGAGTACCTCGACCTCAGCGGGATTGTCTTATACCCTCTTCCCTTCCCTTCACATCTTCCGACCCTCAAGAGGTTGAGGCATTTGAGCTTGATGGGATGTGGGCTTAGCGGCCCAATTCCAAGCGAGCTTGGCAACATGTCTAGCTTGGAATTTCTGGACATCTCCGACAATGATCTGGAGATGAGGCAGTCGAGCTCGTGGATACGCAATTTGCGAGGTTTGGAGCACCTTGGCTTGGGTGGACGGAATCTGACAATTGGTGCGGTAGAGAATGTTGCGTCCCTCCCCAATCTTACGTCACTTGTCATGTCTGAGCTGTCAGGTACACTTCTCTCTCCTCTTGTAAACCTCACCTCCCTCACCCATCTCGACCTTTCTGATATTAACTTCACTCAGCAGCCATTTCCCATCTGGATTTCAAATCTTACATCTTTGGTTTCCCTCGACCTCACTTACTGCGACCTCCATGGTTCCATCCCTTCTGCTGTGTTAAGCCTTCCACACTTGAGGAACCTTCGCTTGTCTGAAAACCCCGGTCTCAAAGTCAACCTCTCCTCCATTGTGCAACACGCTTCTCAGCTCAGCATCCTTTCTATTGGAGATTCAAATGTGGTAGGAGTGATTCCAAATTCTATTGGAAATATGTTCTCATTGACTAAATTATTTCTCTATGGGAACAATATTGAAGGGAGTCTTCCAAATTCTATGGGAAATATGTCCTCATTGACCTATTTAGATCTTTCTAGTAACAATATTGAAGGCAGTCTTCCAAATTCTATGGGAAATATGTCCTCATTGACCCATTTAGATCTTTCTTATAACAATATTGAAGGCAGTCTTCCAAATTCTATGGGAAATATGTCCTCCTTGAGGGGCTTAGATCTTTCTTACAACTCACTAAGAGGCCACATTCCATGGAGCACTTTAGCTGGACTATCAAAGCTGTCATACCTTGCCCTCGATTCAAACCAATTAAATGGAAGCTTGCCATCTACTTTTGGTAACCTCTCATCTTTGGTCGTGCTTAGTCTCAATAATAACTCTTTGAGTGGCACATTCTTACTTTCTCAATTAGAAAATTTCACAGAGCTTTGGTACTTGGGTCTTTCCAACAATTTCTTGAGGGTAAAAGTTGAAGGCTCTTGGATCCCCAAATTTCAGCTTCAAAGTTTGGACTTGCGTTCTTGTAATATGGATGGTGATTTTCCAGCTTTCATATCCACCCAATACACCATGTATGAACTAGACTTGTCCAACAATTCTCTGAGTGGAAATATTCCAGATTGGTTGTGGGACCTTACATCCTTCAGCACACTCAATCTCTCATGCAATCAATTTGGAGGAAGGCCTTTGTCATCTAAGTTCAGTAAGTTTAGTGCTCATTATGTTGACTTACATAGAAATAAGTTACAAGGGAATATTTTTCTACCTCATCCTGATGTGGAGATCTTGGACATGTCTGAGAATCAATTTGATGGCATCATTCCAGCAAACATTGACAAATATGGTCAGAGTCAACTCAGTTATTTGTCACTTGCAAATAATAATATTAGTGGTACCTTTCCACATTCTATTTGTGAAGGGTATGACTTGCAGGTTCTAGATGTGTCAAATAACAAGCTTGAAGGTAATTTTTCTACAAGTTTTGGGAATTGCTCATCAACATTACAGGTGTTAAATCTAGAAAATAATAATTTGGAAGGTGAGATTAGGAGCATGGTTTGTCTTCAAACATTGAAACTGGGAGGTAACAGACTACAAGGGCCAATTCCATCATCACTTAGAAATTGTACTTCTTTGGAGATTCTAGATTTGGGATATAATAACATGCAAGGAACCATCCCAAATTGGATAGAGAAGTTAACTGGTCTTCGAATTTTGGTGTTGAGATCTAATAAATTTGAAGGTGGAATACCATTACAGTTAACAAAATTACAAAATCTTCAAGTCTTGATTTTGTCAAATAACAGTTTGTCTGGAGCTATTCCAAGTAGCTTAAGGAACTTGAGAGCGATGGCAAATCAAACACAAAGTGCAGAAGTCCTTCAATACTCAAATACAGATGTGCCTTATTTAGATAAAATGGAAATAAACAACAAAGGACAATTTCTAGAGTATGTGAGATCTTTGGCATTGGTTCGGTGTCTCGATCTCTCAAATAACAACTTCTCAGGTGATATTCCTACAGAAATTGGATTCCTCATTGGTCTAAGGATTCTCAATTTGTCAAGTGATCATCTTAGTGGAAGAATTCCATTTTCTTTTGGAAATCTTGTGCAATTGGAGTCACTTGATCTTTCAAGGAACAATCTAATTGGAAATATTCCTGTAGAACTACAAAATCTCACATTTTTGAGTTATTTGAACATATCTTGTAATAATTTTTCAGGTAGAATACCACAAGGAGGTCAATTGTTGACATTTGATGAAAGATCATTTTCAAACAATGGAGATCTTTGTGGACTTCAAATCAACAAAAAATGTTCCTATTCCCCTTCTTCAAACAACACATATGATGAAGATGTAAGTGAACAAGAGTGGGAGGAACATGTATGGTGGGAGGTGGGAATTGGATTAAGCATTGGATTTGGGTTTTCAATTGTTATTGGAGTATTATGTTTCAACAAAAGATGTAGAAAAAAATGTTTCAAGGTTATGGACGACATTATTGTCCTTCTTGACCAAATTGTTCGAGAAAAGATCTTTTAATAAAGTATTTGTATATCCCTTCCCCTTCCTCTTCCCTTGAACCCTTTTACCTAAAAGATTTCCCCCAATCCCATTCTCTTGTAAGGTTGTGTAATGGATGTATTTGTATTTTCTTCCCATTTTCTTGTAAGGTTGTGTAATGGATGTATTTGTATTTTCTTATTAGTTTTATTTCAAATGTTCTTATTGGTATAAAGCATTAATTTATGAAAACTATATTCTATTGTCTATTTTGAATTTGTTTCTTGTTTTAACTCAAGCTTAGAAGTGAACATTATTCCACATACAAATATATCACATGACCATTTAGCTTTTCTAATGATATTGTTATTGTTCACACATTACTAATTGTGAAGGAATAGTTGCATTCAAATCCTTGTTATAAAAGAAACCAAATATGAAAAAGTTCAATTAAATTTTAACATAGTAATTAAATTGCCTACTAGTGAAGCCAAACGTAACAAGATACACATAGCAATTAGTTTAATCCTTGGGTGGAAGCAATTTATCCTTTTATAATATAAATGTGATTGAATTTATCAATTTTATTTTTTTTGTAATTTGAGCTTGGTGGTTGTATAATGGTTAATTTATAGCACTTTATGTTTGATTTTAATTTATGAGATTCAATCTTTAACTATTCTTAATTTTTCAAATGTTTTGACATAGATCATCATGTCCTAGATGTAAATTAGCATCGAGAACTTTTGTGAGAGAGATCTATGACCATACTTATTTTTTAGCATATGTTTATATAAATATCTAAGAGCTTATATGTAAACATCCATATAACCCTTGTTTTAATAATTGGTGAATTGGATAATTTTATCAACAAAAGGAACTATAACCTTATCAAAAATTATGTACATCTAAAGGTCCACTTCAAATGAGGTTTCAATCCACTTTAAGATTTGTAGCTTGAAAATGAGGTTTCAATCCAATTTAAGATTTGTAGCTTGAATCATTGCTACTGAAGTGTGTTCTTGAGGTAGACCCACATTACTATTTGGCATATGTCGTCTAGTGAAACATCTATAATGTGGTTTGGAGATAGAATGGCCTAATATTTTCAATTTGTAGATAGAATAGCCTTTTAATATTTTACAATCCAATAATACAATGATTCAACTTCAAAAAATGGAATCCACTCATGCTCCACTATTAATTCTATGTTTGGAAGGCCTTATTTGTGATGTAATAAAAATGAAATAAAGTTGTTAAATTAACACAATATGTGGCTATTTTTACCTAATGCTTAGAAAATATTTTGGAACTATGGTTACAATCTTTTATGGCACTTCTGCAGTAGTTTCATCAATTGTTGAAATCTCATTTTCCAAATACAATGTCACATTCCCACGATTTTGTTTTTAAATGTTGCCACATAATTTGGAACTACAGTTGCAATCTTTTATTCTACCCGCCTCTAGAAACAATTCCTCTCTTCAAAATCACTGGTAAAAAAATTGTTTTCTGTTGCAAATCCTGTAGAAAGGATATTGTGCAATTTTTTCAGTGCCCAGAACTTTTTAAAAACAATAATCTTAAAATTGTCGAAGAATCTTCTCAATATTAATAAACCTCAAGAACAACTGTAGATACTTTCTGTGGATAGGTCTCAAAAAGGAGTGAGCTGAAAAAAAATAGAGAGAACTTTCTGTGGCAGTTAAAAATGGCTCCACAGCAAAAGCAATGAAGTTTTCAGCAAAAACAGATTGAGCAATCCTCTCATTTCAAACTTGGTTCTGCAACATATATCACAAAACAATAGAAGCTTCCTCCGGTGAGGCCATTGGTGCAGCAAAGGCAATCAATGGCTCGTATTGCTGGAACCAGAACCAAACCATCCTGCCATTAAGAAATTCATTTTTTTTTGTTATTGGTAAAGGTGGGTTTTTGAAAGGGCCTAACCCTTTTGCTAATGAGAAAGATAAGAAGATAAGATGGTGAAACCATTAAGAACTTCAATTAATAAGGAAGGTAGATTAGATTTACAAGTCAACTAAGCTACTTTCAACAAAGGTGGTGTAATTGGCATACACACTGATAAGTATTGCTATTCTATTGTGGTAACACAAAAATGTGCAAAGCACCTTTGACCTTCTGAAATAGAAAAGAAGAGTATCTGTGCCTCTCATTAAGAGGAACACTGGAGGGCCAAACCCTTTGCCTCTAGGACTATGAGGAAGAAAGAAGAGACAATTTTCTTATCCTACCATGGCATCAGATTCGTGAGCTTGAACCTGTTATCAAGGAAACCACACAAACAAAAATGAAGAATTTGCCTGTAAATCCTGGACACACCAGCTACATAACAAGCACCTTCACTACCATGGTTGAAACAAAAATCAAGAAGCTAGCCAGAAGAACTGATGATAGCAGGATGCCTGCTCACGATGCACTTTTGTTTAGAAAATATTGAGGCAACTGTAGTCACGTGGCTGCTGCTCTAGTAGTGGGCATACTTTTGCTATTGAATTTGCTTAATGTGGAAAGCCAAGAATCTCAATAGGAATTAAATGCTTCCATTGTTGCTTCTTTACATATTACTCCAAGGGAATACATTACAAACCAAGTAAAGTTGTCTAGAAGGATTTCCAATATGAAAGATAAGATTGTGAAGTTGGACAGCACTGTGAGGGAATCAGAGTGCATTTCTGGACTGATGATGGACAGGTGGAAATCAAATAATTTATCAATGTCTGTAAGCATGTTGATGTAGCCACCATTAACAAAAGCTTCAAAAGTGTAACGGTTTTCTATTTATAGAAATTGAGGTTATTGAAATTGTCTCCAGTCTTCAGTGGGGGTCCAATGGACGGTGCTAGTAAGTAATTCTCTTATCAAGCATGTCGTGGTTGTTTTGCTTTAAAATTCTGTTACTGCCTGAGCATCTTATGAATATGCAATCCACTCCTTTTTTATCTAGGATTTTTTTCAAATGAACAAATCCTTTTCTAGTCTGGCATAGCTTGTATTCTGGGAGAGTAAATTATCTCACATTAACCAGAATAATATTAATGTTTGTTATGAGGAAAAAATCTACTCTTCCTATTTTGCAATCCCATATCTTAAAAATCATAACTACTTTGATAAGAGATAAAGGGGATGTAGTTTATGTAAACACGTAGTTAAATGGGTGCGCATACCAAGCCAAGTTTTGGCTGCACCCACACCTACCCTGAGGTGCACATGTATATCTGCTTATTGGGGTGCATTTGTCACAGCTGGGGTGCATCTAACCCACACTAATGCAAAAATTGAAAGAAATTGGAAAGAAGCAAAAAGCCAAAGCAATTTAGGAGGGGTTGACTTGTAATGAGAACAATATTGCATAAGAAAATAAGATAGGAATAAGTTTACTCTAGGAAATAGGATGAGAACAAAGCATAAGGCTAATCTACAAAGTAGGATGAGAATAAAGCAAGGACCTATTCTAGGAAAAGTATAAAGAGAATAAAGAATAATACCATTCTAAGGGAAATACAATAAAGTAATTGAAGCCATAAAAATACTGTTGATGGTTTTATCAGAATAAAGGATAGGGTTATTTTTGGAGATGCTTCCTTGTAAACATGTATGGCCAGAATTATTACAGCATGCAAAGTATTCTTTACAAAAATTCTGTAAAATATGATGAATTTTTTTTTATAACTGGGAGAGGCTTACCTGAGATCTTTGGCTGTTTTGTGCATTGCTTGTACTAGAACAGAGTTGTATTCCATTTTAATGTAGTGGAACGTTCATCTCCAGATCAGTTTTGATTTCTAATCTCTGAAGCCCACATTTCAAGGCAAGTTTACTGTTTGAATTTTATATTTCATCTCGGAGCTCATCAATCAGATTTTAGTTCATTTCAACTGATTCTTCTTTTTATTTCTTTATTATTTTCATTGAGAATAAAGGATATGAACAAGAGGAAATGGAGTGTGCCAATCATACGAATTGTAATTGCAAAACAAGAAATACAAAAGTGAGATCCACAAAAATGTCACCTTGCAGGGAATAGTCAATGCAAAGATTGCAGGAAGCTACAAACTTGCAACTAATTTTTCATTGAATAGATTGACCTTTTACATAGGAGAAAAATATATTTTCTAACCACTCTTATTTTTAGCAACATATAAAGAACTAGTTCACAACTAATAGAGAGGTCTTAAGAAATTAGCTAATCAGCTATGGGATGATTCTTTAAGATTCGATTAGTTAAAATTTAATGGGACAGAAACTAGATCCCTGCTAATGTGGACGTTATAAGTGGTTAACCAAATCAGAAAAGGGATTTTTTCTTTAGAATTCTATAAGATAGGTTTTGTTGTGACCTTTTCACACATCGCCCCATCGCAAATGGGGACCCTCCTTTCGAGCTTTTGAGCTTGCAGAGTCTTGGCAATCTTGATCCAGTCGCAGTCAATCAGAGGAGTGAAGCTACAACTTGGACCTTTTCAGGAGAAAAATGTGGAGTGACAATTGGAAAAATTTGTGAAGTATGACCTAAGACATTGGAAAATCATGAGACGAGTTAAAAATTTTGAAAATAATTTTGAGTATGGGAAATTTCTTCTCCATGGGCGCAACCCGCCCTCCCTGGAGAAATGTGCAAAACAGGCAACAATCAAGAAAATTTCAAGTATGGAAATTTCTCCTCCTGGAGCGCATCCCGCCCAGAATGAAGAAATTCATCTCTGACATCATAATTTCTCATATTTCACGCTAGAATGGAGAAAATTTCTTCATCATCTAGCATATGCGCTCCATGTTTTAGGACATTTTTCAAAAGTTTCAAGGCACTTTAAGGAAATTTCTCCAACATCCATTATTTGCACACTCCAACTTAGAGAAACTTCTCCACAAACACCTATATGCGCTCAACATTAGAAAAGTTTCTTCTAAAGAATTTCTCCAACCTGTCTCATATGCGCCCTCCTTGAAGAAATTTCTTTAGCACTTGTCATATGCGCCCTCTTAGAGGAAATTTCTTTAATATGCCTCAAACGCACCCTCTTATAAGAAATTTCTTCAGCATTAGCCAAATGCACTCAAACCAAGGCAAGTTGCTAGGTCGGCTAGAAGGGGATAAAAGGCAAGCTTTAAAACATGAGAACAAAACTTTCTCTGCTATATAAAACAAGTAGGATCTAACCCAAGACCTTTTGCAAGGTATCTGAAAGTGAAATGTTGGGAGATCTATGATGAAATATTGTTAATGATTATCATTCTTGCAATTGAAAGTTGTTTCTCTTTTGCAGGAACTGGAGGCAAGAGGTGCTTGTTCAAGGAAGATCCGATGTCGAAAGCAATCAATGTTGGAATAAGGTGCCGTTAACCTTGTAAATCCCAATATTGTATTTATTCCATGTATTATTTGTAATTTGTAATTTGTAATTACCCATAAGGGATGTACAAGTTTCACCGGCAGGTTATTACAGAGTTACTTTTACTACTCAAGGAATCTCGGTAAATAGTAAATGAGGCGAGGTGGAGAATTTTGGTGCCTATCTTAGGGAAATGTATTTTTGGGATGTTATGACGCGTGTCATAAGTTTGTAAGAGCATCTATGACAACTTACAATTGTCATAAGGTGTAAGAGATTCTACGACAACATATGACAACAATTATTATCTTGTAAGTTCCTATTCTTGGTTCTAAGCGCCTATATTGGGAAGATGCCTATGACAGGTGTAAGGGAATCTATAAGAAGATAATTTTGGAGTATCCCAAGATAGAAAAGTTGGATTTTGTCCATCTTCCACGAATTTTTTTGGTGGGTACTCATTTTGTATAAATATGAGACTTGAGAGTGAAGTTTGGTGGTGAAACAGTACGGGGATATCTCAGTTTTACAGGTACCCAGGTGTTGCTAGATTGAAGAGTGAAGAGGAGACTAGAAGTGGGTGTATTGTAATCTTATTTTGAAGATAATACAACTTGAGCCTCTCTTCTTGGTGGACTTTTTTTCTGCAAGGGTTTCTCCACGTAAACACTGTGTTATGTGTTTATTCTTCTATTCTATTGTTACCTTGTGTTGTGAGATCTTGCATTCTTATGTTGCTAATTTGTGTCTCTTTGTTGCTGCTATCTTATGGTGATGTTATTACTGTTATAAGTTCATCTAAGGTGGTTTTATCAAGCTTGTTAGAGTGGTTGATTTTAGCATCATAAAGAAGTTGAATCTCTTCATGGTATTTCAAGGATTAAGCAAAGTTATTTTTCAGATTTGCATACAATTTGCAGATTTCTATTTTGTAGTAGTCAAAGCTTTGTATCTCACTAATTGGTATCATATCTTGGTGATTTGATGATTAATAATTGGATTAGAGATTGTTCGTTTATTCCAACAATCAAGGGAAGATTTCATCACACGAAGAACTCCAGTAGCAAGCCCCCTCAACTCAAACAAGGAAGAGAAGGCATCTAGTTTCATTATTCAAGGATGGAGATCACTGCAAAGAAGGAGAATGACAAGAGTTTGCACAAAGAAAGTCCAAGGGATGGAAGAATGCTGCCTAAGTTTATGAGGAAATCACTTGAAGAAGGATCCATGAGCATAAAAGAAAAGGAGACTTCAAGTTTATTATCTACTCCTTCGAAGAAGACAACTTCACTTCCGAAGCTAGAGCCCTGCACAAGAACATCATAAGATGAGAAATAAGTTGAAGCATCTATATCAAGAGATTTCATGAATTACATCAAGACAACAAGAAAAAATTCTAAGTTTCCCAAGTTTCAAGCTCGAGAAGTCAAGTTCCATAGGTGAAAATCCAACAATTTGGGAAAGTATTACAAGCAATATGAACGCAATGTAAATCAAACCAATTTGATCAATGCTTAGGTGGCATGTGCACGTCACCAGTCCAATCACAATTTACCACCTCATCCGTCCAAGTTCAATACATGTACATCAAGAAAAAGCCAAGGAGGGCACCCATGTGGAAGATGTTCCAAAGATTCCATTTCAAGCTTATCACGTTGGGAAACGTGCCTTCATTGCCTCTCTTTTGGGCAGTTATGCCTTGATGTCTTCATCTTGGCCATTGATTTGCAAATCAATCCTAGTCGTTCATGAATTTTGGAGTCTATAAAAGGCCCATTTCTCTCATTTGTAAAGGGGAGATCAATATAGAGTAGGAGTAGACGTTGTCGAAATAGGAGTAGATTAGAGGAGACTCTTTGAAATCTTTGAAGGGACATATGAAATTGTTGTAATAATACAATTCAAGATTAATACAAGCTCATTGTTGAAAGTTTCATAGTGATCTTGTGGTTTTGGAATGTTAGCACGGTTTCTAAATTATCGAACATGATGGAGATGTGTTTCCAAGTAGAGTAGAATTAGAATAGAAGTTCATTGATGTAATGAGTATATGTAATGATATTTGATGAATTCCTTCTTGGTTCATACTTTTCGTGGATTGTCGAAGGCAACTCACTTTGCAAAGTTAGCTTGAACCTTCATTTGCTTTAGTTCGGTTGTGAATGCTCGTTCAAGCTGTGCCAGCTGTGGGTGTTTGGATGGAGGTTTACAATATGAAAATCATTGGGTTACCTTTGGAGATTGCACCTACTTCATGTAATTGTTGGTTCTCATGGTGAAGCGGAGTTAGGTTTCATGAGGAATTTGTCTATCTTGGCATATTTCATTATCTCATTGTCCTTAGATTAGAATCCTCTCAACCCTTGTCCTTTTTCATTTTCTTTCATAGTTGGTTTGTAGAGTTCCATTCCATAAAGAAGAAGAGTAACCTATTTGAGTGGAGTAAGGAGTCAATTCAGCGTAAGTCCCTTTATGATTACCAGCATTATCACATCAACTACTGAGTCTATCCATTGCAAATCACGAATCAGGACCTTGGAGTTGTCTCATTGGATCACATTGTTTGGCCTTTGAGAGACTTTATTCAAGAGAGAATAGAATACTTGGTATTTTATTCTGAGTTTGCATGTGCATAAAAAACACGTCAACAAGTTTTGATGGCACTTTTAAAAGGAATATCAGACATGTTGAAAGAAGTGAAGTTATTGGTATGGTAAAGTCTGAGGACTTTTCCTTCTGCAAGTCAATTGCCCTATTAGTGGGCTAAAGAATAGTATTTTTCCCTCAATTTAAAACCTTAGGACAAAAGTTGATTCACTCTTTGTGATTAATTTGACAAACAATAAACTGGTAAACTTTTAAAGGCTTATGAAATTGAGAAAAAAATTTAAGATTTATGAACACAATAGAGACCTCAGGGAGTGATTAAGCATTGGATTTGCAGACTACAATGATGTAATATTGCTCAGCAAGAAGTTGTTAGCCTTGAGGATGCATGCAGAAAATGGAAGCATGTAAAGAAACAATCTCTGAGATAGGACCCAGACATAGTTGGGTTGAGTAAAAATATGAGTGCTTGATGGAAATTCCATTTCACAGTTGTTTCTGGATTCTTTCCTCTTCTCCTAGTTCAGCCCAGACAGATTTTCCATAGGGCAATGCCAATTGGCAATTCCTAACACCTCATACATGATTAAAGGTAGTTATTAGATCATCCTTCAATATTGGAAGAGATCAAGACAACTAAGTAAGACCATGATTGAAAAGATATCTCCAGTTTTTTAAATTCATAGGACTCTTCTTAGTCAAAAGATAAATCATTATTACAGAATAAGACCCAATTCGCATGGCCTTGAATACCAAAATAGGTGGATGCATTGACACAGTAAGGAATATAAGGCCCCTTCATTTATTAGTCATTTTCTCTCTGGTGGGCCAGCAGTTAAACAAGTCAATTGGCATAAGTGTCATTTTTTATGACAGAGAAGATAATGCCAACAAACTTCCACCCTTAGCAATCAAATGCCTTATTAATCATATGCTGATATTTTGGGGGAGCCTAGGGGTTCTCATTCTTTCAGATCCATTGAACATTCCATTGAGCTTTTGCTAGGATCTCGTAGGAGTACCAAATGATTGCTTGAAGAGTGAAAGATAAAGCTCAACACTTCCTACTGATCTCCTACTCTTGTAATGCTGAAGAAGAACATGATAAGTTGTGGTTAGTTATAGATTATTGAACTTTCGACAATCATTGTGATAGAACCTACCCACTTCCTGATATTGATGATCTTCTAGCCCAGCTTCAGGTTGCCAAGTACTTCACTAAGCTCAACTTTGACTTCTGGGTATCACCAAATTTGCATTGAAAATCCTAATATTTCAAATACAGCTTTTTAAACAAAGTTTTGGCACTATAAATGGTTGGTATGTCTTTTTTCCTCACCAATGCACTTGTCACATTCAAGCACATCATCAATGATTTTTAGCAAACCCCGTCCTGAGAGATTTGTTGTTGTGTATTTAGATGGCATCCTAATCTACAACAGGACCTAGGACAACACACGTTCCCTGTGCAAACTGTATACTACTTTGGATTTTCTTTGTGAACATCAACTTCAAGAAAAGGTGAACCTCAATTAAGTACTTCTACATTCTCATTGACAAGCATAGAATAGATGCAAAACAGGATAATGTTAAGGTTCTTCATGAGTGGCCTACTGCCTTGGTATTCCAGATCTTAAGACTTTTTAGGGAGGTACGAACTTCTATAAGAATTTAATTCATAACCACTCAATGTTGCCCATTGCCTTCATTAGCTTACTATTAGAAGGCTTTTAATTTGAGTCCAGATATCATCTGAGCATTTAGTCATTTGAAAGGCACTCTTCTCTGCACTGGTGCTTGCCCTCCCTCATTTGCAGAAAGAATTTGAGATTGAAACCGACAGTTCTTAGTTTGGCATGGGTGCTCAGGTGCTGCTCTTGTTGTTGATTTGCAGCAACAAAAGGAGCAAGAAAATAATTTCTTCCTTTGTACAGACTTCAACCAAGATTCATATCAAAATTCAAGACATTTTGTAGAAAAATCAAAATGGCATCGATTACCTCATTCTTTCCAAGTTGGTGATCATGTTTGGCTTCATTTGAATAAGCAACGTTTCCAAAACACAAAACATCACAAGTTGAAGCCCTATATATATGTGACATACGCAGTTCTCCAAGTAGCCAAAAACAATACTTTTAACTTAGACCTTGCTCATCTTGGCATCCAGTATATTGTTGATGTGAACCGGCCCAAGCTATGTAAAGTTTCCATCACTCATCTCAAAGCTACAATTCCATTTTTTCAACAACCATCAGTCAAGGATACTCTACTTGATGTTTGAACTGGCACCAACATAAAATCAACCACTAGTACTACTTACTTGATTGGTTCCGAAGGTGTTTTGTTGAAGCAGGCCAAGAGGTACTCCAAGTTCTCTTTTGAAGAAAAGTTTTCCCATCTACTATTGCAGTCGAAGGCAACTTCTCTCATTAGAAGGAAAACATTGAGAATCATTATTGCAATAATCCCATATTTATGAAATTATCAGACTCATTGTAATGTCCTGCGTGTACACTTGGCCCAGTTCACTAAAGCCCTTTATGCATAAAGATATATTGATTGAGGTCTTACACATGCACAATTTTGGGGTAGTTTGCATGTGCTTGGCCTTACGTAGTGAAGAATGTACAACATCAACCTTGGCAGCATTTTTTTATTGTCTTCTGTTGTTCTGCACATTCGTGTGTTTTTTCTACTCAGTGTTCCATGAAACCCATATTAGGATACCCAGATAGGTGGATGTGATAGTACTCGGAAAAATGAATGACTACAAGAATGATTGAGATCCCTCACCAACAAAAAGCATGGAAAACAATTAGCCAAATGAATCAGAATTCACCAATTAACAACAATCTAGAATGCCAATGTATGAAGAAATTTTATGATAGTTGTTCTCAGCTGCAGTTCGAAAAAATTCAAAACAGCAAAACATCTTACACTCAGAAACAAAAATGTACTTACTTTAAGGAAAAGAAAATAACGTCATTAAGGCCTCGAATAGTCAAAATCTCAAATGTGCTCACTTAACAACTATTACAGATAAAAAACGCTCTGCTACCTATTACGTAAACAACTAGTACAGTGAAAAACAGCGCAAAATGAAATGAAATTACATTTCTGTCAACAAATGACCAAAGTAAACATACAACATATTACCTATGATAGAATAGGGTAAACGTTCCACCAAGAACATAATACAAATTACTTCAAAATAAACTTGTCCAGTGCGGATGCAATTAAAATATAATACCAACTTCACCAAAACCTAGGTTCATATCACTTGGGTCTAAGAATGTTGTATTGAATACCTCTGTAGGAGAATCTCCCCTGATGTGTAAGCCCTTGAAAAATGTCGAATTGTCCAACGTTGGAAAAATACTTGATCCTTGGAAAAATAGCTGAGGCGATGAATTGTTGGAAAGGCAATTGAACACTTGGGAAACCTTTTGGCGTGGAGACAAACCAGAATCAATCCTTAGGTGTTGGGGCTCTTCAATCTCTGCAATGAAGCACTTCAAGCGAGCTCTATTTAAAATCAGTCAGGGAAGGATGACTAAAATTTGTATTCAGACCCAATTTTTAAAAAATGGTACCTTCTACCGGGTACTCTCGATAATACATTGGAGGCTCTTTGATAAGTACATTTGCAAAAAAATTGGAAAAAAAAACCTGCATTAGGAGCTATAAAACTTCCACCAATTTCTCCACGTATGTTCCTCTCTACCCATACATGAACCCGCAGATCAAATAAAGTGAGGAAAAGCATGAAACAAGATAAAATGCCCACCTCTGGATCATCCAGAACCCGAAGAGGGCTGCCCACTCGCACGCCTGTATTCTCCCTACTCATTCGCCTATAGATTGTAGGGCTTCTCCTCATGCTTCGAAAGGGAAACAAAACATTATTAAAAACTGAGAACTCTATAAAAAAACATAAGAAAAGAGCAGTCCAAGACTCCATACATCCACTCAGGAATTCTGCCCAAACACATTCTATTGTGAAAATATCGGTAAAACATCGCTGGATAACAGTGCTCTGAATATTCTTCTTCGTAAAAGACAATTGCTACTTCCTGCTAAAGCAGACCTGCCTTCAGATACTTTGGCCATGCAACAAAACATGCAGCAAGCAACACATACCCCAACCAAAGCAGCGACCATTGCATCCACACGTGCCCTGCAATCGGGTTTTGAAAGAGAGTTTGGAACCTTGGCAATAGGGGAAAAAGTATTAGGATTTAATTTCTCTCCAAGCAACATCAAAATAATAATTTTAGCTAATTCAAAATTTACAAACCTGTTAGGAAAATCAATGGCCAATTGCATTTTATGGGAAAAGCTCAGAAAATCTGAAAAAATAGTTAGAGACCCTGATTTTCAGAGTGAAATGTTTGGAAGGTTTAAAATGCACAATCTAAGCTTCATATGTATATCACTTTCAACCAAATAAATTATATACTTGTTTATAAGGAACACCATATTACCATGTGTGGTGTTCATGAATGGATTTTATAGTGTATTATTTAGTTTTTTTAGTATAACTTTAGTACTAGCAATTGGATTTATAGGTTTGATGGATACAAATTGTAGAATTTGTTAGATGTATTTTGTAGAGTTTTAAGATGTTTGAATTATTTTGCTATGAGTTTGTAATGATGAATTTTGCAGAAATACTATTTTGAGTAAAACAAACACATAAATAATTTTTTTAATGTTAAACAAATAATATTTTTTTTCTTACGGATGCAAATATTATAACAAAAATTTAATATTTATATTAATATAATATTCATTATTTAATTTTGATTCATTGTATATATTATTTATAAATTTGATAAATTAAATGAAATAATATAATTAAAAAATATTAATAATAGAATGTATATTAAATTTGGAGGTGGGGGCCCTGGCTTGATTGGATAAGTAATTCCGTTACGTCTAGTCTCCCCCCATCCAATTAATAGAATTATTATTATAATGTATTTATATTAATGTTATATTATAGTAAAATGACATATATATTAAATTAGTAGAATTATCATTATAATGTATTTATATTTATGTTATATTCTAGTAAAATGACATATATATTAATATATAAGTATTAAATATTGAAATATTATAGTGATAGTAATATTCAAATTAATATAATATTGATATTAATATTTAATTTTTATTCATTGTATATATTAATTATAAAATTCTCATTTTAAATATCAATAGAATAATATATTAATAATATTATTTATATTAAATTATTGATTATACAAATAAATGGAATTGTCAATGTTTATTTAATTAAATATAATCTCTCTATTAATATTAATGTGATTATTTATTTTTTCTTTCTTTTATATTTATATTAATTTTAATATTAATATTTTAAATATCAATAAAAATTTTAGTTTTAATTTTGTGATCAAAATCACATAAGTAGTGATTAAATTGATTATGTAAATTTTATTCTTTTATTAGTACTTCCTTTGCATATACTATTGTGTTCAAAACTCTTTAACTTTAATTAATTTTTGTTTTTTATTAAGTCAGTTAGAAAAGAGGGTCTAGAACCCTTTACAAAATATCCCATAGGGCAGAGAAAAAGCCTCACATAGGTCAGAAACAACACATTAACAACAGATAGATAGTAAAGCCCAAGAGGCAAAGCTATAGCAAGGCTGCAAGGAACAACAAACTAAATAATTGCATAACCTGACCTAATAGGTCATACAACCTTAGCCCAAGTACGGGTTTGAGAAACCTACTTTGGAAGGCCTCTCTTCTTTCTTTGGACAACAGTCCAAAAGACTTCATTATCTCCATCCACAGAAATAGGAGATGAAGGAGGTGAATTTCTCACCAAATCCTTAGAAGGGGGCAAAGCTTGGGGAGAGGAAGAAGTTGTCATAGCAACACCAGCCCCAACAACATATGACACACCTGCA
Source organism: Cunninghamia lanceolata (assembly GCA_027924645.1). Taxonomy (NCBI): domain Eukaryota; kingdom Viridiplantae; phylum Streptophyta; class Pinopsida; order Cupressales; family Cupressaceae; genus Cunninghamia; species Cunninghamia lanceolata. Next base: position 3,946,447 of record BSBN01000061.1, on the reverse strand, counting down.
GCAGCAGTCCCAACCACAGAAGGCACTCAAACAATAGAAACAGTATGGGTGGTCCCTGCAATAGTCCCAATAGCAACAACAATAGCAGGGGAGGTCCTTGTAGCAGTCCTAGTGGTAAAAGAAGCATGCAAATCTGATGGAACTGTAATAGTAATAGCAGGGAGGGTCCTTGCAGTAGTCCCAGTAATAGCGACAGTAGGGGAGATCCTTGCAGCAGTCTCAAAAGCAATAGCAATAGTAGGGGAGGTCCCTGCAGTAGTCCCAAAAGCAATAGCAACAGGAGGGGAGGTTTCTATAGCAGTCCCAATAGTAGAACCATGCAATGGGGGAAGGGGCTCTTTCCCGACATTAGTAAGAGGCTCAGAAGCTTCTGAGACAAAATCATCATTAACAACATGTTAGATCTAGGGCACACAACTGAGAGGGGGGTGAATCAGTTGTACAAAAACTTGCTACTACTTGAAACACTTGATTCTTCTTTATTAGTTAACAGCATATCAATTAACCATTCATGAAAGCAGAAAGCATAAACACCGGAGTAGATAAACATCAACACATTAGACACCAAGATTTTTGACATGGAAAACCCAGTTAAGGGAAAAACCACGAGGTGATTAACCCAAGGATTATTCTTTGTTAGAAGAATAAGATAAAATGAGTGGCACATGCCAATTAGGGCTCACTGCCCAAGCACACTGTTCACAAGGAGGCACACTACTTACAAAGAGACACACTGTCTACAAGATCACAAGGATCACAACCTTGAACTGGAGAATGACATCTTCACCATGTTTGGATCAGTTCCATTTAAGCCCGAAACACTTCTGCTCTACCTTTTGCTCTTTCGCTATACCACACTCATCTTTCCCACAACTCACACTTTGAAATGAACTCACAAACCTTTATTTATACAAGTCATCAGCTTAGGAACAATCATCTAAGTCAGCAATCAACCATAAGAACATTCGCAGGATGAATAACACATCCGGTCGGCCACCACAAGAACATTTGCAAGATGAACAACTCATCTGATCAACTAGTCTGAACAAGAACTTCATCCGAAATAATATCTTCAATTCCGGGCTCTACCACCAATGCGGATCAACAACACAACCTCAACACGATCCAAGAACCTTCACAATCCTGCCTGAATGACCAAGTACATCCGCACTTCCTCTACTCACTGGAATCTGTTCTCTTCCTTATCTGAAACTTCAAGAACACAGTCTATCGCCACTGTCATACTGCTAGAGGTGCTTCTGGACCTCTAAACCACATACCAATCGAGATGACACATTAAAAGGACCTCCCAAACACTCTGTCCAATCCGCAAAATAGGACAATGCACCTCCGGATCTCACCGGACCTTTTTGTAACATTCTGTCACTCCGGAGCATCTCCTGGAACTAGTTCTACTTGATCGATCACAACTTCTTCACATCTTCATGCGGACCTCTGAAATCTTAACTGGATCATCTCATGACTCATATCTACAAACCCTTTAATCCGCATCCTCTGAATCTCAACCTATTGAGTACTTTTGCTTTCTTCTCATCACTATTCTTCACTGTTCCAGATTGAGACTAGTTTTCTCAATATCCTCAGCACACAGCTCATTCAATCCTTCTTGTCAAAGCAATATGAGTATGTTGACATCAATGACAACAATAGTTCACCTCATACTTGCAACACAACATCCACTGTAAGGTGTTCCTATAGGGCTAATGTAAGAAGGTGGGTTCACAAAAAGCTCAAAAAGTGGAAGTGTTTTTACTATTTTTCAAAATTTGTCACATTTGGACTGAAATTTTGAAGCACTTACACAATGAATCTTAAAAAAGAGTCAGCAATATGAACTTTAATATTTTGAATCTAGTTTCCAAATATTTAATTTATTCAAAAACCTAGATGATAGAAATTAAATTTTGATAGGTATGTATAAAAACCACTTTTTAAAAGTCAATTTTTTTACCATACCATGCACGTGTACGGACACCATTTTTTGACCTAAATAAAAGTATTTTTCTAATTCCTTTTGGGAAAAGATATCTAACAACATGAATATTGATGAGGACATTTTTTTGTAATTTTTTTTTCTGAATATTTTTTTTCTTGAATTTTTATTGGTCCTAATTGCTATTTTTAAAATCAACGTGTACGGACAACATAATTGGACCTAAACTAAACACTTTTTGAATTTTTTTAATGTGTAGAGAATTGTTTGAAGATTGATGTCATAATTTTTTTACAAAAAAATTAACCAAAAAAATTTATTAAAAAATAAAAAAACCTGATATTTCAAGTTTATGGACCAGTTTGCTTAGAAATTAATTATAAAATAAAAATCATAATCCAGTCTTAACAAAAATTATATATTCAAAAACTAGACATTATGTTCTATAATAGGTTTTAATTTTATAGATTAATTCAGAAAAAAGTCCATCAACTATATTGTCAAAGTTCATCATTTCTCTTGAACTTGCCTTAGTTTTTTAGTTGTAGGTCAAAGGCTAAGGGTCAGGTTGCCAAGCCTTTCCCGAGTCTAAAACTGAGGCAGCATGTGGATTGAGAATTCAAAATTTTAAAAACGCGTATGCATTATAAAATGCATACGCTTTCTTAAAACTAAATACGTATGCATTTTATAATGTGTATGCATTATCTCTTTGGCCATTTGAAAAAAGAAACACGTACACATTATATAACGTGTATGCATTTCTAAAACAGAACACGTACGCATTTTATTAACGCCTACACATTTCTTATATATCTATTTTTCCCCAATTTAGAAAAAACCAAATGAGCACTTTTTCCTACAACATTCCCTTTCTGTAGTACGAACTGAAAGCGCCAGTTTCTGCATATTTTATTTCATTCTTGTATTGTATAATCTCTTAACATGTCATATTCTATTCAAAATTTTGGAAGAGACAATTGCAAATTAAATTTTCTGAAGTGGAATCAAGTACAAGGACTTTTTACAAGAAGATTTAGAAAAAGAGAAATTTTAGATGTATTCATGATGTTTTTGTACTTCAAAGTTTATAGAAGAAAGGCTCTCCATATTATGTAGTTTTATTTGAATATTTGAAGGAGGTGGCAATTAGAAAATAGGTTAAGAATCATTTATTTTTTATCAAGAGGGTTTGCTAATCATGGGATCAAAGTAAAGACAAAGAAAAAATGTAGAAAGTCAATGACATCCAAAGAAATTGAAGCAAATAGAGAAATGGAGGCAAAAAGACAAAGGGATAGAAGAGAAAGAATTCGTCAAATAAAAAATTTGGAAGCATCTAGTTCCATGAATGTTGAAGAGGAAACCATGAAGGGTGAGATGAATGTAGATGATGCAAATGTGGAGATGGTGAATATGGAAAAAAATGCAATTATGAAGACAAACCCAACTATGCCTTCAACTTCAACTTTAAATGATATGGAAATAGCACCTATGCAAACAACTTCATGTATGTATTTAAATCCACCTCCAAATGATATAGAAAATGTACGTATTCAAACAATTTATGCAGGTATGTATTCAAACCTAAGTCTTGATAATATTGATCTTAGTTATTTAGTTGAAGTTGGATACACCATTGATGGTATCAATAATTCTAGTTTTGAAACAATGCAAAAACAAAATAATGATGAAATCCCTCATATTGATGAAAATGAAAATGAAATCCCTTGTATATTTGAAAATGAAAATGAAACCCTTTGCATGAATGAAAATGAAACCACTTGTATAATGAAAATGGAAATATTTTTTACAATTGAAAGAGGTGTGTTAGATAACTTTCCTAGTGAAGTTTCTTGGAGACAAATGAGAACTCATGGAAATAGATTATATAAAATATTTTTTTATAGAAAGAAATTAGGATTTCAATGTCAAGTCATGATGCAATTGATGAAAATGTGAAAAGTGATGAAAAAATTAGGCATTTTTGTAAAACCAAAAAAGAAAGATGATTTAGTAGAACAAGTCATATCTAGTGTTGCCAATATTATTGATTCTATAAGAAACAAAAGTCGATGTAAAGATAAGAATGCAGCTCGTCGTGCAATAACAACTGCTCTAGTTAATAAATCAACTTCAAATAAAAGAATGTTAAGTAAGATTAGTAAATATATAAAAGTAAATCCCAAAACTTTGATAAGAGCGGCTAAAAGAAGAGAAAGTATTGAAAAAGATCCAATTAATCAATGTTGGTGTTTTAGTGGTAGACTCCCAAGGTCAGAAATAAAATTAACTAATGAAATCAAATCTTTAATCGAAAAATATTGGCATGATAATACAAAAGTATCACCTAATATTAGAGATGTTTTAAAATTAAGGTTGGGATCAAAAATCTGTGACCCTCATCCAAAGCATCTATTAGATATGACTCAAACTGAATTATATAAAAAAAATTTAGATGATTCAACCTTACCAAATATTAGCATAAGTCAAAGATCATTCAAAAAATGTAAACCTTAGTATGTTAGAATTAATAAACAACGAATCTCTTGTTGTTGTAAAACTTATCTACACAAAGATTTTATAGTAGGTTTGTTTTGTGAACCCTCTAATGGAAACTTATTTTATTTAAATGCATGTATTTCTAGACAATGCGATAGATGTAACTTTTCATTGTTAGGAGAATGTATGCATGGAAGTAGTTTACATGAATTTGGACAACAATTAGTGGATGTTTAAAAATTTAAAAATGTTGAATATTCTTTAAAAGATGGAAAAATTAGAAAACGTTGTGAGCTAATTGTGAAAAAATTTAGTGTACATGCATTTATTAAATAATTTAAAGATAAGATTGTACCTAAACATGTAAAACACCCTCAATATGCTCATTGGCTTGATGGTCAATTTTGTACATGTAAAAACACATTCCCAATTAGAATTTGTGATCTATGAAATCAAAATGAAAGCAAAAACATAAAACAAGTGCACAAAAACAAGTATTATACCTTCAAAATGACCCACAAATCCAAGATAATGTGGAGAGTGTTGCACCCAAACACTCTAGCTTTATCCAAGGTGATCAAATGGAATGTGAAGTTCTCTCAATCTATGCAAATCACTAAGTGTACCTAGCTCAAGAGGAGATATTTTGGCATAATAACTTTGCTCAAATTGTGGATTGATCCTTGCTTGTTCAACACAATATGAGGATAATGGATTTAGATGGATGAAGATTGGATGTAGATATAGAGGCTAGAATGATTTTGGTATGGTAAGGGTGTAATGAGAGAAGATGAGAGAAATTTGGGCATAGTAAGAATAGGATGAAGAAGTGATGAAAATGGCTTGGGTGAGGGTTTTATTTATAGATTTTTTTATAAAGGATGGAGGGTGAGGATTGAAAGTTTAGATCAATGGCTAGGAATGCTTGAGGATTAGGGTTTGGATTGAAATTGTAATCTTGTAACAAGTGTCACAAGAAGGTTGGGTAAGAGAGATCAAGGGTTAAGATTGGGTCAATGAGATTGGATGGCTCCCATTATTTTGAATTTTAAATTCACATGGAGAAGGGTGATGAGGATTAAAATGAATTAAAAATTTATTTTTGGGAAGAGTGGATATGACAAGTGAATTAAAAATTCATCTTTGGAAAGAGTGGATATGACAAGTGAATTAAAAATTTAAATTTATGTGAAGTGTGAAGGTCAAGGACATATGTACACTTACATGTGTAAGAGGAATATGTGACCCTTGAATAAAAAATTGATTTTTATTCGAAATGTGTCAGAGAATGGGTTACTTGCAAGGTTTACTTAAGTGTTTAGCTTAATTAATCTAGGTCTAGGGGATAAGTAGGCTAGGGTAGCTAATTAAATAATTGTTATTTAATCAACTAGGCTAGGTTTAGGTTGATTAGTAGGGTAGATTAATTAAATAAGTATGGTTTATTTAATTAATAAGGATTAGGGAGATGGACAAAATAAAAAATAATAATTTTAGCTAATTCAAAATTTACAAACCTGTTAGGAAAAATCAATGGCCAATTGCATTTTATGGGAAAAACTCAAAAAATCTGAAAAAATAATTAGAGACCCTAATTTTCATATGAGTGAAATGTTTGGAAGGTTTAAAATGCACAATCTAAGCTTCATATGTACATCACTTTCAACCAAATAGATTATATACTTGTTTTGTTTATAAGGAACACCATATTACCATGTGTAGTGTCCATGGATGGATTTTATAGTGTATTATGCACGTCTTAGTTCTCTTTTAGTATAATTTTAGTATTTGCAATTAGACTTATAGGTTAGATGGGTATACTGATAAGTTTTAGAAGAATTTGTAGAATTTGTTAGATGTAATTTATAGAGTTTTAAGATGTCTCGATTATTTTGCTGTGAGATATATGTTGTTTACCTTGGCCTTTGTTTGATCTCTTTTTTGCCTACTTAACCATTGCTAATTAAGGTTCAATTCATTTTCAATCTCCATAGAGCACAAACACTTACATGTTTCAACATCATCTACTAACCCAAAAGTAATAATTACAATTAATTCACATTCTATAGATTGACTAAGACTGGATAGGGCTCTTATTTCCATATAGTAATAAATGTAAACTCAAGATTTTATTTGGTTGGGGTAGTAAGCTTAATTGTATATCAAATAAATAATACGTTTTTTTTGTTTATTTTATTTTGTCAAAAGATTAGAAAATAGTTGTGATAAACATAATATTTACGGCTTAATAGATCATATATTTAGGCTAAAAAAAATCTATTTAAATAGAAATTTGTATACATTATTCATGAAATATTAAAATATTAGATTGAATTGTTAAGTATGAATTCTTACTCGTATATAAGAAATTAGAAAAAAAATAAAAATAAAAACCCTAGGAAAAATTAAAAATTAAAAATTAAAAAAAATTGTAAAAAATCAAAAATAAAAATAAAAAAGAAATTGAAAATAAGAAAATTAAAAAAAAAAACTATAGAACCGAAAAAGAAATTGGATAAATTAAAAAATAAAAACCATATTTTATTTTTTTTGTTTTTAAATTAGAATCTTATTTTTTTAATTTTTTAGATTGTAATCTTATAAAATTACACAGAATTGGAATCTTTGAACTCTTCAACTCCACCAATGTAGGAACACCTTCAGAGTAATTAAGAGGGCAAGATTGAAAAAAATTTAATGAGGTATTACCTAAAAACTTGTTGCTGAAACACACCATTATTTATTTGAGGAATGGAATAACAAAATTGAAGGGTAAAAGACTTTCTTCTTTGTTAAAACTACACTATAGGAAGGCCATAAACTTTCGTCAGAGTTAAAGTCCAACCTGAAGCTTCCAAATCCTAGTGAAGATGTTAGTTGAGCGTATGTATGTGAAGATTTGTTGCTTTTATAGAAGTTTAAATTTCATGAATTGTTTATTTTATAATTGAGTCATTGAAATAACAATCACCCTCAAATGGTCATAAGCAATATTTACCATAAAAGAAAAAGAGACACTAGATTAGTAGGGAACAATGTATTTTTCCTTTTTTAACGTGAAGGTAGTAAACTATATTTTTTATTATTTTTTATCAAAGCTAGTAAAATATTTTTATTTTATTTTTAGTTTTAACTTTTTATCAAAGTTGTCCTTTTGTATTTATTTATTCCACTTGTTCAATGGAAAAACTAAAAAACTAAGAGCTTATTTATTCATAAAATTTTTGTCATTCAAATTCAACGATGATGATTTTAGAAGGAATCAAATAATACCTATATCATTGCATATAATGAGATATCAAATACTTAATTTAAAATTTAACATTCCAATTTTCTAGTATTCCTTACTCACAACTCTATTGTCTAAATTAATCTATACTTTTTTTTTTTTTTACTAAACTCCTCAGGGGCAAGCTAAACCCGGGCAACCCGAGTCCAGGTCAACACGCCACCATGTGGACTCAAAATTAATCTATACTTTTACTAACATTAATTGATTAATCTAAATAATAACAATATTTCATATAAGAAAAGAGTTTTTTTCTTTTTACAATATTAAGTTAATCATCTATTCATTAATTACCATTATTTTTATAAAGATTAAAATTTATTAATTGCTTAATTTTCAAAGATAAAAAACCCAACAATTAGGTTGGACTTGTTAAAATACAACTCCATTCACACATTTGCATGTTAAAGGAGATTTGAAAGTATATATATTTGTTTTTATTAGGGATGATGAAAAGTAAGTAAAAGAGTTCATTGACATCATTAGCACGATTATTCTTAAAGGTGAGGACCTTCATAGTGCTTATAAAACCCCTTGTTATACAAATTGTTTCAAACACATTTCATGTGGGATTTGAAAGGTAAATACTTTGAAACAAAAGAATTTCAAAAATAGAGAAATTAGGTATTACAAAGTATATAGTTAGAATTTAAAACTATCTAAATTTTAAAAAAATAATAATAATTTTGTACTAATTTTTCTTTTGGAAGGGCCTAATCAAAACCTGAATTGGAAAATATACAGTGAATAAATTGACCGAATATATATCCCACTTCTAACTAAGGGCAAATGTTAGTTTTCAGTGATTTGCTGCTTCACGCCCACTTTCTTGGTTTCCTCCCTCTCTCAATTCTCGGCTTCACGGCCTACATTATTTAATATAGTACAATTCTTGTGCCACTTAAAACGCTGCTTGTCACTTCAATTTTTTTTAATCTTCTAACTTCACCATTGCCCTTCAAATAGCTAATATAATTCATGGCTAGTAAATATATATAATCTTTTGAGAATATTATCAAACAAAATTTCTCATAATATCTTTAAAGACAAATCTCATTGTAATCTACGTTTTAAAAATGGGCACATGACTATCAAATTAAAACACGTTCAAAGTGGGTCACTAGAAACAAATTACAGTATGTCAAAACCAGAAATGCTATTTACTACAAAATCAAAGGTTTTATTTTATCTTACTTTGTAATCATACGATTAAAAGAATAATGACTATAATTATAGTATTATTGAAAGAAAAAATCAGTAGATATTTTTTATATGTTGTAATTGTATGTTTTTTAATCATTTATGACATTGTTTGAAAAATCAATAATCAAGATCTATTTTATGGTAGTCCTTTTAATATGGACAATGGATCTATGTATTTCATCTAATGCTTCTCACCAAAAGAACACTTATCAATGTAAAAATTGTAGTATGTTATTTATTATGGTAAATTTGATGGAACTTGATAGAGTAGATACTCTCGAATCCATAACTCCAAATTGAAAAAAACATTGATTGTATAGGTACCCTAGCTCTACAAGATGTTAAAAACTTTAAAAAAAATGTAACAAATTATTTTACACTCAATTACTTTTTGATACACAATTTTGATTTTTTAATAATAATACCCTTCTCTTTTTTACATGTATTAACTAGTTTAAGAACATTTACTTCTAAATTTATTTGCTTTCCTCTACATTAACACTCTTCTGTTTTTTACGTGATCTTAGAAACTTTCATCTACATTAATACTCCTCTTTTTTACATGTATTACACTTCGATTCAAGAGAATCTACTTTTATAATGGGTGGATCAATATCATCTCTATACTTACTTTTTGATTCGTGATCTTAAATAATTTTATCTAAGATAGATACCCTTCCCTAATTTTTTGTAAGTAGTATAAAGGTTCGACAACATCTATTTGTTAGTCATATTAGAGCTAGTTTCAAGATAATTTACATCTCTCTATATTAATTGATTATCTAAATTAAGTTCCTAATTCATTCTAGGATAATGCATTAGTTAAGTAACTTAATATAGTATAACTAGTAGTTGAACAAAAACATAAAGAAGATTAATAATTAGATTAAAATATTAAATGTTTTATTTTAATTGAGAAATTTTACAATAATAATAAATTATGTAAGAGAGATGTTGGGAATTAAGGTGTATCAATCTTTACAAATTCCTAACATTGTTATTTATTTAATTGTTATTATTTGCATATGTTTGTAATTATTCATGTATATTTTATTATGCCATTTTGTGAGATTTGGTACGTGATGTGTCATCCTACATGGAAGGTGGCTAGATGACCTTTGTCCTCATATGAGGAAGTAGGCGTCCCATTTTGTTGTAGGAATATTTTTCCATGTGTCGGCATCTCTCTTGTGTTGTAAGAAGGTTTATGATGGTTTATGATACATAAGAGTATGACCGATTCTATGACATTGTAAGAGCCGACAATATAGATTCTTATGATAGGTATGACAAGTGTCACTACGAATCTTTGCATGGGAAAGTGGGCACCCAAGTTTGGGATATGACAGGGTGTAAGAGAATCATTTATTAATAGTTAGTTATGATGGAATCTCTTACAGCTATAAGTGTTGTCATATATGACATATTTTATGAGAATGTGAGAGCATATGTCATACATATTTTGGATAAATTTGAGGCACCCAAATATGGAGGGTTGTAAGAGGTGTAAGGGAATATTGTACAAGTGTCACAAAAGTCAAACATGTATTATGTAGTGCCTCCCTAGACCTGGCCCAAATTGAGGTAAACACCAAGGTATGAAATTCAAGCTTTATATGATGTTGAGATACTTGCATTTTGTTACATTGATGTCTCTAATGATGGTTGTATTATGATTAGTCGATGTTGGATGACTAGAGCTATTTTGATGTGATTATAGTGCACTAACTGATGGGTTATGTTAGATTTCATATTGAGATTTGGTGTACATGTGGAGAGGATGACACCATGACATTCGCACACTATGTGAATGATTATGGATGTTAGAATCCTCTGATGTGGGCTATTTAGGCTTCATCTATTATTTGATGTTATGTGCAGATGTCGTAATGTGTTTTGAGTGATGCAGGTACCAAGCATTGACTCCACCTAGTTGCACAAGTTTGAGTATGCCTAATGCCCCAATGGTGGTGATTGGAGATGACACATTGGCCAAATTCTCTTAGCCTTATTCATCGTGCTTGGTCGAGTGCGATATGCCCTCATTAAGATTTGCATCTTATCTTGGTTACTATCTTTGGTAATGTCCAGTTAACCTTACCCTATATGAGTGTCCTTGTGCTCAAATGCTCTTGTTTTGAGTGTGCTACTAATGTGCTTCTATTCTTTAGCTTCCTTTTGAGCACAAACTAGGAGTACAATAGTATAGGTTGTATTACCTAGTTTGTCGCCTATCGATAGACATTTGCTTGGCTTTGTAATCCTTAATCCAAGACGTCAATTCCTTAGATGATTACATATATTATTTTGCATCAATTAGTTTGATGGTTTCTTGAAACTTAAAATATTAGCTTTCCAAATGTTAGGGTCATGCCAATGGCACTATGGTCTGTAGAATTTTATTTCAGTATCATATTCCTTGCATCACTTAATGACTCCTTTTTAATGAAACAAAAGTATATAGAATCCAATCATCGTGAGTTAGTTGTCAGTTCTAAACTTTACGAATCTCTAATTGTTTATATTTCTTGGTCCTTGCAATCCTCATCTTTATAAATTTTGTTACTTCCTACTTAAATGATAAAAACTAATTATTAAGTAATTGGAGCCCTAAGTTAGATTATATGGATTAAAAAAAAGGATAATAGGGTTTTTTTTTGAGTGGGGAAGGGGTCTCTTTTGGAGGGATAACCTAGGTTTTGGGGAGGGAAGGGAGGAGGAGGGCACACAGGGTGTTAGGGAGAGTAGAGGGGCAGCTATGGAGTTTGGGAAAAGAGAGGAGGTACTGAGGAATTTCTCCAACCTGTCTCATATGCGCCCTCCTTGAAGAAATTTCTTTAGCACCTGTCATATGCGCCCTCTTAGAGTAAATTTCTTTAATATGCCTCAAACGCACCCTCTTATAAGAAATTTCTTCAGCATTAGCCAAATGCACTCAAACCAAAGCAAGTTGCTAGGTTGGCCAGAAGGGGATAAAAGGCAAGCTTTAAAACATGAGAACAAAACTTTCTTCGCTATATAAAACAAGTAGGATCTAACCCAAGACCTTTTGCAAGGTTTCTGAAAGTGAAATGTTGGGAGATATAGGATGAAATATTGTTAATGATTATCATTCTTGCAATTGAAAGTTGTTTCTCTCTTGCAGGAATTGGAGGCAAGAGGTGCTTGTTCAAGGAAGATCTGATGTCAAAAGCAATCAATGTTGGGATAAGGTGTAGTTAACCTTGTAAATCCCAATATTGTATTTATTCCATGTATTATTTATAATTTGTAATTTGTAATTACCTATAAGGGATGTACAAGTTTCACCGGCAGGTTGTTACAGAGTTACTTTTACTACTCAAGGAATCTCGGTAAATAGTAAATGAGGTGAGGTGGAGAATCTTGGTGCCTATCTTAGGGAAATGTATTTTTGGAATATTATGACACGTGTCATAAGTTTGTAAGAGCATCTATGACAACTTACAATTGTCATAAGGTGTAAGAGATTCTATGACAACATATGACAGCAATTATTGTCTTGTAAGTTCCTATTCTTGGTTCTAGGCGCCTACATTGGGAAGATGCCTATGACAGGTGTAAGGGAATCTATAAGAAGATAATTTTGGAGTATCCCAATATAGAAAAGTTGGATTTTGTCCATCTCCCACAAATTTTTTTGGTGGGTACTCATTTTGTATAAATATGAGACTTGAGAGTGAAGTTTGGTGGTGTAATATCTCAGTTTTACAGGTACACATGTGCTGTTGGATTGAAGAGTGAAGAGGAGACTAGAAGTGGGTGTATTGTAATCTTATTTTGAAGATAATAGAACTTGAGCATCACTTCTTAGTGGAGTTTTTTCCTCCAAGGGTTTTGTTGTGACCTTTTTACAACATCAACCCCAATTACAAATTGGGTCCCCCTCTTTTTGACTTGGCCCAGATTCTTGCTCTGATCCTGAACTTTTTGGCCTGTCCTCATGACAGCGGATGATGTTACTAGTCAAGATGGATCATAGATGCTCGAAGAGGTGAACACAGAGAATCCCTCCTACATGAATATAAAACCTTAACTACTTGTCCTGGACAATCCCCAGGAAGGAGTTTATCTTTGCATCTTAAGAAGTGAACCCACTCCACTCCCGGACAATGGAACTCAGTTCTAATCTTGTTCTAGACTCCAGTCCAGGAATCCAGTCTGAAGGTCCAATCCGAAGTCCTGTCTGGAAGTGCCTACCCCAGAGTCTTGTTTCGAGGAATTCCTGTCTGGAATCTCGTTCCAAGGAATGTCCTTCGGATCTCGATCCAGGACTCATTCAATCTCATATCATAAATTGGAGGATCTTCAAATCAATAGAGTATTCAAGGACTTAGAACAATTTTGAAAATGATGAATGTCCAAACATCCCTCCTGAAGACTTTGGTATTGCTACACAGGAATGTCCTAGTCGCATATTCCAGGTCCTTCTGAAATATGCGCCTAGGGAAAAATTTCTCCCTGGTCGCATAATCCAGAAGGTACTGGATTATGTGCCAAGGGATGATTTTTGTTCTGGTCACATAATCCAGTACATCCTAGATTATGCGCCCCAAGATTACGATGTCCAGTTCTAGAATCCTATCTAGCCTAGACTATGCAGCTGGTCAAGAAATCATTCCCGAACTTCTCTGTAGGTGCCTGAATGAAGAATTCATTGTCTGTTAGGAGAATTTAGCCATGGAGATTGAAATTCCCTAAGGGGATGGTGAAAAATCTGTGCTCTGAATCCCATTTCAGATCAAACCTCTGTAAAATAACTGAAACTTCACTCAAATGACAAACTGAAGGATAAGTCTTTAGTGATCCTGAAGAAACTATGAAAACTGGTCGAGGACAATCCTAGTCACAAATTCTAGAAGGTATTGGATTGTGCGCCCAGGAAGGTTTTTTGACCTAGTCGCACAATCCAGGAGCCTCTGGATTTTGCGACCCTGGAGGAATTCTGTCCAGGTCGTAGAATCCAGGACCTCCTGGAATATGCACTCTGGACAACTAGACTCCAGGACCTGCAAGAAAATGCGTCGTATGGATTCCATCTCCCTCCGGAAGATGTAACGTGAGTGGATTCCTATTCACAAGTGCAAAATTGTAGCCTTCCATCTGAGTGAAATTCATCAAGGAGAAAATTTCTAAAAACTTAGCAAGATTTGGACAAAGAAGCTTGAAAGCAAGTCTAGGAGGAAAGAAGTCCAAACTTGGGAGTGAATTTGTCCCTGAGTGCAAAATCCAAGACCTAGTGGAATATGCGCTCCAGGAGGACCTTTGTCCTAGGCGCCAAATCCAAGACCCAGTGGATTGTGCGCTCCAGGATAGCTGGATTCCCTAGCCACATGGATTCCCCAACCATCTGGAATCCCCGACCACCGACTCAGAGGAAAAAGACAAAAATCTGAGTTAGCTAGAGGACAAAAGTTTTTCTTCCTCCAACCTAGGTCGGCCAAGTGGCATATCCAAGTCCAAATGCCTATATAAGGGGGCGCCCAAGGTCATTTTCAACATCCAAACACAAATCCAAAGCAGAAAAGGAGATTTCAAGAGAAGAAGTAAACATTTCATTCCAGATTTTAGCATTCTAGGAAGGGATTTCACCAAGGAAGAGGCAAAATTCATCAAAGGAGATTGCAGATTTCACCACTCCCAAGGCTGAGGTTCTTCATTGGGGTAGATTTATGTAGGATAAAAGTAGATTTCTGAAGTTTTCAAAGGCAGAAATTCATCTTTCTAAGGCAGGCTTCATCTTCCAAGTCCAAGACTCCTTCTAGAAGACTCAAATTTCTAAATATTCCTAAGGCGGATTTCTTCGCAAAAATCCATTAAAACTCAAAAATTCCTGCATAAAAATTAGAAAATCCATTAGACGGTCAGAAATCCATCCAAAAAAAAAATTAGAAATTTTCTTGAAAGTCAAAAGTTCCTTGTGCAAGGAAAGGTATGTGAATGCATAGGATAATTCTTCTTACTTGGAATGTATGGTTCTCTCCTTCCTATGTACTTAGCATTTATCAGATTTTAGTCCCACATGCATAAGTTTGTTGTAAAACTTCTCATGTTTGGGAATAAGGACCTTCATCCTGCCTCCATCCTTACCTCCTTAAAATCTTATGCTTGGTTTATATTGATTCCACAGGTGAATGGCAAGTGCCAACGCAAGCTCATCAAGACAAACTCAAATGAAGGATGCTCTCATGGGAACACTTTCGGAGTCTAGAATCATCTCCAAGTGGGTGAACGTGGGAGACACCAACATCCATCCCTCAAGCATGGAGGAAATTAGGAAGCGAATGTACGGAGTGGATGGACATCCTCCATCCCCACTTGCAATTAAGATTGTCTGAAATGGAATTGCCTCCGCAGGATGTTTCCCGCCTGCCATTCCTTGTCTGGAACTGATCATGGAATATTTCATGCACTATGATCTCAAATAGCAGATGATTGTCAGTCACGACAACACAGTGATAGCCTATTTCTCCGAGGAGAAGATTGCGGAAGCATTCAACATTCCGGTCTATAACCCCATCGAGTACATGAGCAAGGAAGGAGCCTCTGACATGTTCAAAGCTAATCCGACAACATATATGGGAGTTATCAACAAGTCCTAGATGCAGAAGAAGAGGTCCCACCATTCCAAGTTGCCTAAGGGACTCCTTAAATCCGACTTCAAGCAGGAGCATGGAGACCTTGTCATCATGCTAAACAGGATCATGGGGAGTCCTCAATCCTCAACATTTGAGCCATGATGTTCTACTACATCGAGAAGGTCACCGCCGGGACAAAGATGATCGATTGGGCTCAAACCTCAGTGACAACATTGACACACAGTTCCAGAATCTGGAGGAATGAAGGGCCTTCTACGTGAGTTCCTATGTGATCTATATGTTGGCAAGGAATAATAGATACCGAGGATTGTCATGGAAGGGACGTGTCAGGAATGACGAAGGACAAGTTAGGGTCTATCACTTCTATCCACAACTCCACCTCTAGAACATAGCTCATTTCAGGAGGTATAATGATGCATTCGCCATGCATATCACAAGGACCCTCCAAGGAGGCACTCACCAAAGGTTGTCACCCGAGTCCAAGTAGTTGATCAAGGCATATGGTTCCTAGTTCATCCAATTCCCGAAGTTCACATACATCTGATTTCAAGGATTCTCTACCTATCCATATAGACTGTCAAGGTATCCATCAGACAAAATGGTCCTGCTGGAATTAACAAGGCAACTCTCAGCATATGACAAAGTCTAGAAGAAGAAGAAGAAGGCTGAGGTAGTTTATCTAGTCCAGACAGAAGATGCAGTCGAAGCGTACCCATCTCTCCAAGCCACAGAAAGGTCCGAAGAGGAGCTGCAGTTTTACAACTTAGTGACCCATTCTGCATGAGGAAACTTTGACCCATTCAATATCACCTAGGTTGCGTGTGGAAGGAAGCATAGGCATAAGGTACACCTGGAGGACCACTGGACAAATGTTGAAGATGAATTTGAGGTCCGGAGAAGGATTTGTTCCCAGCTATCCATTGACATGATCAGGGCCACCAAGATCTTTCCCGTCCTAGATCAGGTTGAGGAGGATTGGAGACAAGTCCAGCCAGTCTTCGAGCAGGAGAAGGATAAACCACTTCCATCTTTGGTTTGGTCTGATCCTGAGGTCACCCACTTAGACAATCTGATGGTACCCGTGCTAACGATCACACAGAAATGGATAAATCAGCAGATGGAGAGACTGCACAAGAAGGGCATCTGCCCAACTTATTATCTAATGGGAGACTTGGATTCTCAGTCTTCCGAAGAGGAAATGACCGAAGGAACTCCCGTGAAAGAACAAGGAACAGGGAGACAGGAAGTAAGGAACAGGATCGCAGAGGATCCACCAGTAAAGAGAGTGAAGGGTCAAAATGAATTTGTCATAGGACCTGATCAAGAGGAACAAAATGCAAGTAGACCCCACTCCGCCAGCACTTCTTCCACCCATGAGGTTGATTTCTTCTCTAGTGACAATATGCAAATGGCTAAGGATAAGGAGCCTGTGGTGGAAGAGATGGTCCAGTATGAGAAAGCAAGACAAGGGCATGATGAGTCCATGGATTCTACCTAGGAACGGACTCCTAGCCTAGTGGTGGAAAATTAGCCTAACCCTCTGTCATGAAAACCGGGAGAGGTCTGACTTGAGGACATGCTCCATCACCCTGATTTGGAATTCCTGAATGAGGAGTTCAATTCCAGTGAAGTACTAATATCCACACCACTAGTTGATTAGGGGCCGCAGGAACCGCAGAGGGAGGTAATCCATCAGCAAAACCCAAATGGTTAGAGGACAGGTTGAAGAAAAAGTCAATCAAGGAAAGTAATCCTTCCACCGAACTTGGTAATTTCTTGGCTAGGATAGGGAAAGCTACAAATCCAAAGAAGGTAAAGAAGTTCTCCAGGATTACAAGAAATGAATCAAGATCCCGCTGAGTAGAGGTGGCAATTCCCAGGGTAACCGAAGCTAAGGAGGACATTAGTCCAGATGATTTTGACATCATGAAGGTTGACCTTGGACCAACCACGAAGTATCAAGAAATGGAGGAGTTGGAGGATTCCATTACTGCCATCTGAGAAAGGTTGAGGAAGAAGAAAAGAAGAACTAGTTGAAGCAAGAGAATGAGAAATTAAGGCAGCACATCCAACAGCTCATGGGCCCATTGCAGTCTGCCTAAGGAGCAACGGCCCAACCTCTAAGCATAACTAAGGATTCATTAGCTGAGGTTGAAGTTTTGAGGACAGCCGGCCATATAGCAAGAGGTTGGATGGAGAAGGTCTTGGATAGAGCCCATAAGCTCATAGAAGACCACGTCCAGGTGAACATGAGAGTTACAACACTCATGGACAGAACTTAGGCAATTCTGAAAGTCTGTCAGCAGTTCACTATTGTCCGAGAGGAGACTATTCCTAGGCCAAAGGCACTGATGAACACTTCAAAGCAAGACTTGGTAAGGGACAAGGTGATACAAGCCAATGTTGCATATGATTTCCTCAGTTGGTATTCTGCCTTGGTTATGAAGAGGGATAATCTAGAGAAGATTGACAGCAACG
This sequence comes from Cunninghamia lanceolata, assembly GCA_027924645.1. NCBI lineage: Eukaryota > Viridiplantae > Streptophyta > Pinopsida > Cupressales > Cupressaceae > Cunninghamia > Cunninghamia lanceolata. Next base: position 3,928,404 of record BSBN01000061.1, on the reverse strand, counting down.
TCACTCAGGCCCACGCCATTCTAAGAGAAGTCTAGGACAAAATCCTTGTATCCATGGAGGCCTGGTTTGATCTGGAGGTAGCACCGGATGGAGTCATTGACTTAGAGGAGTTAAAGAGCAAGATGCAGAACATGTACTTCAAGCCTGGGTATCCTACTCAGATATCCCATATGGAGGATGCATCTTAATTCCTGATCTTCATTAACAATATCCAGGAGCTAAGGGCAGATTGGGAAAATATCCTTGTCGCCTGTAACACCACTGCATCCGTCATGGAGTTTCAAATTGATAACATGCCCAGTATTCCTATGGAGGAGTTGGAAGTCGTCTTGACCAGGTTCCTAGAGATAGAGACTAAGGAGCAGGAGGAAGTTCCAGATAGGTAGGACAGTCCTGTCCAAGAGTCTTAGTCAGCTAGGACACCTAGGACAGGTGGCAGTCATCCTTCCACCTTCTGACATCTAGGATAGGTGGTTGTCACCTACATGAGGAATCTGACGACCCCACCTACTTTTCCTAGGGTTTCTGACTTGAGGCACACATTTCAAGGAAATCTAATTTCCTTTCTAACCTAATGTATTTTTTGGCTGCCTATATAAGGGCTAGGGGATGCCTCATTAAAGAGGTCCCCTTTTCATTCATTTTTTATGCTCCTAGAGCACCCTAGTAGCTAGTTTCCATTTCTGCACTATATTTTAAACTAAAACTCCAAGGATCAGTTGGATTGTTGTAATACAGACTTCTAAAGCAAGAATACAGGCATTGGATATTGGTGTTCATATGATTCTTTAGATGTTTGACATGATCTTATTGATTCCTTGAAGCAAATATGAAAGTTATTCAAGTTATTTCCTTTATTTCAAGTTTTTGTTAGTTAATATGATGGAAAATTTTATTGTTGAATGATTGAATGCTGATTTTGTTAGATTTAGGGCACACAACTGAGAGGGGGGGTGAATCAGTTGTATAAAACTTTCTCTCTTTTATATACTTAACTCCATATTGTTAATCAACAGCATAATAGAAGATCAATCATGAAAGCACAATGCAACAAATCAAGAGCAGAAACACATCAACACATGAGACGCCAAGATTTTTGACGTGGAAAACCCGGTTAAGGGAAAAACCATGGGGTGATTAACCCAAGATAATATTCTCTGTTAGAAGAATAGAAAGAACAAGATGGCACATGCCAATTAGGGTTCACTGCCCGAGCACACTGCTCACAAGAGGCTCACTGCCTACAAGAGACACACTGTCTACAAAAAGAGTAAGTATCACATACTTGAACTGGTAAAAAGCATCTTCGCCATGCTTGAGTCAGTTCCATTTAAGCCCAGATCTTCTACTCTACCTTTTTCTCTTTTCTTCGCTACCACACACACATCACCACAAGACACACTTCAAAATGAATTCACAATCCCTTATTTATACAAGGCATCGACTTAGGAACAATCATCTAAGTCGGCAAACACGTATAAGAACATTCACAAGATGTGTAATACATCCAGTTGGCCAATCTCGAGAAGAACACTAATATCCGAGGTTATTCCTCAAATGCAAACTCTAACTTCAATGCAGACCACCAACATTAACTGGAGATGATCCACCGATCATTATAACCTTCCTTGAATTACCAAAAACATCCGCACTTCATCATCCTACTGGAATTCTTCTCTCCTTCATCCAGAGCTACAAGAACACAGTCTGTCATCACTGTCACAAATGAATAGGCACTTCTAGACCTTCAACCCATCAACTGATCTAGTTGATACTTCACAGGGACATCCTCAACACTCCCTTAGATCTGCAGAGCAGGATAATGAAATACCGGATCTCACCGGACCTTTCTGTGGCCCTCTGTCACCTCTAAACATCTACCGGAACGGGTTCTACTTGAGCGACCATAACTTCTTTAGATCTTTATGCGGACCCCTGAAATCTTGACTGGAGCATCTCAAGACTTATATCTACAAACCCTTTACACCGCATCCTCTGATCCTCAACCTATTGAGGAATTTTACCTTCTTGTCATTACTGTTCTTGACTGTTCCTGATTGAGACTTATTCTCTCAATATCCTTAGCACACAGCTCATCTAATCCTTCTCATTAATGCAACATGAGTATGTTGACATCAATGACAACACCGGTTAGGCCCATACTTGCAACAATCTCCCCCTTTGTCATTGATGGCAACATATGATGTAAAAAACCATCAAGAAAAGAACTTCTCCTTGCTGTTACAACTCCCCCTAACAGCAACAACTATTCACATGTCTTCTCTTCCTTTATTGCTCCCCCTTTGATCAGCAACCACTTTTTTTTCACATGTAGCAACAACTATTCACATGTCTTCTCTTCCTTTATTGCTCCCCCTTTGATCAGCAACCACTTGTTTTTCACATGTCTTCTCTCCCCCTTTGACATCAATGGCAAAGGGCTCATACTTGTAACTTCACTACTTCATAACATACCAGCTGCTCCCCCTAAGTAGCAACTCCCTTATCATCAATCTGGATCACAAGATATGACTGTGATATCCACCGGATTGATGCACATCAGTGCATCCTAGTTCATCACCGAAGGGGCAATAACCCCTAACTTCTCCCTGAGATACTCAAAAGAGTCCTTGGGAAGAGGTTTAGTAAAAATATCTAAAAGTTGATCCTTGGAGGGCACATACTCCAATCTGACTTCACCTTTGTTCACTTGCTCTCTCAGAAAGTGAAACTTGATAGATATATGCTTAGTCTTAGAATGCAACACCAGATTCTTAGAAATATTTATTGCACTTGAATTATCACAGAAAATTGTGATAGGCTCCTCATATTCTACTTGAATATCTCTTAGCATCTGCTTCATCCACAAAACTTGATTGCAACTTCCTGCTGCTGCAATGTATTTTGCTTCAGTTGTAGACAGGGATATTGCCTCTTGTTTCTTGCTTAGCCAAGAAACCAACCTTTTTCCCAAAAAGAATGCTCCTCCACTTGTACTCTTCCTATCATCCATATCTCCTGCGTAATCTGCATCTGTATATGCATGAAGAGAAAAATTATGATCTCTAGGATACCACAGACCATACTCAATAGTTCCTTTTAAGTACCTAAAAATTCTTTTGATTGCCATGACATGAGATTCTCTGGGATCAGCCTAGAATCTCACCACAAGACCAACAGCCTGCATTATATCTGGTCTAGTTTGAGTGAGATACAATAATCCTCCAATCATTGATCTGTACTTTGTCTGATCTGTCTTAGGAGAGTCATCATCTTTGCTCAGCTTGCATCCGGTTGCCATGGGAGTGTTCATTGGCTTTGAATCTTCCATTCCAAATTTCCTCAACAATTCTTTCACATATTTGGTCTAAGAGATAAAGATTCCTTTCTTTGTTTGAGTAATTTGCAGACCCAAGAAGAAATTCATTTCACCAAGCATTGACATTTCAAACTCACTTTTCATTTGATTTGCAAAGGTTTTACACATACTGTCTCTTCCTCCAAAGATGATATCATCAACAAATACTTCAACAATCAAGATGTTTTCATGATCAATTTTGAAATATAGGTTACTATCAGCAATACCTTTGTTGAAACCAATCTTCAAAAGATGTTTGTCCAGCCTCTCATACCATGCTCTTGGGGCTTGCTTTAGACCATACAGTGCCTTCTTTAATTTGCAGACCATGTCACCATGCTCAGATAACTGAAATCCATCCAGTTGTTCAATGTACACTTCTTCTTCTAAGTCACCATTTAGGAAAGCAGATTTGACATCCATCTAATACACTTTGAAATCCTTGAAGGTAGCAAATGTAAGAAATAGTCTGACTACTTCATTTCTTGCCACCAAAGCAAAGGTTTCTTCAAAATCAATCCCTTCTATTTGAGAGTATCCTTTGCAGACTAATCTAGCCTTATTTCTGATTACTTCACCAACTTCATTTAGTTTGTTCCGGAAGACCCATTTGGTTTCAATCACATCTTGTTTCTAGGACTAGGAACAAGATCCCAAGTGTGATTTTTCTCAATTTGCATCAACTCTTCCTCCATTGCTTTGGTCCAATTTTCATGATTGCAGGCTTCATTTATTGTCTGAGGTTCAATCTTTGAAATCAGACAATATTCATCTGAATTTTGAGCAATTTTCCTTCTAGTTTGCACACCTTTGCTTTTGTCACCTATGATCTGATCTTTAGAGTGGTTCAATCTTACATACCTTGGAACTTTGGGGGTCTCTTGCACTTTTGCTTCTTGATTAGGTTCATTCAGACCTATCTCTTCTTTCTGATTTACCGAATCAATCTGAATCTGACTTTCAGGAGAGGATTGAGCTCCTTGAACCAGAACTTCATTCTGATCATCTTCATCATACTCATAAAACCTTGAGGGTTTCTCTATTCCCTCATCAACCTCCATATTTGTACTTTCTATCATCTTTCTTAGTCTCTTGTTATAACACTGGTATGCTTTGCTTTGAGTAGAGTAACCCAAGAATATTCCTTCATCACTTCTAGCATCAAACTTGCCTAAATCTTCATCTCTTTTGATGTAACATTTTCTACCAAAGACTCTGAAATATCTTATAGTAGGAGTAATGCCAAACCAGAGTTCATAAGGGGTCTTACCGGTATTGCTTCTGATTTGAACTTGATTAAGAGTATAGACTGCAGTGCTGATAGCTTCTCTCCAATAGATCTGAGGAACATTTGCTTCCATCATCATTGTCCTAGATGCTTCCTGGATGGTCTGGTTCTTTCTCTCCACTACTCCATTCTGCTGTGGAGTCCTCAAAGTAGACAACTGTCTCTTAATTCCATGTTTCTCACAGAATTCTATGAACTCACTGGATGTGAATTCTCCACCTCTATTAGACCTCAGACATTTCAACTTTATTCCTGTTTCATTCTCTACCATAGCCTTGAATATTTTGAATTTCTCAAGAGCTTCTGATTTCTCCTTTAGAAAGGTTACCCATATCATCTGGGAATAGTCATCTATTAGCAGCATGAAGTATCTATCACCTTGAATACTTCTAGTTCTTGTCGAACCACAAAGATCAGTGTGAACTAAGTCCAATAGTCTGGTAGAAGATAGTTCCTTGCTTTTGAATGTGACTCTGCTCATCTTACCCAACTGACATTCCTTGCATAAGTTGTTAGTAGGTTTCACCAATTTTGGAAGATCTCTTACAACCTAAGTATTGCTTATCTTGATGATATTATCAAAATTCACATGACACATCCTTCTATGCCATAACCAACTCTGATCAACTTGAACAAATAAATAGCTTATACTAGTACCAACCAAGAGGAAGATATTACCTTTAGTTTGAGTACCGGATGCAATCTCTATTCCGGACCTTTCAAAGATTTTGCATTTTCCATCCTTGAATCGAAGATCATAGCCTTTGTCCACCAACTGTCCAACACTGAGAAGATTGTGCTTCAAACCTTCAACATACAGTACATTACCAGTTTTATTTCTTCCATTAAAAGAAATAGTTCCTCTTCCTCTGATTCTACCAACAGAATTATCACCAAACTTCACCACTCCTCCTTCATACCTTTCCAAATCTATGAACTTATTCTTGTCACCTATCATGTGGTGAGAGCAACCACTATCAATGACCCAATCATTCTTTTCTTCAACTTGGGTAGCCAGAGCTCTTTCTACAACTTTATGATTGATAGATATAGAGGATATTAGTTCTTCTTCCTTGATGGCAATAAACACCATTCACTTCCATATTTGTTTCCTGTCTCTGATTTATCATCTGTTACTCCTTCATTATCATCTTCTTCATGAACATAGTAACAATTCTTTTGGAACCTTGATCTGTTAGGATTTGGCTTTGAAAATCTTTCCAAACATTTTGAGGCAAAATGACTAATCTTATTGTAGTTAAAACACTTAAAAGGCAATTTTCCTTCATACTTACTGGATCCTCTTGGCAGTCTCTTTGCAATGAGGGCTTCAAGTTGAGCAGTTTCTACTTCTTCTTCTTCCAGGTCTTTTCTTGCTTTTCCATACCATGACAAATTCCTTGATGAGTTCTCTCCCAGATCAAATCCTTGTTTACCTTTCACAGAGGCACTGGCTTTGAATGCAGATTCAGTTTTGGGGGGATCATCTCCAAATTTGGTCATTTCAAAAGCAGCCAGTTTGCCAGCCAATTGGTCTCTTGTGACAGTTGTATGGGCTCTGAATTCATCAATGACAGCAACCTTGATTTTGTAAGAGGCAGGAAGGGATCTGAGAATCTTACCAACAATCTCATTTTCATCCAAGACTCCACCAGAATTTCTAATCCCAGAAACCAGCTCATTCACTCTTGGCATAAAGGTGGTAATATTTTCACCATCTCCCATCTTCAATTTTTCAAATTTCCCTTTTAGACTCTGTAACCTTGCACATTTAACATACTCATCTCCTTCATGCAGAAGTTCCAGTTTAATCCAGATCTCATAGGTAGTTGGTAGGTCAATAACATTTGAGAGCTCAAAGTCAGTTAATGCGCTTAGAAGAGCCTCTTTGGTTTGTAGATTATTTTCAGCATCTGTGATTTCATTTAGGGTTGTCGGACCACCCTATGGAGGTACATATGCTTTTGTGACCATGGACCAGTACACCTTTCCCATACACTGCAAGTGACATTTCATGTGACCTTTCCAAAGAGAGAAGTTGGTTCCATCAAACTTCGGACTATCCTTCTTGTATGACGACATCCTGGATCTCCTCAAGCGATTAAGCTCCTTTTAGAGGAACTTAGCTCTGATACCAATTGTTAGATTTAGGGCACACAACTGAGAGGGGGGGTGAATCAGTTGTATAAAACTTTCTCTCTTTTATATACTTAACTCCATATTGTTAATCAGCAGCATAATAGAAGATCAATCATGAAAGCACAATGCAACAAATCAAGAGCAGAAACACATCAACACATGAGACACCAAGATTTTTGACGTGGAAAACTTGGTTAAGGGAAAAACCACAGGGTGATTAACCCAAGATAATATTCTCTGTTAGAAGAATAGAAAGAACAAGATGGCACATGCTAATTAGGGCTCACTGCCTGAGCATACTGCTCACAAGAGGCTCACTGCCTACAAGAGACACACTGTCTACAAAAAGAGTAAGTATCACATACTTGAACTGGTAAAAAGCATCTTCACCATGCTTGAGTCAGTTCCATTTAAGCCTAGACCTTCTGCTCTGCCTTTCGCTCTTTTCTTCGCTACTACACACACATCACCACAAGACACACTTCAAAATGAATTCACAATCCCTTATTTATACAAGGCATCAACTTAGGAACAATCATCTAAGTCGGCAAACACCTATAAGAACATTCGCAAGACGTGTAATACATCCGGTTAGCCAATCTCGAGAAGAACACTAATATATGATGTTATTCCTCAAATGCAAACTCTAACTTCAATGCGGACCACCAACATTAACTGGACATGATCCACTGATCATTATAACCTTCCCTGAATTACCAAAAACATCTGCACTTCATCATCCTATTGGAATTCTTCTCTCCGTCATCTAGAGGTACAAGAACATAGTCTGTCATCACTGTCACAAATGAATAGGCACTTCTGGACCTTCAACCCATGAACTAATCTAGATAATTCATAGGGACATCCTCAACACTCCCTCAGATCCACAGAGTGGATAATGAAATACCGGATCTCACCGAACCTTTTTGTGGCCCTCTATCACCTTTGAACATTTGCCAAAACCGGTTCTACTTGAGCGACCATAACTTCTTCAGATCTTCATGTAGACCTCTGAAATCTTAACTAGAGCATCTCAAGACTTATATCTACAAACCCTTTACACTGCATCCTCTGATCCTCAACCTATTGAGGACTTTTACCTTCTTGTCATTACTATTCTTCACTGTTCCTGATTGAGACTTATTCTCTCAATATCCTCAGCACACATCTCATCTAATCCTTCTCATTAATGCAACATGAGTATGTTGACATCAATGACAACACCGGTTAGGCCCATACTTGCAACAGATTTGTTCATACCATTTGTGATCTGTGGCTTGCAAATCACTTTGTATGGTTAGTTTGAACTGATTCCAAGCTTAACATTGGCTGTTCCTGAGTGATCAAGTCCCATGTTCCATGTCAGGACAATGTGAAAATCCTTGCCGCTATCCTAGAAGATCGCACCATCTCTTCCTAGCTGTTGTCGCATGACGAAGCAGAAGCGTGGTTCCAGCATCAATCTTCAGCAGTAGTCCTTCTGGTCATTTAGATCCCTGAACTCTCTTCCACTATCCCTATCTTTTTCATTTTCTTTGAATTTTCCTTAGGAGTAGATTATAGAAGAGCCTATTGCAAAATCATTCATTGCCTGCATAGGTTAGTTTGGTTGAACTTAAATCTTTTCTGCTAGAAGTTGAGGATCCAGTCTAGGAAAAGAGGAATCCACGTCCAAGACTCTAGAATCCACCAAAACCCCTGACTTTCTTCCTTGAGCACTAAACACTAAGTCTGATACGTAATTCCCCCTTGTGATTACTAGCAAATCACATTATTCCACTAAGTCTATCCTTATGCATGTCAAGACCTTACACAAAAGGAACCTTGGAGCAGTCTCATTCGATCGCATAGTTTAGCATCTGAGAAGATTTATTCAAGAGAGGATAGAATACTTTGTGTTTTATTCTAATGTTTGTTGCGGTCACAAAAACACCATCAACATAAACTGGCACTAGAAGGAGGGTCAATTGCTTCTAACAGAGTGTTTCAATTCAAAGCAAGTTGAGTGAAAGAGCACACTGGATTGAATCATCTCTTTCTCATTGGAGAGGCATCAGAGAATCCTAAGATCCACTCCAGGAGCCTCCGAGAGGCACATGGAACTAGACTTCCTCTCCAGGACCAGGCGAGGAAAGAAGGCAACATCATCTAGTCAGGGATCTCCCAGTGGAGGAGACCTCTCAGGTTTGTTCTAGACCTTGCCGCCTAGAAATCATGTCCCAAGAGTTGTTCAGCCCAACAATCTGCAAGGACTGACTCAAGCAGTTCCGCTCCAACCAGCAAACATCCCAATGGCTTGGCCTCCAGTGAATGTTTCCCTTCTTACAACCTTCACAAACTACAATGATATGCCCAAGAATCCCAAACACTTTTGCTCTGAATTCCACATCAATGATGTAAACCGAACAGCGGAAGAGCATATCAAGATTTTCAAGGACGTGTTGCATAACAGACAAGTTGAACATGAGGATGTGGCGTGCAGACTATTTCTGTACTCTTTGGAAGGAGACGCATTTTATTGGTATATCAGCCTGCCTGCTAATTCAATCACCAGTTGGGGGAACTTGAAGGATGCCTTCCTGGCCAAGTTCAGATTTCCCATTAGTCTGATGGAGTTGTACAAACAGTTTGTTGAAGTGTGGAGACAAGAGCACGAATCCATCAGCACCTTCAATAATAGGTTCCACAAGGCCTACTCAAGGTTGCAGGCCCCATATACGAAGACCAATCCTCCGACCACCCTACTAGAAGCAAATACTGAGGCTATCAAAGTGAATGAGGAGTTAGGAATGAATACCCACGGTCCACTTAATCATTTGGGGTATGCTGCTATGCCAAATTAGATCCAAGGGATTAATCAGGTGTTGGCACATCACACCCTAGTGATGAATCCCATTCCAGCTCCCAGCAACCAGTTGGTACTTCACCTCGGAGTGCCCATCTCCCAAGCAATGCCTACACAACCGGTGTACCTTCAAGGTGCATCCTCCATGTTAGGTCTCAAAAATGCAGGTTGCTAGTCCTAAGAGGATGCCAAGCTCTATGTTTGGATTTGCAACGTTTTTGAACTAACTTGACGAAATCAACCTTCAAGGTTTGATGATTTCCTACACTTTAGGTCCTGCTACACCTAGGTGGGTGAACCTTGAAATATTAAAGCAGTCTGAGTGTGGATGAGTGGACTAACTAGATCTATCTACAATGGCACAGGATGTAAGATAGATGAAAAAGCTGACTACTTAATTCTATGTATAATGTTTAATAAATGATTGGTAGAAATTGTATAAGCAATATCAAGGTAAAAGGTTTTAAATAATGAGTTGAATGAGACTAGTGCCTTGTTGGGTAACAGAGTCAATTTGAAGGACCTAGACCAGTAGTTTCTTAATGGTAATAATTCTAATTGCTTGGCACAGTTTTGTTTTATAGCTTGTATAAACGTGCAAGTAAGTGATTGACCAACTCTTCTTAGCAATCCAACCAATATAATCAATTATCTTATAATTCACCAGAAGGTATTTTAATCCTTACTTGAAGGAACCAAATGAAATGAATGGGCAAGATTAACAGATAATATTTTCTGGAGACAGAATGGTAATCCTAATTATATGGCTCTACTTAGTAATCCCAACTTATTACTTCCAGGCTACTGCGACTAAATTAGAAGGGTTTAATTCCTCAGATGGACACCAACCAAATTAATCACACAGATACAGCAAGTGTGTAATGACAGATTAACTATATACTTGATATCTTAATCTGAATAACAAGGAAATGCAGAAATGGAGACAGCCACACAATTGAATATTTTCAACAAACAACTGATACCAAAATAGAAATACTGAATCAGAGAACTTCAAATTTCTTCTTCAAATAAAATATGCAACATAGTCACTTTGAGACATTGTATATTATGTATATATGGATATCTTCTACTGCTGATGATCATTTCAGCATCGATTGTTTAAACTTATATAGATATTTCTATGAAGAGATACAACTCTTCAATAAGTCTTTTGGGAACTTAACAAGTATTGACAACAATTACATAAGCGTAATTAGGCTCTATTCAGCCATAAATAAACTTTAGCCAGATGATCTAGGTACTCTTGATCACGGTGAGAATCAGTAAGCTCGATAGCACTTCTGGTAATTACATCAAGAGTAACCATCTCCTCCAATTGTTTGCAAGCTTCTTTAGATGCAGAGGCTTTATCTTTCAGAGCTCCTGTGGCTTTGTGCAATATAACCTAACAATCAACAGTCCATTCTTCTTTGCTTTTCACCTCTCCGTTATCTTTGAATATCCTGGGCACTCCTGCGCCTGAGGCATCAGTCCCTTCCTTAGCATCAGCTTTAAGTTTGTCATAATAATTCTGGTGCTGTTTGAACAATGCTCTTGCATCAGAGAAATCTGTACCATCAGTGGCACTTCTGTTTTGTAACTCAATCATCTTCTCCTGTATCCTCTTATCAAGCCTCTCAAGTTCTTTGACTGCTTTATGATTTTCTGAGTAGTTATCCCAAAACTGGTTTAACCACCGTACCATATTTGCATACCTGCTCTGCAGTACTGTAACAAATGCGTCTATCTGAATTTGTGCGGCCTGATCAGGGGATATTACTTGACTCCCTTGTGAGCTCTCACCCTGAGTTATTCTTTTTGTGGATTGGCCAAAGGTACTCTTAATAGCATCCTTCAAATAATCATTTTCTTTTGTTAATCTCTCACAATTCAGTTTATAAGAATCTCTTTCTTTGATCAGCATCTGAGCTTGTGCTTTATTTAACTTTGCAACATTGATACCAATGTCTGCAGTAATTATAGGGTCAGTCTCACCTGCTCTGAAAGTCATAACATGGCCAAAAGTTTTTTCAGTGTCTATGATGGCCGTCTTCTTATGGGGAGGATACAACGCTCATATCATCAAAGAATTTTCATCATTATTGTATCTAGTCCCCATATATACTTCATTAACTCCTTCTGGAGTAAGCTTATACTTATCATTAGCACTATTCAAAAAGCTATCAAAAACCAAAGCAGAATTTAAATCTAAGCCAGGAAAAATCATAACCCCTGCATCCTTGAGCAACTGTCTACCCTTGCTAGGTGTCATGTCTTTCATTTCTTTATCCACTGTTTCCTTCAACATATCTAATAACTGTTTTTCATTATCAGCAGAAACATCATCTACTGACTCTCTAATTTCTTTTCCCTTGTATTTATACAGGAATGATTTAAATTCCTTTGACTGAATGAATGTATCATCTAAAACGAAAGAATCATAAGCCTTTTGGCGTGGATCTTCATCAGCAGACCCCTCCTCATCATGTATCACAACTGGAGGCTGATATTGTTGCATTTTTCTTTTAGACATTTCTATTGTTTTATCTTGTGGCTGCTCTTGCTCAGTCAATTCTTCCTCTTCAGAGGATACCACTTCAACTTCTGCCAACTGCTTTTTCTTTTCATTTAAATCTCTGTTATATTTTTCTACCACCAAGTCGACTTCAGCCTCTTCCAAATTTCTAATGACATCATCATGTGGATAATGTATGTGCATGTATCCACTGAGATTTTGTTTTCTTCTTGCAGAGTCAATGAAACCTTCAGGGTCAAACCCTTTCCTCACCTCAGCAGTCACCATGTTATAATGCATTAGTTTATCCAAAATGAGATTGTATCCTTCTTTTGAAACCACAGTAAAATCACCAAAACACAAAGTGCTGGGCATGAATGATTGTTTATCATGCGAACTTAGATGCATCACATTCGAACAATGCATTTGCCTAATTATTTCTAAATATGCAAGTCTGTCAGGGACAGTTTTAGGCAATATGAATGGAGTATCCTCAAATCCATAAACTCTGATCATAGTGGCATCCTCAAAGCAGTACCAGTCTCCCCAATTATGAGTGACAGTAGGGGGACCACCAAAATCTTTAGGTCTGAGGAACCTTTTTATTTCATTTGAAATTGAATATTCACAGGGATGGCTGAAATACCTATATAGCACTTTAACACAATGCTCTTCAAATTGAGCATAGCTGGAGTTGGCATACCTGCTATCCCAGATTCTGGTCCACATTTGTACAGGTATCTTTTCCCCTTTCTTATCCGCAGCAACAACTTGAAACTCACTTGGCCACAATCCTACTTCCTGGCCATAGTATAACACCATATGCATAAGCATCGAGTAATGCTCAAAAGAGCATGCTGGAGCATTGTTTTTTATTGCAAATAGACCAGAGTCTATTCTAGTAGCAATATAGGAGGCATAATCAAATTGTCTGGCATTGTGACATTGAATATCAGAGGCTATGACCATCAGAGGAATAGTCATGAACTCAGGGACCTCTGAGCCAAGGACTTGGCCTACAGAATAGTAAGTATATTGTATGTATGGTTCAAAAATGGCTACATGAAAGGGAGGGCCATCATTCTCAGTCAAGGGTATCACTTCTCCTTCAATCCTGGGCCTATGAATGGGTAACCTCCATCCATTGTAAGTTGTATCCATTCTCCAATATTCTTTATCCAAATCTTCATAAACAATAGGGACAGTGCACAAATCATCTAAATCATACACCTCACAAATAGCATTTTTTGACAGGTGTACAATTGGTTGTCCTTGAGGGTTGCAGATAGCTTTTAGGCCTGAGTTGTAATGTCTGGCTCTACATTCAAGAATACATTAGGTACAACCAGTTTGCCTAAATTCATGTGCCATGGGTTTGACACAGGAGCATTTCTAAACCGTCTATTATAGTGAAACTTGAAAAGCTCATACCCTCGAATTGGGGTCCAGATATCTCCCAGGCGTTTATGTTTATCTTCCAGTTTTTCTACTTCTTCTCTGAGTTGGGCAGACCTCCTGGCCTTGGGAGTTGACCCAGGCAATTGATCAATTAGGTCCTGATTTAATTTTCTATCTTTCACTTTCTCTTCAAGGGTTTGATCAGTTTTTTGTTTTTTAGGCTTGCTGGTTTCCCCTTGTGACTTTCTTCCTTTTCCCTTTCCCGAAGTTTCCATTTTAAAACTTTGGCAGGAAATTCAAATACAGGCAATATAATGGTTTGTGTAGGTGTACCTGTTGTTCGGTGGCTGGAATTGGAAGCCTCTGCTTTTGCCCTAAGAATTCCTCTGTATTCTCCTCTCGGACGGTTTTTTGCAATTGTAGTGATCGTATGAATTTCGTAGTCGTTTGCATTAATCACCTGATCAATTCAATGTTCATCGCTGTGAAGTGTCACATCGCCATAACTCTGCTTATCGGCGTGATTTTTGAAATGTCTGGGCGACTTCAACGTTTTTTATGGCGTGAACAGTCAATCGGCGTGACCCCTTGATTGTATTCCCGACGCTATGTAATGTCATGTTTTAAGTGGGCGCGTTCATCGGCATGACTTCCCTCATCGCCAAGTATTTTAGATCTCTCTGCGATATAGCATGTCCCACCGATATGATTTGCTTATCGGCATGATTAATACTATCGGGATAGCTAAATTATGTTCTCCCGATCTTTATTGTTTCGCCGATAGTCATTTTCATAAATGGACTTCATCGGCATGACATACACTATCGGGATAGCTAAATCAAGATATCCCGATCCAAATCATCTCCCCGATGGCCCTTTTCATATCCTTCATCGGACATAGTATGTTTAAGTGTTACCGATGCCTTTTGATCGCTATGACTTGTGAATCGGCAAGACCTAATTCTCTTATCCCGATATGCTGAGTTATCCCGATAGATGTGTATCGCTGTGAGTCTCGCCGAAAGCTTTCTTATCGCTAAGACTCTAATCATCGAAAGCTTAGCTGTTTGCTATCCCGATAGTTTATTTCTCGCCGATGACTATTTTCTTCGTTACCCCCACAGGATGTTTCGGTGAGACTCCTGCCGAAATGCTTCATCGGTATGATATATACCGTCGGGGCAACTTTTAAAAAGTTATCCGATAGATATTTGTCATACCGATCGGCATGACCATTTGCCTTTCTTGCCGATGTAATGTCATCGGCATTACTCACTCCATCGGTGACTTCCATAATTATTCTTCCGATCTCTATTCTCACGCCGATGGTTGTTTTCAAATGATTCCTTATGTATCGGTGTAAGCAACCCAACCTCTTGCCGATGGATTGATTTTGATGAAATTTGGCACTGCTCATCCATAGACACCTTGTGAGAAACAATTTTTTTTTATTATGGTCTTTTTGGGATATTCTTCAGGATTTATTCAAATATGATGGGGTAAGGAGATAGTAAAAATTTCAAATTTTTACTGTGCTAACAGTGGCTCTGTCTGGGATGTATACTCCCTGTGAGTATAACAAGGATCCAGATCTTCTGGGGAAGTAGACCACATATCTTATTATTTTGGGGTGAGGTTTTATGAAACTGGGAAAAGGAAAAGAACAAATGATGGGGAGCGGGAATGATTCCTAGACTACTGTGCATAGAATAAGATATTTTGAGAATTATTTGAATGATGTCCATGCACTGGCAACACTCAATTCTCTTTATACATGTTTATGAAAAGAACTGCTTCAAGTATTGCCCATGTACAGGCAATTCCTGCTCCTCTCCTGACATATTCTGTACATAGTAAGAATCATCACCTCCCTTGCCAGTGATAACAAAAGGACCTAACCATAGGGCTTCAAATTTTCCATGTATTCCTTTATCCTGACATCTTGCATTCCACATTAGTACCATATCATTTATTTCAAACTTTCTTTCTTTGGCCTTCTTGTCAAAGAGATATTTTACCTGTGATTGTAATTTAATATTCTGTCTCTGAGCTATTCTTCTTGTTTCATCAAGCTCTGCCAATTGTTCCAACCTTTCCTCCATTGGTTCAGGGATGTTCAAGTCTTCCTGGAGGATAAATTTGTATACTGGTATAAGATTTTCCAATGGTAATCTTGCTTGTGTTCCATATACCAATTCATAAGGGGATCTTCCAATTGCCCTTTTTATAGTAATCCTGTCAGCCCATACTGCCATTCTTAATTTTGAATCCCAAGCCTTCTTATTTTTATCCAACATTCTTTTTATGATTTTCAACAGGCTCTTATTACTTGATTCAGCTTGTCCATTGGCCTGTGGATGGTATGGAGCAGCATAAGAAACAGTGATACCATGTGTACTGCAAAACCCTTTGAATTCATCAGATCTAAAACACATCCCATTATCTGTAATCAATTTTACAGGAGTACCAAATCTGCATATAATGTTATCCATTAGAAAATTAATCACAACTTTACTTGTAGCTTGTTTGGTTGGGATTGCTTCCACCCATTTTGTAAAGTAATCTGTAGCCACTAAAATCCATCGGTGTCCCCCACTTGATTTCTCTGAAATTTCACCTATAAAATCAATACCCCACTGATAAAATGGAGCCTCAACCTGCATAGGTTTTAAGGGTAGTGCTCCCTGATACTTTAACTTCCCTGAGAACTTTTGGCATGCTTCACACTTTCTAGTGTACTGGTATGAATCATTAAAGACTTTAGGCCAATAGTACCCTGCCCTCAGGATCTTGTGGGCTGTGGTTTTTGCTGAAAAGTGTCCTCCGCACATGCCTTCATGCAACTCCTTCATAATATGTCTTGATTGATATTCGTCCAAGCATAATAGTAGAACCCCATCTCTGTTTTTCCAATAGAGATCCCCACCAATGAGTACATATTTTGAAGCTTGTAGTTTGAGTGTCCTTCTTCTGTTATCATCATATCCTTCAGGACACTTCATATGTTTTAGATAATATACTATATCAGTATACCATGGAGTGTGTTCAATGCTGGTACTTGCATCAACATTACATAGCTGGGAAGCTTCTAGATTACTTTCAGCCATCAATTTGGCAAGACCCTGTCCTCTGACTAATTTAGTGATTTGGATTTCAATGTTGAATTCTTGAATCCTATTGATCCACCTACATCTCCTACCGGTGACCTCAGTTTGGATCAGTACATCCTTCACTGCAGTATTAGGAACATATGCTATGATTTTAGCCCCTACCAAATATGGTCTAAAATTTTTTACCGCTTTTACCAATGCATATGCCTGTTTTTCAATAATGTCATACTTCAACTCTGCATTCTGAAGGGATTTGCTAAAGAAAGAGATAGGCTATTCATGTCCATCATTGTTTTTCTGTAACAACACTGCTGCTACTGTATGATAGGAAGCAAATGAGAAAAGTTGGAAAGGTTTACCGAAGTCAGGGGATATTAAGACTGGAGCTTGCTTGATAGCCTCCTTAATGTTACCAAATGCTTCCACTGTTTCTGTTGTCCATTTCATTTCTGAATTCTTCTTCAGCATTCTCGATATAGGACAAACAATTTCTGCGAAATTTGGTATAAATCTTCTGACAAAATTTATCTGACCAAAGAATGATTGTATAGCTTTTACATTTTTTGGAATAGGGACTTGATCAATTGCTTTTACCCTTTCAGGATCTATTTTAACTCCTTCCTTCGAGACTATATGACCAAGCAATTTTCCTTCATTACTGCAAAATGGCATTTTTTAGGGTTCAATGATATCCCATATTCTAGGGCTTTGATAAATACTTGTTCTAAATGTGTGCAATGATCTTCGGCCTTTTTAGAATATGCTGTCAAGTCGTCTTGATATACTATCATAATCTTATTTATCAATTCAGCAAAAGCTACATCCATCACTCTCTGGAATGTTGCTCCAGCATTAGTTAATCCAAATGGCATTCTCAAATACACATATGTTCCCCACGGAGTGGTGAATGCCGTCTTAAATTGTTCAGACTCCTTAACTTTTACCTGATTGTAGCCAGAGAAACCATCCATCATGGATAGCAATTCACACCCAGTAACTTTCTGCAATATTGCCTCCATATTGGGAAGAGGATAATTATCTTTGAGGGAAGATTTATTCAAGTTTCTGAAATCCACACATAGTCTAATGTCACCATTCTTTTTCCTGACAGGCACTAAGTTTGAAACCCAGGAAGAGTGTCTAATAGGTTTGATTATAGCTCCATCCCTTAACTTTGTAAGTTCCTCTAACATTTTAGGGGCTAGTGTAGGATTAATCGGTCTCTGCTTCTGTATGAAAGGTTTAGCATCTTGCTTCAGTGGTATCTCATGTTGAAATAGATCCTCTCTATATGCTTTTAGGTTATCATATGACCAAGCAAACACATGCCTGTACTTCCTGAGCAGGTTGATAAGTCTGCTTCTAATTTTTGGGTCAAGACTTTTTCCAATATACACATTTTTTGGAGTTGTTTGTGTCCCCAAATTGATTTCTTCAAGGTTACTAGGTACCACTGGTGTGTCTTTCTTTTTATACCTGTCATGGCCATCAAATGATTTTTCTAATGCAATAAGTCCTTTGGGTATCTTATTTGTCTTTAGTTGGACCACTTCTTGGCCAAAAAGGGTTTCCTTCCCATCGTGTTCCTCCACAAATGCACTGAAATCAATTTCTTGATTTTCATAATAATCAGCACAATGTAAGAAATTGATTATATCAGCATCGCTATCAAACACTTGCCAATTCTGTATATTATCAGGGATGGTAGGTCTAGTTTTAAATTCTACTTCTGTGATCCCTCCTAATGTAACATCATCTCTCTTTAATGCAATGTTTGCTAAAAAGTCTGCCATAATGTTTTTAGACCTATCAACCCAGCTGATTGAAAAGGCATCAAACAATTCAACACTGTCCCAAACTGCATTTCTGTACTGTCTTAATCTTTTATTTTTAGATAAATATTTTTCTCTTACTTGGGAGATGACTAGTTCAGAATCACCGAAGACAGCCAACTTTTTTATTTTGTATTTGGTGGCTATGTTTAGGCCAATGAGCAGAGCTTCATATTCAGCTACATTATTGATGCATTCAAATGTCAATAGGAACGAGTATTTGAATGTTTTACCTCCTAGTGAGATAAAAACTACTCCGGCCCCATTTCCTATCTTGCTGCATGCACCATCAAAATACATTTTCCACAAATCATTCTCTCCTTTCATAGACTCAGTGTGTATTGGGTCAGTGTTATGCAATTCTGGGGTAGTTTCTCCAACTTTGAAAACTCCTAAATCTGTGTCACAAAAGAAATTCACCTGATGCCGGTCCATTCTTTCTATAATATTGTCATACCTTGGCTCTCTGCATAATTTGATTTCCTTGTCACCTACTGGTATGGTGCCATATGATAGATCTAATTGAACATTGCCTCCTGCCATTGCAGCCCACTGCCTTGATAGCAGCATTCCATAGTACGGTGGGATATCAACCACAGTGATGTCAATGTTATATGTTGCTTCAGGATGTGAAGCAAGTTTTATCTCTACATCTTTCATAATACCAACTACTGGAATAGATCTGTTATCCATTGCATAACACTGGCCATAAGTAGTATCAACCCACATCCCTAATTCTTTCATCACTGCTATAGGCATGATATTCATAGCAGCACCTGAATCAATCATACAATTCCTGACTATTCTGTTCTTGATTACTAGTGTAGTATAGAATGGATCTACCTGTGAGGGATTTTTTGTAAGTGTGTCACCAAGGTATACCTCAGGCATCTTAAAATTTTCCTGATGCACATTATTTGTTGTTTTTTCAAACCCTTTATGTTTTGGATTAGGTGTATCAGAAATCATCTTGACAACTGTACTCCTATATTTATCTATTTTCATCATCTCTAGGAGTGGGACTGATATCTTCACCTGAGACACTGCCTGTGCAATGTCGAAAGAAGGGGTTATGATCTGGTCATTCTTTTCTGTTTTTGTGTTTTCTTTTTCTTGATTTCCTTTCATTTTATTTTTATCCCCCTTTTCTGGTTCTTTAGGTGATGATTTTGTATTATTTTCTTTGTTATTCTGGTATTTTATAAATACACTTCCAGGAGTTCCTTGCCCAACATTTGTTGTTCTATTCCTTAAGTTATAAGTGTTTTGAGCTTGAGCCACTGCAGCCACTGTGAGAGCTTCTCTTTCATCCTCAGTAGGTTTTCTCCATTGACCACATGACTTGTTGTTACAACTATCTTCCTGGTCTGAGAATACCTGTTGTTCTCCTATGTTAATATGATACTTTTGGTTCCCTACATCATACTCATATCCTTCTTCTTCTGAAAAAGAATAATCTTCTGTTACTACACATGGTGTATCCTGCATCATATTGATGGTGTGATTATCCCTATTATAGCTGTATAGCATTTCCTCTTGCTGTATTGATTTAG
Source organism: Cunninghamia lanceolata (assembly GCA_027924645.1). Classification (NCBI taxonomy): domain Eukaryota; kingdom Viridiplantae; phylum Streptophyta; class Pinopsida; order Cupressales; family Cupressaceae; genus Cunninghamia; species Cunninghamia lanceolata. Next base: position 3,908,366 of record BSBN01000061.1, on the reverse strand, counting down.
CTACCTCACAGTATTCAGGTGAATGTGGTAAGTTACATACAAAACACCAAGGTTTATTTTCTGCCATATGTGCCATGTTTCTCTTCAAGGGATCAGGAGTATCCTTTCCATATGGCTGCTTTCTGTTGTTGTCAATAGGTCTTCCATCCTTCCAATTTGTATTGTAAGGCATATCATGTAACCTAGGTCTATCATGCCTATGCTGACCCTCTGGTTTAATCTGTTGAGCATTTGGATTCTGAAGATTTCTATGATTTTCCCTTTTACTGACCATTCCTGCAGCCTTCCTATTATTTTCAATAGTTATGGCTACTTTCTGTGCTTCGGCCAATGTTGCAGGACACCGGTTTCTAAGTTCATATCCTGTTTTGGGGTCAAATGCTTTCATATAGATACTCAGTGCTGCCTGGTCAGATAACTTGGCTCCATGTGGTACCTTATTATGTAACTTGGAAAACTTCAGGTTGAAATCAAACACTGATTCATTTTGATACTTCTATATACTTATTAGTTCATGTAGTGCAAACTCAGGAGCGTATTGGTTACCATACTGATCCTTAAACTGGTTATGGAAATCAGTTATTGAATTGATTGATGCATCGGGCAAGCTATTAAACCAATCTCTGGCATCTTCAGTGAGGGACATCATAAATAACCTCATTCTAATGTCTTCCCAATCCATACCTATATCCTGTACAAAAGCATTAAAACTTCTGATATGATCTTCTGCAGATACTGCATTGTTTCCAGTAAACTTGGGAACCATGTTTCTCCAAGTACTATCCATAGGATATGGATATAACTGATATCCAGTCAAATCAAATTGACTGCATATATTAGCAAGGTTTTGGGGAGGGAAATTGAGAGGTGGTGGATTGGGATAGTAATTATATCCACCTGGTGGCTGATGATATGCATATTGTTGATGTTGGTTCATATGGGGATTTATGTGTTGATTTTGTGGCCTATAATATTGTTGACCAGGGGGTGGGTAATTATTTCCCATATGTTGAGATGCATTACGTATGGGAGGTGGTCTAGGGTTTTGGGGAATAGCATGTGAGTTTTGAGCACTACTTGTATTTTGTTGTGTATTTCTTGAAATATTCCCTCTATGCGGGGGTATATATTTAGGGGGAGCTGTTTTGGCTTTATTTCTCCTCTGTTGAATTTCTTGCTGCAATAACTCCTTCTCCTCTTGTATCTTGTACCTTTCAAGTTCTTTCCTGAGCATGAGTATTTCCTATTTCTCATCACTCATGTCTTGATTATTTATTTCCTGATGTTCTGGATTGTCATTCATTCCCTGATTTGACAATTCATATCCTATCTCTTCTCCCTGGTCAAATGAGATCTTGAAATCATGTTCAGCTTGGTTCCTATCAATATCCCTCATGACCTTTGCATCATTATCTCGCTGTTCTTGAGGAGTGGGTCTGTACCTTGCCAAAATATCATCAGTTGCTCCACTGAGGTTCTCGTTTGAATCATGCAGAGGTGTGAATTTGTTGTGAATTGCAATATTTTGTTCTGAATCATTCTCCTGGATGTCTAGATTATTATCTTGGTGGGAATATTTTAGATTTACATTTCTTTTGGAAATGTTTCTAAGTGGTGGAGATGACTGCAAATTTCTTTCTTCCATCTTGGATCTCCTACCATCCATTTGATATTGAATTTTTTTTGTAACTAGAGTCACCACCTATAAAATAGGAAAAGTTTATATTTTATCTGTAGGGTTCTTGTCACCAGCAGAGTTACCAACTTAAATTTTCTGAATTGACTCTATGAAGGAAAGGATTACTTTTGAAGGTCTTTTACTAGTTCCCCAGTAGAGTCACCAATTTTGTTAGGTCTCAAAAATGTAGGTTGCTAGTCCTAAGAGGATGCCAAGCTCTATGTTTGGATTTGCAACATTTTTGAACTAACTTGACGAAATCAACCTTCAAGGTTTGATGATTTCCTACACTTTAGGTCCTGCTACACCTAGGTGGGTGAACCTTGAAATATTAAAGCAGTCTGAGTGTGGATGAGTGGACTAACTAGATCTATCTACAATGGCACAGGATGTAAGATAGATGAAAAAGCTGACTACTTAATTCTATGTATAATGTTTAATAAATGATTGGTAGAAATTGTATAAGCAATATCAAGGTAAAAGGTTTTAAATAATGAGTTGAATGAGACTAGTGCCTTGTTGGGTAACAGAGTCAATTTGAAGGACCTAGACCAGTAGTTTCTTAATGGTAATAATTCTAATTGCTTGGCACAGTTTTGGTTTATAGCTTGTATAAACGTGCAAGTAAGTGATTGACCAACTCTTCTTAGCAATCCAACCAATATAATCAATTATCTTATAATTCACCAGAAGGTATTTTAATCCTTACTTGAAGGAACCAAATGAAATGAATGGGCAAGATTAACAGATAATATTTTCTGGAGACAGAATGGTAATCCTAATTATATGGCTCTACTTAGTAATCCCAACTTATTACTTCCAGGCTACTGCGACTAAATTAGAAGGGTTTAATTCCTCAGATGGACACCAACCAAATTAATCACACAGATACAGCAAGTGTGTAATGACAGATTAACTATATACTTGATATCTTAATCTGAATAACAAGGAAATGCAGAAATGGAGACAGCCACACAATTGAATATTTTCAACAAACAACTGATACCAAAATAGAAATACTGAATCAGAGAACTTCAAATTTCTTCTTCAAATAAAATATGCAACATAGTACTTTGAGACATTGTATATTATGTATATATGGATATCTTCTACTGCTGATGATCATTTCAGCATCGATTGTTTAAACTTATATAGATATTTCTATGAAGAGATACAACTCTTCAATAAGTCTTTTGGGAACTTAACAAGTATTAACAACAATTACATAACCGTAATTAGGCTCTATTCAGCCATAAATAAACTTTAGCCAGATGATCTAGGTACTCTTGATCACGGTGAGAATCAGTAAGCTTGATAGCACTTCTGGTAATTACATCAAGAGTAACCATCTCCTCCAATTGTTTGCAAGCTTCTTTAGATGCAGAGGCTTTATCTTTCAGAGCTCCTGTGGCTTTGTGCAATATAACCTGACAATCAACAGTCCATTCTTCTTTGCTTTTCACCTCTCCGTTATCTTTGAATATCCTGGGCACTCCTGCGCCTGAGGCATCAGTCCCTTCCTTAGCATCAGCTTTAAGTTTGTCATAATAATTCTGGTGCTGTTTGAACAATGCTCTTGCATCAGAGATATCTGTACCATCAGTGGCACTTCTGTTTTGTAACTCAATCATCTTCTCCTGTATCCTCTTATCAAGCCTCTCATGTTCTTTGACTGCTTTATGATTTTCTGAGTAGTTATCCCAAAACTGGTTTAACCACTGTACCATATTTGCATACCTGCTCTGCAGTACTGTAACAAATGCGTCTATCTGAATTTGTGTGGCCTGATCAGGGGATATTACTTGACTACCTTGTGAGCTCTCACCCTGAGTTATTCTTTTTGTGGATTGGCCAAAGGTACTCTTAACAGCATCCTTCAAATAATCATTTTCTTTTGTTAATCTCTCACAATTCAGTTTATAAGAATCTCTTTCTTTGATCAGCATCTGAGCTTGTGCTTTCTTTGACTTTGCAACATTGATACCAATGTCTGCAGTAATTATAGGGTCAGTCTCACCTGCTCTGAAAGTCATAACATGGCCAAAAGTTTTTTCAGTGTCTATGATGGCCGTCTTCTTATGGGGAGGATACAACGCTCATATCATCAAAGAATTTTCATCATTATTGTATCTAGTCCCCATATATACTTCATTAACTCCTTCTGGAGTAAGCTTATACTTATCATTAGCACTATTCAAAAAGCTATCAAAAACCAAAGCAGAATTTAAATCTAAGCCAGGAAAAATCATAACCCCTGCATCCTTGAGCAACTGTCTACCCTTGCTAGGTGTCATGTCTTTCATTTCTTTATCCACTGTTTCCTTCAACATATCTAATAACTGTTTTTCATTATCAGCAGAAACATCATCTACTGACTCTCTAATTTCTTTTCCCTTGTATTTATACAGGAATGATTTAAATTCCTTTGACTGAATGAATGTATCATCTGAAACGAAAGAATCATAAGCCTTTTGGCGTGGATCTTCATCAGTAGACCCCTCCTCATCATGTATCACAACTGGAGGCTGATATTGTTGCATTTTTATTTTAGACATTTCTATTGTTTTATCTTATGGCTACTCTTGCTCAGTCAATTCTTCCTCTTCAGAGGATACCACTTCAACTTCTGCCAACTGCTTTTTCTTTTCATTTAAATCTCTGTTATATTTTTCTACCACCAAGTCGACTTCAGCCTCTTCCAAATTTCTAATGACATCATCATGTGGATAATGTATGTGCATGTATCCACTGAGATTTTGTTTTCTTCTTGCAGAGTCAATGAAACCTTCAGGGTCAAACCCTTTCCTCACCTCAGCAGTCACCATGTTATAATGCATTAGTTTATCCAAAATGAGATTGTATCCTTCTTTTGAAACCACAGTAAAATCACCAAAACACAAAGTACTGGGCATGAATGATTGTTTATCATGCGAACTTAGATGCATCACATTCGAACAATGCATTTGCCTAATTATTTCTAAATATGCAAGTCTGTTAGGGACAGTTTTAGGCAATATGAATGGAGTATCCTCAAATCCATAAACTCTGATCATAGTGGCATCCTCAAAGCAATACCAGTCTCCCCAATTATGAGTGACAGTAGGGGGACCACCAAAATCTTTAGGTCTGAGGAACCTTTTTATTTCATTTGAAATTGAATATTCACAGGGATGGCTGAAATACCTATATAGCACTTTAACACAATGCTCTTCAAATTGAGCATAGCTGGAGTTGGCATACCTGCTATCCCAGATTCTGGTCCACATTTGTACAGGTATCTTTTCCCCTTTCTTATCCGCAGCAACAACTTGAAACTCACTTGGCCACAATCCTACTTCCTGGCCATAGTATAACACCATATGCATAAGCATCGAGTAATGCTCAAAAGAGCATGCTGGAGCATTGTTTTTTATTGCAAATAGACCAGAGTCTATTCTAGTAGCAATATAGGAGGCATAATCAAATTGTCTGGCATTGTGACATTGAATATCAGAGGCTATGACCATCAGAGGAATAGTCATGAACTCAGGGACCTCTGAGCCAAGGACTTGGCCTACAGAATAGTAAGTATATTGTATGTATGGTTCAAAAATGGCTACATGAAAGGGAGGGCCATCATTCTCAGTCAAGGGTATCACTTCTCCTTCAATCCTGGGCCTATGAATGGGTAACCTCCATCCATTGTAAGTTGTATCCATTCTCCAATATTCTTTATCCAAATCTTCATAAACAATAGGGACAGTGCACAAATCATCTAAATCATACACCTCACAAATAGCATTTTTTGACAGGTGTACAATTGGTTGTCCTTGAGGGTTGCAGATAGCTTTTAGGCCTGAGTTGTAATGTCTGGCTCTACATTCAAGAATACATTAGGTACAACTAGTTTGCCTAAATTCATGTGCCATGGGTTTGACACAGGAGCATTTCTAAACCGTCTATTATAGTGAAACTTGAAAAGCTCATACCCTCGAATTGGGGTCCAGATATCTCCCAGGCGTTTATGTTTATCTTCCAGTTTTTCTACTTCTACTCTGAGTTGGGCAGACCTCCTGGCCTTGGGAGTTGACCCAGGCAATTGATCAATTAGGTCCTGATTTAATTTTCTATCTTTCACTTTCTCTTCAAGGGTTTGATCAGTTTTTTGTTTTTTAGGCTTGCTGGTTTCCCCTTGTGACTTTCTTCCTTTTCCCTTTCCCGAAGTTTCCATTTTAAAACTTTGGCAGGAAATTCAAATACAGGCAATATAATGGTTTGTGTAGGTGTACCTGTTGTTCGGTGGCTGGAATTGGAAGCCTCTGCTTTTGCCCTAAGAATTCCTCTGTATTCTCCTCTCGGACGGTTTTTTGCAATTGTAGTGATCGTATGAATTTCGTAGTCGTTTGCATTAATCACCTGATCAATTCAATGTTCATCGCTGTGAAGTGTCACATCGCCATAACTCTGCTTATCAGCGTGATTTTTGAAATGTCTGGGTGACTTCAACGTTTTTTATGGCGTGAACAGTCAATCGGCGTGACCCCTTGATTGTATTCCCGACGCTATGTAATGTCATGTTTTAAGTGGGCGCGTCCATCGGCATGACTTCCCTCATCGCCAAGTATTTTAGATCTCTCTGCGATATAGCATGTCCCACCGATATGATTTGCTTATCGGCATGATTAATACTATCGGGATAGCTAAATTATGTTCTCCCGATCTTTATTGTTTCGCCGATAGTCATTTTCATATATGGACTTCATCGGCATGACATACACTATCGGGATAGCTAAATCAAGATATCCCAATCCAAATCATCTCCCCGATGGCCTTTTTCATATCCTTCATCAGACATAGTATGTTGAAGTGTTACCGATGCCTTTTGATCGCTATGACTTGTGAATCGGCAAGACCTAATTCCCTTATCCCGATATGCTGAGTTATCTCGATAGATGTGTATCACTGTGAGTCTCACCGAAAGCTTTCTTATCTCTAAGACTCTAATCATTGGAAGCTTAGCTGTTTGCTATCTCGATAGTTTATTTCTCGCCGATGACTATTTGCTTCGTTACCCCCACAGGATGTTTCGGTGAGACTCCTGCCGAAATGCTTCATCGGTATGATATATACCGTCGGGGCAACTTTTAAAAAGTTATCTGATAGATATTTGTCATACCGATCAGCATGACCATTTGCCTTTCTTGCCGATGTAATGTCATCGGCATTACTCACTCCATCGGTGACTTCCATAATTATTCTTCCGATCTCTATTCTCACGCCGATGGTTGTTTTCAAACGATTCCTTATGTATCGGTGTAAGCAACCCAACCTCTTGCCGATGGATTGATTTTGATGAAATTTGGCACTGCTCATCCATAGACACCTTGTGAGAAACAATTTTTTTTTATTATGGTCTTTTTGGGATATTCTTCAAGATTTATTCAAATATGATGGGGTAAGGAGATAGTAAAAATTTCAAATTTTTACTGTGCTAACACTCCACAAGAACTTAGGAGGAGAAAGATGAGATGAAAGAGTTGATTGACCAAGTGAGAAAGTTGTCTACAGAAGTCACTCACATCATGAACCAGAACAATCACTTGCAAAATATGCAAAGGAATTCCCAAGGAAATCAAGGACATTAAGGGAATCACCAAGGAAATAATCAAGGAAATAATCCAGGATTCTGGGTGAACCATCAAGGATATCTGAGGCAGAACAAGACGTGGAATACAACTCTAAACAATGGAAATGTCCCTTCTCGTTTGGACAATCCTCCCAGTTCCATGGACAGGCTAGTAGATAAGGTTTTCCTAGCAGAAGCAGCACTGTCCAGTTGGTGTAGATTGCACAACACTAACCAACATTCAGAGTTGCAATGTATTGAGTTCAAGGTTGCTGCGGACATCTTTCACAAGGAAATGCAGAGCTCACAGGCTCAAGATATCCCTCCACCTGCCACGGGATATGAAATTGTTCCCTCAACAAGATATGATCAAGCCCTTATCTTAGAGGATTTCACATTCCCTCCTGTGCTAGAGTATGACTCCATGGAGTACGATGGAAGATTTCCTCCTGCATCTGCAAATGGTCTCGTCAAAGATCCATACTACTACCCTCCATACAATAATGACTTCGAAGCTGAGGAGTTGGATGAAGTGCAAGCATTCTAGTAATCAGCTAGGAATGCAGGTCCAAGGGTCTACCAAAAGAATTATCACCCCCAAGAACCGTTGACCACCTTGACCCCTCCAAACAGTTATCAGACTCCACCAGATCCAAATGTCAATAACAATCCAAGCTACCCAAGGGATTCACTAGAGTACCGATAGAGGGATGCTTCTCGAAGAGTTGATTCATCCAGAGGTTCCGCTCCCAAAGCCCCTATTCCTAGGGATAGCAATCCCAAAGATAAACTAAAGAGATTAAGCCAGTGCATGATAGAGGAATTCAAGAAGATAAGAGTGAGCCTGCCCATGACCGAGTTAATGAGAGTGCCTGAAATTAGAGAGACATTTTTGGAGAGTTTGAATGACATCAATACAAGGAACATCACCTTAGGCACGTAGGGCAGCTCTAGTCCATCCAACCCATCCGGTTCACCTCATGTATCTCGGGCCAATGGAACCCTGAATACCAACATGGCACAATCATTCCCTTATGATCCCCAAGTTTATCTAGATGCCATCTATGTAGCCCAGAACGTCGCTGATGCCACCGGAGGAGCACTAGAAGAGAACTTACAGAAGCATAAGGAACCTGCAAGAAGTAATAACACAACTAAAAGTCAAAATCCTGAATTAGGAAAGAATGCAAACTTCAGTGCTCCCAAGAAGAAGTCTGTGGTTTTCTACCAAGGAAAGGATGAGCCATCGCCATTTCTCCTTTTCAGTGAGGATGTTCGGCAAGCTCCTACACAACTATCTGATGGATTCCAGAGCATCTAGCAATGTCATGCCCTTAGGCATATGCAGGAAGTTGGGTCTGATTCCAAAGCTAACCTCTAGGAAGGTCACTCGGCTTGACAAGACAAAAGTCCCAGTTGTAGGAGAGCTTCATAACATCCACATGCAATTGGCAGCCGATCCAAGAATCCATCATTATATCGACATTTCCATGGTAGACATTTTGGAAGGATATGACATGCTGCTGAGTCGAGACTAGCTGAGGAAGTTAAATGGGTACATGTCCACTAACTTCTCCCACATGTGGTTGTCATGGAAGGGACTTTTGAACCAGATCAAAATATATAGTACCCCTCATCTGAAGCTGATGATCATCGAATATGGTGAAGAGAATGAGATATTCTTTGTAGAAACCAACCTCGGCCTTTACAGGCCAAAGGTTGATGAAGTTCTTATGATGCAAAGCCCCACAGAAATTTTAGTGGGAAGTGATCACGAATCCACCTCTGAAGATGAAGGCCCCGGTATGTTTGTAAATTTTAGAGATTTTGTTCTAAGGAACATCAAGAAAGTATGGAATTGGTAAGTCATATCAAGATAGAGGATCTGCTGCTACCCAATTGGTGCCGGATTCACAATGTTTTCCATTCTGAGTTTACCTGCACAATGTGTAAAGTTGCTCTGGAGCAAGTCCACAAGTGGATTCTAGAAGCCTCTGGCTTGGAAATTCTGGTAGTACCCAAGCATGAAGAAACAACTCCAGAAGAAATGTTAGCAAGTGATGATGTCTCACCTAAGGAGGGAGTCCTCCAGAAGGAACAAAGAAAAGGTGGCAATAAGAATCCAAGTCCAGCACCTGCAATTGATCAAGCATGGACATTGAGATTCGATGGGTCCAAATCCAAAAGGGGAGTTAGGGTTGGCTTCGAATTGATAAGCCCAACTAGAGAAGCCTACCTAGCCGCCCACTGCACCAATAATGTTACAAAATATGAAGCACTTGTCCACGGATTACTGCTCTCCATCAAGAAGAATGCTAGAATCTTGCATGTGTTCGGAGATTCCAAAGTGATCATAAGACAGATAAGGAAGCAGTATGTTTGTCATGACAAGAGATTGACTAGATACTGCAATAGAGTATGGGATCTCATCGAAAGCTTCGATGCTTTCAATATTCAGTTTGTCTATAGGTCCAAAAATTAGGTTGCAAATGCTCTAGCCCAAGTAGCAAGTTCATTAGAACCACTCGCAATGGAAGGATTGAAGAGGTTTACTGTGGAGCTGACTTCTGTCCCCTTAGTTCTGGATAATATCACCAACTTCCAAGTGTTTGATGATGATAAGCAGATAGTAGACTTCTTAACCAACTCTGGGATATTCACTACCCAGATCATTAATGAAGGAGAGGGGAGGAAGCAGAGTTCGATCCAGACATAATAATGAATTTGAGAAACAATACTATCCCCAGAGGACTGATCGGGTTGGAAAGACTCTTCGATTCTAACAGATTAAGTGCACTTCCACATCCCAGTGAGGAAGGAAACAAGTGTGACCTACTGAACCTGGGAACCAATGGAGAAGTGAAGAATGTTTTCATTAGGAAGGCTTCCACGCCAAAGGAAAGGGAAGGTATCCTTAGGAATTTGAAAGAATATATGGATGTGATAGCATGGGGATATGAGGACCTGAAGACCTATGATACTTCCATCATCACGCATACTATTCCTGTCAAGCCCAGAAGTAGACCATTCCGACATCGTCAAAGGCCAATCAATCCCTTACTAGAGCCTTTGATTTATCAAGAAGTCAAGAAGTTTCTAGAAGCCAAAATCATCTTCCCAGTAAGACACTCAACGTGGGTCGCCAACCTCATCCCAGTCAGAAAGAAGAATGGAGAGATAAGACTCTATGTAGACTTCCGTAATCTCAACCAAGCTTCGGAGAAGGACAATTACCCTCTCCCCTCATTAGATGAAGTATTGCAAATCATGAATGGATCCCAAATGATGTCCTTCTTGGATGAGTACTCAGGATACAACCAAGTGATGGTGGAGGAAGGAGACAGACTGAAGACGGCCTTCACTACCAAATGGGGGATTTACGCATACAGGAGAATGCCTTTTGGCTTGATCAATGCCAGAGCTACATTCCAGAGGGCCATGGACATCACCTTTAGAGATCTAGTCAAGAAATGCATCGTCATATACATGGACGATCTCACTATGTTTTCAAAGAGAAGAGAAGATCATGTCAAAGACTTAAAGAAGGTCCTCGAGAGATGCAAAAGGTACAGGATTTCCCTCAATCCAAAGAAGTGCATCTTCAGCATGACGGAAGGGAAGCTCTTGGGCCACGTGATTATGGAACAAGGGATATTCATTGATCCTGACCAGGTGGAATCCATATCCTAGGTCAGCATGCCTGCCAGTAAGAAGGAACTAAAATCTTTCTTCAGAAAGATTAACTTCGTGAGGAAATTCATCACAGGGTTCACTGAAATAGTGAAACCTTTGAACAAAATGTTAAAGGATGCCAAGTTGGAGTGGACTCCACCAGCCAGAAGAGCATTTGAGGAGATCAAATAAGCCATCGCTAGTGCTCCTGTCCTGAGAAGTCCAAACTATGCAAAGCCGTTCTACCTATATTCTTTTGCATCCGAGCATATGTGTGTGGGCATCCTTACTCAAAGGATGGAAGAAAGGGATGAGCATCCTATTGCATTCATGAGCACTCCTTTTAAGGATGCAGAATTAAGGTATCCATGTGTGGAAAAGCATGCATATGCCTTGGTGAAAGCTATTAAGAAGTTCAGGCATTATGTCCTGAGGAGTAAAGTCTATGCCATAGTCCCAGATGTTGTTGTCAAGACACTATTGATGTAGAATGAACTCAGGGAGAGAAGAGGCAAGTGGGTCACCACTATCCAAGAATATGATATTGAGATCCAACCCATGAAGATAGTGTGAGGTCAAGAACTCACTCAGATAATTGCAGTCGAAGGACCTGGACTGGTACAATAGACCTATGTGCTGGAAGAAGTGTCACCGGATGAATGGTATGATGATGTCGTGCATTACCTGCTACACCAAAGGTGTCTTGCCCACCTGAATTCAACTCAGAAGAGGTCTTTGAGATTCAGAAGTCAACATTTCATGCTCCAAGGAGCAGTCTTGTTCTGGTGGAACCATGAAGGAATTTACTTAAGGTGCATAGGAAAGAATGAAGCAGACCAGATCATGGAATAGTTCCACAACAAATTTGGAACCTGTCACAGAGGAGGACTAGCCATGGCTCACTAGATCCTGAGGGCAGGATATTACTGGCCAACATTGTTCCATGACACCTACCAGCATGTCAAGACCTGCCACACCTACCAAGTAGCCGCTGCAAAAGAAAGGAATGCTTCCATGCCTCTTCAGCCTGTGTTCGAAGTAAGACCCTTCGCTAAGTGGGGACTTGATTTTATCGGTACGATCAATCCATCTTCCTCTATGCAACACAGGTATATTTTGACCACTACGGACTATTGCACTAGATGGTCTAAAGCTCATGCTTTAAAACATTGGACCACTGATGTGATCAAGTTCTTAGAAGAAAATATCATTACCAGGTTTGGATGTCCTCATACTTTAGTCTGTGATAATGGTTCTACATTTTCATCCTTAAAATTTTCAAATTGGGCTTTTGATCATGGAATAACATTTAAATTCTCATCAAATTACTACCCTTAGGGTAATGGGCTAGCCAAGTCCACCAACAAAAATCTACTCAATCCAATCAAGAAACTGTTTGATAAGAATCCACAAGACTGGCACACATAGTTGAAATTTGCTCTTTGGGCAGACCGAACTCATGTCAAGGCCTCCCTAGGGACGTCTCCTTACCATCTAGTTTATGGCCATGATCCCCTTTTTCTTATCCAACTAAGAATCCCAACTTACCAGTTTATGCAGGAATACTTGGCAGAAAATGAGAGAATCCAAACTAGGCTCTCACAACTATTGCACCTAGAAGATAAATGAGACACAGCCTTAGATAAATTCATGAAACACCAAGGGGTTGTGAAATGTTGGTTCGATAGACAAGCGAAGATCAAATCATTCAGGATTTCTAATCTGGTCATGTATTGGGACAAGGCACATGCAAGAAAAGGTGAACACGACAAGTTCGACCACCTCTGGAAGGGTCCTTACCAAATCACTGAGATATTGGGGGAGAATGCCTTTAAACTTAAGACCCTCACCAAAGAAGACATTCCATTGCCCGTCAATGGGCAATTTCTGAAATATTATTTCCTACCATGAGTTCTTTCACGAACTCACCTTGTATATAGTTAGAATAGTTGTTTCCATTCCTATTTAGTTTAGTTCTACTTTCCATAGAGTAGCTGTCCTTTAGAATTAGGTTACCTGTTAGCCATTTTTGCATTCAGTTTCCTTTTGTGGGACCTTGGTCTGCAAGGAGGTGTTGAAATTCTAAACACACTTTGGCACTTCCACCTAGGGGCGGCTCATTCCTTGGATAACTCACTCATGAAACTGTTTGAATCTTCAGGATAACTTTTCTTTAGCTTATCTTCTGTTAAGATTGGTACTTGACTCGAGATTAGAATCATACATTACATCTCGACATGAATATCTTTGATTATATGTTTAGAATGCTTAAATCTTTAAATGAACACTTCCTAGTTTTCCTTTGAGAAACTTATCTCAAATAGATAAATTCATTGTGAGCTCCATTGTTAGTGTTTGGATAACATGCTACTTGCTCTTGGAAGATAAATTGACTATTTAGAATAACTTGTTCAAGTATGTTGAGATCTCATACCTTACACACTAAAGAAATTTGGAAGTCACTAGGAGAGACTTTGTGATCTTATATTAAGTGAAAAATCCATGGTCCACCTTTGCCGCCATCAGAATTCCACACCCACCTATCTGAGTTATCAACGTAACCTATGCCATCAAAAAGCATATGTTGCAAGGGTAGCAGTACTGCATTGTACTCTATCGAATTCTAGCTTGATTGTTAATTAAAAGGGAAAAGGAAAAAAAACAAAGCACTCAATCACACACTATAACTTAGTTAGATGGACAATCGAGCAATCTCCACTGGGGCTATGGATGCTCACTGGCAATGGGGCTCTACTCAAGTGGAATTACGAGACAAACCCACCGGGGCTATGGACACTCGCTGGTAGCGGGGCAATTTCCAGGTAGTTTAGGAGTTCGTACTAATCATGTAGCTTAATGTAAAGGAACTTTGATGACCCTTGTTGCTTACAAAAGGGAATGAATGCAATTGTACACACTGGATCTCCAAGATATGAATGGTTGTACTAACCCTTTAATTTTGAGGCCTCGACCAAGAATGCATGTTTATCTGACTTAGCGTGTGGGTGTGCACAGGGATGTTGGAAGTTGTGACTCTTGTTTATCATGGGAACACTTGAAGAGCTTTAAAAGAAAATGTTTCTTTAATGCATACAACAAAGATGGATGTCTTGATATAACCTATGACTCTTTTCTTCTTTTGAGTATATTTCCTAATTGATAGATGGCCTTGAGGAAGTTGTACTATTGATCTTGGGTTTTGGAATGGACCTAACATTCCTTCTAGTGGAGTCGCCAGATGTTGTGACCTTTTTACAACATCAACCCCAATTACAAATTAGGTCCCCCTCTTTTTGAATTGGCCCGGATTCTTGCTCTGATCCCAGACTTTCTGGCCTGTCCTCATGAAAGCGGATGATGTTACTAGTTAAGATGGATCACAGATGCTCAAAGAGGTGAACATGGAGAATCCCTCCTGCATGAATGTAAAACCCTAACTGCTTGTCCTGGACAATCCCTAGGAAGGAGTTTATCTTTGCATCTTAAGAAGTGAACCCACTCCACTCCCGAACAATGGAACTCAGTTCTAATCTTGTTCCAGACTCCAGTCCCACTTAGGAAATCATTCCCAGACTCCAGTCTAGGGATCCAGTCCGGAGGTCCAATCCGGAGTCCTGTCTGGAAGTGCCTATCCCAGAGTCTTGTTGCAAGGAATTCCTACCCGAAATCTCGTTCCAAGAAATGTCCTTCGGATCCTGATCCAGGACTCATTCAATCTTAGATCATAAATTGGAGCATCTTCAAATCAATAGAGTTTTCAGGGACTTAGAACAATTTTGAAAATGATGAATGTCCAAACACCCCTCCTGAAGACTTTGGGACTGTTGCACAGGAATGTCCTGGTCGCATATTCTAGGACCTTCTGGAATATGCGCCCAGGGAAGAAATTTCTCCCTGGTCACATAATCTAGAAGGTACTGGATTATGCACCCAGGGATGATTTTTGTTCTAGTCGCATAATCCAGTATATCTTGGATTATGTGCCCCAGGATCAAGGTGTCCAGTTCTAGAATCCTGTCTAGCCTGGAGTATGCAACTAGTCAAGAAATCATTCCCAGACTTCTTTGTAGGTGCCTGAATGAAAAATTCATTGTCTGTTATTAGAATTTAGCCATGGAGATTGAAATTCCCTGAGGGGATGGTGAAAAATCTATACTCTGAATCTTGTGTTAGATCAAACCTCTGTAAACAACTGAAACTTCACTCAAATGACAAACTGAAGGATAAGTCCTTAGTCATCCTGAAGAAACTGTGAAAACTAGTCAAGGACATTCTTGGTCGTAAATTCCATAAGGTATTGGATTGTGCGCCCAGGAAGGTTTTTTGTCCTAGTCGTACAATCTAGGACCCTCTAGATTTTGCGCCCCTGGAGGAATTCTATCCAGGTTGTAGAATCTAGGACCTCCTGGAATATGTGCTCTAGACAACTAGACTCCAGGACCTGCAGGAAAATGCGTCGTATGGATTCCATGTCCCTCCAGAAGATGTAATGTGAGTGGATTCCTATTCACAAGTTGAAAATTGTACCCTTCTATCTGAGTGAAATTCATCAAGGAGAAAATTTCCAAAAACATAGCAAGATTTGGACAAAGGAGCTTGAAAGCAAGTCTAGGAGGAAAGAAGTCCAGACTTGGGAGTGAATTTGTCCCTAAGCACAAACTCCAAGACCTAGTGGAATATGCACTCCAAGAGGACCTTTGTCCTGGGCGCCAAATCCAAGACCCAGTGGATTGTGCACTCCAGGACAGTTGGATTCCCTGACCACATGGATTCCCTGACCATCTGGAATCCCTGACCACCGACCCAGAGGAAAAAGACAAAAATCTTAGTCGGCTAGAGGACAAAAGTTTTTCTTCCTCCAACCTAGGTCGTCCAAGTGGCATATCCAAGTCTAAATGCCTATATAAGGGGGCGGCCAAGGTCAGTTTCAACATCCAAACACAAATCCAAAGTAGAAAAGTAGATTTCAAGAGAAAAAGTAAACATTTTAGTCCAGATTTTAGCATTCTAGGAAGAGATTTCGCCAAGGAAGAGGCAAAATTCATCAAAGGATATTTCAGATTTCACCACTCCCAAGGCTGAAGTTCTTCATTGGAGCAGATTTCTCTAGGATAAAAGCAGATTTCTGAAGTTTTCAAAGGCATAAATTCATCTTCTTAGGGCAGGCTTCATCTTCCAAGTCCAAGACTCCTTCTTGAAGACTAAATTTTTGAATATTCCTAAGGTAGATTTCTTCACAAAAATCCATTAAAACTCAGAAATTCCTGCATAAAAATTAGAAAATCAATTAGAAGGTCAGAAATCCATCCAAAAAAAAAATTAGAAATTTTCTTGAAAGTCAAATTTTCCTTGTGCAAGGAAAGGTATATGAATGCATAGGATAATTCTTCTTACTTGGAATGTATTGTTCTCTCCTTCCTATGTACTTAGCATTTATCAAATTTTAGTCCCACATGTATAAATTTGTTGTAAAACCTTTTCATGTTTGGGAATAAGGACCTTCATCCCGCCTCCATCCTTACCTCCTTAAAATCTTATGCTTGGTTTATCTTGATTCCATAGGTGAATGGCAAGTGCCAAAGCAAGCTCATCAAGACAAACTCAAATGAAGGATGCTCTCAATGGAACACTTCCAGAGTCAAGAATCATCTCCAAGTGGGAGAACGTGGGAGACACCAACATCCATCCCTCAACCATAGAGGAAATTAGGAAGCAAATGTATGGAGTGGACAGACGTCCTCCATCCCCACTTGTAGTTAAGATCGTCTGAAATGGAATTGCCTCTGCAGCATGTTTCTCGGCTATCGTTCCTTATCTGGAACTGATCATGGAATGTTTCATGCACTATGATCCTGAACAACGGATGATTGTTAGCCATGACGACATAGTGATAGCCAATTTCTCCAAGGAGAAGATCACGGAAGCATTCAACATTTTGGTCTATAACCCCATCAAGTACATGAGCAAGGAAGGGGCCTCTGACATGTTCAAAGCTAATCTGACAACATGTATGGGAATTATAACCAAGTCCTGGATGCAGAAGAAGAGGTCCCACCATTCCAAGTTGCCTAAGGGACTCCTTAAATTTGACTTCAAGCAGGAGCATGGAGACCTTGTCGTCATGCTGAATAGGATCATGGAGACTCCTCAATCCTCAACCTTTGAGCCATGGATGTTCTACTACATTGAGGAGGTCACCACCAAGACAAAGATGATCGACTGGGCTCGAATCCTTAGTGACATCATTGACGCACAGTTCTAGAATCTGGAGGAATCCAAGGCCTTCTACATGAGTTCCTATGTGATCTATATGCTGGAAAGGAATAATAGATACCGAGGACTGTCATGGAAGGGACGTGTCAGGAATGCCGAAGGACAAGTTAGGGTCTATGACTGCTATCCGCAACTCCACCTCTAGATCATAGCTCATTTCAGGAGGTATAATGATGCATTCGCCATGCATATCACAAGGACCCTCCAAGGAGGTACTCACCAAAGGTTGTCACCCGAGTCCAAGCAATTGATCAAGGCATATGGTTCCTGGTTCATCCAATTCCTGAAGTTCACATACATCCAAGTTCAAGAATTCTCTGCCTATCCATATAGACTGCTGAGGTATCCATCAGATGAAATGGTCCTACTAGAATTAACAAGGCAACTCTCGGCATATGACAAAGTCCAAAAGAAGAAGAAGGCCGGGGTAGTTTACCAAGTCTAGACGGAAGATGCAGTTGAAGCGTGCCCATCTCTCCAAGCTGCAGAAAGGTTCGAAGAGGAGCTGTAGTTTTACAACCTAGTGACCCATTCTGCACGAGGAAACTTCAACCCATTCAATACCACCTGGGTTGCATGTCGAAGGAAGCATAGGCATAAGGTACACCTGGAGGACCACTAGGCAAATGCTGAAGATGAATTTGAGGTCTGGAGAAGGATGTGTTCCCGGCTATTTGTTGACATGATCAGAGCCACCAAGATCTTTCTTGTCCTAGATTAGGTTAAGGAGGATGGGAGACAAGTCCAATCGGTCTTCGAGCAAGAGAAGGATAAACCACTTCCATCTTTGGTTTGGTCTAATCCTGAGGTCACCCACTTGGACAATCTGATGGCACCCGTGCTAAAGATCACACAAAAATGGATAAATCAGCAGATGAAGAGACTGCACAAGAAGGGCATCCTCCCAACTTATGACCTGATGGGAGACTTGGATTCTCAGTCTTCCGAAGAGGAAATGACCAAAGGAACTCCCATGAAAGAATGAGGAATAGGGAGATAGGAAGTAAGGAACAGGACCGCGGAGGATCCACCAGCAAAGAGAGCGAAGGCTCGGAAGGAATTTGTCAGAGGACCTAATCAAGAGGAACAAACTACAAGTAGACCCCACTCTGCCAGCACTTCCTCTGCCCACGAGGTTGATTTCTTCTCTGGCGAGAATCTACAAATGGCTAAGGATAAGGAGCCTATGGTGGAAGAGATAGTCCAAAATGAGCAAGCAAGACAAGGGGATGATGAGTCCATGGATTCTGGCCGGGAACGGACTCCCAACCTAGTGGTGGAAAATCAGCCTAACTCTCCATCACAAAATCTGGGAGAGGTTTGACTTGAGGACATGCTCCATCACCCTGATTTGGAATTCCTGAATGAGGAGTTCAATTTCGGCAAAGTATCGATATCCACACCATTAGTTGATCAAGGGTCGCAGGAACCGTAGAGGGAGGTCAATCCATTAGAAAGACCCAAATGGTTACAGGACAGGTTGAAGAAAAAGTTATTCAAGGAACGTAATCCTTCTACCAAACTTGGTAAATTCTTGGCCAAGATAGGGAAAGCCGCAGATCCAAAGAAGGTAAAGGAGTTCTCCAAGATTACAAAAAATGAATCAAGATGCTGCCGAGTAGAGGTGGTAATTCCCAGGGTAACTGAAGTGAAGGAGGACATCAGTCTGGATGATTTTGACATCCTGAAGGTTGACCTTGGACTAACCACAAAGGATCAAGAAATGGAGGAGTTAGAGGATTTCGTTGCTGCCATCCAAGAAAGGTTGAGGAAGGAAGAAGAAAAGAAGAACCAGTTGAAGTAAGAGAATGAGGAATTACGACAGCACATCCAGTAGCTCATGGGCCCATTACAGTCTGCCCAAGGAGCAATGGCCCAACCTCTAAGCATAACTAAGGATTCATTAGCTGAGGTTGAAGTTTTGAGGACAGCCGGCCATATAGCAAGAGGTTGGATGGAGAAGGTCTTGGATAGAGCCCATAAGTTCATAGAAGACCTCATCCATGTGAACAGGAGAGTTACAACACTCATGGATAGAACTTAGGCAATTCTGGAAGTCTGTCAGCAGTTCACTATTGTCTAGGAGGAGACTATTCCTAGGTTGAAGGCACTGATGAACACTTCGAAGTAGGAGTTGGAAGGGACAAGGTGATACAGGCCAATGCTGCATATGATTTCCTCAGTTGGTATTCTGCCTTAGTTATGAAGAGGGATAATCTGGAGAAGATTGACAGTGACGTCACTCAGGCCCACACCATGCTAAGAGAAGTCTAGGACAAAATCCTTGTGTCCATGGAGGCCTGGTTTGATCTGGAGGTAGCATCGGATAGAGTCATTGACTTAGAGGAGTTGAAGAGCAAGATGCAGAACATGTACTTCAAGCCTGGGTATCCTACTCAGGAATCCCATCTGGAGGATGCATCTTCATTCTTGATCTTCAATAACAATATCTAGGAGCTGAGGGCGGATTGGGAAAATATCCTTGTTTCTTGTAACACCACCGCATCCATCATGGAGTTCCAGATTGATAACATGCCCAGTATTCCTATGGAGGAGTTGGATGTCGTCCTGACCAAGTTCCTGGAGGTAGAGACTAAGGAGCAGGAGGAAGTTCCAGACAGGCAGGACAGTCCTGTCCAAGAGTCCTAGTTAGCTGGGACACCCAGGCCAAGTGGCGGTCATCCTTCCACCTTCTGACGTCTAAGATAGGTGGCAGTCACCTACATGAGGAACCTGATGACCCCACCTACTTTTCCTGGGGTTTCTAACGTGAGGCACACATTTCAAGGAAATTTGATTTCCTTTTTAACCTAATGTATTTTTGGCTACCTATATAAGGGTTGGGGGATGTCTCATTAAAGAGGTCCCTTTTTCATTCATTTTTATGCTTCTAGAGTACCCTAGTAGCTAGTTTCCATTTCTACACTATATTTTGAGCTGAAACTCCAAGGATCAGTTGGATTGTTGTAATACAGACTTCTGAAGAAAGAATATAAGCATCAGATATTGGTGTTCATATGATTCTTTAGATGTTTGACATGGTCTTATTGATTCCTTGAAGTAAATATGAAAGTTATTCAAGTTATTTCCTTTATTTCAAGTTTTCGTTAGTTAATATGATGGAAAATGTTATTGTTGAATGATTGAATGTTGATTTGTTCATACCATTTGTGATCTGTGGCTTGCAAATCACTTTGTATGGTTAGTCTGAACTGATTCCATGCTTAACTTTGGCTTTTCCTGAGTGATCAAGTCCGTGTGAAAATCCCTTCTACTATCCTAGAAGATCACACCATCTCTACCTAGCTGTTGTCGCATGACGAAGTAGAAGCATGGTTCCAGCATCAATCTTCAACAATAGTCCTTCCTATCATTTAAATCTATGAACTCTCTTCTACCATCCCTATCTTTTTCATTTTCTTTGAATTTTCCTTAGAAGTAGATTATAGAAAGCCTATTGCAAAATCATTCGTTACCCACATAGGTTAGTTTGGTTGAACTTAGATCTTTTCCACAAGAAGTTGAGGATCTAGCCCAGGAAAAGAGGAATCCACGTCCAAGACTCCAAAATCCACCAAAACCCCTGACTTTCTTCCTTGAGCACTGAACACTAAGTCTGATACGCAAGTCCCCCTTGTGATTACCAGCAAATCACATCATTCCACTGAGTCTATCCTTATGCACATCAAGACCTAACACAAAAGGAACCTTGGAGCAGTCTCATTTGATCACATAGTTTAGCATCTGAGAAGATTTATTCAAGAGAGGATAGAGTACTCTGTGTTTTATTTTAATGTTTGTTGTAGTCACAAAAATGGCATCAACAGGTTTCTCCACGTAAAAATTGTGTTATGTGTTTATTCTTCTATTCTATTGCTACCTTGTGTTGTGAGATCTTGCATTCTTATGTTGCTGATTTGTGTCTCTTTGTTGCTGCTATCTTATGGTGATGTTATTGCTATTATAAGTTCATCTAAGGTGGTTTTATCAAGCTTGTTAGAATGGCTGATTTTAGAATCATAAAGAAGTTGAATCTCTTCATGGTATTTCAAGGATTAAGCAAAGTTATTTTTCAGATTTGCATACAATTTTTAGATTTCTATTTTGAAGTAGTCAAAGCCTTGTATCTCACTAATTGGTATCATGTCTTGGTGATTTGATGATTAACAATTGGATTAGAGATTGTTCATTTATTCCAACAATCAAGGGAAGATTTCATCACATGAAGAACTCCAGTAGCAAGCCCCCTGAACTCAAACAAGGAAGAGAAGGCATCTAGTTTCATTATTCAAGGATGGAGATCACTGCAAAGAAGGAGAATGACAAGAGTTTGCACAAAGAAAGTCCAAGGGATGGAAGCATGTTGCCTAAGTTCACAAGGAAATCACTTCAAGAAGGATCCATGAGCATAAAAGAAAAGGAGACTTCAAGTTTATTATCTACTCCTTTGAAGAAGACAACTTCACTTCCAGAGCCAGAGCCCTGCACAAGAACATCATAAGATGAGAAATAAGTTGAAGCATCTATATCAAGAGATTTCATGAATTACATCAAGACAACAAGAAAAAATTCTAAGTTCCCCAAGTTTCAAGCTCGAGAAGTCAAGCTCCATAGGTGAAAATCCAACAATTTGGGAAAGTATTCCAAGCAATATGAACGCGATGTAAAGCAAACCAATTTGATCAATGCTAAGGTGGCATGTGCACATCACCAGTCCAATCACAATTTACCACCTCATCCATCCAAGTTCAATACATGTACATCTAGAAAAAGCCAAGGAGGGCACCCATGTGGAAGATGTTCCAAAGATTCCATTTCAAGCTTATCACATTGGGAAACATGCCTTCATTGCCTCTCTTTTGGGCAGTTATGCCTTGTTGTCTTCATTTTGGCCATTGATTTGCAAATCAATCCTAGCCGTTCATGTAATTTTGGAGTCTATAAAAGGCCCATTTCTCTCATTTGTAAAGGGGAGATCAATATAGAGTAGGAGTAGATGCTATCGAAATAGGAGTAGATTAGAGGAGACTCTTCAAAATCTTTGAAGGGATATATGAAATTGTTGTAATAATACACTTCAAGATTAATACAAGCTCATTATTGAAAGTTTCATGGTGATCTTGTGGTTTTGGAATGTTAGCATGGTTTCTAAATTATCGAACATGATGGAGATGTGTTTCCAAGTAGAGTAGAATTAGAATAGAAGTTCATTGATGTAATGAGTATATGTAATGATATTTGATGAATTCCTTCTTGGTTCATACTTTTCGTGGATTGTTGAAGGCAACTCACTTTGCAAACTTAGCCTGAACCTTCATTTGCTTTAGTTTGGTTGTGAATGCTCGTTCAAGCTGTGCCAACTGTGGGTGTTTGGATAGAGGTTTACAATATGAAAATCATTGGGTTACCTTTGGAGATTGCACCTACTTCATGTAATTATTGGTTCTCATGGTGAAGTAGAGTTAGGTTTCATGAGGAATTTGTCTATCTTGGCATATTTCATTATCTCATTGTCCTTAGATTAGAATCCTCTCAACCCTTGTCCTTTTTCATTTTCTTTCATAGTTGGTTTGTAGAGTTCCATTCCATAAAGAAGAAGAGTAACCTATTTGAGTGGAGTAAGGAGTCAATTCAGCGTAAGTCCCTTTTTGATTACCAGCATTATCACATCAACTACTAAGTCTATCCATTGCAAATCACGAATCAGGAACCTTGGAGTTGTCTCATTGGATCACATTGTTTAGCCTTTGAGAGATTTTATTCAAGAGAGGATAGAATACTTGGTATTTTATTCTGAGTTTGCATGTGCATAAAAAACACATCAACAGGTTTTGATGGCAGTTTTAAAAGGAATATCAGACATGTTGAAAGAAGTGAAGTTATTGGTATGGTAAATTCTGAGGACGTTTCCTTCTGCAATTCAATTGCCCTATTAGTGGGCTAAAGAATAGTATTTTTCTCTCAATTTAAAACCTTAGGACAAAAGTTGATTCACTCTTTGTGATTAATTTGACAAACAATAAATTGGTAAACTTTTAAAGGCTTATGAAATTGAGAATAAATTTTAAGATTAATGAACACAATAGAGACCTCAGGGAGTGATTAAGCATGGGATTTGCAGACTACAATGATGTAATATTGCTCAGCAAGAAGTTGTTAGCCTTGAGGATGCATGCAGAAAATGGAAGCATGTAAAGAAACAATCTCTGAGATAGGACCCAGACATAGTTGGGTTGAGTAAAAATATGAGTGCTTGATGGAAATTCCATTTCACAGTTGTTTTTGGATTCTTTCCTCTTCTAGTTCAGCCCAGACAGATTTTCCATAGGGCAATGCCAATTGGCAATTCCTAACACCTCATACATGATTAAAGGTAGTTATTAGATCGTCCTTCAATATTGGAAGAGATCAAGACAACTAAGTAAGACCATGATTGAAAATATATCTCCAATTTTTTAAATTCATAGGACTCTTCTTAGTTAAAAGATAAATCATTATTACAAAATAAGACCCAATTCGCATGGCCTTGAGTACCAAAATAGGTGGATGCACTGACACAGTAAGGAATATAAGCCCCCTTCCTTTATTAGTCATTTTCTCTCTAGTGGGCCAGCAGTTAAACAAGTCAATTGGCATAAGGATCACTTTTGATGATAGAGAAGATAATGCCAACAAACTTCCACCCTTAGCAATCAAATGCCTTATTAATCATATGCTGATATTTTGGGTGAGCCTAGGGGTTGTCATTCTTTTAGATCCATTGAACATTCCATTGAACTTTTGCTAGGATCTCATAGGAGTACCAAATGATTGCTTGAAGAGTGAAAGATAAAGCCCACACTTCCTACTGATCTCCTACTCTTGTAATGCTGAAGAAAGAACATGATAAGTTGTGGTTAGTTATAGATTATTAAACTTTTGACAATCATTATGATAGAACCTACCCACTTCATGATATTGATGATCTTCTAGCCCAGCTTCAGGTTGCCAAGTACTTCACTAAGCTCAACTTTGACTTCTGGGTATCACCAAATTTGCATTGAAAATCCTAATATTTTAAATATAACTTTTTAAACCAAGTTTTGGCACTATAAATGGTTGGTATGTCTTTTTTCCTCACCAATGCACTTGTCACATTCAAGCACATCATCAATGATTTTTAGCAAACCCCGTCCTACGAGATTTGTTGTTGTGTATTTAGATAGCATCCTAATCTACAACAGGACCTAGGACAACACACGTTCCCTGTGCAAACTAGATATACTACTTTGGATCTTCTTTGTGAACATCAACTTCAAGAAAAGGTGAACCTCAATTAAGTACTTCTACATTCCCATTGACAAGCATAGAATAGATGCAAAACAGGATAATGTTAAGATTCTTCATGAGTGGCCTACTTCCTTGGTATTCCAGATCTGAAAAGTTTTTAGGGAGGTACGAACTTCTATAAGAATTTAATTCATAACCACTCAATGTTGCCCATTGCCTTCATTATCTTACTATTAGAAGGGTTTTAATTTGAGTCCAAATATCATCTGAGCATTTAGTCATTTGAAAGGTGTTGGCAAGGGGAGCAGGGGAGGCAGACTGTTGTCCAAGAACCAATGCTACAACAATAATGGACAGCAATAATATATTTATATATTTTCCTCTTTCAAGATTACATTCACAACCTCTTACAAAACTTATGCAGAGCTGCTGCTCTGTATTCTTGTTTTGCCCCAATCTCTAGAGCTGCAAACTAATTGATTCTGGAGCTGCTTGTCCAAAAACTCTGTAGCTGCCTGTAGATTACTGTTGTTGCTGCAACATTCCCTTCTACTATCTTCTCTCTGTTGTTCTCTGTTATTCTCCTCCTTCACATTCCTTCTGTTGCTGTAGGTTTGTCTCACTTGCATCTTATTCTACTATCAACTATCTTTCCCTCCCATTTGTCTCATACCAAAACTGGTGCTCAAACTCATTTCAAATTCAAAATGACCTACTGAATTAATTGCTAGCAGGCCAACAGATGCTGGGGTTGATTTTGGAGATCCCCAAGTCTGACGCGGGGCTGGCTGCAATAAATGGTCTGACGGAAGATTAAATTCTTCCAACACTCCCCCTTAATCTGAAGTCAGATGTCATTCAACAATTTTCTTTCCAGAACTAATCTCTAGATTTATACCTTTCCATTTGCCTTTTCGGAGTAGATCTCTAGAGTTGCTTTTGCCATTCTGGATCACCTCTGAAGCTCTTTTCTGCATCTCTGGAGCACTCTGTCTGCATCTTTGGAGCACTGTTTCTGCATCTCCGGAGCATCTCCGGAGCTGCACATACCTTCTAGGGTTGAACCTCTAGAGCTCTCCTACTATCTTTCTGGATCTGAACCTCTGGAGCTATCCTCTTTACTCAATTTTAGACCTGTAGCTGTTGGTGTAGGGGCAGGTTTACTAATCTCCATTTTAAATATCTTCACAATCTGTTACGCATAGTTAGTTTGTGAAATAAATATGCCATGCTTTGTTTGTTTGACCTCAAAGCCAAGAAAATACTTTAGCAGACCTAAGTCTATCATCTCAAACTCATTCTTCATTGCCTCGTTGAAATCAGCAATGAAAAGACCACTATTGCCAGTAAAAATCAGATCATCTACATACAAAACAACAATCAAAATATTACCTTCAGCTGCTTTGATGTAAAGAGTAGGCTCACTGTTGCTTTTGCTAAAGCCATTACTCACTAAATATGAGTCTATTCTACTGTACCATGCCCTAGGTGCTTTTTTCAGCCCATAGAGAGCTTTCTGGAGCCTGTATACTTTGTCCTCTTGCCCAGGGACTTCATAGCCAGGTGGCTGCTGTTAGATTCAAGACAGACAACTGAGAGTGGGGGGTGAATCAGTTGTCTAAGACTTTCTTCTAATTAAACACTTAAATTGTCTTTGTGATTTAGCAGCATATTAATAAATCAATCATGGAAACATAATGCATTAAATTAAGAGCAGAAACACATCAACACATAAAACACCAAGATTTTGACGTGGAAAACCCAGTTAAGGGAAAAACCATGGGGTGATTAACCTAAGATTGTATTCTTTGTTAGAAGAATAGAAAGAACAAAATGGCACATGCCAATTAGGGCTCACTGCCCGATCACACTACTCATTAGTCATTTTCTCTCTGGTGGGCCAGCAGTTAAACAAGTCAATTGGCATAAGTATCACTTTTGATGATAGAGAAGATAATGCCAACAAACTTCCACCCTTAGCAATCAAATGCCTTATTAATCATATGCTGATATTTTGGGGGAGCCTAGGGGTTGTCATTCTTTTAGATCCATTGAACATTCCATTGAGCTTTTGCTAGGATCTCATAGGAGTACCAAATGATTGCTTGAAGAGTGAAAGATAAAGCCCACACTTCCTACTGATCTCCTACTCTTGTAATGCTGAAGAAAGAACATGATAAGTTGTGGTTAGTTATAGATTATTAAACTTTTGACAATCATTGTGATAGAACCTACCCACTTCATGATATTGATGATCTTCTAGCCCAGCTTCAGGTTGCCAAGTACTTCACTAAGCTCAACTTTGACTTCAGGGTATCACCAAATTTGCATTGAAAATCCTAATATTTTAAATACAGCTTTTTAAACCAAGTTTTGGCACTATAAATGGTTGGTATGTCTTTTTTCCTCACCAATGCACTTGTCACATTCAAGCACATCATCAATGATTTTTAGCAAACCCTGTCCTAAGAGATTTGTTGTTGTGTATTTAGATAGCATCCTAATCTACAACAGGACCTAGGATAACACACGTTCCCTATGCAAACTATATACTACTTTGGATCTTCTTTGTGAACATCAACTTCAAGAAAAGGTGAACCTCAATTAAGTACTTCTACATTCCCATTGACAAGCATAGAATAGATGCAAAACAGGATAATGTTAAGGTTCTTCATGAGTGGCCTACTTCCTTGGTATTCTAGATCTGAAAAGTTTTTAGGGAGGTACGAACTTCTATAAGAATTTAATTCATAACCACTCAATGTTGCCCATTGCCTTCATTATCTTACTATTAGAAGGGTTTTAATTTGAGTTCAAATATCATCTGAGCATTTAGTCATTTGAAAGGTGTTGGCAAGGGGAGCAGGGGAGGCAGACTGCTGTCCAAGAACCAATGCTATAACAATAATGGACAGCAATAATATATTTATATATTTTCCTCTTTCAAGATTACATTCAAAACCTCTTACAAAACTTATGCAGAGCTGCTGCTCTATATTCTTGTTTTGCCCCAATCTTTGAAGCTGCAAACTAATTGATTCTGGAGTTGCCTATCCAAAAACTCCGTAGCTACCTATAGATTACTGTTGTTGCTACAACATTCCCTTCTACTATCTTCTCTCTGTTGTTCTCTGTTATTCTCCTCCTTCACATTCCTTCTACTGCTGCAGGTTTGTCTCACTTGCATCCTATTCTACTGTCAACTATCTTTCCCTCCCATTTGTCTCATACCAAAACTAGCGCTCAAACTCATTTCAAATTCAAAATGACCTACCGAATTAATTGCTAGTAGGCCAACGGATGCTGGGGTTGATTTTGGAGATCCCCAAGTCTGACGCGGGGCTGGCTACAATAAATGGTCTGGCGGAAGATTAAATTCTTCCAACACTCCCCCTTAATCTAAAGTCAGATGTCATTCAACAATTTTCTTTCTGGAACTGATCTCTAGATTTATACCTTTGCATTTGCCTTTCCGGAGCAGATCTCTAGAGTTGTTTCTGCCATTCTGGATCACCTCTGAAGCTCTTTTCTGCATCTCTGGAGCACTCTGTCTGCATCTCCAGAGCACTGTTTCTACATCTCTGGAGCATCTCCAGAGCTGCACATACCTTCTAGGGTTGAACCTCTAGAGCTTTCCTACTATCTTTCCGGATCTGAACCTCCAGAGTTGTCCTCTTTACTCAATTTCAGACCTGTAGCTATTGGTGTAGGGGTAGGTTTACTATTCTCCATTTTAAATCTCTTCACAATCTGTTTGGCATAGTTAGTTTGTGAAATAAATATGCCATGCTTTGTTTGTTTGACCTCAAAGCCAAGAAAATACTTTAGCAGACCTAAGTCTATCATCTCAAACTCATTCTTCATTGCCTCGTTGAAATCAGCAATGAAAAGACCACTATTGCTAGTAAAAATTAGATCATCTACATACAAAACAACAATCAAAATATTACCTTCAGCTGCTTTGATGTAAAGAGTAGGCTCATTGTTGCTTTTGCTAAAGCCATTACTCACTAAATATGAGTCTATTCTACTGTACCATGCCCTAGGTGCTTGTTTCAGCCCATAGAGAGCTTTCTGGAGCCTGTATACTTTGTCCTCTTGCCCTGGGACTTCATAGCCAGGTGGCTGCTGTTAGATTCAGGACAGACAACTGAGAGTGGGGGGGTGAATTAGTTGTCTAAGACTTTCTTCTAATTATACACTTAAATTGTCTTTGTGATTTAGCAGCATATTAATAAATCAATCATGGAAACATAATGCATTAAATTAAGAGTAGAAACACATCAACACATAAGACACCAAGATTTTGATGTGGAAAACCCAGTTAAGGGAAAAACCATGGAGTGATTAACCCAAGATTGTATTCTCTGTTAGAAGAATAGAAAGAATAAAATGGCACATGCCAATTAGGGCTCACTGCCTGAGCACACTACTCACAAGAGGCTCACTGCCTACAAGAGACACATTGTCTACAAAATAATAAGTATTATATACTTGAACTGTAGAATAGCATCTTCACCATGCTTGAATCAATTCCATTTAAGCCCAAAAACTTCTGCTCTGCCTTTCACTCTCTTCCTCGCTACCACACACTCATCTCCCCAAGATACACTTTGAAATGACATTATAGCTTCTTATTTATACAAGACATCGACTTAGAAATAATCATCTAAGTCGGCAAACATCTACAAGAGCATCCACAAGATGTGTATTTCATCCGATCGGCCAAACTTAGGAGGAACACCATCATCCGGAAGTTATTCTTCAATTGTGACTACAAACTCTAATGCAGACCATCAACATGAACTAGACACGATCCAAAGACCACCACAAGCTTGCCTGAATCACTAAGAACATCCACACTTCATCTGTCTACTGAAATCCTTATCTCCTTCATTTGGAACCTCAAGAACACAGTCTGTCATCACTGTCACAATGGAATAGATGCTTGTGGACCTCCAGATCACTAACCAATTGAGTTATCACTTTTCATTAACTTCCTAAACACTCCACCAAATCTGCAAAATAGGATATTGCATTTCCGGATCCCACCGGACCTATCTATGTCACTCTGTCACCTCTGAACACTTGCTGGAACCGATTTTACTTGAGCAGCCACAACTTCTTCAGATCTTCATGCGGACCTTTGAAATCTTTATTGGATCATCTTAAGACTCATATCTACAAACCCTTTGAACCGCATCCTTTGATAGTCATCTTATCTTGGATCTTTACCTTGTTGTCTTCACTGTTCTTCTCTGTTCTTGATTAGGACTAATTTTCTCGATATCCTCAGCACACAGCTCATCCAATCCTTGTCATCAATGCAACAGGAGTATGTTGACATCAATGACAACACCGGTTAGGCCCATACTTGCAACAGTTGCTCCACATACACTTCCTCTTTCAGCACTCCGTTCAAGAAGGCCGACTTTACATCCATTTGAAACACCTTCCACTTGTGTTGCGCTGCTATTGCTATGACTGCCCGAACTATTTCCAGCCTTGCAATTGGTGCATATGTCTCATCATAATCTCTTTCAGGTTGTTTGTACCCTTTGACAACTAGCCTTGCCTTATGTCTTTCAATCTTTCCTTTAACAGTAGACTTGGTCTTATAGACCCACTTAACTCTAATCACTTGTTTACCCTTGGGTAAGTTAGTTAGCTGCCATGTGTCATGCCTCTCTATGGCATCCAACTGTTCATCCATGGCCTAGTTGTGAACTATTTTTGTATGCCTTCATTCCTGCAGAAATTCAAAAATTCCTTAGAGATATACTCTCCTCCTTTATTTGTTCTTAGGGCTTTGATATAGCGGCCACTTTGCTTTTCAGCTGATGTCTTAAACCACTTGAACTTCTCGAAGGCTTCTGATTTGTTCTTCAGAAAATAAACCCAGATTTTTCTGCTATAATCATCTATGAATGTCATAAAATATACATTCCCACCTAATGTGGGGGTCTTCATGGGGCTACATAAATCTGAATGCACCAACTCCAATGGTGCTCTTGCCCTTCTAGAATACCCTGATTGAAAGGGTTGCCTATGTTGCTTTCCTAAAATGCAGGCTTCACATTTTCCATCGGGCTCTACAATGTTTGGTAGCCCTCTAACCATGCCTTTCTTGGACAACAAACTCAAACTAGAAAAACTTAAGTGCCCATACCTCAAATGCCACAATTTGGATGGGTCTTTGATGACTGTCCTAAAGGCAGATTTCTGTCCCACTGCTGTGAGCGCCAGAGATAGTGCTGGAAACTGCGCCAGAGATAGCGTTGGAGATGGCACCAAAGACTCTATGTGTATTCTAAGAGGAAACATTTTGTTTCTTGTCATCTGCACTGCTGCAATCACTTTCTTACTGCCTCCTTTGTCAAATATTGTGCACTCTCCATTTTCCATCAGGATTTTATAACCATTTTGGACCATCTGTCCAATGCTCAATAGGTTATGTTTTATGCCAGGGGCATAGTAAACATCCTGGATCTTCCTCCTTTCACCATTCTTGGACTGAATGTTGATTGTACCTTTTCCCATGACTGGAACTTGCTCATTGTTTCCCATTTTTATTTCAGTCTTGATGCTACTATCTATGGAGGCAAAAAAAAAATTATTTCCACTCATGTGGTTGATACAACCGTTGTCTAGATACCATACTCCATCACTACTCCTTTCAGCAAGGTTGCAAACAATAAAAACATTTGACTGTTTTTCATTTTTAGCCTTGTTCTCATTTGCTACATTAGCATTGTGGCCTCCATGATCACATTGTTTCTTTCTACACTCACTAGCATAATGACCAAACTTATGATAGTAATAGCATATCATTGAACATTGCTTTTGTCATACCTTTGATTAGAACTTTTTTTTTCTTCTTTTTTTGATAGCTTGGTTGTGAGCTGCTTGCCTCTTCTTGGCTGTTTGAAACTCCTCTTCCAAAGTTACTTCTTCCTCTACTTCTTTGACCTCTATTTCTACTATTTTTTCCTCTTCCCCTACCTCTTGCATTGGTTTGAGCCTTGAAGGCTTGCTCAAGGGAAGGAGCGGATCTATTCAACCGCTACTCATGGCTTTGTAGAGAGCCCATCAACTCATCCATTGTCATCTTGGACAGGTCTTTAGTCTCTTCAATGGTTATGACAATAGGGTCAAATCTAGAAGGTAGACTCCTTAGGATTTTCTCAACAATCCTTTGATCATCCATGGTTTCTCCATTTATCCTTAGCTGATTTAGCATGGTAGAAACTCTAATGTGAAAGTTTGAAATAGACTCGCTCTCCTTCATCTGTAGGGTCTCAAAATCTCTCCTAAACAGCTAGAGCTTGACTGATCTCACCTTGTCAGTTCCCTTATAGCTGTTCTGCAATATTTCCCATGCCTGTTTTGAGTAGTTTGCTTTTGTAATGTGGGGGAAAATAGCCTCTATCAAGGCTGCCTCAATTAGACTGAGTGCTTTTGCATCCTTCATTCTTGTTTCCTTCAACTAGTTTTTTTGAGCATTAGATAGGGCTGCATAGGCTGCTGGGTCTGTGGTGTTTGTGAACCCATTGGTGACCAAATCCCATAGGTCATTAACAACTAGAATAGTCTTCATCTTCTTAGCCCATATGTCAAGGTTGCAAACAATAAAAATATTTGACTGTTTTTCATTTTCAGCGTTGTTCTCATTTGCTACATTAGCATTGTGGCCTCCATGATCACGTTGTTTCTTTCTACACTCACTAGCATAATGACCAAACTTATGACAGTAATAGCATTGAACATTGCTTTTGTCATACCTTTGATTAGAACTGTTTTTCTTCTTCTTTTTTTGATAGCTTGGTTGTGAGCTGCTTGCCTCTTCTTGGCTGTTTGAAACTCCTCTTCCAGAGTTACTTCTTCCTCTACTTCTTTGACCTCTATTTCTGCTATTTTTTCCTCTTCCCCTACCTCTTGCATTGGTTTGAGCCTTGAAGGCTTGCTCAAGGGAGGGAGCGGATCTATTCAACTGCTACTCATGGCTTTGTAGAGAGCCCATCAACTCATCCATTGTCATCTTGGACAGGTCTTTAGTCTCTTCAATGGTTATGACAATAGGGTCAAATCTAGAAGGTAGACTCCTTAGGATTTTATCAACAATCCTTTGATCATCCATGGTTTCTCCATTTATCCTTAGCTGATTTAGCATGGTAGAAACTTTAATGTGAAAGTCTAAAATAGACTCGCTCTCCTTCATCTGTAGGGTCTCAAAATCTCTCCTAAACAGCTAGAGCTTGACTAATCTCACCTTGTCAATTCCCTTATAGTTGTTCTACAATATTTCCCATGCTTGTTTTGAGCAGTTTGCTTTTGTAATGTGGGGGAAAATAGCCTCTGTCAAGGCTGCCTCAATTAGACTGAGGGCTTTTGCATCCTTCATTCTTGTTTCCTTCAACTGGTTTCTTTGAGCATTAGATAGGGCTGCATAGGCTGCTGGGTCTGTGGTGTCTGTGAACCCATTGGTGACCAAATCCCATAGGTTATTAACAACTAGAATAGTCTTTATCTTCTTAGCCCATATGTCATAGTTCTGCCCATCAAAATTCAGTGGCTGCTGCCATCCTTTGTTGTCTCCACCTGCCATGCTTCTCAAATCTGAGAAGGCTGATAATGCCTAGACAAACTAGGGCTTATATAAAACACCCACAAAAAGATTTTAGCTGCCCAGAAAAAAATAAGGCTCTGATACCACTTGTTGGCAAGGGGAGCAGGGGAGGCAGACTGTTGTCCAAGAACCAATGCTATAGCAATAATGGACAGCATAAAACAAACACACAGAGAGAGACACAAAGAGAGAAGAGAGACAATACACAAGGACAGCAATAATATATTTATATATTTTCCTCTTTCAAGATTACATTCGAAACCTCTTACAAAACTTATGCAGAGCTGCTGCTCTATATTCCTATTTTGCCCCAATCTCTGGAGCTGCCTGTCCAGAAACTCCGTAGTTGCCCGTAGATTACTGTTGCTGCTACAACATTCCCTTCTACTATCTTCTCTCTGTTGTTCTCTGTTATTCTCCTCCTTCACATTCCTTCTACTGCTGCAGGTTTGTCTCACTTGCATTCTATTCTACTGTCAACTATCTTTCCCTCCTATTTGTCTCATACCAAAACTAGGATTCAAACTCATTTCAAATTCAAAATGACCTACCGAATCAATTGCTGGCAGGCCAACAGATGCTAGGGTTGATTTTGGAGATCCCCAAGTCTAACGCGGTGGCTAGCTGCAATAAATGGTCTGACGGAAGATTAAATTCTTCCAACAAAAGGCACTCTTCTCTGCATTGGTGCTTGCTCTCCCTCATTTGCAGAAAGAATTTGAGATTGAAACTGATAGTTCTTAGCTTGGCATGGGTGCTCAGGTGCTGCTCTTGTTGTTGTTGATTTGCAGCAACAAAAGGAGCAATAAAATAATTTCTTCCTTTATACAGAGTTCAACCAAGCTTCATATCAAAATTCAAGACATTTTGTAGAAAAATCAAAATGGCATCGATTACCTCATTCTTTCCAAGTTGGTGATCATGTTTGGCTTCATTTGAATAAGCAACGTTTCCAAAACACAAAACATCACAAGTTGAAGCCCTATATATATGTGACATACACAGTTCTCCAAGTAGCCAAAAACAATACTTTTAACTTAGACCTTGCTCATCTTGGCATCCAGTATATTGTTGATGTGAACCGGCCCAAGCTATGTAAAGTTTCCATCACTCATCTCAAAGCTACAATTCATTTTTTCAACAACCATCAGTCAAGGATACTCTACATGATGTTTGAACTGGCACCAAACATAAAATCAACCACTAGTACTACTTACTTGATTGGTTCCGAAGGTGTTTTGTTGAAGCAGGCCATGAGGTACTTCAAGTTCTCTTTTGAAGAAAAGTTTTCCCATCTACTATTGCAGTCGAAGGCAACTTCTCTCATTAGAAGGAAAACATTGAGAATCATTATTGCAATAATCCCATATTTATGAAATTATCAGACTCATTGTAATGTCCTGCGTGTACACTTGGCCCAGTTCACTAAAGTCTAAAGTCCTTTATGCATAAAGATAAATTGATTGAGGTCTTACACATGCACAATTTTGGGG
Organism: Cunninghamia lanceolata; assembly: GCA_027924645.1. Taxonomy (NCBI): domain Eukaryota; kingdom Viridiplantae; phylum Streptophyta; class Pinopsida; order Cupressales; family Cupressaceae; genus Cunninghamia; species Cunninghamia lanceolata. Next base: position 3,873,750 of record BSBN01000061.1, on the reverse strand, counting down.
TAGTTTGCATGTGCTTGGCATTACGTAGTGAAGAATGTACAACATCAACCTTGACAGCATTTTTTTATTGTCTTCTGTTGTTCTGCACATTCGTGTGTTTTTTCTACTCAGTGTTCCATGAAACCCATATTAGGATACCCAGATAGGTGGATGTGATAGTACTCGGAAAAATGAACGACTACAAGAATGATTGAGATCCCTCACCAACAAAAAGCATGGAAAACAATTAGCCAAATAGATCACAATTCACCAATTAACAACAATCTAGAATGCCAATGTACGAAGAAATTTAATGATAGTTGTTCTCAGCTGCAGTTCGAAAAAATTCAAAACAGCAGAACATCTTACACTCAGAAACAAAAACGTACTTACCTTCAAGGAAAAGAAAATAACATCATTAAGGCCTCGAATAGTCAAAATCTCAAATGTGCTCACTTAACAACTATTACAGATAAAAAGCGCTCTGCCACCTATTACGTGAACAACTGGTACAGTGAAAAACAGTGCAAAATGAAATGAAATTGCATTTCTGTCCACAAAGGACCAATGTAAACATACAACAAATTACTTGTGACAGAAGGCTGTTCTTAAATATCATCCACTTCAACAGTCAAAGGTGAATTTTGGCCAATAAAAATAGGATAAATATTTACCACTTTTTATTGTGAATGAAGTGTGAAATTGTTATTGGCTGTTTCACCATTGAAATGGACAATACAAATTACTTCAAAATACATACCAACTTCACCAAAACCTAGGTTCATATCACTTGGGTCTAAGAATGCTGTATTGAATAACCCTGTAGGAGAACCTTCCCTGATGTGTAAGCCCATGAAAAATCTTGAATTGTCCAACGTTGGAAAAATAGTTGATCCTTAGTTGGCTGAGACGATGAATTGTTGGAAAGGCAATTGAACACTTGGGAAACCTTTTGGCGTGGAGACAAACCAGAATCGATTCTTAGGTGGTGGGGCTCTTCAATCTCTGCAATGAAGCACTTCAAGTGAGCTCTATTTAAAATCGGTCAGGGAAGGATGACTAAAATTTGTATTCGAACCCAATTTTAAAAAAATGGTACCTTCTACCAGGTACTTTCGGTAATACACTGGAGGCTCTTTAATACGTGCATTTGCAAAAAAAAATTTAAAAAACATGCATTAGAAGCTATAAAACTTCCACCAATTTCTCCACGTCTGTCCCTCTCTTCCCATAAATGACAGGCATAAGCCCACAAATCAAATAAAGTGAGGATAAGCATGAAACAAGATAAAATGCCCACCTCTAGATCATCTAGAAGCCGAAGAGGGCTGCCCACTCGCACACCTGCTTTCGCCCTATTCTAGATAGTTTGACACATCCACCTGTAAGATGCTTCGGAAGGGAAACAAACCTGTTACGAAAAATCAATGGCCAATGGCATTTTATGAGAAAAAATCAGAAAATCTGAAAAAACAGTTAAGAGACCCTGATTTTCATATGAGTGAAATGTTTGGAAGGTTTAAAATGCACAAGCTAAGCTTCATATGTACATCACTTTCAACCAAATAAATTATATACTTGTTTTGTTTATAAGGAACACCATATTACCATGTGTAATGTCCATGGATGGATTTTATAGTGTATTATGCACGTCTTAGTTCTTTTTTTATAATTTTAGTAGTTGCAATTGAATTTATAGGTTTGATGGGTACACTGATAAGTTTTAGAAGAATTTGTAGAATTTGTTAGACTTATTTTGTAGAGTTTTATGATGTTTAGATTATTTTGTTGTGATTATTGCGATTATATGTTGTCTACCTTGACCTTTGTTTGATCTCTTTTTTGCCTACTTGACCATTGCTAATTAAGGTTCAATTCATTGTCAATCTCCATAGAGCACAAACACTTACATATTGTGACATCATCCACTAACCCAAAAGTAATAATTACACTTAATTCACATATTCTCATAGATTGACCAAGACTGGATAGAGCTCTTATTTCCATCAAAAAAATATAATTTGAAAATAAAAATAAATTTAAAGCTCAAGATCTTATTTGATTCTCATCCCAAGCTTAAATGTATATCAAATAAATAATAAATAAATAATACGCTTTTTGTTTATTTTATTAAAGATTGAGGAAATACTTATGTGATAAACACAATATTTATGGCTTAATAGATCATCTATTTAGGCTAAAAAAAGTCTATTTTAATAGAAATTTGTATACATTATTCATGAAATATTAGAATTATGTGATTGAAATTAGAGATCAAGTACTTTGAATTGTTAAGTATGAATTCCTATTAAGAGGGCAAGATTGAAAAAAAATTTAATGAGTTAATACCTGGTCATGGGTTGGGACATCACCTGGTTGATGTTTAGGGAAGAGGAAGAATTTGTTGCTGAAACACACCATTATTTATTTGAGCAATGGAATAACAAATTGAAGGCTAAATTCTAACTTGTAATGCTTCCAAATCCTAATGAAGATGTTAGATGACAATAAGTAGCTATGTGAATATTTGTTGCTTTTATAAGAGTTTATATTTCATGAATTGGATAAATTGTAAGCGCTGACAAAATTGTGGAAGATGGCAAAATCAAACAAGATATGCCAACTGCTATGAATCTACTAAATTTTTTTATTTTATCTTATTTTATAATTGTGTCATTGAAATAAGCAATATTTACCATAAAAGAAAAAGAAACACTAGATTAGTAGGGAACAATGTATTTTTCTTTATATATATATATATATATATATATATATATATATATATATATATATATATATATATATATATATATATATATATATATATATATATATATATCAAAGCTAGTCAAATATTTTCATTTTATTTTTATTTATAATTTTTTATCAAAACTATCCTTTTGTATTTATTTATTCCACTTTGTTCAATGAAAAAAATAAAAAACTAAGAGCTTATGTATTCATAAAATTTGTGTCATTCAAATTCAACAAGGAGGATGATTTTAGAAGGAATCAAATAATATCTATATCATTACATATAATGAGATATCGAGTACTTAATTTAAAATTTAATGTTCCAATTTTCTAGTACTCATTACTCACAACTCTATTTTCTAAATTAATTTATACTTTTACTAACATTAATTGATTAATCTAAATAATAACAATATTTCATATAAAAAAAGAGTTTTTTCTTTTCTTTTTACAATATTAAGTTAATTACCATTATTTTTATAACGTATTAAAATTTATTAGTTGTTTAATTTTTAAAGATGCAAGAACAAATCATTAGGTTGGACTTCTTAAAATACAACTCCATTCACACATTTGTTTGTTAAAGGAGATTTGAAAGTATATATATTTGTTTTTATTAAGGATGATGAAAAATAGTAAAAGAGTTCATTGACATCATTAACATGATTATTTTTAAAGTTGAGGGCCTTCGTAGTGCTTATAAAACCCCTTGTTATACAAATTGTTGAACACATTTCATCTAGGATTTGAGAGGTAAATATCTTGAAAGCAAGAGAATTTCAAAAATCAAGATATTAGATATTACAGAGTATATGGTTAGAATTTAAAACTATCTAAACTTAACAAAATTTAATAATAATTTTGTACTAATTTTCCTTTTGGAAGGGCCTAATCAAAACTTGAATTGGAAAATATAGATTATTTAATCTAGTACAACTCTTGTTAGAATTAGCCAAGATCAACAAGCGAGAACAAATTTGAACTTCCACAAAGCATAAGCACATAAAAGCCAAAATCTATAATCAAGAGATTACATCAAGAGTTTACACCAAGAGTTGATGAAAATGTACAAAGAGCCTTGCTTATATAGGCAAGGAGAAGGAGGTGAGAAGAAGAGAACCAACTATGACTAACCCTCTATGTGATGAACACATGTGTGCATATGTAGAGGGTGATGGACAAATGTCTCCAACCTCCCATAAGGTGAGGAGAGAATATCTCCAACCTCTAATGAGGTGAAGTGTCAAAATGACTAACCTCATGTGAACACATGTGGTGAGACAAAAAAGTGACTAACCTCAAAAGTGAACTTAACCTTTAATGTCAAGGTTAAGTTAGACCGAGCCACTAAGTGTGACTTAAGCCTAGGTGTGGGTTAGGATAAACCCTACACTCTAACACCCCCCCTTAAGTTATACTTAGGGAGTAGCGATACAAAGATGATTATGGGTCTCGGCTACTAGGCCATGTTAGGTACCCATGTACAAACAACTTTCTCAAAAGGCAGAGAAAAGGAGAAAACCCAATAGGAACAAAACTCCTCTCCAAAAGAGAAAAGATGCATGAAAGAAATGTACAAGTGAACAAGAAGAGTGATAGATGGAGGACTCAGAACCCCCTAAGGACTTCTTCTAACACATAAGTACATGAAAAATTCCCCCCATAAGAGAGAGAAGAGAGAAGGTCATGTGACCCCCTAGAAACTGTGAAGTGATGAGTTCCATGTGAGGAAATGCTTCCTCCCAAAACTGATAAGAGAAGAGAAACCATGTGCCCTCCCCTTAAAATACCTCCTATAGTGCTGGTAGATGCTCGAGATTGGATGTTGAAGACAATCCACAAGCGATGAACAACATTTCTCCCATTAGGAAGAAATTGAACCACAAAAGTGTGCAAAGAATCTTCCCATTCCTGATAGGAACATACATGAAGAAGTATGAAAGTCTTTGAATTATGCACATGATTCAGAGATGTAGATGATGCCTATAATGTCTTCAAATAATGCTCAATGATCTCTAATTCAATGTTGTCATGTGAGGAAGATTCGGGAATAGGGACCATAGATGTATGGTGAAGGCTGAACGGATGTGAATCTAATACTTCTACAGAAGGTGTCAAACTGGATGATGACGGAGTCTAATATGTAGACTCATAAGTATTTGTAGAATCAGTCACTATATAAGCTAAAATAGGTGAGGCATGAACAAGTATATCTGAAGACAATGGTGATGCAACTTCATTGAAGATAACATCAAATAGAAGACAAATGTCCTCAATGATGTTATCCAAATCTGTAATGCGAGATTCTACAAACAACAGTGTGATGTTAGGTAGATATGCATCCCAATGTGGTGGATCTAGAACAACGATGACAATGTTCTGATGCAAGGAATCACTGAAAGTCGTCCTAAATGAAACATCAGGTGGTGATTTTGCAGTCTTACAAAACATTGAAAAGACAGTGTGAGAGAAATGAAGACAGAGTGCATCCCCATTTTGAGTGCTCCCACAATAAGTATAGTTGACTTTGCAACATGTATACATGGTATAATGTGCAAAAGATCAAATGCAAAAAAGCCCCCCCGAAATATTGAAAGAGAGACCCCCCCAAATTTTGACACTTTATAACTTAGTGTGTTTTACAAAATAAATTTGACCAATGTGTGGAGAAAGAAAAACGATTCACTTTTGCAAAAAATGGTACTCAATTTCGAGCTACCGAGCAAAAGTTATTAAACAGTCAATTTCCCACAAAAATGGCCTAATTTAATTAACACACTTGAAAAGCAAAAAAAAGACCTATTGCAGAGGTGAATATGCCCTTCCAACCACTCATTGGAATCGGGGTTAAATGAAGAATATAAAGGGTTTGATCATGAGGTGGAAGTGGCCTCCTACAAACCCGGGCCTCATCCTTCGTCTTCGACGGGTGATTAAAATATGAACTTTATATAGTGACTTTATATGTTAGCGATTAAATGCTAACTTTATATGTCAAGTTTATATGTTCACAAGATCTTGTTACTTTTAAAAGTCACATTTAGGGCTTAAATTTGACGGTTGACCCTGCCTGTCAAGCAAACTTTTGATGACAATTATCCATTCAAAGGTGCCCTTATAATACTATGACATACCATAGTATAAGTAAAATTACATATAAACCAAATATATATATAATTATAATTCTATATAAATTTTGACAGTTTGTCAAAAAATTTCTCCTTTTATATGATAGTCTTTTGAAAATATTGATTGTATTTTATGAAAAAAATGCTTAAATATGGCCATACGGCCATCAAATTTAAGCCCTAGTCACATTACAATTCTCCAATACAATTTTGCCCAAAAATTGAAAGGCAGATTGCAATATTAGCTGGCAAAATGCCACAATTTAGAAGAGTTAACAATTTGTGGTTAGCAGTAAGAGCTCACAATAGTTACAATCTCTGGCAGTTAACTGAATGTAGCAATAAATGCTAAAAAAATTAACTGAACAATAACCATACATGTAACAAAAAATTGCTAATAATGTATAACCATTAACGACTCCAAATAGGATTATGTGTAGAGACCCAGTCAAGAGCGTGGCAGGGGCCAGAATGTAGGGGCACGAACTGGAAAGAGGCAGAAGAGTCCTAGATGGACTCTAAAACTAGAGTCTGATGGCAACAAACAAGATCTCTCTGTTGAATGGTGTTTGGTGGGTCGTTCTTTCCTTCTGGTTGCAGAAAATCCTTCCTTCACTGCCAAATTGACCTCCTTTGGTCTCCTTTGCTTAGTTGTGTGCAGTCAAAAAGGGGTTGTGGGCTTTACGAAGGGCCTACATGCTAGAAAAAAATCATAGAACCTTTGTCTCAGCAAAAAAACATACTTGAATCCACCCTCTCTTTTGCTGTGTGTGGGCAAAAACAATTGCACCAGGAGTGTAGATTCAGTGAGCAGCATTAAATCTCCACGCCTCAGAGGAATCAAACGCCCTTCTAAAAGAAATCAACACTTCCTCAACAGGCAATGACCGGGATTACTGTATGTGGGCAGGAACTCTCATAACATATAACCTCTGCTGCTATGTGTAGCAAGTCGACCAGCAAACAAGGTGAAGAGTCGACCAATTTGCTTGCAAATGGAGTGGCTTCCCTCTATGTAAAACAGTGATTGTGGAAGTCAAAAAAACTATCGGTGAGAAGAATAACTTCAATAAAGACCTCAAGTGATTCGTGGAGGAGTCGTTCAATGTCAAAAAAAAGGCAGAGAGAGACGTTGACATAGGTAGCCCAGTGATATGGAAGAAAGCCAGAGACTATGGCCTTCCAAAAAAACTGGCACATCCACACTCAAGGCACATGAATGGCACTGTCTTTGGTGAGACCAGCAGCTTTTACAATAGCAAATGGTGGATCCACATAAATTTTGCCCAAATTTGCCAGACATATGGCAAAACGAATGTTGAAGCCTACAAAAAAAACACAAACCAGCAAACCTTCGATCCTGCAAAATTAGATTTTACCCAAAATGGGTAGATGAGCAAAGGGTTGAAAGGCCCTCTGCTAAAATTTTTTTCAAGTTTTCTGTACAGAATTGATTTCGTGGTACAGGCACTTAATTGCAAAGAAAATACCAAAAATTGAACCTTGAAATGGTTGAGAGTTTGATTTTGCTCAAAATGAGAAGTATTTCACTTGCATGGCTCTGATACCATGTTAGAATTAACCAAGATCAGCAAGCAAGAACAAAGATGAACTTCCACAAAGCATAAACACATAAAAGCCAAAATGAATAATCAAGAGAATACATCAAGAGTTTACACCAAGAGTTGATGAAAATGTACAAAGAGTCTTGCTTATATAGGCAAGGAGAAGGAGGTGATAGAGAACCAACTATGACTAACCCTCTATGTGATGAACACGTGTGCATATGTGGAGGGTGATGAACAAATGTCTCCAACCTCTCATAAGGTGAGGAGAAAATATCTTCAACCTCTAATGAGGTGAAGTGTCAAAATGACTAACCTCATGTGAGCACATGTGGTAAAATAAAAAAGTGACTAACCTCAAAAGTGAACTTAACCTTTAATTTCAAGGTTAAGTTAGACTTAGCCACTAAGTGTGACTTAAGCCTAGGTGTGGGTTGGGATAAACCCTACACTCTAACAACTCTTATGCCACTTGTTACGCTGCCTGTCACTTAAAATTTTTATAATCGTTATCACTTCACCATTGCCCTTCAAAGAGCTAATATAATTCATGGCTAGTAAATATATATAATCTTTTGAGAATATTCTCAAACAAAATTTCTCATAATATCTTTAAAGACAAATCAGATTGTAATCCGTGTTTTAAATATGGGCACATGACCATCAAGTTAAAACACATTCAAAGTGGGTCACTAGAAACAAATTATAGTATGTCAAAACCAGATCAAATCAGATATGCCATCTACTACAAAACCAAATGTTTTACTTTGTAATCATATGATTGAAAGAATAATGACTAGTTTTTTTTTTCATTAAAAGAAAAAATCAATAGATATTTTTTATATGTTGTAATTGTATGTTTTTTAATCATTTATGACATTGTTTGTAAAATCAATAACCAAGATCTATTTTATGGTAGTCTTTTTAATATGGACAATGGATCTATATATTTCATCTAATGCTTCTCACCAAAAGAACACTTATCAGTATAAGAAAAAAATTGATTGTATAGGTACCCTATATCCCCAAGATGTTAAGAGCTTTCAATGAAAAAAATGTAACAAGTTATTTTACACTCAGTTGTTTTTTAATACACAATTTTAATTTTTTTAATAAAAATACCCTTCTCTTTTTTACATGTATTAGAACATTTACTTTTAAATTTATTTGCTTTCATCTACATTAATACTCTTCTCTTTTTTACACAATCTTAGAAACTTTCATCTACATTAATACTCTCCTCTTTTTTACATGTATTACACTTCGATTCAAGAGAATCTACTTTTAGAGAATCTATTTGTTAGTCATATTAGAGCTAGTTTCAAGAGAATTTACATCTTTCTATATTAATTGATTATCTAAATTAAGGTAGTAATTCATCATAGGACAATGCATTAATTAAGTAACTTAATATAGTATAATTAGTAGTTGAAAAAAAACATAAGAAGATTAATAATTAGATTAAAATATTAAATGTTTTATTTTAATTGAGAGATTTTACAACAATAACAAATTATGTAGGAGAGAGATGTTGGGAATTAAGGTGTCTCAATCTTTGCAAATTCCTAACATTGTTATTTATTTAATTGTTATTATTTGCTTATATTTGTAATTATTCATGTATATTTTATTATGCCACTTTGTGAGAGTTGGCACGGTGACGTGTCATCCTACATGTGGAAGGTGGGCTAGATGACCTTTCTCCTCATATGAGGAAGTAGACGTCCATTTTGTGGTAGGAATATTTTTTCATGTGTCAGCATCTCTCTTGCGTTGTAAGAAGGTTTATGACAATTTATGATGTGTAAGAGTTGTTTAGGGTAAAATTGGATTTTGTTAATCTTTTGTTGTTTAGATGTTAAAATCTGCCTCTCCACTAAACATTAAAGGATCTAGGGTCGAGTGGCGAGTACTATCATACCCTAGAGTCACTTTCAGATGTAGGGAAACTTGGATTAGGGAATTGATTATCAATTTTTCCTTCTCCTATGCCCAATTGACCATTAAAACCCTAATTATGCAAATACGACAACAAATTAATGAATTACAGAAAAAACTCTTGCAAACGGGAGTAAAATACTAAATTACAGAATACCTATTTTCAGGGTTCTAAGGCGGAACAGTCGAGGACACTGGAGTGAGTGCCCAAGTCCAAGGTACCTACTTTTTCGAGGCATCTAGACCTCCTTCGGGCACTAATCAGCCCTGTAACTTCTATTTTTTGAAACCTATCTGCGGAGGACACTGGAGCGGGTACCCTAGTCCTGGAAATGCTCTTTTGTCTGACTTTTCTTTAGATCCTAAATCCCTGATGTTTGTCCAGCCTTCCTACAACTCCACTTCTTCCGAATGCGACACATGTAACCTACAATCACAAGACTTGGGTTGGAGGTTGTGGTGTTTAGAGGTTTGCCTCAATCAAACCCCAGAGGACACTTAAGTCTCTGAACATCGTTGTCAAATAAAGAGGGCATGCCCTTGCGAGGCAAAGACCAAAACTAAAGGAATCAATGATAAAAACACAATGATATGTCACCTTGTAGTGAAGATCTCATGGAGCAAGATGCTCTTCATGCCATGAGGAGATTGATGCTCAAATCTTCAAATATCAACACACAAAACACACAAGTCTGCTCTTGCAACATAATAGAAAGCCTTGAATCACCTTGAGAACACAATCGCTTGCTAGTTATCATCTAATTGGAATCTAGTTTACAAATGAATACCTAAGCATGCTTATATATGCATCTACAAGCACTCCCGCCAAGATATTTGAAATTTAAACTTACCGTGTCGGCAAAGGGACCTAATAACGGTCACTAACTGACACTCAAAAATTGGGGCTGCCCCAAAATAGGGTAGGACTAGGGCACGGGCACCCAAGTCATCCCCCTATTTTGGGTAGGGTACAGCTCAAGGTCCACCTAGGCCCTATTTGTCAAGGAACCTAGGTCTCATTCCATTGGGGTGTTAAAATATGAACTAAAATGTTGTAAATGCATGCTAAAGACCCGAGAGCTAAACCTTATGAGGGAAAAGCCCCCAAGGGGACATTTTTCGACGTTACATTTAGCCCCCACTTTAATGTATGTGTAAACGCGAGGCCCATACATGCATTAAAGTAAGGTCACAAACATAGAAAACACATCAAACATGGAGAAGACACGCCAATCACATAGAAGACAGTAACAGGCACACAAAACACGGAGAAGACAATTACAGTCATGCAGAACACAGAGCAGACAATTAATGCATAGAAGACACATTGATGCATGGAAGACAGAAATGATATCTTTTCTTTTCTTTTTCTCATATATATGAAATGCAAATGCAAGTACTGGAAAGTAAACAAACCTCCCAAAATACAAGAAGCACTACTCGAAGGTGTTGGTCTCTGCATATGGGGCAACACACACACACAATACATGCAAAACCTCCCAAAATGCACGAAAGGCGTTGGTCTATGCATATGGGGCAAAAAATACACCATACAAAACAAGCACGCCAAAACACACACACTTGAAGACATGGAGAAAACATGGCAGACAAGCAATGGTGTGTTCCCTATTTCTAGGCTCATCACCATCTCAGGCACATTACAGGCACACACCAATGATTGGGCTTTGCCACAACAATCGCCGAAAACATGCTTAAGGGTTGAGTTAGTCACATAACCGCTCCCCGCCTCCGCAGAGGACTTTTGAAAATGACAGGATGATGCAATCTGCTCCGAGAAGTACACCATCTCCACCTCTGTAGAGGGCTTAAGAAAAAGGATATGCACGATATCCTGCCTCCGCAAAGGGCTTACATGATTGATTGATTGATTGCAAACAAACTCAGGATGCACGATGCACTACTCTGGGGTGCAAGTCTATGCATCTGAGGTTAAACACATTGCTAACGTCTACAACAGATAGCTTAACTTATATGCCCCCACCTTAAGGTGGTTGATATTAGTTATCGATATCAAGCACATTAAGGTAGGAAGAAAACACACAAGGGAACATTGAATTTCACAAAGCCCATGCCCCCTGGAGGTGACATGTACTTTATAATCGCCAAATGTTCCCACAAACACATCCCTGCAAGAAACATGTTAGTGTCTACAACACCATGATAAACAACAATATCAATGCATATGATTAACCACGTAAAGAGCCAAGGTTATACAACGAATTCAGAGTTCGAGGATAACTGTAAGGCTATATCATGAAGCTCTCTGAATCAAGTACCGCCAAGGCTAGATTTAAAGGCAAACAAAGGTGCATAGAGCAGCAATATTGTTAAGGTTTGTAAATGCGACAGAAACATCATGAAATTCACTACGCGGAAAGCACGAGTGCTTCCACTAGCCAAGTGTTGGATAAGATATACAACCCCATCATCATATTAGGAACTAAGTCTATTTTTTATTGCTCTCGAAAGGGACACTAGGTCTGCATCAATATAAATGTTTGTCATCATCCGCCCGCTAGGTGGAAACACTAGAGGAAGGGAAACAATAAATAAGAGAGGAGAAACAAGTGTCTTAGGGACAATCACGTAGGAGGGTGCCCCCAAGTCACCAACCGCAATGTTATGTCCACAAGACACAACACACAACAATGAAATCAGAGAGAGAGGCAGTATAGAAGAATGATGATACAAATAGAAGAAGGTCACAACAGAGGTGGTCTCCTGGTATCCTGAACCTTACAGAAGAATCTGAGGTCATCCCAGGAGACCTGAACAACACATAACACATTACGAGGGAAGCACATCACGAGAGAGATAAAGGGTTAGAGATACTTACCTGTAGGATCATCATTAAGAACATACATATCTAGGATATTTGTCATGTTGTTTTGATATTGTATTAAGTTTAGGATGACAAGAGGCTTTCTTTTCTTTAAAAGGATTATATCCAATGCTGCTTGAGTAATGTGTTGAAGCGGATTCTATAGGTACTCGAATTCCTTGTTGATTTACACCACATCCCTTACCTACATAGTCGTTATGTTTGTACAAAATTTGAAATCCATGACCATATAGAGAATCAAGTTCCTTAGAAGAAGGTGAAGCCTTGTAGTTATCATAATTTGTAGTATAAGTTAGAGTATTGTCTTTATTTTCAACCAAGGAGACTTTGTTGTTCTTAGATGCTTCAAAAGATTGCTTAGATGAGATCGATACGACTTTTGATGTGTCAGGTTTATTAAATTTGTATTCCCCTGTACTGCAGGGGTTAAAGTCTAATGAACCCCAATCATCATCAACAAGTGCATTCGATGGTTGAGAGTCTTGCACAACATTAGTCATTGATGGATCACCTCACAAATTTTTTAAGCTCATATGATTTTAAATTGGTTTTTGCATTTCAATGTGTAAACAATTGTCTGGTTTAGGATCAGCATGAATAGTATGAATTTTACCTCTGAATATAAATTTGATTAAACGATGTAGAGTGGAAGGGATTGCCCCCAATGCATGAATCCAGGGTCTACCAAGGATCATGTTGTAAGATAAGGAACTAGGCATGACATGAATCAGGGTAGGCACAAGCACAGGTCCCACTTGTATAGGTAAAGTTATAGTACCTATGGATTGTCGTCCAACATTGTCAAAACCATGGATACTTAACGGTTCCAGCTTGATGTTAGATGTATCAACTTTATCTTATGTAATAAGTCAATGCCACAAACATTAAGAGTCGATCCATTATCAATCATAACTCTCTTAACCAATCTTTTGTTTACTGTGACGAAGATAACGAGAGGATCATATTGGTTTTGAACTTCTATTGACGGTAATTCATGTGGTTGAAAGAGTATATCCATTTTTGTCGCATGCATACTATCCAATACAGCTGCTAATCATTAGGCTTAGCAATAGGTGGGACAATCACCTTTTGCAAAGCTTCTTGGAGCATTCCATGGTATGTAGGCGATGTTTGTATCAAATCTCAAAGAGAGATCTTAGCCGGAGTAGTGCGAAGATGTTTGACAAGATCATACTCTTGACCACTTTTATGAGTAAGACGAGGTGGTTGAGGGAGCATAGGTTAAGAACATGGAAGAGAGACAGGCGCATGCAGTGCTTGGTTACTTTGCTTGTTATTATGGGTGTTGTATGTGTGAGCAATCACATTGTGGTGTGGTTGTTGTAACACATTTTGAACACCTTGAACTGTAATCACCAGTTTTAAGCAAGAGGACGCACTAAGTGCCCCTCGAACAATTATTTCAGGAATATTGCTATGAACTCCATTAACGATTATTGAATTAACCCTATTTTCCTCTTGATTGCACCCAATATCCATCCTCAAAGGAGTTAATGTGAGAGACCTTTTCTCATCTACTAATGCTACGTCTTGTCTAGGGAGAGCAGTGGGATGAGAGGAAGGTATATCATCACCATCACCATCATACTCTGTAGTGGAAAAGGGCTTTTCCCTCCCATCTTTCTCATGAGTGTTCCTAGAGATGAATTTAGTTAAATCTTCTAATATCAAAGGATGTTCACTCATGAGGATTAGGAATTCTTCAAAATCAAGATCTTTGATAAATGCATGCAGAGATACCATAGAAAAATGACATGAAGGTGTCATTACATTGTGTTATCAGAAAATCAGAATGATCAATCAATAATATCAAATAATCCAAATAACTCAATGAAATAATGAACAAAAGAAGGTTTAATCAAACAATGAAACAATACAAAGAAAACCTCTTTAATTCTCAGCTTCCATTGATTGCCTATCACAATCGATCTTGCATGTATGAAATAGAGCCCTCAGAGAGTGCACTTTTTTGCTTTCTTTCAAGATTGTCAATTGGGAACGACTATGATAGTTTCACCATGAAGATGGGCTTCACAACAAAGATAATAGTATGGTAACAAGTTGATCGCAAGCAATGAAGGAATTGGTGCCAAAGGCACGCTGTAATTTCTGCAGAGTAAGTTTACTTAAAGCCTGGATGAATGAAATGGAGGAATAAGGTTGTACTTATAGACTTGAGAGAGAGAAGATCAATGGTATAGAAAGAATGAGAAGATCAACGGTTGAGAACAGTTGAGAGATGTGCACGAATAGGAAGAGGACATGTGTCCTCTATTTTGCATGAGAGGAATTAATAAAATAGAAGAATGAGTTAACTAAAGAGATTAATCAATTAAAAGAATAGAATAATGAGTTAAGATAATAGAACTAGAGGATGGAAATTTCATGAGGATGAGAAGATATTTTTGCTCAAGTAAATATTTAGAATATTCAATTGCATGTGCACAAGTATTGAATTATATTTAGAGATAACTCAATTTAGAAGAAATAGACAACTTAAATAAATAATTGATTTATTTAAATTTAGAGAAGATATTATTGGAAGAAACAATTAAATAATTGGTATTATTTAATTTAGAATGATTTTGGAAGAATAAATAAAATATTTGGTTATATTTTATTTTTAGAGATTGAGAGGATTTAAATAAATTTGATTGATTTATTTAAATTTGGAAGAATGATTTGATTTAATTAAATAATTAAGAATTATTTAATTGTTTGGAAGAATTTAATTAAATAAAGGATTTTATTTAATTTTGACTTTAGAAGAGGTAATTAAATATTTTCATATTTAATTAACTTAGAGGAATATGAATCAAATAAATAAATTTGTTTATTTATTTATTGATAGAAGAATTATAATGAAATAAATATTAAGAATATTTATTTAAACTGAGTCGTGTCATTTTTAGGTGTATACACATTATTTTCAATGTAAACTTAGATTTTAAAATCTTTTCAAATTTGATGCAAAAGACAAGTGCAAAACTATATGCAAAGATAGCCTAAAATGCTTGATTTTTGGTATTTTTTTCAATGCGAATGAATGAACTAAAGGGTGTTGTAAGGATTTCAATCAAGGGAAGAAAGATATATGTTTGATATCAGTCCAAAATAGTAATAAGATCACTCTCAACACACTCTTGGTGCGATTTCAAGTAAATGCCAAGTCAAAATATAGTGAAAATATGTCAAAATAGGCACTTTTTCACCAAAACTCAATGCAAGAGAGCATAACAAAGGGTGTTGTGAGGAAAATGATGATGGACAGAAAATAATATTAGTAATAACAGCCACTTAAAGCCAAAATAGCCAACACAACATGCTTTTAATGCCACTTAAGGTAAAACCCTAGTGAAAATATAGCAAAAATGGGCTATTTTTCACGGTTTTTCAACTCCAAGACCTAGCCAAAGGGTTGTTGTAAGGAACTTTAGGATGGATAGAAAATAATATCAGTGATATCAGTCACCTTAATCCATAAAACTAATCACAACACACTTGGAGTGCAAACTAGGTCAAACCCTAGGGCAAAAATTGTCAAAAAGTGTAGTTTTTCACCGAATTTTTACTACAAGAGCCTGTTGAAAGGGTGTTGTGAAGATTTTATGAGAGGTAGAAAATTATTACCCTAATAACAACAAGTTAATGTAAAAATATCTTTCACAACACACCTATGGTGCAAGTTTATGAAGTCGATTAGGCCAAAATTAGTGAAAATTGTTGTTTTTGAAGCCCTAGGTTTGAGATCTTGGAACAAAATACTATGCAAATTGTTTGAAATCTAATTTTTGATGGAAATTAAATACTCTCAGATCTGAAAATGATTTTCAATCTTAATCATGCAAATTTAATGAAAATGCACCAAAATCTTTAGTTTTTGTTGAAATTTTCAAGGCAAAAATGCAAATAATTTAAATTTAAATGCAAATTCACATTAAAATGTAAGACTATGGCCAAATGAAAATTTGAATGAGCCTCTAAAATTATTAGAAAAATTTGATAAAAGATTTTGCCTACAAACCCTAGATTTTGGAATTACTAGGTTATCTAAAAATTATCAAAATTTCCACAAAACCCTAGCAATTAAATGATGAAAATGCAATGTAAGATTTTAAATTTTTGTATTTTACTGTATTTTACTGTATTTTATGTCAGATCTAATGCAAAAATCATGAATGAAGAAAATTTAGGAAGAATTGACACAATTTAGTAAGCCCAACAATGCAATTTTTTTTGTATTTTTTCAAATTTTCAATTTTTTTTTGAAATTTTCTCAATGCAATAAAGTAAATGCCTATATGAATGAATGAAATCACACCAAATATGCAGACAAACACTCAACAAGTTGCAATTTAAGTTCAAAAACACGGGTTCACCAAAATGTTTAGGGTAAAATTGGATTTTGTTAATCTTTTATCGTTTAGATGTTAAAATTCACCTCTCCACTAAACATTGAAGGATATAGGGTCGAGTGGCGAGCACTATCATACCCTAAAGTCACTTTTAGATGTAGGGAAACTTGGATTAGGGAAATAATTATCAATTTTTCCTTCTCCTATGCCCAATTGACCATTAAAACCCTAATTATGCAAATATGACAACAAATTAATGAATTACAGAAAAAGCTCTTGCAAATGGGAGTAAAATACCAAATTACAGAATACCTATTTTCGGGGTTCCGAGGCGGAATAGTCAGGGACACTGGAGCGGGTGCCCAAGTCCAAGGTACCTACTTTTTCAGGGCATCTGGACCTCCTTCGGACACTGATCAGCCCTGTAACTTTTATTTTTTGAAACCTATCTGCGGAGAAGACTTGAGTGGGTACCCTCTTCCTGGAAGTACTCTTTTGTCTGACTTTTCTTTAGATCCCAAATCCCTAATGTCTATCCAGTCTTCCTGTAACTCCACTTCTTCCAGATGCGACACCTGTAACCTGCAATCACAAGACTTGGGTTGGGGGTTGCGGTGTTTAGAGGTTTGCCTCAGTCAAACCCCGAAGGACACTTAAGTCTCCAAACACCGTTGTCAGATAAAGAGGGTGTGCCCTTGTGAGGTAGAGGCCAAAACCACAGGAATCAATGATTAAAAAATAATGATATGTCACCTTTTAGTGAAGCTCTCATGGATGAAGATGCTCTTCATGCCATGAGAAGATTGATGCTCAAATCTACAAATATCAACACACAAAACACACAAGTCTGCTCTTGCAACACAATAGAAAGCCTTGAATCACCTTGAGAACACAATTGCTTGCTAGTAATCATCTAATTAGAATCTAGTTTACAAATGAATGCCTAAACATGCTTATATATGCATCTACAAGCACTCCCACCAAGATATTTGAAATTCAAACTTACCGTGTCGGCAAAGGGACCTAATAACGGTCACTAACCGACACCCAGAAATTGGGGCTGCCCCAAAATAGGGCAGGACTAGGGTGCGGGTGCCCATGTCCTCCCCCTATTTTGGGTGAGGTACAACTCAAGGGGTCCACCTAGGCCCTATTTGTCAAGAAACCTAGGTCTCATTCCATCGGGGTGTTAAAATATGAACTAAAATATCCTAAATGCATGCTAAAGACCCGGGTGCTAAACCTTATAAAGGAAAAGCCCCCAAGGGACATCTTTTGACGTTACAAGAGTATGACAGATTCTATGACATTGTAAGAGTTGAAAATAAAGATTCTTATGACAGTCATGACAAGTGTCACTAAGAATCTTTGCATGGGAAAGTGGGTGCCCAAGTTTGGGATATGACTGTTGATGAGCAGGATTGCACCCGTTATACAGAGCTGTGAAGTTTAACAATCCTGTGTAACATGGGATCAAACTCAGGCTGTGGGTGACCTATGTCGAGTTTGAACTTCTAGATTATGGGCTGGTTCCCTTAAAATGTTTAATTGAATATATGAATTTGATGTGGAAAAGGGTTAAAAGGATCTTTCTAAAAACAAATGAAACTGTAAAAGTATGGTAATGCACCTAATAATGATGAAAACTTGGCAATATAACTCACAATAGATCTAAAAAAATCTATCCACACAAACCACTTTCAGCAAATTGATCACAAAAATATTTCTAAGGAAGGCTGGAAAAATATTTCTATTTGAAGGAAAAGGGGTTTTTCACAACATAAAAGAAAGATTCTCCAATTGCACAGCCTAATACGTGTGATTTTCAATGCTATCTAACACATGCAAGTACAAATGAGACAATGATTTTAAAGGTTTTGATGTCTAAACACAATAAAATTTTATCAAATAATTCATAAGGATTGCATTAATGGAAAGTTAGATACTTGATCAAGCTAAAAAACAAAGGAAATAATTGCATAAACAAAGTATCAAATTTGTAACCTACTGTACAATCTCTATAAATCTGCAAGTAAAATGAGTTACAAAACCTCTTTCTCTCTCAAAGTGTAAAGAGAAAAAGGTAAGAACTAGAAAAACCTAAGTTTTTCTTACAATATATAGTTTTGTTCTCTCCAAGAGGCATAGAAAAAATCAATTGCAGTCAACTGCCTCTAAAAAGAAGCTCTCCAATTTGAACCATAAGAAAATAATTAAATACCTAAAAATAAGGGTCAAAATTGCCTCAAAATGAGCAAAAATAGCCCAAAACTACTTCTCTCTATGTGTTTGACCCAAGAGTTGACCAAAACCCTCCAATTTGCCCTTCAAACCATGCAAAAAGACTCCAAAGTCTTCAGTTAACTCAACCCCTCCATTTTTGCATGATTTTGCATGTGTAGATAGTGTGGACAAAGAATAAACTAATTATTTGCATGATTACTCTATTATGAGTTTCAATTTGTCTAATCTTCTTAATTTTATAACTTGTGACAAAATAATAAAGTAATTTATAATGGTATTACTTTATTACTTATTTACATTTATTTATAGCTGTAAAATCATGCAAGAATGGAAGAAAAAGAAAAAGAACACCTTATCTCTCCTTTTACATTTACAAAATTTGCATGATTTCATTAACAATGATGCCAAAAGAATTAGGTCATCATGCATGAAAAATAAAGAATATTCTCTCCTTATGTCTCCTATGCAATTTACTTAGGTCATTACATGCAAAATTACATCATGCATTATCAAAACATTGATAAATGCATCTATACAACCTTATTACTCCATGTAAAAGGAAAAAACATTATGCAGCATATGCATACAAGGCATAACAACATACCACCTTATCCCTCCATGCACCATGCATCATTACATCAATACCACCTTTGATTTTATAATACATTCCCTCATAATGCATATCATCATTATATTTGCCCCAATGTAAACACATGCATAATAGACTTCTTGTCTATACCATCTTTGACTTCTCCTTGCATTATGCATGCATACATTTATGTTATCCACATCTACCTTATTACTCCATACCCTTAAATGATTTCTTTTGTTTGACTTCAAAACACATGAATATTTGCAAAATTCATAAGGCATTTGACTTGACTTGATCTATATATTGTATAAGGCATTTCGACCTTTCTTTTGTGTTGTCGACCATTATGGAAGAAAGGGAACCAAGGTATTCAACCTTACCTTGTTATGATTGTTTACTTTTGACTTTGTAAAAATCAAATGAAAAGGCAAAAAGAATTTGGCCCACGGGCCCCCTATGCATAATCATTAGGTTTACAAGACTTAAAAGTCTTGACCACAGTATTGGATAAGGCAAATGATTCTTATTTTGTTGAAGTCAAAGAGAAAAAGGTGAGAGAAACCCACCGACCAAAAGAACTTGTGAACCCTAAACTTTGTCATTTTGATCTTTCCATTTTGTTTGAGCTCTCCCTCTGCAACTTCATGGGCTGACAGCTAGGGTTTAATGGTTTTCATTTCTCTCTACAATTTCTGAGTCTTCTCAGTTGACTTCTCTTGTATTTCTGGCAAAAGAAACAAGGTGAGTTCCTCTGTGTAATGAACCAAGCCATTTCTTTGATTTTCTGTGACTGTCTTCATTTGGCCGTAGCCATATGGCTCTCTAAGCATTATATATAAGTCTTACATTCCATTCTCACTGTGTTTTCTTTGTATTTCTGCTTGGCTGGCAACCGTCTCCATGTGTTTAAAAGGGTTTTCAAAGAACCAAGGTCCGCGGCCTCTGTAGCTTCTCTTCTGCAAGAATATGAGGTGAGCTCTCATTCTTTGTTTCACCATTCACATCTCTTTGGACTATGTTTTCAATGTTGATAAGGGTTTCAAGAAAATGACATAGGTCTTCTATATTTTTGAAGAAAAAGGCTCTCTGGGCTATGGTCATGCCTATATATTGCTTTCTTTCGACCTCTCTTTGCAGATATGATAACTCAAGGGTTTTAAAGAAAATGACATGGGTTTTCATTTTTGAAAAGAAAACTCACTTGCTCTGGCTACGGCCTGCCTGTATATTCCCTTTTCTATTATTGCATACCTAAAAATACATAAGGTTTCACAAAAGAAGTTGAGGGTTTGTATCTATTTGCAGGAAAAAACCTTCCTATTTACGGCCTGTATTGTATCTTCTTCTGTATTATTTATCTTTCTTATGTAGAAAAGAAAATACAAGGATTTGAAAATGTAACCTGGGTTTTCATTTTTTGAAAAAATACCACCTTCTCTGGCTATGACCTGCAGCTCTTCTTTCTCTATATTATTTCTTTTTCTGTAGACAAGAAGAAAAAACAAGGGTTTGAAAAGTATATGGGTTTTCATTTTTTCAAGAAAAGATCATACTCTCTGCTACGGCCTTGTTGTAGATCTTCCTGTATCATTTCTTCTTTTTTAGACACAAATATATCGAGGGTTTTTTAAAAAATGATGAGTGTTTTAACAAAATGCACCATGTACTATACTTTCTCTGCATCTGCACTTCTTCTTCATGACCTGTAACAGCATATTCTTTTCTTTCCTTATCTGCATTTTATATGAAAACTCCATATGGGTTACTCTATGTTTAAAATTTTCTTTACTCTTCCTTTGACTGTAACTTCATCTTGCAAGAATGGTGATAAGGATTTCAAAAAATGTCACATTCTATAAGCATTCAGGTGACAAAACTGGTCTTCTCCATTTGAATATACAAAAAGTAAAACATACAGACCCCTCATTCTTGTTTATTTCTCCTTCTGTATATGATTTATGAAAGCAGTTGTATCTCATGGAAACTATGTCTTCTTCTAATTGCATCTGATACATTTGATGTGGTCATACATTCCTGAAGCTCTATCTTTCTTATCCTTATGTAAGGCATGAATTTTCTAATATGCTCCTTTGTCTATGCTACCTCTTGTAGCTTTTGTACCATATAACGTTGCTTTTTGTAAGATGAAACAAAGTTGAGGCTCTCTTTGGTATTTATAATTGAGCATGACATAGTTCTTTTCCTCCCCTGTCTTAAGAATAAGCTTGGCTGAATATTCATTCTCTGCACTGTGCATCGGCATTCTTGTATCTTCCCTTTTTTATCATTCATTTCTATCTGTGACTGATATAAGCTTCACAAGAATATAGTCTACTTCCTCTTGTTAATGGTGACTATCCTTCTGGTCCTTTATGGCTGTCATTATGATGATTTGATCATGAGCTATTTCAATTTTCCTTCTCTTGCTTCTAGAACAATGATGAACTATGTTTGTTTTGTTGCATTCCATACATGTGGCATTCAACTTGTATCTCTTTTACTGATGTTTTAATGCCTCTAGATGGCTGTGATCTTTAAGTTGCTCTATTTCTACTCAGGCACCTGGCTATAACATGATATGTTTGACACTTATACTCTCCTGTAGGAAAAAACTTGTACCTTTTACATACTGAATAAATGCCTATCACTTCATACATTGTTGTTACCTGTATCTATCAGGCATTGTTGTTATGGCACTTTTATTTGGCATCCTTCATGGCATTTGATAGACCTTGTTCCTTTATATGCTTTAAAAAAGTATCATGACAGTATGAGTATTGTATGACATGGCATTATGATAGTTTATCATTTGTTCATGGCTCTTGTAGCCTTCACTTCATGTGAGTATTTGATAAGGCTGCCTCACTTGATTAACTTCATGATAGTCTTGGCAAACTTCACTCAGTTGATTCTTCATTTGTTACAGGGTCGTCCCTCATTGTATTTTATGCATTTTTTATGACATCTAATGTTGTTTTATCGTGATGTTCACCTATTTAGATGACTGTCATACCTATGACATATATGTGGACAACAAAAACATACTTCAGTCATAATTAGAAATAAAGAAAGATACCTTTTGTTGGTGCCTGCATGAACTTTCAGGTTTCAAGCAAAAAGTTATGTTATGACAAATTTTTAGTCGAGCCTGATTTTCTGAAAGGGGGGGTCATATTCCAAATATCAGTCATCTTCAAAAAGATCACCCTGATGTTGCGAGATCACCTTGATCTTGGAGAAGATCACCCTAATGTTGCGATATCACCCTATGCCAACATGATGATGATGTCATCTAAGTCCGATGGGGTCATATTCCAAATTTTTAGTCTATCCTGATATTTCGAGAGGGGGTCATATTTCTAAATATCAGTCATCTTACGAAGATCACCCTAATGTTGCAACATGACGATGACATCATCTAAGTTTGATAGGATGCACCATATGGTCTTCGGCATGACAGTTCGCCGATGGGGACGAGAATATGTACAGGAGGATCTTCCTCTGATACATCAGGTGGCACCAATGAGGGTGATATTTCACATCAGGGTGATATTTTGCATGAGGGTGATATTGGTCATCGGGGTGATATTGCATATCGGGTGAGCAAGCAGGAGGTTCGCCGATGGCGCGGGTCATGATGATGGGGTCTTGGCGGATGGCTCATTGGTCGCGCAAGGTAAAATTGTGCGACATCATATGTGCTCACGGCCTAGTTTATAAAGTGTTGAAGAGGGTACTGCAGGGTGAATGTGGGATAATGGTTCCCACGTAATTTGAAAAGTCAGCGATCAGCAGGAGACACCGGCATGGCATGATCTCGTTGGCTAGCAGCTCGCCCGTTCAATTTGTGGCCGCAAATCTTTGTGGGGAAAGTTTTCAAAAATCTTGTCACCATTACATTCCAAGAAACCGCGAGTTGGTATGCCATTGATGACAGATGTTACAGGTGTATGCGCGAAGGCATGGACGGATCAACTACCCAATTAAAGTTGAAAATCCCCAAGCGGCGGTGCGGGTCTTGAGTTCAACTACTCCCTGCCTTCTCTTCTACCTGCTGCATTCAATGTTTCGAGCGCCATTTCTCATAATGCCTTGTATATGGAAAATTTTGAATGGTGCCATGTAATTAATGTTGAGTACACTTTCTTGCTATATATAGCAAACTGTGTTACTCATTTTTTGTTGTTGAAAACTAGACAAATTTTGGTGCTGTGACAATATACAACTCAGTTGGTGGCTCTATTTTGGGTGTCTTGGAGTTATGAGTCATATGTTATATGTTTTATGCATAAATTTACTGGTTTCATGTTATTTTATGAGTAATGCTTCATTGCATGTATTCTGTTATCTGTCTCCAAATTGAATGTTTTCTTCTTCTGAATCTAAACAGCTAAGGGGTGTTTAAGATTCTAGGACATGGGTTTGCTATGTTGAAATCTTAATCTTTCACTTCTGCTCAAGGGGTAGATTAAATGTCTTGGGTTAAGTGTTGGGAAGAATATATTGCATGGAGGATGTTTGTAAGTAGAGATAACTGAATACTTAGTTTTGGGAAGTATCTGTAAGGCAAATACTATAAATCCCCTTGAAATCTAGTCATTAATATTGTTGATAACTGAGAGGGGGGGGTGAATCAGTTATCTTAATTAATTTAACTTTTTGTTCTTCTTTAACAACTAGTGTAGCATTATAGCAAATAAGCATCCATAATCATGAAAGCAGAAACAAAGTCAAAACACATAACACAATGATTTTGACGTGGAAAACCTTGTTAGGGGAAAAACCACAGGGTGACTAACCCAAGAATGCATTCTCTGTTAGAAGAATAGAAATACAAAATGGCACTTGCCAGTTTAGGGCTTACTGCCCGAGCACACTACTCACAAGAGGCTCACTGCCTACAAGAGACTCACTGTCTACAAGTTATAAAGAGAGTAACAAGATACTTGAACTGATTAGAAGCATCCACATATGCTGGAGTTTAGTTCCGGTTAGGCTCAGTAAACTGATCTACTGCACTTCATTCTTTCTCTTCTTTGGTGCTATTGTCCTGTCACATACCAGACCTACCTTACTGCTTCCACACTGCTCTTATGCTTTTCTTCGCACACCACAACACAAAAAAACTCACCTTCATACTGAAATCAATCTGGTATATATATCCGCACCAAGGATTTCATCCACTTTCTAGTCGGCATCCAGAATACTTACTATTTTCCCAAACTCTTGGTGTGTCGGCTGAATCCTTGCTTATCAAGTGATGCGTATCAAGGAGATGCTCATAGAAGTCATCAATCATGTCAGCCAATCATGAATGATACCTCAGTAAGCTTGATCACCATCAATATCTCATCCGGATTAAGGTCTGATGCTATGCCAGTCAGTTCTTCCTCAGTTTACTCTGCTAAACAAGAACCCAATACTTAGGTGCTCATATCTCTTTACTCTTTCATCACCGGAGGCTCAATCCCTGGAATCTATTAGTCAAGGTACTCCTCTTGACTTCCCCAAGTCCACACTTTACATAGATACTTCCTTTGAGAGATTCAGACCTAATTGTCGTACCTTGCTGCATACTCTGTTCTTGGTCATTGGACCACAACACTCTTCAATCTAACTTCCAGTATAAGCACACCATGTCCTACGAATGGGTGGGATGAACTTTGTTGCCATCAATGACAACACTCATGAAGCTACAATGTGTCTCTTGCCAACAACCTCCCCCTTTGGCATTGATGGCAACACTTAGTGAAAAATGACTAAGTGTCACACTACACTCCCCCTTAGCTGATGCTCTGTTCTAATGTACACTTTACTGGAGCTCCCCTGTAGCTGGATTCCATATTTTTCACTACTCCTCACTCCCCCTTTGACATCAATGGCAAAGGGTAGGGTCCGTACACCAAAATTTTCAAGAAAAACAATCTATACATATCTACATAAGTGTATATAGAAGTTGTACTTAAATGTACTTAAGTATGTTTGCAAAAGTATTCTTCAACTGTATAACTTCTGTAGCCCAACTCTGCTTCATCCTATCCAAAATTGAGATGTGACCACTCAACAGGAATGCAAACGCTTCGGCCTTCTTAAGATCTGTCAGATCATTGGTCCGGGCTATGGCCTGAGCATCAGTTAGGGCCTCATGCATGGCCTCTAACTTAGGGATAATGATCCCTCTAAGTTCACTTAACCAGTTTATTCTATTTTTCTTCTCCTTCTCAAGCTTCTTTATTTCATTTATGACTGCAATAGTCTGACACTCTTGATTTACTATGGAAGAGGAGAGAGGATCAAAACTTTGAGATAAACTTAGTAGTTTATCCTCTTGCTCTTTTACTTTCTTCTCAATATCCTTTGTCACTTTAGGCCAGGATAAACAAAATTTATATATATCTCTGCCATCTTTAAGAGCATTTTCTAGGCTCTTTATCCCAATATCCATAACTCTCCTATCATTTGTTATTAGACTCTACACATCAGAGAGTCTCTTTTCCAAAAACTCCCTCCAGACCTTTTCTTCTACTGACTTGTCTAAGGAATTAAAATGTGTATGGACAAAATTTACCAGAGGCTTTAGATTACCAGATGTGGAGTCTGAAGGATCCTTTTGGAAGGATGGCATGATCTTCTCCAATACACCGGATGCAGTTTCTATGAGCTCACAGTCTTCCATTTGAGACTTCAGAAGTTTTTCTTTTGCCTTTGCTTGAGTAAAGGATGCTAGCTTCATGGTTTGAACCAGGGAGAGGGAATCAAAATTGAATGGACCTTGAAGCAATTTTGGTTCATCAAGTTCCATCATCTCTTTGGTCAAGAAATCTTTGACAGTTTCTGCAGTGTCTCTTGCTGGAGACAGAGTCTTCTTTCCTTCTGCAGTCTCAGATCTGTCTCCTGGGGTCTTCTTTGTTTGATCTTTTTCTTTTTCCTTTACTTCTTCTTGGCTTGTTTTCTCTTCTAATCTTTCTTCTCCTTTAGATTCGGAGTCTGCTGGAGAAACCAGAGGAGAGATGTGTGCTTCTTCATGGACTTCCTCTTCCGGAGCAGAGGAATCTAAGTCCTTAGCTTTCTCTTCACTTGTCTCCTTTGCCTCTTCTGCTACTGTCTCAGTAGATTCTTCTTTGTCATCCATAGCAGAGGGTTCATCACCCAAGTCCTCTATAATAGGAAGGTTGAATCTTTTGAAGGCATTCCAGAGGATATCTTATGTTTCCTTTGCAACTTTGTTAGTTTTTCCAAGCATAAGTTGATTCATTCTAGCTTTGCTCCAGAACTCATCCTTGCAGTCCTTGAAGATGATGTTCATTTGTTTAGGGGTAATGGATGGATAGAGCTGTATAACAATCTGCTCTCGGATTTCTAGATCTTTTACTTGGGCATTGTTCTTCCTTATTTCAAGTTCCTTCTCTAAGCTTTTGGGAATCAGAGATATAATTTCAATGAATGCTTTGTTGTAGATGTTTAGATACCTGACTGTGGCATCTTGCAATATCTTCTGATTAGTTTCATTATATTCATCATAAAATTCAACCATTGGTTGTAAGTTCCCATCCACAGTAACTGATTTGATGATATCATCAATGCGGAGAGTGTGTTTTTCAACAAATTCCTCTGCCTCCTCTTCTTTGTCTTGACCAGTGGAGGGTTCACCGGTTGTTTTCTTCTTCTTCTTTATTTTCTTTACTTCCTCATCTATCTCTATTTCTTCATCATCTTTGAGGCTTGTGTATGATCTTGTAGCCTTTTTCTTTGTTCTCTTTTCTCCTTTACCAGATGATTTTACTTCCGGTTTTGATGCCTTTGAGCTTGTAGTAGTGGTAGGTGCAGAGCTCTTAGAGGATCTGGTCTGGGAGGGGGCTTCTACCAGAGTACTTTCTTTTTTTGCTTCTTCCTTTTTCTTTCTCTGCCCTTTCCATCTTCTCTCTATTTGCATCAAGTGCCTCTTTTTATATGCCATACCTTTTGGCAACATTCTCTACTTCTTTTCTCACTTTTCTCTTCATCTCCAGTTGTCTAAGTTCCACATGAATCTTGACACTCAATTCTTCAAAGGTTTCAAACCTTTCTGCCTTAGGATCCTTGGGCTGACTAAGCATGTGTTGAACATGTAGCTCTACAATTTTCTCATCTACTTCATACCCCATTGGCAGGATTCAGACTATTCTTGGTTCTACTACCTCCATCAGACATTGATCAGTGTCTACCATAAAGCACACTGTATCCTTGTATTTTTCAACTAAGGATTGGGGGATTCTCTCTCTAGCTTGCATCATGCTTTGGAAGTTTTTGAAGTAGCCCCATAGAGTTGTGTTTTGTGCCTTGGCATCACCAAGCCCATACAAGTAATCTCTGATTTGAATTGCAACCGATTTGTTATTTTTCCATACCCATCCATTGGATATGGGTAGCTCATTCATGTAATAGAAAAATAAATAGAGTATCAAGCCACCATATTTGAAGGAATTCTTCTTATCCTTCTTTATCTTCTACAGATTCTCCAAAAGTTGGTTCAGAAGGAACTCACAAAGGTCATAGTTAACAATCTTTCTTAACATTTCATAAGCAGTGTAAATTATTGTTTCAGATACAGAATTCTCTCTGCTGGAGTGATATATCTTGTAGCCTATTATCATGGTGGCAAACTTGATATCCGGATCTGTGATATCCTCAATTGTCATTGCTCTTTTATCAAATTTGGATCCGGTGGCCTCACTCACAGTTTGGTTTTTGACTGATTTGAGAGTAGGTAACTCACTGGATGAGTGCAATCCGGTTACTGCCCTAATGGCATCCTTTGTGATCTTAAACAACTTATTCAACCACATGAAGTTGTCATGCACTCTGCTCAAAACATACCGGACCCATTCATCTTCTACAAAATAAAGGAAATGGATGCAATGTCCAAAGTGTTTGTCCCGAATAGCCTTGTATTACAGTTTGAGTTCAAAAGCATCATATATTAACTGATTGTGATAGATATCCCTAAACTTGGATTCCCCAAATTCTTCAATATTTGCATGAATGTAAACCCTAACATCTTCTACATGCAAAATACCATGCGAAATGCTGGAAAATGCAACTGAGGGATCCACTTCTAAAGATTTGTAGGGATGCTTCTTAAATTTAGGGCGCAGCCTATCAATAATCTTCACAACATTCAGAGTAGCCATTTTCAAGAAGATTTATAGAGAGATGTTCAAGAACAGAAAATACCTTTTACGCTTTTAGGTTTCACAGTATGAGCTGAATCATATTGCTGGAAGAATTGACTTTTGCGGTTGATCTTCGAGAGGCTTGAGACAATTTGTTTACAGACCTCCTTTTCTCTTCTTCTCGAGTGCAAATGTACAAATGATGAATAAAAGAACCCTTTTATTTCTTCGCAAACCCTAATTTCGTTTGTAATAAATGCATACCTTAAGTTATTCTAGTTACTCTATTTTCCTTGTCCTTAGAGATTTTTCTGGATCACTAAGGTGCACTTAAAGTTATTCTCAGTGGATATTAGCACTCTACCTACCTTTCACAATCATTCCATTTATCCGCAGATCAAGATACCTCAAATTCAAATCATACCAGATCTAACTGTGAAAATCTTGTTCTTACCGGATGACTATTGAACCGGATCAATCTTGGAAGATTAATCTTTTCAAAACTTCTTGCGGATCTTCCATATCTTTACCATGCCTTATTTAGATATTTCTCTGAGAACCCTTTGATCCGCAACCTTTCATGTGCCACTTTCAGGCACCTATTGACTGGATGGGGGAAAATATTTTTCTTTTGTTACTCCCCCTGAGCCAGAGCTCATCTACTTAGTTTTTGGAAGGAAGCAAATCCATCCACATCATTTTTTGTACTTCTCTTCACCCATATCTTGTTCATCTCTCTTTGAATTTCATCTGCATTCACTTTTCCTTTTCCTTTGTCTTGGTTTTGATTATGATGTACCGGACCCTTTTTGTCCTGATTCTTACTTCTATAGAATTTGGCAATATGACCGGATCTATTGCAATTGTAGCAAACAACATTTCTTTACATATTTGACTGATTTCCTCTTGATCTACACTGATTAGCCATATGTCCCATTCTATTGCATGCATAACATCTACCATTGAATGAATTGTTCATTTGCATATTTCTGCATTCATGAGTTTTGTGACCATACCTTTTGCAATTAAAGCAATGTCCAGAGAAGGATGAATTAGTCTGATTCATTGTCCTTCTGCACTGATTTGCTTTATGACCAAAGTTATTGCAATTGTGGCAGTATCCATTGAAGGAAGGATATCTTTGAGCATTTGGTTGCCTTACCGGAGGTCTTCTAGGCCTGTTTCTTAGATTTTCTGATCTGGAGTTCTTTTGACCAGATCTGGAGCTTTCACCTTTTTCATACCCCAAGCCTTGCTTGTCATCTACCCTCTTTTGGCTTTGAAGAAGAAATTCAAGTTGAGCAGAGCTTATCTTGAATTTCTCTTTGTATTCATTTGTTGTTTGAAGATCCCTTTTAAGAGTGTCAATCTGATTTTCAAGTTGTTCTTCATTATCTCTAACTTCTTCAAGATTAGATTCTAGATGCCTGATTATTCTATCCATTTTGTGGCAGTCTTCTGATTTCTCCTTGAGAGATTGTCTTAGATCATCTTCAATTTTTCTTTTCTCTTCAATTTCTTGAGTGAATTTCATAACTCTTGATTCCATTTCATGTCTTACCATAATGACCTCTTTTGATAACTTTTCACATAACTTGGTTTTCTCCTTTAGGTCTTCATTTGTATCATTGGCTTCACCTTGACTTGCCAATTGCTGAAGTAGATCCTTTCTCTTTTTCATAGAGATACTCAGTTTCCCTTTTAGTTCATTTATGAAATCATCAGCCTGTTTGAGTCTTTCCTTTAATTCATTGACTTTGGAGTTAGATTGCTCAAGATCATCTAGGGCAGACTGAAGTTGTTCCCTCATACCATACACATCCATTTGGATTCCCAGATCTTCCTCAAGTTGTTAGGCTCTGTTTGGAGGAACTTAGCTCTGATACCAATTGTTGATAACTGAGAGGGGGGGTGAATCAGTTATCTTAATTAATTTAACTTTCTGTTCTTCTTTAACAACTAGTGTCGCATTAAAGCAAATAAGCATCCATAATCATGAATGCAGAAACAAAGTCAAAACACATAACACAATGATTTTGATGTGGAAAACCCTGTAGGGGAAAAACCACGGGGTGACTAACCCAAGAATGTATTCTCTGTTAGAAGAATAGAAATACAAAATGGTACTTGCCAGTTTAGGGCTTACTGCCCGAGCACACTGCTCACAAAAGGCTCACTGCCTACAAGAGACTCACTGTCTACAGGTTATAAAGAGAGTAACAAGATACTTGAACTGATGAGAAGCATCCACATATGCTGGAGTTTAGTTCCGATTAGGCTCAGTAAACTGATCTACTGCACTTCATTCTTTCTCTTCTTTGGTGCTATTGTCCTGTCACATACCGAACCTGCCTTACTACTTCCACACTGCTCTTCTTCTTTTCTTCACACACCACAACACAAAAAAACTCACCTTCATACTGAAATCAATCTAGTATATATATCTGCACCAAGGATTCCATCCACTTTCTAGTCGGCATCCAGAATACTTACTATTTTCCCAAACTCTTGGTCTGTCAGCTGAATCCTTGCTTATCAAGTGATGCGTATCAAGGAGATGCTCATAGAAGTCATCAATCATGTTGGCCAATCATGAATGATACCTCAGTAAGCTTGATCACCATCAATATCTCATCCGGATTAAGGTCTGATGCTTTGCCGGTTAGTTCTTCCTTAGTTTACTCTGCTAAATAGGAACCCAATACTTAGGCGCTCATATCTCTTTACTCTTTCATCACCGGAGGCTCAATTCCTGGAATCTATCAGTCAAGGTACTCCTCTTGACTTTACCAAGTCCGTACTTTACATAGATACTTCCTCTGAGAGATTCAGACCTGATTGTCAGACCTTGCTGCATACTCTGTTCTTGGTCACTGGACCACAACACTCTTCAATCTGACTTCCGGTATAAGCACACCATGTCCTGCAGATGGGTGGGATGAACTTTGTTGCCATCAATGACAACACTCATGAAGCTACAATGTGTCTCTTGCCAACAGATATATGTTTATGATAACCATTTACATGTGTATGTCTATTGACTCCAAGCCCTGGATAGGCACCAATCTGGTCATGTATTGAGGTTACAACCCAAGATCCTAGTTTTGCATCCAAATACCAAAAAACAAACTCAAACTTGAATACAAACCATTAGGGCATTAGAGATAGTTTTAGGACCAAAATCCTTTGATTCACAACTGAGCATAGGCCCAAGGCTAGCCCCTTTGCATTTATTTCACAGTTTTGGTCTGCATATGAGAGGATTTATCTGCTTTGTGTCAACATCCCAGTTAGTTCATAAGTCATATTTCATGGGTGTTGAGTAGGGAATACCCCCCTTGGTTCTATAGAGGCTAAAGAAGAGGAGAAGATATTTATAGAGTCTATCTCCTGTACTGTTGGCTCCTGGCCCGAGAATCCTATTGATCAATGATGGCTACCTTGTAGGGATAACTGGGAACAAGCATCCAGTTTGGGAAAGATCCAACAGATTTGGTGACTCCGCTAGGGAGATGTAGTATCATATCCGTGAAGGTGTGAGTCAAAAGAATTGAAAAGTCAGGCCTGGAAGTGCCTTATTGTAGCAAATTTAAAGTTTTATGTGTGGCCCTACTGTTGGAGAACCCAGAAAGAATAGAAATGAATTTTCAGCTTCAGCCTATTCGAATCTCATTCCTCTGCCAAGGAGGTGGCGACTCTGTTGAATGAACCTAACAGCAGCTGCAACATATCCAAGTATCTTTATAAGTTTTAAAAGATTACCTATTTGGTGAAGTAGCACTGGTTAAAAGGGAAATGTTGGTGAGAACTTCCATGCTTTGGTATTTGCTGAGAACATAGCTTGTATTTCCAAAAGATGCATGTAATATTGTTGAAAAGACTCATATAAAGGACTTTAGGCAAGTTGAAATAGTAGTTTGTATTTTTAATGCCTAAGATTATTGATTGAAAATCTGAGTTGAGAGGAGGGTTGCAAAAACACATAAAGATGTATTATCAACCCATGCACCCTTATGAGGTGTCAAATGCAACAATGTATAGTAATCAGCCCCAGCCATGTAATAGAAGTAGTTTCAGCATTGACAGCTATAGGCCCATAATGTAGTTATGAGATTATTTGTTCAATCTCTAGATGAAGATGCAAGAGGCTGGTTCTCCTATCTTCCAGCTTACTCTGTCAGCACTTGGCAAGAATTTAAATCTGCATTTTTAGGACAATATGGTGAAAGAATATCTGAATATGCAGTTATTAGTAATTTTATGTATATCCATGTTGAAGAAGATGAGTTGATCCCTGCCTTTAACTTCAAATTTATGAAGGCATTGAATAGAATACCAGAATGTATGAGACCTAATGATGCATTATGCCTAGTTGTCTATTTGGGAGCCTTTGATAAGAAAATGAGTTATAGATTGAGAGGTAAGGAGCCCACCACATTACATCAGGCACATCAGTTTGCGATAGATATTGAAAACAATTGGAGGCATGGAATTCAAAAAGGTTATTTCTCTAAAAAAATTTGCTATCCTGCAGCCCCCAATGTTGATGAAAGATATAATCTAAGTGTTGAAAATGAATGTCAAGGCACTCAAACCCCTGCTATCCCTATTTATGCATCATTCCAAGGTAATGATGACTCTGCCATGAAGGAGGATGTCCTGATTTGCCCAACAAGTGAAGTTAAATAATAATTTTTCAAGTAGTATTAATATACCAGTCCTAAAAAGAGAGCATTCATGTTCAAATGATCCAGTTATGCATAGTTGTGATCATGTGGATCAACAGTCAATATCAGTTTCATCAAGAAGTATTAGAGGGCTGGAAAGTGATATAGATAGTTCAGCTTCATAATGTATTGAAGTAGCAGAAATCTTGTATGTGGGGCAATCAGATGATAGTAATGATATCCATGATCAGTTCATGAATTAGGTTTGTTCTTCTTATGACTCTAGGTTTGATAACAATGAAAAAGAGTTGGATTCTCATGAAGAAGAAACAAAGACCTTTGAAATGAAAATGAATCCCCTTTATGATGAGCCTAATGATGCATTGAACACTGTGAGTCTTGACTTCATTGGTGCCAAATTAACCCTCTTTTTGAGGATGATGATGAATATGAGGAGACAGTTGACCTAGGTGCTACATCAGTTTGTGAGGAGGGGACATATGAATCAGATATCTTCAGCTCTTGTGAAGATGATATGGATATGCAAACTGTGGATAATGATTGTTCATCATCAACTGGTTCAGACATGTGCAACTATGGGTGTGTGGATCAGGATTTGTTTTCACTATCAATGAATGATATAAATGATATTGGGGGTCTCATATATTCTGAGTGTTTTGAGTTTATGGATCAACTGGATGAGTGCCTGGTAATGTGCAACAGCCAGGTAGATAATGAGTATTGCCAAATGCAATATGAGGATATACTATATGTGGAATATAACATACATATGTTGCCTAATGATGAAGGATATTCCAGTATGTATGGTTATGTGTCTGATTGTGAAATGTCGAGTGGCAATACTGACAGTGGCAAGTTTTCAAAGATGGTAAAGCATGTAATTGATGAGATGAGCTCGTGGGCAAATTATGTTGACATTTTCAGTTGTGGTTGGGGTCGTTCAGACCAAAATCGGGTATTTAACACTAGAAGCTGCTAGTTTTTCCTTTTTGGTGGCCCTGGGCTGCCAGAATAGTGTTTCAAAAGTGCGATTGGTGATGCAGGTTGGTGCAATGTTTGAGTCTATTGCCTAATGGATAGGGACCGGTCTGCATCCCAGAGATCTATGATTCTCGCCATGCCTGTAGGAGGCATGTGTCCCCAAATAGAGCCAGTGTTGGTGCCTGCATGAACTTTCAGGTTTCAAGCAAAAATTTATGTTATGACAAATTTTCAGTCAAGCCTAATTTTTCGAAAGGGGGGGTCATATTCCAAATATCAGTCATCTTAGAAAAGATCACCCTGATGTTGCGAGATCACCTTGATCTTGGAGAAGAACACCCTGATGTTGCAATATCACCCTATGCCAACATGACAATGACGTCATCTAAGTCCGATGGGGTCATATTCCAAATTTTCAGTCTAGCCTGATATTCTGAAAGGAGGGGGTCATATTTCTAAATATCAGTCATCTTACGAAGATCACCCTGATGTTGCAACATGACGATGACATCATCTAAGTTCGATAGGATGTACCATATGGTCTTTGGCATGACAGTTCGTCGATGGGGATGAGAATATGTACAGGAGGATCTTCCTCCAATACATCAGGTGGCACCGATGAGGGTGATATTTCACATCAGCGTGATATTTTGCATGAGGGTGATATTGGTCATCGAGGTGATATTGCATATCAGGTGAGCAAGTAGGAGGTTCACCCATGGCACGGGTCATGATGATGGGGTCTTGGCGGATGGTTCGTTGGTTGCGCAAGGTAAAATTGCGCAACATCATATGTGCTCATGGCCTAGTTTATAAAGTGTTGAAGAGGGCACTGCAGGGTGAATGTGGGATAATGGTTCCCACGTAATTTGAAAAGTCAACGATCAGCAGGAGACGCCCGCGTGGCATGATCTCGTTGGCCAGCAGCCCACCCATTCAATTTGTGGCCGCAAATCTTGGTGGGGAAAGTTTTCAAGGATCTTGTCACCGTTGCATTCCAAGAAACCATGAGTTGGTATGCCATTGATGATAGATGTTACAAGTGTATGGACGAAGGCATGGACGGATCAACTACCCAATTAAAGTTGAAAATCCCCAAGCTGCGGTGCGGATCTCGAGTTCAACCACTCCCTGCCTTCTATTCTGCCTGCTGCATTCAATGTTTCAAGCGCCATTTCTCATAATGCCTTGTATATGGTGAATTTTGAATGGTGCCATGTAATTAATGTTGTGTACACTTTCTTGTTGTATATAACAAACTATGTTACTCATTTTTTGTTGTTAAAAATTAGACAAATTTTGGTGTTGTGACAAGATACAACTCAGTTGGTGGCTCTGTTTTGGGTGTCTTGGGAGTTTATGAGTCATATGTTATATGTTTTATGCATAAATTTACTGGTTTCATGTTATTTTATATGAGTAATGATTCATTGCATGTATTCTGTTATCTGTCTCCAAATTGAATGTTTTCTTCTTCTGAGTCTAAACAGCTAAGGGGTGTTTAAGATTCTAGGACATGTGTTTGCTATGTTGAATGCTTAATATTTCACTTCCACTCAAGGGGTAGATTAAATGTCTTGGGTTAAGTGTTGGGAAGAATATATTGCATGGAGGATGTTTGTAAGTAGAGATAACTGAATACTCAGTTTTGGGAAGTATCTGTAAGGCAGATACTATAAATCCCCTTGAAATCCAATCATTGATATATGTTTATGATAACCATTTACATGTGTATGTCTATTGACTCCAAGCCCTGGATAGGCACCAATCTGGTCATGTATTGAGGTTACAACCCAAGATCCTAGTTTTGCATCCAGATACCAAAAAACAAACTCAAACTTTAATACAAACCATTAGGGCATTAGAGATAGTTTTAGGACCAAAATCCTCTGATTCACAACTGAGCATAGGCCCAAGGCTAGCCCTTTTGCATTTATTTCATAGTTTTGGTCTGCATATGAGAGGATTTATCTTCTTTGTGTCAACATCCCACTTAGTTCATAAGTCATATTTCATGGGTGTTGAGTAGGGAATACCCCCCTTGGTTATGCAGAGCCTAAAGAAGAGGAGGAGATATTTATAGAGTCTATCTCCTATACTGTTGGCCCCTGGCACAGGAATCCTATTGATCAACGATGGCTACCTTGTAGGGATAACTGGGAACAAGCATCCAGTTTGGGAAAGATCCAACACCTTTCATGACTGTACTCACTTCTTTGATCATTGTACTTCTATACCTGCATATCAATCTCTCCTGAATGGATACATTGTTCATCCTACAACATGTGAATGATGAAGTAAAACATAGTTATCTAATTTTGATAAGCTCTTTCTAGAATGATCATAGTTTATAGGAGCAACTGCTCCTCTTCATTTCTTTTATGATGATCTCACTTTGACTGCTATGTTGACTATTCCAATGCATAACATGATAGAGCACTCTGTTCATTAAAATCTGGTATCCTTCTTGAATGAATAAGAAGGAAGTATGTTGGGCTCTACCCTTGTGGGAGCCACATTTTCTCCACATGCTTTAATGTCTTCAAATCAGCTACATTACTTTTCCTATACCTGCACAGTGAACAAACAAGTTAGCATAAAACATACCTCTTGAAGTTAATTCATCTTTCTCATGATGATCTGATTTATTGCACACGTCGGATTTTGATCTAATCACATCAAATGCATAATGTTTGCAAGTTTTATATGTCTGTTGATAAAGCATATGATGAATCTGAATATCCGGAGCTTCTAACAAAATTTTCTTTCAACCTTGCAGGTACACTATCCTGATCAAGAGCAGAAGATAGAGACATGAAGATTAGCTGCCAACCAAGAAGATCAACCTCCAAAAAGGCAATGATGGATATCCATTATTCTCATATGTTATTTCTCTTTCCTTTATTCACAGATGTATAGCTTGCACATGTTTGTATTTCTCATTTTAGTCATTCCCACAGCTTGTGTGGGACACATTTAAACATTTCTTTAAATATGATCAGTTACTTTACTTTATGCAAATGATTTATTTATGTTTACTTTTTTCAATCAAATGCATAGGATAGAATAACTAAAACTAATATGGAACATATGTTCAAAACATGATATGAAATGACAGTTTTATAAATACCTTTCTTTCACATTGAATTGTGTTTACTTGAATAATTCAATCTTCTCATAGCTAAAAAATAAAACCAGTTAAAAACTTCCTATCATTCATTGAATGTGTGGTCTCTTGTCATCAGATAACTTCACTTGTCAGGATGATTTGACAGTTCTGATTGGACTGTCAGATTATTCTGACAAATGATCTTTGCTTGTCTCTTGCCAAGATATCATACATTCACT
This sequence comes from Cunninghamia lanceolata, assembly GCA_027924645.1. Taxonomy (NCBI): domain Eukaryota; kingdom Viridiplantae; phylum Streptophyta; class Pinopsida; order Cupressales; family Cupressaceae; genus Cunninghamia; species Cunninghamia lanceolata. The sequence goes on along the minus strand of BSBN01000061.1, from coordinate 3,836,142 downwards.
GACTGATCATTACACTATAAAAGTTTTCTTTTATTCCTTTTGTGAAAACTGCAATTTAGGTCTAACTAAATTAGGTGTGAACATAATTTAGTAACAATGACAAGTTGTAAGAGAATCATTTATTAATAGTCAGTTATGATGGATTCTCTTACAGCTCCAAATGTTGTCATATATGACATATTTTATGAGAATGTAAGAGCATCTGTCATACATATTTTGGGTAAATTTGGGGCACCCAAATATGGAGGGTTGTAAGAGGTGTAAGGGAATATTGTACAAGTGTCACAAAAGTCAAACATGTGTTGGAAAGATGTGCCACATGGATTTAGACGCCCATCTCTTGTTGCTTGCTCTAGAAGCTTCCTTCATGCTTGTATCTCTCTATAAATAAGGTGCTTGTTGGAGTGGTCTGTATAGTTGATTTGCAAGTGTTGTTATGCTTCTAGTACTCTAGATACTATGTGTTGGTGAACTCCTAGAAGAGCTTGACCATGTAATTGAATTGTAACCTCTTTTGTTTAGTGAATAATACATTGGGATGTGATTTGGAGTGTGGGGTTTTTTACTTGAAAAGGTTTTCCCCATGTACATCTTATGTTATGGTATTGCCAATTTGATTTATGTTGTGTATCTTCTTCTATGTTACTGTAAAGATTAAAAATTTGCATAACTCTCCCCACATTAGTTCGGTGTAGGAAGTTATTTTGCGTACCTTGCTTCCTTTCAAGAGAAATGTCTTCTATTCTATTTAGATTATTTGCATTGAGTTGTTATATAATTTTATAATAAAAATGAAAAATATATTAAAACTAGTAAAATTATGGTTCTTGTTGAGAATCAAACATTTTGTGGTGATCCATGTCCTTTTTGGAAGTCAAGTTAAGTAGTAAAATAAGGAAAAACTAATAAAAATGAAAAATGTTTGGAGTTATTTAATTTTGACAACCTTATTTGTCAAGTTCATAACTCCTAGTCCATTGGTCTAAATTTAAAGTTTGGATATATGAATTGGAAATAAAAAGCACTTAAAGGTGCTAGTTTTGTGACTAGTTTTTAAGAGTCTTACAAGTGTGATAATTTAAGAGATTTATGATGATTTTATTAGAAAAAGGCAAACTTGAAAGTATTTTAAATGATTAATATTGATGATCATTTCCAAAGATACTATTGACATTGTTGGGTGAATATTTTGTCGTTAACTTGCTAACGACAAAATGGGTATATCAGCCACAGCTATGATGAGACAAAGTCTCTCCTCTCAGCAAGGGGAGGTTCCCTCTAATTACTTGACTTTTACAAACCAAACAACTTATGAAATTTATGTACACTAAAAACTATGTTTGTGGTGGTTCCATCTCATCTTATTCTCTTTTTTTAGAATAGATGTTAATACTTCAAACTCTTTATAAATGACTTCAAATTATCACAAAATCACAGAAACACAAAGTTTTCTGTTACCTCACTTACTACTTGTAAACAGAACTATTTGAAGTAGAATGCAGCCCAAAGTCTTCACTCCTCTTTAGGATGATAAAAGTAATTCAAATATAACAACTTGCAGTACAAAGTCTCCAAACTATTGTATTCTCACAAACATGATCATATAACCCATAACTGATTTGATAACACAAAGTTTATCAGAATCAAATTAAGAGCGTTCTTCAATCACTTGAAACAAACTCCACACTTCAATTATTATCAAATAAGATTATGATAGCAAGACGTAAGAACAAAACTATCACAACGCAAATAATTCCAAGACAAAGATTGGAATTGAACTTGCTTTCTTGTATTGATAAATATTTGAATATTGATTTTCACAAAAAGCACAAAGTCTTGATTTGCTTCTCAATTCGCCAAAGTTTGCTTGCAATAGACAAAAGATAATATTTACAAAAGAGGTCCCCTTTATTTATAGGGAAAGACCTTGAGAAAATCTAGGAAATCTACAACTACTTTGACTTATTCAACAAGAGAGTCCTATTTGACTTATGACTTCTCTTGTTGCACATGTGATTACATTTTGGAAAATTACATGTGTAGATGTCCAAAACAAAATTCCATTTACATAATATCTAAGAAAAACAAGCTAAGGCACTAGCTTCCTCCATCCTTTTTCCTCAGGAAATTCTGATACATGGTTTGAACAACTGACATCTCGCATGCATCTGGTTTTGTTGTGTTTTCAGAGATGGTGCGAGCTCAGAGAATTGAATCCTTCACCGCCTTTACTGCCTTTTCATGATTGTCTAGATTATCCTTCAGATTCTCCAGAGTCGAATGTTGATCATACAGGTTGTCCATTGAGAGTATTGAGGGAGCTTCCTCTTCAAATTTCTTTTGTACCATTTCTTCAAAAGAACTTATCATTTCCTGTGCTGTGAGGAAACTGTGATCTTCCCTTGTCAAGGTGCAAGGGAGTTCTTCTAGCCGATGTAGGAGTGTGACATCACTGTCTTCGCTGGCTTCTCGAGCTTGGCACAGATCTTCAAGTAGACTCTTTATTGTGAAAATACGATGAGCTAGAGTCTCCTTGGTCTTGAGATATGATTCCCTGTTGGTGATGACCCCAATGGTGATCAGATTCTTTATCTTGATCTTATTCATATCTACCCACTCTTCTAGGTTCTCTTCTTGATCTTGCAGCTCCTGTGAAAGTAGATCTACCAGATTGTCCAGCTCAGCTTTAGCTTTGTCCATTTTCTCCTTTCTTTCCACAGCGGTTTTTAATAGAACTTGTCCTTGGGCCAATAACCGCTCCACTACATCCCCCACTATCTTGCCCCTAGCTTGGGCTTTTTCAACCTTCTGTATCAGGGGATCTTCCACCGTTACTGCCATTGGTTCTACTATTTCCGATGACTTCACTATTTTCTGAAGGACAGCAGCCAGTTGTTCTACTTTTGCTTTGTATTGTTCCTTCTCCCTCTTGGCTTCATCATACTTTTCAAGTAGGGTACTGGCAGTGGTCTGGAAATCTGCTTTGACACCCTCATGAGTTACTTTACCAAGCTCAACCCTTGAGATGACATAAGTGCTCATGTCAAAAGTATCAACAGTGGCATCTTCAGGAGGTTTGGCAATTTCGGCATATCCGATTCCCTTTTCAGTGACCAGCCTAGAAACAGTCTTAGGCTTTTTCTTTTGGTTCTTAGCTTTCACGGGCAACAGCTTTTCAATGTCAATCTCATCAGGTGAGATGGCTTGCTTCTTCCTCTTTGGAGTATAGGCAGATAGCCATGGAGGAAGTATAGATGCATCAACTGCTGGAGGGGGATCCACTACTTGCTTGGCTGTATCTATATTTGTGCCAGTGATGGTGACAATTGGACTTGTGTTGGTAAACACAACACCTATATCAACAACCTTTTGTGAAGCATCAAGAAGGTTCTCCAAAACAGTTTGTTCCCCGATATTAAAAGAAGGGGAAGATAAGCTTGGAATGGAACCAGAAGAATCAAAAACGGTTCCAAGACTAGCCCTCATGGATTGAATAGTATTGTCAGAAGAAACAACAAAAATTGGGGAAAGAGGAACATTTGAAATTGTTGGCAAACCATCAGAAAACGGAACATGAGGAGGAGGTGTAAGAACTTGTGTCTTGGAAGGAAGATCTTTCACAGGAGTTTGCGGGGAACCATCAAGTCGCTCTACCTCTGTATCTTCATCTTCACCTTGTTCAGCTTCATCAGATACCTTTGTTTTAGACCTTTGAACATTTTTTTCTTCAGTCTCAACATCTTCAATTTCCATCTGATCATCATTGATGTCTTCAACATCTGACTTAGTGGCATCAGAAGCCTCTGTCATTTCTTTCTTCTTTCCCCCCTTGGATACAAATTTGATCTTTGGTTTGTGTACCTTGGAGGAGGAAGGGGTGTCACTCTTGTTCTTAGTTCGGTTTTCCACCTTCTTACCTGTTTGCTCCTATGTTCCTTCCTCGGACCCTGTCAGGAACTCTTTCAACTTAATTCCCTTACTTTCCAACCACATATTGGTGTTTGCCAGTATTGATTGGAATCTTTTTCTGATAGATGTCTCCTCCTTGACTGACCATTTCACCTCTAGGAGAGGTGAAGCCTCAACATTCTTTGCCTCATATTTATGATCTAGGACATCCCCATCATCCTCCATTCCATCTGGAATATCAGCTAGTCCTAGTTCTTCAATTTGGCTTAGATGAAGCCTGCAGAAATCCAGTTTTCTGATCTCATTTTGGGTCCTGAGATCTGCCCATATGTCTTCGACCATTGGCTCATGAAAGTTTGACTTCCTCTTGATTTTATCTTGAACCCTTCTGAAGTCAAAATGATTTCTTTTTTTGTAGGTCTTCATAGTGACCAACTGCAACTCGGAGTCAATTATCTTTGCTTTATTGGCAGACTGAACTGAGTACCTCCCAATTTCAATGGGAAACTTTATCCCTGGCCTCTTAAGCTCCATCTGCTTGTTGTGTACCACAATCAGTTGTCTGCAAAGCTCCATAAGAACAATGCGATCACTGGGATATCGTGGTAGCATGTAAGGGTAAACATGATAGTATCCTACCCGAAGATAAGTGAAAGTGGGAAATTGCAAGAACAAACAACCAAAAGAATTTACAACCTGCCATGCTTCATCAGAAACTCTTTTTTGAACCAATTCGCCATCCCACAAGCACATGAAAACTGAGAAGAACACATCATTGACTCTTCTGAAATGATGAATTGACCCCTTCAGAGTGATTTGGGGGTAGTATTCATATACTGGGACCAATCTTCTGTCCCCCACTTGGGTTAAACCTGGAAAGTTCCTCATGCTTGCAGCAGCATAGACAAAGTAAGAGGTCATGTAAAATTTGAAGGTAGTATTGACCCTTACCAGTTGCTCGTGCAAAGCATTACTGATCTGTTCACCCCAGAATATCTTCTGGTTACCCCGTAGAATCACCTTGATGTAAGTGTACATCCAGTCCTAGAATTTGGAAGCAGAAGGGAGTCCTCTGATGCGACTCAAAAGAGTAATCAAATCACACACTTCCTCCACAAAATCACTCCTGTGAAGGTCTTTTGGCCATCTGGTCAAAGTTGCCCTAGGAATCTTCAACCATTTGCTGTTTATGTGCCTTCTAGCAGATTCCAAGTCATTGTCATAGTCTTGTTGACCCTGAGCAAAATCAATTTGCCCAACATTTTCAATTAGTGGACACATGAAGATTTTGTCCATGAATTCTGCATCCAATCTCATGATAACATTTCCCTGCGAGTCCGTCACAGCTCTAATGTCTCTATTGTAGTGGTTGGCCACTTGAACAAATTCAGGATTATGTGCACTGACCGGAAATGATGCAACCAAATGAATACTGCTGTCAATGATTTTCTGCATATGCTTGGAGGGATTTGCTTGTTTGGTTCTATCTATGAACTCGGCCATGTCTACGTGTCCAATTTCTGTGTCTCTGATTTCATCAATGTTTGACTACACTGCCGTTACTGGAAAGACACCCTGGTACTTGTACTTCATGGCTCTGGACTTTGACGGAGATGATTCTGACATGAGCCTTGGAGAAAACTGTGAATTTGAACACCACCACGAACGCTGATCGAGGACTGCAAAAGGCCATGATCTCGCAGTTAGCGGAAAAATTGGATAAACTGGGTCAACTGCGTTTTGACGATCATGGACGGGAAAGCATGCGTTTAAAGGGCTTGAGTGCGCAAATCAAGGCGAAGGCGAAAGCGGGTTTTTGGTTTTGGAAAATGAATTTTCCAGTGTTAGGGAAAAATCAAGAAAATGTGCTTAGGCGAGTGATTTGGCCGCTCTTGCGTGTTTGGGAGAGATTTCATGTGTAAAGGCGGTTAAAAACACCGCTTCTGCATGTATTTTGGAAGCTTTTTTTTATTTGACATGCAGAAGCGGTCAAAATTACCGCTGTCGCATGTAAAGATTGAAAACTTCAAGTGTTTGGACGGGGGATTTAGCCGCTATTGCATTTGATGGGTTTCATCAATGGCAAATGCTTGGACGGGTGTATTGGCCGCCTTTGCAAGTTAGAAGGGACTTGAGGTGTAAAAGCGGCGGAAAACGCCACTGTCGCAAGTATTTTGAAAGTTTTTTGTAACATGTTCGAGCGGTTGAAAACGCCGTTTCTACATAGGGTTTTTTTTTGCAGGCTTCGGTGTAAGGACAGAAAAATCCGCCGTCATTGCACACAATGGGTGTTGCGAGGCTTAGGAAGATCTAGCGGTGAATTTGGCCGTTGTTACACATTTTGAAGGCAAGGTTGGTACACAGTGAACGTTTGAACGGATGAAAGACACAGCGTCTTCAAAACCAAAACCCTAATGGCAATCTAAAACACTCCAAACACGATTCACAAACAACAGAAGAATAAAAACCCAACAAAACTTTATAAACCAAGAATACAAACAATCAATGAGTAAAAAGGGGAAAGAGAAACAAAAGAAACTTACCCGTAAAAACTTGAAACCCTAGGTTCAATCTGCAACACGAAATCCGTTACAACTCGGGAGCATGCGATCAACCGGTCGAAGAGAGTGTTGGCGGATTGATTAAAAGGTTTTAGTATAAGAAATGACGAGCAACAATGGGTTTAAAAACACATTTAAAAGGTTGAAACTGAAGTTTAAATGCATGGCACGAGTGGCCATTAATGGCACTCGACACTCAAAATCCCGAAGATCTCGCTCGAGCGGCGGTTTTGGCCGCTCCGGCACTACAATCAACAAATATGTAATGGCGGCGAAAAATGTCGTCATTGCATATCTGATGGAAAACATATGTGATGGCGGTAAATTTTGCTGCCATTACAAATTAAACTTTAAAAACGATGCAATAGCGGTGAAAAATGTCGTCATTGCATCAAACAAGAACAAGTCAAAAAAAATAATATGTAGGAGCGGCATTTTTCGCCGCTCTTACATATTAAGAGTCAAAAATTTACTAACTCCTAAAAATGACCAAAATGACATTTTAACCAATTTACAACTTGAACGTTCTTCACAAATATCGAGAAACCAATTCAGGGGAATGTCAAACGAATTTAGAATGTCAAATGACTTCACACGAGATCAAGGGAATCTTGTCTCGATTTGCGATCTTAGAGTGTAGATTCACGAAATGAACAAGTTTCGTGAGGTTGTCTACAAAAACGAGCGTAGCTGATTTTGAGAACAACAGACATAATAAATATTAATCTTAAAAGGATTAATTTATAGTTTTCTTTTTAAAACATATATTTTTCCATATTAACATCATGAAGGTGATAGTTAAATCTTTAATGTTTTTTGTGCCTTTATTTTTTGGGTGGTAGGTGTAATTTTCATTAAAATCATTTCCTTAATTCATTATTTAGAAATGACATTATAAATCATTTGGATTTTTTGTATTTTTCTCTCTAATTTTAATATGTGAGAGCTATGTTTAGGTATGTTCATGGATGAATGTCACAATATTTTCTTTAACATTGGCTTCTATGAGTGCTTTACTTATAGAGTTATTCATGGATATTTTGTCCTAGTTTAAGATCACCACTTACATATTTCTCCATGGAGGTTAGAGTAAGTTTGATTTAATCATATTCTACTTGTGCATGACTACTTTATTCCCAATCATAGGTTTTTTCATGTCTTATAACATTGTACCTTGAAAAAGTGATGTTGATACATATTTGAATCATTCCTAAATGCTATACTAATGCTATGATACATATATGAATAATTACACAAAGAGTAAGTTATAATGACATATGGATTTTTGTAATAGTTTTGGATTTCAATTTATTCCCCAACATATAGCTCTATAAGCTAGCAATGCAAGGTATTTTAGATTCTATTGTAACATTCAACTCTAACATCAAATAAAATAAATGACTTAAATAATATCAATAATAAAAAAAATTATTCCAAAAAGGAAATTACATATTACATCAGAGTATTTAATACAATAATCATTGGTCACATTTCTTGTGACTTACAAATTTTTCTATTGAATATACAATTGAAATAATGTCTTCTGTATCACAAGTCATCGACAATTCCACTGGAAGAGGGATAACATCACTTTGGCACTTTTCCTCCAACCATAGACCAACAGTCCCCTATTCACCTTCATATTGGATTGGAAGTGGCCCTTCCCTTCACAAGGGTATAGATAATGAGAATCAAACTGATTCAATGTGCCATCTAATAACTAGTGCAGTGTCCTAGCAGAAATAATCAGTTGAACAACTTCTAGTCTAGCTCTAGCTATGAACAACCCATCTAACTATTTGTGTAATTCAAGGACACGGTGAACCGATAATGCAAGCAGTGATTTTGCATTACTTTGGACAAAGTTTCATATAAATGAGTTGTATGTTCACACACTCTTTTCTCAACTTGGAGACAAATATACTTCCGACCTCTTTGGATCAATGATTAATTTTGAGTATTTTATTAAATTATACCCTATACCTATCTAATTGGCATACTATAGGTAAACTAGATAGTTATAGGGTAAGATTTTGGGTGACTTAAGTATTTGCATTGAACCCCTCTTTGCATCCTTGCAATCTCGGGTCTATGACAACCTGTCAATCTACTCAATGACTAGTCAAACCTAATTGGATGCTCGAGAGTAAAATAGATATCATTCTTTAAGATATGTAATATTTTATCAATATCGACCAAGGTTTCTATGTCTCCATAACCAAGGAGAAAAATACCTTATCTGTCGTTCATACCCAACTTATAACTTGTCAGGATTTACATAAAACAATTTATCTTTAAATAACTCTAGTACTTTCTAATACGGTGTCAATTCAATTTTAAATCTTCGTTACTATGCTTAGTCATAGAGTCTTGTATTCGTGTCTTTTCTCATGAGAGGAGTGTTTAATCTAAATGGCAGTATTATCATCATTGACAATATGATAATTTTCATTGAATAGCCATAATACTCTCATCGTAAGGTGACGACCAAACTTAACCACTATACAAGTTAGACTCATGGCTATTTATAGCCATGAATACAATTATGTAAACATATCATTGGTCTTATTATAGACTATGACAAAGTAGTTATTATTTTAAACAAAAGGGTCTCAAGGAAAGATAAGTAAGTTCTCCTACACATGGAATAATGATGAGTCCCTACTCATTAGTTAAATTGCCTTACTAGGCTATTAATACATTACTCCAGCTTATAGTATAAAACATAATGTTATCGGCCTTATTCAAGTGTTTGTGTTCTTCCCAACTTTTGGCCTAAAACATAATTAAAATAGTTTTGTTCCTTTCAGTACAACTGTTGCAATATATATGCAAAGGATTCGGCCTTCTATTGGCATTAGGAAGAACATAACGCTCTCAGTCACACTCCAAGATACACAAATGCATATAAAGATCTCACGCAACAGATATAAAATGGTATCAACCTTTTAAAGGCTCTTAAAACAATTAAATATAGTAACCCATATAAACAATTCTAATATGTCATCTTAATAACTAGTGTGTTTATGTCGCTTGTTGGTTATAATAGATATAACTTCCCATAAACTAATCTCATGCAACAGAATTAAGAATGTTCGGCCTTACACAAGCTTTAGCAACAACATGAGGGCGTCGGCCTTATACAGGTGTTATTGACAACAATAGGTTATCAACCTTACCTAGGCTTTAACAACTGAAAGAGAATATAAACCTTATACAGGAGTTATTAATGGCAATAGGATATCGATCTTTTACAGAGACACTTGGAAACTAATTCCTCATTAGTTTTCACATAAACTAATGATGTAGGGGCATCTTGGCTCTCACAATTTTGGTTTTATTTTGTTTTAACATTTTGGTTTGTTTGGTTCTTTTCTGCAATTTTTGGTGTGAAGCTCCTGTCTCTCTATCGCTATGCCTTGGACCTCCTATTGCCTTAGTGATAGAATCTTTTGTTTAGCTTTCTTCCTTCTCTGTCAATCATTTCTTCTCATTTAAATTCCTGCTATTTTTTGAGGGGTCGTGGCTTACAGACATGTCTGGTTTTAGAAGGCAAAAAACCTCAAATCGTGCACCATAAGAATAAACCCAGCTGGCGATTATGATTTTCTTTCCCTCTTTGGAAATCGTCCAATATAGAAAAGGAAATAAATCTGTACTTAATCCTTGCTTGAGATGGTGGTCATGCTTCTGCCATACATTTTCCTTCTCTGCATTTGTGGGGGTCTACATTATCTTTCTAGCGATTCCATTTCTTTATGGCAGCGGCGGTGGTTTATGGTTTGTTCCTCTGCAAACAATATGTGCATGGCCATTGTTTGTTACATCTTTATATTTATTTGGCGTTGTGGGATATTTATTTTGGTAGCGACTGTCATAATTTCTTCTGCCTAGAGATCATGGACATCGTGACATTTTTCCTTGGCGGCAGTGACGTGGGGAAAATGTCTTTCTTTCTGCAGAACTTTTAAATAAGAATGGACGACATATTGGAGGGGGTGGTTGGTCTAAGAAGAGGCTAATCCCTAATAGATGAAGGTGCGGGTAGATATGAAGAAAGTTAGATTGACATTGTGAGGGGGACAATAGGAGAAATCTAGATTGGATTTTGGCATTTGGGTTGTTTGATTTTCTGCATAAGAGAGGTCGACTGTGAAGGGTCGATAGTTAATTTTTGTAATGAATAGTAATATTCAATAATAAAGAAATCTCTTTTCCTTTACTTCATGTCACTCTTGTTTTGAATCTCCTATCATTTTTCTGCATTGAGTTGTGTGATTGATTTTTGATTTAGAATTGTGCAGTGACTGGCAAGGTACTGCCATCAATTTGGTATCATAGCCAAGGTTGAGATTGGGCATTGAAGGTGGTCAATATGCCTCTGAGAAGGATGGGTAGAGGCCATCGTAGAGGCTGAAGAGACCATGGTGACCTTGATTTGATGCAGACTTTGATTGAAAGGTTAGATGCTCTTGAGAGGGCACAAAGAAGAGGAAACCCTGATATTGAAGATTTAAGTGATGAGGAAGAAGAACCACAGAGAGAAGGAAATGAGGAAGGATAGGTAGACCCAGGAGATGAATTTGGTGAAAGGCTGATAAGGTCAGTCATGAATTTGGGATCCAAACCCAAGATCGATGTGCCTACTTATGATAGAAGCCTTAATGGTGAAGAATTAATCGATTAGATAAATGACTTGGACAAATATTTTGAATATGAGGGTGTAGCAGAAGAGAAAAGAATAAAATTTGCCTACACGAGATTGAAAGGTCATGCTGCCATGTGGTGGGACTTTGTCCAAACTAAAAGAAGAAAGAGAAAAGATTAATTCATGGGATAGGATGGTGGCTAAGTTGAAGGATAAATTTTTGCCTAGTGACTATCAGGTAATCTCTTTAAGAGATTACAAAATTTGAAGAAAAAAGAGATGTCTGTGAAAGATTACACAAAAGAATTTTACAAGCTTATAATCAGACCTGGGCATGCTAAAGAGGATGTGGAGAAGATAGCCTGATATGTGAATGGACTAAGATACAGTCTACAAGATGAGATGAGTTTTTTGTCTCCTAGAAGCCTGGAAAAGGCTTACCAACTTGCCTTAAAGGCAGAAGAGAAGCTACAAAGAAAGAAAAGTCAGCAAGAGAAGAAGAGAGGAAGAAGATTTAGAGGAAGGGGACAACAATCTGGTAGAGGACAACAACATCATCAAGGTGAAGAGGCTAGAAGTTCCAGTGCAACAGTCAACAATGAGAGAGGTGGTTTTCAAAATAGAGGAGGAAGATCTTATGGAAGAGGTGGCTCACAAGGTAGAGGAAGAGGATTTATTGGAAAATGTTACAAGTGCAATCAATTTGGACACAATAGTTGGGACTGTGTTGAATCATCACAAAGAGGACACTCAAAATTTGAAAGGAGCAATCAAGTTGTTCAAGCTAACCAAGAAAGTGTGGGATCTCCAGTACATCACAAGGATGGAGCAGAATAAGGAGAATCCTTGATGTTTAAGAGAGCATTGTTAAAGCCACAAAAGGAAAGTCAAGAGCCAATTCAAAGGAGAGCATTATTCAGAACAAAGTGTCAGTCACATGGTAAATGTTGTAAGCTCATTATAGATAGTGGTAGTACTGACAATATTGTTGCCATTGAAATGGTAGAGAAGTTGAATCTTAAAAGGATTAAACACCCAACTCCATAAAAGGTAACTTGGTTACCATCAAATATTGGTTAGTGAGAAGGCCTATGTTGATTTTTAGATTGGTAGTTATAAAGATTGTGTTTTGTGTGATATAATGCCCATGGATGTGTCATGTTTTTCTTGGAAGACCGTGGCAATTTGACAGAAATTCAGTCCATGATGGAAAGGAGAATACATATACCATTATGAAGGATGGAGAGAAGCATACCTTGCTGCCCATAAAGGAGAAAGAAGAAGACAACAGTAGTGGCAGTCAGGTAATGATGGTAAGTGGTAAAGAATTTTGAAAGATTTGAAGAATAAAGAAATTGGTTTTGCTTTGGTTCCTAAAACACAATGTGTAATGACTTCTACAAAGTTGGATGATTTGCCTATTGAGATACAAGATATGTTGAATGAGAATATGGATATTGTTGCAACTGATTTGCCTAATGAATTGCCTCCTATTAGAAGTATAAGTCATCATATGGATTTGATTCCAGGTGCTAGCCTTCCTAATAAAGTTGCATACAGATTAACACCTATGGAGAATGAAGAGATAAGGAAGCAAGTTGGGGAACTTTTGGAGAAAGGTTTGATAAGAGAAATTCTAAGCCCTTGTGTTGTTCCTGTAGTGTTGGTGCCAAAGAAAAGAGGAGAATGGCATATGTGTACTGATTCAAGGGCAATAAACAAAATTACAATATGATATAGATTTCCCATACCTAGGATTGAAGATTTAATGGATTGTTTGAGTGGGTCAATGTATTTTTCTAAGATAGATTTGAAAAGTGGTTATCATCAAATTAGAATCAGACTAGGGGATGAGTGGAAAACTATTTTTAAGACTAGTGATGGGTTGTCTAATGCTCCTAGTACTTTTATGAGGTTAATGAATGAAGTTTTGAAACCATTTATTGGTAAATTTGTGGTTGTGTATTTGGATGATATTTTGGTGTTTAGCAGGTCAAAAGAGGAGCACCTTGAGCATCTGAGGCAGGTTATGAAGAGACTACAGGAAGAGAAGTTGCAGATTAATTTGATGAAGTTTGTGTTTTTGCAGACTGAACTAGTTTACTTGGGCTTTGTGGTGTCAAAGGATGGATTGAAGATGGATAAGGAGAAGGTTCGTGTTATACTTGATTGGCCATCACCAAGGAGTATCATGGAGGTAAGAAGTTTTCATGGTCTTTCTAGTTTTACAAAAAGTTTATAAGAAATTTCAATCATGTTGTAGCACCTATATTGGAAACTATTAAGGGAAGTAAAAGACAATTTGTGTGGACTAAAGAGGCTGAAGAAAATTTCAGATTTCTGAAAAAGAAGGTGAGTGAACAGCCCATACTTGCTTTGCCAGATTCTGATAAAGTGCTTCAAGTAGAATGTGATGCTAGTGGTTTGGCTATAGGGGCAGTTTTGAGTCAAGAGGGAAAGCCAGTTGCTTATTTTAGTGAGAAATTGAATGATGCAAAAAGAAAATATTCTTCTTATGATTTGGAATGATATGCTTTGGTTTAGTCCCTTAAGAAATGAAGACATTATCTTTTGCCCAAGGAATTCATTGTGTACACAGACAATCATGCTTTACAGTTTATTAATAGCCAGCATAAATTGAATCAGAGGCATGCTAAATGGGTTGAGTATATTCAGAGTTATAATTTTGTTTTGAAACATAAAAGTTGTCAACTGAATAAAGTTGTTGATGCTTTAAGTAGAAAGAATTTGTTGTTATGTGAGATAAAGACTAATAGTGTGGGATTTGAAAGTTTGAAAGAGTTGTATGCAGAAGATACAGATTTTGGAGAAGCATTTGTAGCTTGCAATGATCCTAGTTTCTGAAATAAAGAGCCATGGAATGATTATATGATACAAGAAGGCTTGTTGTTTAAGGAAAATAAGTTGTGTATTCCTCAAGGCTCCATGAGAGATAATTTGTTGAAGGAAAAACATAGTGGCAATCTTGCTGGTCACTTTGGAAAGGATAAGACTTTTCAGCAGTTGAGAACACATTATTATTGGCCAAGGATGAAGGTAGATGTGAGAAGATATGTGGAGAGGTGCAGAGTTTGTCAACATGCTAAAGGAAGAAGTCAAAATGCTGGATTATATCAGCCATTGCCAGTTCCAACCAAGCCTTGGGATTCTGTGAGTATGGACTTTGTTTTGGGTTTACCTCGTACTCAAAGGGGTAATGATTCAATCTTTGTTGTAATTGATAGATTTTCAAAAATGGTGCATTTTATACCATGTAAGAAGACTAGTGATGCAACTAACATTGCAAATATGTTCTTTAAAGAAGTTGTAAGGCTGCATGGTATACCAAGAAGTATTATTTCTAATAGGGATACTAAGTTTGTGGGTCATTTCTGGAGGACTTTATGGAAGAAGTTGGAAACAAATCTGAATTTTAGTTCTGCATATCATCCTCAAACGGATGGACAAACTGAGGTTGTCAATAGAAGCCTTGAAAATTTATTGAGGTGTCTTTTTGGTAGTTCAACTGGAAGTTGGGATCTTATGTTAGCCCAAGCTGAATTTGCTTATAATGATTCCCCAAACAAAAGCATATGTTTCAGCCCTTTCTATGTGGTCTATGGTATGCATCCAAGAGGTGTGTTTGAGCTTCGTGATCTTGTTGGAATGGAGAAAACAAGTGCAGATGGGGAAGAGTTTGCTCATGTCATTCATCACATTCAAGAGAAGGTGAAGAATAGTATTGAAGATAGCAATCTACAGTACAAAAGGCATGCTAATCAGAAGAAAAGAGAGATGCAGTTTCAAGTTGGAGACCTTATATTGGCACATCTCTGAAAGGAGAGATTTCCTACAGGGACATACAATAAACTTTAGATGAAAAATATTGGTCCTTGCAAAATATTAAGGAAGTTTTCAGCCAATGCTTATGAGATATCACCGCTTGAAGAGTTAAATATATCTCCCATTTTTAATGTTGCAAATTTATATCCATACAAAGGAGATTCAGAATTAGAAGAAGTTGAAGCAATTGATTCATCTCATGAAGAACAAGTTGGGATAGCCACTATTCCACAACAATTAGAATGCATTCTAGATAAACAAGTGCTGAAGAAGACCCGTAAGAAGGAATATTTTAAGTATCTTGTCAGATGGTACAACCATCCCATGTAAGATGCATCATGGCTTACTGAGGATGAGACCAATAAGTTCGGTCATTTAGTTGCAGACCTCATGAGCTGGAGCTCATGATTTCTTTCTGCTCGAGAATTTGATGCAGGGGCATCTTGGCTCTCACAATTTTGGTTTTATTTTGTTTTAACATTTTGGTTTGTTTGGTTCTTTTTTGCATTTTTTGGTGTGAAGCTCCTATCTCTCTGTCACTGTGCCTTGGACCTCCTGTCGCCTTAGTGACAGAATCTTTTGTTTGGCTTTCTTCCTTCTCTGTCGATCGTTTCTTTTCATTTAAATTCCTGCTATTTTTGGAGGGGTCATGGCTTACAGACATGTCTAGTTTTAAAAGGCAAAAAGCCTCAAATCGTGCACCATAAGAATAAACCCAACTAGCAATTATGATTTTCTTTCCCTCTTGGGAAATTGTCCAATATAGAAAAGGCAATAAATCTGTACTTAATCCTTGCTTGAGATGGTGGTCATGCTTCTGCCATACATTTTCCTTCTGCATTTGTGGGGTTCTACATTATCTTTCTAGCGATTCCATTTCTTTATGGCAGTGGTGGCAGTTTATGGTTTGTTCCTCTGCAAACAATATGTGCATGGCCATTGTTTGTTACATCTCTATATTTCTTTGGCGTCGTGGGATATTTATTTTGGCAGTGGCTGTCATAATTTCTTCTGCCTAGAGATCATGGACATCGTGACATTTTTCCCTGGCGGCAATGACGTGGGAGAAATGTCTTTCTTTCTGTAGAACTTTTAAATAAGAATGGATGACATATTGGAGGGGGTGGTTGGTCTGAGAAGAGGCCGATCCCTAATAGATGAAGGTGTAGGTTGATATGAAGAAAGTTATATTGACATTGTGAGGGGGACAATAGGAGAAATCCAGATTGGATTTTGGCATTTGGGTTATTTGATTTTCTACATAAGAGAGGCCGATTGTGAAGGGTTGATAGTTGATTTTTATAATGAATAGTAATATTCAGTAATAAAGAAATCCCTTTTCCATTACTTCATGTCACTCTTGTTTCGAATCTCCTGTCATTTTCCTGCATTGAGCTGTGTGATTGATTTCTGATTTAGAATTGTGAAGTGACTGGCAAGGTACTGCCATCAACTAACAACAATACACTTGCATACTTCTACCTTCAAAGTAGCAAATTGTTAAATAAGTATGAACAATGAAAGACATTGATAAAAAAGTAGAAGAGAACTTGGTTTGACTCAAAACTTGAGATTCTATTGAAGGTGATGATGTTGTGGAGACTTCTACTCCTATCGCCACTCCTCATGTAGACAGCTTTATACTTCATGATATTTCAAGAACTAAAAGAAATGTTTTCCATAATGCTTCATGTGTCACCTAGGCATAACCCCTCACATTTTTAAAGAGAGAGATTATTATCTCCTTTCAAGAAGAGACTAGCTCCTTACCCATGGCTTCTTGACATGCCTACTTTTAGGCATCGTGAACATCCTGTGCCCCTCCTCCACTCTCTTGGAATCTAGGGAGGTGCGAAGGAGGTCTTCTTTATAAATAAAATGATTTCATACTTTATAATATATATAGCTTATAATACTTAATGGCCAGAGATAGCTTATTATTATCCTGATGTTAACTTATTTATAAGTAAGGATAAGGAAAGGCATATTAAATGCCTTTAATATGCATTCATTAGCACAATAACAACCATGGTGTTTTGTAAAGCCAATTTTCCAGACTTAAGGTATCATGAGTAGATAGACTTGATAAGTTGGCTTATTGATTCAACTTTGCAAATGAAGGCAAGCACAACCTTTGAGAATGTCGATGAGGGAGACAAGATTACCATCATGATGGGTAACTACTTCAAACAGACTCAAGATTACCATGACATCGAAGCATTAATATCATGATTGGAAATATGTAGACTAAGATGCTCACCAAAGTGACAAATTCTATGTGAAAAGTGTGTGCATTCCTTGATGGCACATTAATTTCTTATTTCTCACAATCTAGATCCCTCTCCATAGTGTTGCACTCTCTCCTCATCTGGAGGGGGAAACTTTGTCCCTGCATACACCTCATGTGCACAATGAGTAATTAGTCCATTAACATAATAATAATAACATTTTAAATCATCATTTCATTGATAGAATAAACTCATTCTTCTGAGCTATTAGAACTTCATGATCATCATAATTATTTCACTTCTAACTAACTATCTTTGAAATAATAGATGAAATAAGTTTGTTTATAAAAATGGAGTGTAACATATCTTCCCCCTTGAAGATCATCATCCTTAATGATTTAGTACTTAACACAACAAAATTTTAACATATAAGTTCGTTTTTGAAAATCAATTTTGCATAAAAAATGTGGAAACTTCTAGTAATATTCATGATAATCCTCCCAAGTGGCATTCTCTTTTAAATATTGGTCTCACTTGATCTTGCAATGAGTAACATCTCTATTACGCAAGTAGAGCTTGCAAACTTCGAGCACTTTGAGTGGCTTAATCATAACCACTCTGAGATCCTGTGCCTGAAGAGTAGTCCAATCAAGGATGTGATTAAAATCAGATACATATTTCTTCAAATAAGATACATGAAATATATCATGCATATGAGCAAGAGTAGGAGGTAGAGATATTTTGTAAGCAACCGGATTGATCACTTCTAGGACTTCAAAAGGTCCCACATATCTAGGGGCTAGTTTGGAGGAATTTCCAAACTTCATAGGACTTTTATGTGGTCTGACTTGCAAGAGAACTTCATCCCCTACTAAAAATACTCACAGGGTATGCTTGGCATCAACATAGCTTTTCCATCTATCATTCAATTCTACTTTAATCTTTGCTTGATTAGCTTAACTTGCTCTTCCATTTCAGTTAGCAATTCTAGTCCAAGGCGAATCTTATCTTCTAGCTTATCCCATCTTATAGGAGTTTGACACTTTCTACCACACAATTCTTTGAAAGGAGCCATTTTTATTGCATATAATATGAATTATTATAAGAAAATTCAACAAGTGAAAGATACCCTTCCCATTTATATTACTGATTCATGCAGTACATCCTCAACAGTCCTCCAGTACTTGATTAACTCTTTATGTCTAACCATCCGTCTCTAGATGATAAGTTGAGCTTATGTTTAACTGAGTCCCCAAAACTGAAAACAAGGTTTGTCAAAACCTTGAGGTCATCCACACATCTCTATCTGAGATAATATTTTTTGGGACTCCATGCAATCTAAAGACCTCTTGAATGAATTTATTAGCAATTATATGTGCCCCATCAATAAGGTTACCAGAAATAAAATGTGTCACTTTAGTTAATTTATCTACCACCACTAAGATTGTATCATGCTTGTATTTTATCATAGGCAATCCTTGAAAAATATCTATATTGATCACCTACCACTTACATTCAGGAATGTCATGAGGATACAAGAGCCATGTCAGATGTTGATGTTCAGCCTTGACTCATTCACATTCAAGACACCCTGCCACAAATATCGTAGAATCATTTTTCATTCCTTTCCAAAAATATAGTGGATTCACATCTGCCAAGAGTTTTGTCAATCCTGGGTGACTAGAGTAAGGAGTAGAATGTGCTTCTTTCCACACTATGTTTCTCAAATCTTATTGACTTGGAACATACATTATGTTCTTGAACCTCAAAAGTCCATCAAACTCAAAAAAAATCCTTCGTATTTTTCATCTTGAGGATTTTCAGAGAGAGATTTTAGGTCTTTCTCATAATATTCATCTCCTGCTAAGTTCTTCAACACTTGATCTTTAAAATTGGATTGCACAGTCATCTTAGTTGCAATATTTCTTCTATGGCCTAGGGCATCCATAACTTGGTTTTCTTTGCCATCTATATAACTAATTTCAAAATCATAATCAGATATAATCTCCAACCACCTTCTTTGGAGAGCATTAAGGTTTGGTTGGATGAATATATACTTCAAACCCTGATTATCAGATTTGAGCTCAAATTGCTTTCCTAGAAAATAATGCCTCCATGCTTGGAGAGCATGTACAGTTGTTACTAACTCCAAGTCATGCGAAACATAATTATTCTCATACTGTCTCAATTTCCTAGACTCATAGGCTGCTACTTGTCCTTCCTACATTAATACGCCACATAATCCTTCTCTAGAGGCATCAATTACAACTACAAAGAGACCTAGATTTGACACTCGAAGGATTGGTGTTGAAGTCAACTTTCTCTTAAGGATACTGAAGGCTCTTCACACTTTTTTGACCATTCAAATCATTTACCCTTTCTCTGTAGAGAAGTAATGGGGTGAGAAATTCTTGAGAAGTTAAAAACGAACTTCTTGTAATATCCTTCCAGGCACATGAAACTATGAACTTCATGCACATTTCTTGGTGCAGGCCATTCTAGGATAGCCTTTGTCTTAGAAGGATCTACTAATATTCCATCTGCATAAATTATGTGGCCTGGATATTGAATTTCCTTCTAAAAGAAGGTATATTTGGATAGCTTACCATGCAGCTTGTGATATCTAAGGCATTGTAAGACTATCCATAAATGTTGGAAATGCTCCTCCTCATTGTGGGAGTAAATCAGGTCATCATCAAGAAAAGACTAACACAAACTTATCCAAACAGTCTTGGAAGACATTGTTCATTAGATTCATAAAGGATGCTAGGGCATTGGTCAACCCAAAAGGTAAAACCATGAACTCATTAAGCCCATACCTTGTTCTAAAGGTTGTTTTATGGATGTCCTCATCCTTTAACCTTAGTTGGTGGTAAGCTAACCTCAAGTCAATCTTTGAAAATACAACTGCACCACACATTTGATCGAAGAGATCATCTATGCACAATAAAGGATATTTGTTCTTTATCATTGCCTTATTAAGCATACCATAATCAATACATAACCGTAGGGTGCCGTCCTTCTTTTTGAAAAAGATCATTCATGCTCCCCATGATAATTCACTGGGTCTAATAAAACCTTTTGACAACAATTCTTGAAATTGAGCTTTTAGCTCCATTAACTTAGTTGTGGTCATCCGATACAGTGCCTTTGACATAGGTTCAAAACTAGGAATGATCTCAATCAAAAATCAAATTCCCTTTTTGGGGGAAAACCTGGAAGGTCTTTAGGAAATACATCCTAAAACTCTTGAAGAAAAGGATGATCTTCCACTGAGGGTCCCTTTTCTTTCCCTAAATCCTCACCCTTTTTACTCAATTCTTCCATCTTGACTGAAAACATCTGACAGCCCTTTCACTTAGCTCTCTTCAATTGCATAGCAGAAATTTGTCTAATTTTCATTTCCCACTGAACCCCTTGGGTCAGGAAAATGTTACCAACATCATCAAGACATTCCAATGTCTTAGAGAAATAGTCTACTCTTGCTCTATGTTGTCACAACTAGTTCATTCATAGGATAATATCATAAGATCCTTGTGGGGCTACATACAAGTTGACTTCAGTAGAAAAAGGGGGTAGACTTAATTTAGCTTTGAATAGGTATTTCTCTACCTAAGCTCTTGACTTGTTTGCATATTCTACCATCCATGGATTCACCATGAAACCATCTTTTCTAGGTATTCTACTGAGTAAGCTAGGAGTAATAAAATTTTCTATTGCACCATTATCTATGAGAATGGTAATTGGAATGCCAAATAAATTACCTTTGATTTCAATTGGGGTGCTTTGGTATTTAGCATGTCAGTTGTCTAGTGCGGTATGGATCCTTTGTTCAGAAGTCATTTTTGGGATGGCAATGAATTACCTCGATATGGGTTCCCTGGGGTCTTAGTAGGACATTGATTAGCATAGTGGTCTCCTCCACAAGTGAAACACCCTCCAGGGGACCTTTCTTTATTGATGATTGGTTGGGATTATCATCATTCTTTTTAGAATTATTGCCTCTGTTCTCTTCCTTGACTTCATTTATGTGGTACATGGAATCTTTACCATAATTTTTCCCTTTTGTATCTTGATTTCTATTTTTCTTTTTGAAGGGGGTAGATGGATGATTCCAACTATATTTCTTATAGGATTTTTCCTGATAAGCTAAGATAGACTTAAGTTTATGTTCCTGTTTGATGTCATTCTCAAAGACTTGATCCATGTTTGTTGGTCCATGGACGTCTACCTCACCTCCGATTTGAGCATTCAAGCCCATAATGAATTTCCTTATCTTGAATCTCTCATCCTTCTAATATTGTGGTACATATTTCAACAACCTAGTAAATTTTTTCCTAGTACTCTGTAACTGTCATGTTTCCCTGGCATAAATTTTGGAAATTAGTGAGTTTTTTATCAAAATATAATTGTGGTAACCATCTTTCTCGAAAGAGGCCCACAAACTGATTCCAAGTTAGACTTAGGGAACTCAATTCCAATTCCATTTTCTTATTCATCCACCATGTGGATGCTTCTCTGGTTAGCGGGTAAGCTCCCTAGACTGCCTTAGTGATCTCCGAGTAGTATTTAATCTCAAAATATTTCTCCATTTCTATCATCCAAGCCTCGACTGCATCACTGGTCACAATTCCATCAAATTTAGTGGGTGTAATCTTTTTCATATCGCTCACTAACTCGTTAGTTAGGTGAGTTTTGATTTCACTAGGGACTTGACAATCTTCTAACTTACTTTCTATCAGTTCACTCTATAAATTATCTCCTTGAGTATTCTCTCCCTCTTTCTTGGAATGATGTTCTTTTTTGTTTTCTACTCCTCTAACTTCATGTTCTAGAGTCTCCAATCTTTCTTTTGTTTCGTTTAGCATAGATAAGATTTAGTCAAGTTTTACCATTGGGTTTCTATCAAAACAAACTGTTTGGGTTCTTTCCTAGGTGGTTTCGACAAACCAATTGGGGGAAAACCTCGAAGGTCTTCAGGAAATATATCCTGAAACTCTCGAAGAAAAGGATGATCTTCCACTAAAGGTCCCTTTTCCTTCCTTAAATCCTCACCCTTCTCACTCAATTCTTCCATCTTGATTGAAAACATCTGACAACCCTTCAACTTAGCTCTCTTCAATTACATAACATAAATTTGTCTAATTTTCATTTCCCACTTGATGCAGGAGCATCCAGGTCCACAAGCGATCTTGCATCAACAAAAAATATTTTATTTTAATTTTCAGTTTTGGTGTGTTTTTTGGATTGTTTTGATGGTCTCAAGCATCTCTCCATATCAAGAATCCAAATATTTAATCAGATTTGTAAATTTCAAGTTTTCACTCTATCACAATTTTAAGGCTCCGTCAGATAGTTTTCACGAAAACAATTGTTTTTGAAGATTTTTGAAGGATGGGCTAAAATCCTTTGACAGGAATATTCTTGAAGACATTTCACTAAATATTCACAAAAAAATTCAAAGTCATATCTTTCATTGTTTAGGAGATTTTAATGCTAGAAGTTTATGTTGACAGTTTTATGGGAAAATTGATTTCTAGAGTTTTATCAATGCTGGAGAAAAATGGCTTGGTGGGAAGCTTAGGAATGTTATTTTACACATCTGGGCAAGTTTTCATGCAAAAGGGAGCTTCCATTAAAAAGTTATGGAAAAAGTTAATTTTCATCCTGGTGCATAGTGTTAAAGTCATGAAGGAAGATTTCTTCTCCAAATTTATTTGAGAAGATTCTAGAGATATTATTTAAGATATTATTTACATTCAAATATCGATGTGTTTGGAGGTAGAGAATCTTCTATTTTAATATTTGATTTTATATGTAACCCGTTGGGATGAGGCAAGAATATGGAAAAAATCAATATAAAATAGTAATTACCTGGTATTAAGAGAAATATTCAAAATGATAGAGGTATATTCTAATTATAACAAGAGTCATTAAATAAATGCTTCACTTTCTAAATGAAACAACTATTTTAGAAGAAAGGAAGTTTCCAAAGTTGATCATTATGTCTTGTTCAATTTTGGAATGTTATTGCAAGTTTTAAAAGGCAAATTTTAGAGGTTTTAAAGGCAGATTTTAGAGGGTTTAAAGGGGAGTTTTCAGCTGGAGAAAAAAGAAGGGGAAAGGAGTTTTGAGATTAAGAAATATGTGGATGAGAGGGAATGGAAAAATAAATGAAAAGTTGAGAGCATAAGGAAAGAGACAGATTCTTGTATGAGAAGCCATGGAAGACCAAATATAATAAGTTTGTTTTTGTAATGTTGTAGGTTTATGTGATCTTTTTACAAGTTTGAATTCAATAAAATGAGTATTTATGTTTGTTTCATATTTGGCATTTGAGGGTTTGAGTTGTGTTGCATCATTTGGTATCAGAGCGGGTTGATCTTGAGTGTGCAGAGTTTGCATTAGGACCGAGAGGAGTTTGTGAAGCAAATTATTTTCCTATGTGTTGAAGTATGAAAATTTTTTGTAATTGCAGAGATAATTGATTTTGTGAGATATATGTTCACTGTGCTCCAGCAGAGATAAAATTTGGGTAGAAGGTGTACAGACTTCTTCCACTGAGAGAAAGTGGGTAGAAGAGGTCTTGAAGAGGTGCATCTTCCAGAGTCTTTGGTGGGTAGAGGAGAGTTAAATTTGTGTGAGATATGTTGATTGTCCTCCAGCAAAGATAAAGCTGGGTAGAAGGTGTAGAGACTTCTTCCACCGAGAGAAAGTGGGTAGAAGAGGTCTTCGAGAGGTGCATCTTCCAGAGTCTTTGTTGGGTAGAGGATAGTTATGAGTGAGTTTTGTTGCAGGAAAGACTTGTAACTGTAGAGAGCGTTGGCTCGAAAGTGTTTATATGTGCAAGTTGCAAAAATTGCAGATTGAGAGTGTGAGCAAAATGTCTTCGAAGAAGAGGATGAGATGGGTCATGAAGAGACCAATAAGATTTCGTAAATAGAAAAGTGGGAAAGAAAGTTTATGGATAGTGTTTCTGAAGAGTTGATAAGACTTTAGGATAGAATGGATGCATTAGAAGCTGAAATGAATAGAGGAAATGTTGAAGATAAGGAAGAAAGTGAAGATAATGAAGTGGAAGTCCTCAATGATAATGAAAAAGAAGAAAATAATGAGTTTGTAGTAGGAACATGTTTGTTGGAAGGCATAAATAATGAGATAAAAGAGATTGCAATAGAAGTTGTGATGATAGACTTTGAGGGTCCTATATTTGATGAGAAGATTGGTGAAGATGATGAACCTAAGGAGTTAATGGAGATGAATGCAAAGGATGAAGTAAAAGAAAAGGTTGCAGCAACATGTCGCATTGAAGGCATGGAAGATGTAGTGAACGAAATTGTAGCAGTTGGTCATGTTGAAGACATGGAAGTTGCAGCTATTGAAGAGGAAAAAGATGTGAGCAAAGAAGATGTAGAGGTAAAGAAGAGTGAGACTGCAGCAGAAAATAATGAAGATGATATACTATTATGGACTGCACTAGTAAAAAAAGAATGGCATGCATTGATTATAGATGAAGAAATGTGGTGCAACAGAGCACGACAGAATTTGTTGTCATGCAAGATGAAGAAGAGAAGAGAGGAGAGAATATTTGGAGGAGGTTGGAATATGGAGAAATAAATTCTATGAGTGGAGAGAAAGATGGTGAACAGAAACTATAGAGGAGAACATGCAAAATTCTAAGTAGATGCTAGAAGAGGAGGAAGAATGATTCTAATGTACCCAGTACAGTGATGGAGTTCGATGCAGGTTGTTTACAACTTGGAAGGATAGTTCTACTATTCAACTCTATTTTATGATCCTATGCTCACAAACTTCTTTCTCGATGTGCATGATGCATGAGCATTTGGGTCCACAAACGATCTTGCATCAACCAAAAATATTTTATTTTAATTTTCAGTTTTGGTGCATTTTTTGGTTTGTTTTGGTGGTCTCAGGCATCTCTCCATATCAAGAATCCAATATTTAATTAGATTTGTAAATTTCAAGTTTTCGCTCTATCACAGTTTTAAGGCTCTATTAGACAGTTTTCACGAAAATAATTGTTTTGAAGATTTTTGAAGGCTGGGCTAAAATCCATTGACGGGAATATTCTTGAAGACATTTCACTAAATATGCAAAAAGAATCGAAGTCATGTATTTCACTATTTAGGAGATTTTAATGCCAAAAGTTTGTGCCGACAGTTTTATGCGAAAATTAAATTCTGGAGTTTTATCAATGCTTGAGAAAAATGGCTTGATGGGAAGCTTAGGAATGTTATTTTACACATATGGGTACGTTTTATGCAAAAAGGAGCTTCCATTAAAAAGTTATAGAAAAAGTCAATTTTCAGACATCTCGGTGCATAGTGTTGAAATCATGAAGGAAGATTTCTTTTCCAAATTTATTTGAGAAGATTCTAAAGATATTATTTAAGGTATTTAAATAATTTTAATTTACATTCAAGTATCGATGTGTTTGGAGGTAGAGAATCTTCTATTTTAATATTTGATTTTATATGTAACCCCTTGGGATGAAGCAAGAATATGAAAAAAATCAATATAAAATAGTAATTGCCTAGTATTAAGAGAAATATTCAAAATGATAGAGGCATATTCTAATTATAATAATAGTCATTAAATAAATGCCTCACCTTCTAAATGAAACAACTATGTTAGAAGCAAGGAAGTTTCCAAAGTTGATCACTATGTCTTGTTCAATTTTAGAATGTTATTGCAAGTTTTAAAAGGCAAATTTTCGAGGTTTTAAAGATAAATTTTAGAGGGTTTAAAGGGGAGTTTTCAGCTGGAGAAAAAAGAAGGGGAAAGGAGTTTTGAGTGTAAGAAATATGTGGATGAGAGAGAATGGAAAAATAAATGAAAAGTTGAGAGCATAAGGAAAGAGAGAGATTCTTGTATGAGAAGCCATGGAAGGCCAAATGTAATAAGTTTGTTTTTGTAATGTTGCAAGTTTATGTAATCTTCTTACAAGTTTGAATTTAATAAAATGAGTATTTATGTTTGTTTCTATTTGGCATTTGAGGGTTTGAGTTGTGCTACATCATTTGGTATCAGAGTGGGTTGATCTTGAGTGTGCAGAGTATGCATCAGGATCGAGAGGAGTTTGTGAAGCAAATTATTTTACTATGTGTTGAAGTATGAGAAATTTTTGTAATTGCAGAGAAAATTGATTTTGTGAGACGTATGTTCAATGTCCTCCAGCAGAGATAAAATCTGGGTAGGTGTATAGACTTCTTCCACTGAGAGAAAGTGGGTAGAAGAAGTCTTGAAGAGGTTCATCTTCCAGAGTCTTTGTTGGGTAGAGGAGAGTTAAATTTGTGTGAGATATGTTGGTTGTCCTCGAGCAAAGATAAAGTTGGGTAGAAGGTGTAGAGACTTCTTCCACCAAGAGAAAGTGGGTAGAAGAGGTCTTGGACAAGTGTGTCTTCCAGAGTCTTTGTTGGGTAGAGGATAGTTATGAGTGAGTTTTGTTGCAAGGAGGACCTGTAACTGCAGAGAGCGTTGGCTCGAAAGTGCTTATATGTGCAAGTTGCAGAAATTATAGATTAAGAGTGTGAGCAAAATGTCTTCGAAGAAGAGGATGAGATGGGTCATGAAGAGACCAATAAGATTTCATATATAGAAAAGTGGGAATGAAAGTTTATGGATAGTGTTTATGAAGACTTGATAAGATTTCATGATAGAATGGATGCATTAGAAGCTCAAATGAATAGAGGAAATGTTGAAGATAAGGAAGAAAGTAACGACAAGGAAGTGGAAGTCCTCAATGATAATGAAAAAGAAAATAATGAGTTTGTAGCAGGAACATGTATGTTGGAAGGCATAAATAATGAGATAAAAGAGGTTGCAACAAAAGCTAAGATGATAAACTTTGAGGGTCCTATATTTGATGAGAAGATTGGTGAAGATAAGGACGACTCTCTATTGAAAGAAGAGATAAGAAAAATAAATAATCTATTGGAAGGAAAATTGTTAGATGAACCTAAGGAGTTAATAGAGATGAATGCAAAGGATGAAGTAGAAGAAAAGGTTGCAGCAACATGTCTCATTGAAGGCATGGAAGATGTAGTGAAAGAAATTGTAGCAGTTGGTCATGTTGAAGACAGAGAAGTTGTAGCTATTGAAGAGGAAGAAGATGTGAGCTGAGAAGAAGCTGCAGAGGTAAAGAAGAGTGAGATTGCAACAGAAAATAATGAAGATATACTATTATGGACTGCACTAGTCAAAAAAGAATGGCATGCATTGATTATAGATGAAGAAAATGTGGTGCAACAAAGTGCAACAAAAATTTTTGTCATGCAAGATGAAGAAGAGAAGAGAGGAGAGAATATTTGCAGGAGGTTGGAATATGGAGAAATAAATTCTATGAGTGGAAAGAAAGATGGTGAACAAAAACCACAGAGGAGAACATGCAAAATTCTAGGTAGATGCTGGAAGAGGAGGAGGAAGAATGATTCTAATATACCCACTACAGTGATGGAGTTCGCTATAGGTCGTTTACAACTTGGAAGGATAGTTCTATTATTCAATTCTATTTTGTGAGCCTATGCTCTCAAACTTCTTACCCGACGTGCATGATGCAGGAGCATCCACGTCCACAAGCGATCTTGCATCAACCAAAAATATTTTATTTTAATTTTCAGTTTTGGTACTTTTTTTGTTTGTTTTGGTGGTCTCAGGCATCTCTCCATATCAAGAATCCAAATATTTAATCAGATTTGTATTTCAAGTTTTAGCTCTATCACAGTTTTAAGGCTCTGTTAGACAATTTTCACGAAAACAATTATTTTTGAAGATTTTTAATGTTGGGATAAAATCCATTGATGGGAATATTCTTGAAGACATTTCACTAAATATTCAAAATGAATTGAAGTCATATCTTTCACTGTTTAGGAGATTTTAATGCCAAAAGTTTGTGCTGACAGTTTTATGGAAAAAATTAATTTCTGGAGTTTTATCAATGCTGGAGAAAAATGGCTTGGTGGGAAACTTAGGAATGTTATATTACATATTTGGGCAAGTTTTCATGCAAAAAGGAGCTTCCATTAAAAAGTTATGGAAAAAGTCAATTTTCAGACATCTCGGTGCATAGTGTTGGAGTCATGAAGGAAGATTTCTTCTCCAAATTTATTTGAGAAGATTCTAAAGATATTATTTAAGGTATTTAAATAATTTTAATTTACATTCAAATATCAATGTGTTTGGAGATAGAGAATCTTCTATTTTAATATTTGATTTTATATGTAACCCCTTGGGATGAGGCAAGAATATGGAAAAAATCAATATAAAATAGTAATTCCCTGGTATTAAGAGAAATATTCAGAATGATAGAGGCATATTCTAATTATAATAAGAGTAATTAAATAAATGCCTCACTTTCTAAATGAAACAACTATGTTAGAAGGAAGGAAGTTTCCAATGTTCATCACTATGTCTTGTTCAATTTTAGAATGTTATTGCAAGTTTTAAAAGGCAGATTCAGAGGTTTTAAAGGCAGATTTTAGAGGGTTTAAAGGGGAGTTTTTAGCTGGAGAAAAAAGAAGGGGAAAGGAGTTTTGAGTGTAAGAAATATGTGGATGAGAGGGAATGGAAAAATAAATGAAAAGTTGAGAGCATAAGGAAAGAGAGAGATTCTTGTATGAGAAGCCATGGAAGGCCAGATGTAATAAATTTGTTTTTGTAATGTTATAGGTTTATGTAATCTTCTTACAAGTTCAAATTCAATAAAATGAGTATTTATGTTTGTTTCATATTTGGCATTTGAGGGTTTGAGCTGTGCTGTATCATTTGGTATCAGAGTGGGTTGATCTTGAGTGTGCAGAGTATGCATTAGGACCGAGAGGAATTTGTGAAGCAAATTATTTTCCTATGTGTTAAAGTATGAGAAATTTTTGTAATTACAGAGAAAATTGATTTGGTGAGATATATGTTTGTTGTCCTCTAGCAGAGATAAAATCTAGGTAGAAGGTGTACAGACTTCTTCCACTGAGAGAAAGTGGGTAGAGGAGGTCTTGAAGAGGTGCATCTTCCAGAGTCTTTGTTGGGTAGAGGAGAATTAAATTTGTGTGAGATATGTTGGTTGTCCTCCAACAAAGATAAAGCTGGGTATAAGGTGTAGAGACTTCTTCCATTGAGAGAAAGTGGGTGGAAGAGGTCTTGGAGAGGCACATCTTCTAGAGTCTTTGTTGGGTAGAGGATAGTTGTGAGTGAGTTTTGTTGCAGGGAAGACCTGTAACTGTAGAGAGCGTTGGCTCTAAAGTGTTTATATATGCAAGTTGCAGAAATTGCAGATTGAGAGTGTGTGCAAAATGCCTTCGAAGAAGAGGATGAGATGGGTCATGAAGAGACCAATAAGATTTCATATATAGAAAAGTGGGAATGAAATTTTATGGATAGTGTTTATGAAGAGTTGATAAGACTTCACGATAGAATGGATGCATTAGAAGCTGAAATGAATAGAGGAAATGTTGAAGATAAGGAAGAAAGTAAAGACAAGGAAGTGGAAGTCCTCAATGATAATGAAAACGAAAAAAATAATGAGTTTGTAGCAGGAAGATGTCTGTTGGAAGGCATAAATAATGAGATAAAAGAGGTTGCAACAGAAGATGAGATGATGGACTTTGAGGGTCCTATATTTGATGAGAAGATTGGTGAAGATGAGGATGACTCTCTATTGAAAGAAGATATAAGAAAAATAAATAGTCTATTGGAAGGAAAATTGTTAGATGAACCTAAGGAGTTAATGGAGATGAATGCAAAGGATGAAGTAGAAGAAAAGGTTGCAACAACATGTCTCATTGAAGGCATGGAAGATGTAGTGAAAGAAATTGTAGCAGTTGGACATGTTGAAGACATAGAAGTTGTCACTATTGAAGAAGAAGAAGAAGATGTGAGCAGAGAAGAAGCTACAGATGTAAAGAAGAGTGAGATTGCAATAGAAAATAATGAAGATGATATGCTATTATGGACTGCACTAGTCAAAAAGGAATGGCATGCATTGATTATAGATGAAGAAAATGTGGTGCAGCAGAGCACGACGGAATTTATTGTCATGCAAGATGAAGAAGAGAAGAGAGGAGAGAATATTTGGAGGAGGTTGGATTATGGAGAAATAAATTCTATGAGTGGAGAGAAAGATGTTGAATCGAAACCACATAGGAGAACATGCAAAATCCTAGGTAGATGCTGGAAGAGGAGGAAGAATGATTCTAATGTACCCACTACAGTGATGGAGGTCGCTACAAGTTTTTTACAACTTGGAAGGATAGTTCTAATATTCAATTCTATTTTGTGAGCCTATGCTCACAAACTTCTTACCCGACGTGCATGATGCAGTAGCATCCGGGTCCACAAGCAATCTTGCATCAACCAAAAATAGTTTATTTTAATTTTTAGTTTTGGTGTGTTTTTTGGTTTGTTTTGGTGGTCTCAGGTATCTCTCCATATCAAGAATCCAAATATTTAATTAGATTTGTAAATTTCAAATTTACGCTCTATCATAGTTTTAAGGCTCTGTAAGACAATTTTCATGAAAACAATTGTTTTTGAAGATTTTTGAAGGCTGGACTAAAATCCTCTGACAGGAATACTCTTGAAGACATTTCACCAAATATGCAAAAATAATCGAAATCATATCTTTCACTGTTTAGGAGATTTTAATGCCAGAAGTTTGTGTTGACGGTTTTATGGGAAAATTAGTTTTTGGAGTTTTATCAATGCTGGAGAAAAATGGCTTGGTGGGGAGATTAGGAATGTTATTTTACACATCTGGACAAGTTTTCATGCAAAAAGGAGCTTCCATTAAAAATTTATGGAAAATGTCATTTTTTTAGACATCTCAGTGCATAGTGTCGAAGTCATGAAGGAAGATTTCTTATCCAAATTTATTTGAGAAGATTCTAAAGATATTATTTAAGGTATTTAAATAATTTTAATTTACATTCAAATATCGATGTGTTTGGAGGTAGAGAATCTTCTATTTTCATATTTGATTTTATATGTAACCCCTTGGGATGAGGCAAGAATATGGAAAAAATCAATATAAAATAGTAATTGCCTCACTTTCTAAATGAAACAACTATGTTAGAAGAAAGGAAGTTTCCAAAGTTGATCACTATGTCTTGTTCAATTTTGGAATGTTATTGCAAGTTGTAAAAGGCATATTTTAGAGGGTTTAAAGGGGAGTTTTCAGCTGGAGAAAAAAGAAGGGGAAATGAGTTTTGAGAATAAGAAATAGGTAGATGAGAGGGAATGGAAAAATAAATGAAAAGCTGAGAGCATAAGGAAAGAGATATTCTTGTATGAGAAGCCATGGAAGGCCAAATGTAATAAGTTTATTTTTGTAATGTTGTAGGTTTATGTAATCTTTTTACAAGTTTGAATTCAATAAAATGAGTATTTATGTTTGTTTCATATTTGGCATTTGAGGCTTTGAGTTTGCTGCATCACCACTATACCCCTTCGATCAGGAAAATGTTACCAGCATCATCAAGACATTTCAATGTCTTAGAGAAATAGTCTACTCTCGCTCTATGTTGCCACAACCAGTTCATTCATAGGATAATATCATAAGATCCTTGTGGGGCTACATACAAGTTGACTTCGGTAGAAAAAGGGAGTAGACTCAATTTATCTTCGAATAGGCATTGCTCTACTTGAGTTCTTGCCATGTTTGCATATTCTACCATCCATGGCTTCGCCATGAAACCAACTTTTCTAGGTATTCTACTGAGTAAGCTAGGAGTAACAAAATTTTCTATTGCACCATTATCTATGATATGGTTATTGGAATGCCAAATAAATTACTTTTGATTTCAATTGGGGTGCTTTGGTATTCAGCGTGTCAACTATCTAGTGGCCTAGATCCTCTGTTTGAAAGTTGTTTTTGGGATGGCAAAGAATTACCTCGGTATTGGTTCCCTGGGGTCTTGGTAGGACATTGCTTAGCATAGTGGTCTCCTCCACAAGTGAAGCACCCTCTAGGGGACCTTTCTTTACTGATGATTGGTTGGGATTATCATCATTCTTTTTAGAATTATTGCCTCTGTTCTCTTCCTTGACTTCATTTCTGCGGTACCTGGAATCTTTACCATAATTTTTCCCTTTTGTATCTTGATTTCTGTTTTTCTTTTTGAAGAGGGTAGATAGATGATTCCAACTATATTGCTTACAGGATTTTTCCCGATAAGCTAAGATAGACTTAAGTTTTTGTTCCTATTTTATGGCATTCTCAAAGACCCGATCCATGGTTGTTGGTCCATGGATATCTACCTCACCTCTGATTTGAGCATTCAAGCTCATAATGAATTTCCTTATCCTGAATATCTCATCCTTCTAATATTGTGGTACATATTTCTAAAAACCTAGTGAATTTTTCCTAGTACTATGTAACTATCATGTCTCCCTAGCACAAGTTTTGGAAATCAATGAGTTTTTTATCAAAATATAATTGTGGTAACCATCTTTCTCATAAGAGACCCACAAATTGATTCCAAGTTAGACCTAAGGAACTCAATCCCAATTCCATTTTCTTATTCATCCACCATGTGGATGCTTCTCCGGCCAGCTGGTAAGCTCCCTATACTGCTTCAGTGATCTCCGAGTAGTTTCTAATCTAAAAATATTTCTCCATTTTCGTCATCCAAGCCTCGACTGCATCACTGGTCATAGTTCCATCAAACTTAGCGGGTGTAATCTTTTTCATATCGCTCGCTAACTCGTTAGTTAGGTGAGTTTTGATTTCACTAGGGACTTGAGAATCTTCTAACTTACTTTCTATCAGTTCACTCTATAAATTATCTCCTTGAGTGTTTTCTCCCCCTTTCTTGGAATAATGTTCTTTGTTGTTTTCTACTCTAACTTCATGTTCAAGAGTTTCCAATCTTTCTTTTGTTTCGTTTAGCACAAACAAGATTTGGTCAAGTTTTGCCATTGGGTTTCTTTCAAAATTGGAACTATTCAGGCTCTTTCCTAGGTGGTTTCCAGTGTATACCATGATGGTATTTTCCCACACCTATCATTTGTATAAAATTTAATCAAAATAATAAACTTTAAAAAAAATTGCAAGTTCATAAATGCAAAAATTCAAAGATATCTCACATATGTCATTGTTATACAGAAAGCTAAAATTTGCTTTATTCACATAGTAGATTTTACATCCTTATTCAAATACAACACTTTTATGTTTACATGTATAAAAGTGTCTACATATCACTTTCTGAAAAAGGAATTTACTCGGGTTCCTCCTTCCCATATGAGTCAACTTTAACAGAAGTTTAGAGGGTGGATGTACTCGTGAGTACTCAACCAACACCTCCTTTCCTATTACAGACGCATCCCGACCACACCCGAAAGGCAAATCCAGGTGGGAAGATGGTTTACTAATCTTAAAAGCAGTAGAAACTAACAACTTTTCTATTGCTTCCACTCATTTCCTCCTCCCAAGGCGAATACATTTGAGTGCATCGTCCAGAGTCTCAGAATAAGTGAACCAAGCCCAGTTTATGTAGGTCACTGGTTCCTTCATTTTTATCTCAGAAGAAGACTCTTTCTTAACAGTGAACTTAGGCATGTTCCTAGATTTTGTTTTCTTGGCTCTCTTATGTGTTCTTCTCGTTCCTACCATTCTGGCACAAGAACAATCATTTCAACATTATCATACCTTGCCAATCTACGAAAAACTTGTAATGAGCTCCGAGGTCCAAGTGTTGAACCCGGTAGCTCTGATACCATATGTAACATTCAACTCTAACATCATATAAAATAAATGACTTAAATAATATCAATAATAAAAAAATTATTCCAAAAAGGAAATTAAATATTACTTCATAGTATTTAATACAATAATCATTGGTCGCATTTCTTGCCACTTACAAATTTTTCTATTGAATATACAATTGAAATAATGTCATGTATCACAAGTCATCAGCAATTCCACTACAAGAGGGAGAGCATCACTTTGGTACTTTTCCTCCAACCATAGACTTACGATCCCCCACTCACCTTCCTATTGGAAGTGGCCCTTCCCTTCACAAGGGTATAGATAATGAGAATCAAACTGATTCAATGTGCCATCTGAGAACTAGTGTAGTGTCCTAGCAAAAACAATCGGTTGAACAACTTCTAGTCTAGCTCTAACTATGAACAACCCATCTGACTGTTTGTACAATTCAAGGACACGGTGAACCAACAATGCAAGTAGGGATTTTGCATTACTTTGGCCGAAGTTTCATATAAATAAGTTGTATGTTCACACACTCTTTTTCGACTTGGAGACAAACATTCTTCTGACTTCTTTGGATCAACGATTAATTTTGAGTATTTTATTAAAATATACCCTATACCTATCTAATTGGCATTAAGTATACCTCTAATATAGGTCAACTAGATAGTTATAAGGTAAGAGTTTGAGTGACTTAAGTATTTGCATCGAGCCCCTCTTTGCATTCTTGCAATCTCAGGTCTATGAAAAACTGTCAATCTATTAAATGACTAATTAAACCCGATTTCATGCTCGAGAGTAAAATAGATATCATTCTTTAAGATATGCAATATTTTGTCAATATCGACCAAGGCTTTTATGTCTCCATAAACAAGGAGAAAACTACCTTATCTGTCATTCATACCCAACTTATAACTTATCAGGATTTACATAACACAATTTATCTTTAAATAACTCTGGTACTTTATCACACATAGTGTTGATTCAGTTTTAAATCTCCGCTACTATGCTTAGCCATAGAGTCTTGTATTTGTGTCTTTTATCATGAGAGGAGTGTTTAATTTAAATGATAGTATTATTGTCATTAACAACATGATAATTTTCATTGAATAGCCATACTACTGTCATCGTAAGGTGACAACCAAACTTAACCACTATAAAAGTTAGACGCATGGCTAATCATAGTCTTGAATACAATTATGTAAACATATCATTGTTTTCTTATTCCAGACTATAATAAAGTTATTATTTTAAACAAAACAGTCTCAAGGAAAGATAAGTAAGTTCTCCTACACATGGAATAATGACGAGTCCCTACTCATTGGTTAAACTGCCTTACTAGGCTATCAATACATCACTCCGGCTTATAGTATTTGAAACATAATGTTATCAACCTTATTCAAGAGTTTGTGTTCTTCCCAACTCTTGGCCTAATACATAATTAACATAGTTTTGTTCCTTTCAGTACAACTATTGCAATATATATGCAAAGGAGTCGGCTTTCTACTGGGATTAGGAAGAACATAGAGTTCTTAGTCACACTCCAAGATACACAAATGCATATAGATCTCATGCAACAAATATAAAATGGTATCAGCTTTTTAAAGTATTTTGAAACAATTAAACATAGTAACCCATATAAACAATTCTGGTATCTCATCTTAATAACTAGTGTGTTCACGTCGCCTGTCAGGTATAATATATATAACTTTCCATAAACTAATCTCATGCAACAAAATTAAGAAGGTATTGGCCTTACACAGGCTTTAGCAATAACATGAGGGTGCTGACCTTATACAAGAGTTATCGACAACAATATGTTATCGACCTTACCCAAGCTTTAACAACCGAAAGAGAGTATCAACCTTATATAGGCGTTATCAATAGCAATAGGATATATGTATTTTACATAGGCACTTGGTAACTAATTCCTCATCAGTTTTCACATAAACTAAAATCAATACACTTGCATACTTCTGCCTTTGAAGTAGTAAATTGTTAAATACGTATGAACGATGAAATACATTGATAACAAAGATGAAGAGAACCCGATTTACTAAAAACTTGAGATTATACTGAAGGTGTTGACAGTGTGGAGACATCTACTCCTATCACCACTCCTTGTGTAGATATCTTAATACTTCCTAATATTGCAAGAACTAAAAGAAATGTTCTCCATAATGCTTTGTGTTGCCCAAGCATAACTCCTCATGTTTTTAAAGAGAGAGATTCATATCTCCTTTCAAGAAGAGACTACCTCCTCGCCCGTGGCTTCTTGACATGCCTACTTTTAGGCATCATGGGCAGGCCGCACCCCTCCTCCATTCTCCTAGAAACTAGGGAGGTGCGAAGGAGGTCTTCTTTATAAATAAAATGATTTAATACTTTATAAGATATATATATATATATATACTTAATGGCTGGAGATAGCTTATTATTATCTCCGTGTTAATTTATTTATAAGGATAAGGACAAGGCAAATTAAATGCCTTCAATATTCATTCATCAACACAATAACAACCATGGTGTCTTGTAAAGCCGATTTGCCGGACTTAAGGTATCATGAGTAGATAGACTTGATAAGTTGGCTTCTTGAGTCAAATTTGCAAGTGGAGGCAAGCATAACCTTTGAGAATGTCAACGAGGGAGACAAGATTGCCGACATGACAAGTAACGAATTCAAAAAAACTCAAGATAACCACAACATCAAAGAATTACTATCATGACTAGAAATATGCAAACTAAGAGCTCATCGAACCGACATTATTTCTACGTGAAAAGTGTGTGCATTCCCTAATGGCATATTAATTGCTCATTTCTCGCAATCTAGATCCCTCTCCATAGTGATGCTCTCCCTCCTCATATGGAGGGGAAAACTGTCCCTGCATACACCTCATGTACATAATGAGTAGTTAGTCCATTACCATAATAATAATAACATTTTAAATCATCATTTCATTGCATAGAATAAACTCATTCTTCTAAGCTATTAGAACTTCATCATCATCATAGTTATTTCACTTCTAACTAGCTATCCTTGAAATAATAGATGAAATAAGTTTGTTTATAGAAATGAGGTGCAACATCTATAATGACTTTGAATAACTATAACCATTCATTTACCAATAAAAAGAACAAGAAATTTAAGATCAATTTAGAAGGATTTCAAAGCCTGGCCCAACCCAACTTAAATGTCATCTTTCAAGGATAAGACAAAAAATAATTCCAAATAACTCAAAAAGATGATTAAACTTATAATAGCTAGACCATACAATATAATTTGAATTTGCAAAAACATAACAATATTATCTAAAAATCATAAATATATGAATGCATTTAATTTAATTCTCATGCTTAAAAGTTAATGAAGATGTAAAATTCAACTCCTACATTGAAAAAATAGAGGAGGGAAGTTTATTTTATTTCCTAATAAAATACAAAAATGCATAAAATTTTAGTTCTCATATTGTGGAGAAGTTGGTTTTCTTTGAAATAAAGAAAATAACAAAAACCTAATTTAAAATAGAGAAAAATATCAAGTATTGGTGAACTTGATAACAATATTTGTACCCTTAAGGACTAAATGCTTTGCAAGACCTTGAGGAAGAGTGAGCATCACAATCATTTGAATATCTTGCAAATTAATGTTGTGTTTATTGTTGTAGAGTACAAATTTGGCCACCTCACTAACAAGTTTCTAAAAGATGGCATTACTAAAGTTGTTTATAATCCCCATGACTTGGCTAGAAATATCAATACGAGGGTGCACCTACTCTAGAACTTTAAATAACTAGATATTGTAGGTATCACTATTCTTCTTATACTTCTTTCCTTTCTTATCTCTAGCCTCTTTGGAAACCTTTTCTTCAGCATTTGTAGCCTTCTTATTTTCCATAGCATGAGATTTCTTAGTTGCAAGTCTTTTCTCTATAATTGGTTTCTTCGCTATTTAAGGTGCCATCAATAAGCACTACAAAAATTATAGAGTCAAATAATAATAAGAACAACCTTAAAATTGTAATTAAAACCTCTTTTTTCACCAAAGTCCAAATTAAATAATTAGAAATTTACTTTTCAAAATGAATTGACCTAAATGACACAACATAATGCTTCATACAAAGACTTTATTTGTGATGTATTATACTAGGTTAGTCAATTCTTAATCATATTCCATTTTTATAAGACACCCCTATTT
This sequence comes from Cunninghamia lanceolata, assembly GCA_027924645.1. Classification (NCBI taxonomy): domain Eukaryota; kingdom Viridiplantae; phylum Streptophyta; class Pinopsida; order Cupressales; family Cupressaceae; genus Cunninghamia; species Cunninghamia lanceolata. The sequence continues at coordinate 3,798,041 of BSBN01000061.1, read as the reverse complement.
GAGTGGGAATTGTGATGCAAGACAAGCTTTCCCATACACACACAACCTCTCAACATCATAGAGGAAACAAATAATTTGTAAACAAACCCATATCCCGCAAGATACACAACTGCTCACAAATCCACAAATCCAAGTGAAACAGAGACTCTATGCTCACAAATCTCTCACACAAGCAATTTTATGCTAACAACATCACCTTGTTCACAATTAGAATTCAGATTGCTACACAAACTTAACTTCGTATTTTTATTAACATTTAAAACAACAATGCATTCCAGAAAATGATTTACAACAATGGCCTTCTATGGCCTCTCCTCAATCTGCATTTCAACCCTTTTAAACCAACCACCATGGTGCATTCCAATGAATGGCGCTCCATCTGCAATAATTTCATTCACCCCAAGACACTTATTCCTCTCTGAAATCCGCATTGAACACCACATTACATCTCTATAATAGTAGCAACAAAAGATTTTTAGCTAGAATAACATTCACACTGGCATCTTCTTCCTTTTCTCACGCCCTCTCCTCTCTAAAGACATCCCCATTTCTTCTCTCTAAAATCTGCCAAATGATATGCTTTTACCTGCCTCATATGAGGTGCCTTATTTCCCATGTTGGCTCCATCTCAACGTTGCCTCCTTTTTCCCATATGAAGCACTGCAAAACCCTCCCTTTTTGCCTCCAAGGTTTTAAAATCTGCCAAGCATAATAATTTTTTACTATTTACAATCCTCCTCAGAAACACTATAACTGAGCTAGATCAACTCACTCACTCTATTGTTGGCGCTATTCAAGTGAGCATTAACATGGCCAAAATTGGGAAAACCAAATCTCTTCCAACTGAGTTTGAAATGAAAGTTAGCAAACAATGGGGTATCACTCAAAATCTCAATAATATGGACTTCCACAAAGATTACATAAGGAAACACACCAAATGGAGACATCCACAATCAAGGTCAGTGAAATTAAATTTTGATGGTTGCTCAAAGGGCAACCCTGGGCCAGCATCTGTTGGAGGCATCATAAGGAATAATAAAGGACAGATAATTGAGTGTTATGCTAAGGAACTGGGTGTAGCTTCTAATAACTTGGTTGAAACCTATGCTTTGTGGTGGGGTATTCATATAATCCAGTCCTATGGGTTTAATCAGGTTGTCATTGAAGGTGATTCCAAAGTGGTTCTAGATTTCATTACTAAGTCTGAGAACACCCCTTGGATGCTACGAGATTATTTAGAGGATATTAAAATATTATTTCTAATATTCCCTATGTCTCAGTTTAGCATGTTTATAGAGAAGGGAACCAGGTTGTGGACATTCTTGCTAACCTAGGTCTTAACATTGTTGGAAGTTGGTCTACATCTTCCTTAAGGGATTTGCCTCAAAGTTTACAAGAAATAATTATAAATGAAGCTGAAAATACAAGTTAGTATGTTAAATCAACTTAGGGAAAGGTCTCCGAATTGTCCAATATTCAAATTTTATTGTTCTAAAGTTGATGTTCAAATATCTTGTATCAAAATCTTCTCGATCAAGGAAATTTTTATATGTAAAGATGTTAGAAATAACAATTTGGTAATCATTACTATTCATGTTGAGTCCCAGGAGCTTTTTTAAGAGACATAGAGAGTAATGCAAAATGAGAGGAAATAATTATTCAGTACTCCTTGGATTGTGCAAACAGATTAACCTTAAGGAGCATTCATGACATTTGTTGTCGGTTTGTTGCAAGCTTCGAGATTCATCCCCTTAAGCATTTCATTGCAGTCGTTGAGATTTGTTGTTTTTATTTCATTGTCTTGTTACTCGAGGGTTTCATAAGTTCTCTGTGTTCTGCAAAATGGGGGGGCAACTTCTTAGAGTCCAACCTACATCTTGTGCTAGTCTCAAGAAGAACCCATAGGTCTGGAACATCTTTGAAGGAGTGCTCGGGAGTTATGTTTGGGTTCTTCATGGACATGATGAATCTATCTCTTTGCAGTTTGTGAATTCCTGGAGAAATAAGATGGTCAAGGTAAATGGGGTTGAATTCACTGTAACTGAGGAACTTATAGCAGAAGCAACTGGGCTTCCTCTCGATGTGTGAAAGGTGTAGGGGTTGGGACACGGAGATTATAAAGATTTCATGAAAAGTTTCTTGGAGGAAAACGAGAGCCTAACCCATCACCAAAATGGTTTCCAACGGACTGAGCTCTTGGCCCCATGGGGGATGGTTTCTTACCATTTGATGAAGTATATAACGCTTGAAGGTCGGTTTGAAACGGTTCATGGGTACCACTTCCCGTTGCTTGACCACCTGCGACATGGTAATTTCATAAACTTTCCTTTCTTCATTTGTCTTCGCTACAAAGGAGTATTTTGAAGGGAGCACAACCCCTCTGCACTAGGGGTTGATGCTCGTGCTATATGAATTCAATGGTATGCTCAATCCCCCTATTCCTAAGAACAAATGTGGTAAAAATAAGTCTAGGTTGATTCAAGAAAAAGATAAAGTAAACCCTAGCTATGAGGGTAAGGATGATAGCCAAACTCAGGATAAGAAGAAGAAAAAGTCTCATTCTTACAAGGGTAAAGACATTTCCGTTCTTGACACCCCTATTAAACATGCTAGCAAAACCCTCAAGGAAAAAGATTCCCCTAAAAACATCTTGCTGTCTTTAAGGGATAATTGTGGGAAACCTCCTATGAGTTCTGTGAAAAAACAAAAACCCTCAATATAAAGTCTGTGGCTGCTAAAGTTAATCTCTTTGCTAAATTCATAGATAGTGTTGGCCCAGAAAGAAGGTCTGCTAGACTCGCCAAAGTGCAAGAAAAAATCAGTAAGAACATTTCTAAGGAAACCTCTATAGAAGAAATTAACTCTGATTCTGAAAAAGATCTAGAGGAAACTAATATAGATGAACACAGAGAAGGGGATGAGGACCAAGATAATCGTTGTGAGGGTTTAGATGATACAAATTGGGAGGAGGGTGAGGATGATGAATAGGTAGAGATGCATGGGAATACAACAAAATTTGAGGCTGGCAACCGAGAAGAATTTGATGGGAATGAAAACTTTAATACAAATGTTGTGGAGGATACCTATAGTGAGGATTTCCAAATTGATATAGGAACTTTTGCAGTACAAAATAATAGTCCTAATCAAAACAAAAACACCCATAGCAATGAGGAACTTCAAACACTGGCTAAAAGGTTGGATACGCTGGAGGGATTTTTTAACAAGAGGGTTAACTACACAACTTGCCATGAGAGTTGGACAAACATGTTTGACATGTGTAGCATGTTCCAATTCAGGATAGATAAGCTAGAGAAAGGCATGAAGGACTTGGTAAGAGTGACCAATAGCGTAATGAACTCTATTGTGGAGGAAGTCAACAAAATCAAGACTCAGCTTGAAAAAAGAAAAAACACATACAAGATATGAACTATGAAAAAGCCAAGAGGTATAAGGCTTATAGAGACCATACTTCTTGGGAGGAGGTACTGCAAAAAATGAAGAATGATTGGGGCAATCAAAAGTTTTAGCTTATCTTATTGTTTAAGCTTACATCAACTTTTTGCCTGTTTTACTCTGTTCAACTTATATACTGGCCATTAAGGTTATTATTAGGATCCTTAGACTGTATGCTACTAGATGCTATACTTTTCGTTCTGGGTTTTTGTTATGCATCCTTGGCCCTACAAGGGTTATTATCAAGGATGGTGCTGCATACTCTTATGGGTGTTTTTTTTGGGAACTTGTTCATGAAACTGTAAGACTTTTTCTAATGGCTCCCTGACCTTGTTGAGTTATTATCAGGGAGGGTCTGTGTTGTTCTAAGCTTTTTTGCTGATCTATATTTTGTATGGATCTGGGACCCTTTCCCAACTTAACTTAATCAAAAATATTTATCACAAAACAATAACATCTTCCTCCAGTGAGGCCAATGGTCCAACAAAGGCAATCAATGGCCCATAGTGATGGCACCAGAACCAAACTATCCTGTCATTAAGAGATTCATTTTGTTTTATTGTTAAAGGTGAGTTTTTGAAAGGGCCCAAATCCTTTTACATAATGAAAAAGATAAGATGAAGTCATTAAGAACTTCAATTAATAAGGAAGATAGATTAGATTTACAAGCCAACTAAGCTACGTCCAACAAAGGTTGTGTAATTGGCATACACGCTGATAAGTATTGTTATTCTATTGTGATAACACAAAATGTGCAAAGCCCCTTTGACCTTTTGAAACAGAAAAGAAAGGCACTTGTGCCTTTCATTAAGAGGAACACTGGAGGGCCAAACTCTTTGCCTCTAGGACTATGAGGAAGAAAGAAGAGAACAATTTTCTTCTCCTACTATGGCATCAGATCCGTGAGCTTGACCCTGTTATCAAGAAAACCAAGCGAACAAAAATGATGAAGAATTTACCTGTAAATCCTGGACACACCAGATATAGAACAAGCATCTTCACTACCATGGTTGAAACGAAAATTAGGAAGCTTGTCAGAAGAACTGATGATAGCAGGATGCCTGATCATGATGCACTTTTGTTAAAAAAATATTGAGGCAACTTTAGTCATGTGGCTGCTGCTCTAGTAGAGGGCATACTCTTGCTATTGAATTTTCTTAATGTTGCTTCTTTACATATTACTCCAAGGGAATACATTACAAACCAAGTAAAGTTGTCTAGAAGGATTTCCACTAGGAAAGATAAGATTGTGAAGTTGGAAAGCACGGTGAGGGAGTCGGAGTGCATTTCTGAAGAAGACACAGGTGAAATCAAAGAATTTATCAATGTTTGTAAGAACGCTGATGTAGCCACAATTAACAAAAGCTTCAAAAGTGTATTGGTTTTCTACTTAATAAAAATTGAGGTTATTGAAATTGTCTGCAGTCTTCAGTAGGGGTCCAATGGACGGTGCTAGTAAGTAATTCTCTTGTCAAGCAGGTCATGGTTGTTTTTCTTTAAAATTTTGTTACTGCTTGAGCATCTTATGAATATGCAATCCACTCCTTTCCACTCCTTTTTTATCTAGGATTTTTCAGATGAACAATCCTTTTGTAGTCTGGCATTGTTTGTATTCTGGGAGAGTAAATTGTCTCACATTAACCAAAATAATAGCAATGTTAAATTTGTTACGATCTTCCTATTTTGCAATCCCATATCTTAAAAATCATAACTCCTTTGATAAGAGATAAAGAGGATGTAGTACGTAAACACACCGTTAAATGGGTGCACATGCCAAGCCAAGTTCTGGCAGCACCCACACCTACCCTGAGGTGCAGATGCATATCTGCATATTGGGGTCATCTAACCTACACTACCCATGCAAAAATTGAAAAATATTAGAAAGAAGTAAAAAACCAAAGCAATTTAGAAGGGGCTGACTTGTAATGAGAACAATATTGCATAAGAAAATAACTATAAGATAGGAATAAGTTTATTCTAGGAAATAGGATGAGAACAAAGCATAAGGCTAATCTACGAAGTAGGGTAAGAATAAAGATGGAGCTATTCTAGGAAAAATAAAAAGAGAATAAAGAATAGTACCATTCTACAGGAAATAGAATAAGGCAATTAAAGCAAAAAGATTGTTGATGATTTTATCAGAATAAAGGATAGGGTTATTTTTGGAGAAGTTTCCTTGTAAACATGTATGGCCAAAATTATTACAGCATGCAGAGTATTCTTTACAAAAATTCTGTGATCTTGTAGAATCAACACCTTAATACGATGAAATTGTCTTTATAATTGGGAGAGGCTTACCTGAGAGCTTTCGCGGTTTTGTGCATTGCTTGTACTAGAACAGAGTTGTATTCCATTTTAACGTAGTGGAAAGTTCATCTACAGATCAGTTTAGATTTCTAATCTCTGAAGCCCACATTTCAAGGCAAGTTTCAATTTTATATTTCATCTCGGAGCTCATCAATCAGATTTTAGTTCATTTCAACCTGATTCTTCTTTATCTTTCTTTATTATTTGCATTGAGAATAAAGGATACGAACAAGAGGAAATGGAGTGTGCCAATCATAGGAATTGCAATTGCAAATCAAGAAATACAAAAGTGAGATCCACAAAAATGTCACCTTGCAGGGAATAGTCAAATGCAAAGATTGAAGGAAGTTACAAACTCACAACTAATTTTCATTGATTAGATTGACCTTTTATGTAGGAGAAAAATATTTTTTCTAACCACTCTTATGTAGCAACAAATAAAGAACTAGTTCAGAACTAATAGAGAGGTCTTATGAGATCAAATAATCAACTATGGGATGATTCTTTAAGATGCTATTAGTTAAAATTTAATGGGACATAAACTAGATCCCTGCTAATGTGGATGTTATAAGTGTTTAACCAAATCAGAAATGGGATTTTTTCTTTAGAATTCTATAAGATAGGTTTTGATAGCACTTTTAAAAGGAATATCAAACATGTTGAAAGAAGTGGAGTTATTGGTATGGTAAAGTCTGAGGACTTTTCCTTCTGCAATTCAATTGCCTATTAGTGGGCTAAAGAATAGTATTTTTCTCTCAATTTAAAACCTTAGGACAAAACTTGATTCACTCTTCGTGATTAATTTGACAAACAATAAACTGGTAAACTTTTAAAGGCTTATGAAATTGAGAAGAAATTTAAAGATTTATGAACACAATAGAGACCTCAGGGAGTGATTAAGCATGGGATTTGCCGACTACAATGATGTAATATTGCTCAGCAAGAAGTTGTTAGCCTTGAGGATGTATGCAGAAAATGGAAGCATGTAAAGAAACAATCTCTGAGATAGGAGCCAGACATAGTCGGGTTGAGTAAAAATATGAGCGCTTGACGGAAATTCCTCTTCACAACTTAGTGATAGTAGTTATACCAAGGTTCTGATAAACTCAGTCATTTCACAGTTGTTTCTGGATTCTTTCCTCTTCTCCTATTTCAGCCCAGACAGCTTTCCATAGGGCAATGCCAATTCGCAGTTCCTAACAGCTCATACAAGATTAAAGGTAGTTATTAGATGGTCCTTCAATATTAGAAGAGATCAAGACAACTAAGTGGGACCATGATTGAAAAGAAATATCCAGCCAAAAAACTGTAAATTCATAGGACTCTTCTTAGTTAAAAGATAAATCATTATTACAGAATAAGACCCAATTCACATGGCCTTGAATACCAAAATAGGTGGATGCACTGACACAGTAAGGCATATAAGCCCCTTCATTTATTAGTCCTTTTCTCTCTGGTGGGCCAGCAGTCAAACAAGTCAATTGGCATAAGTAGCATTTTTGAAGATAGAGAAGATAATGCCAACAAACTTCCACCCTTAGCAATCAAATGCCTTATTAATCATATGCTGATATTTTGGGGGAACCTAGGGGATCTCATCCTTTTAGATCCATTGAAAATACCATTGAGCTTTTGCTAGGATCTCATAGGAGTACCAAACGATTGCTTGAAGAGTGAATGATAAAGCCCAACACTTCCTACTGATCTCCTACTCTTGTAATGCTGAAGAAAGAACATGATAAGTTGTCTTTAGTTTAGATTATTGAACTTTCGACAATCATTGTGATGGAACCTACCCACTTCCTGATATTGATGATCTTCTATCCCAGCTTTAGGTTGCCAAGTACTTCACTAAGCTAAACTTTGACTTCTGTGTATCACCAATATTGCATTGAACATCGTAATATTTCAAATACAGCTTTTTAAACCAAGTTTGGGCACTATAAATGGTTGGTATGTCTTTTTCCTCACCAATGCACTTGTCACATTCAAGCACATCATCAATGATTTTTAGCAAACCCCGTCTTGAGAAATTTGTTGTTGTGTATTTAGATGGCAACCTAATCTACAACAGGACCTAGGGCAACACATGTTCCCTGTGCAAACTGTATACTACTTTGGATCTTCTTTGTCAACATCAACTTCAGGAAAAGGTGAAGAAGTTCATTGGACAAACCTAAATTAAGTACTTCTACATTCTCGTTGACAAGCATGGGATAGATGTAAAACACAATAATGTTAAGGTCCTTCATGAGTGGCCTACTCCCTTGGTATTCCAGATCTGAAGAGTTTTTAGGGAGGTACGGACTTCTATATGAATTTAATTCATTACCACTCAATGTTGCCCATTGCCTTCATTAGCTTACTAATAGAAGGCTTTAAATTTGAGTCCAGATACCATCTGAGCATTTATCCATTTGAAAGGCACTCTTCTCTGCACTGGTGCTTGCTCTCCCTGATTTGCAGAAAGAATTTGAGATTGAAACCGACACTACTTAGTTTGGCATGGGTGCTGAGGTGCTGCTCTTCTTCTTGTTATCGATTTCAAGCAACAAAAGGAGCAAGAAAATAATTTCTTCCTTTGTACAGACTTCAACCAAACTTCATATCAAAATTCAAGATATTTTGTAGAAAAATCAAGAGACTCCACAACTGGCATCGATTACCTCATTCTTTCCAAGTTGGTGATCATGTTTGGCTTCACTTGAATAAGCAACGTTTCCAAAACACAAAACATCACAAGTTGAAGCCCTACAGATATGTTACATACACATTTCTACAAGTAGCTAAAACCAATACTTTTAACTTAGACCTTGCTCATCTTGGCATCCAGTATATTGTTGATGTGAACCAGCCCAAGCTGTGTAAAGGTTTCCATCACTCATTTCAAAGCTACAATTCCATTTTTTCAACAACCATCAGTCAAGGATACTCTACTTGATATTTGAACTGGCACCAAACATAAAATCAACCACTAGATCTACTTTTTTTTGTTGAGTAAAACCTGGTTTAGGACCAGGAACCATGAGAAAAACCAGAGCAGAGTACTCTATAAAGTCTACTTATATATTTCCAATGCTGATGAGGTATCAAGTATCAACAGTATGCTATCTGATATCAACTACAAAAAACTTCTATCAAAAACTTGTAACACTATCTACCAGTCCATACTTCGGAACAGAGTATCATAAGTCGAAGTCTGAACCTACCCAAGGACGGGGAAAATTACACAAGCCCCGAACCCCTAATATCAACATTACAATTTTTGTCAACATCTTTGCATACTAGTTCGTCCTCCCTTGCCGCCACAGTTTCTTCCATGTTGCCATCCTTCTCATCACAGCATTCAGAGAAGTCCGGAATTGCCTCCACCAAGAGCACCACTTGCAATTTTTTCGCCATTTCTTCAACTGCCAGTTGCAAGCAGACTTGCCTCTTTTGTATCCCATGCAAGTGAGTCAAGACACAGTCATGGAAGGCATCTGCCTGATCCACAACATCGCCCATGTCATCATGCATGAGGTAGGAACATGCCGCCATCAAGATCATCGCTGCACAGGCCAAGGATTGGGCTCTGTCAAAAGCATTCCATCGACCCCTGGTGTAACCAGAGTCCAGAAGAAATCTTGCCATGGCTGCGCGAAGCCCTGTTTCAGGTTTTCCATCCAAGTCCTTAGCCACCCCCAGACCCGAGTCATCTAGCGGCGCAAGCTGGGACTCTCAATTTCCTTGTCTACAAAGTTCAGAAAATCCACCACTGCTTCCTCCCCCGAGACCCTGCATTTCCTCTTCTTTGTCGGTGCTGCCTTTGCCTTCCCCTTACCCCTTTCCCTGAATATCATGCATCTGCCCAGGTGTCATTTGCCTGCTGCGGACACCATGCTCACCAGACACTTCAAACCCCTCCGTCTTTCTTGAGATCATCACTATTCATAATTCTCCCTCGTGTGGGGAGCCTGTCATCCAACCCATCGGTTCATCTACTCATTATTGTAGCCACTTCATACCTCTGTCCTTCCATTACGAACTCGCCCCCTTATCGGGTGCAACCACTAGTACTACTTACCTGATTGGTTCCGAAGGTGTTTTGTTGAAGCAGGCCAAGAGGTACTCCAAGTTCTCTTTTGAAGAAAAGTTTTCGCATCTACTATTGCAGTTGAAGACAACTTCTCTCATTAGAGGGAAAACATTGAGAATCATTATTGCAGTAATCCCATATGTATGAAATTATCAGACTCATTGTAATATTCTGCGTGTACACTTGGCCCAGTTCACTAAAGCCCTTAATGCATAAAGATATATTGAATTGAGGTCTTACACATATGCCCAATTTTGGGGCAGTTTGCATGTGCTTGGCCTTAACCAGTGAAGAATGTACAACATCAACCTTGGAAGCATTTTTTTATTGTCTTTTGTTCTCCTGCATATTCATGCGTTTTTTCTACTAAGTGTTCCATGAAACACATATTAGGATACCCAGATACCTATGTGATAGTACTCGAAAAAAGATTGACTACAAGAATGATTGAGATCCCTCACCAACAAAAATTATGGAAAACAATTAGCCAAATGGATCACTATTCACCAATTAACAACAATCTAGAATGCCAATGTATGAAGAAATTTTATGATAGTTGTTCTCAACTGCAGTTCGAAAAAATTCAAAACAGCAAAACATCTTACACTCAGAAACAAAAATGTACTTACTTTAAGGAAAAGAAAATAATGTCATTAAGGCCTTGAATAGTCAAAATCTCAAATGTGCTCACTTAACAACTATTACAGATAAAAAATGCTCTGCCACCTATTACGTAAACAACTAGTACAATGAAAAACAGCACAAAATGAAATGAAATTACATTTCTGTCCACAAAAGACCAAAGTAAACGTACAACATATTACCTATGACAGAATAGGGTAAACATTCCACCAAGAACATAATACAAATTACTTCAAAAAAAAAATTGTCCAATGAGGATGCAATAAATATAAATACCAACTTCACCAAAACCTAGGTTCATATCACTTGGGTTTAAGAATGCTGTATTGAATACCTCTGTGGGAGTAACGTCCCCTGATGTGTAAGCCCTTGAAAAATCTCGAATTGTCCAACGTTTGAAAAATAGTTCATCCTTAGTTGGCTGAGTCGATGAATTGTTGGAAAGGCAATTGAGCACTTGGGAAATCTTTTGGCGTGGAGACAAAGAGAATCAATTCTTAGGTCTTGAGGCTCTTCAATCTCTACAATGAAGCACTTCAAGTGATCTATTTAAAATCGGTCAGGGAAGGATGACTAAAATTTGTATTTGGACCCAATTTTAAAAATATGGTACCTTCTACCGGGTACTTTCGGTAATATATTGGAGGCTCTTTAATAAGTGCATTTGCAAAAAATTAAAAAAAAAAAAACCTGCATTAGGAGCTATAAAACTTCCACCAATTTCTCCACGTCTGTTACTCTCTACCCATAAAATGACAGATCAAATAAAGTGAGGACAAGCATGAAACAAGATAAAATGCCCACCTCTGGATTATCCAGAACCCGAAGAGGACTGCCCATTAGCACGCCTGCATTCACCCTACTCATCCGCCTATAGATGGTAGGGCTTCTCCTCATGCTTCGGAAGGGAAACAAAATGTTATTAAAAAATTCAGAACACTATTAAAAAACATAAGAAAAGAGCAGTCCAAGACTCCATACATCCACTCAGGAATTCTGCCCAAATACATTCTATTGTGAAAACATCGGTAAAACATCGATGGATAACGGTGCTCTTAATAATTGCTACTTCCTGCTAAAGCAGGCCCTGCCTTAGGGTTACGTTTCAGATACTTTGGCCATGCAACAAAATATGTAGCAAGCAACACATACCCCAACCAAAGCAGCGGCCATTGCATCAACACGTGCCCTGCAATCGAGTTTTGAAAGAGAGTTTGGAACCTTGGCAATAGGGGCAAAAGTCTTAGGTTTAATTTCGTCTTAGGTTTAATTTCTCTCCAAGCAAAATCAAAATAATAATTTTAGCTATTTCAAAATTTACAAACCTGTTAGGAAAAATCAATGGCCAATTGCATTTTATGGGAAAAACTCAGAAAATCTGCAATAACAGTGAAGAGACCCTGATTTTCACAGGAGTGAAATGTTTGGAAGGTTTAAAATGCTTCATATGTGCATCACTTTCAACCAAATAAACTAGCACTTGCACTCATAGGAGGTTCAAGGAATACGCCAATATTGTCCGTGTGAATTTATTTTTAATGTTCAGAGTAAATTATGCAGAGATCCTGGCAGCAGCCTCTTGGCATGATCTTTTTGTCCAGGGGTCTTTGGGGAAGATGGGAGAGCTCATAATATCTTTGCACAAAAGTAGAACAGAAAGACAAAAGCAAATTTGACTGGGTTGGCTGTCTTATAGGCTATTTTTAGCCTCGTGGATGTTAAAAGCTATTCTATTCTATTCATATAAAAGCCTATGGGATAATAATAACTAGCAGTTGCACTAAATTTATGCGCAACGGAATAGTCGATAAGGTCTATCAATATCTCATCTATAACTGTAAAGCTGAAATGCAAGAATATTCAAAAAGAACATATTTGTAATTGTATATGATTAGAGTATATCAATTTTGTAATCATAAATTTGAAATGCAAATTTGCATGAAAGACATTGGGAAACGACCAAAACATTGTTGGCATCTCTTCAAATGCCCTTTATAATGTGTTTAATCTCATAAAGTTGGATACCAGCTTAAGAAAATAAATGAAATTAACTCTCGATTTGGCTCTTTCTCTCCTATCTATATCTCTATCTTTTGCACCTCTTTCTCTCCTATCTATATCTCTATCTTTTGCACTCTCTATATCTCTCGTGCTTTCTCCCTCGCTCTCTCTGTCTCTTTGTCTTTGTCTCTCTCTTCCTCTCCTTGTCTCTATCTCTCTCTTCCTCTCTTTTTATCTCTCATTGACCCTATTTTTATCTATAACCCTAGTTCTAACTATAATCTCAATTTTATCCCTAACACCAACCATAATTCCAACTCTAACCCTTACAATTTTTTTGGTTATAAATATTTTCCCTAATTGTAACTGTAACTCTATTTCTAAACCTAACCCTAATTCTATCCCTGACCCTGACCCTAACCCTAATTGTAATTGTAACTGTAATCTTAATCATATGATATGCTTTTTGGTTATATACATTTGCTCTAATTATCTATATGTTTGTCTCTTTGTCTCCTATCTATATCTCGATCTTTTGCACTCTCTATATCTCTCTTGCTTTCTCCCTCTCTCTTTGTCTCTTTGTCTTTGTAAATCATAATCAATATATATAAAAATTGTGTAAACCTTATATTAAATTGCACCTTCTTGAGTTCATGCATGAACCAATGTCAGTCATTTTATGCTTCAACAAATACCTTCAAATCTACCTAAGTCAAAATTGGTGCATCTTTGAAAAGAAAGAATAGACTTAACAAATAGTCTTTTTCCATTCCATACACCAAGGTTACCATATTCAGCATCACTAATAAATCTATCCTATATCCCTAATGGAATTTTACCTACCCCTTTGGCATCCTCTACACGTTTTATAGTTATACCCTAATAAATTACAATCATTACATCCAAAATTGCAAGACCTTAGTATCAGACTTGCTGAAACTTCCTTCTAGGAAGAAGTAGAAGAACCAAGGAATTCACACCTACAACTAAAGAGCCTCATTGTATGAATAAAAAGAAATTTAAAAAACACATGAAAAAGGAGAGAGAATGAATGAATAGAAAGGAGATCTGTGAGGGGTGTTTTTTCTTCTATTAAAGGACTCTGTATTTGCTGCTGCCTCAGAACCTCCAATGGCACTCCTCTTCTTCACGAATTCAGTTGTGGCAGTGCAACCAAATGTAAGTACTTGGTCAGATCTTTTTCTTGGTTAACTATATAATCCACTTGCAAACCCAATTTACAAACACATCAGTACAGATTAGTTACCATAGTTGCAACCTTGTCTGGTCTAATTCAGAACAATTTATTCAACCTAAAAATGCCCAAACAACAGAAAATTTCATCAAGTAAATAGAACACTAAGACAGTAAATGATTACAAGCAATTATTAGTTCAAAACAGCTCACAAGTTGTTCCCTTACAACTTAATAAACATAACATTACTCTGTATAGCTACATTATGAAAAGAAGAGAGTTTTTGTTTAAAACTTAAAAGCTTACGAAGGTTTAAATTTGAACATGCTTCTAAGTTAAGTTGGGGCCATCCTCTAGTTTAGGGGTCGGCCAGCTAATTTAGAGGTATTGGGATTGGATTAAGAGAAACAGAAGCCTCTAACCATCACAACTGTCCACAAGACACAACATTTATTTTGTCATGTTGTATGGGGAAACAGAATAAAGAAAGTGCGAGTATAAGCGTCTACACAACACAATATAATACAAGTGAGTGACCCCATTCTTTTGTTTTTGTTTCAGTTTCGTATTTTTTTATTTGAAACCAAGAGGTGGGTGCATTACCCATATCAGATTATGGCCTTCATGTCATTGCGTGTGGTGAGGGCTCTGCTGGATTAGGGATTCAGACATTCTTTCTTTACATCTGACCCTTATTCATTTCTGTTCAATGGGTATTATAAGTGGATTTGGGAGCACTTAATCGATTTATATATTGGTCTACAGATATTACCAGCATATTAGTTGTAGGGGATTCGGTATCTATTATCTGGCCAATGATGATTCTCTATCAATAGAATTAAACAGGTCTCGCTTAATGATGTTTCAGAATATGATGATATTAGGAACAACCATACATATGTTTGCATTGGTAACCAAGTGCGCAGAATCTTAGAGACAATCAAATAAAGATTGGAAAAAAATATTTCAAAACCCAACATCCATAGTGACTGTCCTATTAACAACAACACACAATTTGATAGGTCCTATTGAGCATTATGGCCTAATGAATGCTAAAAGTTGTCTCATCTCTTGTAGTTTTAAACTGTGTGAAGATAAAGCTTCATACGATCGGAAGTACTAACCAGTCTTTGTTAAATTCTTCTTCCCCAGTCACCCATTAGATCAGCCATATTAGTTTGTCTATATTTGCATACTCAACAGGACTCTTACAAAGTTACAACTACTATTTATCTCTACTGGGCTTCTTCAGGTTGTGTTGTGTTCTCATGGCCTGTGATACAAATATAAAATCTGACAACCTGCTACATGAAAAACCTAACAGCCTTAGAAACGATCATATAAACAAACAGATACACTTTCTAAAGGGTCTTAAAAGTCATCTATCTCTCATAGCTACAAACCTTGAGAAAATAGCTTCATTTGGTTTGAAATACTGACAACTATTTGGAAAATCCTCGCCTTCTAGTCACCTATTAGATGGACATGGTAGTTTTTCTATACCCGCCTATCCAATAGGACAATTATAATTTTGACTTGTCTTTACTGAGCTTAGTCAGTCTATTATTCTTATTTTTCATATAGCTTGTGGTACATGTATAAACCCTGTCATGCATGAGATCTTAAATCAAGACAATCAAACAAATCATGAAGATATTTTTAAAATTCAACAACCTAGTACATAGAATCTTAAATCAAGACAATTGAACAAAGCTTGAAGAATTTAATTTAAAACTCAACAGCCAGAGAAAGAATCACATGAATACACAGATGCATTTTAATGGGTCTATAGATCAATTTGGCCTAAAGGATATTTAAGTCATTTCATTTTGCATAGTTTCAAACTGTGTGACCATAATGGTTTCATTTGGTTTGAACCACTAACCTTTATAACATGGGGAAAGGAATTCGTGCTAATGGAATTCCTAAGGGAAAGACTGCAGTAAGATCTGTTGTAGTTTTGTCTCAAATAGATGAATTCTGATTTGCACTTGGTGGAAATAAACCAATCCACAGTATCAGATGCAGATCCTATCACATCTAAGGGTAAATCTTCTGCATTCTTTTATGAGTAGGTTAAAGCTCATGGTTTCGACATCCAGGGAGCAGATGTTTACAGAAGTGACTCTATTGTCTCTTTATTTCCACGCATAATAAAAGAAACATATCAAAATTGAGTGGCCTATCTTTAACTGCACTCCAGTCCGCCACTATCATCCTGCAAGCCTTTCAATTTAAGGAGAACACCAATTTAACCCGCACTCATGTTCAACAACGAAAGCATAATTATTTTCCTGCGCCTAATGAAATTGCAACAAACATATGTTTATTTTTAACAAATGCAAATACCTGTAATGGATTCTCAGAGACGTAGGAAGGCAAAAGGGATTCTTTCAATTTCTGTTCAGGCTGACCAGAACTTGCAACGTAAAACTTTAAAGTAGGAAGCTGTTCACGGCCGCCTCAAAACTTGCAAGTTGAAACTGTAAAGTGGAAATGTGATAATGGCAAATATTCAGTGCTTTTCAAACCGTAACAGCCTTCTTTTTTAGAACAATATTGGTATCTAATGCTTTCAAATTTCAAGATTATAGACCTTGTGGCTTGATGCATATATTTAACCTGTTTAACGTTTCTGCTGCTTGATCTCAAAGGATCCTAATAGGCAACATAAGCGTATCTCTGGATCTGACAAATAGGTTGCTGTTATTTGTTTCTTTGTATTACATAACCTCGTAAGAGACCTTTATTTGTTTTAACATCTTTCCTTTGTCATCTACGCATACTTTTTTCATTGTTTATGTAATAATTTTATTAATGAGCATAGGGTCCTTTTATATTGCTTGTTCTTTAATCTGTAGCCAAGTCATGTAGTAGGTGTATGGTTAAATACAAAATTGAGGTCAATGGATAGCTTAGAAAAAGACAGAAGATGGGTTCAAAAGAAAGTTGCATTGAATATCTGGTCATACTGTCTAAGGCTTTATAATTAAATAAAAAAAATGTATTACTATTATCAGTTAAAGGTAATTATTAAATCTTGAATGCTGAGGTATCTCCAACAAAAGTATCTGTAGCATTAATATTAAAGAGCTAAATCATTACCCTTGTGTAAAACTGTTCCACCATTTGATAAAGAATACTAGATTTTTAGAGCTTCTTTGTACTCTTAAGATCAACAATCCATGCCTCTCTTTCAACAGAGAAGTGGCTGACCAATTTGTGTTGTATTTAATTTTTTGCCCCTGAAGTGCCCTGAGCTCCTTTTGTTTACCACGCTAGTGTTGGGTTTGTATTTGGCGTGAACAACAAATACTGGGGGTCATAAATATGTATCATATATTTCTACCAAAAAGTGTAGAGGATCAGTCAGGCATGATCCTGGGTTCGTTTACTAGGAGATTAGTAGGACACTTGTCAGATCTTGGACTAAAATGTTTTGTTTTATATCCTGAACTGCAGAGGCATGGAGTGCTGAACGTGGTTGGCTGGAGCATATTGCTTCCTGTTGGAGTAATTATTGCAAGGTATT
The DNA here is from genome assembly GCA_027924645.1 of Cunninghamia lanceolata. Taxonomy (NCBI): domain Eukaryota; kingdom Viridiplantae; phylum Streptophyta; class Pinopsida; order Cupressales; family Cupressaceae; genus Cunninghamia; species Cunninghamia lanceolata. Next base: position 3,780,830 of record BSBN01000061.1, on the reverse strand, counting down.
TGCGTTCTGTTGAATCAGCAGATCCTATCTAGTTCTATCTCCATGTTTCTTGTCCAATCGGGGACTATGTTGTTGGTGTGGCTGGATGGGCAACTGGTCTTAAGTTGGGGAGTAACTCAAAAGGGATTGTCTATAGTCAACATCGATACATTGGAATTGCAATTTTTGCCATCTGCACTCTTCAGGTAAGTAATACTTATCAAATAGTAATCAGAGTCTATGACTGCCTAGAACACTAAACTGCAATGAATGTGCCAGAATTTGGCCTTATAAGGTTCTATGTATGTCTCTTATTTGCACATATGGAAGCATTTATACCCAGATTCACATCTAGTCAAGTGTATAGGATTTTTCTAGAACATTTATTGCATTTTATCACTAATTGTCATGGAGCTTACATCCCCCCATCAACTGAATATTTTACCACCCAAAACCTGCAAAGTCATGACCTTGTTTCTGGATTTTGTAGATGTTTGCATTGCTAGTGAGACCCAATAAAGAGCACAAAATTCGCAAGTACTGGAACATATATCACCATTGTGTTGGTTACACGGTCATCATTTTGAGTATAGTGAACATTTTCAAAGGATTTGATATGCTGCAACCTGACAACAACAACAATTCTTTGTGTAAATTAACTCTGGTGGGTCTTCTTGATTTCTTCAATTTCTTTTCCAGGCTCTGAGTTTTTGGGAGGTGTTGTATGTATAGTATACCATTTAGGCTTACATTTATTGCTGAGTCCGTCCCATATTTAATAGTATAATTATTGCTTGGAGCTGCTTTCACCCCACTACAGTTGGGAGTAAAGCATTTGTAGACTTGGATTTGGCCTATTCTCTTTAGCTGAATATTTAATGAAATCGTCTCCATTTTTTATTTTTTGCAATTACGACTGCACTTCTTGCAAATCCCTTTGGCTCAATTAGAATGCATGCATCAATTCACATTTTGAAAAAGATTGATTATTGTGAAAGTTTACATTGTGCGACAACTATTTAGAACAGGGAACAGCCTCAAACCAAAAACTGTGCTCAAAATACAAAATGTCTTTTATAGTAACATCACAACGATTTAGGACAACTACTATTAACTACTGTTGGAAAAGAGTCGAAGCAACAATCGTCATTGAACAAATTCCAGATAATGGTAAAATGAAAAAGTTTCTCAGGCCCAGATATTGATTTTTCACAGTTTATCGAAACCTAGAGGAAAATTTTAATCTATTACCTTTGAAATTTCATACTAGGGTTTTTCCACCGCACCAAAAGTTTAAAGGACACACAGAACTGGCTTTGTTGTGAGCAATGATGAGATTCGAACCCTATCTCTTCGATATTCCACACAAGTAAATGCTGGCCAGCAATGAAGACACAAGAATTAAACAATGCTGAACATCTATAGTCAAGATTTACCGTCAAAAGTACGTATCAGCTGTTTAAAACCGATTTTGCATGGCTAAGCTTACAAAACTGAAAATAAATTGAATTACCTTGAAATTTCGTCCAGAGGGGTCCTTTATGCGTTACGCATTTGAATTCGCAAAACGATGACGAAAAATTTTATATCCCGAATGCGAACAACAGAACAATGAAGAATAGGTAGCGAATGCCAACAATAGAACTCAAATTTCTCGAAACCAAAGAAAACCAGTTACCGGCCGTGAAAACGAAAAACCTAACGGCAAAAGCATTTTCCGGCATCCGATTTTCCGGCGTCTGACGAATTCTGGCGTCGGACGAATTTCCGGGAGCAAAAGCTCCCACTAATAGCCTATCGGCTAATTAGGTACTTGTTTTGTTTATAAGGAACACCATATTACCATTCCAAGCACTATAATGCTCACATATAAGAGTCTATGGGCTAATAATAATTAGATACTTGTTTTGTTTATAAGGAACACCATACTACTATTGGGAGCACTATAATGCTCACATATAAAAGCCTATGGGCTAATAATAATTAGATACTTGTTTTGTTTATAAGGAACACCATATTACCATGTGTAGTATCGATGGATGGATTTTATAGTGTCTTATGCAGGTCTTAGTTCTTTTTTAGTATAACATTAGTACTAGCAATTGGATCTATAGGTTTGATGGGTACAATGATAAGTTTTAGAAGAAATTGTAGACTTTGTTAGATGTATTTTGTAGAGTTTTAAGATGTTTGGATTATTTTGTTGTGATTATTACTATTATATATTGTCTACCTTCGCCTTTGTTTGATCTCTTTATTGCCTACTTGACAATTGTTAATTAAGGTTCAATTTTTTGCCTACTTGACAATTGCTAATTAAGGTTCAATTCATTGTCAATCTCCATAGAGCACAAACACTTAATGTTTTGACATCATCTACTAACCCAAAAGTAATAATTACACTTAATTCACATATTCTCATAGATTGACCAAGAGTGGATAGAGCTCTTATTTCCATCTAAAAGAATATAATTTGATAATAGAAATAAATGTAAGCTCAAGATCTTATTTGGTTCCCATCCCAAGCTTAATTGTATATCAAATAAATAATACGATTTTTGTTTATTTTATTTTGTCAAAAGATTGAGGAAATAATTATGTGATAAACACAATATTTATGGCTTAATAGATCATCTATTTAGGCTTAAAAAATATTTATTTTAATAGAAATTTGTATACATTATTCATATTAGAACTATGTGATTGAAATTGGAGATCAAGTACTTTGAATTGTGAAGTATGAATTCTTATTAAGAGGGCAAGATCTAAAAAAAATTAATGAGTTATTACTTGGCTCAAAATTGGAGCTCCTAACAAAGGATTTTGTGGAAATTTCATTTTGAATAAAACAAACACACTAAAATTAAATTTTGATTGGCTTTGGTTATTAAACAAATAATATTTTTTTAATGTTAAACAAACAATATTTTTTTAAGTATGCAAATATTATAACAAAAATTTAATATTTATTATTCATTATTTAATTTTGATTCATTCTATATATTATTTATAAATTTGATATTTTAAATATTAATGAAATAATATAATTAATTATATATTAATAATAGAATGTATATTAAATTAGTAGAATTATATTATAATGTATTTATATTTATGTTATATTATAGTAAAATGACATATTAATATATATTTATGTATAAATATTAAATATTGAAATATAATATTTAGAATAATATTCAAATTAATATAATATTGATATTAATATTTAATTTTTATTCATTGTATATATTAATTATAAAATTCGTATTTTAAATATCAATAGAATAATATAATTAATGATATATTAATAATAATATGATAATAAATTATTGATTATACAAATAGATGGAATTATCAATGTTTATTTAATTAAATATAATCTATATATTAATATTAATATGATTATTTATTTTTTCTTTATTTTATATGTATATTCATTTTAATATTAATATTTTAAATATCAATAAAAATTTTAGTTTCAATTTTGTAATTTTGTGATCAAATCACATAAGTAGTGATTAAATTGATTTTGTAAATTTATTCTTTTATTAGTACTTCCTTTGATATACTATTGTGTTCAAAACTTTTTAACTTTAATTAATTTTTGTTAACCTAGTTAATAAAAAAAATTTAAATAAAAATATTAAATAATGTTTTAATCTACAATTTGATTTGGATTTGGATTTAGGAGATACAATTCTATTGAGGGTCTTATTCTCCCCCATCTTCCTGGAATGACTCCTCCACTCTCCATATATTCTCTCCATCATCCCTATTTTATGGGAAAAATTTTCATTTTTTATTAGTTTGTATTTACTTCCACTTAGGGTTTACTCTAGTGATTAATCTATCTATAGTAAAAGTAAATCAATCAAAATAGAGTATTATTTTAATTTTTCCTAAATCTATATAGAAACTTTTAACAAAATTATGTGTTGGCTTAGCCCATTTAAATAAATAATACGCACTAATACCTTTGATTCAAAGTTTATTGAAATGACACTTGTCTATACTATGTCATTTCATAATCATTTTGATTTCAAAGTCTTATTGGGATGACACTTGTTTATACTATGTCATTTCGTGATAATTCATCTATCCATGTTTCCTTAAATTATTATATTATTAGTTCCTGTCTTGGGAGCTTGTGTTGTGATTGCCTCAAAATTTGAGCTCTTAAGGACTGATTTTGCAAAATAATTTTTTTTATTGTCTTTAAGTCTATGCAAATATTATAACAAAAATTATAATATTTATATTAATATAATATTCATATTAATGTGATTATTTAATTTTGATTCATTGTATATATATTATTTATAAATTTAATATTTTAAATATCAATGAAATAATATAATTAATTATATATTAATAATAGAATGTATATTGTCCAAGGGGTTGAGCTTAATTAGTTGAAACATTGGGTTCTTGTTGAAGAGACCTAAGTTCAAATCCCCATAGGGACATCTAATGACTCTTGGTCTTCCATAGTTAGTGGAATTCTAAGTTGTGACTCTTGGCTTCTAATGTGGATGTGGATGTTCTGGCCTGATTGATTGATGTTTTTGATTATGGTAAGCTGTAAAACAAGGGTGCATATCCCTATACAAAAAAGCCCATAGGGCAAGCAAAGGCCTCACACAGGTCAGAAACAGTGCTTTAACAGCAGACAGACAACAAAGCCCAACAGACTAAGCAACAAGGCTGCAAGGAACAACAACCTAAACAATTGCAGAACCAGACCTATCAGGTTGAACACCCTTGGCTCGAGTGCAGTTCAGTGAAACATGCTTGGGAAGACCTCACTTCCTCCTTTGGACAACAGTCCAAAAAACATCATCTCCTGACTGACTGGTTGATGTTATATTATAGTAAAATGAAATATTAATATATATTTGTAATATTCATATTAATATTTAATTATTAATAATAATATTTATATTAAATAAGTGATTATACAAATAAATGGAATTATCATTATAATATATTTAAATTTATGTTATATTATAGTAAAATATGTGTACAAATATTAAATATTGAAATATTATAGTGATCTAAATATTAATATATTATATTGTGTAATATTCATATTAATATTTAATTTTTATTCATTGTACATATTAATTATAAAATTCTTATTTTAAATATCAATAGAATAATATAATTAATAATAATATTTATATTAAATAAGTGATTATACAAATAAATGGAATTATCATTATAATATATATAATTATGTTATATTATATTAAAATAAAATATTGATATATATTTGTCTATAAGTATTAAATATTTAAATATTTTAGTGATCTAAATATTAATATATTATATTGTGTAATATTCATATTAATATCCCTCGTTAAAGGGGTCTCTCAGGATAATCTGGAGGCAAACAGAGCTACAACAAGATAGGAGGCCTCGGATGAAGGTTGGGCCAAACTTAACTTCAATAGGGTGTCCAAGGGGAACCCGAGACAAACTTCCATTGGGTGTGTAATTAGAAATGAGCTTGGTGAGTTGATTGGTGCCACCTTGAGGAAGATTGGAATCCTTACTAACAATGAGGCAGAAATACAAGCTTTCATCTTGGGATGTTGGCTCTATCCTTGGGGGTTAGAAGAATTCACATAGAAGGGGATTCTCAAATCATGGTTAGTACCATTCAAAATAACCAAACTCTAAATTTGGAAATTGAAATTCATTGGTGAGAGGTTTGGAACTACTGGCTCAATTGATGGACCACAAGATTAACCATATATTTCGAGAGGTGAATAGGGTGGCTGATATGTTAGCTAATTTAGCCTTTGATATGACTGGGTACTTCCAAATTAAATACTCATTAGAGGAGGTAAAAACTCTATCTCCCAACTTAGAAGTCCTTATTGCCAAAGAGGTTAGACAGATCCGTGAAGGCGTGGATAGGAATCAGCGTTGAAGTGGCAGATGAGGTAGCTTTCTTGACCAGTGTGGAGGCTGATGGAGGGTGGTTTGACAGAGAGTGCATCACTAGTGGAGGTTTGGTGTTTTGCATGCTTGTCATTATTGATCTATATCCAAGAGAATTTAATTCCCTTTATGACTTAAGCTCTCCAGATCAAGGGAAATGTGAATTGGTACTATAGGGCATGTGAGTTTGGCTAGCACCGGTGTGTGGAAAGGTGTTATTTTTGGAGATTGTGATGTGGTAGTTTTCATTTCTTCCCCTGTTCATGCTTGCCTACACTCTAAGGAAGTTTAGAGAGCATGGAATCGACAGTGTCTTTGTTGGCTGGAAAATGATAGATGGCCTTCTTAGGGCTCATTTCCAACAAGAGGTTGTTTGTAACAACCCAAATTTCAAACAAGACTAATATCAAATATTTACCATGAGATAAAAACACATAAGGTGAAAAAGATTGAACTTCTCTTTTATTTCTTTTAAAATAATCTCAACGAATCAAAGATACATCACAAAATCATAATTTCCTTTCTGAAATATACATGTTATAATTTACAAAATTGACATCCTATCATTTCATTTACAATACATAATTGCACTTGGCATAAATAATAGTTTTACCTCATAAATTTGACTGTCATAAGTCATAACATGAAGTACACTACTTCTGAAATATTTATATTTGTCTTCACAAGTCACGAGAGTCATCTGCTACAAAGGGAGAGCATCATCCGAGTGCTTTACCTCCAACCACAAATTGACGATCCCCCACACACCTTCCTTCCTAGAAGTGGACCTACCCTTCACGAAGAGTATAGATATAAGGAACCAATATGTTTGCCATCTCAGTCTCTAGTGTTGTGTCCTTCACAATACTTCATGGTCTTACAACTATAGATCCACTCTAACTATGTATGACACTACTGGAAGCATTGTACCATTTGGAGCACAATGAACTGACTAATGCATGCAGAGACAAATGCATTACTTTGGTCAAAGATTCAATATAAATAGACATTTGCAATGAACGTAGTCATGTGTCCACACACCTCTGACTCGACTTGGAGACAATCTCATCCTACCATTTGATTTGCTTCATTTAGTAACTCTAGATAGAAACTTGTCTATACTGTAAATCCATTCTAGTCAATCTAACTTAGAGCTAATCCTTAATCTAGGATATACATGCATTATATAGGTTTAGGTAATTCTAAACTTCCAGAGATTCCCTCTTTGCACACTTGCAATTTCTAGGGTCTATGACCTTCTGTCACTCTGCTCTCTGAGACTCAAATATCAAACATCTTTGGTGCATTATAACAAGTTTCGAATCTATCATAGAATCACTTAAATTTGATGAAGTACTACTAAGATTCTTCCCATCTTGCTTTATGGTTTTCTTGACCTTTCACTATCGACCAAAATGGTTTTCTCGATCGTTTTCTATATATATATAAGCAATGTCATATTTGACATAAGAGTTATAGGTTTCCTAAATCCTTCAGGGACCTTAATATTAGGGTTTAATTTCTCTAACCCAATACATGGAAATATCAAACATCCTTGTTTTCCAAAGATAATAATCATAAATATAACAAAACATGAGAACAAATACCTCTAGTCTCCCCTAGACCTCTTCGCATTGTTCAACCACACATTTCACTTATCATGTATAAACATAGTATGCCAAGTATAACCTCATCTATACAACACCTTAATGGATACTTACACTTTTTGCAACTAGTTATTTAACTAAGTTCATTATATCAACCAAATAGGTTTGAGTCATAAAGATAACAAAATACTTTCAACCTTCTAGTTTACTTAAGTCTACTAACTTTCCATTATGCTAGGTTACGGACTCGTATGTATATTCATCTTACAAATACATGTCAAAAAGCCTATATCAATAATCTTAAGTACAACAATCATGAGGAGTTGAGATTCCAATCTCCCAACATACCCAACTTTAAATAGATCATATCAGGAATACCCCACACTAGGTTAATTTTGTCCTTTGTGCAAAAAGGAACTTGAAGTAAGTTCTAATGAACATAAGCTATGATAACTATATCTTTCCATATCCTAATCTACTCTCTTTCTCGAGATGATATAACATAAGCAATAGATGCTAATCAAAGGCTATCTAGGTTTCCACATTATTGGAACACCTACTTCTCTGGATTTGAAATCCATTATAACAAGAAGAATGGTATTTCTCAAAAGGAAATCTATATCTTTGTCGTCATATAGTCATTTCCAAATCGTAATGACATTATCTCTCCAAGTGTCTATTCGAAGAACTAGTGATCATGAACTTCTAAAGTAAGATTACATTTATGTATTCATCATGGTCTTTATTATAGGCCAAGGGATTGACTCCATTCCCATTACTTACTCAAAATCTAAGTACAATAATTTAATAATACAACAAGAGTACATTACCCTCTAGTCTCCCCTAGACCACTTAGGCAATATATGAATCCTTGTTACTCATAATACAAAGATTACGAGAACACTAGACATTCATGACTAAGTTCAGTCTTGTAATCCATTTAGTTTTGAACACAACGCAACACTAATGGTCTCATTGGCTTTTTTGAGTTCGTTATCTTTCATTAAAGAATGGGGCATAAACTTATGCAAGATACCCATCGAGTAACATAGTTGAAAGTAATAATATATTAACGACCTTGGATTTTAATAAAGATATCAAGATCTTTCTATTTACTCTTAAAAGAGGTTATTTATCACAAAACCTTAAGATCCCAATCATAAACAACACTTGAGATAGATATTATTTCTTTCTAGACTCATATGTCCTTGTTTGCTAAGTCCGAATAGAATACAATGTAAGCCACATTAAGACTAAACTTTCCTTAACATCTCTTGCTTAAACTGAAAAAGTCTAGGTTTATATATACTTGGCCTTAAATTACTTAGAAATCTACAAGGCTTAAGAGTCAAGTACTCTCTTAATAGGTTAGTTGTTTATCGACCTAAAGCACATGGTTTAAATGAGGTTGATCTGTCGTATGCCCTAACATCTAGATAGACTCGGTTCATTGGCCATATACAAATAGGGATAGTCTAAACTATCAGCCAGAGTTACACCGATACTCTCTAAGTTAAAGAAACCATATAAACATATAGATATAACCCATTTCTAGTTGCCAAATAATCTTACAAAGATAATCTAAGTTGTATAGCCAAATAGCCTGAAAAGGGTTAATCCCCTGTCAACCTTCTATTATACTGAGGTTTGTTATATTTCATTACATAAAACAAAGAGTTTTTATTTGTATATATTTTGGCCTCACTTTGCATAGTGATACCCGTCGGCCTAAACTTAACACAAAAGCAACAAGGCCTTTCGATTTTATTTAAACAAAGTGACAACAAAATTCTTCTACAAGGGTAAAGAAAGTTATACTCAGAACTATCAAAAATATATAGGGACAACACAGTTTGAATTGAGATAAAATGTCAAAATCTTGCATAGCGCTAACTAGTATTAAACAACAATATCACAGTGATATCTAAACTCTACGACCAAAGAACACCATACTTCAATCGGCCATATAAAAACAAAAAAACTTTACTCTTGTGCCATCTAAAAACTTAGAGACTTTTCTTCATTATCATAAAGCTTTTCACAGAAAGAAAGAACCTAGTTATTTATGGAGTAGATGGACGAGCATTCACAATTTCCATCTTTTTGCGAAGTCTCACTGCTCGCGCTTCGTTCTCCTTGTATCGACTCAAAACTCTTTTCTCTCATTTGATATAACAAAATAGTTCTCTTTGATCATAATCAAAGCTCCCTAAATGCAGTGGTAGATATGCTATCCTCTGCTATCACCAAGTTGTTCTCCTCTTAGAAAAACATTATCCAATTCCCCCAGATAACTATCTCCTTCTCTTTTCTAACTAATATACATTCTTATCTGACAAAACTATTGCTCTTCATAATGACCATGTATGTCTTTTCATTAAGGCTCAACTCCAATTTGTTATTTTTGCTTTCCCTAGCCGCAGGAATCTCCACAATACATGCCTCTCAATGCTCTTATCTTGAGTGTGCAACGAGAGGGGACATGGGTGTTAAAGCACCACTCTCTCCAACAACCAATAACTCATAAAGAGAAGCATTCAATGCTCTCGAGTTGGTTTAGAAAGAAAACTCTTCTATAATGTGGGTTGTTATCTTTAAAAACCAACTAACCACCTACCTCTCAAGAATAATGATGCAATAATAAAAATAATAAAGCATATATATTAGTGTCAAAAGGAATTACAATAATGTGGCATAAACTTATGCACAAGCATGATTTGGTCAAGTCCATCTCCCCTTCACGTATAAAAGAAAAATCACGTCAATTCCAATTAAAAGAAATATGAAATTCAACATTAAAACTATTAACAAGAAACACACTTCTATTTTCCTTTCCAACAATGTTAGGGCATAAACGTATTCTCATTTACAACGCAAGAGACGTCGTTTTCGTCAAAAAGTCACATTAGTCAAAAAATGACTAATGCTCAACATTGACAATGTTGATTATGGTATAAACAACTAAACTATCATTAAAAGACTCTAAATGACATCAAAAAACTTGTCGAGTCATGAAATAAACTTAAACAAAAAGGGGTTGAGTACCACTTACCTGACTCAACTAGGTTCACTAATTTTCACCAACACAAAGCTTAAGATGGCGACAAACTGTTATTTTCCTTATATCAATATTCCCTTCTCTCTGATGATGCTCTCCCTCCATTTCTCGGAGGGGCAAAAACCTATTTCCTGAATACAACTTGCAATCATCAACCCGTGATTAGTGTATTAATATTTTTTTCACAATCCTTATGAAATCCTAAAATCTTGACAACATATAAACACATGCCAATTATAATCAAATAAACATAACTCATGAAAACATTGATTTTTCCTGACATTTTTACTAAATGTTAAATCTTTGAATCATGCCTAATCATCTACTAATTACTTCAAAAGTAAAAAGTAAAACATAGTCAAAGTTAGGGATGTAACACTGTTGAAGATTTTCAACACAAAGTCTCCTATTGGTTTGAATTCAATGTGGTTCTGGGGGAGATGTTTATGGGAATGGAGAATAAGTACAGAGTGTGTAGACAACAAATTAGTTAAGTGAATAAATAATGTAATAAGATGTAATTAGTTGTCGGTACCAACTGACGAGTCGGGTAGTTTGGAGTCAATACCAACGGTTGGCATCACAACCAATCTTGGCGATGAGTATTTAGAGCATCAGTACATTGTGGTCAGGATATATGTGTGATTTGATAATAGTTGATATATGGAGATATTGGAGTCATAATGAGATATGTATGTTGCTGTCATGAACATTGTAATGTGCTTTGTGAATCAATGAATGAATACAATGGTCCATTATGAGTAATTCTATTATGTATGATGCACTATACTACTACTTCATGATTTTGTTTACTCTATGTCTATATGAAATACCACATTGTCGGTAAACATTTGGCACCGTTGCCTATTCGAAAACGGGTCGAGGGTGACAAGTCCATGACAAGTTGAGTCGTCGAAAACGGGTTGAGGGTGACAAGTCCATGACAAGTTGAGTCATCGAAAATGGATTGAGGGCAACAAGTCCATGACAAGTTGAGTCGTCGGAGACCATCAGATAAGTGGTATCGTTAGGAACAAACAAACCATCGGGTGTACTTAGGATCGAGAAAAACACAATGAAGATGGCAACATAATGGGGCAACCGATCACACCGACGAGGAATTACAAAATAGAAGACAAGTAGAAATAATAGAACGAGAAATTCAAGAAGAACGTGAGGGAAGTGACAGGGAAGAAAATGAACCAAGGAGCTGAGAAGATGATTTAACATAGGAATTGGTAAACCTGTGGTTATTGTCAGTCAGGCAGTACGTAAGGAATGAATCCATCCGCAGGGAGGTTCCAGAGGAAATTATTGAAGAAAACCTATGTGTCAATAGTGAAGTGGACAACCTCCTGAATCGCATCTCTCAACTCCTAGCAAGGAATCTGATAATGCTCCAAGACCTCTGAGAAGAGAGAGATAGAGAATTGCGACGACAACAAGTACTCAAGAGGTATGAGGAGCGTATGAAACAAGAGGAGGAAGAGCGTGATGCCAATCACCATCACACACCGTACAATTGACGTGTAAGCATAATTAATACCCATACAGCTTAATAAGGATAAGAATAAAACACCGGTTGGGCAAGAAACATCTGAAGAAATATTGAGAAGAACACTAAGATTAAGAGAACAAGAAGAACGTAGAAAAAGGTTGAAACAAATTATTGAAAAAGGAAACGAACAACATGGAGAAATAAATTGAGACATTGTTGAGTTTCACAGCGAGGGAGTTGATGAACAAAACTTTAGAACACCAATAAATAGAGAAAAAGATAATGGGAAAAGATTGACAGAAGAACTCGAAGATAGCATACGTCGTATTGTAGCACTGTCCATTTCGGAAGAAAGGCTGAGGATCAGAGGACCTGAGCCCAAGACCCTTGCGTAGAAGGAGCACCGGAGGGAACCAGAGGTGACTCAAAGTGTAGAGGATGCTAAGAAAAGACATGGGAAGGAACCGTATGTGTCCGACAGTGTGAGGAAAACACTGAAATGACATGGTAGAACCAGTCCAATCAGGCCAAAGACACAAAGAGGGCACCCTGAGAGAAAGATGGTGACTCCACCGGCAAGTGAAAGGCAGAAGTCACCAAAGTTTATGGGGAATGGGTCAGAGGATCTTGTGCAGCATTGTAAGACATGTAAAACCATATGGGTAGCGAATGGACAAGAAGATGAGGATTATTGGGTAAAAGCATTTCCAGCCACATTGAGAGGCATAGCCATCAACTGGTACACAGATCTAGAAGCGGCACAAAAAGCATCATGGGATTTATTGAAGAAAGCCTTTCAGAATGAGTTCAAGCTTCTGAGGGATGATAATGAAATCATAGCAAATATCTACAACACAAGACAAGGAAAAAATGAAAATGTGAGAGCATACAATAGGAGACTCAAGGAATTGCTGGGAAAATTAGAAACCCAACTGGCCAACGGACTGAAGAAGAGATGGTTCATCGAAGGACTACTCCCGTCATTAAGGAAGAAAATGAAAGTTGTACCTCTGTCATCGTACGCCGAAGCATACAATCAGGTGATGGACATAGAAAGCGAGAATAAGACATCTTCCCTGAGTAAGAGAACGATCGATGATGACGAGAGTACAGACGACGACAGTAGCAACGGTGAGTCAAAAACCATCTAGGCACTAAGGAAGGACATGATTCGCATGATGAAAGAATTGAAGGCTGATAGAGAAACAACAAAGGAAGGCAGAGAGCTATGGTGCACTGAATGTAACGGAGAAGGGCATATAAAAGTGAACTGTCCAAAGAAGTTATTCTATGATATATGCCAAGTAATGGGACATTCAGTCAAAGAATGCCCATTTAATCTAAAAGTAAGGAGCACACAAGTACTCTTCACCCAGGGAGAATCGTCGACTCCACCAACCAAGGCTTAAATTTGACAGTCAACCTTACCTGTCAAGTAATTTTTTTATGACAGTTATCTCTTCAATGTTGCCTTTAAAATACTATGACATACTTTAGTCTAAGTAGATTATATACAAACCAAATATATATATATATATATATATATATATATATATATATATATATATATATATATATATATCAACATAATCCTATATAAATTTTGACAGTTTGTCCAAAATATCTCCTTTCATATGATACAGTCTTTTTAAAATTTTGATTATTTTTTACAGCAAAAATGGCTAAATACAGTTATACAACTGTCAAATTTAAGCCCTGCCACCAACTACACCTCTGAAAACACAAAATAATCCCAATGCATCACCCGGAGGTTATCAGAATAATAGGATGAGTAATAATAATAGCCCCAGAACCATAATACAGTACGATAGCAAAGGGCAACCCATGATACAGTGCCAACAATGTAATGAATGGGGACACTTTGCAAGGGAATGCCCGAATAACAATCAGAACAAAACGCATGCATTATGCAAGTGGTGTGGTCCTGGAGACCATGAAGAAAAAGATTGCCCAAAATAGAAAGGGGTGAGCCTTATTAATGTCAAGGAAAATGACGAAGAGATCCTTGCTGTCATCTGAGCTCAAGGGAAAAAGGCTACTTATCCAGACCCCAGAACCAAGAAGGAGAGACTCTGGGAGGCCAGAAAAGAAGTGGAGATGGCGATGGAAACAAAAGGGAAGAAGGGAAAAATAACCACCGTATGACCAAAGTCAAACAAGAATATTATAAATCAGGTGTTGTAGACCACTATATCCATCAGGATGGTGGATCTCCTACAAAGCATGCCACAACTAAGGATGGCAATTTCTAAGGCAATGGAAGGAAACCCAAACGGGGAAACAAAAGATGAGAATGTCATAGTGGAGCCACTGCCAAAGGGAGAACAAGTGATCGACTCGAGGCTGTTGGCAGTTGACAATGGGAAGAGTCCAGCCATCATACACATGTCAATCGGTGGATGCTACCTAACAAACACAATAATTGACAGAGGATCCAAAGTGAATGTGTTGACATAAGATACATGGAAGTGCCTGGGGAAACCTACTTTATGGCCACAAAATTTCCAATTAGTGGGAGCAAACCAGTACGGAATTAAAGCGTTGGGAGTGCTAATGGCTCAAAAAGTGAAGATTGGCACCCAACCCTTTCTATTAAACTTTGTAGTCATAACAGCACAGAATGCGTCGTATGATGCATTACTCAGCCGAGGGCGGCTGATAGCCACCAAGGCCACCCACAACTGGAAAAAGAACACCTTGTCAATAGAAAACAAGGGTAAGAAGATCGTCATAGACCTAAGAACATAGGCTGTAAGCGAAGAGTTGGCATCAGACTCCGATACAAACGGAGGGGAGTCAGTTGGCAGAGGACCAATGGAACCTGATGAGGAAGGAGTATTAAAAGTGTAAGAATGTTCTGAGGATGAAACTAATTCATTTAGTGGGCTTTTCCACTGGCAGATGGAAGACTATGAGTTCTTCAAGCCAGAATGTAACATGATCTCGATAAAAGAGACTGGCGAGAACTCTCGGGTGAATGCAGACAAAGAAGGTGATGCAAGAGATTGGAAGGAAACTAAATGGAAGGAAGTAATGTCCAACACACCTTTCTGACCACCTTCAGAGAATACACAGAGGGAATAGCCGAGATAGATTGTACACTGACTCATAATTTTGCAGTTGAGGGAAAGATCAAGTACGAGGAACCATCCATGGAGAAGCTAAATTTGGGTGAAGAGAGTAACCCTCAAGTAATACTCGTAGGGGATGATTGGAATCCTGTCCTCAAAGCAGCAGCATTCAGGATCTTCATGGAATATAAGGACTTGAAAGGAATCCCTCCAGAATTATGTGTTCATAGGATTCCATTAATACCAGGGGCACGTCCTGTAAGAAAACGGCCATACAGAATGAATAGGAATTATGCAGCCAAAGTCCAGGAGGAGATAGAAAAAGATGTTGGAGGTCAGAATTATATTCAAGGTAGAGACTAGTGAATGGGTCTCACCCATCATCATATCACTCAAGAAAGAAGGTGGGCAGATTAGAATATGTGTAGACTTCAGATGCCTAAATGCAGTTACTATCAAGGATCCATTCCCCATCCCGTTTACAGATTCAATTCTAGAAGAGGTGGTTGGTCACGAAATTTATTCATTCATGGATGGATTCTCAGGGTAAAACCAAATCAGTATTGCTGAGGAAGATAAACTTAAGACAACATTTGTGGTGGAAGATGGTGTCTATGCATATAATCGGATGTCGTTCGGTCTCTTTAATGCACCAGTAACCTTTCAAAGAATCATTTTGCATATCTTTGATAAAATGTCAGTCAAAAATTTTAAGGCATTCTTGAATGATTGGTCAATCTATAGTGATCAACAAACACATCTGAAGGCGCTTGCTGAATGTATGGAGAGTTGCAGATCCACACGGTTGGCATTGAATTAGAAAAAGTGTCGATTCATGGTATCACAAGAGAAGTTGTTGGGTCATATTATATGCAAAACAGGACTAAAAGCAGATCTGGATAAGGTACGGGTGATCATGGAGATGGAAGCCCCCAGTGACATCACAGGAATAAAATCATTCCTTGGTCATGTTGGATACTACAGGCAGTTCATAAAGAATTTTGCCCAAATCTCTTGCCCACTTGATATGTTAACAAGGAAGGGAGTTTAATTTGTATGGTTCGATGAACACCAGAAGGCATTCAAGGAGTTAAAGACCAGATTGATAAGTGCACCCATACTGGCATACCTGAACTGGGATAAAGAATTCCATGTACACGTCGATGCCTCAAACTTTGCAATCGGGGCCACACTAGCACAAGTGGGACCCCATGGTCTAGACCACCCGATGTATTTCGCCAGTAGATTACTCTCAAAGGTAGAAAGAAATTACAATATGACCGAGAGGGAGGCTCTCAGAATGGTGTATTCAGTGCAAAAATTATGGCACTACCTACTAGCAACACCATTTACATTCTATGTCGACCATCAAGCACTCATGTACTTGGTGAACAAACTGATCATTCAGGGGAGAATCAGTAGATGGCTGCTACTCTTACAGGAATTCACCTTCATGATCATAGTACATCTTAAAAAAAGTCATATAATAGCAGATCAATTATTGTGGATTAGGTTGGGGGAACCAGCGGAAGGGGTGAATGAAGACTTTCCCGATGCTCATCTCTTTCAGATTGCAGCATTGCCATCATGGTACAAGAAGATTGGTGAGTACTTGTTGACGTCAACATTCCCTCAGGGGATGCCATCAAATGAAAGGAGAAAGATTGCACTGAAAAGTAAGACATTCCAGCTCATAAATGGGCTACTCTACAAAATGGGACCAGATCATATCTTGAGGAGATGTGTCATGGAAGAAGAAATAAAGGGTGTACTAGAAGAAGCACATGAAGGAATAGCAGGAGGGCACATGGGTCCGGATGCCACAACAAGAAAAATTCTATTAGCCAGACTATGGTGGCCAACATTGTATGCAGATGCGAAAGAATGGGTATTGGAGTGTGACACATGTCAGAGAGTAGGGAAACCATTGAGGAGGGACTACATGCCCCTATGGCCAACCTAGCCTCAAGAATTCTTGGAAAGGTGGGGTTTAGATTTTGTTGGGCCATTAAAGGTTAGCCACCTACATCAGTGTCGGTACATAATAGTGGCCACCGAATATCTAATGAAGTGGGCAGAGGCAAGAGCGTTGGAGGATAACACTGCCTTAAGCACTGCTCGATTCATATATGAACAGATAGTGACAAGGTATGGAATACCCATACAGTTGATGAGTGATTGTGGGGGACACTTCGTCAACCATGTCATCCATTTGATGAGAACGGAGTTTAAAATCTTCCATACACTGTCAAGTCCGTACTACTTGAGAGCGAATGGGCAGGCAGAATCAACAAACAAAGTATTAATATCGGTGATCCACAAGTCCTATGGGATAGAAGGGGAAGATTGGGAAGAAAAACTACTAGCAGCTCTATGGGTGTATCAGACGATGTACAAGGTAACCACAGGGCATATACCATTCCAACTCATGTATGGCCAAGAAGTAGTAGTGCCAGTAGAATACCTCATCCCGAGCCTAAGGATAGCAGTAGAAAATAGGCTGGGAGATATAGAGAGTTTGCAAGAAAGATTACTCCAGCTGAGTAAACTTGATGAAAAGTGGATCATGGCTCAGTGGTCCATAGAAGTGATGTAGAAGCGAAGAAATTTTTGGCACGATAGACACATTCAGTGGATGAGCTTCCGACCGGGATAGTTGGTTTTGAAATATAACGGTCGTAACGAGATCAAACCTGGTAAGTTCAAAGTTCGTTGGTTGGGACTGTTTAAGGTAAGGGAGGTACTGGACAATGGGGCTATAAGATTAGACAATTTTGATGGAACCCCCATCAATGACACAGTGAATAGATCAAAGTTGAAGACCTACAAGCAGAAGAAAGAAGAGATAGTAGAGATAAATATGTTGGGTTACATGATGAAGAATCAGTCAGGAGAGATGGAAGCAATCGATGGGATGGCATTAGAAAGCACACATCTGGAACTAGTGACAGGACTATTTGTACCTAAGCCAATTCAAATGGAAGCTCGACAAGTTGTGGTAGATGAGGATTACGATGGCGTATGGGTAAATAAAGACATCTTGAATGATGAAGATAAAGAAGAAATAGCATGGAGAGACTGGATAAGGGAATGCAATAAATTTTGGGAGAAGTTTGAATTCCTACTACCCAAGGAGGTCAAAGATCCTCTGAAAAGAAGACTTCTTGCAGAAAGCATGTTCATCATCGAACGATCACCATTCCACAATGAAATATGGGAGTTAAGGACAAAAAACATGGTGGATAGGGTGCAACCTCTACTAGAAAGCCGAATTTGGAAAGCAAGATACCAGAGCAAAGAGGTGAAGATGGATGCCAATGGAAAGATGTTCTCGTGGGTCCAGGAGCTGATGGGTTGGAATCTCAAAACAGTCAAAAATCCAAACATAAGAATGGATCAAATTTTTGAATAGGAGGAAGTGGATAAGTGTTGCTCGAACGACTACCTGATGAAGAAGTACCTGGAGTGTAGTTTTCGCCATATGAAATAAATCAAAGTTGTGGAAGATAAGGAGACTGAGGCAATCAAGTCAGCCCATAAAGATAAAGAAAAATTAGATTAGGAAAAAGAAAATTGAAAAAAAAATTTAAAAAAAAAAGAAGAGAAGTATGATGACCAAGTCATAAGACGTACGACTTGGTCGTACATCGTACGACGTACGACCTGCCCTTTATACGTGTAAAGCCTAACTTACCCTCTATAATTGCAAAAGCCCAACTCAAAGAGCAATCTGTCAAATAAAAGCTGAGTCAGGAACTACCAAGAGTTATAACCGTACGCCAGAAAGGAAGCAAGATTGTTTGAAGAAGTTAAGTCGTACGAAGGAGGACACGGCCGTACATTGCTGAGGCTGTATGAATTCACACCAGGACGCACTCACAATACTACATATCAAGTGAAGGGCATCTGAAGTGTGGTCGTTGCACATTGCCATAAGGGTCGCCCAGTAAACAGTGTTGGGAATTAAGGTGTCTCAAACTTTGCAAATTCCTAATGTTGTATTTATTTATCCCATGTTGAGTTGGCATAGTCGACACCTTGTGTACATGCAGCAGGATAAATTTTGGTGACTTTGGCAGCCGCGATTTCCCCCTTGAATAATTAACGAGGGTTTGGGGATAGCGCCCCCAAGACGGGATCAAGGGGCAGAGCCCCTTGCGGGGTCTAGGGGCAGCGCCCCTGGCGCACTCCCTGTCGCAGTATAGGGCGGGGTCGAGGGGCAGCGCCCCCATGGGGGCTCAGGGGCAACGCCCCCGAAACCTTGACCGACTTTTATTTAATGACAAGTGTCGGTGAGTATCTTGGCACCAGAGAAAAACATCTTTGGACGGTCAAAGGAGGTTATGACAAGTTGTAAGAGGAATAAGATATTTTTAGTCAGTGTATGACATATTCTCTTACAGTTGTAAGTGCTGTCAGTTATGACATATTATATGGTAGTTGTAAGGTGCGTAAGAGCATCTGTCATAACCTATCTTGGGACAAGGTGCCCACATTGGGATGGGATATGTTGGACATGTGTCCTTAGGCTTGGGTTTTGGGGCATGAGTCCAAGATGGACGCCCATCTCTAGAAGGTTCCATATTTGCCTTGTAAACTCTATAAAAATAGTTGCTTGGATGGGAGATAAGTAGTGTGTTTTACAAGTACTGTTATGTTGCTGGAATATCTCCAGATTCAACATTTGAAGACTCCTGCAAGAGCATTGGCTCTGAAACTGTATTGTAATCTGTTATTCTTTACTGTAATACATTTGAGTTGTGTTTTGGAGTGTGGGTTTTTTCACCCGTAAGGGTTTTCCCCACATATATCTTGTCTCTCTCTCTTCTGTCTACTTTCTATGTGTATGTGTATTGCTGCAATATTTCTGTTAGATGTTCTATGTTGCTGTAGTTGTAGTTGTAAGAATTAAATTGAATTTGCATACATCTCTCCTTAATAGATTAGTGTAGGAAGCGATTTCCACACACCTAGCTTCCTTTCAGTTGGTATCAGAGCCTGGCCAGTTTTGGTCTTAGCTGTTGGGTAGGGGTTTTTTGAGCTGATCTTAAGTTGAGTGGGAGTCTGTGCAGAGTATTCTGATTTCAATTACAGCAAGGAGATGGCAAGCACATCAGGAAGGTTTGAAGTGGAGAAGTTCAATGGCAGTAATTTCGAGCTGTGGAAGCTCAAGATGGAAGACATGCTTGTTGACCGAGACCTTTGGGAAAGTGTTAATGGAACTAAACAAGCTGGAATCTCACAAGATGAGTGGGATCTCAAGGATCGGAAGGCTAAGGGTCTCATAAGACTTAGTCTTGCTGATTCTATGTTGTTAAATGTCCACGAGGAGACTACTGCAAAACTACTTTGGAAGAAGTTGGGGGATGTGTATCAAGCAAAATCCCTGGTTAATAAACTTTTTTTGAGAAAGAAGTTGTATTCTCTTCGAATGGAGGATGGAGGATCCATTGCTAAACATATGAATGCTTTCAACATGTTGGTTGCACAATTGACATCTATTGGTGTAAAGATGGAGGAGGAGGATTGATGTATGACCTTGCTTTGTTCTTTTCTGGACTCATGGGATCATCTTGTCATGGCTATTAGAAGCACCACATCCACATTCAAAATGGAAGAAATGGTTTCTTCGCTGTTGTCTAAAGAAATACGGAGAAAGTCTTCTGAGGTAGCTAAAGAGGCCCTTGCAGTTCGTGGAAGACCCAAGGAGAAAGGGAAGAAGAAGGACAAGAAATTTGAGAAGGGTAGATCCAAATCCCATGGGAGATCCAAATCTCCTGGAAAGTCCAAGGCTCTTTGTTGGAACTATGGCAAAATTGGGCATTTCTGAAAGGAATGCAAAGAGGAGAAGAAGAAGAAGAAGAAAGCTCCTGATTCAGATTCTGATAAGTCACAAGATGATGGTGATGCTTTCATCGCAACCTTGGCAACCCATGCATCTGACGATGTATGGCTAATCGACTCTGGTGCATCATTCCACATGACCTCGCATCGAGACTGGTTCATTAAGTATGAGGAGTTTGATGGTGGAAAGGTGTATTTGAGTGACGACTCTCATCTGAAGATTGTTGGTCATGGAAGAGTCTCTATCCAATTCCCTGATGGTCAAGTGAAGGGGATCTCTGGGGTTATGCACATCCCAGGCTTAGCACGGAACTTGCTTTATGTAAGTAGTTTGAATGATGCAGGTGTGCAGGTTGTCTTTTCGAAAGAAGGATGCAAGATGACTAGAGGAGCTATGGTGCTTGCTAAGGGTACTAGGAGAGGTACTCTGTTTCAGCTGGAAGCATGCATTTCACAATGTAATAGTTCTTCTGACTCAAGGAAGAGGGCAGCAGTCACTTCATCCCCACCATCTGAACGAGCAGTGAAGAAATATGTTGTTTCTAGTCTTGATGGTTGTAATCGTGCATTGGAAGTTAAACTTCCTGCTAAAAAGACAATGTTATGGCATAAGAGATTTGGCCACATTGGTGAGAAGGGTTTACGTACCCTGAAAAATAAGAACCTCGTTGAGGGGTTAGATGATTGTAATCTTGAGTTTGACTTTTGTGAACATTGCGTTTATGGAAAACAAAATCGTGTTTAGTTTTACTCGAGTTCTCATAAGTCTTTTGGTGTGTTGGACCTTATCCATTCTGATGTGTTTGGTCCTGTTAATGTTCCTTCGTTATCAAAGTCTATATATTTTGTATCTTTTATAGATTATTACAGTAGAAGGACATTGATTTATTTCCTCAAAAGCAAATCTGAAGTCTATAGCAAGTTTAAGGAGTTTATGGCCTTTGCTGAAAATCAGACTGGTAAAAAGATTAAATGTTTGAGAACTGACAACAGTGGTGAGTTCTGTTCTACAAAATTTGATAAGTATTGCAAGGAGCTTGGGATTGAAAGACATAAGACAACTCCATACACCCCGCAAAAAAATGGAGTTGTAGAAAGGATGAACAGGACACTGATGGAGAAGGCTAGGAGTATGCTTAGTGGAGCTGGCCTAGAACAAAAGTTTTGGGCTGAAGCTGTTGCCACTGCTTGCTATCTTGTTAATAGATCTCCTACATCAACTCTTGTTGGAAAGACACCCATGGAGGTGTGGTCTAGTAGGAAGCCTTCAATAAGTCATCTTCATGTTTTTGGTTGTGAGGCATATGCACATGTGCCTAGGGAGAAGCGGTCAAAATTGGAGAACAAGGCTGTTAAGTGTATCTTCATTGGCTATGGTGTCGGTGTGAAAGGATACAAGCTTTGGAATCCTGTGGCTGAAAAAGTGTTGTATAGCAGAAGTGTCACCTTCAGAGAGCTTACACCTTCTTCCACTGTTTTGCAGCCAGAAGAAATAGTAAAGAAAGAGGATGTTGTTCAATTTCCTGCTACCCCTAAGAAGACTGAACAGAAAGACAATGTTGGACCTGATGATGAGGAGAGCTTTAGTAGCTCTGAAAGCTCAGATGAAGAAGTTGAACCTCAACCTCAGCTCTTGAGGAGGTCTACACAGATAAGAAAGCAACCTGAAAGGTTTGGTTTTACATTGCTTGATTCTAGTTGTGCTTATGCTTTGGTTACTAACAGTGATGAACCTAGAACTATATCAGAGGCTATGGACATGAAAGATGCAGATTCCTAGAAGGAGGCCATGGAGGATGAAATGGCTTCTTTGGAAAAGAATCAAACTTGGGACTTGGTGCCTTTGCCTCCGGGATGGAAACCTGTTAGATGCAAATGGGTGTTTAAGGAGAAATTTGGTGCAAATGGCAGTGTTGAGAAGTATAAGGCCAGATTGGTTGCAAAGGGGTATTCACAAGTGGAGGGTATAGATTATGGTGAGATCTTCTCTCCCGTTGCAAAGTTGACATCCATTCGATTCCTGTTGTCTCTCACAGCAGCTTATGACTTGGAGGTAGAACAGATGGATGTGAATACAACTTTCCTTCATGGTGACTTGGAGGAAGAAATCTACATGTCACAGCCAGAGCATTACATGGTGAAAGGTAAAGAAAATTTGGTTTGCAAACTTAAAAAGTCTTTGTATGGTTTGAAACAATCCCTTAGGAGATGGTACTTGAAGTTTGATGCCTTTTTGTTGTCAATTAGATTTGTGAGATCGAAATTGGATCACTGTGTGTATTATAAATTTGATGGTGATCGTATTCTCATTGTTGCACTGTATGTTGATGATATGTTGCTCATTAGGAAGGGTAAAAATATGATTTCTGATTTTAAATCTCAGTTGTCAGCATAGTTTGAAATGAAAGATTTAGGGGCAGCCAGGTACATTCTAGGAATGGAAATTAGAAGAGACAGAACCAACATAAAACTTGGTTAAGCCAGAGTAAGTATGTGAAGACCATGTTGGACAGGTTCAGCATGGTAGATTGTAGACCATTGTGTGTTCCCGTTTACTTGGGGACAAAGTTGTTTGTTGAGGATTGTCCAAAATCTCCTAGTGAGGTGGAGGACATGAATAGAGTACCTTATGCTAGTGTTGTTGGCAGTTTGATGTATGCTATGGTCTGCACAAGACCAGACATTGCCCAAGCAGTGGGAGTCCTTAGTCAATTTATGGCTAATCCTGGATGAGTTCATTGGGATACAGTTAAGCGAGTGTTCAGATATTTGAGGGGTACTTTCGAGTATTCCATTTGCTATCATGGTAATGTTTCAGGACCTCCGCATTCTGTTGATATTCGTGGATTTGTGGATTCAGATTGGGCAGATGACATTGATAGTAGGAGATCCACTAGTGCCTATGTGTTTACACTGTTTGGTGGTGCTATTAGTTGGATGAGTAAGCGACAACCTATTGTTTCTTTGTCCACGACAGAAGCTGAGTATATGGCAGCAACTCATGCTTGTAAGGAAGCCATTTGAATTAAGAGATTGTGTTTAGATATTGGTGTTGATGCAGGTCAGATCACAATCAGTTGTGACAGTCAGAGTGCAATTTGCCTTGTGAAGAATCCAACTTTCCATGCTAGAACAAAGCACATTGATGTTCAGTTTCACTTCGTGCGAGACATGGTTAAGGATGGAAAGGTAAATTTGGAGAAGGTAGATACTTTGAAGAATGTTGTAGATGCATTGACGAAACCAGTGGGCACAGAGAAGTTCAGATGGTGTTCGGAGTCTATGGGCCTCTTGGCCCCTAGTAGTTAAATCTTGTCATTGATTTTGGTCCTTGCAAGGTGTTCAACAAGTGGGAGAATGTTGGGAATTAAGGTGTCTCAAACTTTGCAAATTCTTAATGTTGTATTTATTTATCCCATGTTGAGTTGGCATAGTTGGCACCTTGTGTACATGCAGCAGGATAAATTTTGGTGACTTTGGCAGCCACGGTTTGGTCAAGGGAGGTTATGACAAGTTGTAAGAGGAATAAGATATTTTTATTCAGTGTATGACAAATTCTGTTACAACTATAAGTGCTGTCAGTTATGATGGATTCTATGACATTTGTAAGATGTGTAAGAGCATCTATCATAGCCTATCTTGGGACAAGGTGCCCACATTGGGATGGGATGTTGGACATGTGTCCTTAGGCGTGGGTTTTGGGGCATAAGTCCAAGATGGACGGCCATCTCCATCTCTAGAAGGTTCCATATTTGCCTTGTAAACTCTATAAAAATAGGTGCTTGAATGGGAGATAAGTAGTGTGTTTTACAGGTACTGTTATGCTGTTGGAATATCTCCAGATTTGACATTCAAAGACTCCTGAAAGAGCATTGGCTCTGAAACTATATTGTAATATGTTATTGTTTACTGTAATACATTTGAGCTGTGTTTTAAAGTGTGGGGTTTTTCACTTGTAAGGGTTTTCCCCACGTATATCTTGTCTCTCTCTCTCTTCTATCTACTTTCTGTGTGTATGTGTATTGCTGCAATATCTCTGTTAGATGTTCTATGTTACTGTAGTTGTAAGAATTAAATTGAATTTGCATACATCTCTCCTCATTAGATTAGTGTAGGAAGCGATTTTCGCACACCTAGCTTCCTTTCAAATAGAACATAGAAGATTACAGAGTCAAGGCACATAATGGACAAGGGCAAGAAGATTGCATCCTACAGGCTGAAGATTGCATCGGAAGAGAAGAAAAAACCAAGTGCTGATATAGGAGTAAAATCCATCACCTGGGAAAGCCTGACAGGAAATGAGTGCAAGCAATGGTAGAAAAATGCACCAGAAAATAATGTGCTGAAGATTGCATTAAAACATGCTTAGGTAGACAAAGCAATACTTATGCCCTACTTTAATGCCAGGGAGTTCGAGTTGTATCTAAAGGCCATGGTCGACAATTTTGGCCAGCACTCCAACAAGTCCATCATTGATTATCGGGGCCATATAGTTACAATATCATTCTGGCCACAAGATTTCACCAGAGTGATGGGAGTCCTAGCCATGGGCATGAGTGTGGTGAAACTAGGCTGAATGACACAACAGCACAAAGAGGCCCTAATCTAGAGGGTATGTTGAAGTGACCTTATAGATGAAGAAAAAGATACCATCTGGAATTCAGGTAATCAAGGTTTGAGAAAAAAATTATTGGCAAACGAAGAATGGAAGTGTATCCTAGATTTAATGAATTGCAGGCTGACGGGTGCCAGTAGGGCATCAGACATTGCCCTTTGGATGGTCGATTATATGGTTGGACTGAGTGTTGGCAAGGTTTACAATTGGGCAAGGTATTTGACAGAAAGGATCAGAGAATTTTTATCTCAGTGGCATAATGTCTTTTATATGACACGGCATGCCATTGCTCTCTTCCTCGACACTGTCCATACCTAGGTTCCAGCCGACAAATGGGGTGGGCTGCAACCAACATCACAGATAGAGCCAGGGTGGCCTACAACCTTCTACTAGAAAGACCTCCATACTGTCCACGGGGAAGAGCCATCACGTCAGCCGAGGAAGAAGAGAAAGCAGAGGGAAGCATTGGGGGATAGCGAAGAGGAGGAAGAGGGAGAAGAAGAGGAAGAGGAAGAAGAAGAAGAAGAAAACAGGGGGCAATCACTAGTAGTAGAAAGTGACTCATCCATAGATGAAATACCTGCATAGAGAATGACATGGAGCGTGGTGAGAGAGGCCACCATGAGGGATGCCAAGGAGAGGGAAAATGCAGTAGTGGCAAAAGTGGGACAGCCCATGGAGGTGGAGAAAACAACAGCAAAAGAGGGGCAGCCTAAGGCCGTGGAGGGAATTTTGATACTTCCAAAATTTAAGCCAACATCATTTACATTACCGGCACCCTCACATAGTATGGAGACATAGGGCACATCCACACTTCCAGTCAAGATAAGACTGTCAGCACCAGCTGCACCATCACCAACTACACCATTGGTGACAACCAGCACAGTTAGCCTGACCTCACCAGTTGAGCCTTCCACAATAGGGGGTTGGCGACATCTCAAGTAGAGTCGCCATCAACATCATCAGGAGATCACTAGGACAATATAGATAGTTGGTTGAGTAACATTGGCCTAATAGTAGACATGCTTGAAATACCCTTACTGAGTCCACTACACATGGTGATAGAGGGTCAGGAGGAGGGAAACACACTGAGGGAGACAGAGAGTGTAGAGCAGCATAATGTTACTGGCCAGGTGACACAGAGCATTTTACCACAGCCAGTACTGGCTACAGAGGAGATAGGGGGACCTTCACCTGAATCTCCCATGGACATCATGAGTTCCCCAGTGACCACTCTAGTGGCCACTCCACCAGAGGAGGAGGAGGAGGGGTTTCCAGAGGGGATGACCCTCACACTTTCTAGACCTGACCCCTTAGACCCAATCGGTACCATTCAAAGGTACATGGAGGACTTAGAGAACGTGGCAGATTATATGGGGGAGATAACCGAGATCTCCAAATAGCTCAAACTAGGATGATCAAAGGTAGTGGCCCAAGAGGTAAGGAGAATTAGGAACTTTGTACAATTGGGATGTGAGGAGGATTGACATTTCACAATGAGAGGATGGCCAGAGGTGGACACTCGAGACATGCATGACCGATGGAGAGGGTCACGACCAGTGGTAGGAGGAAGAGATGCAGAGGTCATAGACTCCCTATTTACAATAGAAAAAGCATACAGACAAGTATTCTATGAGATGAGGAATAAGGATGTGATGTTGGAGAAAAAGGAGGAGAGTGAGGCAGCCTTACAGAAAAAGAAGGAAGAGTTGGCTGAGCATATTCAAAGATCTTAGGAGTAGTTAATGCAACAGACGAAGGCCACTGAAGTAGAGAAGGCTAGAGCATCAGCCTTAGAGGCCAAGTTGATGGAGTTGGAGGAGAAGATGAAGGACATGGGAGTACAGCTTGAGGCAAAGGAGGCAGAAGTGGTGAAGGCTAAAGCATAGGTATTGGAAGCAGGTCACATTGTGAAGGCAACAAGAGAGCGGGAGCTAGTGGCCCAACACCAGTTGCGACAAAGGATTGAGGAAGCAAGGAAGCTACAAGCATAGCAACGATTAGCCACCCCAACCTCATCAGTACACCCAGGGATGTCCTCCCAACCTCCCCACTCTTAGTAGGATGTTTTTGAGTTATCTTAGTTTTGTCATAATTTTGTTGTTTTGATGTCGTCTGGAATATGATCAATTTTGAGGGGGGGATAGATGTAGACAACAAATTAGTTAAGTGAATAAATAATGTAATAAGATGTAATTAGTTGTCAGTACCAACCGACAGGTCGGGTAGTTTGGAGTCGGTACCAATGGTTGGCATCAAAACCAACCTTGGCGATGAGTATTTAGAGCGTCAGTATACATTGTAGTCGAGATATATGTGTGATTTGATAATAGTTTATATATGGAGATATTGGAGTTATAATGAGATATGTATGTTGATGTCATGAACATTGTAATGTGCTTTGTGAATCAATGAATGAATACAATGGTCCATTATGAGTAATTCTATTCTGTATGATGCACTATACTACTACTTCATGATTCTGTTTACTCTATGTCTATATGAAATACCACATTGTTGGTAAACAGAGTGAATTCAAATCTTGTTTCCATGTTTATTGGAGTGCTCTTGGAGATTGGGGAGTCAAAGGAGACGGTTTAGGATTTGGTTTTTATTTTTTAAATTTTCTAATTTCTTTTTTGGTTCCATAGTTTTCATGATTTTCTCCAGCTTTTTCTCCTTCCAACAGTTTCCAATTTCTTTTTTGGTTTTTATTTTTTATTTTTTCCAATTTCTTTTTTAGTTTTTATTTTTTTTATTTTTTCCAATTTCTTTTTTGGTTCCATAGTTTTTGTGATTTAGCTTTTTCTCCTTCAACTATTTTTAATTTATTTTTTAGTTTTTTTTCTTTGATTTTCTTAAGTTTTATTTTTTATTTCCTTTTTGGTATTTTAATTATTTTCTTATAAATTTAGGTAGAAAAAATGAGTGCTCATCCCCACCCTGATGTGTCTGTACTAGTATATTTATATTTAAAAATATATATCTAAAGTACGCCGAGGGATATCTCTTTTCCATAGTTTATTTGAAAAAATAAAAAATAAAAAATAAAAAAGAAATTGGAAAATATAAAAAATAAAAAATAAAAAAGAAATTGGAAAAAATAACAAATAAAAAATTAAAAAAAAATGAAAATAAGAAAATCACAAAAACTATCCCAAAAAAGAAATTGGAAAAAATAAAAAATAAAAACCCAAAAAGAAATTGGAAAAAATAAAAAATAAAAACTAAAAAGGAAATTGGAAAAAATAAAAAAAATCAAAATCAAAAAAGAAATTGAAAAATAGAAAATCACAAAAACTATGGAACCAAAAAAGAAATTGGAACCAATGATCTTCAAATGAAAATAAGTTTCCTTTTTGGAATTTTATTTTTTTTTCCTATAAAATTAGGCAGAAAAAATTAGTGCTCTCATCCCCACCCCAATGTGACTGTATAACGCCTCTCGACATAATGAATAATAGAATGTGTATTAAATTATTGATTATAAGATGAGTAGAATTATCATTATATTTATATTTATGTTATATTATAGTAAAATGAAATATTAATATATATTTGTGTATAAATATTAAATATTGAAATATTATACTGACGTAAATATTAATATATTATATTGTGTAACATTCATATTAATATTTAATTTTTTGAGTAGTTAAAAAATGTAGTTATGTCATATTTTATATTTATAATTATTGAAATATTGTGTAGTTGATATAATTATTTAAAAAAAGATTACATATTATATATATTTTTTAATGATATAAAATATAATTAAATATTTTTCTCACAAATTATTTGATGTGCACCACAAAGTTCTTGTTGTGCGGAGTTCAAGAAGTGTTTGGAGATGTTGTATGGGTCATGCCAACTCATTTGGGAGAAGCACAAGTAATGGCACAAGTAATGTTTAATCTTCCAAGAGTACTGCCAATTTGTAATGACCAATGTGCTACAAGCTTCATACTTTCTTGCTTAAGGGTGACCTAATTCAATTGTGTGTAGCATGCAGATGTTATTCTATGAAGGATGTTTAGGACCAGGTTAAGCATGTGTTGGGATCTGCAAGGCATGTTCCTCTTCTTGGTGTTGCATGTGGTTCACTTTAGGGCTTGCCTCTACACATTTCATGTTGATTGATCTTTGTTTGACTTGTAATAACAATATTCTTGTTGTCTCTAGCCGACTTGTGATGTAATCAATGTAATATCATCTATATATTGTAAACCTAGTTGATCTAGGTGAAGTGTGATTGAAAATGTGAATATGAGAAGAAAAATATGGATGTATAATGCATTATGATGTGCGACTGAACGAGAAAGAGCAGAAGTAATAGGACCTATCTTGATTCATCTTGAAGACATTTTTGAGATAGAAGGGAAGTGAAGAGTGTGCCTAACTGATTGCTAGAGGCAGTGAGCTAAAAGCATAACTTCTTGAAGGCTGAAAGAAGTGAGTGAGTAAGTTGTAGAGAAGACATTTGAAGAAGTTGTAGAAGTTGACAAAGAAGAAGAGAAATCATCAAGAGAGGAGTGAAAAAGCAGAATTACAATCATCGAAAGGAGTAAGCTTCATTGTTAGTTCCAGACAGTAGAAGGGTTGTCATGCTGTAATATTTTCTAAGTTTGTTCTCAGTTTAGGGAGTAGTTGCTTCCTTGGGTTGTAGCCCTAAAACAAAGTTTGCAAGGAGTTGTAGCTTCCTTGGAAGTGACCCTAATACCTTTTTTCAGGGAGTAATTGCTTCCTTGGGTTGAAGCCCTAAAACAAAGTCTGTAGGGAGCAGTAGCTTCCTTGGGTTGTAGCCCTAAAACAAAGTTGTAATTTTTATAGTAGTGAGCTTCATATATGGTGAGTTAATCCTCACTGTGGTTTTTCCCATTTTGGGGTTTTCCACGTACATCTAGTGTTATTTGGTGTTGTGCATTGTGTTGATTTTTTATGTTTATGTTAATGTTGTAAGGTTTAATTTTTAATTTGCTCAGGAGGGTTTAAGATTTGTTTGAATACTGATTCACCCCCCCTCTCAGTATCCAGGTGTGTTCAATAGGTGGAACATCATAGTGATAGTAGTTGGTGTAATCATAATAAGCTCAAAGGAGATGAATTTAAAAGTTGGATTAATTACCATAACTCTTTTGGTGTGATTGATCCTATTTATTGCAAACATTCAAGTCATGTTAAAAATTGGTTTACATGGTCTAATTGTAGATCTAGAATACATAAGAAACTTAATAGGTTGGACATATTTTATATCTCTCACAATCTTCATATTATTCCTTCTCCTTCCAATACATATGTGTTCACTATTCCACTACTCTATTTTATTATTTTCAAATCCTTGGTTCCATTTTCTTTTCTCACTCATTTCCTATAACCTCACAACTCCAATTCAAAATTAATATCTAAAATTAAAATAACACTGACTATATGGTTTCTCTAGTGGTAATTTAGAATTAGAATTCCATACCTAAGCCACAAGAAAGAGATTCAAGGATTGAATGGTGGTGTACTACTCTCTTGTAATGTACTAACTTCATTTATTCCTTTGGTAGAAAGATGGCCTAGCAACATAAGAGAAGTGAAAAATATCTTTTAGGGATATTGGAACTTGCTAAAAAAAAATTACTTTTAACCCTAGCAATGTTATAATCTAAGACTTTATTGCTTCTATTCAAACACAATTATGTGAACTTGACACTTATAGAGGGTAAGGTGCTACAATAAGAGCTAGAATTCACTAGATCAAGGAAGGTAATAGAGGTTCAAAATTATTATTTGATTACTTTAATTAGAAACATAAGAAGGATAAAAAACTCTTTTATTGATGAGTAGGGCTCAGTACACATCAATTCTACTAAGATAACCTTACTATTCCAAAATTTCTATGGGAAACTCTTCAAAGAAGATAGTGGGAGGATGTACAAGAAACCTATAAAGAGATAGTCAAAGATTGTATCCCTAATAAAATTGATCTTCACTGCAACAAATTTTTAGATTTGATACTCTCCATAGAAGAGCTTGAATGTGATCTCTTTTTTATGGTACATAACAAAATTCTAGGCTTTGATGGGCTTCTAGTGGATTTTTTAAGACTATGTGACCATATATTAAAGATGATTTTTATGACTTTATTTGGAAGATTTTGAAGAAGGCCCTCTAGGTTCAAGATTCAATTAAGGTCTTAATTAAACTTCTTCCTAAGGAGAGTGTAAGACTTGGTATAGAATGTTCTATACAATGCAATATTTTTCTATGGAGGTAGCTACCCAAGATCTAGTAGCTTCAATGAAAGCACAAGAGAGACAAAACATAAAAGAATGATTATATTCTATCAAAGGATACAAAAACACAATATACATGAATATACATCAATATAAAATTACAATGAGAAGCCCTTGGTTATATAGGCCAAGGTGAAACACAAGACAACATAAGGTTATGAAAAATGTCTTAATATTATGACTTGAGGCACAAAGTTATAACTATCTTTAGTGTACCCTAAGTATGTCCTAAGTAAACTTAACTAGACAAGTGTGAATGGGATCTAATGTGGAACCAATTAGGTAATATACCCCATTCACACAGCACGGAGGAGTGAAGATACATTTCTAGATAGAACCATATCTCAATAAACACTTCTTACAAAATTATTTTCAAAGTGTTGGCTATGTGAATAAAACTAGTGGTATAGGATATTTCAATACTTGAACAATCAGGGTTTTTGGAGGAAAATATAGTCTTGATAATTTTATTCTAGTATAAGAAGCTAGTGAATGGGCACAATAGTTGATTCAAAATGCTTTGTTGGTCATATCAAACATTTATAAAGCTTATGATAGATACATTAGAATTTCATCATCAAAATGATGTAATGGCTAGGTTCTGTGCCTCAAATTTGTGCTCATGTTCAAATGTTTTTTAAAGATGACAATATCCACAAGGTGGTTAATAATTCTTCATTTGATTCTTTCCCCTTATAGCACTTCATTAGAAATGGATGACCTCTGTCACCCTTTCTACATGTGCTTATTATTGATGCATTGAGATATTTATTGCAAAAAGCCAATAAATAATACATTATATCTGGTATCTCCAAGGCTTAAAATATGTTGTGACTAACTCACACTTTGTTGATGATAGCCTACTATTCCTATAAAACTCAGAAAAAGAGTTGAACAATACTTTAGACATTTTGAATTAAAAATGTTTTGTTTCAAGACCTTATTTGGCTCATCATAAAATGGAGTTTTTAATTGTCAAGTTGGTCCCACTCCTCACTAGATTCCCAAAGATTGAAAATAGATAAAGCATGGTGAAATAAAGTTTTATATCTTAGCATCCCTTTTGGTCAAGGGCTATCTATTGCTAAAATGTGGAAATGGTATTTGAATAGACATAAAAATAAATTATCTAACTAGGGTAACAAATGTCTACCATTGGTTGGAAAAGTTTAGGTGTCCAAAAATAGAGTTTGTCTTGCTACACATGTATACTTCTCTTCTTGTTGGATTCCATCTTGAAGATTATATGAAGATTTATTTAAACTAATCTAACAGTTCCTTTGGACTAAATGAGATGATATTGTTGGGTGTAGAGTCATTTCTTGGTCTCATTGCATCCAACTAAAATACAAATAGATTTTGAAACTTAGGGGACATGTTTATTTGCTAAATGGATCACTAGAGATACATAAGGTGATGAACCATGGAAAATTTTATTGAGACATAGATTGATTAATTCTAATATCAAGTAATGGAAGAGTGTTAAAAAATTCATTTTTTCAAGAAAGGTGTTAAAAAAATTTAATGTTATATGGGAATTTTCTTCCTTGCAATGGTCTTCTTGGCTAGTC
Source organism: Cunninghamia lanceolata (assembly GCA_027924645.1). NCBI lineage: Eukaryota > Viridiplantae > Streptophyta > Pinopsida > Cupressales > Cupressaceae > Cunninghamia > Cunninghamia lanceolata. The sequence goes on along the minus strand of BSBN01000061.1, from coordinate 3,747,339 downwards.
ATCAAAGTATGCTTTGACTTGAACAATAACTAGACAAGAAGTCTCTTAATTTTGTACAATTTCTTAATTTTTGTAAATAGGACACTTGATACATGATTGTCCTAGGATACCTTCAACTCCTAGCGAACCCTCTCCTAAATCATATTCCATTTGTACCTAATCACTTAAATGCCTCTAGTACATACTAGTTAAGTCCATTCCCTCTTCCTCTACCCTCAACGAACTTACCGAACCATCTTCTAAATATATCCCTACTTCTTACAAAGTTATACTGATTACCAATTGGAGAATGGTTAGGAAAAGGAAGGAATCTTATAGTTCTTCTCTCCATTCACCTATACATTATCCATCTCATGATTAATCTCCTTCCCCTTTTCACTATTCCTTAGACCCTCCTATTTAGGTTTCTACATCCCCTCCCCCCAATGCATTCCATTGATCATGATCCCCTTTAATTACCTCTAAAGATTGAAAAAAAAATGAATAACTAGTATCACTTTCTAATCATTTTGAGGTGTTTCCTTCAAATGATGAAAATATGCTCTCTTTATCATCATGAAGTGCAATATATTTTCTTGGAACATAAGATGGATTTCCCTCTCTTATCAGAAGTATAGAGTCAAAGAGGCCATTGATAAATGTAAACTTGATATCTTACTTCTTCAAGAAGTCAAATTAAGTGATGTTTTTATTGTTGTGTCTCTTCATAATTTATGGACAGATATTTTATTCCTACATACTTCTCATAGAGAGAGAAGTGGAGGAACTATTATAGGGATGTTTACATGAATTTCCAAATATTACATTGATAAAGGTGAAGATCCCTCACACAATTGTGTTTAGGCTCTTACTTTCTTTAATGGACAAGCTATTGGGTTTTGCTCCATTTATGCTCCTAATAATGTTAAATAATGGGTTGCTCTTTGGTATTGGATGTCTAAAAATATTGGAGGAGATTTCAATAAGGTGGAACATCATAGTTATCATAGTTGATATAATCGTAATAAGCTCAAAGGAGATGAATTTGAAAGTTGGATTAGCTACCATAACTATTTTAGTGTGGTTGATCCCTTATATTGCAAAAATTCAAGTCATGTTGAAAATTGGTTTACATGGTCTAATTGTAGAGCTCGAATAGACAAGAAACTCAATATGTTGGACATATTTTATATCTCTCACAATCTTCATGCTATTTTTTTCCTTCCAATATATATACATTGACTATTCCACTACTCTAATTTATCATTTTCCCATCCTTTTTTCCATTTTCTTTTCTCACTTCTCTCCTATAACCTCTCTTGACTTCAATTCAAACTTAATACCTCACATTTAAAAAATACTAACTACATGGTTTCTCTAGTGAGAATTTAAAATTTCATACCTAAGACACAAGATAGAGATTCACGGATTGAATGGTGGTGTGCTACTATCTTGCAATGTACTAAATTCCTTTATTCCTTTGGTAGAAATGCTTGGAAATGTAAAAGAAGGGAAAATATCTTTGAGGGATATTAGAGCTTGCTAAAAACAACTTGCTTCTAACCGTAGCATTATTATGATCTAAGCCTTTATTGCTTCTATTGAAATGCAACTATATGAAATTGACACTTAAAGAGGGAAAGGTGCTACAATAAGAGTTATAATTCACTAGATCAAGGAAGGTAATAGAGGTTCAAAATTATTCTTTGATTAATTGAATTAGAAACATAATAAGGATAAAATTTGTTCTTTGATTAATGATTAGGGTTCAAAACACACTGATTCTACTAAGTTAACCTTACTATTCCAAAATTTCTATGGGAAACTCTTCAAAGAATATAGTTGGTGGGAGGATACAAAAGAAACCTTTAAAGAGATAGTCAAAGATTCTATCCCTGATAAAATTTGCCTTCACTACAATTTTTTTTTGGATTCAACACTTTACCTAGAAGAGCTTAAATGTGATCTTTTTTTATGGTACATAACAAAATTCTAGATCTTGATGGGCTTTTAGTGGAATTTTTTAGATTATGTGGCTGTTAGATTTAGGGCAGACAACTGAGAGGGGGGGTGAATCAGTTGTACAAAACACTTAACTCCACACTGATATTTAGCAGCTTAATAGTAAATCAATCCAAAAAGCACAATGCAACAAATCAAGAGCAGAAACACATCAACACATGAGACACCAAGATTTTTGACGTGGAAAACCCGGTTAAGGGAAAAACCACGGGGTGATTAACCCAAGAATGTAGTCTCTGTTAGAAGAATAGAAAGAACAAAATGGCACATGCCAATTAGGGCTCACTGCCTGAGCACACTTCTCACAAGAGGCTCACTACCTACAAGAGACACACTTTCTACAAAGAAATAGGTATCACATACATGAACTGGAGAATAGCATCTTCACCATGCTTGAATCAGTTCCATTTAAGCACAATACTTCTGCTCTGCCTTTCGCTCTCCTCCTCCCTACCACACACTCATCTCCATAATGAAAACTTTGAAATGAATTCGCAATCCCTTATTTATACAAGACATCAACTTAGGAATGATCATCTAAGTCGGCAAACATCAACAAGAACATCCGCAGGATGGGTAACTCATCTAGTCGGCCAGTCTCAGAAAGAACGCCATCATCTGGAAGTTATTCTTCAATTGCGAGCTCCAACTCCTATGCGAACCACCAACATGAACTGGACATGATCCAAAGACCTCCACAAGATTGCCTGAAACACTAAGAACATCCACACTTCATCTACTTACTGAAATCCTTCACCCCTTCATCCGGAACCTCAAGAACACAGTCTGTCATTACTGTCACAAAGGAATAGATGCTTGCGGACCTTCAAACCATGAACCAATCAAGTTGACACATCATAAGGACTTCCCCAACACTTCTTAAAATCCGCAGAACAAGACAATGCATTTCTGGATCTCACCGGACCTTTCTGTAACACTCTGTCACCTCTGAACACCCACCAGAACCGGTTTTACTTGAGTGACCACAACTTCTTCATATCTTCATGCGGACCTCTAAAATCTCTACTGGACCACCGTAAGACACATATCTACAAACCCTTTAAATTGCATCCTCTGATCCTCAACCTATCTTGGACTTTTACCTTACTAGCATCACTGTTCTTCACTATTCCTAATTGAGACTAATTTTCTTAATATCCTCAGCACACAGCTCATCCAATCCTTATCATTAATGTAATAGGAGAATGTTGACATTAATGACAACACTGGTTAGGCCCATACTTGCAACAATCTCCCCCTTTGTCATTGATGGCAACATATGATGTGAAAAACTATTTTAACCATCAAGACAAGAACTTCTCCTTACTGTCACAACTCCCCCTATCAACAACAACCATTCACATGTCTTCTCTCCCTTTACTGCTCCCCCTTTGATCAGTAACCACTTATTTTTCACATGTCTTCTCTCCCCCTTTGACATCAATGGCAAAGGGCACATACTTGCAATTCTGCCACTTCAGAATCATATCTGTTGCTCCCCCTGAGTAGCAGCTCCCCATCATCAATCCAGGCCACAAGATGTGACTATGATATCCACCAGACTGATGTACATCAGTGCACCTTAGTTCATCACCGGAGGGGCTATAACCCCTAACTTCTCCCTGAGATACTCAAAAGAGTCCTTAGGTAGAGGTTTAGTAAAGATGTCTGCAATCTAATCCTTGGAAGGCACAAACTCCAATCTGACTTCATTCTTGTTCACTTGCTCTCTCAAAAAGTGAAACTTGATGGATATATGTTTAGTCTTTGAATGTAACACCGGATTCTTAGATATGTTTATTGCACTTGAATTATCACATAAAATTGTGATAGGCTCCTCATACTCCACTTTAATATCTCTTAACATTTGCTTCATCCACAAAACTTGAGTGCAACTACCTGCTGCTGCAATATATTCTGCTTCAGTTGTAGATAGAGATATTGCCTCTTGTTTCTTGCTTAGCTAAGAAACCAATCTCTTCCCCAAAAAGAATGCTCCACCACTGGTACTCTTCCGGTCATCCACATCTCCTGCCCAATTAGCATCTGTATAAGCATGAAGAGAGAAATCATGATCTATAGGATACCACAGACCATACTCAACTATCCCTTTTAGATATCTAAAAATTCTCTTGATTGCCATGACATGAGATTCTCTAGGATCAGTTTGGAATCTAGCAACAAGACCAACAACTTGCATAATGTCTGGTCTAGATTGAGTGAGATACAACAATCCTCCAATCATTGACCTGTACTTTGTCTGATCTGCCTTAGGAGAGTCATCATCTTTGCTCAACTTACATCTGGTTGCCATGAGAGTATTCATTGGCTTTGAATCTTCCATCCCAAATTTCTTCAACAATTCTTTCACATATTTGGTCTGAGAAATGAAGATTCCTTTCTTTGTTTGAGTGATTTGCAGACCCAAGAAGAAATTCATTTCACCAAGCATGGACATCTCAAACTCACTTTTCATTTGATTTGCAAAAGTTTTACACATACTATCTCTTCCTCCAAAAATGATATCATCAACAAACACTTCAACAATCAAGATGTTTTCATGATCAATTTTGAAATATAAGTTACTATCAACAGTATCTTTGTTGAAACCAATCTTCAAAAGATGCTTGTCCAATCTTTCATACCAGGCTCTTGGGGCTTGCTTCAATCCATACAGTGCCTTCTTCAACTTGTAGACCATATCACCATGATCAGATAATTAAAAACCATCCAATTGCTTAATGTACACTTCTTCTTCCAAGTCACCATTTAGGAAGGCAGATTTGACATCCATCTGATATACCTTCAAATCCTTGAAAGCAGCAAAAGCAAGAAATAGTCTGACTGCTTCAATTCTTGCCACCGAAGCAAAAGTTTCTTCAAAATCAACTCCTTCTATTTGAGAATAACCCTTGCAGACCAATCTGGCTTTATTTCTGATTACTTCACCAACTTCATTCAGTTTGTTTCGGAAGACCCATTTGGTTCCAATCACATTCTTGTTTCTAGGTCTGGGAACAAGATCCCAAGTGTGATTTTTCTCAATTTGCATTAGCTCTTCCTCGATTGCTTTAGTCCAGTTTTCATCATTGCAAGCTTCATTCACTATCTTAGGTTCAATCTTTGAAATCAAACAATACTCATCTGAGTCTTTAGCAATTCTCCTTCTTGTTTGTACACCTTTGCTTTTGTCACCTATGATCTGATCTTCAGAGTGGTTCAATCTTACATACCTTGGAACTTTGGGAGTTTCTTGCACTTCTGATTCTTGATCAGGCTCATTGAGACTTATCTCTTCTTCCTGACTTACCGGATCAATTTGAATCTATTTTTCAGAAGAGGCTTGGGCACCTTAAATCAGAGCACCATTCTGATCATCTTCATCATACTCATAAAACCTTGAGGGTTTTTCAATTCCTTCATCAACCTTCACATTTGTACTTTCTATCATGTTTCTCAGTCTCTTGTTATAACACTGGTATGCTTTGCTTTGAGTAGAGTAAACCAAGAATATTCCTTCATCACTTCTAGCATCAAACTTTCCTAGATCTTCATCTCTTTTAATGTAACATTTGCTACCAAAAACTCTAAAATACCTCACAACAGGAGTGATGCCAAACCAAAGTTCATAAGGAGTCTTACTGTTATTGCGTCTGATTTGAACTCGACTGAGGGTATAGACTGCAGTGTTGACAGCTTCTCTCCAATAGATCTAAGGAACATTTACTTCCATCATCATGGTCCTAGAAGCTTCTTGGATGGTCCGGTTCTTTCTTTCCACTACTCCATTCTGCTATGGAGTCCTAGGAGCAGACAACTATCTCTTTATTCCATGTTTCTCACAGAACTCTACGAACTCACCAGATGTGAATTCTCCACCTCTATCAGACCTCAGACATTTCAATTTTAATCTGGTTTCATTCTCTACCATAGCCTTGAATATTTTGAATTTCTCAAGAGCTTCTGATTTCTCTTTTAGAAAGGCTACCCACATCATCTGAGAATAGTCATCAATTAGCAACATAAAGTATCTATCACCTTGTATACTCCTAATTCTTGCCAGACCACAAAGATAAGTATGAACTAAGTCCAATAATCCGGTAGAAGACAGTTCCTTACTTTTGAATGTGACTCTGCTCAGCTTACCCAATTGACATTTTTTGCACAAGCTATTAGTAGGTTTCACCAATTTTGGAAGATCTCTTACAGCCAGAGTATTGTTTATCTTGATGATATTATCAAAATTCACATGACACATCCTCCTATGCCATAACCAACTCTGATCAACTTGAACAAATAAAGAACTTTTACCAGTACCAACCAAGTGGAAGATATTACCTTTAGTTTGAGTACCGGATGCAATCTCTGTTCCGGAACTCTCAAAGATCTTGCATTTTCCATTCTTGAATCTAAGATCATAGCCTTTGTCCACCAACTGTCTAACACTGAGAAGATTGTGCTTCAATCCTTCAACATATAGTACATTACCGGTTTTGTTCTTTCCATCAAAAGAAATAGTTCCACTACCTCTGATTCTACTAGCAGAATTATCACCAAACTTTACTACTCCTCCTTCATACCTTTCCATATCTATGAACTTATTTTTGTCACCTGTCATATAGTGAGAGCATCCACTGTCAATGACCCAATCATCCTTTTCTTCAACTTGAGCAACCAAAGCTCTTTCTACAACTTTATGATTGACAGAGTCAGAGGGCATTGGATCTCCTTCCTTGATGGCGATGAACACCCAGTCAATTCTAGATTTGTCTCCTGTCTCTGATTCATCATCTGTTACTCATTCATCATCTCCTTCATGAGCATAGTAACAATTCTTTTAGAATCTTAATCTGTTAGAATTTGGTCTTGAAAATATTTCCGGACACCTTGAGGTAAAATGACCAATCTTATTACAGTTAAAACACTTAAAATGCAATTTCCCTTCATACTTACCGGATCCTCTTGGCAGTCTTTTTGCAATAAGAGCTTCAAGGTGAGCAGTTTCAACTTCTTCTTCTTCCAAGTCTTTTCTTGTTTTTTTATACCATGAAAGTTTCCTTGAAGAGTTCTCTCCCAGATCAAACCTTTGTTTACCTTTTACAGATGCACTGGCTTTGAATGTAGATTCAGTCTTTGGGGGTTCATCTCCAAACTCAGCCATTTCAAATGTAGCCAATTTACCAACCAATTGATCTCTTGTGACGGTTGTGTGGGCTCTGAATTCTTCAATTGCAGTAGCCTTGATTTTATAAGAAGTAAGAAGGGATCTGAGAATTTTGCCAACAATCTCATCTTCATTCAAGACTCCGCCAGCATTTCTAATTCCACAAACAATCTCATTTATTCTAGGCATAAAAGATGTGATATTTTCATCTTCTCTCATCTTTAGATTTTCAAATTTTCCTTTCAGACTCTGTAACCTTGCACATTTAACATATTTATCTCCTTCATGCAGAAGTTCCAGTTTCTGCCAAATCTCAAAAGCAGTTGGTAGGTCAATAACATTTGAAAGTTCTGAATCAGATAAAGAACTTAGAAGAGCCTCTATAGTCCGCAAATTGTTTTCAGCATCTGTAATTTCATTTTGGGTTTTCAGACCACCCTATGGAGGTACATACTGTGTTGTAGCCATGGTCCAGTATGCCATTCCCATACATTGCAAGTGACATTTCATGCAACCTTTCCAAAGATTAAAATTGGTTCCATTAAACTTTAGACTATCCTTCTTGTACGACAACATCCTGGATCTCCTCAAGCGGTTAAGCTCCTTTTAGAGGAACTTGGCTCTGATACCAATTGTTAGATTTAGGGTAGACAACTAAGAGGGGGGTGAATCAGTTGTACAAAACACTTAACTCCACACTAATATTTAGCAGCTTAATAATAAATCAATCATGAAAGCACAATGCAACAAATCAAGAGCAGAAACACATCAACACATGAGACACCAAGATTTTTGACGTGGAAAACCCGGTTAAGGGAAAAACCACGGGGTGATTAACCCAAGAATGTATTCTCTATTAGAAGAATAGAAAGAACAAAATGGCACATGCCAATTAGGGCTCACTGCCTGAGCACACTGCTCACAAGAGGCTCACTGCCTACAAGAGACACACTATCTACAAAGAAATAGGTATCACATACATGAACTAGAGAATAGCATCTTCACCATGCTTGAATCAGTTCCATTTAAGCCCAATACTTCTACTTTGCCTTTCACTCTCCTCCTCGCTACCACACACTCATCTCCACGATGACAACTTTGAAATGACTTCGCAATCCCTTATTTATACAAGACATCAACTTAGGAATGATCATCTAAGTCAGAAAACATCAACAAGAACATTTGCAGAATGGGTAACTCATCCGGTCGGCCAGTCTCAGAAAGAACACCATCATCCAGAAGTTATTCTTCAATTGCGAGCTCCAACTCCAATGCGGACCACCAACATGAACTGGACATGATCCAAAGACCTCCACAAGCTTGCCTGAAACACTAAGAACATCCACATTTCATCTGCTTACTGAAATCCTTCTCCCCTTCATCCGAAACCTCAAGAACACAGTCTATGATTACTGTCACAAAGGAATAGATGCTTGCGGACCTTCAAACCAAGAACCAATCGATTTGACACATCATAAGGACTTCCCCAACACTTCTTAAAATCCACAGAACAGGACAATGCATTTCTGGATCTCACCAGACATTTCTGTAACACTCTGTCACCTCTAAACACCTACCGGAACCGGTTTTACTTGAGCGACCATAACTTCTTCATATCTTCATGCGGACCTCTGAAATCTCTACTGGACCACCTTAAGACACATATCTACAAACTCTTTAAACTGCATCCTCTGATCCTCAACCTATCTTGGACTTTTACCTTACTGTCATCATTGTTCTTCATTGTTCCTGATTGAGACTAATTTTCTTAATATCCTCAGCACACAGCTCATCCAATTCTTATCATTAATGTAACAGGAGTATGTTGACATCAATGAAAACACTGGTTAGGCCCATACTTGCAACAGTGGCCATATATTAAAGGTGATTTTAATCACTTTATTTGGAAGATTTTGAAGAAGGCTCTCTAGGTTCAAGCATCAATAAGGGCTTAACTAAACTTCTTCCTAAGGGGAGGAATGAAGACACATTTCTAGATAACACTATATCTCCTTAATAAACATTTCTTAGAAAATTATTGCCAAAGTGTTGGCTATGTGAATAAAACTAGCATTGATATTTTGAGACTTGAACAATTAGGTTTTTTGGAGGAAGATATATTCTTGATAATTTAATTGTAGTATAGGAAGCTAGTGAATGGGCTTAATAGTTGGGTCAAAATACTTTGTTGGTCAAATTAGATTTTTATAAAGCTAATGATATAATATATTAAAATTTCATCATCAAGATCAAATGTAATGGCTAGGTTTTGGGCCTCAAATTTGTGCTCATGTTCAAATGCTTTTCAGATATGCTAATGTCCACATGGTGGTTAATAAACTTCATTTGATTATTTCCCCTTATAGTGCTTTATTAGAAAGGGATGCCCTCTATCATCCTTTCTATATATGCTTAATACTGATGCGTTGGGATAATTATTACAAAAATCCAAGCAATTATACATTATATCTAGGATCTCCATCCCTTAGAATAATGTTGTGATTAACTCACACTTTGTTTTTGATAAGATAAGCGGCATAAAAGGGTGCCAATCCCATAACAAAACAACCACCAAGGGCTCACCAAAACTTGAATAGTTCAGATCAAACCATAAAAGTTAAGCAACAAAGTTTAAGACTATAGAACCAGTAAATAAAGCATAAGAGAAACAGGATGCCATAGAGAAAGCAGACCAACTGCAGACAGACATCAGACCAACCCCAAGCCACCAACGGCTACTTGAACATCTTTTCCCAGTCATCAATAAGGAACTGGAGCACATCTTCATATTCCTTAATCTTCTTGTCCTCTTTCTCTTGATCTTTCAGAACCTTCTTCTGGAGAGCCACCAGAGTCGTGGCAGACTTGTGTATGACCCTGGCAGCAAAATTGGCCAGGGTGTTAAACTTTTCCTCCAGACAGTTCATCCTATCCTCCAGAGACTCTTGAGATTTTCCCTTGTTGTTTTTGGTACCTTTTTTCTTCTTACTAGTCACCTTAACCTTATCCTTAGTGCTGTTAGAATTCAAGCTTTGCACATTCAACTCTGGGAAGTTGCTGGGACCTTCTTCACTAGCATCCAACCCCTCAATCTTGTTTCCTTTGTTCACAGAAACGTCGCCACCCATTAGCTCAGTCTGCTCAACCACAGTGTCCATTTTGATGGTAGCACCAGACTCTGAACCCTGGAACTCCATTGAGTCCTTCTTAATGTCTTCTTTATAGTTGCCTTCACCCTGCACTTCTTCCTCATCCTCAGAAAACTTCCCTTTTGGCTGAACCTCATCCTGCATAACCACCTCCTCCTCCTCCTCAGACATAGCCACCTTCCCATTGGCAACTGAAGCCGGCTTAGCAACCAGCCTGGATGACCTTTTGGTAGTCGGATAGCACATTTTACTTTTAGTGGGGGTATAGGCCTCCTCTTCATCACTGACAAAGTCCTCATTATCTTCCTCAATGTTGACTTCTTCCACCACAGGGGTAGCATTCAAATCCCTAATTTCACGACCTTCTTCCATAGCTCCCCGTTTTTTCTTACTGTGCAGTGGAGGGTTAACATAGCTGATTTTTCTTTTAGCCAGGGTGGTAGCAGGAGAAGTGGGGGTGAGGTCCTCGTAGGTGGGTTCAGGACTATTAGTCACAGTGGGATTTTTCTTACCAGATTTAAGAGACTTAGCATAAGAATCAGGGGTAACTTCCGTTATGATGACTAGGCTATCCCTCACCAAGGGAGGGTTATGGGGTTCAATCCTAATAGGCGTGGGAACTTTTGGCAGGCACAACGCAAGGTGAAACTTGTACAGTCTCATGATGAGACCTTGGTGCAGCGAAAGTTTAGGTTTATTGGGGTTAAGGGCATGCTGTTCTTTGGCAGCCATGATGAAAGCAGATAGAACGGGAAGCTGATATGTTTACTCCTCCTAAAGTGATTAAGCAGTGCAAACTGATAGTGAAAGAACCTCCTAAACCTCCCTTCTAGAGTAAAATACTTCATAGTCATAAAGCACACCTCATCTCATAGCGGAGGCAGAAGCTGGCAGTCAAATCCCCCTTGCAGACTGTTTAGGACCTCATTTTTGTTCAGAAAAAGCTTCATGCCTTTAGGGTCAGAAACCTTACTCTTCCTAGGATGCTATGTCCCGTCCATAGGAAGGCTAGTAGCCATCCCAATCACCTCTTCAAAGACCTCAAACTCCACATTGCCAACCTTCACCCTTCTCCCGTTATAGGACTGTAGAAATTGAGCCGAAAGACTTTCATCATAGCCTTAAAGGTATTCCAGGTAGGAGGTGACCCCGCCCTCCTGACAAATATGCCAAATCTTTTCATTGTTTTTGAATTCCTCACACATCTCCAGTTTAGTTCGAGACCTATCTCCCCCCATGATACTATCGAGCAAACAAGCAATGCAGTCGATATCTAGAGCAAACATTGTGCAGAGAGCCTTCTTAGTGATTTTCTTGACAGGCTTGTTAATAATGACTAATGAGAGAATGGCAATTAATCTGACGGTTAAAATGATACTATTTTTTCCCACGCCTAAGGTGGCGTACTTACTAATAATTTTCTGTCGAGTACAGTTACTGCCTTTCAAATCATCATTAGTAAGCCTTAAAAGATCAACACAAAATCTTAAGTTGAGCTTGCCCAATATGTGACACCAGGTTTTAACGCGGCTAGGCATGTGAAAGGCCTCCTCAATATGCCAACTCACATTGTTATCACCACCATTGTTATTGAAAAGACAAGGCTCTGCCATGTCAAGTTGGCGCATAATCATCATAGCATCCTCCTTCCTGTGGCCACTATCCAGCTGACCTAAGCACTTAGAACCCCGTCGGTCCCACCCCTTCTCCCTGACTTTAGGTCTCATGAGGAACCGAGAGCCGGGTGTAACTCCTCCTTAATGAGGTTTTGAATTGGGCGCGGGAGAATCTTAGCATTTCTCTAATAGCGCCACATGTCCATACCTTGCCCTAGGTTCGCCATCGCATCAGCCACTCTGTTTCCCTGCTGATACACATGTCCGATGGACATTTGATTGAAGCCAGACAGTAAGTTGATGATGTCTTCAACTAAGCTCTTCAACTTCCAGCCACTGTTAGATCTTCTCTTAGCTACATCAATAATTAACTTAGAATCTCCTTCCACTTGAAGGTTGTCTATGCCCAAAGCGTGGGTGATCTTGAGACCTTTAAGGAGGGCCATACCCCCAGCCATGTTGTTAGACTGCTGCCTGATGCCCCTAGCATAAGCCACAATGGGGGCTCCAAGGAAGTCCCTAAAGATACCACCACCACTGGCAGACCCAGATATCTTTTTTTTCTGCACCATCAAAATTAAGTTTGGTCCACCCTCTAGGGGTGGTCTCTAATGAGTATTGAGCCTGGCCATCTTGTTAGAGGTGTCCACTTTGCTCATATCCTCCTTCAGCTGCCAGTTCTTAGCTATTTGAATTTCAATAGAAGTAGGGGGATGGTCAGCCTCATGCAAGGAGCAGGAGGAAGTTTTTTATGTGACCGCCCTGCAAAAAGCCAAGAAAACCTCATCAGAATTATGGGCACTTTCTCTGAAAATATGGTTGTTCCTTTCTTTCCACACATACCAGCCCAGGTGCGGGGGAATCTACCTCCATAGATCTTTAATTCTAGGATGGGAGAAAGGAGAGGACCAACTCATAGCAAAGTCCTCCAAATTGTCTTGGAAGATCCACTCCAAATTGAGCTTTTGCAGTGTTTTTCCCCATATTTGTTTAGAGAACTCATAGTGGAGGAACAAATATTGTAAGGATTCTTGCTCTTGACAACAAAGCACACATCTATTAACCAATTGGAATCCCCTTTTATTAAGGTTATCAATGGTTAGGACTCTGTTGTGAGACACTGCCCACCAGAAGAAGTTGACTTTGGGTAATAACTTACTGTTCCAGACTTTTTTCTAGTGCAGATTCCGTTGACCCCCATTAGACAACATATGGTAACCCGACTTGACAGTGAATTTACCTTTTTGGTCTTGTCCCACAACATCTCATCCTCTCTTTGAAATACCAAAATCCTATAATTTTCAAGCTCCTGCTGAAGAGACCGAAAATTCTACAGCTCATTATGGTTGATGCAGCAATCCGATAAGTTCTTCCATTTTCTCTGTCTATGGGGATGGTGTTGATTTAAGGACTAAAAACTGAGAGAGGGGGGGTGAATCCGTTGTCATAAAAGTTGTGTTCCTTATTCACTTAAAACCTTCTTATATTTCAACAGCATATCAATGATTCAATCATGAAAGCATAATGCAATAATTCAAGAGTAGAAACAAACTCAACACAAATAACACCAAAATTTTAACGTGGAAAACCTGGTTAAGGGAAAAACCACGAGGTGACTAACCCAAGAATATATTCTCTGTTAAAAGAATATGAAGAATAAAATGGCACCTGCCAATTAGGGCTCACTGCCTGAGCACACTGCTCACAAGAGGCCCACTGCCTACAAGAGACACACTATCTATAGAAGAGATTAAATATTACAAACTTGAATTGGAAGTTAGCATCTTCACTATGCTTGAATCAGTTCCATTAAAGCTCAACACCTCTGCTCTGCTTTTCGCTCCTCTCCCTTACCACCTTCTCATCATGATCACATAGGATACCTCTTGAAACAACTTTGCAACTCCTATTTATACATGATATCGACTTTGGAATGATCAACAAAGTTGACACAACATATACTTATTTTATTATAGAGCATTTACAAAAATACAACTTGACTTGTTACAAAAACTTCTTGCACATTACTATACTGTCAGCCATGCATAGCTGGAAAATAAATCTTCTTCGAGGAACATGCCATGCTTTGCAAAACATCTTCAAGATTATCTGCAACATGTGCAAGTCATCCGGTCGGCCAGGACTGGGAAGAACACCATTACCCAAAGGTAAATCTTCAATTACAAGCTCAATCTTCAATGCGGACCAACAACACGAACTAGACACAAACTGGAGACCTCCACAAGCTTGCTTGAATCACAAAGAACATTTGCACCACTTCTTCTTACTAAAATCATTTGTATCTTCATCTGGAACCTCAAGAACACAACCGGTCATCACTGTCACACTAGAAGGATCACTTGCAGACCCCCAAACCATGAGCCAATCGAGTTGTTAATTCGAATTAGCTTCCCAAACATGCCACCAAATCCGCAGAGAATGATATTGCATTTCTGGATCTCACCGGACCTATTTGTGCCAATCTATCACCACTGAATAGTTGCCAGAACAAGTTTTACTCATATGGTTATAACTTCTTCAAATCTTTCATGTGAACCTCTGAAATCTTGACTGGAGAACCTTCAGACACATATCTACAAACCCTTTGATGCGCATACTCTGATCTTCAATTGTCTGGGATCTTTGCTTCATAGAACTTCACTGTCTTCACTATTCTTTTATATTTTTGATGGGGCTAATTTTCTCAATATCCTTAGTACATAACTTATCTAATTCTTGACATCAATGAAGCATGGTACCTGGATTATATTTTGTATGTCTTGCTTTTGCATCCTCTTAATGCTATTTTGCTTCTAGCATTTGCATTACTCTCTTGGAGACTAACTTTGTGTTACTATTTTGATTTCGTATAATTTACATTCATAGTTTAGATATCTATTCATTTGCACTAGTTTTCTGGGTTAATAATCTTTTCAGATTCTAACATGGTATCAGAGCCTTGCTATGTGCAAGAGTAGATTTTAGTTTCCTTATTTGAGAGATTGCGGGGGATAATTATTCTTATTGCAATTTTTTGAAAAACCCAGTATGCTCTTCTCTTGCATCTTCAGATGATCTGGAGAATCAGAAAAGTTTGACAAAAATATTTTAATCTCTAGGGTTTACACATGTGTTTTATGAAATTTAGGTGATTGCAGCATTTTTGGTTATATTGGCAGTATTACTGGCTGTTCCAATGCGTCTAGGAGGCTTAGGAAAGTCATATTTGGCTTTCGCTTCACCGAAATTAGAGATCATCAAACACAGTTGCGGAACTGGTGTTTCAAGCTTAAATCTAACAACCAGCTTGCATATTTGGTGTTTTCAATCAATATTGTAGGTTCCAGCATGCATTTACTTGTCTTAGGTAGTTGATTCAGCCTTTGCATGTCATTTTTTGGTTGTTGGGGTTATTTTTTGTTGCTAAAGGTGTTCTATTTACATTGGATCAACATCTTCTGTACATCAGCAAGAAAAACGCCTTCTGAGTTTTGTTCGCAGCATAGAAAAACCATCTGGGTATGTTTTAGTTTTTGCATGCAGTCAATATATTTTGTAGAAATACACTCAGAAAGCTACATCAGGACCCCTCTCTATTAGCAGTTGCAGTTTTGAAGGCAATTTTCAAATTCTCCGTTCTTGCTTATACGGACTCCAGTTCCCACAATTTTTTTTTATTTTGGCTATTTTTTTGTGCTCTATGTACTAGTGTAGACATTTTTTGATTTTGATGCAGAGATTTTTTAGAAATTGTAGATTCTCAGTCATGACACTGCATAGTTCTCATTTTGGGAACTTCAGAGGATCATAAATTTCACATACAACCTCGTATCGAGGTGATTCTTTTTTTGAAAGTGCATGATTTTTCGAGTAGATCGCAGTGGTGCTATTTATTTCTCTGGGTATTGTGCCAAAGTTGTATTTTCAGCATATGCTCTTCGTGAGGGTTTTGTAATGCATTGAAATCAAGACCACTTAGTATTTCTTTCTAGTGGTAATTGTAAACACACCAATATAAAGTGCCAAATCATATTTTCTTGGGGTGGTTCTTTGATTGAGTGAAAAGAGGGGGTTGTCTTGGTTGTGTTCTCTTTTTTTTGGCATTTCTTCTCTGCATCTCTTCATCATGGATCAAACAAATGTGCCCATCCTAACTCCATACAATTACTTTGAGTGGAAATCACACATGACAATTCACTTAAGGAAATTTAGATTACATAGGATGACTATGGGACTTGAAACTGAACCTGCTAAAGATGAAGATAAGCCTAAGTGGTTTAACAAATGTGATGAGACATATGGAACATTGTGTTTTTCTATTTCTCCTGATTTGCTCTTTCACATTGAGTGTTTAAATTCACCAAATAAAATCTGGATAAAGCTAGAAACACTATTTGGCACACAAGATTCGATGAGGGGTCATATGTTGGAAAATGAACTAATTAGTTTAAGTCCAGGCAATTTCAACATAATCCAGGATTTCTTCACTAAATTGAAATCACTAAGGCTGCAGTTAAAACAATGTGGAATTGAAAATAAATATGAACAACTGATTCTTAGTATTCTCTCTAAGCTAAGTTCAGAATATTTTGTGTTTGTTTCTACCTTCTATACTACTAAGGGTGCACTTGGTACTCAATTCACCATGCCATCTTTAGATGATTTTGCTGTCAATCTCACTTGAGAATAGGACAAGCTAATCTAGATGGGCACTCTTAAGTCCTCTAAGTCACATGCCTTAGCTACCAACCAAGGCATAAAAGAACAAAAAGGACAAAGTAGTAACAACAATAGTAAGGATAAGAAATAGAAGAATAGCAAGGAGAAGAAGGATCAGATACCGATTGCTTCAAAAGCAACTAATGAGACCCAATCTTCCAAGGGAAACAAGCCTAAGAAAGAGAGGGTCCAATGTGCCTATTGTAAAAGACCCGATCATGATGAACATAAATGTTTGAAGAAACAAATTGATTACTTGACACACATTCTTGAGAAGAATAATATCAGTGTTCCTGATTCTATCAAACATAGTTCTAATGAGGGGTCTAATAAGGCAAAAGAAAATAGCAAGGGGAAAGGAAAGGGCAAGGCCCTTGTTGCAGTTGCTTCTTCACCATCCACTTAGGTTCTTGATTCGGGTGCTTCGCACCACATGGCTTCATCTAAGGAAGAACTTGCATCTTTGGAGCTGTGTACTATGCCTTCTATTTTGATGGGTGATGACACTCCTTTTGAGGTGTGTGGGAGAGGGTCTGTTGATGTGGGGGATGGCACATTCCATGATGTTCTTTGTGTGCCCTCATTATCAACTAATCTCCTATCGATATACCAGATCACTCACACAGGTTTAGGCAAGCAGGTTGAGTTCACTCCTGATTCAGTGGAGATTTGTGAGTTGCACAGTGGTTCTACAGTTGCAGTTGGGAGAGTAGATCATCAGTCATGGCTCTATCTATTTTCTCACTTTGTTCCTGATCCTCCTTCAACTATTTTACTCACTCATTCTGATTGATGTGAGTAAATTATGGCATGAGCAGTTTGGCCATCTTAACTTCCGCTACTTGCAGCAGCTCAACCAGCAGAGCATGGTCACAGGGTTGCCTTCAGTTCAGTTTTTAGGTGGTGTTTGCCAAGGTTGCATTCTTGGTAAGCATCCTAAGGAAAAGTTTGACAAAGGTAAGGCATGGAGAGCTTCACAGATACTAGAGTTATTTCACAGTGATTTGGTTGGTCTATTTCAGCATCCTTCTTTCAACAGGGCCTGATATGTCCTCACATTCATTGATGACTTTTCTCAATATACTTGGGTGTACTTTCTCAAACAGAAATCAGAGGTATTTGATCATTTTCAAGACTTCAAAACTTTTGTAGAGAAGCAATCTGGGAAAGCCATCAAAGTTTTGTGCACTGACAATGGTGGTGGGTATGTCAACCATCGGTTTGAGAGGTTTTGTACTTCAGAGGGGATTGATTTGCAGCATTCAGTTCCATACAGTCCTCAGCAGAATGGTGTTGCAGAACGAAAGAATAGGTCCTTGAAGGAAATGGCAAACTGCATGATTCACTCCAAATCTCTTGCACCACAATATTGGGTAGAGGCCATTAATTGTGCTTGTTATATCCAGAACCGTGTTCCTCACCGAGCCTTGAAGGGAGTCACTCCTTTTGAAGTTTGGAGCAGTTAGAAACCATCAGTTAAGTACTTTCAAATTTTTGGTTCTCCTGCATGGGCCCACATTCCTGCAGATAAATGCAAGGCCTTGGATCCATAAAGCAGACCTTGCATATTTGTAGGTTATCCTGATGGTGTGAAGGATTATCGGTTGCTCCACCCTACTACACATGAGTTATTCATTGAGAGGAGTGTTCAATTTGAGCAGGGCTCTTCAAGCTCACTTTCTATCACTTCTCCATCTCCTTCTACATTGACATTGGAGTCACTTGGGATACATGATAGATCTTTTGATGAGTCAGATTCACCTGAGTTGTCTTCTTCCTCCACTTCTGATGCAGAGAGCGATTCAGAGGACTCACCTCCTTCCTCTCCTAGTCATCATTTAGAGGTTGATGATTCTCCTCCAGATTCTCCATCTTCTGGCCCACTTTGGGGTAGACAAACCTTGCAGTCTGCAGGTGATTGGGTTAGGGATCCATCAGACACCAGGCAGACTCGTTCACAGTTCCATGATGCTCCACATGTCTTCATTGCTACTACCTTAGATCCACATTCTTTTCACGAGGCTTCTGGTATTCCTGAGTGGGATACAACTATGTAAGAGGAGTATAGTTCCTTGATGAGGAACCACACTTGGGATCTTTTGATGCAAGTGGATCTATTAGACAAATTTTGCAGTAGATGGGTCAGTTGACAAGCATAAGGCTCGCTTGGTCGCCAAAGGATTCTCCCAGGTTCCTAGGATTAACTACTTTGAGACTTTTGCACCAGTTACTCGAATGAATTCCATCTGACTTGTTCTTGCCATTGCTACAACCAATCATTGGGAAGTACACCAAATGGATGTGAAGAGTGCTTTTCTTCACGGTGACCTTCAGGAGGAGATTTACATGGAGCAGCCACAGGGGTTCATTCAGGATTCTTCACTTGTGTGCCATCTTTGGATGTCTCTCTATAGCCTCAAATAGGCTCCTCGGGCTGGGTATGCCAAGATGGACTCCTTCCTTCTATTAGTTGGGTTCACTCGGTGTCATTCTGATCCTAATGTCTACATTCTACAGTAGGAAGATTCACTCCTATTTCTGGTTCTGTATGTTGATGACTTGCTGATCACAGGGAGTTCTTCATCCACCATTGGGGCTGTCAAAACTACCCTTCATGACAGGTTTTTGATGATTGAGTTGGGCTTGTTGCATTACTTTCTCAAGATTGAGATCTTTTAGTCTTCTTCTAGGATCACCATCACACAGTCCAAGTATGCTCTAGATTTGCTCTTGAGTTTTCATATGGCTGATTGTAAGCTTGCTCCGACTCCCTTCCTTTCTAGAGTCAAACTTGAGGCTCAGTGTTCTTCTCCACTTGTTGATGGCACTTTGTATAGACAACTTGTTGGGAGTCTCATTTATCTAACTCATACGAGACCTGACATTTCATATGTTGTAGGCATGGTCTCTCAATTCATGCAGGAGCCTCATGAGCTGCACTAGAAAGCAGCCAAGCGGATCCTTCACTACATTCAGGGTACTCACAGTTTTGGGATTCACTACGCAGTGGGCATTGATCTTGACTTGGTGGGCTACACAAATTCAGATTGGGCAGGAGATTCTCAGGATCACAAGTCTACTTCAGGTTACAACTTCTCACTTGGTTCAGGTCTTGTTTGTTGGTCGAGCAAGAAGTAGTTTGCTATTGCTCTATCTTCTACTAAGGCTGATTATCAGGGGGTTGTGAATGCCACCACTGAGGCCATTTGGCTTCAAAATCTTCTCACTGAGTTTGGTATCCAGATCAGATGACCATCAGTCATATTTTGTGACAACCAAAGTGCCATTCAGATCTCACAAAATCTGGTCCATCATCAGCGGACCAAACACATCGAGGTCCACATACACTACATTCGAGAGCTCATCCATGGCCACGCCATCGACCTTCGCTACTATCTGACTTCCAAGTAGGTTGTTGATATCTTCACCAAACCCTTCACTAAGAGCAAGTTCCTTTATTTGCAAGCTTTGCTAGGGGTGTGGGATGCTTCATCTTATGGGGGGGCTTCTTCCTCTCACTTGGAGTCCTGACTCTCTCTACTTTGGGGGGGTCTCTTCTCTCTCTATTTTTTTTGGGGGGGCTTTACTCTCTCTTTGGGGGGGAATTTTATGTACATGGGTACCTCATCAGACTTGATTTGCTGGGACCCATTTCTACATCCACCTAAGCTTCACTTATGGGGGGGTGTTAGTGTAGGTTTTTATTTCATAGTGGGTTATTTATTTTTTCCCTATATTCCTAGGTTTTTCCTACACTTCTATTAATCTTGCTTAGGTTAATAAAGCATGTCTCATTATGTGAGTGGTTGTGAGGTGTCACCTTCCTACATGTGAGCATCCATTAGCTATCTTGGGAAGATACTTTGTTATCATTAGTCTAATAGATGGTTGCTCCTGATTGTTCGGTGTTGCCACCTCCTCCCTCTTCCTAGTCTATATAAGCATGCTACCTAGCTTGTATTTTGTATCTCTTGCTTTTGCATCCTCTTAATGCTATTTTGCTTCTAGCATTTGCATTACTCTCCTGGAGACTAACTCTGTGCTGCTATTTTGTTTTCGTATCATTTGCATTCATAGTTTAGATATCTATTCATTTGCACTATTTTTTGGGTTAATAATCTTTTCAGATTCTAACATGTTGAAAATAGGTGATATGCCTAATGTCTCTGGTAATTCCACTTCATATGCATTTCCTGAATCAAATTTCTTGAGTATCTTACAAAGTCCAAACTTCTTCATCTTCACCTTGTTAGATGTCCCAATTGGAAATATTTCTTTTCTCAAGTATACCATCGCTTCATCTCCAACTTCAAATTCCTTATGTCTTCTCTTCTCATCTGCCTTTTCCTTATACTTACTATTCATATCCTCCAAATGCTTCTTCACCTGATTATGCACTATCTTCATGTGATTGGCAAATTCCTCTTCTTCTGCACTTCTCTTTTCTTCTATACCAATGTCTCTCAATTTGGCAACTCCTCTAGGATTCATTCCAATAACAATCTCAAAGGGTGTTCTTCCAGTACTCCTATTTACTAAATTATTGTATGTAAACTTTGCTTATGGAAGAATCAAATCCCAACTTCTAGCTTTCTCTCCAACCAAACATCTCAACAAGTTTCCCAAACTCCTATTCAGTACCTTTGTCTATCCATCAATTTGTGGATGAAAAGTTAAATTGAACTTCAAATCTATCTTCATCTTCTTCAAAAGTGTCTTCCAAAAGTAGCCAAGAAATCTGGTGTCTCTGTCTAAAATTATACTCTTAGGTAATCCATACAATCTCACAATTTCTTTGAAAAATAGGTCTACTACATGCACTGCATCAGTTGTCTTCTTACAAGGTATGAAATGAGCCATCTTTGAAAATATGTCAACCACTACAAATATTGAATCATGTCCTCTCTGTGTCTTTGGCAATCCCATTACAAAATCTATGCTTAAGTCTTCCCAAGGTCTCTCCGGTACTGTCAAAGGTATATACAATCCAGTGTTCTGACTACTCCCTTTTGCAACTTGACAAACTCTACAACTCTATACAAATTTCCTAACATCCTTATGTATCTGAGGCCAAAAGTAATTTTCACTTACCAAAGCCACTATCTTATCAATGCCAAAATGTCCTGCTAATCAACCATTGTGTTTCTCCTTGATCAAATTATCTCTCATTGAACTTGTTGATAACTGAGAGGGGGGTGAATCAGTTATCCTTAATTCGCTTCCAGTTCAAACACTTAAATCCACTTTGTTAATCAATAGCATAGCAATTAATCATTCATGAAAACATAAGGCATAAACATTAGAGTAGATACACATCAACACATGAGACACCAAGATTTTGACGTGGAAAACCCGGTTAAGGGAAAAACCATGGGGTGATTAACCCAAGGATTATTCTCTGTTAGAAGAATAAGAAAAATGGATGGCACATGCCAATTAGGGCTCACTACCCAAGCACACTGCCCAAGCACACTGCTCACAAAGAGGCACACTGCCTATAAGAGACACACTATCTACAAAGTGATAAGAATCACAAACTTGAACTGGAGATTGACATCTTTACCATGTCTGGATCAGTTCCATTTAAGCCTGAGATACTTCTACTCTGCCCTTCGTTCTTTCACTATACCACACTCATCCGCTCCATGACACACTTCAAAATGAATTCACAAACCTTTATTTATACAAGGCATCGACTTAGGAACAATCATCTAAGTCGGCAATCATCCACAAGAACATTCGCAAGATGAATAACTCATCCGGTCAGCCAGTCTGAACAAGAACAACTTCATCCGGAAGTATATCTCCAATTCTAGGCTCTAACACTGATGCGGATTGACAACACAACCTCAACATGATCCAAGAACCTTCACAGGCTTGCCTGAATGACCAGGTACATCTGCACTTCCTCTACTTATTGGAATCTCTTTTCTCCTTCATTCAGAACTTTAGGAACACAGTCTATCGCCACTGTCATACTGAAAAAGGTGCTTCCGGACCTCCAAACCATAAACCAATTGAGATGACACATCACAAGGACATCCCAACACTCCTTCCAATCTGCAGAATAGGACAATGCACTTCCGGATCTCACCAGACCTTTTTGTAACACTCTGTCACTCTGGAGCATCTCCCGGAACCGGTTCTACTTGATCGATCACAACTTCTTCATAACTTCATGTGGACCTTTGAGATCTTAACTGAAACATCTCAAGACTCATATCTACAAACCCTTTAATCCGCATCCTCTAATTCTCAACTCATTGAGTACTTTTGCCTTCTTCTTATCACTATTCTTCACTGTTCCTGATTGAGACTAATTTTCTCAATATCCTTAGCACACAGCTCATCCAATCCTTCTTATCAATGCAATATGAGTATGTTGACATCAATGACAACACTGGTTAACCTCATACTTGCAACAATCTCCCCCTTTGTCATTGATGGCAACATATGATGTGAAAAACCATCAAGACAAGAACTTCTCCTTTCTGTCATAGCTCCCCCTATCAGCAACAACTCTTCACATGTCTTCTCTTCCTTTACTGCTCCTCCTTTGATCATCAACCACTTGTTTTTCACATGTCTTCTCTCCCCCTTTGACATCAGTGGCAAAGGGCTCATACTTGCAATTCTAACACATCAGAATCATACCAGCTACTCCCCCTAAGTAGCAGCTCCCCATCATCAATCCAGATCACAAGATATGACTATGATATCCACCAGACTGATGCACATCAGTGCATCCTAGTTCATCACCGGAGGGGCCATGATCCCTAACTTCTCCCTGAGATACTCAAAAGAGTCCTTGGGAAGAGGTTTAGTAAAAATATCTGCAAGCTGATCCTTGGAGGGCACATACTCCAATTTGACTTCACCCTTGTTCACTTGTTCTCTCAAAAAGTGAAATTTGATAGATATATGCTTGGTCTTAGAATGCAACACCGAATTCTTAGAAATATTTATTGCACTTGAGTTGCCATAGAAAATTGTAATAGGCTCCTCATATTCTACTTGAATATCTCTTAGCATTTGCTTCATCCACAAAAGTTGAGTGCAACTACCTGCTGCTGCAATGTATTCTGCTTCTATTGTAGACAGGGATATTGCTTCTTGTTTCTTGCTTAGCCAAGAAACCAACCTTTTCCCCAAAAAGAATGCTCCTCCACTTGTACTCTTCCTATCATCCACATCTCCTGCCCAATCTGCATCTGTATATGCATGAAGAGAAAAGTCATGATCTCTGGGATACCATAGGCCATACTCAACTGTTCCTTTCAAGTACCAAAAAATTCTTTTGATTGCCATGACATGAGATTCTCTTGGATCAGCCTGGAATCTTGCCACAAGACCAACAGCCTGCATTATATCTGGTCTAGTCTGAGTGAGATACAATAATCCTCCAATCATTGATCTGTACTTTGTCTGATCTATCTTAAGAGAGTCATCATGTTTGCTCAACTTACATCTGGTAGCCATGGGAGTGTTCATAGGCTTTGAATCTTCCATTCCAAATTTCTTCAAAAGTTCTTTTACATATTTAGTCTGAGAGATAAAGATGCCTTTCTTTGTCTGAGTAATTTGCAGACCCAAGAAGAAATTCATTTCACCAAGCATTGACATTTCAAACTCACTTTTCATTTGATTTGCAAAGATTTTACACATACTGTCTCTTCCTCCAAAGATGATATCATCAACAAATACTTCAACAATCAAGATGTTTTCATGATCAATTTGAAAATATAGGTTACTATCAGTAGTACCTTTGTTGAAACCAATCTTCAAAAGATGTTTATCTAGCCTCTCATACCATGCTCTTAGGGCTTGCTTTAGACCATACAGGGCCTTCTTTAATTTGTAGACCATATCACCATGCTCTGATAACTGAAATCCATCTAGTTGTTCAATGTACACCTCTTCTTCTAGGTCACCATTCAGGAAAGCAGATTTGACATCCATCTGATATACTTTGAAATCTTTGAAGGCAGCAAATGCAAGAAATAGACTGACTGCTTCAATTCTTGCCACCAGAGCAAAGGTTTCCTCAAAATCAATCCCTTCTATTTGAGAGTATCCTTTGCAGACTAATCTGGCCTTATTTCTGATTACTTCACCGACTTCATTTAGTTTGTTCCAGAAGACCCATTTGGTTCCAATCACATTCTTGTTACTAGGTCTAGGAACAAGATCCCAACTGTGATTTTTCTCAATTTGCATCAACTGTTCCTCCATTGCTTTTGTACAATTTTCATCATTGCATGCTTCATTTATTGTCTTAGGTTCAATCTTTGAAATCAGATGACATTCATCTGAATTTTGAGCAATATTTCTTCTAGTTTGCACACCTTTGCTTTTGTCACCTATGATCTAATCTTCAGAGTGGTTTAGTCTTACATACCTTGAAACTTTGGGAGTTTCTTGCACTTCTGCTTCTTGATCAGGCTCATCCGGACCTATCTCTTCTTCCTGATTTACCAGATCAGTCTGAATCTGACCTTCAGGAGAGGATGGAGCTCCTTGAACCAGAACATCATTCTGATCATCTTCATCATACTCATAAAATCTTGAGGGCTTCTCAATACCTTCATCAACCTTCACATTTGTACTTTCTATCATCTTTCTCAGTCTCTTATTGTAACACCGATATGCTTTGCTTTGAGTGGAGTATCCCAAGAAAATTCCTTCATCACTTCTAACATCAAACTTTCCTAGATCTTCATCTCTTTTAATGTAACACTTGCTACCAAATACTCTGAAATATCTCATAGTAGGAGTGATGCCAAACCAAAGTTCATAAGGAGTCTTACCGGTATTGTTTCTGATTTGAACTCGATTGAGAGTGTAGACTGCAGTGCTGACAGCTTCTTTCCAAAACATCTGGGGAACATTTGCTTCCATCATCATTGTCTTGGATGCTTCCTGGATGGTTCGGTTCTTTCTTTCAACTACTCCATTCTATTGTGGAGTCCTAGGAGCAGACAAATGTCTCTTTATACCATGCTTCTCACAAAAGTATATGAATTCACCGGATGTGAATTCACCTCCTCTATCAGACCTTAGACATTTTAGTTTCAATCTGGTTTGATTCTCTACCATAGCCTTGAAGATTTTGAACTTATCAAAAGCTTCTGATTTCTCTTTCAGAAAAGTAACCCACATCATCCGGGAATGATCATCAATTAGTAACATGAAATATCTATCACCTTGCATACTCTTGATTCTTGTTGGACCACATAGATCAGTATGAACTAACTCCAATAATCCGGTAGAGGACTGATCCTTGCTTTTGAATGAAACTCTGCTCTGTTTACCTAGCTGACATTCTTTGCACATACTATTTGTAGGTTTTACCAACTTTGGAAGATCTCTTACAGCCTGAGTATTGCTTATCTTGATGATGTTATCCAAATTTACATGACACATCCTTCTATGCCATAACCAACTTTGATCAACTTGAACAAACAAACAACTTTTATTAGAACCAACTAGATGGAAGATATTACCTTTTGTTTGAGTACCGGATGCAATCTCAGTTCCGAAGCTTTCAAAGATCCTGCATCTTCCATTTTTGAACTGGAGATCATAACCTTTGTCTACCAACTGTCCAACACTGAGAAGATTGTGCTTCAATCCTTCAACATACAGTACATTACCAGTTTTTCTCTTTCCATCAAAAGAGATAGTTCCCCTACCTCTGATTCTACCAACAGAATTGTCACCAAACTTTACCATTCCTCCTTCATACCTTTCCAAATCTAAGAACTTGTTCTTGTCACCTATCATATGGTGAGAGCATCCACTGTCAATGACCCAATCATCCTTTTCTTCAACTTGGGCAGCCAAAGCTCTTTCCACAACCTTATGAGTGATAGATATTGGATCTTCTTCCTTGATGGCAATAAACACCCATTCATTTCTGGATTTGTCTCCTATCTCTGATTCCTCATCTGTTACTCCTTCACTATCAGCTTCTTCATGAACATAATAACAATTCTTTTGGAATCTTTGTCTATTAGAGTCTGACCTTGTAGATCTCTCCAGACATCTTGAGGCAAAGTGACCAATCTTATTACAGTTGAAGCATTTAAAAGGTAATTTTCCTTCATACTTACCGGATCCTCTTAGCAGTCTTTTTGCAATGAGGGCTTCAAGTTGAGCTATTTCTGCATCTTCCTCTTCCATATCTTTCCTTGCTTGATCATACCATGACAGCTTCCTTGAAGAGTTTTCTCTCGGATCAAATCTTTGTTTGCCTTTCATATAGGCACTGGCTTTGAATGCAGATTCAATCTTGGGGGGATCATCTCCAAACTCAGTCATTTCAAATGCAGCTAGTTTGCCAGCCAATTGCTCTCTTGTGACAGTTGTATGGGCTCTGAACTCATCAATGGCAGCAACCTTGATTTTGTAGGTAGCAGGAAGGGATATCAGAATTTTGCAAACAATCTCATTTTCATCCAAAACTCCACCAGCATTCCTAATTCCACACACCAGCTCATTTACTCTTGGCATAAAGGTAGTGATATTTTCATCATCTCTCATCTTCAATCTTTCAAATTTCCCTTCAAGACTCTGTAACCTTGCACTCTTAACAAACTCATCTCCTTCATGCAGAAGTTCTAGTTTAATCCAGATCTCATAGGCAGTTGGTAGGTCAATGACATTTGAGAGCTCTGAGTCAGTTAATGCACTTAGAAGAGCCTCCTTAGTCCGCAGATTGTTTTCAGCATCTGTCATTTCATTTAGAGTTGTCGGACCACCCTGTGGAGGTGTATATGCTTTTGTGACCATGGATAAGTACGCCTTCCCCATACACTCCAAGTGACATTTCATGTGGCCTTTCCAAAGAGTGAAGTTGGTTCCATCAAACTTCAGACTGTCCTTCTTGTATGACGACATCCTAGATCTCCTCAAGTGGTTAAGCTCCTTTTAGAGGAACTTGGCTTTGATACCAATTGTTGATAACTGAGAGGGGGGGTGAATCAGTTATCCTTAAATCACTTCCAGTTCAAACACTTAAATCCACTTTGTTAATCAATAGCATAGCAATTAATCATTCATGAAAACATAAGGCATAAACATCAGAGCAGATACACATCAACACATGAGACACCAAGATTTTGACGGGGAAAACCTGGTTAAGGGAAAAACCACGGAGTGATTAACCCAAGGATTATTCTCTGTTAGAAGAATAAGAAAAATGGATGGCACATGTCAATTAGGGCTCACTGCCCGAGCACACTGCTCACAAAGAGGCACACTGCCTACAAGAGACACACTGTCTACAAAGTGATAAGAATCAAAAACTTGAACTGGAGATTGACATCTTTACCATGTCTGGATCAGTTCCATTTAAGCCCGAGATACTTCTGCTCTACCCTTCATTCTTTCTCTATACCACACTCATCCACTCCATGACACACTTCAAAATGAATTCACAAACCTTTATTTATACAAGGCATCGACTTAGGAACAATCATCTAAGTCGGCAATCATCCACAAGAACATTCGCAAGATGAATAACTCATCCGGTCGGCCAGTCTGAACAAGAACAACTTGATCTGGAAGTATATCTCCAATTTTGGGCTCTAACACTAATGCGGACTGACAACACAACCTCAACATGATCCAAGAACCTTCACAGGCTTGCCTGAATGACCAGGTACATCCACACTTCCTCCACTTACTGGAATCTCTTTTCTCCTTCATCCGAAACTTTAGGAACACAGTCTATCGCCACTGTCATATTGAAAAAGGTGCTTCCAGACCTCCAAACCATGAACCAATTGAGATGACACATCACAAGGACATCCCAAACACTCCTTCCAATCCGTAGAATAGGACAATGCACTTCCGGATCTCATCGGACCTTTTTGTAACACTCTGTCACTCCGGAGCATCTCCCAGAACTGGTTCTACTTGATCGATCACAACTTCTTCATAACTTCATGCGGACCTCTGAGATCTTAACTGGAACATATCAAGACTCATATCTACAAACCATTTAATCCGCATCCTCTGATTCTCAAATTATTGAGTACTTTTGCCTTCTTCTTATCACTGTTCTTCACCGTTCATGATTGAGACTAATTTTCTCAATATCCTCAGCACACAGCTCATCCAATCCTTCTTATCAATGCAATGAGTATGTTAACATCAATGACAACACTGGTTAACCTCATACTTGCAACAAAACTCTTAGGTGTGCACAACTGACTTCCTCTAAACAACATATCTTCCTGAATGAAATAATCCAACCACTTATTCCTATCAGTCACAACAGGTTCCTTACATGCTTTCCAACGTTCTGCAAAATCAGTGTCTCCCTCATACATGTTCTTCAATTCATCAACACCCAACACTTCAACTCTCATTTATGTCAACAAGTTTCTTATTCTACTCAACACATCAACAACTTTGTTGGATTTTCCACTTCTTTGCTTCAACACAAAAGTGTAACTCTACATGAACTATACCCATCTCATATGTATCTGATTCAACTTACCTTGACTGTTCAAATACTACAAAGCTTGATGATCTGTATATAGTACAAACTCCTTAGGCAACAAGTAATGTCTTCACTTCTTCAAGGCTTGATTTATGGCATAGAACTCTTGATCATAAACTAAATATCTTCTCCTTGCATCATTCAACTTTTCACTAATATATGCTATAGGTCTACCTTCTTGACTTAGTACTGCACCAATCACATTTCCACTTGCATCATAGTCAACTTGAAATACCTTATTGAAATCCGGTAATGCTAAAACAAGTTGCTCTGTCACCTTTTGCTTCAACAATTCAAAACTTTTATCTGCTCCTGATATCCACTTAAAGTCTTTCCTATCACATCTCATTGTCTCTGTCATAGGGTTACATACTAAACTAAAATTTCTGATAAACTTTTGATAGAAACTAGCCAATCCATGAAATGATCTATCCTCTCCAATGCTCTCCGGTGTAGGCTATTCAACAATTGCTTTCACTTTCTCAGGTTCCATCTTCAATCTTTCCATAGAAATAACAAATCCTAAGTACACTAGTGTTGCAAATATGTGCCTAAGTGGTGTGTCATTGATGTCAACATATTCTTGTTGCATTGATGTCAATTGTATCTTGTTTTTCTACTTGTTCAGAAGACTAGAATGTTGAGAATATTGAGAAAATTAATAAAGATCCACATATGTAGACCTTATGGCTATGTAGAGGATTGTCTGAAGTATCTCCAGTTAATATTTGAGAGGTCAGCATGAAGATCTGAAGAAGGTATGGTCATCTGAGTACAACCAGGTTTTACTGTGTTCAGAGGAGACAGGGTGGTAGTAAATTGGTCTGGATTGCTCCGCATTGAAAAATTATGATATGTGGATATAGAGGTATGTTTGGGAAGTTAGTGTGTATCATCAACTCACGTGGTTAGTGGTTTGGAGGTCCGCAAGCAATCTTTCTAGTCTAATAGTCATCATAGACAGGGTTCTTGAGGTTCTGGATGAAGATGCAAGCGATTCTAATGACTTGGAGGAGTGTGGATGTTTTTTTTGAATTCAATGTGCTTATGAAAGTCTCTAGATTGTACAACTGCTGTGTTTGAGATCCACATTGAAGATTGAGCTCATTGATAAATATTTCTTTCTTGATGTTGTTGTTCTTCCCAGTCTTGGCCGACCGAATGATTTAAGTGTGTTGCGGACGGTCAAAGAGCATTTCTATGGAGTGTGGCATGTTGTTGGAGGAAGATTTAACTCTTAGCTATGATTGGCTGATAGCATATTGATCCGCACTAAGTTTGGCCAACCTTGATATTCATTCCAAGGTTGATGAAGCGTATTAAATACTTATTGATAAGTTGTGCAAAGGCATTGTTATGTGAAAATGATCATATCATAAGAAAGGTACAGGAGCAAAGCAGAGAGGAAGCAGTGCAAAGGATCAAGAGTTGTAAAGAATGAAAATATAGAGAGCAATTTGTCAAGGAGCAGAACAGAAATTGTGAGCCATCAAAGGGACTAGACTAGGCATGGAATTGATGCTAACTCTTAGTTCATTATCTCTATAATAAACTCAATTCTTGTAGGCAGTAAGCCTCCTGTAGGTAGTGAGCCTCTTTTGAGTAGTGAGCTCTGGGAAGTGCACCCGAAGGCATGTTCCTTCTATTTTCTTAAAGTACTTTTAACAGGGTACAAATCTTTGTGGGCTAACTCCCACCATGGTTTTCCCTTAACCTAGTTTCCACGTAAAAATCTTGGTGTTAAGTATGTTGATTTGTTTCTGCTCATGTGTTGATGAATCATGCATTAAATGTTTATATCAAAAATCAATTTTGGATGATAAAGAAGGATAAATTGCTGCTAGAAGAAAAAGATAGGGACAACTGATTCACCCCCCCACCTCTTAGTTGTCTAGACTAATTCTAACAATTAGTATCAAAGCTGGTTCCTCTAGAAGAAGTTTAATCGCCCGAGGAGATCCAGGATGTTGACCTACAAGAAGGATAGTCCAAGATTTGATGGAACAAACTACACTGTTTGGAAAAGTTGCATGGAGTGCCATTTGCAATGTATGGGTGATGCTTATTGGTTGATAACTAAGGATGACTATAAGCCTCCAGAGAAAGGTCCTTCAACTCTAGATGGACTCAAAGATGCTGAAAATAACACTCAAGCTAAAGAAGCCTTGTTGAGTGCCCTGATTGATTTAGAAATGACAAATGTCTTTGGACTAAAAACTACTCATCAAATCTGGAAGAAGTTGGAGAACCTTTATGAAGGTGATGATTATGTCAAATGTGCCAAACTACAAAGTCTAAGAGGAAAATTTGAAAATCTAAGAATGAGTGAAGATGAAAATATCACAATTTACATGCAAAAGATAAATGAACTTGTGTGTGGTATCAGGTGTGCTGGTGGAACATTAGAAGAATAAGAGACTGTGTCAAAAGTGCTCAGATCTTTACCTGATTATACAAGCATAAGGTTGCTACTATTGAGGAGATCAGGACTGTTTCAACAGTTACTAGAGATTATCTGGTTGGCAAACTATCATCTTTTGAATTGAGTGAATTTGGTGATTCTCTTCCTAAGTCTGAATCTGCATTCAAGTTTAGTGTTCATGGGAAGCAAAGATATGATCTGAGTGAGAATTCTTCAAAAAGAACAATCAAATTTGAGAAGACAAGGAAAGATTTTGAAAATGGTAAAACTAAGCTTGATGGTCTTGAAGCCCTTTTTCCCAAGAGATTACCAAGAGGATCTAGTAAGTATGAAGGAAAGTTACCATTCAAATGTTTTAATTGTAATAAGATTGGTCATTTTACCTCAAGATGTCCGGAGAGGGTTTCAAAGCCAAACCCTAATAGATCTAGAACTCAGAACAAATGCTACTATGTCCAAGAAGCTGGTGAAGAAGGAGTCATAGATGATGAATCTAATCATGGAGGTTCCACTGATAATGATTGGGTGTCTATTTCTATCAAAGAGGAAGATCCAGTGCCTACTGAACCTACTAGCTGTGAAAGTGTAGAAAGTGCTTTGGCTACTCAGGTTGTGGAAAAGGATGAATGGGTGATTGATAGTGGGTGTTCTCATCATATGACTGGTGACAAAAGTAAGTTTGTGAGCTTTGAAAAATATAAAGGTGGACTTGTGAAGTTTGGAGACAACTCAGTTGGTAGAATTCATGGCAGAGGATCCATCTCTTTTGATGGTAAGAATAACACTAATGCTGTTCTGTATGTGGAAGGATTAAAGCATAGTCTTCTCAGTGTTGGATAGTTGGTTGACAAAGGATATGATCTCTAGTTTAAAGATGGAAAATGCAGAATCTTGGAAAGATCCAGAATTGAGATTGCATCCGGTACTTAGACTAGAGGTAACATCTTTCATTTAAGTAGCTCTAATAGAAATTGCCTAATTGCTCAAGTTGATCAGAGTTGGCTCTGGCATAGGAGAATGTGTCATGTGAATTTTGATAATATTGTCAAGATAAGTTCCACTCAGGTTGTAAGAGACCTTCCAAGACTTGTGAAACCCACTAATAGCATGTGTAGAGAATGTCAATTGGGTAAACAGAGAAGAACTTCATTCAAGAGTAAAGAACAATCATCAAGTGGTTTGCTGGAACTTGTGCATACTAATCTTTGTGGTCCTGCTAGAATGAGGAGTGTGCAAGGAGATAGATATTTCATGTTGCTGATTGATGACTACTCCCGGATGATGTGGGTAACCTTCTTGAATGAAAAATTAGAAGCTCTTGACAAATTCAAGTGTTTAAGATTATGGTTGAAAATGAAGTTGGTATAAAGATAAAATGTCTGAGATCTAACAAAGGTGGAGAGTTTACCTCCGGTGAGTTTGATTCATTCTGTGAAAAACAAGGGATAAAAAGATAGTTATCTGCTCCTAGGACTCCTCAGCAGAATGGAGTTGTGGGGAGAAAGAACTGGACCATTCAAGAAGCAGCTAGGACCATGATGATGGAAGCAAATGTTCCTCAAGTCTATTGGGGAGAAGCTGTGAGTACTGCTATCTACACTCTTAACCAGGTGTAGATCAAAGGCAATTCTGGTAAGACCCCTTATGAACTATGGTTTGGTCATCCTCCTACTGTAAAATATTTTAGAGTTTTTGGTAGTAAATGCTATATTAAAAGAGACGAGGATCTTGGCAAGTTTGATGCAAGAATTGATGAAGGAATATTTCTTGGGTACTCCACTCAAAACAAAGCATACCGATGCTTTAACAAGAGATTGAGAAAGATTATTGAAAGTACTAATGTCAGAGTTGATGAAAGCAAGGAGAGACCTTCTTGGTCTTACAGATATGATTCATATGATCAAGATGAAAGTCAAACTCAAGGAAGACAAGCTCAAACCTAGACTCAAATCCAGATTGATCTGGAAAGCTCAGTATCTTAGGAAGATAGTGTAGATATTGAGGAGTAAGCTCAAGAAATAGAAGCTCAGGCAAGTCTCAAAACTCCTAGATATGTAAGACAGAATCATCCTAAAGATTAGATCATAGGAGATAGAAATCAAGGTGTTCGAACTAGGAGAAGAATTGCTGAAGATTACGAGGAGATTTGTTTGATTTCAAAGATTGAACCAAAATCAGTAAGTGAGGCTTATAATGATGAAAATTGGGTAAAGGCAATGGAAGAAGAACTAATGCAAATTGAAAAGAATCACATTTGGGATCTTGTTCCTAGACCTAAAGATAAAAATGTGATTGGAACAAAATGGGTCTTCCGGAATAAACTAAATGAAGATGGTGAAGTTGTAAGAAACAAAGCAAGGTTGGTATGCAAAGTATATTGTCAAGTAGAAGGAATGATTTTGAAGAAACTTTTGCTCCAGTGGCAAGAATAGAAGCAGTTAGATTATTTCTTGCATTTGTTGCTTTTAAAGATTTCAAGGTATATCAGATGGATGTCAAGTCAGCATTTCTAAATGGAGAATTAGAAGAAGAAGTCTATATTGAGCAACTGAAAGGATTTCAATTGTCTGATAAAAAAGATATGGTCTGCAGATTAAGGAAAGCTCTCTATGAACTCAAGCAAGCCCCAAGAGCCTAGTATGCAAGATTAGATAAGTATCTGCTAAAATTAGGCTTTAGCAAAGGTACTGCTGACATTAATGTTTACTTCAAGATTGACCATGAGCATATCCTGATTGTTGAGGTATTTGTTGATGATATCATTTTCGGTGGAAATGAGAAAATGTGTAAAACATTTGCTGATCAGATGCAAAGTGAATTTGAGATGTCAATGTTTGGTGAAACGAACTTCTTCTTGGGTCTGCAAATCACTCAGTTAGATAAAGGTATCTCCATATCTCAATCTAAGTATGTGAGAGAACTATTGAAAAAGTTTGGAATGGAAGATTCAAAGCCAGTGGGTACACCTATGGTAACCAGGTGCAAGTTGAGTAAAGATGATGGCTCTCTTAAGGCAAATCAGAAAAGATATAGATTAATGATTGGAGGACTACTTTATTTGACTCAAACCAGACTTGATATCATGAATGCAGTTGGACTTGTTGCTAGATTTCAAGCTGATCCTAAAGAATCTCATATGGTAGCAGTTAAGAGAATTTTCATATATCTCAAGGGGATAATTGACTATGGCTTGTGGTATCCAAAGGACAATGACTTCACTCTTCATGCATACACTGATGTTGATTGGGCAGGAGATGTGAATGATAGGAAAAGTACTAGTGGTGGTGCATTCTTGTTGGGAAGAAGATTGGTTTCTTGGTTGAGCAAAAAGCAAGAGGCAATATCTCTGTCTACTGCAGAAGCAGAGTACATAGCAGCAACAAGTAATTGCACTCAAGTTTTGTGGATGAAGCAAATGTTGAAGGATATCAGAGTGGTATTTAAGGAGCCTGTTACAATCTTCTGTGACAATTCAAGTGCCATTAACATCTCCAAGAATCTGGTATTGCATTCAAAAATAAAACACATATCCATCAAGTTTCATTTTTTGAGAGAGAAGGTAAATGATAATGAAGTCAGATTGGAGTTTGTTTCTTTGAAGGATCAAATTGTAGACATATTCACCAAGCCTCTACCTAAGGATACTTTGGAGAATCTCAGAGAGAAGTTAGGGGTTATTACCCCTCCTGATCAGAACTAAGGATGCACTAGGATGCATCAATCCGGTGGAACTCACAGTCATCTTGTGATATGGATTGGTGTTAAGAAGATACTACTCAGGGGGAGTAGTCAATATACAAATCAATTGAAGATCAGTCTGAAACACAAAAGGGGGAGAAAAGATTGCAAATATGTGCACTTTGCCATTGATGTCAAAGGGGGAGAGAAGTCATGTGAAAAACTAGTTGTTGATGAAAGGGGGAGCAATGAAGAAAGTGGTTGCAAAAATGATAAGAGAAAGGGGGAGAAGTTCTTGTCTTGATGGTTGAATCAGTTTTTCACATCATATGTTGCCATCAATGACAAAGGGGGAGATTGTTGCAAATATGTGCCTAAGAAGTGCTGTCATTGATGTCAACATATTCTTGTTGCATTGATGTCAATTATATATTGTTTTGCTACCTATTCAGAAGACTAGAATGTTGAGGATATTGAGAAAATTGATAAAGATCTATGTATGCAGACCTTATGGATGTGTAGAGGATTGTCTAAAGTATCTCCAGTTAAGATTTGAGAGGTTAGCATGAAGATCTGAAGAAGGTATGGCCATCTGAGTACAACTAGGTTTTACTATGTTCAGAGGAGACAGGGTGGTAGTAAATTGGTTTGGCTTGCTCCGCATTGAAAAATTATGATCTACAGATCTAGAGGCATGTTTGGGAAGTCAGTGTGTATCATCAACTCAAGTGGTTCATGGTTTGGAGGTCCGCAAGCAATATTTCTAGTGTAACAATTATGGCAGATAGTGTTCTTGAGGTTCTGGATGAAGATGCAAGAAATTCTGATGACTTGGAGTAGTGAGGATGTTTTTGTTGAATTCAATGTGCTTGTGGAAGTCTCTAGATTGTGTAATTGTTGTGTTTGAGATCCACATTGGAGATTGAGCTCGTTGGTAAAGATTTCTTTCTTGATGTTGTTGTTCTTCCCAGTCTTGGCTGACCGAATGATTTAAGTGTGTTGCGGATGGTCAAAGAGCATTTCTATGGAGCATGGCATGTTGTTGGAGGAAGATTTAACTCTTAGCTATGATTGGTCGATAGCATATTGATCCACACTAAGTTTGACTGACCTTGATGTTCATTCCAAGGTTGATGAAGCGTATAAATACTTGTTGATAAGTTGTGAATGGCATCCTTATGCGAAAATGATCATATCATAAGAAATGTACAGGAGCGGAGCAGAGAGGAAGCAGTGCAGAGGATCAAGAGTTGCAAAGAATGAAAATATAGTGAGCAAGTTGTAATGGAGTAGAACAAAAATTGTGAGCCTTTAAAGGGACTAAACTAGGCATGGAATTGATGCTAACTCTCAGTTCATTATCTCTATAATAAACTCAATTCTTGTAGGCAGTGAGCCTCCTATAGGTAGTGAGCCTCTTTTGAGCAGTGAGCTCTTGGTAGTGCACCCGAAGGCATGCACCTTCTATTTTATTAAAGTGATTTTAACAAGGTACAAATCTTTATGGGTTAACTCCCACCGTGGTTTTCCCTTAACCGGGTTTCCACGTAAAAATCTTGGTGTTATGTGTGTTGATTTGTTTCTGCTCATGTGTTGATGAATCATGCATTAAATGTTTATATCATTAATCAGTTTTGGATGATAAAGAAGGATAAATTGCTGCTAGAAGAAAAATATAGGGACAACTGATTCACCCCCCTCTCAGTTGTCTGGACTAATTACAACAACTAGTTATTCCTTCATGAAACTACACTTCTTGATGTTTATCAATAATTTCTCTTCTTTCAACCTCTGCAAAACTTGTCTAATATGCCACAAATGTTCCTCTTTTGTCTTACTAAAAATTAGAATATCATCCAAGTATACAATCACAAACTTACTGAAGAATTTCTTCAAGACTTCATTCATCAATCTCATGAAAGTACTTGGTGCATTTGTCAATCCAAAAGGCATCACTAACCACTCATACAATCCTTCATTTGTCTTAAAAGCAATCTTCCATTCACCTCCTTCTCTGATTCTGATATGATGGTATCCACTCTTCAAGTCTATCTTTGTGAAATATCTTGCTCCACTCAAACAATCCATGATATCATCCATCCTAGGTAAAGGAAATTGATATTTAACTATGATCTTGTTTATTGCTCTAGAGTCAGTACACATTCTCCATTCTCCATCTTTCTTAGGTGCTAACACTACAGGTACTACACACGGGCTCAAAATTTCTCTAATCAAATGTTTCATCAGCAAATCTTGTATATGTCTATTCAATTCTTCATTCTCTGCGGGTGTCATTCGGTGTGTTGCTTTGTTAGGCAAACTAGCTCCCGGTATAAGGTCCATGTGATGACTGATACTCCTTATAGGTGGCAATCCTTCAGGTAAATTATCTGAAATGATGTCTTCATACTCTGTCAGCAACTCAGTTATATCCTCCGGTTGTTCTCCTCTAGTCTCCTTCTTCAATGTTTCAGGCTTCTTAGGAATTAAAGCATAACACATATTCTCATGTCTCATACCATCCAAAAATTTCCTTCCATCTACCAAATAGATTCTAGCATTTCCACATACTTCACTCTTAGGATCATCTTCTAAAGGAATCAAGGTAATTCTCTTTCCATTTGCTGTTGTAGTGTATGTATTCTTTCTCCCATCATGTATATCTTTTCTATCATAGTGCCAAGGTCTACCCAACAAAATATGACATACATCCATAGGCATAATATCACACAAGACTTCATCATGATAAGATCCAATATGAAATTTCACCAAACATTGTTCACTCACCAGTACCTTATGATCATCTTGAATCCATGCTATCTGATAGGGTTTAGGGTGTTTCAATCTTTCCAACTTCAACTTAGTCACCATCTCCTCTGAAACTAGGTTATCTGAACTACCACTATCAATCACAACTTTACAACAGTTACCTCATGATTTGCATTTGGTTCTGAAAAAACTTTTCCTTTGCAGTGGTTCCTCATTTGTTTCTACTTGAAATAGTGCTCTCCTCGTCACAATGATTCTCCTTTCTCTAGTTTACCAATAGAACTAGGCTATTCAATAGGTTCTTCTTCCACATAGGCTGCTCTTCCACTGTTCTTTGTCTTCTTACTTGTACTACCCTGATTACATTCAAATGCTCTATGTCCTTTACCTCCACACTTGAAATAAGTACCTCTAAATATTCTTTGATAAAATCCTCTTCCCTCTCTTCTGTATCCTTCATTCTGGTATGCACTAGGGTTTCCTCTCTGGTAAAAATTTATGTCATCTCTCTGGTAAGCATTATTATCTTTGTCCTCCTTCTTGAATGTGTTGTCAAACTTGTTCTGCTCTGAATGTGATCTGTCTCCTTCGAAAAATATTCTACCTCTCTAAAATTTACCTCCTCTGCCTTTCTGTCTCGGGTCATGCCTTTTATTTAGCTTCTCTTCAACTTTTAGGGCAAACCGGTATGCTTCTTCCAAAGATGTCATCCTTACCAAGCTTAGTTCTTCTTGAATGCTCAATCTCAGTCCATTGATGTATCTAGCCACTTTCTCCTTTCTTGCTTCACTATGTCCTATTCTTATAATCATCTTATGAAATTCCTCAGTATACTCTTTCACAGATTTCTCCTTCTATCTCAGGTTCTGCAATCTTTTCAACAACTTCAACTCATAGTTAGCAAGTATGAATTGATTCTTCAATTTTGTCACCATCCTATCCCACTTCATAATCTTTTCTTTTCCCCTTCTATTTCTTTCTAACTAAACTTATTTCCACCATATAGCAGTATGTCCTTTCAATTTTGTCTTTGCAAACTTTACCTTCTTTGGATCTTCAACTTCTTCATATTCAAAGTATTCTTTCATGTCATTTATCTAGTCAATCAATTCTTTAGGGTTCAAATTACCAGTATAGTTCGGCACATCAACTCTAGGTCTCTTTCCAATCTTTGAAATAGCTCGCAACATCTTTACTTGATCTGATTCTTCTTCTTCATCACCTCCTAGGGTTTCTAGAATTTGTTCAATAGATTGAAATTCTTCTACATCATCACTTTCAACATTAGGTCTCAGTGTCAATCCTCTTTGTCTATCTTCTTCAACAACATCCAAACGAATTTGCATCATCTTCATCATCTCCATCATTTCATCCATTTTACCAGCCATTGTTCCAACATCAACAACTCTCCTTGGCAACATTCTTCCTAGGATCAAGTGCAAACTGCCTCAAGTTCGGTGATCAGGCTATAAGGTTACACTAAGGATTTGGAAACCAAGTATAACCATGGGGCTATACTACAAAGATCTTGAAATTGAATGTAAACAAGGTGAGATTCAAAGATAAACAAAGTGCATGGAGTAGCTGTATTGTTATAGTTTGTTAGTGTGATAAGACAACATCAAAATATCACACAAAGTGATTCTCCTAGCCAAGAGTCGAATAATATATATCAACCTCATCCTCATGTATGGACTAGGTCCATTTTTTGATTTCTCACTGAAGGGACACATGGTTTGTATTAGTATTATTTGTTTTTCATCATCTGCTAGCTAGATAAAACCACTAGAGGAAGGTAAACAATAAATCAAGAGAGGAGAACAAGTGCCTTAGGGACAATCACATAGGAGGGTGCCCCCAAGTCACCAACCACAATGCTATGTCCTTAAGACACAACACACAATGATGAAAATAGAGGAGAAGCAATATAGAAGAATGATGGTACAAATAGAAGAAGGGTCACAACTGAGGTAGTCTCCTAGTATCCTTGACCTTACAAGAGAATCAAGGGTCATCCTAGAAGGCCTAAATAACACATAACACATCATGGGGGGAACACAACATGAGAGGGGAGGTCACATAAATGAGAAAATAATGCTATGGAATAGGTGACCACCAAGGTTAGAAATACTTACCTATAAATCGGTCTAGAATTTGGAACTTGCAAGCATCTTAGAGAGATGCTACATCAAGTTTTGTGTAAAATTTGAGTGGTTCACCATAGATTGTTCTTTATGATCAGAAATTCCATGCGGTGCTTGTTTCTCATATCCTTGTATATGTGATATCTTTTGTTTCTTGTGAGGAGGGGAACTATTGTTATTTCCAACTGATGATAATTGTCTTACCCTTTTTTTATTTTTAGCTAGCTTATTTTGTTGAGTCTGTCTATCATTATCTTGTACGGTTTCAATCTTTTATTTTGTCATAATCTCTTGCTTTGGTTTTTCTAGTTGTTTTTCCAATGCACCTTGGTTATCTCCTAATCCTTATAGGGATAATGGAGGAGGAACCTCAGCATAAATATCATTTCTCCATGGATGAGGTGGGTTATCCAACTTTTCCTTATCCACTTCTATCATACCCACAATTTCATCATAATCTATATAGCCATCTTCTACTTCTACTATATTATGTTCCATCATGTTGTTATCAGTATGCATAGGGAAAGGTTAGTAAAGATTTGTAAATTCTAATTTAGAGGAGAAACTGACTTATTTCCATTATCATTCACACCAGATACCTGAATAAAATTTGAATTGATGAGGTCTTGTATGTCATGTTTAAGACACATACATCATTCAGTATCATGTCCTTGTTGTTGATGGTAGTGACAAAAAGCATTAGCATCAAAATAGGGTCCTTGCATTCTACTAGGATCTAACAGTTTAATCGGAGGAAGCTTCAAGAGATTAATACTCATTGTTGGCAAGAGACACTACTAGGCATGATAAGTGTTGTCATTGATGGCAACCAAGTCTCTACTACACATCCGCATTTCATGATTTGCTCATACCAGAAATTAGATTGAAGATTTATTTAAGTCTGGGTAGTCAGGAACAGAGCTGACAATAGGGTCCAGTATCTTGGTCTGGATCTCTTCGGTGGAAAGTCTTAATTTGTTGTGGATCTGAGGTAGTCATAAGCACTATCAATACAATCTAAATCTAGAGTTTTGGCCTCCGGTGATAAAGGATTCAAAAGTTATTAGCTTCTTAGTATTGGGTTAATAGTTTGACAGAGAAGACAGAAGAAGAACAGGCTGACCTTGTTGATGATCTTGGTTCTGGATGTATGGAAGTTGTTGATTGGACAATTAGTGATGACCAGTGATAGTGGCTGACCTAATTGATGATTTGTGAGTGCAATTTTTGGTCCACGTCTCAAGTTATGCACGGATCTAGCTGACAGAGTAGAGTATTCAATAAAGTTCTAAGTGTTCTTGAAGCCGACTGAAAAGTGATTGAAGATCAGGATGCGGATATATATACCTGATGGATTTGAATGAATTCAGTGTGTGTGTGTGTTGTGAATATAGAGTAAATGCAAAAAGAGTAGAGATCTAATATTCAGATGAAGGTAGAGTAGTAAAAAGGGTAGAGTGAAGATGAAATGTGTAAGATCAGTGTTTTGTGCTTAACCGGAACTGAATTCATGCATTAGTAGATGCTTCTCATTAGTTCAAAATCTCTGTTATTCTCTTGTAATCATTTGTAGGCAACGAGCTTCTATTTGAGCAGTGAGCCTCTATTTCAACAGTGAGCTCTAGGCAGTGAGCCCGAATGCATGTGCATTCTCATTTGTAAAAATACTTTTAATAGGGTATTAATTTTTATGGGTTAACCCCACCATGGTTTTTCCCTTAACCGAGTTTCCACGCTAAAAATCTTGGTGTCAATTGTGTTATTGTGCTGTTGTTCTTACACTTATGATT
The DNA here is from genome assembly GCA_027924645.1 of Cunninghamia lanceolata. Lineage (NCBI taxonomy): Eukaryota > Viridiplantae > Streptophyta > Pinopsida > Cupressales > Cupressaceae > Cunninghamia > Cunninghamia lanceolata. The sequence continues at coordinate 3,705,379 of BSBN01000061.1, read as the reverse complement.
GTTGTTTTCATGGTTAAGTTATTGATTTATTGTTAAGAGGTAAAAGAAAGCATTAACTGCAGAAAGTATTAAAGTTTTAAGAAAACTGATTCACCCCCCTCTCAGTTGTCAGTCCTATTTCCAACAATTGGCATCAGAGTAAGGTTCCTTTGAAAAAGTTTAAAAACTTAAGGAAAGATCTTGGAAGGAGTTTTAATGGGTTCACTCAAAGATTAACTTTAGTTGGCCCTAGAAGATCTTGTTCAGTCTAATGCAAAAATTAGTAATTTGAGAGGTGAACTTAAAGATGCTGATGATACCATTGAAATGTTAAAAGATAAATTAAATAAATCTATGGAAAGGAAAAAGGAGTTACTTTTGAAATTATCTAGTTTAACTGAAGAAAATGGCATGAATGAAGCTTTGGAAGAAAAGACAAGGGAATGTGAGAAGCTGTCAAAAGAAGTTGCTATTAGGAAAATTGAGATGGAATCTGGGGCAATGAGGCTAACCAAAGAAATTGAGCAAAGGAAGATGACTGAAGAAAACTTGAATCAAACTCTAAAAGAAAGAACTGATAAACGTTATAGATTAGACAATATAGATGGCCATCTAAAATCTGATCTACAAGAAAGCAGAGACAATTAAAGAGATCTTGAAAGACAAATTGTCATTCTCAGACATGACCTAGAAGTTGCAAATGAATACAAGTAGAAGTTCAAGATAAGTTCAGCTAAACTTGAAGCAATACTTGAAGGTTAGAAAAAGGATGATGACAAGCATGATCTTGGATATGAGAAAGGTGAAAGCTCTGGATCTGGACAAAGAAACTCTCAACCAAGGAATGAGAGAAATAGATCTAGAATACCTCTAGTAAGACAACCTAACACTGAAAGTATCCATCTTTCAATGGAAATTGTTTCACGTGCAATAAATTTGGTCATAGAGCCACTCAATGCAGAAGTAGAGTAAATCAAAATAATTCATCCTTCTCTAGACAATGCTTCAATTGCAAGAGGTATGGTCATAAATCTAATGAATGCAGAAGTATGATAATGAATAACTCATCAAATAGAGGAAATAGGAAATCTTTCAATGGAAAATACTTTGCATGCAATAGATTTGGACATATGGCCATTCAGTGCAGATCAAGAGGAAATTAATCAAATGGACAAAGAAATGTTGTGTGCTTCAATTGTAACCGATATGGTTATTTTCCAAGATTCTGCAGAAGTAGGATTAATGAAAGAAGGGGTCTAGTAAACAAAAAACTAAATGAGTAGAGACAAGACAAAGGCAAAAGAAAATTGATAAGAATGAGATCTAGAATGAAATGAGTGAGACATGGGTCAAGAAAACAATTGTGAACCATAGTAATGGGTCCGCACCAGAATTCGGTGCTAATAATTCCTCTAGGAATTAAATTAGGAGCTTTGGCTCAGGAGGAGTTGCATTGAAAATAAAATCCCCCAGCCAGTAAGTGGGTGTCTGAATCTAGCACAGTGAGAAAAGAAATCTTCAATTGTTTCAGATCATTTGGAAGGATCTCTGGAAGAAAAGAGGTGGATATCGCAAATTGTAGAGTAATTCATGAGAAATTGTTCAACAAACAGAGTAACCAGATGTATTAGGGTAGAGCATTTATTACAAAGACAACAAGAAGAGAAGGAGTGAATGAAATCAGAGCTAAGAATTCTCAAGAATTGAAGCGCGAAGATGATCTCCAAGCAAAATCTTAATATGTGGAACAAGGTATTTCTATTTTCTGCGAAACCTCTTGATCTCTCAATCTCTGTAAATGGCTACACCTTTAGTTGTTGATGTCACTAAAAGGCCCTGTCCTAAATTTAATAAGCATCCTTACAAATCTATTGAAGTCAAGACGCTAGGTACTTTTTCGGGTGTTCCATATGGGGTTTTACATGTTGAAGACATTAGGGCATACATTCATTACAATGTAGAAGAATTTGGGAATCTGAAACTGTGGAGTTGTTTAAGAGCCATCTAAAGGATGACAATTACCAACTGAAACCTGAATTTGAAGCCCTAGAAAGCAAACATTTTCTACAAATTATTGAATTTCTGTCATTTGATGAGAGTGAATGGGTTCATTATGTGTTGAGTTGACTGCATGATGAATTTATATGGCTGCTGAAACCATTTAAGATCACCAAAGATGTTATCAGAATTCTGACTGGGTTAAACTCAACTAGTGGACTACCCATGCTAAAATCTGTCAAAAACCAAACTTTCACTGATGCAACTGGTGTGAAATTTGATAAAAGAGCCATGACAATCATGTTGGGAATTAAGGTGTCTCAACCTTGGTAATTCATAGCATTATTTATGTTTGTATATATTAATTCATTGCCTATGTTGTAAATAAATTGTAAATTCCATATTGTCATTTTGTGGGATGTGGCATGGTGATGTGTCATCCTACATGGAAGATGACAACTTGTAATTTTGTCCTCACATGAGGATATAGGCATCCAACTTTGTGGTAGGAGCATTTTGCCATGTGTCGGCATCTTCCATGTTGTGTAAGGGAATGTTTGACCGAAATGGTTATGACGGATTCCTATGACGAAGTTATGACATGTAAGAGTCAGAAATAGAAGCATGTAAGACAGGTGAAGACGTGTCATGAAGCATCTTTGAAAAAGGCATTTTTGGGCACCCCAAGGTGAACTATGACATGTTGTAAGAGAATATGCTATTTATAGCCTGTGTATGATAGATTCTCTTACAGCTGTAAGTTGTAACCACTATGACAGATTCTATGACAGTTGTAAGTGTTGTAAGAGCATTTGTCATAGCCCATTTTGGAAATAGGCAACCTCTTTGGGATGGGAACTATGGACAAGTGTCAGGAACATTCTACAATGTTGACCAAGTGTCCTTAGGTGTGGGTTTTGGGCCATGAGGCCAAGTTGGACGCCCATCCCAAGATAGGTCCAATATTGCCTTGTATATTCTATATAAACAGGTGCTTGGAGAGTGAGTTGTATCACATGTTTTACAGGTATTGTTACTCAGCTGGATTGACTCCTGATACGAGTGTCGAAGACCATTGAAGCTTGCATTGTAAGTGTGTTGTAAACATTCTTTGTTTTGATAATACATTGTGTAGGTTTCTGAGTGTGGAGTTTTTCACCTGATAAGGGTTTTCCCCACAGTATATCTTTGTCTCTCTTCTTCTGTCTTCTTTCTGGTTCATGTGTATTGCTGCAATATCTCTGTTAGATGTTCTATGTTGCTGTAGTTGTAAGGATTAAATTGAATTTTCATAGCTCTCTCCTCATTAGATTAGTGTAGGAAGTAATTTTTGCACACCTAACTTCCTTTTAGTTGGTATCAGAGCCTGGCCAGTTTTGGTCTTAGCTGTTGGGTAGGGGTTTTTTGAGCTGATCTTAAGTTGAGTGGGAGTCTGTGCAAAGTATTCTGAATTCTATTGCGGAAAGGAGATGGCAAGCACATTCAGAAGATTTGAAGTGGAGAAATTCAATGGCACTAATTTTGAGCTGTGGAAGCTCAAGATGGAAGACATACTTGTTGACCGAGACCTTTGGCAAAGTGTTAATAGAACTAAACTAGATGCAATGTCACAAGATGAGTGGGATATCAAGGATCGAAAGGCTAAGGGTCTCATAAGACTTAGTCTTTCTGATTCTGTGTTGTTAAATGTCCATGAGGAGAAAACTGCAACCTTGCTTTGGAAGAAGTTGGGAGATGTGTATCAAGCCAAATCCCTGGTTAATAAACTTTTTTTGAGCAAGAAGATGTATTCTCTTCGAATGGAGGACAGAGGATCCGTTGCTGAACATATGAATGCTTTTAACATGCTGGTTGCACAATTGACATCTATTGGTGTAAAGATGGAGGAGGAAGATTGATGTATGACCTTGCTTTGTTCTTTGCCGAACTCATGGGATCACCTTGTCATGGCTATTGGAAGCACCACATCCACATTCAAAATGGATGAAGTGGTTTCTTCATTGTTATCCAAAGAGATGCGAAGAAAGTCTTCTGATGCAGCCAAAGAGGCTTTTGCAGTTCATGGAAGACCCGAGGAGAAAGGGAAAAAGAAGGACAAGAAAGGTGAGAAGGGTAGATCCAAATCTCTTGGAAAGTCCAAGGCTATATGTTGGAACTGTAGTAAATCTGGACATTTTTGAAAGGAATGCAAAGAAGAAAAGAAAAAGAAGAAGAATACCCCTGATTTAGATTCTGACAAATCACAAAATGATGGTGATGCTTTCATCGCAGCCCTGGCAAACCATGCATCTGATGATGTGTGGTTGATTGACTTTGGTACGTCATTCCACATGACCTTGCATCAAGACTGGTTCACTAAGTATGAGGAGTTTGATGGTGGAAAGGTGTACTTGGGTGACGACTCTCATCTGAAGATTGTTAGTTGTGGAAGAGTCTCTATCCAATTCCATGATGGTCGAATGAAGGGGATCTCTGGGGTTATGCATATCCCAGGCTTAGCACGGAACCTGCTTTCTATAAGTAGTTTGAATGATGTATGTTTATAGGTTGTCTTTTCGAAAGAAGGATGCAAGATGACTAAAGGAGCTATGGTGCTTGCTAAGAGTACTAGGAGAGGTACTCTATTTGAGCTGGAGGCATGCATTTCACAATGCAATAGTTCTTCTGACTCAAGGAAGAGGGCAGCAGTCACTTCATCCCCACCATCTGAACAAGCAGTTAAGAGATCTGTTGTTTCTAGTTCTGATGTTTGTAATCATGCCTTGGATGTTAAGCTTCCTGTTGAAAAGACAGTGTTATGGCATAAGAGATTTGGCGACATTAGTGAGAAGGGCCTGCATACCCTGAAAAATAAAAACCTCATTAAGGGGTTAGATGATTGTAATCTTGAGTTTGACTTTTGTGAATATTGCATATATGGGAAACAAAACCGTGTTCAGTTTTATTCAAGTTCTCACAAGTCTTCTGGTGTGTTGGACCTTGTTCATTCTGATGTATTTGGTCCTGTTAATGTTCCTTCATTATCAAAATCTATATATTTTGTATCTTTCATAGATGACTACAGTAGAAGGACATGGATTTATTTTCTCAGAAGTAAATCTGAAGTCTACAGTAAGTTTAAGGAGTTTAAGGCCTTTGCTAAAAATCAGACTGGTAAGAAGATTAAGTGTTTGAGAACTGACAATGGTTGTGAGTTCTATTCTACAGAATTCAATAAATATTGCAAGGAACTTGGGATTGAAAGACATAAGACAACTCCATACACCCCGTAGTAAAATGGAGTTGCAGAGAGGATGAACAGGACACTGATGGAGAAGGCTAGGAGTATGCTTAGTGGAGCTGGCCTAGAACAAAAGTTTTGGGTTGAAGCTATTGCCACTACTTGCTATCTTGTAAATAGATCTCCTACATCAGTTCTTGTTGGAAAGACACCCATGGAGGTGTGGTCTGGTAGAAAGCCTTCAATAAGGCATCTTCATGTTTTTTGTTGTGAGGCATATGCACATGTGCCTAGGGAGAACAAAATTGGAGAACAAGGCTGTTAAGTGTATCTTCATTGGCTATGGTGTCAGTGTGAAAGGATACAAGCTTTGGGACCCTATGGCTAAAATTTTTTTGTATAGAAGAAGTATCATCTTCAGAGAGCTTACACCTTCTTCCACTATTTTACAGCTAGAAGAAAAAGAAAAGAAAGAGGATGTTGTTCAGTTTCCTCCTACCCCTAAGAAGACTGAACAAAAAGACAATGTTGGACCTGATGATGAGGAGAGCTCTAGCAAATTTGAAAGCTCAGATGAAGAAGTTGAACCTCAACCTCAGCTCTTGAGGAGGTCTACATGGATAAGAAAGCAACCTGAAAGGTTTGGTTTTACATTGCTTGATTCTAGTTGTGCTTTTGCTTTGCTTACTAACAGTGATGAACCTAGAACTGTATCAGAGGCTATGGACATGAAAGATGCAGATTCCTAGAAGGAGGCCATGGAGGATGAAATGGCTTCTTTGGAAAAGAATCAAACTTGGGACTTGGTGCCTTTGCCTCCTGGATGGAAACCCATTGGATGCAAATGGGTGTTCAAGAAAAAATTTGGTGCAGATGACAGTGTTGAGAAGTATAAGGCCAAATTAGTTGCGAAGGGGTATTCACAAGTGGAGGGTATAGATTATGGTGAGATCTTCTCTCCCATTGCAAAGTTGACATCCATTCGATTACTGTTGTCTCTTGCAACAACTTATGACTTAGAGGTAGAACAGATGGATGTGAAGACAACTTTCCTTCATGGTGATTTGGAGGAAGAAATCTACATGTCACAGCCAGAGCATTACATGGTGAAAGGTAAAGAAAGCTTGGTTTGCAAGCTTAAGAAGTCTTTGTATGGTTTGAAACAGTCCCTAGGAGATGGTACTTGAAGTTTGATGCCTTTGTGTTGTCTATTGGATTTGTGAGATCGAAATTGGATCACTGTGTGTATTATAAGTTTGATGGTGATCGTATTCTCATTGTTGCATTATATGTTGATGATATGTTGCTCATTGGGAGGGTAAGAATATGATTTCTGATTTCAAATCTTAGTTGTCAGCACAGTTTGAAATGAAATATTTAGGGGTAGCCAAGTACATTCTAGGAATGGAAATTAGAAGAGACAAAACCAACAAAAAACTTTGGTTAAGCCAGAGTAAGTATGTGAAGACCATGTTGGATAGGTTCAGCATGGCAGATTATAGACCATTGTGTGTTCCTGTTTCTTTGGGGACAAAGTTGTCTATTGAGGATTGTCCAAAATCTTCTAGTGAGGTGGAGGACATGAGAAGAGTACCTTATGCTAGTGTTGTTGGCAGTTTGATGTATGATATGGTCTGCACAAGACCAGACATTGCCCAAGTAGTGGGAGTCCTTAGTCGATTTATGGCTAATCCTGGATAGGTTCATTGGGATGCAGTTAAGCAAGTGTTCAGATATTTGAGGGGTACTTCTAAGTATTCCATATGCTATCATGGTAATGTTTCAGGACCTTCGCATTCTGTTGATATTCATGGATTTGTTGACTTAGATTGGGTAGGTGACATTGACAGCAGGAGATCCACCAGTGCTTATGTGTTTACACTATTTGGTGGTGCTATTAGTTAGATGAGTAAGCGACAACCTATTGTTTCTTTGTCCATGATAGAAGCTGAGTATATGGAAGCACCTCATGCTTGTAAGGAAGCCATTTGGCTTAAGAGATTGTGTTCAGATATTGGTGTTGATGCAGGTCAAATTACGATCAGTTGTGACAATTAGAGTGCAATTTGCCTTGCAAAGAATCCAACTTTCCATGCTAGAACAAAGCACATTGATGTTCAGTTTCACTTCATGCGAGACATGGTTGAGGATGGAAAGGTAAATTTGGAGAAGGTAGATACTTTGAAGAATGTTGCAGATGCATTGACAAAACCAGTGGGCACAGAGAAGTCCAGATGGTGTTCGAAGTCTATGGGCCTCTCGGCCTATAGCAGTTAGATCCTGTTATTCTATTGGCTCTTACAAGGTGTTCGACAAGTAGGAGAATGTTGGGAATTAAAGTGTCTTAACCTTGGTAATTCATAGCATTATTTATGTTTGTATATATTAATTCATTGCCTATGTTGTAAATAAATTGTAAATTCCATATTGTCATTTTGTGGGATGTGGCACGGTGATGTATCACCCTACATGGAAGAGAACAACTTGTAATTTTGTCCTCACATGAAGAGATAGGCATCCCACTTTGTGGTAGGAGCATTTTACCATGTGTCAGCATCTTCCATGTTGTGTAAGGGAATGTTTGACTAAGATAGTTATGACGGATTCCTATGACGAAGTTATGACATGTAAGAATAAAAAATAGAAGCATGTAAGATAGGTGAAGACATGTGTCATGAAGCATCTTTGAAAAAGGCATATTTGGTGCCCCAAGGTGGACTATGACATGTTGTAAGAGAATATGCTATTTATAGCCTGTGTATGACATATTCTCTTACAGTTATAAGTTGTAACCGCTATGACAGATTTTGTGACGGTCGTAAGAGCATGTCATAGCCCATTTTGGAAATAGGTGACCTCTTTGGGATGGGAGCTATGGACAAGTGTTAGGAACATTCTACAATGTTGACCAAGTGTCCTTAGGCATGGGTTTTGGGCCATGAGGCCAAGTTGGATGCCCATCCCAAGATAGGTCCAATATTGCCTTGTATATTCTATATAAACAGGTGCTTGGAGAACGAGTTGTATCATAGGTTTTATAGGTACTGTTACTCTGCCAGATTGACTCCTGATACAAGTGTCGAAGACCATTGAAGCTTGCATTACAAGTGTGTTGTAAACATTCTTTGTTTTGATAATACATTGTCCGGGTTTCTCAATGTGGGGTTTTTCACCCGATAAGGGTTTTCCCCACCGTATATCTTTGTCTCTCTTCTTCTGTCTTCTTCCTGGTTCATATGTATTGCTGCAATATCTTTGTTAGATGTTCTATGTTTTTGTAGTTGTAGGATTAAATTGAATTTGCATAGCCCTCTCCTCATTAGATTAGTGTAGGAAGCGATTTCTGCACACCTAGCTTCCTTTCAAATCAATGACATTATAGAACCGGATGTCAAGTTTGCTTCCATGGTAATCGGGTATAAGATTTATCACTCAAGTAGAGAAAACTCTGTCTCTGAAATAGCTATATATGCAGCGTATAAAATGCTAAAAGAGAATGCAGACTATGACCTCTGTGAGCTACTACAGGTTCAACTATTTGAAAATTTAAACAAAATCAAGAAAGATAAGAAAAATTCCTTCAAGTATGGTTCCTTGATTATATGCTTATTTTTCTATTTTATGAATGAAGTGCCTGGAGTGCAAAGTGTGCACTGGACAAATGATAGGCCAGTGGAAATCTAGATAAGAGATCATTTATATAGCCTTGGAGATTCAAGTGCACAACAGACTGCAATCTAGGGTTATTTCAAAAAATTTTAGAGTCTGATGCATGCAAGGGAAAGAATCCCTAAGTTAGTTGTAGAAAAGTATGAGAATGAGATATGTTTTATGGTTGACACAGATCAATGTCTGATGGAAGCTGTAGAACCAAGAACAGTATGGATAATGCCAATGGGTTATGAGGTGGATGAGAGAGTTTTGGACATGTATGCTTAACATCTTCTAAGCAAAACTAAAGACACCTCTATGGAAAGGTTTGGAACTTACAAGGAACTAAGTATAAAGTTGCATGTGGAACTTAGTCAACTGGAAACAAAAAGAAAAGTGCTAAAGCAAGTGGAGATGTATGAAGAACGGATTGGGATTACAAAAGAAGTAGTGAGAAAGAATAAAGAAAGGATTGAGGAGATGAAGAGAAGAGCTGAGCAATCTTCAAAAGAAACGACAGAAAGTGAGCCAACAGCTACTCTGGAAGTCCCACCTAGCTCTTCAAGGAAAACAAGAAGCTCTGTAACTATCTCAAAACAATCCAAGTCTATTCCCATTAAGACACCAGAAACCACACCATCCGGTGAAGGAGGAAAGAGGAAGAAAACCAAGGCCACAAGAGCCTACAAGAGCACAAAAGATGATGAGGAAACAGAAACAGATGAAGAAGTTAAAGAGATAAGATCAAAGAAAGCCAAGAGTTCAAAGGTCTATGAGAACTAACCCTCCAAAAGGAAAAAGTTTTGATGAAGCAAATAAGAAAATCTTGGAGGATGCCACCATCCTGTACTTGAATAAATTCAATAGAGCTCTATTGGAAATTTTGCAAGAAATTCCCAAAAGTTTAAGGAAAATACTAGAAATGAGGAAGGAAGCTGCCAAGGACAAAGACATAGAACTCAGAGAATATGTGTTGCAAGTATGGGCCTAACCGATGTTGTCATTGATGTCAGCATACTCCTGTTGCATTGATGTCAAGGATCGGATGAGATGTGTGCTGAGGATATTGAGAAAATTAGTTCTATCAGAAACAAAGAAGAACAATGAAGACAGTGAATCTCTATGAAGTGAAGATCCTAGCTAAGATGAAGATCAGAGAATACGCATCAAAGGGTTTGTCGATATGTGTCTAAAGATGATCCAGTCAAGATTTGAGAAGTCCGCATGAAGATCTGGAGAAGTTATGGCCATATGAGTAAAACTGGTTCTGGCAGATGTTTAGAGGTGACAAAGTGACACAAATAGGTTCGATGATATCCAGAAATGCAATATGTTGTTCTGTGGATTTGGTGGAATGTTTAGGAAGCCAATGTGAATTGACAACTCAATTGGTTCGTAGTCTGGAGGTCCGCAAGCATTTATTCTAATGTGACAGTGATGACAGACTGTGTTCTTGAGGTTTTGGATGAAGATACAAATGATTTCAGTAAGTAGAAGTGGTGTGGATGTTCTTGGTGATTCAGGCAAGCTTGTGGGGGTCTCTAGATTGTGTCCAGTTCGTGTTGGTGGTCCGCATTGAAGATTGAGCTCGTAATTGAAGATTTACTCTCGAGTGATGGTGTTCTTCCTAATCATGGCCGACCGGATGTTTTACACATCTTGCAGATGATCTTGAAGATGTTTTGTAAAGCATGGTGTGTTCCTCAAAGAAGATTGAAGTCCTAGATATGTGTGGCCGACAGTGTGGTGATTCGCATGAAGTCTTTTGTAACAAGTCAAGTTGTATTTATGTAATTGCTCTATAATAAAATAAAGTATGTATTGTGCCAACTTTTATGATTATCCCAAAGTCTATGTCATGTATAAATAAGAATTGTGAAGTCATTTCAAAGCACCCTGGTGAAGATGAGAGAGTGGTAGAGAGGAGAAGAGCGAAAAATAGAGCAAAAGTGTTGATCTTAAATGGAACTATCTCAAGCATGGTGAAGATGCTAATTTCCAGTTCAAGTATGTAATATTTATAATTATTCTTTAGACAGTGTGTCTCCTGTAGACAGTGGGCCTCTTATGAGCAGTGTGGTCAGGCAGTGAGCCCTAATTGGCATGTGCCATTTTGTTCTTCTTATTCTTTTAACAGAGAATACAATCTTGGGTTAGTCACCCCGTGGTTTTTCCCTTAACCGGGATTTCCACGTTAAAATCTTGGTGCCATATGTGTTAATGTGTTTCTACTCTTGAGATATTGCATTGTGCTTCCATGATTAAATCATTATTATGCTATAGAAATATAAGAAGGATTTAAGTGTTTAAAGAAAAGAAAGTTTTGGTGATAACTGATTCACCCCCCTCTCAGTTGTCTGTCCTAAACCAACAATTGGTATCAGAGCTAAGTTCTTCTAAAAGAGCTTAATTGCTTGAGGAAATCCAGGATGTCTTCCTACAAGAAGGATAGTCCAAGGTTTGATGGAACTAATTACACTCTTTGGAAAAGCCGCATGGAATGTCACTTGTAATGTATGGGAATGCAATATTGGACCATGACTTCAAATAAGTATTTTCCTCCAAAGAATGGTCTGACAACTGTAGATGAAATCAGAGATGCTGAAGATAATCTTCGAGCTAAAGAAGCCTTACTAAGTGCCTTATCTGATTCAGAGCTGACAAATGTTATGGATTTAAAAACTGCATATGAGATTTGGTTAAAGCTAGAACTTCTGCATGAAGGAGACAAATATGTTAAATGTGCCAAGCTACAGAGTCTGAAAGGAAAATTTGAAAACCTAAAGATGAATGAAGATGAGAATATCACTACATTTATGCCAAAAGTAAATGAGCTTGTTTGTGGCATTAGGTGTGCTGGTGGAACCTTAGATGAAGATGAGATTGTTGCCAAAGTTCTTAGATCCCTACCTCCTGCTTACAAACACAAGGTTGCCGCTATTGAAGAATTCAGATCTTTATCAAATATCACAAGAGATCAATTGGTTGGAAAATTAGCTGCATTTGAATTGGCTGAGTTTGGAGATGCACCCCCCAAGATTGAATCTGCATTCAAAGCTAGTGCCTCTGTAAAAGGCAAACAAAGGTATGATCCAGGAGAGAACTCCTCAAAGAAACTATCATAGTATGGAAAAGTAAGAAAAGATCTAGAAGAAGATGAGGTAGAAGCTGCTCAACTTGAAACCCTTATTGCAAAAAGACTACCAAGAGGATCTGGTAAGTATGAAGGAAAACTACCCTTCAAATGTTTCAACTACAACAAGATTGGTCATTTTGCCTCAAGGTGTCCAGAAAGATTTTCAAGGACAAATCCAAATAGATCAAGATTCCAAAAGAAATGTTACTATGTTCATGAAGAAGATGATGATGATGAAGGAGTAACAGATGATGAATTAGAGACACAAAACAAATCCAGAAGTGACTGGGTGTTTATTGCCATCAAGGAAGAAGATCCAATGCCCACTGAATCTGTCAATCATAAATACGTAGAAAGAGCTCTAGCTGCTCAAGTTGATGAAAAGGATGAATGGGTCATTGACAGTGGATGCTCCCACCAAATGACTAGTGACAAAAATAAGTTCATAGATCTGGAAAGATATGAAGGAGGAGTTGTGAAATTTGGTGATAATTCTACTAGCAGAGTCAGAGGCAGAGGAACTATTTCTTTTGATGGAAAGAACAAAACTAGTGATGTACTGTATGTTGAAGGTCTAAAGCACAATCTTCTCAGTGTTGGGCAGTTGGTGGATAAAGGCTATGATCTCTGATTCAAAAATGGAAAATGTAGAATCTTTGAAAGCTCTGAAACTGGGATTGCATCTGGTACTCAAACAAAAGGTAAGATCTTCCACTTGGTTGGTACTGACAAAAGTTGTTTATTTGTTCAAATTGATTAGAGTTGGTTGTGGCATAGGAGAATGTGTCATGTAAATTTTGATAATATCATCAAGATAAGCAACACTCAGGCTGTAAGAGATCTTCCAAGACTGGTGAAACATACTAACAGTATGTGCAAAGAATGTCAGTTGGGTAAGTAGAGCAGAGTCACATTTAAAAGAAAGGAACAATCTTCTATCAGATTGTTGGACTTAGTACACACTGACCTATGTGGACCAGCAAGAATTAGGAGTCTGCAAGGTGATAGATATTTCATGCTACTGATTGATAACCACTCCTAGATGATGTGGGTGACTTGCCTGAAAGAGAAATCTGAAGCTCTTGAAAAGTTCAAAATATTCAAGGCTATGGTTGAGAATGAAACTGGGTTAACATAAAATGTCTTAGGTCTGATAGAGGTGGAGAATTCACATCCAGAGAGTTCATAGAATTTTGTGAGAAGCATGGGATAAAGAGATAGTTATCTGCTCCAAGGACTCCATAGTAGAATTTAGTAGTGGAGAGAAAGGACCAGACCATCCAGGAAGCACCTAGAACCATGATGATGGAAGAAAATGTCCCTCAGATCTACTGGAGAGAAGCTATAAGCACTACTGTCTATACTCTTAATCGAGTACAAATTAGAAGCAATACTGGTAAGACCCCTTATGAACTCTGGTTTGGCATCACTCCTACTGTGAAGTATTTCAGAGTCTTTGGTAGTAAATGTTACATTAAAAGAGATGAAGACCTTGGCAAATTTGATGCTAGAAGTGATGAAGGAATATTCTTGGGTTACTCTACTCAAAGCAAAGCATACCGGTGTTATAACAAGAGATTAAGAAAGATTGTGGAATGTACAAATGTGAAGGTTCATGAAGGCATTGAAAATCCCTCAAGGTTTTATGAGTATGAAGCAGATGATCAGAATGATGTTATGGTCCAAGAAGATCTAGCCCCTTCTGTAGTTTAGATTCAGACTGATCTAGAGAATCTTGAAATACAGGAAGAAGAGATAAGCTTGAATGAACCTGTCCAAGAAATAGAAGTGCAAGAAATTCCCAAAACTCCCAGGTATGTAAGACTGAATCATTCTAAAGACTAGATCATAGGTGATAAAAGAAAAGGTGTTCAAACAAGAAGAAAGATTGCTCAAGATTCAGAGAAGTATTGTCTAATTTTAAAGATTGAGCCAAAAACAGTAAGTGAAGCATGCAATGATGAAAGCTGGGCCAAAGCAATGGAGGAAGAGTTGATGCAGATTGAGAAAAATCACACTTGGGATCTTGTTCCCAGACCTAGAAACAAAAATGTGATTGGGACCAAGTGGGTCTTCCAGAATAAACTGAATGAAGATGGTGAAGTAATCAGAAACAAAGCCAGATTGGTTTGTAAGGGTTATTCTCAAGTAGAAGGAGTTGACTTTGAATAAATGTTTTCTCTAGTGGCAAGAAATGAAGCAGTCAGATTATTTCTTTCTTTTGCTGCCTTCAAGGATTTCAAAGTATATCAGATCGATGTCAAGTCTGCCTTCTTGAATGGTGACTTGGAAGAAGAAGTATACATTGAGCAACCGGATGGATTTCAATTGTCTGATCATGGTGATATGGTCTGCAAGTTGAAGAAATCATTGTATGGACTCAAACAAGCCCCAAGGGCCTAGTATGAAAGATTGGATAAACATCTTTTGAAGATTGGTTTCAACAAAAGTATTACTGATAGTAACTTGTACTTCAAGATTGATCATGAAAATATCTTGATTGTTGAAGTATTTTTTGATGACATCATTTTTAGAGGAAGAGATAGTATGTGCAAGACTTTTGCAAATCAAATGAAAAGTGAATTTGAAATGTCTATGTTTGGGGAAATGAATTTCTTCTTGGGTCTACAAATCACTCAAACAAAGAAAGGAATCTTCATATCACAGACCAAATATGTGAAAGAATTGTTGAAGAAATTTGGGATGGAAGATTCAAAGCCAATGAATACTCCCATGGCAACCAGGTGTAAACTAAGCAAACATGATGAATCTCCTAAGGCTGATCATAAAAAGTACAAGTTAATGATTGGAGGACTATTGTATCTTACTCAAACTAGACCTGACATTATGAATGTTGTTGGTCTTGTTGCCAGATTCCAAGCTAATCCTAGAGAATCTCATGTCATGGTAATCAAGAGAATTCTCAGATATCTAAAAGGAACAGTTGAGTATGGTTTATGGTATCCTAGGGATCATGATTTATCTCTTCATGCATATACAGATGCGGATTGGATAGGAGATATGGATGACTAGAAGAGTACTACTGGTGGTGCATTCTTTTTGGGGAAAATATTGGTTTCTTGGCTGAGCAAGAAATAAGAGGCAATATCTCTATCCACTGCAAAAGAAAAATATATTGCAGCAGCAGGTAGTTGCACTCAAGTATTGTGGATGAAGCAAATGCTAAGAGACATCAGAGTGGAGTATGAGGAACCTATCACAATCTTCTGTGATAACTCAAGTGCAATAAATATATCAAAAAATTTGGTGTTGCATTCAAAGACAAAACATATATCCATCAAGTTTTACTTTTTGAGAGAACAGGTGAACAAGAATGAAGTCAGATTAGAATTTGTGCCCTCAAAGGATCAGATTGTAGACATTTTTACTAAACCTCTACTTAAAGACTCTTTTGAGTATCTCAGTGAGAAGTTAGGGGTTATTACCCCTCCAACTCTGAATTAAGGTGCACTTATGTGCATCATTCTGGTGGATCTCATAGTCATATCTTGTGGTCTGGATTGATGATAGGAAGCTGCCACTCAGTGGGAGCAGTCTGTATGATTATAAAGTATTGATGCAAGTATGTGCCATTTGCCATTGATGTCAAAGGGGGAGAGAAGACATGTGAAAAACAAAAGTGGTTGCTGATAAAAGGGGGAGCAGTAAAGAAAGAAAAGACATATGAATGATTGCTATTGATAGGGGGAGCTATGTCAGTTAGTGAGGAGAAGTTCTTGTCTTGATGGTTAAAACAATTTTTCACATCATATGTTGCCATCAATGACAAAGGGGGAGATTGTTGCAAGTATGGGCCTAACCGGTGTTGTCATTGATGTCAACATACTCCTGTTGCATTGATGTCAAGGATTGGATGAGCTGCTAAGGATATTGAGAAAATTAGTTCTATTAGAAACAAATAAGAACAACAAAGACAATGAAGCTCTATGAAGTGAAGATCCTAGCTAAGATGAAGATCAGAGAATGTGCATCAAAGGGTTTGTAGATATGTGTCTAAAGATGATCCAGTCAAGATTTGAGAAGTCTGCATGAAGATTTGGAGAAGTTATGGCCATATGAGTAAAACTAGTTCTAGCAGATGTTTAGAGGTGACAGAGTGACACAAATAGGTCTGGTGAGATCTGGAAATGCAATATCTTGTTCTCCAGATTTGGTGGAATGTTTAGGAAGCCAATGTGAATTGACAACTCAATTGGTTTGTGGTTTGGAGGTCTGCAAGCATTTATTCTAATGTGACAGTGATAACAGACTGTGTTCTTGAGGTTCCAGATGAAGATGCGAATGATTTTAGTAAGCAGAAGTGGTGTGAATGTTCTTGGTGATTCAAGCAAGCTTGTGGGGGTCTCTAGATTGTGTCCAGTTCGTGTTGGCGGTCCGCATTAAAGATTGAGCTCATAATTGAAGATTTACTCTCGAGTGATGGTGTTCTTCCTAATCATGGCTGACCGAATGTTTTACACATCTTGCAGATGATCTTGAAGATATTCTATGAAGCATGGCGTGTTCCTCAAAGAAGATTGAAGTCCCAGATATGTGTGGCCGACAGTGAGGTGATTCGCGTGAAGTCTTTTGTAACAAGTCAAGTTGTATTTATGTAATTGCTCTGTAATAAAATAAAGTATGTATTGTGCCAACTTTGATGATTATCCCAAAGTCCATGTCATGTATAAATGAGAATTGCGAAGTCATTTCAAAGCATCCTGGTGAAGATGAGAGAGTGGTAGAGAGGAGAAGAACGAAAAGCAAAGCAGAAGTGTTGAGCTTAAATGGAACTATCTCAAGCATGGTGAAGATGCTAATCTCCAGTTCAAGTATGTAATATTTATAATTATTCTGTAGACAATGTGTCCCCTATAGGTAGTGGGCCTCTTGTGAGCAGTGTGCTTGGGCAGTGAGCCCTAATTGGCATGTGCCATTTTGTCCTTCTTATTCTTTTAACAGAGAATACAATCTTGGGTTAGTCACCTCATGGTTTTTCCCTTAACCGGGTTTTCCATGTTAAAATATTAGTGTCATATGTGTTAATGTGTTTCTACTCTTGAGATATTGCATTGTGCTTCCATGATTAAATCATTATTATGCTATAGAAATATAAGAAGGATTTAAGTGTTTAAAGAAAAGAAAGTTTTGGTGACAACTAATTCACCCCCCCTCTCAGTTGTCTGTCCTAAACCAACAATATGTTCTTTCCACCTTGTGTCCAGTAATGAATAGAAGAGAAGCTGATAAAATCCTCAAGGAAGTTAAGGAGAAATTCAGAAGCAAGATCCGAATGAACAAGTTAATGCTTGGTGAAACTGAGGAAGTTGTAAAAGAAATAGAAGAAATTTTGAGAAAAACCCTTAACAAAAATAAATACTATATTATTTCAGAGGAACAAGAAGCTACAGAAGAAGAGATTTAAAAAGGAAATGATGACCAAGGTAATACTGTAGATCCTCCGGAGCAAACCTATGAGGAGACAGATGATGGAATTGATTCATCAATTTCAGTTGTTGGAGAAGTGAACATCAATGAGCAACAAATAGAGAGTGATGACTCCTCTATTTCAGGAGAGGAGCAAATACACAAAGTAGATACATAGATGGTGGACCAAATTGATGATGTAGGTGATACTCTAACTCCTCTTGACCAATCAGAAAAGGAAGATAATGTTGAGAATATTGCTGCCACACTAGATCCTCCGAAACAGATTTTAGGTGGTGAGGACAAAGGAAAAAATCCTACTGCAGATGATACAGAGAAAGAGAAAGAAGAGAGTAAGGATGAGACAATAGAATAAGATGGTGCAAATGTTGAAGCACCCAAACAAGATAGTTCAGAGAAAATCCAAGAAGAGGAAAGTGTTCTAGAAATTGTTGCAAGAGACACTGCAAATACAGTGAAACGTCTTCTGGATAAAAAGATGCTTGAGTTTGATGAACTTGAATTACCCCAAGGACCATTTAATTTAGATGCTCTCTCTCTGGTACAAGTGATGAAGATCACATCCTTCACTCAAGCCAAGGCCAAAGAGGAGTTGTTAAAATCTCACATGGAGGACAGTGAACTATTAGGGCTTGTAACCGGAGTCTTGGAGAAGTTATTGCCAACCTGCCAAAATAGTTCATTGGATTCCCCCTCCAATCACCTAAAGAATCTTGTAAATGTTGTAAGTACACATTTTGAGTCTTTTGAAAAATCTGTGGAGGGGAAAGTTTAGAAGGAATTTTTGGATAAGAAATTTAGTGAAGTACAGAATCTAATAGGAAATGATAGGATGATACTCATCATTAGTATATGGAGTATTCAGAATGCTCTAAATGATGGAAGTGATATGTACAAATTATGTCTATCATGGCCCAAAGTTAGTAAGGATATTGAGAAGATAAAGGAGAAAGAACATAAATTGTCAAATCTTTCTCAAATTTTTGATCCTTTAACAATTTTTCCTATAAGTCAAGAATGTCAAGTAATTAGCTTCACAGATGTGATAAAGAGGCTTGTTAAAGAAAAAGTTAACATTATGAAGAGAATGTGTGAGCTCCAGGAATTGATTGCTCCCAAGTTAGAAACCATGTTTAATGCCTTATCAGAAGCTCAGACTGCACTTTAGACAAGTAATCCTCCATATCTGACAAAGGCAGAAGCATATGCATTTTTGCTAAGTGAACACATCTCAATTTTGGATGGAATGAAGGGAACTTGGGCCTCTGAACTTGTGCAATTGAAAAATAGTTTAATAGACATTCTTAATTTCATGTGAATAGAACTTAATGATTAGTTGTACATATGTGGCACTATACACAAATGTTTTTAAGAATTTTGGCTTGCGAATCCCACCCTTTGCCATTGATGTCAAAGGGGGAGTGAAGATCAGTGCAAAATGAAGAACCAAGCAAAGGGGGAGCACCGGAAAGTAGTGTGAACAACAATATGGAGCACAAGCAAAGGGGGAGTTATTCAGACATTTAGTCATTTTTCACTAAGTGTTGCCATCAATGCCAAAGGGGGAGATTGTTGGCAAGAGACACTGCTAGGCATGATAAGTGTTGTCATTGATGGCAACCAAGTCTCTACTACACATCCGCATTTCATGATTTTCTCATACCGGAAATCAGATTGAAGATTTATCTAAGTCTGGGTAGTCAGGAACAAAGTAGACGACAGGGTCTGATATCTTGGTCCAGATCTCTCTTGTGGAAAGTCTTAATTTGCTGTAGATTTGAGGTAGTCATAAGCACTATCAAGAAAATCGAAATGTAGATTTTTGGCCTCCGGTGATAAAGGATTCAAAAGTTATTAGCTTCTAAGTATCAGGTTAACAGTTTGATAGAGTAGACAGAAGAAGAACAGGCCGACCTTGTAAATGATCTTGGTTCCAGATGTATGGAAGTTGTTGATTGGGCAATTAGTGATGACTAGTGATAGTGGCCAACCTAATTAATGATTTGTGAGTGCAAGTTTTGGTCAGCGTCTCAAGTTATGCACGGATCTAGCCGACAGAGTAGAGTATTCAATAAAGTTCTAAGTGTTCTTGAAGCCGACTGAAAAGTGATTGAAGATCAAGATGCAGATATATAAACCTGATGGAATTGAATGAATTCAGTGTGTGTGTTGTGAATATGAATTAAATGCAAAAAGAGCATAGATCTAAGATTTAGATGAAGGCAGAGCAGTAAAAAGGGCAGAGTGAAGATGAAATGTGTAAGATCAGTGTTTTGTGTTTAACCAGAACTGAATTCATGCATTAGTAGATGCTTCTCATCAGTTCAAAATCTCTATTATTCTCTTGTAATCATTTGTAGGCATTGAGCCTCTATTTGAGCAGTGAGCCTGAACGCATGTTCATTCTCATTTGTAAAAATACTTTTAACAGGGTATTAATTTTTGTGGGTTAACCCCCATCGTGGTTTTTCCCTTAACCGGGTTTCCATGATAAAAATCTTGGTGTCAAGTGTGTTATTGTGCTACTCTTCTTACACTTACGATTGTTGTTTTCATGGTTAAGTTATTGATTTATTGTTAAGAGGTAAAAGAAAGAATTAACTGCAGAAAGTATTAAAGTTTTGAGACAACTGATTCACCCCCCTCTCAATTGTCAGTCCTATTTCCAACACTCATAGCTTGATTTGTGATAGAATGATAGGATTTAGATATTGGAGTGAATTTTCTTTACTGAAACTATCTTTTTCAGATTAGTAATAGTAGATACTTGTGAAAAGTTGTTTGAATTTGGCCCATTAACCTTGATGAAACTTTTATTACTCCTCTTAAAGTTGTTGTTTTGTGAAGGTCAACCCGTGGATTGACCAACATGAGCTGATGAGTTTTGATTTTCATACTGACTAGAGGAAGGTTGTTAATCTTGAAGGGCAGTGCATAAGTGTTGAAAAGATTTATACTTCATCAAGATAATCTTATCACTAATGTTAGGTTGTAAATTCATAATAAATATCTTCTGAACATCATCATCTTTCATTTGATATTGAATTTGTGCATAAAGTCCTTAATACCTTCTGATAAACTTAGTGAATTTCTCTTTCGGACCTTGTTTGCAATGAACCAAATCAATCAAAGAGACTTGAGGTCTAATGTTTGCTTGGTAGTGTTGTAGAAATTGATCGATTAACTGCGAAAAAGAGTGTATTGAATTTGGAGGTAAAGAGAAAAACCATTCTAAAGTCATATCCTTAAGAGATTGCGGGAAAATTTTTGCTAACAAATCCTCTTCAAAGTAAAAATCACTACACATAGCTATGAATGCTGCCACATGAGTATTAGGATCACCTTTTTGACCATATTTTTCAAAGAGAGGGGTTTCAAACCTCTTAGGCATAGGAGTTCTCAAGATTACATAAGATAGGGAATTACGAGCATGATAAGTTGGTAAATTAGGTTGTGAAGAATTTGTCAAGCTTGTCACTTTTTGTTGTAAAGAAGTCATGTCTCATAAGAGTTGGTTTGAGATGACATCATTAGGAGATGCAGTTTGTTGTGAGGAATTAGAACCGAAGTGTGGAGGTGATTGAGCATGAGTAGTGACAAGTGGAGGTTGCAATTAGCTAAGTGGTGGTTGAACATAGTGATAAGTGGAATGTGATTGCGAATAGTTATATGTAAGAGGTGGTTGAGAATAAGTGTGATGGAGAGGTGGTTGAGAGGAAGTATTCATAAAAGAGGTCATTTTAGGTGCCAAGTTCTAATAGTTAAATCCCATATATTTGTAATTATGTGAATTAGTGCCATTAGATACTCCAATACTAGTGGTAGCATTACTACAAGCATTTGTATTAGTAGTTAAAATTGTTTATGTAAATGTAGATATGCTCATAGTGGGTATAGGTGTTGATACTTGCGTATGAGTCTATGATGACAAGTTGTTAATAACGTTTGCACATTCAGTCACCGGCATAACATTAGTTTGTACAATATTCACTAAGTCTTGAAGTACATTAACACCATCTTGTCCTTATTTTATCAACTCCCTTATGTTATGAATTACGGGTATAGCTTCTTCCGCTATCCTTTCATTTTCCACAAATGCTTGAAAATCGGCTAGTTCTTTATCAAGTTTGTTTATTTGATCATTAGGTACATGTGTTACCACCTCAATAGTGTCCTCAATATCATGAAATATTTGATCTTCCATAGTGGTTGCATGAGGTATAGTGTCTTGTAAAATTTGTCTCTCCTTTTGTAAAGAAGGTGTTTAATAGATTTTCAGAGGTAGGAATTTCATATTCTTCAGGAGCACTAGATTCTATTGTTGGAAAGAGACACTGCTAGGCATGTTAGGTTTTCTCATTGATGGCAACTGAATCTATCTTAAACATCCACATTGTATCATTTGATCATACCAGAAGTCAGATTGTAGATTTGTCTAAGTTCGAATAGATAGGAACAGAGCATATGACAGGGTCCAACATTTTGGTCCACATTTCTCCATAGGTAATCATATTGTACTACGGATCTGAGGGTATGTTAAGGGATGTCAGGACTACCTAAATCCAAATTTTTAGCCTCTGGTGATGAAGGGATTGAAAGTTGCAAGCTTCTGAGTATTAGGTTTTGGTTAGACAATTCAGTCCAGTGAAGAACAGGTTGACTTGGTGTTTGATCCTTGTGCAGATTAAGAAAAGTGGTTGGTTAAGTAATTTATGAGATCCAGTGGTATTGGCCGACAGGTGTGGTGATTTGAATTCATAAGTTGTGGTCTGCATTGATGTTTGTGCATGGATTCAGACGATAGAACAATGATCTTGAAAAAGTTTCTAAGTTTTCTTGAGGCTGACTGCAGTTGATGTGATTTCATGTTGCAGATATATATGATCAATGGGTGTGAGCATCTTGGGGCATGGTTGTGTGAATATGAGATAAGAAGTGTGAAGTAAGGTAGTATCAAGTGTGAAGCAGAGATCTGAGTCTCAGATCATGGAAGAACAATAAAACAAGGCAGTGACAGATGAAGTGTGTGAAGTCAGTATATTGATCCTAAACTAGAACTGTAATGTTGCATTATTAGATGCTATTCTTCAGTTCAAGTATTCTAGTGAACTCTTTGTAATTAATCTTGTAGGCAGTGTGCCTGAAGGCATGTACCTTCCCATTTATAATACTTTTAACAGATTATAAAATCTTGTGGGTTAACCCCCACCATGGTTTTTCCCTTAACTGGGTTTCCACGTAAAAATCATGGTGTTCATGTGTGATGATTTTGTTGCTGTTGTTCTTAAGGTCATATTTATTTATTTTGAATGTATATAGTAAATTAATAAAGGAACAAAATAATAAGTTTTGCAGAACACTGATTCACCCCCCTCTCAGTGTTCCTTAATTTCAAGTTCAATTGGTATCAGAGCTTGGTTCCTTGGAAGAAGTTTAACAACTTGAGGAAGATCTGGGAAGGTATTTCAATGGGTTCATCTAGGTATTCTGATGGCATCAATGAACAACTTCAAGTTGCTTTAGAAGATCTTGATCAGTCCAGAGCAGAAGTCAAAGAACTGAAAGAGAATCTTAAAGATGCTGAGGATTTCATTCAGACTTTAAAAGGGCAACTGAGCAAATCCATCGAAAAGAGGAGGGAGCTACTTTAGTGGTTAGCAAATCAAAATGGAGACAATGGCATGGATGAGGCTCTAAACAAAAAATTAAAGGAATGCAAGAAGCTGGCAAAAGAAGTTGTATTAAAACATGAAATGGAATTCGGAGTGATGAGGCTAACCAAGGAAATAGAGGAATGGAAGAAGACTGAGGAAAACCTAAATCAGTCTCTGAAAGAAAGAATAGAAGAGTGGTGTAGAATGGACATAAGAATTGGCCATCTAGAGTTTGATCTACAAGAAACTAGGTATAATGAGGAACAACTTGAAAAGCAAATTGTCATTCTCAAGAATGACCTAGAAGCTACAAATGAATACAAAGAAAAGTTCAAAATAAGCTCCGCTGAACTCAAGGAATTGCTTGATAGTCAGAAGAAGGCAAATAATAAGCATGGTCTGGAATATGAGAAAGGTGAAAGCTTTGGATCCGGTCAAAGAAATCCAAGAATGAATCCTATAAGGCCTTCGATAAGGCAACCTAATGCTCAAAGGTATCCACCTTTCAATGGAAATTGTTTCAATTGCAATACATTTGGTCATAGACCTACTCAGTGTAGAAGTAGAGTGAATCAAAGTGGTCCATCTTTCTCCAGTCAATGCTTCAATTGTAAAAGGTATGGTCATAGATCCAATGAATGCAGAAGTATGATAATGAACTACTTCAACAACAGAAGAAATGTCAATTCTTTCAATGGCAACTATTTTGCATGTAATAGATTTGGATACATGGTTAATCAGTGCAGATCAAGAGGAAATCAAGTAAATGAGTAAAGAAATGTTGTGTACTTTAATTGCAATAGATCCAGTCATATTGCAAGATTCTGCAGAAGCAGGAATGATGATAGAAAAGGTCTGATAAACAGAAACCAAAACATGTAGAGACAAGATAAAGGCAAGGGTAAAGTTGATTTGAATGAGATCTAAAATGAAATGAACAAAACATGGGTGAAGAAAGGTGAAATGAATGATGGAAATGGGTTTACACCAGAATCCGGTGCTGATAATTCCTCTGAGAATTGAAACAGGAGTTCTGGCTCAGGGGGAGTTGCATTGGAAATCTAATTCCCCCTGCCAGTAAGTGGGTACCTGAATTGGCACAGTGAATGAAGATAAAAAAGCCTATTGCAGATCTGTTGAAGCAAATTCTAGAAGAAAATAAGCTAATGCGATTGATTACGAAGCAATTGAAGATTGACTATATGCAGAAATAGTGTAGCCAGATGTATTAGGGAAAATCATTTATTACAATGGAGAATTAGGTTTTGTGAAGCATAAAAGGTCATTTACTCAACATTTGAATCACTTTGCATTTGAAGAGAACAAGGAGAAGAGCACCTGAGCTGAGATTTCAAAGATTTAAAGTGCAAAAAGTAAATTTGATAGCTAACCCTAACCGGTGAAACAAGGTATTCTTTGTGAAACTCTTTGAATTTGCAATCTCTAGATATGGCTACTCTATTGGTTGTTGACATCACTGAAAGGCCCTGACCTAAATTTAAAAAGCATCCACACAAATCAGTAGAGGTCAATCCATTAGGTGCCTTTTTCAAATGTTATGCATGGTTTGTTGCATGTTGAAGATATTAGGACTTATATTCATGCTAGCATTGATGAGATTGGGGATTTGAACTTAGTAGATTTGTTCAAGAATCATCTGAGGGATGAGATTCATGGTCTTAAACCTGAGTATAAGGCACTACAAGTCAAACATCTCATTCAGGTTATTGGGTTCCCGTCCTTCGGTGAGGATGAGTGGGTCCAGTATGTACTGAGTCGGATGCATGCTGAATTCATGTGGTTAATGAAACGCTTCAAGATCACCAAGGATGCCATCAATGCTGTAATAGGATTGAACTCATCCAGTGGACTACGAATGCTGAAATTAGTAAAGAATCAGACTGTAACTGAAGCTACTAGATCAAAATTTGATAAGAGGGCAATGACAATAAATGATATAACTAATCTAGATGTCAAATTTGTATCTATGGTGATTGGGTATAAGATATACCACTCCAACAGGGAAAACTCTGTATCCAATACAGCCATTTATGCCACTTATCAGATGTTAAGAGGGAATGTTGACTATGACCTGTGTGAGCTGCTGCAAAACCAGTTAATGGAGAATCTGAACAAGATCAAAAATGACAAGAAGAATACATTCAAGTATGGTACATTGGTATTGTGTTTGTTCTTCTATTTCATGAATGAATTACCCGACAAGAAAAGCCTGTGTTGGACCAGTGATAAGCATGTTGCCATACAAATAAGAGAGAACTTGAACAATATTGGTGACTCCAATACCCAAAGGACAGCTCTTTGGGGATATTTCAAGAATTTTTAGAACATGATGCAATCAAGGGAAAGAATCCCTACATATATGGTGGAAAAATACAAGGATACAATTTGCTTCATGGTGGAAACAAATCAATGCTTGATGGAAGTAGTTGAACTGAGAACTATATGGATCATGCCCATGGGGTATGAAGTTGATGAACGAATACTGGAAATGTATGCTCAACACCTTTTGAGCAAACTAAAAGATACTTCAATTGAGAGATTTGGTACATATAGTGAACTCAGTGTGAAACTACATGTTGAGCTCTGGAAACCTAAATCTAAGAGAAAGATATAAAGGCAAGTTGAAATGTATGCAGAAAGCATTGGCATAACAAAAGAAGATGTGAGACAAAACAAGGAAAGGTTAGAGAAAGCTGAGAAGGAGAAGAAAGATAGGGAACAGGGAAGTGTTCCAGTAGAATCCTCTTCTAAGCCAAGGACTACTAGGAGCATAGGTTTAACCTTCAGTGCATCACCTTCTCCAATTGTAGAAAAATCCAAAGAAAAATCTATAGGTAAGGAAGGAAAAAGGACAAAAGTAATGGCCAAAAGGTCATATGTTAGTGTGGAGAAGGAAGATGAAGAAGAAACTGAGTCAGATGGTGAGGTTAAAGAGTTGAAGGCCTCAGGCACTAAGGCTACTAAAGTGTCTAAGGAAAAGCCCTCCGGAAGCATAAGGGTGAGAAAAAGACAAAAGTCTGAGACTCATGTTGAAAAATCCACCCTGTCAATTGAAGACATTGTAAATGCAGTAACTGTTCATGAGAATTTGAAGCCCATAACAAAATATTATGATAGATTTGATAAAGCCAACAAGAGAATTTTGGAGGATGCTACTATTAAGTACTTGAATACATTCAACAGAGCACTTGTGGAAATTTTATCTGAAATCCCTAAGAGTCTAAGTGACATATTGGAGATGAGAAAAGAAGCTTCTAAAGCAAAGGACTTGGAGTTGAGAGAACATGTATTGTCCAGTCTGTGTCCGGTAATCTCTAAAAGGGAAGCAAATAAAATTTTCAAAGAAGTTAAAGACGAATTCAGGAGCAAAATCAGGATGAACAAGTTAATGCTTGGAGATATTGATGAAGTGGTCAAAGAAACATAACAAATTTTGAAGAAAGCCCTAAACAAGAATAAGTTCTATATTATCACTGAAGAACCTGTTAACACTAATGATACATCCATTCTGAATGATGAAGAGTTGTAGAAAAATGAGCAACAAGCTGAAGTAGATGATGTCTCTATTCTGGAAGAAGAAACATTGAATAAAAGAGATGAAGAAATGATGAAGGAAGTTAATGTTGAGTATGCAGAAGATACTCAAATTCCCCCAAACCAATCAGGTAGAGAAAATACAAAGATGAATATGGAGATAAATGCTCCTACTAAAGGTGATTCTGAGAAAGAGCAGAAAGCAGAAGGTGTTTAGGACAAGGAAGATCAAGAAAAAGAAATTGATGATGGAATTGATTCCTCCATTCCGGATGTTGAGGAATTTGATAATACTACTGCTGAGGATACCTAAAATCCTTTGAAAAGGAATGTAGAAGACATTTCTAATAAAGATGAAAGGAAGGATGCCTATGATGATGATGCAAATAAAGCAGAAGTAGAGAAAAAGAATGAAAATGATGAGAAAGACAATGTGGTTGACTTCGAAAAGGGAAAAGATGCAGGACTAGATGAGCATAAAACTGAAACATCATATTGGGCAAGAGACACTGTAGAAGTAGTGAAAGAAATTTTGGAGAATGATAAAAAAGTTGCAAAAGATCCAGATAAAATACAAGGTCCAATCAATTTTGATGCTCTGTCATAGGTACAAAAGATGAAGTTGGCCTCTTTTGCACAAGCTAAGGCCAGAGAGGAAATGTTGAAGTTTCATATAGAAGATAGTGAGTTGCTTGGTCTTGCATCCAGTATTTTGGAGAAAATCATGCTTACATTTCAGAAGGATTCATCACCATCCCCCTTTGGTCAGTTAAGGAATCTAATAAACTCTGTAAGTACTCATTTTGAAACTTTTGAGAAGTCAACAAAAGTTAAAGTCCGAAATAAAGAGAATAATTAACTATGATAGATCAGTGCTTGATACTAGTGTAAAGAGTATTCAAAATGCCCTCTCTGAAGGTGCAGAGATTTATAAGTTTTGCCTAGCTCAGTCTAAAGTTGTTGAAGATATTAAGAAGAAGATTAAGGACCTAGAGCTTAAATTGTCTAATATCTCTTAGTCCTAAAGTCCCTTAACTGAGTCTGTAATAACTACAAAATGTCAAGTAGTGAGTTTGTGGTGCAGTGTACTTAGGATAGTTTTAAGTCAATATTTGAAAGTTTGAGTATTAGAGATTAAATGAAGTTTTGAAAAATATTGTAATAAAGCCTTAAAAGGCATAGTCAGTTAGTGTAGGTTGATTTTAGTCATTTTGTGTAGTGATCTGCAATTTTCTAAGTTATGACAGTCTAAAAATAGAAAAAAATAGTCTTTTATGAAAAAGCAGTCAGTGTAGGCTATTTTTAAGCCTTTTCTCACATTTGGGCAGGAAAGAAAAGAAGGAATTCATGGTGATCATATAGAGGAGAGACCTTTCTCATGAGAATGCA
Source organism: Cunninghamia lanceolata (assembly GCA_027924645.1). Lineage (NCBI taxonomy): Eukaryota > Viridiplantae > Streptophyta > Pinopsida > Cupressales > Cupressaceae > Cunninghamia > Cunninghamia lanceolata. Next base: position 3,677,349 of record BSBN01000061.1, on the reverse strand, counting down.
TTGTAATTTGGATGAAGTTCAAGAGAAGGAAATGAAGAAAATATAGTTTGTTGTCCCTTATCTCTGTTTTTCTTTTTTCCTACAATTTTGTTGTTGTAGACCGTACCATGAACTTGTATGAAATAGTTATGACATAAAACTAATTGGATGTGATAGAGGGGTCATCTAAATATCCAATACCATTGGTTTTAGGTCATTTCATTTATTTTTGTGAAAGTTATCACGTTTTTTCTTAAAGCTATTCAAAACCTTGTCTTTTTTACTGCAATAGTCCTGTTCCCGGCCATTGCATGCCTCTGTACGGATAGATATAGGTAAATCCATATATTTCTGGAAATAGGGTTGAGATACCTTTCCAATGGTTTTGGTATGAGGTCTTGATTAAATTTCTAGAAGGAGATATTACCTTTTTTCTAAGACTGCCTGTGTCATTCCAGCAAACACTTGATTTAGGGGTTTTAGAGAGGTTTTTGGTTTTCCCAACTTAAATTGCTATGTTAGAAACCCAAAATGGATGGAATGAGTGTATACTGATGATTTTTCTAATGGGTCTTGCATGCAGGAGCAAGGGATGAGCACAAGTTGAAGTTTGGAACCTTTGAGGCCTTATTGCACCTTGTTTTGGCTAACTAGCTTTGGTGGAGTGAAGATTTGGTCATTGAATGAAGTCAAAAGGCCATAGACCCATGAAACCTTTGAAATTAGTCTATTTACATCATAATGGATCCTTTGGAATAGGAGTGAGGTGTTTGGGATTGAGTTGGTGAGTACTTCCTTTGCAAAATCACCCTAATTAGGCCTCTTGTGAAATCGGTACAGTCAAGTTTAAAGTGTTGTGCTCCAAAACAACCCATAGTTCATGTTTGGTATGTTGAAGAAAAAAATAATGGGTATCCAAAAAACCCTTAACAGTCTGATTTGGAGGTCTGTACCTAAAGTTATTGCATGACAATCCTTTTCTAAGGGCTACAAGGAAGTTGGTTAGAGTGTGAAGGACATGGTACTAGAAGGCACCTCCAGAGCTTTTTGATGGTTTTGTGAGCTTGGGATAGTCAAACCTAGAAGGACTAGGGTCCCTAGAAAGTTTGGAAAGGTTCCCCTCTATATGAACCTAAAAATGGGGTTGTTATGTAGTGTTGAAGCCATGGACAATGAGAGGACAGTCATGTCCTGTTTGATGTCAAGTGTTGTAGCTTGGTCCACTGAGGCCTAGAAGAGTTGTTTGCCCTGGCATCCCCTATATCCTCCTATGAATTTTTTTGTGACCCTTTGTGGTCTTTGTGTAGTTACCTCTGCGTCAAATTGGTATCAGAGCACAGTTAGTAGATTGGTTGTGATTGAGAAGTGTTAAGAGGCAGTTTGTCAGGATGCCTCCAAGAGTGAGAAACATGGCTCAAGAAATGAATGAGCTAAAGGAGAAGCATGCCAGAGAGTTGAGGGAGCTGAAAGAAAGAATGGCTACCCTAGAACAAAATCAGAGAAGAGGAGTGGCTCTAGGTGAAGAGATTGAGTCTGAGGAAGAAGAAGAAGCTAAGTACGAAGATGTGGAAAAAGAGTTGGACCCTGAGGATCAGAGGATGGTAAAGTTACTAAGGGTAGTAAAAGAAGACAAGCACAAGATAAAGATAGATGTGCCAAAGTTTGGAGGAAGCCTGAATGATGAAGAATTGCTAGATTGGATAGCAGCATTGGACAACCACTTTGAGTGTGAAGAAGTTCCTAAGGATCAGAAAGTGAAGATTGCAAAGACCAAGGTGATAGGTCATGCTTTGTTATGGTGGGATTATCAGCAAATAGAGAGGAGAAATCAAGGAAAGGTAAAAATTGTTTCATGGGACAAGATGGTAGCAAAAATCAAAGGTAAGTTCTTGCCTAAAGATTATGAAGTTCAAATGTTTAAGAAGCTTCAAAGTTTAAGACAAAAGGAATTGGATGTTAAGTCATATACTGAAGAGTTTTATAAGTTGAGTATAAGGTTTGGTCAAAATGAAAGTGAAGTGCAAAAAGTTGCTAGATATATTGGTGGTTTGAGATGTAACATGCAGGATGAACTGGTGTTGGCAAATCCAAGGACTGTTGAAGAATGTTAGCAAATCGCAGTAAGAGTGGAAGATAAGTTGAAGAGAAGACAAGATAAGATAGCTAGAGGTAGAGACAACACCTCTAGAGGCAGAGGATCCTTTCAAAACACAAAACAAGTAAATGAGAGTCAAGAGGAGATGAACAAGGCACAAGGACAAAGTGCAGATTTCAGAGCCAGAGGTTCTAGAGGCAGATTTGGTGGTGGAAGGAGTGCAAACACCTTTATGGGTAAGTGTTATAATTGTCAAGAGTTTGGGCACCTGGCATATAATTGTCCTGAGAAGCAAAATTTTTCAAGTGATGGTGAAAGAAAGAATGAGAGAAGGATTCAATTAGTCCAAGAAGAAGAATGTGGTTCTAGTTCCACAAAGTGTGATGCTGAGACAAAAGAAACATTGATGCTGAGAGAAAGAGAACTACTGAAGATCTCCAGGGAGAAGGAGTTGATTCAGAGGAGAGCATTGTTTAAGACAACTTGCAAAAGCAAGGACAAGGTATGTAAAGGGATGGTGGATTCTAGTTGTAATGATAACATGGTGTCTAGTGAGATGGTAGACAAACTGAGGTTGAAGAGAATGCCTAGGGACACACCTTATAAAGTCTCTTGGGTGAGTCATCATCAATCCATTTTAGTAACTGAGCAAGCATTAGTAGAGTTCAAGATTGGAGCATATGAGTATAGGGTACTTTGTGATATCCTACCTATGGATTGTTATCATGTGATACTGGGAAGACCTTGGAAATTTGATAGGTTTGTAGTTTATGATGGGAGAGCAAATACCTTCACTATCAAGAAGGATGAGAAGACTTTTGTGCTACTGCCATTAGAGGAGTAGTCAAGAACAGCAAATATGATCATGTTTGGCAAGAAGGAGCCAGTGATGTTTGAGGAGAGTAAAAACAAGGAGTGTGCAGCGTTTTCAAGGCATGAAGTTGTTGAAACAACAAAGAGTAAGTGTGAAGAAGGGTTGCAGCCAGTTGTGAGGAGAAATATCTTCATGTGGAAGAAGGAGGTGACTGAAAATATGAAGTGTAAGAGTGTAGAGCCTGTGGAAAGGCAAGAAGTGAGTGAAGGAGTCTTAGTAGGGACAATCATGTGCCCTGTAGTGAAGAGTAGAGATAAGAGACAACCAAGGGAAGTTGGTGCAGCCGTTTGCAAAGTTCCTAAGACAGTAAACAAGTTGGATAAAGGTCTGATAGAGGTTGGTAAAGGTACTATGATAGTGAATAGTGGAAAGAAGAGTAGTATGAGACAATGGTGTGAGAAAGGAGCTAAGAAGGAAGTGTTAGAAACAGAGGTAAAGAAGAATGGAGCTGACAGAGCACTCTATGATAGAGTCAAACAAACTTCAAGGACAAGCAAAAGCAAAAATAACAAGGGCAGTGAAGGATCAAGGAACAAAGAACCTGATAAAGACAAACATGGGGGACAGAAACAACCAATGAAGGACAATTTGCAAGAATATTTCCAAGGGACTTGGAAAAGTTTCAAGTTAGGGTGAATGGTGCAGTGCACTTAGGACATTTTTAAGTCAATATTTGAAAGTTTTAGTATTAGAGATTAAATGAAGTTTTGAAAAATATTGTAATAAAGCCTTAAAAGGCATAGTTAATTAGTGGAGGTTGATTTTAGTCATTTTGTGTAGTGGTCTGCAGTTTTCTAAGTTATGACAGTCTAAAAATAGAAAAAAAATAGTCTTTTATGAAAAAGCAGTCAATGTAGGCTATTTTAAAGCCTTTTCCCACATTTGGGAAGGAAAGAAAAGAAGTAATTAGTGGTGAGAATATAGAGGAGAGACCTATCTCATGAGAATGCATTGTAATTTGGATGAAGTTCAAGAGAAGAAAATGAAGAAAATATAGTTTGTTGTCCCTTATCTTTGTTTTTCTTTTTTCCTGCAATTTTGTTGTTGCACACCGTACCACAAACTTGTACAGAATAGTTATGCCATGAAACCAATTGGATGTGATAGAGGGGTGAGCTAACTATCCAATTCCATTGTTTTGAGGTCATTTCATTTATTTTTGTGAAAGTTATAACATTTTTTCTTAAAGTTGTCCAAAGACCTATCTTTTTTACTGCAACAGTCCTGTTCCCGGCCATTGTATGCCTCTGTATGGATAGATATAGGGTCAAGCCATATATTTATGGAAAGAGGGTTGAGATACCTTTCCAATGGTTCTAGTCTAAGGTCTTGATTCAATTTTTAGAAGGAGATATTGCCTTTTTTCTAAGACTGCCTATGTCATTCCAACAAACACTTGATTTGGGGGTTTTAGAGAGGTTTTTGGTTTTCCCAACTTAAATTTCTATGTTAGAACCCCAAAATGGGTGGAATGAGTGTATAATGGTGAATTTTCTAATGGGTCTTACATGCAGGAGCAGGGGATGAGAACAAGTTGAAGTTTGGAACCTTTGAGGCCTTATTGCACCTTATTTTGGCTAACTAGCTTTGGTGGAGTGAAAATTTGGTCATTGAATGAAGTCAAAAGGCCATAGACCCATGAAACCTTTGAAATAAGTCCATTTGCATCATAATTGATCCTTTGGAATAGGAGTGAGGTGTTTGGGATTGAGTTGGTGAGTACTTCCTTGCAAAATCGCCCTAATTGGGCCTCTTGTGAAATCGGTACAGTCAAGTTTAAAGTGTTGTGCTCCAAAACAACCCATAGTGCATGTTTGGTATGTTGAAGAAAAAAATAATGGGTATCCAAAAAACCATTAATAGTTTGATTTGGAGGTCTACACCTAAAGTTATTGCATGATAGTCCTTTTCTAAGGGCTGCAAGGAAGTTGGTTAGAGTGTGAAGCACAAGGTACTAGAAGGCACCTCCAGAGCTTTTTGATGGTTTTGTGAGCTTAGGATAGTCAAACCTAGAAGGTCTAGGGTTCCTAGAAAGTTTGGAAAGGTTCCCATCTATATGAACCTAAAAATGAGGTTGTTGTGTAGTGTTGAAGCCATGGACAGTGAGAGGATAGTCATGTCCTGTTTGATGTCAAGTGTTGTAGCTTGGTCCACTGAGGCCTAGAAGAGTTGTTTGCCTTGCCATCCCCTGTAGCCTCTTCCTCCTATGAAGTTGTTTGTGACCCTTTGTGGTCTTTGTGTAGTTACCTCTGCGTCAGTTTGCTTGATGAATTGAGCAATTTGGAGAAGGAAAAGGTTAAAGTTTTGGGTAAATTGGATGAACCCTAGGGACTGATTTCTCCTAAATTAGAAACAATGTTCAATGCACTAACAGAAGCCCAAGATGTTTCTCTGACAAGTGATCCCACTGATCTACAGAAGGCAAAGTCACATGCATTTTTATTCAGTGGTCATATTTCAGTTTTGGATGGCGTGAAGAAAAGTTGGGACAATGAATTGGCACTGTTGAAAAACATTTTTGGTGATGTGTTTAAGTTTATGTAGACAAGAGGATTGTTTGTACATATGCGGAAGTATGAATATAGAATTTTTGTGTGAATTTTTGGATCTGGACCTTGACCTTTGCCATTGATGTCAAAGGGGGAGTGGAAATCAGTGAAAAATGAGGAATTCATCTAAGGAGAAGCATTGAAAATCACAAGTACATAGTAAGGGGGAGTTGTTCTAACATTTAGTCATTTTTCACTAAGTGTTGGCATCAATGCCAAAGGGGAAGATTTTTGGCAAGAGACACTGCTAGGCATGTCAGGTGTTGTCATTAATGGCAACTGAATCTATCTTACACATTCGCATTGTATCATTTGATCATACCAGAAGTCAGATTGTAGATTTGTCTAAGTCCGGATAGACAGGAACAGAGCATATGACAGGGTCCAACATTTTGGTCCACATTTCTCCACAGGTAATCATATTGTGTTGTGGATCTGAGGGTATGTTAAGGGATGTCATGGGGTACCTAAATCCAAATTTTTAGTCTCCGGGGATGAAGGGATTGAAAGTTGCAAGCTTTTGAGTATCGGGTTTTCGTTAGACAGTTCAGTCCAATGAAGAATAGGCCGACTTGGTGTTTGATCCTTGTGCGGATTAAGAAAAGTGGTTGGTTGAGTAATTTATGGGATCTAGTGGTATTGGCCGACAGGTGTGGTGACTTGAATTCATAATTTGTGGTCCACATTGATGTTTGTACATGGATTCAGCTGACAGAACAGTGATCTTGAAAAAGTTTCTAAGTTTTCTTGAGGCTGACTACAGTTGATGTGATTTCATGTTGCAGATATATATGATAGATGGGCGTGAGCATTTTGGGGCATGGTTGTGTGAATATGAGATAAGAGGTGTGAAGTAAGGCAGTATCAAGTGCGAGCAGAGATCTGAGGCTCGGATCATGTAAGAACAGTAAAACAGGGCAGTGAGAGATGAAGTGTGTGAAGTCGGTATATTGATCCTAAACGGAACTGTAATCTTGCATTATTAGATGCTATTCTTTAGTTCAAGTATTCCAGTGAACTCTTTGTAATTAATCTTGTAGGCAGTGAGCCTCCTTTGATTAGTGTGCCTGAAGGCATGTGCCTTCCCATTTATAATACTTTTAACAGAGTATAAAATCTTGTGGGTTAACCCCCACCGTGGTTTTTCCCTTAACTGGGTTTCCACGTAAAAATCCTGGTTTTCATGTGTGATGATTTTGTTACTTCTGTTCTTGAGTTCATGTTTCTTTCTTTTGAATGTATATAGTAAATTAATAAAGGAACAAAATAATAAGTTTTGCAGAACACTGATTCACCCCCCTCTCAGTGTTCCTTAATTTCAACACCCATGAGTCTTCTAATTCTTCTTAAAGGGATATTTATATAAGGTCAGTGGGTTATAATACTCATACAATAAAATGCAACACTCAATGCACAACTAATAGAACAAACCTAAGGAGCAAGATATGTTGAGGATCCAAAATACTTGATTTTTTAACTTTTTTCAATGCAGATCACTAACGGAAGAGGTGTTGTGAAAAATTTCAAGAGGGGTAGTAAATAATATGCCTAATAATAGTCTAATAGACCAATACTATCCTTCACAAAACACCTTTAGTGCAGATCTATAGTCATGACAAGTCAAAACCTAGTGAAAATACATCTAAAATATGCAATTTTCACCAATTTTCAATGCAAATGCCTAATAGAAAGGGTGTTATGAAGAATTGATGAGGGGCAGAAGATTATAACCCTGATAAAAGCCAATTAGTGAAGAAAAATCCTTTACAACATGCCTATGATGCCATTTTAGAGAGACGATGAGGCCAAATCTAGTGAAAATGCAAGGTTTTCAAACCCTAGACATGAAATTTTGCAAGAAAGACACTATGATGAAACAATACATATAGAAATAAGTCCTAAATGAGTATTTAAAATAGTAGTAAAATCTGAAACAATATTTTAACCACAAACCCTAGCTAATGCATAAACTAGGTTATATGAAAAATGCACAATTACAAACAATTTTTAACAATTTAGTCATGAAAATGCAATGTAAATGAATAATGAATGATAAATTTATGTGATTTAAATTAGATATGATGAAAATAATAGAAATTAAATGAAATTAAATGCAAATTAATTCAAATTATTTGAAAATGCAAGCTAAAAATGCCAGTTTTTCAAAATTTTCCAATTTTTCAATTTTTTTTGTAATTTTTCCAAATGCAATGAGAATATGATGAATGAAATGAATGAAAATCTGAAGTACAACACTCAGTAAGGTGAAAAATTTATTAAAAACATGGGTTCACCAAAATGTTTAGGATGAAAAGAAGGAAAAGTTATGTTTTAAGGGTTAATGTGGAATCCTCCTTTCACACCAACATTCATGGACATTGAATCGAGTAGACGAATCTACTATAGATCTCTTGTCACTTGGAATAGAGGGGAAGATTAGAATTGTGTAGATTTTTTGTTTAATTAAGCCCAATTATGATCAAAACCCTAATTTCATAAAATCATAAACAAACGGACAAATCACAGAAAATGATCACACATAGAGATATCAAATGACAATCAAATACAAACCAGATTTCAAAGTTTGTTGTGTGGAAAAGTTAGGGGTTAATGAGTGGGCACCCTAGTCTAGTGTACCTATTTCTATTGGGATCTCTAAAGAATGTCTGTAACAAAATCCTGTTGTCATAGAGATTTCACCACATCAAAATTTGGAGGACTAATGAATGGGTGCCCTAGTCTAAGCTCTAATTTTCTTCTTTTCTCTACACTTTTGATAGTCTATAATGCCTCCCTGTAACTCCACTTCTTCCACTTATGAAACCTATAACCTGCAATCACAGAAAAGTGGGTTGGAGTTGTGGTGTTTAGAGGCTTGCCTCAGTCAAGCCTTGGAGAGACATTCAAGTCTTTCGAACACCATTGTTAGATAAAGAGTGCATATCCCTATAGGATGTTGATAAATAATTGAAAACACAAATGAATGTCACCTCAATGGTGTACCTCTCATGGAAGGAAGATGCTTCTTTCATGCCATGAGGAGATGGATTTAAATCTATATAAACAAACACAATAACAAAACAATACTGCTCTGCAACACAATGAAAGCCTTTGAATCACTTTAGCATACAATCACAAATTTCAATGTCCATCTAGTTTACAAATAAATCACTAAACATGCTTATATATATGCACTAAACAACTTCCCACCAAGAAATTCATAATTCAAACTTGAGGTGTCAGCATAGGACCTAATAACAGTCACATAATTGACACATGAAAATAGGTCCTAACCCAAAATAGGGCAGGACTAGGTCGTGGGTGCCCAAGTCCTCCCCTCCTATTTCAGGCATAAGTCATCATAAGTACATTCTCTGGGTCCCATTTGCCATAAAACTCAGGCATTTCTTTACCGGAAGTCATCATTAACATGAAAGATGATCTAAATGCATTCTAAAGACCCGAGAGCTAAACCTTAAGAGGGAAAAATCCCCAAGGGGACATTTTCCAACATAACAATAGTTTTACACATTAGGCCCGAAATTCACCAAATTAGGACATACACAATATGAATTTTTCATTACAAATCGATGTGTGAATTCAATTCAAATAATATTTATAAAAGTATTACCATGTGGTAATCCCATCCCATACAAGGATGGAATAAAACCCAATACAAATATGAGAATAATTTACAAGTACAACTTTTCTAATCCTCTACAAAAGTTCACCAAGAACCATAAGTTACAACATAGAAAATTTCAACATTAAGGAGATGGGATCCTCACACAACCTCTAAGATACACCACCATGATCCATCACACATCCCAATGGTGATCAACACCATACAACCATGTGGGACCCATAGGCCCACCCATTTGAACTAAGAGATGGATTCCAAGGTTATCAATCACAAACACAACACACAAAGGTTGCCAATAAAGGAAACCACTACAATATGGATACATGAACTATTGTTGCAAACATAAAATTAAAATGTAGAATATCAATGGAGGTTTAAACTAATGTGAAACATAAAATAAATTAGCAATACTCACGATCCATACACATAACACAAAGATTTATATGGAGTAAACTCTTTTAGGTAAAAAACTCCACTAGAAAAGAGAACAAGTTTATATTATCTACAAAGATATTACAATATATTCAAATTCCTTCAATCTTGCATGCAATCTAAGTGCACCTATGTACATGTAAAACATTCAACTCACACTCAACTCTCATCTAGATTCTATTAAATAGAGAATGCAATCTTATAGAGGAAGTTTCTAAAATATGGTATCCAACTTGGGAATTTGGCTAATTTTAGTGTCTTACATCTATCATAACCTCCACATTGAATAATACACCCAAGTAGTACAATATCCCATGCCCTCATGAGGAATAGTCAACAAACAAGCTAAGAATAGCCTCTTACACCCTCTTATAGGTTGGCATAAGATGCTTTATCATACCGGTCTAATGATAGTTGATTCCTCACTGTTTAGGGGGAAATTGTGGAAGCAAGATAACAAGGTTTCATGTCCTACACTTTCACACACTAAGCATTAGAGAAGAAAATGACAAGTTTAGGGATAAACTAGTGATTTCCAATGTTCTCTTTTCCTGTTAATTATCTCTATGTGTTGTTTAGATCAGGTTTTACAAGCTAGTATCTCTGTCTAACCTTAAAACCCTAATTTACAAATCAAGCTACAATAACTCAATTTCTGACATAGATGGAAATGAAATGATTATAGAAATGTAGAGTATATAGATCAGAGACAGAGTACCCAAAAACTGAGGAGTAGTTGGACTAGGGAACTAGTGGCAATGTCCCACAAGTTTCTGAATGTTGGGATTTTTTGCACCAACTACTTTTCAATCTCTAGAGGCTTTCAGATCCCAGAAAAATCACCCATTTGGACTAGGGCGCTAGTGGCAATGTCTCGAAAGTCTTAGAATCATGAAATCTAAATTCTATGATGACTTTGCAATATTTATCTTCATGTCACTCCTTTCTACTGGATCTCAACAAATGCAACCTACACATGCAAAAGGAGGAGAAAGATGGTTGTGGCTATATAGGAGCTTGCCTCAGTCAAGCCCCATTTTCGGTATTCCTACCTCAACAATAGCCCAAGATAAAGATCTGTAGATGTGTGTGTTCATCTAACAAATGTGCATCCATAAAAATAAAACCCTAGATGACTCAAGCATTAGGAGAAGATCACCAGTTTGCCTCACTCAATGAACAAACACAACTTCACCTCAAGTAGATGAAAACTGTTGAGTGTGTGTTTTTCATTGATGTCAAAAGTAGTTGAGTGCTTTGGTTAGTGATTATGTATTTTGGTTAGTGGAGTTGATTGATGTGAAATGTTGATGAGTTTGACAGAATGAAGATGATGATTGTGTCTCCATTTGGTGACATCTTCAAGGAGCAATGGCAGAGGTGTTGATACAAAGTTGATTGTCATTGTTGAGATCATCATGATAGGAAGCATTGGTTTGTTCATCAAGACCTTAAGTTTGTTTATACCATTTCAAGACTAGTTGGAATTGAATGTTAAGGTTTAAGACTAGTTGTTTCATCTCAAGTGTTTTCATGGTATGATCTTCATAATCACCATTTTGTTATGACACATCATATTGCTCATCTCATAAGTTCTTATTTGGTATTAAGTTGCTACTTCATGCTATGATCATGATGATCTATCTTGGTTTATCTTTCATAAGTTCATAGTAAGAAAAAGTCCTTATGTGTGTGCTATTTGTTAATGCTGTACAAGGTTGCCTTTGTTTATGCTTTGAATGGATCCTAGTTTTGTCTTAGATCACATCATTTTTTTTTCTAGGTCTTAAAGCCTTAAAACCCTAAGGAAACCTAGGTATTTTCTATGTCCTAAAACCTATGTCAAAAGGCTTGTCAAAGGTTTTTGTCCATCATGAAAAATAAGTTGCTTTTTGTTTTATTAGATTGTCGGTCAGGAATAAGAAGTAATCAATCACTTAAGTGATGAACCGAAGGGGTCTTCCACATTGCTCAACTGGTCCCCTCTCTTAGGGAGCTCAGTTGTCCCAATGGTGAATCTTTAAAAAAGGTAATCAAAATCAAAGATTGTTGTTTGATATTGTAAGCCCGCGAAACCTTATATCAACATTCCGGATTCAAATAGATTCAAAACCCTAATGTCTATTTTACACGATAAACATTTGACAGTCATTTAAGGGTTTCTATGTTTTAAGGCAGTTTGAGTTGGTTTTCTAACTGCTTTGAAACAGGTTTTTGTTGGTTATTGCAAACTAGATATATCTTGAGTGTCTTGAAAGGAAAAAGATGGATTGTTTTTGAGAAGGGTTGTAATGATATAGTTTTGATCAAAAGATATAGCCATAAAAAAAATAAAAAAGTAGTGAACGAGATAGAATTTACTTGTAGAGCAGTAATAGAGAAAAAGGGGACTAATATACTTGAAGGCTTAAGTGATCTGTTATAGATGCCTGTTTATTTAGTTAATGTTTTTTTATTAATAGTGCCTTGAAGGATTTCATGATTAGTGTGAATATGTTTTGGTTGCATCATGATGAAGTAAGGAGATCATGTACTTGTTTTGTCTACAAAAGAAGATAACTGAGTTTTTGGGATGATGTAATAAGTTTTTCATGTGTTGATAGTAATGATATTGGATGTGTATCAGAGAAGATGTTGGATTGCAGAAATAGATAAGGATGTTGGTTTGTAGAGAAACAAAGTGTCCCTTTGTACTTTTCTTCTTCATTCAAATCTTTGATGTAAACAATTTCAGTCAGTGAGACAATCTCTTGCCAACAAGGCATGGCAATTTGCCAATGAGGGATTGTAGTATGTCAGGGAGACATCAATTGTAACTAGTGAGGTTTTGTTTTGAAAGTGAGGCTTAATGAAGCAATTTTTCAAGAGTAGTTTTTATCCCTATAATGGTTTTCCACTCATAAATCCTGTGTTATGTGTTGTCTTGATTGTGTATCAATTTGCATTTGATAAGTCTTTGTGGTTCAATTTTCTTGTACTGGTTGATATTACTATGATTCACTCATCATTCAAAGTCTAATTTTTTTAAGTATCTTGATTCTCTCTATTCTATCAATCAAATGGTTTAAAGGTGTAAAAAGTTTGAAAGATTATAGACCATTGATTCACCCGCTCCCAGTGGTCCTGTACTCGAAAAAAACAATGAAGACTTGCATGAACAAGAAGGTGAATCAACAATGTTCCCGAAGGATCCCCAAACTTGATGTTGGAGGCTTCAACCCTTCTCTTGATCATTCAAAAGATGTACAAACCCTAGGAAGAGAAAGATAGTCTCAAGATCTTGATTCCTAATCTCTGCCCATTGTCTGCATGATAGTAAATTCAAATAACTTCAAAGAGCTTCAACAAATCACTGATGGCAATTTTGGCAGATTTTTGGCATAAAAGCTTGCATGTAGATCCTGTGTAATAAAATAATTTTCAAATGTTCTTAAATATCTAACCTTAAGAATTTCAAATTTCAAAATAAGATGTCGACATTGTGTGAAAACAAAAATCTGAAAGCAGAATCCTAAAATGCATGACAATAGCTGACATCCCTCCAAAATTTAGGACCCCATGAAATAGGGCAGGACAAGTGTGCTAGTGCCCAGGTCCAAGCCTTGATTTCCCGCCTAGGACTACCTCAAGGATGTTAGAGGATCCCAAATCCAAGTTTACTTTTCACCCTCAGTCTTCAGTTACTCCAAAATATGACATTCTTCTAGTTAGACCTAGGTCATCCAAGGTTCAGGAAGGTCTAAAATAAACTAGGTTGAAAGGTCCCCAAAGGAGAGGAGATAAACTATGGAAAATTGTACCATTCCATATAGGAGGACAATTTCTGACATAACACTTACAACATGTAAGACTCCAATAATAGAAGATGCTCTTACACATGTCATAAATCAATTAGTAAACTTGGACACCCCATAGTTATCTATTAACTATCTTGAGGTAAAATATATAAAATATTACATGTATCATGTAATCTATTTAGCTAAGAATCCTATTTATCATGCTCAGACTAAGCATGTGGATGTTAAGTTTGTTCTTGCAAATAGACTAAATAGAATTTAGAAGTGATGTAGGTCCTTAAGGTTTTAACTTTTAGCTTTTTTTTCACTTTTCCATCTTTGTTTTGAAGGTTGAGTTTGAGGCTCAGGACTCAGTGAGTTTGACTAGACTTGCTAGGAACTAGATTTGAGTCTTTGGGACTCATTTCATGCTGCCCAACGCGGGACTCGGAGAGACTTATAACATTGTATAGGACAAACATGTTGCTCTATCTAGGGAAGGTTAAAAGGGCATAACACAATAGTAACAATAAAAAGAGTAGAAATATTATTGATAAACCTATGTAGGAGAAACAATGGTAACAAAATCTTGAAATGTAATAGAAAAAAATAATGGCACTCTTGGGAAGAGATATGGAGTCAGTATAGTCTGAAGAAGTATGCCCCCTCATCTCCATAACAAATCCTCTCCAATCTTTTATGCATCTAAGCTATAGGCATTCTCACAGCACTTTGGGCATACTACGTATTGTTGAGCACATCACATCAAATCTTTGAGCACACTATCTAAATCCGCTTGTTACAACACCATGGGTATGCAACATTATTGAGAAATCCACAATCTAACAAAGAGAACTATAAAATCTAGGTGAAGGCTTTCTTGTTTTAATTCAATTTATTCATTGATATTGGTATTTGCCTAGATCGATCTCTTTATGTTATAGGATGAGTTGTTGTTTATTTCAATGCTTTTGATCTTATTATTCAATCTCAATTTTATCCTATACACATTTTGGTTTTCCCTTAGATCAATCTTTTGATGTTAGTAGGAATTGAGTTGTTATTTCATTACATTGATTTGGTTATTGCTTAGATCGATCTCTTTATGTTATAGGATTGAAGTTGTTTATCATTGTTTTGATTATTATTCAACCTCTCAATTATTCTTCCAAATTTTAATAAATCATTCAAATTTATTTAAATTGAATCTCTCTTGTAAAAATAAAATAAAATCAAATATTTTATTTATCCTTCATCATGTAAAATAAATTAAATCAATTTATTTGTTTAATTTATTTAAATCTTCAAATCTAATCTGTTTCTTCTATCATGCACAAACAATTAAATAAATTTATTTATTTAATTCCCAAATATCTTCTAATTCTTCTAAAAATAAATCTTATTCATCATGCACTCAAAATTAAATAATTTATTATTTAATTTTACTCAAATCATGTAAAAAGCAAATCAAAAGGTGAGTTAATTGACTTAATCAGTATAGGGGCGGGGGCCTTGGATCGATTGGCTAAGTAATTATGTTGTGGTAAAGATGGTCACGAGGTCCAGTCTCCCCCCATCGTCGTGGTACTAGAGGGTGTGTCGTTCCAGTGTCACCGGTCATGTGAAAAAAGTTTACCAGGCACAAAAAAAAATTAACTTAATCATTATTGTTTTTATCACCAACTCATAAATTAGAAAAAAAACATTTCTATTTTTATGAAATCTACTCATATATTTTTCATGTCTTTTATCTCAAATCAATCAGTTAACTCAATAAAAATATCTTTTATGTGACACATGTCAAGTGCACATTCATCATGAATTCTAGATTTATCTCATCCTTTGATTCTATTGAATTTTTTGGTCTGTTAATCGATCTTTATTAAAACCTATATATACCCCCTTTAGCTCATCATAAACCCTCTCCAATCTTTTATGCATCTAAGCTATAGGCATTCTCACAACACTTTGAGCATACTATGTATTGTTGAGCACATCACATCGAATCTTTGAGCACACTATCTAAATCTACTTGTTGCAACACCATGGGTATGCAACGTTATTGAGCAATCCACAAATTGACCAAGAGATCCAAACAATCAAGGTGATAGCTTCTTTGTTCGTAACTTGATTATTCATTGATTTAGTTATTTCTTAGATCAATCTCTTTATGTTATAGGATTGAAGTTGTTTATCATTGTTTTGATTATTATTTAACCTCTCGATTTTACCTATAAATCATTCAAATTTATTTAAATTGAATCTTTCTTCTAAAAATAAAATAAAATCAAATATTTTATTTATCCTTCATCATGCAAAATAAAGTAAATCAATTTATTTTTTTAATTTATTTAAATCTTAAAATCTAATCTATTTCTTCTATCATGCACAAACAATTAAATAAATAACCCAAATATCTTCCAATTCTTCTAAAAATAAATCTTATTCATCATGCACACAAAATTAAATAATTTATTATTAATTTTTTCTCAAATCATGCAAAAAACAAATCTAAAGTCGAGTTAAATTGACTTAATCATTATTTTTTTTATCACCAACTCATAAATTAGAAAAAGCATTTCTATTTTTATGAAATCTAATCATATCTTTTTCATGTCTTTTATCTCAAATCAATCAGTTAACTCAATAAAAATATCTTTTTGTGTGACACTTTTCGTTTGCACATTCATCATGAATTCTAGATTTATCTCATCCATTGATTCTGTTGAATTATCTGGACCATTGATCGATCTGTATTGAAACCTATATATACCCCCTTCATCTCATCACAAACCCTCTCCAATCTTTTATGCATCTGAGCTATAGGCATTCTCATAGCACTTTGAGCATACTATGTATTGTTGAGCACATCACATCGAATCTTTGAGCACACTATCTAAATCTGCTTGTTGCAACATCATGGGTACACAACGTTATTGAGCAATCCACAATCTAACAAAGAGAACTATACAATCTAGGTGAAGGCTTTCTTGTTTTTCAATTTGTTCATTTGATATTGGTATTTGCCTAGATCGATTTTTTTATGTTATAGGATTGAGTTGTTGTTTATTTCATTGATTTTGATCTTATTATTCAATCTCAATTTTATCCTATACACATTTTGGCACACCTGGTGGGAGTGGGGTTCTAATTTAGAGCTACTTACTGATTGTGCTATGCATAGCTCAATTATAGTTTCTACAAAAGAAACCCTTCTAAGGAAATTTTTAGGCCATATGGCACTTGCTTCTCCTTACAACTCTAGAGATTAGTGGTTGTGTTATTGTTTGCCTTTGGGTTTAGAGTCAAAGGACGGTTCCTTGCATTTTTAAGGACCCAAACAAGAATTCATTACACTTGAGCCTCAACCTCTTGGATTATGAATAGAATGAGTTGTTCCAAATTTCTAAATAGAATAGAAGATGTGACCAAAGGGGTATAGATTCAATTATTGGTTTCATTAAATAAGGGATGGGACATCACTTCAAAATGAAGTAGGTCATAGGAAACTCTCAGGTGAACTGGTTCTGTTATACCTAGTTGTGCTTTCCAAGACTAGAACTTGGTGTGAAGCCTACACCATGATGTGTGCATTAGAGGCATAATTTTCTTGAAGTTCCTTAGACAATTATTCATCAACTATTGTCGGTTTATGTTTATGCCCCTACCTTGATTGTGCCTCATGCATAGTTAGTAAGTGTGATGTCATATGCACCCAAATCTTGTAGGTGGATCTAGTGCATTGATGTGTAGAGTTGAGATCCCTTGTGCTTCTTTTTCTTTGTCCTACTAATCAAAGAGATGATTGATCTCTTCATCCATCACATGTTCATAGATAAGAGTCATTACTATTTGATTTTCACTAGTAACACCACCATTCTTGAATATTTGTATTAGACCATGTCACTGTTTCCTTAGCTCAATCTTCTTGGTGTGAAGCTTATGATCAAATTTATGGACCAATTTGTAGTCTTCTTTCATCTTATAGAAGTGGAAGTGGTAATCCTCTAAAATAAGATTTTCTTTTATTGATTGGGTCACAAGAATGACTACTATGTTGTTTTCACATCTAGTGTTAGTTGCTAAGGCTAGTCTTGGAAATTAGAGCATCTTCCATAAGGTTGTGGAGAGATTTGATTTCTAGTTGGATTTAGTTCAAGGAAAACTCTTTCCCACCTTGATATTGGAATTTTCCTATGAATCATTTCTCTACAAATTATCATTCAATTATGAGGAGAGATGGGGAGAGCAAGTCCTAGAAGAAATAACTATATAATTAAATTTCAACACAAGTGAAAGGAGGAAATTCATATTAGACTCCTATAAATCATAAAATTCTTAATGTTGGTGTCAAATTCATGGTCTAGGATGTCATGCTATCACATAAGATCTATTGTAACTATGGATGTAGTGCATCAATTGTTGGAATTAGCCTAGACAACTGAGAGGGGGGGTGAATCAATTGTCCCCAAAATTACTCTTTTCTTTTCTTTTAATCTTCTTTCACAATTGGCAAGTTGATTAATGATGCAAACATTAAAGCATATAACATCAACACATAAGCAGAAACATAATCAACACAATTGACACCAAGATTTTTGATGTGGAAACCCAGTTAAGGGAAAAACTATGATGGGTGTTAGCCCACAAGATTCGTACCCTGTTAAAAGTACTTAAAAAGAATGGGAAGGCACTTGCCTTTGGGCTCACTATCTAGAGCTCACTGTTCAAAAAGAGAGGCTCATTGCCTACAAGAAATTTGAGTTTAACATAGAAAGAACAAACTGATAATTAGCATCTCTTCATGCTTGGTTCAGTTTCATTAATGCTCACCAAAAACCTCTGCTTCTATCTCCAAATTCTTCTTCTCTGACTCTTCACTCTATACTAATTTCACTCCTCTTCTTTGCTCTACTTCTGATCCTTTCTTCAGATTTAATTTATTTCATACAAGGATGATTTTCAACAACTCTTCAATAAGTATTTGTACGCTTCATCAACCTTAGAATGATCAATAAGGTCAGCTAAACTTGATGTGGATCATTACACTGTTGGCCAAACAAATTGAGACTTGAATCTTCCTCTACAAACATGCCATACTTCATAAAATGCTCTTAGATCATCCATAATACGCTAGGATCATCTGATCGGCCAAGACTGGGAAGAACATCAACAATGAAAAGGAAAATCTTCAAAGGTGAGCTCAAAATTCAATACAAACCTCCAACACAGTTGCTACACGATCCTGAGATCTTCACAAGCACATTGAATTCAACAGAAACATCCACACTCCTCCAACTCATCAGAATCACTTGCATCTTTATCTGGAACCTCAAGAACACTATCTGTCATGACTGTCAAACTAGAAGGATTGCTTACGGACCTCCAAACCACAAACCACTTATATTGATGATACATACTGACTTCCCAAACATGCCTCTAGATTCGTAGATCATCATTTTACATTACCGGAGCAATCCAGACCACTTCCCTGTCACTCTGTCTCTCCTAAGTATTGCAGGAACCAATTCTACTCAGATGGCCATAACTTCCTTAGATCTTAATATGAACTTCTCGAATCATAACTGGAGCTTCTTCAGGCAAACCTCTACACATCCATATGGTCTGCATACATTGATTGTCATTAATTTTCTCAATATCCTCAACAATCTTGTCTTCTATATAGACAACAAAATAGGATATAGTTGACACCAATGGCAACAAGGATATGTTGACATTAATGACAACACCACTTAGGCACATATTTGCAACATCAATTAGGTAATCAAGTGATAGTCCAAGAGAATCACTAGACTTAAATATCTATGTGGTTGGTGAAATAGAACTTGTCTATACTAGAAGGGACAAATGCAACCCTGTATCTACATGGGAGAGTCTATTTTTACATATCCTCTCTCTCTTTCTCTATATATATATATCCATCTCTCCCTTTATCTCTTTATTTCTCTATCTTCCCTCTCTCTAAATCTATCTTCCTCTCTATCTCTATTTCTCTCTTCCTCTCTCTATCAACCCCTTGGCCTATGAGGGAGAGAGATATAGAGATAAAGAGGTAGATATAGTTAGAGAAATGGAGAATAGAGAAATAAAGAGATAAAGGGAGAAATAGACAGATAGAGTTAGAGAGAGAGAGGTGGAGATAGAGATAGGGAGAGGGAAAGAGGGGAGGTTGAGATAGGCAAAGGGATCTATAGAGGGAGAAAGATAGATAAAGAGGGAGATAGAGATAGAGATAGAGAGAGGGGAGAGATAGAGAGATAGAGGGTGAGGGAGAGATAGAGAGGGAAATATATATATATATATATATATATATATATATATATATATATATATATATATATATAGAGAGAGAGAGAGAGAGAGAGAGAGAGAGAGAGAGAGAGAGAGAGAGAGAGAGAGAGAGAGAGAGATGGATGGGGAGAGCGATAGAGAGGAGGAGAGAGATAGAAAGATAAAGTTAGAGAGGGGGTCGATAGAGAGAGAAAGATAGAGAGGCAGATAGAGTTAGAGAGAGGAATAGAGAAGCATAGAGATAGACTTAAAGATTGAGAGAGAGGGGGGTCCATAAAGAAAACAAGATAGAAGGAGAGATATATATGCATAGAAAGAATTTTAACTGCTTCAAAATATGCTTGCATTATAATGTGAGCATATTTTTGACTACTCTGGGAAATTCCAACCCTAAGGATTGGATTTGCCTTGAACATCCAACCCAAAGGGTTGGAGGCACCTTTTGGATGCCAAGGACGTGTTTTCAACAATAGTTAGAAAATTCAACTAAATATTGTGCGTGCTCTCCATTAGCTTTACATATTTTTTAATGTCAATACAAAAAAATGGCAGGACGACTTCAAGTTTCTTATTAGATTTCTAACCATGTATTTTTTTCAAAAATCTGATAACATTAAGGTTTCCATCTTCAATTTCTTTTGCTAATGTGTTCTTTTTTTCAAAAAACCTATGTTTAGTATTTTTGGTGTCACTTTTTACACATTTATCAAAATTTGAAACAAATTACATTTTTAGATTCTAGACTCAATTCTATACACATTGAAAAAATTGATTTTTGATTTTTTTCAAAAAATTAGGGGGGAGCACGCTCAAATTTTTATTTTTCAGGATGTGTCCACTTTGAAAATTCACAAAAAAATCATATATTCATTGAAAAATTAATAGAAAAAATAGACATAAACTACATGGTGTTAGATAATTTTTTGCTAAAGCGATTTGTCAAATACTTACAGAAAGTCAACATTTTAGGGGGGGCACACCAGACATTATGTTATATTTTTCTAAGAAAAATAGGAGCACTTTGTGTGCTCCCCCTATTTGAACCTCTTAATCTCCATTTTTAGGAAAAATTAGTAGTTTAGAAACTAGATTCGGAGCACTACAAAACTTGTTATTATCACATCTTCTAATTTTGAGTAGGGATTTTTTTAAGTGGCAAATATTCACCAATTGGCGAATAGTTTATATTTTCAAATTGCGATTTGGCGAATACATTGCAATTGGTGGGGTGCCAATTCGCCCAGTTTTTTCAAAATTTTGGTCAAATACATTTCAATTTGCCGTCAATTTATTTATGAGGCATTTAAAATTATTATTTTCACCATAATATTCTATGCAGTTCCAACAGTGATTCACCTGAAATTTTGGAGGCATGTTTTAATTCACCTACATATTCGCCAATAGCATTAAACTGTTCACCATGTATGAGGACTAATTTCACCACTAGTGTATTAAATTAATACTTATATTATGGAATAGGGGTCCACATTTTATTTATATCCATTGATTTCCATTTTAATCTAACGGGTATAATTAAATTTTGCAGGTCATTTAAGCATGTAGCATGCCCGGAATTGCTTTTGGGCTCAGCATGCCTTTAAAAAGGCACATGCTTAAAGGAGCTTGGAATTTCTTTTGGGTCATGGGATTATATCCGTGGAATTTTTTTTTTTAAGTTTGATTTTTTTAAATATTTAATTTTTATGTGTTCCAATGCCTTCTCAATAATGGATTTGTGCTTGGTGGCAACCCACTATGTAAAATTTTAAAAGAATATATGGGGGGATTGTGGCGACCCACTATGTAAAATTTTAAAGGAAGGATTCACCATTGTAATTAATTTTTTTGTCTATCATTCGTTATGATTCACCAAGATTTTTAAATTTTTTTTAATAATGTGCATAGATTGGACAGAAAAATTAATATTTTTTCAAAACAAAGGAAAGATTCGCCAGGATTTTATAGGTTTTTTTTGGGGGGGTTCCTTAAGTTATCCCTAATTTTGAGAGAGGATATCTTCAATTTCTCATCCAAGATCAACTTTTACTTATTTCAAAAAAAAAGAAAGTAGCCACTTTTTACCCCCTTTTGGTCCCCCATTTCCATGCACTTAACCTCTAGTCCATGTAATGCCCCAACTGTTACACTAGAGCACTGAACACAAACATACACCATTGTCTATAATTGTATAACTAACTCATAAATTAATTTTGTAAAACCTATACTTTGATAAAGCTATCATCAACTAAACATGAAATCATTAACATATCTCATAAAATTAGTTTAGTAGAATAATTTTTTTGATACATTGTAGCTTAATCTTAAAAATTAGAAGTGTAGTTTTAACATAGATAAATCAGAAAAAAAAAAGAATTGACATTATTCACTAGCACATGTACAACCCCATTCACAAAAAGGACACCTAGCATGCAATATTTACTTTAACAAAAGAAAATAATGATAAATTTATTGAACAAACTTCTAATTTGTTTCAATATCAAATATGAATAACATTAACTTATTACACCAAAACGTATAATATATCAATATATATTATTCTAAGATAACACTTCAATTATAGAGGAGGATATCATTGTACACTTTAAGGATAGAGTTTTAACATACCATATTCTTTCTTATAATTTCAAAATATGTATATATTTCCCACGGTAATCCACCAAGCAATAAGTAATATCATTATATGTTCAACTCTTACCATAACATCTAATTTCTAACTAACATCACATTGTCATTAAATTGATGGTCAGAAAAGTAATTTTATATGATTAGTTATAACATGTACTCTAAATCAAGAATGTTAGTTTAAGCGTAATTATGGGAATAAAATGAGTAATTCATACATTTGGATTATGTTGCTTTACCTTGCAACATATTTGAATAACTTTCCTTTCTCCATTATCTTGTGTCCTTACAATGTCAAATTTTTGTACACTAGATCAAAGAATTAAACTTTCAAAAAGACATAATCCAGTCTGATCTCTGAAGTATAATTGTAAAAGATCAAGACCTAAGGGGCTAGACCTATGCCTCAGGGGCTCATCCCAAATGGTCTTGCCTATGTACATACAGAGGCTTCATAGTTTGGTTACTTGAAATTGATGAAGTTCTCTAAAATACAATAAGTTCTTATAAGTTCAAACTAAACTCAAACATGAATCTAGGATCTCTTTTCCAAGACGAAGATGGATACACCATTAGATAGACAAGGGTTCTTAACACAAGTCAGCCTGAACCGGGTCATCACATACAATTGTTCCATAATCATCTAGCTAACTAATATGCACAAGCCTTAGTTCTCAATGTCGATAACTCAAGGAAAAAAGTAAACATCCCTTAATTTAGCTTTTTGTATTTATCATCTAATGACCATGCAGAAAGAGATGGTATCAAACAAAAGAGTCTTGGATTTTCATATACAAGAGTAACTTTATCTTATAAAAGTTTGACACACATTTACCACACCTTTGGGGAATTATAATTGACCCTAACTAGAATGCAAGTTTGATACCATGCTAAAGATATAAGCTTATTATCAACTTTCCAAGTAGAACACACACCAAATGCATAAGAGGAATTCAATACTACTTCATTAATCCAATAATGTAATTTTAAATGAATTCTATTAAAACCAAGATAAGCTCGGGAAGACAATTTATTCATATTACTATATTACTAGTTAAAGTCACATCCATTATTCATTATACTTGTACATTATTCTTGAGAGGGAAACAACAATAATTCGTAACTTGAACTCAACTAAATTTTCATAAACAACAAGATCGATTAAGTAACACCTTGAACCTAATCCCATATTCTATGTTCCAAAAAAATTATCAAATCAATTAGTAATATAATACGATATATATATATATATATATATATATATATATATATATATATATATATATATATATATGGAATAGTATAACTATATTAACTAATTAAATTCTCACCTCCAAATTACATTTAAGGAAAGAAAAGAAAAACTATTAAAGTTTAATTAGTAGTTTTTCCCAAATATTACATAAGCTAATTGTAAATAATAGCCTTAATGGTAACTAAGAGATACTGAGAATGTAGACACATAAAGAAAGCACAAGATTATTCCCCATGTATTCAAATGAGTACTATTACTATAATATGGATTGGCTTATAATCAAAAGTAAATATCACTATAAATCTACCGTAAGAAAATAAAAAGTTTTAAGATTTTATTTAATAGAGAGATATTATCATTATAAATTGACTCTGTGTAGAGATAAAAGCAATATAAATCAACTTTGATTTAAAAAAAATTATAGTTGGGATATATCTTATGTAGTAGTAAGATAATTACTAAAATGATAAAGCTTTACCATGGAAGTTAGAATACATGGATATACATAAAAATGGATTTGTTGAGAATGTTTTTTTTTAATCTACAAGCCAATGCATTGGCCAAAAGTTCCCAAAAGAAATTATCTCAGCAGTATAGTGATTGCAGAATACTCAAAGTTAATTGTTTGAAAGATTTTAAATATTTTGGATAATGTCAAAATGTGGAGCACGTATAAGGTACACAAATTGATAGCAAAAAAATACATTAAAGATAAATTATCTCAAGATTTTAATGTTTGTAGGATACTCCAAATATGGATTGATTAAATTAAAATTTCTTCACTATAGACACCCAAAATTGACCCATATCAGCATTTAGGCATTTTATCATATTCTCGCATTTCCATTGCATCTCTACATCACATGCATTATCTTGTCTAACACACTTGCAAGCAAACCCTAATTGTTTCATCTATTTGTCTTTGTCTTTCTTCATGATTAATTAAATAAATTTTATTTGTTTGATTAATCACCTTTCATTCTTCTATCTTCTTCACTTGCATTCATCTATCTCCTATTAATAATTAAATAATATTTTATTTATTTAATTATTATTCATTTTCTTCTAATAAATAAATAAAATTTACATTTTATTTATTTCCTTCACATAGCATATCGATTAAATAAATTCAATTATTTATTTAATTCATATTACCATTTTCCTTCTATCCACTAACCTCTCTCACATTATGAATTAAATAATATATTTAATTCATTTGCATGCATTCCTCAAAAAAGCCTCCACCGTCGATCTTTAATTCTCCTCTCCACCGTTGATCGAGCACCTTCTAAAAACACTCAACTCCCTTATTTAAAAGCCCTAAAATCTCTCATTTCTAACTCTTGGTCATTACATTTGGAACAAGAGTCTATCATTTGTGAGTGGAGTGAGAATATTTGTATTCTTGGATTTGTGCATTCATGATAATGGCCATGGAAACACACTAGAATCTTTATCATTTTTCATGAATCCCTCATTGCATGTTTAATATCTTTCGAGCATTTCTTGATCCTCATAATTTTTCATGGAATCTACCATTGCATGCTTGATATATTCTTTGCATTCTTGATCATCCTCATGGTAGCTTCGATGGATTCAGTTGCATGGAGAAGCAGCCCACATTTCAAACAAGGAATCATCCAACCCAGGTGATATCATTTTAGTTTGCATGTCTTTTTTTTTTTTTTGGGTTTTGATTTCTTGAGATTGGGTTGAATCATGATCTTGATCTTTTGTTTGTTTGATCTGGTTAAATTCCACCCAACACAAAATGGCACGCCCAGTGGGACCATGTCATCTGGTCTATTTTTACTACTAAAATTTGTATTTTTTGAGTTTAGGATGTAGACAAAATCGTATTTGGTGTGAAAAGTCACATTTGAGCAACAAAAAATCAATCTGCAGGATACAGGATCACATACGATTGGGGAAAAATCACCTTCAGTTGATCTACAGGCTCATTTGATGAGCACGCAGTCGTAGTTGGTTGCATAATTTGCATGTGGTTTAGATTTGTTTTTCTATGGCTAATCTTGATTTTTCTTGCAAGTTTCATCATTTAGGCCTTTTGCATGTTACTTGCATGTCATTTTAGATGCAACCCTAGGCCTTTTAGCTCATTCCCAAATTGTTTTATTTGTAGTTCTTTGATTATCTTTATCACAAACTTGAAATCTTCCCTATTTTTCATAAAATTTGAACATGAAAATGACAAAATCCTCTTCCTTAGTATCCCTAGGGTTTATACTTTACATGCAGAAACATGCAAGTTGTTTGGTGTTGGATTTTAATGACTTTGCAGGTGCAATGCGCATTTGATCAGCAACAGGTCGCATATGAACCACAGTAAATTGCATTTACATGATCGTAGCTCGCATTTGAACAACAAGTAATCGCATATGGTAAGCCTGCATGCACATTTGATTTACAGAAGATCGCCTTTGGTTATTTCCATACGCATCTGGTCTCTACTTCTTAAAATTTAGGGTTTTATGGAAGACTAATGGTTTCATGGTGAAGCTTGTCATTTTCGCATGTCCAAGAATGGAGGCAAATAAATTATTGATGTGTTTTTTGCAGGTCCAAGCGGTCAAAGGATTCATCTTTTACCACTAGAGTAGGCACATTTCATTTGGTGCTTAAAATTAACATTGTCTTCTTTGTGCCTGCTTTTACTTTTATTTGTTTGCTTGTCTGGTATGATTGTGACCCAATTTAGCAATGAAAGTATCTTCTCCCCTGCCTAACCAACGGATCTGGGGTGCAAGAGAAATCATTGCTAACTCTAGGCAGGTGTGCCTTCCCAATGTGAGAAGGGGATGACCGGGGCAGAAATAGGTCAAAGCCAAACCATTCCAATCCGCTTGATAAATAATGCGTTTACACTGAAAGTCACAAACGACAGGTGTTGATTTAGCTATGTCAATGAATGTTTCCCCCAAAACCCTGTAGAGCGTAAACTCTATGGGCTGGGAAGCCTCCATTAACAAAGCGAATCCCTGCATGCATAGCTACCTGAACAGAAACCCGAACTAAAAACCATGTTATAGCAGCCAAAACCCCCTATCTATTGGTACAAGAGGACAGCTGATTAGGCCTCTGATAGTCATCCCACATTTTTGTGGCTTATGGCAGAGATAGAAAGGTACCTCAAGATCTGCGCATCTTCAGGACTTGGAACTTGGTGTGCTTGAGAAATGAGTGCACTGTAAGGGGGAGGCTGTGCCCCAAGTTCCTAGAGCTATACACCATAAGTAGGCACGACTGGGGAAAGCCAAGTGGGAACCCAATAGGTACAGTCCTTGCCTAGCCTAGGTTGTTATAATGTTTGAGAATGTGCTATGTATGAGTGTTTTCCATTGTGTCTTCTTTGCCAAATTCACTCAAAACCATGCCTAGCCAAATTCACTCAAAACCATGCCTAAAACCAAAATCTGCAATAAAAATTGCCTTTTAACCATGCAAAATCACCTCTAAATAGCAGCCCCTCGCATTTGATCAACATACAATCACTTATGAACATCAAAAAATTGCCTTTGGTCCTTGGGAAGTTGCCTTTGGTTAGTTCATTTTCTCGCAAAACTTGCCTTTGATCAATATCCAGTCACCTATGAACTACAACTGGTCACTTTTGATCAACATCTAGTCACCTTCGAACATCAGCCATTCACATTTGATCAACAGTCATTCACTTATGAATACCTGAACATCACCTTTGGTCCTTAGGATGTTGCCTTTAGTTAGCCTATTTGCCTGCAAAATCTGCCTTTGGTCTCTATAAGCTCGCCTTTGAGTCACAATAGCTTGCTTTTGGCCAACCTCTAGTCGCTTATGAGTTGTCCTTTGTCACTTATGCACAACAGCCCATCGCCTATGAATTGCAGTAAATCACCTCTGGAGTATCCTTAGGCACCTTTGCATTATTGACAGTCACATCTGAAGCACAAAACATCACATTTGATTTTTCATAGCCTGCAAATTATCCTCTTGGTCAAAGTCCTGTTCAGTCAACCTGTCATTGCAAACCTAATCATTTACAGTCATCAAATCATGCCAGTCAGTTGTCTAACAGCAATCAAAACAAACAACATCAACCAATCAACCCTTTTGACTTTGGTCAACCTATCCTTAATCAATCTTTTCCATCAATCAATCAATCACCTCAAATCAATCAATCTACCCATCCAAGATCAAACCCATCAATTAATTTGACCAGATCAAAACTAGCCACCAATCAAGTTACCCAATCATCAAAACCTGATCAATCTTCCCTAAATTAATCAAATTGAAATCCAACCGTCCATGCCTCAGACTAGGAGCCAATATAAAGCAGCTATAGAAGCCAACCTCAAAGAGTTCCAATCCACTCCCCTCAAGGATGCTACCCAATTCACAACCAGCATGCCACCTGATGTTTTTGTACCTAAGGGTTACACCATTAGACAATCATCTTCATCAAACTTACCTCAACAATGACATTCTAAGCCTTCATCCTCTATAGTGATTCCACAGCCTTTACTTGTCTATGATGATTCATTAGATGAATATTTACAAGACCCCAAAGCCCTACGACATGCCAATAAAATAATAAAGGCTAACCAAGAACAAATCCTTTTACAATTGATCCAAGCTGGGGTCAAACTCCCTAGCAACTTTGATGTGTTTAACATTCGTAAAGAGAACCCTCCCAATGTTACTACCATCACTGTGACTACCAAATCCACCACACTTTCGGCACCATCCTTTCCCAACCATCCCATCTATACACCTCAAACGTCATCCGCACCTATGAGGCCTAGTGTGTCATAAGTTACCACAACCATTGAGCCATTATTGACCCCACCTTATGCTATCACTTCCACGATCCCTACTATGAGTGGACCTTCCATTTGCACATCGGCTCTCGTTTCATCTACCTCCATGAATGTCATTCCCATGCAGGTCACTCAAGCCCCACAATCATCTAACCTGAATGTATCACATGTTAGGAAATCCCTAATGCCTAATACCTCCTTGCATATCCCCGTACCACCTAACCAACCCATTCAAACGTCACATATCCCCATACCACCTAGTCAATCACTTCTGACCTAGCATATCCCTATGCCACCTAGTCAACCAATGCAGACCTCGCATGTGGCAACTAATCCAAACATGACCCTTATCGATCAACCTATTGCATCTAATGCACATTCTAACATCTCCTATGTTGATCAATTGCTCTCCCTTGGACCACAGCCTTCCAACATCCAAATGTCCTGTGCCACTCCACCATCTATTTCCCAAATTCCATCGATTTCCACACAGCCCCCATCCTATACCAACACCTCCTTTGGCTCACATGCGATACCTACCTACAACGTTAATCCAACACCAAATTCATACATCCCCTCTTCATCTGGTAGTCACATGCAGAACATTTTCAGCCAACCTCAACACACTCATGCCCCATCATACGATTCAACACAACAATATCTTTTGAACCAACAATGGACTTATCAAATCCCTCCACTAGGCCATCAAGACCCTCTGCAACAACAACAATCCACTCTAGCCGATTAAGCCCAACAATTATACTACCAAATGGAATAAAATATGGAAGACATGAACATGGGTCACAATAAGAAAACTTTTTCCTTTGAGGAGGTATGTTCATACCCCTTTAACAAGTCGCTACAAATGATCCCCTTTCCCTTGCACTTTGAGGTACCACAATTTGATAAGTACAAGGGCAGAGGAGACCCAAACGATCACCTTTGAACCTTCTATGTCACTTGTCTTGATGTGGCTTATAATGACATATCTTTTGCGACTCTTCCCTCGAAGTCTAAGGGGGCAGGCCATGGAATGGTTTTCTCACTTGCCTCCGGGCATCAAAACCTTTAAAGAACTGGCACATAAATTTGTATCTCACTTTGTGTTTAACATAGAACATCAAGTCAGCATGAACGATCTTATTAACAACAAACAATACAACGGTGAAACCTTTTCATCCTTTCTACAATGATGTAGAAATATGGCAAGCAAACTTTCCTTGCATATGCCCGAAAAGCAACAAGTGGACATCTTCATTCAAAACCTCCATCTTGAGTTGTCATTCCCAACTACAAATGCAAAGTACAACATCCTTTGATGAGATTATATCCAAAGGAACCAACATCGAAAAGGCACTAATCACAAAAGGCCTTATCAAAATCTTTAAAGAAAAAAAGGATAATCCACAATCCTCCAATGACAAATCTCGCTTCTGGAATAAGAATAAAAATGTTGTAAATGATGGGGTTATAGATGCAAAGAATGTGCAAGCTGTGTAAGCACCTGTCCAAGTCCAACCAACACCTAACACATCACCTTTCTTACCACGAGGCCAAATGAATACAAAACCAACACCAAGACGCTAATTCACCCCCTTGGGAGAACCAACTAAGGTTGTTCTTAGGAAGCTAGTGCAAGCCGAAAACATCACTTTACCTGAAGTTAGATCAAACGAAGAGCCACTATTTAAATCTCCTTGGTACAAGGACAATGATTATTGTGAGTATCATAGAGTAAAGGGACATAGTACTGCTAGCTACATGAAACTTAAACACTTGATTCAAAACCTCATCGATCAAGGACTTATTAAGGTTACAACACCAATGTAGACATCTAACTATGACTTGGATGCTTATAAGAATTCCCTTCCATCGCATGATAAAGAAAGTGCTCCCAATACTGGGAAGAATGTCCATTACACTTATGAGTCCACCATTGGTTGTATCGAGCAATCTTGAATATCCACTATTACTATAAGAGGAAAAACTCCCGACTGTGTTGTCACTACCCATCGCAGCCGCGTAATCATTCAAGGAGTACCACCTCTTGCCATTCATCCAAACCTTGACTATAATATCCTTGACCATCTGGGTAGAACCCCTGCTCATATCTCCATTTTGGAGCTATTGTGTAAATCTCCCACTCATAAAGCTATCCTTGATAAAGCCTTGCAAGAGTCCATGGTACCAAATGATATAGGTACGACACAATTCTAAGCTATGATGGCAAGTATCACATCCCCTCATCACTTGAATTTCTCTGATCGATACCTCACATGCTCTGATCCATCCCATCACGATGCCCTCCATATCAAAGTGTTCATTAACCACTGTGTTAAGCGGGTCCTAGTAGATGGTGGAGCTGGAAAACACATATGTTCCTTGAAGTTAGTGAGATTGCTCGAATACACTGAGGGTTGTATTGACGCTACCAAAAGAATAATTAAGGCTTATGATGATGGAGAAAGAGATTCAGAAGGGATCATCCTGTTAGCTATAAGGGTTGGTCTTGTTACTACTGCTACTAAATGCCAAGTCCTTGATGTTGACTTGCCCTATAATATTATCCTTGGCCATCCTTGGATACATGCTCTAAAGGCAATCCCATCTACATATCATCAATGTCTAAAATTCCCTTATGATGGTGTGGAAATAAAAGAACGAGGACTTGGTGAGTATAGTTTACAAGAATCTTGTTGTGTAGGAGCCATGCCTCTGTCTCCTAAATCATATGGTAAACTACCTGTCTCTAAAACCGGTTCATCCAAAGCCACTATCACCATCACCCCAACTATATTTATCCAATCAGGGTTACTTGATGATGAAGATGTGGATAGTGATATTTCATCCTGGGTTTTCTATGATAAAAATAATCAAGTTTATTTAGAAGTGGAATGATACAACAATGGATTCAGGATCATCAAGAATATGGGCTACAAAGACAATGGAGGACTAGGGTTACAAGAACAAGGCCCCCTGGAACCTATTATAGTTACTAAGAAGTATAATAGACAGGGTCTAGGGAACGGGAAGAAGGTCCCGCCTTCCACAGACATTAAGTTTATCCTTGATGAGGTGGCCAAAGCCTTTCCCATGGAAGAGGCCCCTAGTCAGGATACCATTGATGACTCTTCTTTCTACATCACCGAACTATTCCAAGAAGCCTTCATTTTCATGATGTCATCTACCTCATCATCCATACCCCCAGACCTTCAACTTGTTTACCCTAACCTAATTGATTGGGACCAACATGGGGCACCTATCTTGTACACCTTCTAGAATGACGAGGCCATAACAGAGTTCATGGGTTTAAGGAAAGGTTTACCTTTGGGAGACCACAAAGTTGGATTCATGATGGACCTTCCTCAGCTGGCATACTTTGGTTGAAGTGTCAAATCCTTCAGTTGCAAAAGCGAAATAAATAAAATAAAAAAAGAAAGGTCACTAGGTGAAAACCGTAAGACGCCTCTTGACTGTGAAAAAATAAAAATAAAGGACATATCCAAGGGTGAAAACCTCTCTGAGGCACTCGAGGATGGAGGATTTGACCTTCCTTTGGACACCACACATCAAGAGCGATCACCTTTGCTAGTGGAAGATTCTAAGGAAATCAACTTGGGAACAACAGAGAATCCAAAGAAAACATTTTTAGCAGCATCACTATTAGATGAAGAGAATGCTAACTTCACAGCATTTCTCATGAAGAGAGCACTTAATTTTGCATGGACTTGTGCAGACATGCCTGGTCTAGATCCTTCATTGGTAGTGCACCATCTAGCAGTATCTCCCAATGCCAAGCCAATCAAACAAAAGATGCAAAAAATGCATCCCCAGATAGCTCTTCTAATCAAGGTAGAAATTCAAAAAAATTTAGATGCAAAGTTTATTAAGCCCATTGACTATCCTGAGTGGGTTTGCAATCTTGTGCCTGTTACAAAGCCAAATGGGTAGATCTGATGTTGTAATGACTTTAGAGATCTTTACAGGGCTTGCCCTAAGGATGACTTTCCATTACCAAGCATCAACACAATTGTCGATCTCACAACTGGTCATGAAATGCTTTCACTAATAGATGGGTTCCATGGGTATAATCAGATCAAAATTGTAGAAGAGGACCAACATAAAACTTATTTCATCTGTCCATGGGGTACCTACTATTGGGTGGTCATGCCCTTTGGTCTCAAGAATGTAGGTGCAATGTACCAACGAGCTATGACCATTCTTTTTCATGACCTCTTCCATACCATCATGGAAGACTATGTGGACGACATCTTGGGAAAGTCTAAAACAAGAGAAGCTCACTTACAAGTATTGGAATAGATTTTTGACAGGTTGAAAAAATATCAAGTCAGGTTAAATCCAAAAATGTGTATCTTTGGTGTAACTTCTAGGAAATTATTGGGCTACATAGTCTCTAGATGAGGCATTGAAGTTGATCCTACCAAGGTAAAAGCTATAGTCACCATGCCTCCTCCATCAAATTTGAAACAACTACGTAGCCTCCAAGGTTGCCTACAATCTATCTGAAGGTTCATTGCATAACTCACAGACAAATGCCATCCTTTCGAGCACTTTCTCTGGAAAGGAGAGACCTTTAAATGGGGTGACAAATGTCAGAAATCTTTTGACCATATCAAAGAATACCTAGTAACACCGCCTATGTTAGTACCACCTATCCCTGATCGGCCCTTGCTCTTGTATACTTCTTCAACGATAGTTGCCTTGGGCGCTCTATTGGCTTAGAATGATGCCACGGGAAAAGAATGTGCTATTTACTACATAAGCATGACTCTTATGGGTTATGAGCTAAATTATACAACTGTGGATAAAGCATACTTAGCTATAGTGTTTGCCTCTCAAAAATTGCGGCATTACATGCTAAATCAGACAACAAAGCTCATATCTAGATTCAACCCACTTAAATATCTCCTTGCTAAAGCAGCACTTACAGGAAGGATAGAAAAATGGGTAATGATCCTTAGTGAGTTTGACATTCAATATGTTGATCAGAAAGTGATCAAGGGACAAGTCATAGCTGATCAACTAGCAGAAGCACCGATAACAGACACCCAGCCTATCCGTTCTACTTTTCCTAATGAAGAAATATTTAGTGTCTCTTCTTCAGAAATGTGGTAGTTGTACTTTGACAGTTCCTACACTCAACATGGATCAAGTGTTGGAATCCTCTTTATAACCCCCCAAGGTGATTGTATTCCAAAGTCCTACATAATTGCTTTTCCTTGCACTAATAATATAGTAGAGCACGAAGCCCTGATCATAGGCTTGTGCATGGCTGTCTAGTGGGATATAAAAGAGCTGCAGGTATGCAGAGATTCTCGGCTAGTAATTAAACAAGTCCAAGATGAGTACCAAACAAAAGATGAGAAGCTCCTTCCTTACAAGCTAATGGTTGATGACTTCACGAAGTATTTCTCTAAGATAACATTTGAGCAGATCCCCAAGATCAATAATAAGGAAGTCGATGCTATGGCAACCATTGGTTCTCTCCTGGACATGCCTGCCAATACTTAGAGGTGTGAATTCTTGGTAGAGCAGCTCCTAATTCCAACTTTCGAAGTGCCTCAATCAGAGCTTATTTGTGAAATAGTTGGTCCCAACTCCCCCTGGTACCAAGACATTTATGAATATCGAAGCAATGGTTCTTTCCCTAGCCAACTTTCAAACACTCAATGTAAAACCTTCACTTGATGAGCCTCCCGCTATACTATACTTTCTAAAACCCTTTACCGTAAGAGTCTCGATGGTATCCTCCTTAGGTGTCTCAACTCAGTAGAGGCTAAAGTTGCTTTACGAGAGGTACATGAGGGTGTCTATGGATCGCATTCCGCCAGTCCTAGTCTTGTCAAAAAACTTCTAAGAGTAGGTTACTATTGGCCCACCATGGAACAGGATCCTCAATAGTTTTCTAGAAGATACCTACAATGTCAGGAGTGCAGGGATTTGATACATGCCCCAGCGCAAGAGCTCCATCCTCTTACTACTCCTTAGTCATTTTTGCAATGGGGACTCGACCTCATAGGTAAGATCAATCCACCCTCCTCCAATGGCCATAAGTTTATTATAATTTCTACTGAGTATTTCACCAAATGGGTGGAAGCCATCCCTATGACCTACATCACTAGCAAAAAAATTTCCAAGTTTATTCTCCACTATATCATTTGCCGATATGGCATCCCACAAGCCATCATTACCAACAATGGGCCCCCATTTAAGAACCAGGAGGTCAGTGATTTGTGTAACCAATTCCATATCCAACACAGATTTTCCACACCTTACTACCCACAGAGCAACGGTCAAGCTGAAGCCTCTAATAAGACCATCATAAAAATCCTTAAGAAGATGGTTAATGAGGTTGGTTGTGATTGGCACATCCAACTGAACCTTGCATTGTGGGCCTATCATACAAGTGTTAGGACTCCTACTGGCACAACTTCTTATGCCCTTGTATATGGTACTGACGTCATCCTTCCTATCGAGGTCGAGATCCCCTCATTGCAAGTCTCGCTCCAACATATTATCTCTGATGAAGAATACAGAACAACTCGTCTAAATGAACTAGAGCTATTGGATGAAAGATGAATCACAACACTTAATCATCTATAGGTTTACCAAAATTGTCTTTGCCATAGCTATAACAAGAAGATAAAAGAAAGAAGGTTCCAGGTGGGCGACCTAGTCCTGAAAGAGAATCAGAGAAACTAGTAGCAATGAGAGAAACAGGGCAAATTTGAGGCAAATTGGCTAGGGCCCTTTGTCATCACATCAGTGTTTGGGTTTGGAGCATATACTCTTGCAATGCCTAAAGGCATCCCCCTAGATGAACCACTCAACAATGTTCATCTTAAGAAGTTTTATCCTTGATCCTTGCATCCTCTATCTACAAAAAATACAATAAAATAAAATAAAAAGCAAAAAAAATACAAAAAAAAAAAAAATCGTATAATGTCTTGAAAAAATCCAAAAAAAATCGTATAATGTCCTAAAAAATCCAAAAAAATCGTATAATGTCCTGAAAAAATCCAAAAAAAATCATATAATGTCCTAAAAAATCCAAAAAAATCGTGTAATGTCCTGAAAAAATCCAAAAAGATTGTATAATGTTCTAAAAAAATAATCCAAAAAAAATCGTATAATGTCCTAAAAAAATCCAAAAAATCGTATAATGTCCTGAAACAAAATCCAAAAATAATTCCAAACACCTTCACATTGCCGACATACACCAAACCCCCTTATCTCTGCATCCAAATCACATCAACCAAACCCATCACCATCCCATAATAAATCAAAACTACATATCATATCTATCCTTAAGTGCCTTGATCCCGTGGACACGGGTATGTAGGCAGTCTGGTGTATGAAGGAAATACCCAGCTTCAAGCACAAGACGATACCCCTTCTCTATCTTCCATCTTTCCTCTACTCATCTTCTCATCATTCATCTCATTTTCTTCTATCCTTCATCTCTCACATCATCAATAAACACCTAGAACTACATATTCATCATGTCTCATCATCATCATGTGGTGCTTTGATCCTGTGCATACGGGTATGTAGGTAGTCTAGAATATGAAGGAAGTATCCAGTACACAAGTACCAATGATTCATTCTTTCATCCCTCTATCATCTTCTCCTTCTTCCACCTTCTTCTCTTTGACTAACTCAAGCAGAACCAAACTATGCAACTCGTGATCGCTCAAGCACTTATCAAATAAGGGTTTAACCAAGGTCCTTTGTTCGCATGTTTTAAGCCAACATATGCTATGTCAACCAATCATCTTAGCCTTCAACAGGATATATCTTTCCTTTTAACAAGGCGCTATCTATCCAATCCATCCAAGAGCAATCTAAATTTGGCAAGAGAACATGATAGCAAGGTCCTTTGTTTTTCTTTTGATTTATCTTTTGTCCCTTTCTAATACCTAGTCAAGACTGCCTTGATCTATCATATCTTGGTATGTTGCGGTGAAGTATGGGTTGGGGCATGGTCATTTGCTTTCGTATGTTGTGTTTGTGGGATGATCTTATTTTCTACTATGCCTAATGGTATCTTGTACGTGTTGGGATTAGCATCTTGTATATCAATATCTTTTGCATCTAAGAAACTAAACAGTCTCTTATGCTCTAAGACTATTCTATGCTAAGACTATTTCCCATACATATAACCAACAAGGTTCATTATGTCTAGTGGAAATAAGCTCAAACCTCTTGCTTACAGAGTCAAAGTCCATCTTGAGTGGCTAATATTCATATCTTGTATCTTGACAAGGCTGTATTAGCTTGTCCTGCATTAGATACTCGACACCTTGGTCCTTATACCCTGGTGCATAATATCTAGTGCTATATCAAACATAAGGATTGCAATTCTCCAATGTCTTATGCAACCATTCGAAGCTGCCTTTTTGCCATCCATCATCGCACTCCTGACTTGATCAGTGGTTTCATCATCATCTTTCTTCTCATTCATATTTCTTCCACTCCTCCTCTTCTTCGCCTTTCTCATCATCCCACTTTCTTCTTGCAAAACAAGTGTGTTAGACATAGTAATATCATCCATCATATCATAGTATTAACATACATCATTATCGATATCAATTATAAGCATTTACCATCTATCTATCATTTAGGCATTTGTTCATCCATTCACGTATCCATAAGTATATTCATTATATTCATTATAAGCATTACAACACCATAGCTTCATCACTATTACATCATAAATATAGGCATGTACTCATTATAAGTATTGCATAATCACGATAACATCATAATCACATCATACACATAGGCATCCATGTCATAGATATAAGCATCAAATCATCCATAGCGTAAAAACATATAAAAATCATAAAAGTAACAATGCATATCCATAGCGCATGTGCATGTAGAATCATGTCATCATATATATAGATCATCCATCCATGTATGTCATATACAAACTATATACAAATCTGGCTATCAATGAGCCATCCAAAACTATGTATGTACAATAGGCACGCAGGCCTCAATAATGATACACAATATGTACAAAAATTGATTATCCTTGCTGTCTCGAGAGGCTACTCCCTGAGGAGGCCTCACCCTAGTCTCTGCCTCCTCCACCTGCTCCTCCTGCCCCACCTATGTCCCTCTACTAAGGAGGTCCCATAACTGATGCCACTGACCTAGAGCCCCCCTGTTCGCCTCGAGGCTGACACCCTTGACCGACTCCTGTAGCTAGGCTACCTCTGATCTGCTGGCACTGCCCCATGGCATAATCCCCTGTAGTACTCAGCCTCTCTCTAAGCTCTCCCGACCTCGCCCTACAATCAGTTCATCTCTATAACCATGAAGAGTGTAGCCTGATCCATGCCCAAGGCAGCCACATAAGCATCCCTCTTTGAAATCACCCGCTGGATCCTCTATACAATGGTGTCTCTCTCAGTAGTGAGGGCTTGTACCCTCTGTAATGCCGCATCTCTCTCAGCTGTGACCCTGGCGAGGGCCTCGTCATCTGGTGCAATCTGCATTGCTTACTGCATCTGCGCCTGTAACTGCACTACCTGCGCCTAATAAATCTCTACCTATCCTCTGGCATGCCTCATCACTACTACTACCCTATCCCCGTCTTCCGCAGTCCGTCTCAATTGAGCCCGTAGTTGTGCCCCCAAGCTAGCTCTCTATCTAGCTGCCTCTTGTGTCTAGCAGCCACATCACCATCTCCTCCACCCCAACAATCTGCTATGGATGGGGTGGCATTTGAACTTGTCTAGGGACTGGCCCTAGTATCTGCCCCTGGGCCCCTAGTGCTACTGCTGCTATGGGAACTACCACAGCTCCCACCCATGGTGCTCATCTCTATCCTCTTACCCCACCCCACCTAGGAGCATGCACGACTACCTCTCCCTACTTTCCTAGCATGGTCAATCTAGTAGGTCTGTGTAGTGGCCAATGAGAGTCATACTCTGGAGTCATTCCTATATCTGCTAGCCCGCCTATCCAGTCACAAACAACTAGCCGTAATACCTCCAAATCTGCCAAGGCAACATCTACAATGATCTCAGGGCCCCAATCTAGAATCTCCCGTCGTGTCCTCCCAAAGATAGCCTCGTCCACTTGCTCACCCTGGGGCAAGCCAAACTGTCTCAGAACCCTCTCTGGCAGGTATCTCTCAATAACATATATGCTGCGCCTAAATAGATAATGAGGCTGCCTAGCATATAATAGCTCTGGAACATCATCGTCCTAGTTCTCGCAGCCCTACTACGGTCTCCAAATGAATTGGTCCATATCATCAAAAGTCCTCCTCCAGTATACAAGCCCATGGAGCTACCTGTATGTGGTGACCCCTCCATATATGTGTGCGTATGGCTGCCTGGGTGCCCACTGTCTCAACCCCATTGGCCTCGTCACTGCAATATGCTCAAAGGCCCAGATGTGTAATAGAGTAACTCATGCTGGCATGCTAGACCCCACATTGTATGTGCAGTCATGTAAATATCTGTATAGCTGTCCTAGTATGCAAGGGGCCCATGCATATCTGGTTCTATACTCAAACATGCTCTCTAGCACTGTCCCCCATCCTACTGGAAATCCGCGAGCTCGCCAATCTGGCAGCAAGAATCTGATAACTACCACCACAAGCCTCTGCAGTTGATCACATAGTCTCTTCATGGTCTGCATGGGCACCTCAGGATCATCATCCTCTATCTCTACAGTCCCGAGTTACCGACGCAAGGCTACCGGCCCATGATCACGATCATAGTCCACCCGATCACCCTCTATAAGCACTTGCAAAATATGTCAAACATCCTCTAATGTGACAGTGGCTTCACCTATAGGAAGTAGGAATGAACTATACTCGCTGCGCCATCGCTCTACCAATGCAGTCATCATGGTAGTATGTGTTCTCACTGGCGTGATCTCTGCCGCATGATCCAAATCGATGATCTCAAGAAATAAATGTTCCTCTGCATCCAGCTATCAAACTAACCCTAGGTCTGAAGGATGTACCTCCCATGATAGCAATGGTCGCAACACAGACTGCACCCACAAAATATTGACTTAGCATTTTTGACATTTTTCACAAAATAACACAAAACATAAACAAAAAAATTGCTAAGTTTGACCAAATGCGACTAGTTCAAAACATAGGCAACTTTGCTCTGACCATATGCAACTTGATTTTCTATATGCAATGTCTGTCAGCTCATATGTGCATTAGTTGACCACATGCGACATTCTGTTATTCGCATGCGACCTTTTTAGCCAAATGAGTATGATACCCTAAAAAATTTTACTCTTACCAAATGCGCATGGAATTTTCCAGGTGCAATTGTTTGTCGCTCAAATGCGACGTGATTTTTCATATGCGATGTGTTGTTATTCATATGCGACATTTGTTACCAAATGCGCATGCGTAGGACCGAAAACCTAAACATTCGACCATATGCACATCCAAATTGCCAGATGCAACTGACCCGTGTGTATATGCGACCAATTTCGTTAGATGCTACTTTCTGTTGCTCATATGCGCACTACCTAGACACTATGCGCCTTTGGTGGCACGAACTTATTAATGACATTTTGACTCAAATTAAATGCCTATTTGGAAGGTTTTCGACACATACCAGTAAAGTAGCTCCTACTGGTCGTCCGTAGGTCCTCACCCTCTCGGCCTAGTGATCTGAACGTGGAATCGACATCCTGGAAGCTCAAAATGGCTCTCAAACACTCATAGAGGCTCTACACACAAGATCTCTATAAGAAAATGGCACAAATGATTTTCAATTCACCATTGGACAATACTTATATGGTCCTAACCCTATTTAGTTATTCTGAGCCAAAAGCCCTCATTATCCATGCCAATTCTAACTTGGCCCATTCTTCCGCTGCTTTCTTGTTGCGAGTCAACCCAGCCTTTGCCCTGCAGCCTGGATTTCCTCTTGAAGGGGCATCATCCACCAGTTTCACTGGGGCAAATACTTGGTGCATCATATCTTTTTCGAAACAACACCCTAACGAACATTGTCTCAAAGAGGGGCAAAATGTAGACACACAAAGTTGACCCATATCAGCATTTAGGCATTTTATCATATTCTCGCATTTCCATTGCATCTCTGCATCGCATGCATTATCTCGTCTAACACACTTGCAAGCAAACCCTAATCGTTTCCTCTATTTGTCTTTGTCTTTCTTCATGTGATTAATTAAATAAATTTTATTTGTTTGAGTAATCACCTTTCATTCTTCTATCTTCTTCACTTGCATTCATCTATCTCCTATTAATAATTAAATAATATTTTAATTATTTAATTATTATTCATTTTCTTCTAATAAATAAATAAAATTTACATTTTATTTATTTCCTTCACATAGCATATGGATTAATTAAATTCAATTATTTATTTAATTCATATTACCATTTTCCTTCTATCCACTAACCTCTCTCACATTATGAATTAAATAATATATTTAATTCATTTGCATGCATTCCTCAAAAAAGCATCCACCGTCGATCTTTGATTCTCCTCTCCACCGTTGATCGAGCACCTTCTAAAAACACTCAACTCCCTCATTTAAAAGAGCTAAAATATCTCATTTCTAACTCTTGGTCATTGCATTTGGAGCAAGAGTCTATCATTTGTGAGTGGAGTGAGAATATTTGCATTCTTGGATTTGTGCATTCACGACAATGGCCATGGAAACACACTAGAATCATTATCATTTTCTATGAATCCCTCATTGCATGTTTAATATCTTTCGAGCATTTCTTGATCCTAATCATTTTTCATGGAATCTACCCTTGCATGCTTGATATTTTCTTTGCATTCTTGATCATCCTCATGGCAGCTTTGATGGATTCGGTTGCATGGAGAAGCAACCCACATTTCAAACAAGGAATCATCCAACCCATGTGATATCATTTTAGTTTACATGTCTTCTTATTTCATTTTTGGGTTTTGATTTCTTGAGATTGGGTTGAATCTTGATCTTGATCTTTTGTTTGTTTGATCTGGTTAAATTCCACCCAACACATTGACAACTTGAAATGTGAAAGTTCAGACAAAGCACAAAAACTGTCTGCGAAGGAAAGAGAATAAAAATACATCAAAATTTAGTCATCTAATGATTGCAGATTAATCACAAAATGGGTTGCTATAAAGG
Source organism: Cunninghamia lanceolata (assembly GCA_027924645.1). NCBI lineage: Eukaryota > Viridiplantae > Streptophyta > Pinopsida > Cupressales > Cupressaceae > Cunninghamia > Cunninghamia lanceolata. Next base: position 3,635,813 of record BSBN01000061.1, on the reverse strand, counting down.
CTTAAAAAATATTTCATGCGAAATCCCCGAGAACCATGCATGCACTATTGAGTGAAGAAAGACCAATATAGACAAAAACAAAATAATAAATCAAAACACAGAACAAACTTAGAATGAATGCAAATGACAAAAGCCAAGTTTTTTAACGTGGTTCACCCATTGGCTACATCCACTTTGAGCAGGGGATAGCTCTCTATATTAAAATCTAGAATAACAACTCTCATACAAATATATATGTAGCTCTCATATCTAAATCACCAACAACTCAATATATATATTCTTCTCACTGTTGTTCCTACAGCTGTATACACTTCACTACACTATGTCTAACAATAGCCCACAAATATAACCTCCAATAATGCACTATTTTTATCTTCATAGTGAGAGTAAAAGAGAGTAAAGAGAGAAGTGGTGGCAGGGAGGCAATAAATCATCGATAAGGATTGGGCTACAATAACTACAGATGTTACACCAACAATCTCCCACTTGAAGTCCAATCCGGACTGCAAGAGCACCACGCAGAGATATCCCTGCCTCTAGGCTTATTGTCAAAGCTTGACAATGCCAAGAGAATTCCTACAAAACTCAAACTTCTCCCTTGGAACAATCTTCGTCAAAGCATCAACAATATCCTCAAGTTGTCTACAAAATCTCTTGACTACCCTGTGCAGCAAGTGAGCTTTCGACACAACAGTCAATGCCTCCTGAATTGATGTTGCTTCAACATACACACTAAATAAGATATCAACCCCATTCAAGAAACTTACAACCTCCTCATGTGTGCTTAATTGGACATCAGCTTGAGAATGCATTTCAAAATACTTATCTGTTACTATACCCTCATAGAGGATGTCCATATCACCTTCTAGACTTCAGATCTCTCTACAGATTGCATTGTCTTTACCAATAGTAGTTCTGGAAGGAACCTCATTTTATGAAGAATCACTCTCTTCAATAGTTTCAGTCTTGACACCATCTTCTTCATCTACAGTAGAGGTGCTATCACTTTTACTATCTTCTCCTTTTGTTTCTTCTTGACCAACATAGTCCTCTAGGTCCCCAAAATATGCATCAATATTACCATCAGCATCCACATCGTCCACCTCAACATCTCCACTCTCTTCTTCAACTAGGGGCACAATAGTTTCAGCCACTCTCAACCTCGGGAACTTCTTCAGACAACTCCTCCCAGTCCTCATACTGATCTTCCCCATTCACATCTTCTATATCAGACTGCAAATTTGTTCCAATACTCTGCATTTGCACATCAAAACTGCCCTGTTCCTACACACTGCTCTTTTTTTGAACATATCCTCCAATGATCTGTATAGTACCATGTTCTTTATTACCGTGTGCCAAACTTGGCTGGGTTGGAGTCAGAATAGGCTGCATCGAATCTTTGGTAGGATCTTGTGACATTTCATTAAATTGCATGAAATTTTCAGAGAACCCTGACGCAGATGTTGAAGACTGCAAATGAGGCAACGAATGACTTTTAAAAGGTTGTGTTGAATTATCAATGGGCATTGTTGAATTTGAAGTGAATGAAGGCTACATAGAAACTTTGACTGGCAGTGAATCTATTAATAAAGGTAGCGAATAGCTACATCCCAACATCTGTGGATTATCATGAACCTACGGTGTTGGATTTGGAGTCTCTTGATCATTTTACAAAGGCAGTGAAGAAGTTTGTAAGACCTACATTGAAATTCCACCAAGTTGCTTTTGAATTGTATCAGGCAACGATGAGGTATTAATGGGTTGTGTTGAGGCTAGAGTAACCTACGTAGACATTTTCATTGGCAGCATTAGATTTGTAACAAGTTATGTGTGGATGCCAACAACATGTGAAGAGTCTTCAACAGGTATATTGTGAGAAAAAGTGTGTGGCAGGTTTGATACGGACTGAGGTGTATATCCCAAGTGAGCTAGAGTGAAAGTTGACCGTTGAAGATTACCAGGATGCTGGAAGCTGGATACTTGCACAGAGTTTCCACCAATCCAGGTGTCTTTTGTTAAATGTTGCGTTTGAACACCAACATACTGCGTAGGGTCTCTAATAGGCAACAAAATGCCTTTTAACAACTGTGATGAACTTTGTGTTCTCTTGCTGACTGACGTGGGATCCTCAGGAGTAGAAATTTGATCTGTGTGAGGTGTCTGTAGGACATCTAGCGCCCCCCTCAAGACATATGTAGGTAGTGTGCAAATAGGGGATGGCATATGAATATTAGATGTCAGACTGGATGAATTTCCCAAATCATTAATTTGGATATATTCTTTTGTCGGTTGCTTTTGTTCTAACAAACTAGGGAATACTTTTTCATTAAAAACAACATCCCGAGTGCGAACAAGCTACTTGGTGACTCAATCCCACAAATGGAACCCATATTTCTCTTCACCATAGCCAACAAATATGTAGTGTTGTGGCTTGGAATCCAACTTCATGCGCTTTTTCTTGGGAACATGGCGAAGGCTTCATAGCCAAAAACTTGAAGATGAGAAAATGAAATCTGTTTGCCCAACCAAACTTCGTCAGGGATATCAAAATCCAATCTAGATTAGGGGCTTCTGTTTATTAGATATATAGTTGTGTTAACCGCCTCTGCCTAAAACTCCTTTCTTAGGCCTGCATTGGACAATATGCATTGAGCCCTCTCAAGAATGGTTCTATTCATCCTCTTGGCTGTGCCATTTTCTAGAGGAGTGAATGGGACTATTTGAATCCATCTAATGCCATTATCTTCACAGAAACCATCAAACTCCAAGGAACAAAACTCTCCCCCATTATTAGTTTGCACACATTTGATTTTATGCTCGGTTTGATTCTCAACCAATGTTTTGAAAATTTTGAATTTTGAAAAAACTTTTAATTTTTATTTAGCATGTATACCCACACTTTACGAGTGCAATCATCAATAAAAGAGACAAAATAATTAGTACCTCCAAAATATGTTACCTCAATAGGTCCAAACACATCAGAATGGATGAGCTCTAAAGGTCTTTTCCACATGTCATGACCAGTCATCAAGAAGCTGATTCGCCTTGGTTTTCCATGGAGATAATGCTCACAAAACTCCAAATCCATAGATTTTAGTCCTGGTAGTTGATCCCTTTGAAGCATGACTTCAAGTCCTTTTTGGCTCATATGTTTGAGCCTCTTATGTAAAAGGTTGAAGTCGTTGTCCACAACTGCCATTGCAGCTCCCACTTCACCATGGCATTCTAACACATAAAGACTACCCAATTTGTTTCCTTTTGCAAGCACCAATATACCCTTGGTTACTTTCCAAGTATCTAAAGAAAATTTGACATCACATCCTTGAGCATAAAGCTAACTCACTGATATTAAATTTTGTTTTAGCATAGGAACATGTCTCACATCTTTCAAGATCCATTTATTTCCATTTTTCAAAGACAATGTCACATCACCTTTTCCTAATATTTCACATTCTTTATTATCACCAGGAAAAACTTTTCTGAACATACCTTCTTGAAAGATAATTTTTTGAAAATCTCCTGGCATGGAGTAGCATGAAAATAGGCTCCAAAATCAAGCACCCATGAATTTGGAGTAGTGTCACTTGCTGACAAAACCAAAACACCATCATCTTTATCATATGCAATGTTTACTTAATTATTGCTCACCTTTTCTTATGCCTTTTTGTAATTTCAACAGTTCTTTTTTGTGTGACCCGATTTGCCACAAAACCAACAATCACCATTTCTGCCCCTGGACTGTGATCGTGATGCAGATTTGGACCTTCTTTTGCGATTATTTCTGCCTCTATTTTGACCCCTTCCTCTATTGTCTGTACTTACAGCAGCCAAGGCATCACCGGATGAGGGTTCTTGATTTTTTCTCCACATGTCTTCACTAAGAAGAGTAGCTACAACATCATCAAATTTTAATTTACTCTCAGCAGCCACCGAAGTGCTAACTGCCATCACCACTCCTTCCCAGTTGTTAGGTAAAGAACATAATAACAAAATTTCTTTGATTTCATCATCTAATTTTATACCCATTGAAATCAACTGAGTGACCAAAGTATTAAATTCATTTAGGTGATTAGACATGATCCCACTTTCTTTTATTTTTAAATTGTATAGCTTCTTCATGATGTATACCTTGTTTGAGGCTGATGCCATCTTGTACATATTTGAAAGCTTATCCCATAGCTCTTTAGATGTCTTCTCTGCTGAAACATTGAAGGGGATTGAAAGTGAGAGAAAAATAGTGGTCCTTGCTTTCTTATCCAAAGTCTCCCACTCTTCATTGGACATCGAACCTTTTCCTTTGGTTTTCCTGATCAATGCGAGTGAGAGATCGTGCTTAATTAGGGGCGATTCCATTTGAACCTTCCACAGCCTGAAATTATGCCCTAAAAACTTCTCAAATTTCCATTTGTCTGCTTCATCCATTCTTCTAGAAATTCTTCATGATTCCCAACCAGCTTCACCACTAAGCTTCTTTGCTAAGCTTCTTCACCTATGCTCTGATACCAATTGTTGAGTGAAGAAAGAACTGTACAGACAAAAACAAAATAATAAATCAAAAAAATAGAACAAACTTAGAATGAATGCAAAAGAAAAAAGCCAAGTTTTTTAACATGGTTCACCCATTGGCTACATCCACTTTGACCAGGGGATAGCTCTCTGTATTAAAATCCAGGATAACAACTCTCATATAAATATATCTATAGCTCTCATATCTATATCACTAGTAGCTCAATATATATATTCTTCTCACTATTGTTCCTACAGTTGTATACGCTCCACTACACTATGTCTAACAATAGCCCACAAATATAACCTCCAATAATGTACTATTTTTATCCTCATCGTGGGAGTAAAAGAAAGTAAAGAGAGAAGTGGTGGAGGTAATAAATCACCAATAAGGATTGGGCTGCAATAACTACAAGCATTACACCAACATGCACAAGATTTGTTTAAAAAAAAAAAACTAAAAGAAAAGTAGCTTCCTAGAAGGCTATGTTTACAGGAAATGTTCGAAATGAGTTTGTTGAAAAGACTTTACAAACTTACAAGCAAAGGTGTAGAACCAAATTCCACAACCGATACTTGTATCCTCCCTGCGTTCCTGCACCCCCTTGCTTTGCCACCTTCAAATTCCATTGCAAATCTAGAGATAGGAAAAAGGCATGAGAAATCAACTACCCCGCTAATGTGACTTCCCCCAACAAATATTCCATTTTACTCTTTTTTTTTTTGCTTTAATTTAGAAATCAAATCTTAATAAAACAAAAGTTATTCTTTTTCTTAATATCTCCATTCATTTATTGTAAATTTGTTTTAATTTATAATTAAAACTTTAACAAGAAAGTAGTTATTTCTTATCTAAATATCTAAAAATCCTTATTAATTTATTATAAATTTTTCTTTAAAAACAAAAATCTTACTTTTTTTCAAAGCATGAAATCTACTATATCATATAGAAAAATAAAGCATTAGCTTTTAATATTATCCTCTTTATTTAATTAAAAAAACAAATCAAATTAAAACAAAAATTATTGTTTTGTTAATAAGTCCATTAAATTATTTTAGTTTTGTTTAAATTAAGAATATTAATCTTTTTTTTATATAAATAATGTACAAGATTCTTTTACAACTTCAAAGCATGTATCCATTTTAAATCTTCATATTTTCAAGCATTAAATTTTTGACAAAAAACATGCATACCTTCATTTGTATTACTTGACAATAATAGTGAAATCTACAACATATGGCTTAGGATTACCACTTGATGATCTGCCATCTCTAAGGATCTAGATGTTTTCAAGCTAGTACAAAATTGTGCACCAGGTCCACAGTAACCCTTACTAAAATGGTAAGCTCTGCATAACCCATTCTTTAACTTGCTCATTGTACAACCATTAAGTATATCATCATTATATGAATCTAGATCCCTAGGTAAGTCCTACAAAGTAGGTTATGTGGCCTTACAGTCCATCTCCAATTAACCACCATTGGGATTTTACCTATACCTACAAACTTAGGTCAAACATTGCACATAGCTACCCAATATGTAACAATAGCCAAGCACAAGAAAAATCAACCAACATCATAATCCACATTTTCATAATTGTAATAAAATTATAACATAATCGTAATAATGCTAATAGTACACCACTAAACGTGATTTGATCATTTGTTAAAGAAATAAGCAAAACCACATAGTTAACCCAACTAGCATATCATTTAACTAAAAGCAATGAAGCTGAAAGAACTACACAAGATAAATCATGATAATATAGTAAAACTCCAATATGCAACTACTAGACAAAGAGAAAGGAAAAAACACCTATGGACCTTATAGTTACAAGGGCATGGAGCACACAATTATCATGAGTTTTGGTATTTTGGGGCATGCAAGATTTAGAGACAATAACCACCTTTATATCTTTTTCCCAATACATCTCATCTACCCATTAAGACTTCTCCCCTCCTTACTATGACCTATCCCCACCCTTTCCCATCCTTTTGAATCATCTTTATCACTTTTATATCCTATATCTAATTCTCTTACAAAGCCTTTACTCCATCCTTTCTATGATTCATCGTATCCCTAATCCCTTCTGAATGTTGTACCACCTTTACGTACTTTTGACCCTATGCCTCTTCCCTTGCAAGAACCCTTGTTTTCTTTTAATGAGATGACAACTTACTCTTCCCCACCTACCTCTACATTTCCATACCCACATACCACATACTATCATTCCCCTACTAATGTTGCATCCTTCTCTACATGATATTCACTCCCCTCCCACTCTTGATTAGACTTATGTCTATACTAAATCTAAGTAGTTAAATGTGTAATAAGAATCTCTTACTTCTACTCCAACTTTGTATTCCACACTATCATTATTGAGCTGCCATTTTTCTTCTATAATTCTCCATTAATATTCTCCTAGTGGTGTGAGTACTCTATGATTTGATAAATATAATATATCCAAGGTGATCCTATTCGAGGGTGGATGCAAAAAGATGAAGGTCAAATAAGAGGAAATGCTTTTGTGTTAAAAATGTTTGACACCCAAGCCTTAGCACCCAAGAAGGATATATTTGGTCATGATTGACACCAAAGCGTTGCCAAATATCTAGTAGCACTAGATATCCAATGGAATAAAAATATAGTTTTAATAGATTAGATACCTAGTCATAATATATTAGATATATAATTTGTATTGAAAAACTTCACTTTGATCTATATGGATAACAACTTTATATTACCAATTTTTTAACAAAATTAATGGGTTTTGTAAAGGAAAGTGTCTACTTTCAAATATAAAAATTTTAAACTTTAAACTAATTTATAAAAAAAAATGATTTTCCAAAAATAATTTTTGACAAAATTAAAATGTATACTTGCTTGTGCTTTTAATAATTTATTATTTTGAAATTTTGATGCAGGAACATTCTAGGTGAACAAGCTATGAGGTATCAACCAAAAATAGTTGTAGGTGTAATTTTCCTTTTTTTTTTGGTTTGTTGACTTCCTGATGGCAATTTTTTTTATGTTTGGACCATTTGTGGATGGGTTGAAGTTTGATGAAGGATCATATAGTTGCATGTAAAAAATATTTATTAAGGAAATTACAAGCATAGCCCACAAGCACAATGTTAATGTTGGTACGGGTGACTGGGCTGATCATTTACTACAGAGAGGGCCTAGTGCTTCCACACAATATGTGCAGAATTAATTAGAAGTCGGGGTTGAACAATTGATTGTTGTTGTCAATAAAATGGATGCAAATGCATATTCCAAAGAAAGATTTGACTTCATAAAATTATAGCTTGGGATATTTCTTCGCATTATGGGTTTAAAGGATTCTCTTTAACATGGATTTCCATGAGTATTATTGAAAATCAAAACTCAACGAGTAGCCCAACTGATGAGCATTTGAAGTCTTGGTACAAGGGAGCCTAGATTTGGAAGGTCTGCATCCCAAATCCTTTCAGCACATACCAAGAAACACATTTGCATCAACGCCAAGGAAGATTCGCGCAACCATGTAACTGAAGGTTCAACCATCAAGAGGAGAGTCGTTTGATCTTTCATTTTCTTTGCTGCTTCGTATTCCATGTTGCCGAAGGAAATAGGATAGTCCTTGCTGTTTAAAAAGAGCCCTGTGGATGGAGAGTTGCAGAGTGGAAACTGAGATAGAACGGCAGAGTCGGCCATTGAGAAAAAGAAGAGGTTCGGCCAGTGAGCAGATTGAAGTTCCTGAAGGTGCAGATGTGTAACCAGAGCGATGGTTATGTGTAAATGCAGATGAGAGTATGCAGAGGATATGGAACCTGAGAGTGTCTATACAGGAGAAGGTGTAATATGAGATGCTGAACATGTGGGAGAGGCCATTGGAGGCCCATTTTTGTAAATAAGTGTTTGTAGAATGTAATAATTTTGAATTTGAATATGAATGTCAATTTAGTTTGGTGTTGCAATCTGAATGGTTGAGTTGCCAACAAATTAGTGTTGTTAGCATAGATTTGTGTGGGGAGTTGTGTGTGATCAAGGCAAAGAGGTGTGTAGTCATCAAATTTATTTTTTAAAAAATATGAGACCAAATTAGACATCATTTGCTAGACATTAAAATGATTTCATGTTATGATTATTTTAGGTCAAATTAATTGGGTTATACACAAGGGGTTTAATATTTATACCTTAATCCTACTAAATAATTAATTAAAACATATTTGATAAAAATTATAAAAATATCTAGACTAAGTCTCAACATCTATTGCAATTTTTACAAAAAGATTTTGAAAACTACTTTCATTTACTACCTTGTAGGCAAGTATATGCATGTTTTTACCTTTGTCAATTTTTTCTAAAAAGTATGTATATCCTTTACTTATCCAACTTTCATCATTTAGGTATTAGAAGAAATTACATATTTGAAACTTAGAAACAGTTTAAAATGCTTCAAATCTTTACCCTAAGTACAGCTAACTCTAGTTTTTAAGAAAAAAATTCCAATTTTTTTATCATTTTAGATCCTCATTACCTTGCACTCTTGACATGTGCAACCTTTCTATACTCTTTTCTTGATTGTGACTTCTAATGATCTTGTCATGGCTAAATTATTTCTTACTACTTTGATAGGAAATGCCTTCTATTGGTTCTACAATTTACCTCCTAGTTCCTTACATTCCTGTAGCGCAATTTTTGCACTTTGCACTCCAATTTTAAATTTTTGTAGAGCGCTTATGTCAGCGGTCTAATTATTTTCATGAAACCTAAGACAATGTTTTCAACAAAGGTACAGTCATACAAATTCATTGTATGGTAGAGAGAATCTTTCTAATTGTTCATAAAAGCTCATATGATTGAGAAGAGCACAGTTAAATGCCAACTAGCAAGAGATTGGCACACTTGGTATAATGGCGCAACCATAGAACCATGTTGCAATTGTGAGAAATGGTATAAAACTTTTTAAAAAGGAGGCACAACTAGATGAAATCATGGTGCAGTCTTTCTAACTACAACTCGGCCAATATAAAATCCACCACAAGTTCTTATGAGGCACTAACATTTTAACTCCAATGCCTCTCCATAGATCTTCAAGCACTCAATATGTGATGCTTCCATTTCTAATGCATCCATATCCATATTGTGCAAGCATTAAAACTGAGATTGAGCTCTCAAATTTGAACTCAAACTCTAAGGAGAACGTGTGACCATGAAGACAATATGCAACTATAAAAATGTGACACATAATACATAGAAAATGCTCAAAGAAAATATCCAGCGTAGAGTGCAACCTCCTCTGAAGACGAAGACAAGGGTGTGGCCAAATAAGAGGCATAACCATGGTCTGCAGCTATGCAGAGGTTTCTTGAAAGAAGCACAACATTTCTTAGACAAAGCACAAGCTATATGGTCCGGAGGCCTCAAGCCCTATATGAGCATTTTAATTTGAATAGAGCTCCCTCAAATAGAAAAACATTACTACTACTACAAATAGAGCTACGACCATTCAAAAACATAGTGTAGCAATTCAAATTTCTAGGTAAGCCATGAAACATGGTGTGTAGGTCCACCAGAGGCAATGTAAATCACATCCAAGTACACAAACCAGGCACATGCTTTAAAAGATAGTACACAACTATAATGAGGAACCACAACTACAAATCCAAGCAAAGGTTTCCAAAGAATGAGGCATGACCATTTCAAATTGATTTGAGTTCTCCAATTTTAGCACAAAGACAAAAGAATAGTGTGACCTCACAAAGAACAAGTGCAACCACTTGAACGTTGGTGGCCATTTGAATGAAGTCGGATATTATGCAAGCCTGTAAAATGGAGTGCATTAGTTTAAAACTCTAAAACACCAGTGCGGCCATAGAAGAAGTGGTGGCCAAAAACATGAAAGAACATGGTGAAGCATCCAAATACAAAGGTGCGCCATTGTTCACAAAGAAAGTGACATGGAAAGTGGGCCCCAAAAAAACCTCCACTTTATAAGCTTTCTTACTCACATGGAGATTTAGTGTTTTGTAATTAAATCTTAAATATTTTCATTTAAACATCAAAATGATAAAATAAGGCATGACATGGGAAGTGGGTCTGTGGCCATTTAAAAGGAAAGGCATTTTAAAATGATTTTTATCTTAAAAGATAAAGGAGGGGCAATGCAAATGAAGTGGGCCCATGTATTTTAAAAGAAGAAAATATTTATTTAAAGTACATTCTTTTTTATAAAGCATAGGAAATAACGGAGCAAGAATTTATATTAAAGTGAAGTCGTAAGAGGATAAGTTACGGCATGAAGAAAGCTCGTGAAAGCTCATTGAAGTATGGACATCCATCAAAGTGTAAGAGAGATAGGGATTTCATTGGAATAGCAACAACAGTAGTGTGGTGCAACTAGGAAGGAGAAGAGAAGGAAGGGCATGGGAGTTGCAGATTAGAGGGAGTTTGAAGAGCATATCAGAGCTTCACAAGGAGCTGCATATTAAGGTACTCTAGGCTGCTGTATAATATATAATGTTATTTTTATTTATTGCATGAAACATTGAAAATTTGGTACTCCTCACAGCACAAAAAAACAAGACAACCCTTCTTCCCTCTTTCATGAAAAATGTAGAAGCATAGACTAAGGACATGAGTTGTTTGACAAAATGTCTCAAAGAAATGTGCCCTCCATGAATGCCAAGGCGATAGGGTAAGTTTCAAAAGTGGTTTGTTAAAAAGGGCTTTAGAAACCCTTAAGCATATGCAATTATCATCCTCCTTGCCTGGCTCAAATTGGAGTTTTGGAAGAGGGTTTGCACATCCATCATGGCATAATAGAAAATAAGATTTTTGTCACATGTTACAGAAGCAAATGCCAATCCTAGTACCACAGCCTTCACTAAACATTAGGTGCATCATTAATAAAGAAGAATTTATGCACAAACTTTCTCTTGAATGATTTTAAATTGTAACCATATCATATCATTGTTACCATTTCAAAATTGCAAACTGAAAACAAAACAAAGAAGGACCATATTAAGATTGATTTGATAGTCGCATCCCCTATTTTTTTATATGCTCTTTCTAAAACCCTCAAGAACACATGCAACTCTATCTATCAAGAATGATGAGTTTTGGTGACTTACAGTCAAATAATTTTATATGCCCATCCGTAGTTTGAAGAACATTCTCTAATCTGCATCTCTATAAGCAACTCACATCTTATGATAGCACCTATAGTGATCAACAAGTTTGATTAATTTTATAACTTGGCATAGCCTAAAATGTTAGAAAATTAGGTTGAACAGACAGGTGTTGAACAATCTCCACTTCATTGTAGGTATTTTCCACATTATCCTTGGACATAGTCTTTGCATATTGTCTCTTCCTCTTTCACCCTATTATTGCACTACCTCACTATTTCTAAATTTCCTTTGCCCAAGTTTGGACCCATATGAATATTGAGATTCAAATGCTTGACCCCTACTCGTCAGAGTGGCCTCCTCAATACATTTGCATTTTATTTTCTTTCATCTTAGAGTTATATTTTATAGATCAACCTTTCTTCTCCTTTAAATGATTCACGCTCTCTCAGATATTCAATTAACACAATTCCATTCATGTATTAATTATTAAGCTACCAAACAAAGAATAACGAATTTCAACTTCAATACTAATTGCATATTTGTACATCCATCATGGCATAATAGAAAATGAAATTCTTGTCACATGTTGCAATGGCAAATGACATTCTTAGTACCATAGCCTCCACTAAACATTAGGTGTAGTGTTAATAAAGGAGAATTTATGCACACAATTTCTCTTGAATGATTTTAAATTGTGATCAATTCTACCTGGTAGCTTATTCACACTTATTTTGTGAATAATATTTGAAATTCCTTCTAGTTTCCTAATACTTCCTGTGAGGTAGAAAACTAGAGATGTGATTTGTTTGATAAAATGTCTCAAAGAAATGTGCCCTCTTGGAATGCCAAGGCAATAGGGTAAGTTACAAAAGTGGTTTGTTAAAAAGGGCCTTAGAAACCTTTAAGCATATGCAATTGACATCCTCCTTGCTTGGCTCAAATTCGAGTTTTGGAAGATAATAGAAAATGAAATTTTTGTCACGTGTTGCAGTGGAAAATACCATTCCTAGTGCCATAGCCTTCACTAAATGTTAGCTGCAATGTTAATAAATAAGAATTTATGCACAAACTTTGTCTTGAATGATTTTAAATTGCGATCAATTCTCCTTGGTAGCTTATTTTCTATGAATAAGATTTGAAATTTGTTCTAGTTTCCTAATGCCTTATGTGCAGTAGAAGGGTGGATTTATTAACTTATTGAGATCTAATTAGATTCATGTTCTTCAATTATTGATAAAAATCCATACACCTAGTCATATATTGTTATTAATGTTGATAAAAAAATCTATTTAAACAATTATTGATTGCTACTAATGTGGTCTGTGGTTTGGACCACTTGAAAGCATTGGATCGATTCTCCCTGGTAGCTTATTTTGTGTGAATAAGATTTGAAATTTCCTTCTAGTTTCCTAATCCCTCATGTGAGGTAGTGATGAGGAGCCTTAGTTGGTAAGACTTACTCCGTCGGCCACCTTGCAACTTATCACTCCGACCCCACAACTCTCCCCAATGGATGACTCTATGGTTCTTGCCTATCAGCAAGACCTAGGTCATCGACGAACACTTATGAGCGTTGGCTGATGTGCTGATACATGTTGTCTTCGATGAGACTTGGATACTCGTCTGGCCGATGCACCGATTCCTCTAGCGTCAACTTTGACTTTCACTTATCGGCGAGACTATTACTATCGGTCACGGCAAGATTTGCTTAGCCGATACACCAATGCTAGTGTCTTCGATGAGACTCTTGTTATCGGTGAACACTTACACACTTAGGTCAATACGCCAATGGACCAACTACTCATTGGTGTGACGAATGCCTTCGGCCAAACCCTAAGATCTCTTGCCACCAGTCGATTCCTCCCGATGGATCTCCATCGGTGTAAGTTATCTCGATATGATTCTTAGGCCGCGACTTCCGTTCAACGGCTTGAACCTCTCTTCGGCCAGACTATCCTTATCGCTCCAAGAGATAAATGTTTCGTCGATGGCCTTGGTCTCACCGATAATGATTTCAACTTCTCTGACTTGTTTGCTTTCCAATCAAACCCTATCACATGGAGATGCTAGGCCGTCTACTGTGCACGCCCCTCAATCTGGAACATCTGCCCCTCCAAACAATGAAATGAAACAAAAAACAAAAATAGATATCTGTACAACGAAGCCATTCCACTAATTTCGACAGAAATCTCACCAGTGGAATGCTTCACATCAACATGTTGCAACAACGGAAAGCACAAGAGAATGGAAATCTATAGCTAAACAATTTGTAATTATAGGAAACAGAAATCAAACTGACGAAGTAGAATAATCTTTATTTCTCCTTAGAACAATACACAGTCACATTCAACTCTTCTTTGCTTCGATCTGATTACCATATCCCTCTTTTGGTTCATTTCCCTAGGGTTTATAAGCTTGCCTCAAGGAACACCAACCCATTCCAAATGGCTAGGAGAAAACCAACCGATTCCAAGTGGTTGGGAGACCAACCGTCTTACCATTAACAATTTGACAAATGCGCCCTGAGTACTTGGGACTTACAAAAATTGGTTCTAGGTCTTGAAGAACCTAGATACACACTGAAATGACATGCATTGGTCAAATAGACCTTATTACAACACAAAACATGATTTTCTAAACAAAACATGATTTTAAATGCCTCATGGAGGCCACCTTATGTTAGGTGCTCCTGAACCATACACCCCACCTAGAAAAGAACTCATGTCCCATGAGTTGAGTCTTTGTCTTGTACCACCATTATCCACTACTGCCTCATGCCTTCCCCACAATCTCTGGACTGCAACTTGCTTCCATGGAATCAAAAACGCATGCCTAGCATTATAGGCTCTACTCACACCTTGCCATGAGTGACTGCTTGCAACCAAACTTGGATGTTGCATGCCATGATTGCTTACTGTCATAATTGCCTAAACATCTTCATTCAAAATCTTGGTCGATGCTACTTGTACTACTGCTATGGTAGAATATGATTGTATTTCAACTCTTGTTGGCTCTAGAGGTCAAACAATGGTCCCTACTATGATAGCACCCTCTTCTTCCCAATCAACTTGTGGCTGCTTGCAGACATGCTCTTTGACCTTCATCTAATCCATTTCAGACAATACCATCTGATCTCCATCATTCAAAACTGAAATCACCTTCAAACTTAGACCTTTGGCAACCTCACTCCCTGAGATATCCTCAACTTTCCTTGTCTCTTCTTCATGCATCTTCACAAACTCTTTCTTACCCACCAAAATGATCTTGGCTGCCTTCGTTGTTGCAGCACCCTCTTGCAATGGTGTCATCACAAAAGTCTTTCCATCCTTCTTGATGGTGTATGTGTTAGCATATCCATCGTATAATGCTTGCCTATCAAATTGCCATGGCCTACCTAAAAGTAGGTGACAACACTCCATGGGCAAAATGTCACATAAAAATCTCTCCTTAAATTCTCTGATTTCAAAATCAACATATGCTTGCTCATCTACCAAAAGTGATTGACTATCACTTACCCAAGATGCTCTGTAAGGAGTTTGATGAGGAATCCTTTCTATGTTTAATTTATCCACCATTTCCCTAGACCCCATATTATCTTTTGAACTAGAATCTATGACTACCTTGCATATTTTACCTTTGCTTTTGCAATTGATCATGAAAATTGCTCTCCTTTGTGATGGTTCAGTCTGCACTGGTTCTTTGAGCAGTGTCCTCTTGATCATCAGATTTTATCCCACTTCTAATGTCAAATTCACTTCAGGAGATGTCACACTCCCTGCATCCTCTTGAGTCAATGTGGTTCTTCTCTCATTACCATGAGAAGTTGAGGCCTTCTCTGGACACTTATAAGTCGGGTGCCCTATCTAATTACAGTCATAACACCTCATGTTGGAGAACTTGGATCCTCTACCTAATCCATTTGTCCCACCTCTTTCATTTGGCCTTCTTCCTCGATAGCTTCCTCTGCTACTTGAGTCTCCAACTTGCTCTTCTTGGCTAGACTCACCACTAGGCCTCTGGTTAGGACTTCTTCCTCCAAAACTGCCTCTAAAATTTCTGTCACCTCTTCCTCCACTCTGCTGCTGACCTTTCCTCTTTAGCTTCTCTTTAGCTCTTAATGCTACTTGAAAGCATTTTTCCACAGTTTCAGGGGTAAACAAACTTATCTCATCTTGAATATTGAACCTCAGACCATTTAAATACCTTGCTACCTTGGCTTTTTCATCCTCCATTTACCCACAATGAAGAGTGTATTTGTGAAACTCCTCAGTGTAAGTAGCCACATCCATATCTTTTTGCTTAAGGTTCTGTATTTTCCTGTAAATCTGCACCTCATAGTCAGATGGAAGGAACTGGGACTTGATCTTCTCCAGCATTCTGCTCCACAAAGAGATCATACTCTTCCCATTCTTTACCCTTTCTCCTTGGGTGTAATTCCACCATGTAAGGGCAACACCTTTGAGTTTACTTTTTGCAAATTTAACCCTCTTGCTTTTAGGAACTTCTTTGTACTCAAAGTAGTTGTTTAGAGCCTCAATCCACTCCATGACTTCATCAACATTCATCCTTCCACTGAACATGGGGACATCTATCTGAGCCTCTGAAGAATCCTTGTCAATAGCCTTAATGGCTTCTAGGAAATGCTTTTGATCAGCCAGTATCTCTGCCTCTTCTTGTTTTTGTTCTTCTTCCTCTTTCTCTTCTTCTTCATCTGAACCTTCCTCTATCCCTTTTCCTATCTTCAGTGCCTTCAACTCGGTCTAAAGTGCTTCCTTGACTCCACTCTTGATCATCTCCTCCATCTCCTTGAATTTCTTGACCACTTCGGTGGTCATCCCCTTTGGAGGCATTATGCTAGCCTCTCCTTCACTTTCTCTATCTGACATACACTATTCATAGCTAGCACCAACACTCCTGTAAATCCTCAATTCGACTACAACCCAATGCTCAATTAGATGTCCATCCTACACACTACTACAGACCCATTCCTCACGTCCAACAGTAGATCCTGGAGATGCACTACCACTCTCTCTCGTAGTGGCCTCACTCTGCACCCTCTTCCAGCCAAACCTCTATTGGTGAACAGTCACAACATACCTCATCATCGTCTACCCACACACTACAGGAATCCCATTCCTTCTGGCTTCTCACAACTAGATGGCACGGGCATCTGCAATGGTCTAGAAACTACTGTCAGCCTTCAAAATACCAACCAAACATTTTTCTTCAACTCTTCATCTGCCTTCTTAGTGACATAAATCAAATACACCACTACCTAGACCTTTCACTAGCTCTGATACCAATATGATGAGGAGCCTCAGTCAGTAAGACTTACTCTGTCAGCCACCTTGCAACTTATCACTCCGACCCCACAACTCTCCTCGATGGATGACTATATGGTTCTCTCCTATCGGCAAGACTTAGGTCATTGGCGAACACTTATGAGTGTTGACCGATGTGCCGATACATGTTGTCTTCGGTGAGACTTGGATACCCATTTGGCAGATGCACCGATTCCTCTAGCGTCAACTTTGACTTTCACTTATCGGCGAGACTATTACTATCGGCCATGGCAAGATTTGCTTCACCGATACGCCGATGCTAGTGTCTTCGGTGAGACTCTTGTCATCAGCAAACGCTTACACACTTAGGCCAATGCGTCGATGGACCAACTACCCATCGGTGTGATGAATGCCTTCGGCCAAACCCTAAGATCTCTTGCCACCAGCCGATTCCTCCCGATGGATCTCTGTCACTGTAAGTTATCCCAATATGATTCTTAGGCTGCGACTTCCGTTCAATGGCTTGAACCTCCCTTTGGCCAGACTATCCTTATTGCTCCGAGAGAGAAATGTTTCTTTGATGGCCTCGGTCTCACCAATAATGATTTCAACTTCTCTGACTTGTTTTCTCTCCAATCAAACCCTAGCACATGGAGATGCTAGGCCGTCTACTGTGCACACCCCTTAGTCTGGAACATCTGCCCCTTCAAACAATGAAATGAAACAGAAAACAAAATAGATATCTGTACAACAAAGCCATTCCATTGATTTTGACAGAAATCTCACCAGTGGAATGCTTCACATCAACATGTCACAACAACGGAAAGCACAAGAGAATGGAAATCTACAGCTAAACAATTTGTAATTATAGGAAACGGAAATCAAACTGACGGAATAGAATAATCTTTATTTCTCCTTAGAACAATACACAGTCACATTCAACTCTTCTTCGCTTCGATCTGATTACCATATCCCTCTTTTGGTTAATTTCCCTGGGGTTTATAAGTTTGCCTCGAGGAACACCAACCCATTCCAAACGGCTGGGAGAAAACCAACTGATTCCAAGCGGTTGGGAGACCAACCGTCTTACCATTAACAATTTGACAAATGTGACCTGAGTACTTGGGACTTACAAAAATTGGTTCTAGGTCTTAAAGAACCTAGATACACACTGAAATGACATGCATTGGTCAAATAGACCTTATTACAGCACAAAACATGATTTTCTAAAAAAAACATGATTTTAAATGCCTCATGGAGGCCACCTTGTGTTAGGTGCTCCTGTACCATACACCCCACCTAGAAAAGAACTCATGTCCCATGAGTTGAGTCTTTGTCTTGCACCACCATTATCCGCTGCTGCCTCATGCCTTCCCCACAATCTCTAGACTGCAACTTGCTTCCATGGAATAAAAAACGCAAGCCTAGCATTGTAGGCTCTACTCACACCTTGACAGATTGATGCTTCCAGAGACCAATCTTTGGAATTTGATTAAACTTTGATGATTCAACATTGTAATAAGACCAATTAAGTCATTTGTCATGTATCTAGGTCATTAGGAGTGTTAAATGTTCAAGTTTTATGTTCATTTTGAAAACTAGGAGTTGTCTTTTAAAAGAACAATGTAAAATTGCAAAGAGGGAAGGTGAAGAGAGAATTAAGTTCCAATTCATTGGAAAGTAGTTGAAAACTAAAGACATGTTGTGATGCCTTTAAAAAGGCCTTGTAACCATCAGAGAATTCGTGGGTGATTGGGTTCAAGAATTTGATCAATAAAGAACTCTATTTTTATGCATTTTCCTTTAGCAATTCACTGTTTCCAAGCACTGTACGGCCTTGTACGGATAGAAGGATAGGTCTAAATGTTTGTGAGTGATAGAATACTCAATCACCTTCCTTATGCTTTTTGTTTCATGCAATTTGGTTTCCATATGAGAGAGATATGTCAATTCTTGTGAAAATAGTTGAAACCCTCTGTTAGGGTAAACAACAGACATTCAAAATTGTTTTCCTTCTAATTTACCTAATGGAATTCATTATAAATTGGTGGAAAGATTCTTAATAACATGTATATTAATATTCTAGAGGTCTCTAATCAAATGGTTGAGCTTTAAGGAGTGTGGGGTTCAAGTTTGGACTGAATTTTCTGTTAAAAGTCTGTTAAAAACAGAGTTGTGAAGTATGAATGTCAGGGCTAATGAAAACCCTTAATGAGGTGGATGTCTGATGGTTTTTGAAGTATAAACATGACCAAATTAACATGGTCCAAGTGTTGTTTATGAGAGTTATGGTTTGGAAATTGTAGAATCAATAAGCCCTTGGTAGGGTAAAGCCTAATAGACCTAATTTGCACAGTATCAGTCCATTTTTGGACACTTCTTTACAAAGCAACATATATTGAATTTAGGATATGTTTTAAAACTTGTTAAAGGGTACTCCAAATGTGCATCATAGTCTTAAGAAGTGTTTTGTAGTAAAATTTGTGTTTGACAGTCTTTAATGGCAGGGCTACAAGGAGTTGACAGTCAATAAAGAATAAACAAGTAAATGAAGGACAGATCTGGTAAATAATCATTTTGTTTGAGTTAAAGTTCTAAGGGGTTGTAAGTCTTGAAAAATCTTGTTTGTGACATCTGGAAGATGCTTGGTAGTTTGTTGTTGTGGCCTAAATGGCCTAACTGCTGATTGGACAACCATCTTGGATGGTTCACTTGTTGGTATTGTTCATGTTGATTGAAAGGCACGGGCCAGTAGTATCAATGTTGTTTAAAGTGTTTTGAGAAGTCTTCAAGTGATTATGTGCATTATTCTCAGTTTGATGGTTTTGAATCAAGAGTTTATGAAGAGAAATGATTCCTAATTTTAAGGACTAACAAAGTTTGATTGAGATCAGTCAGTTTGAGGTTGTTTGAGTGAGTTTTCTCCTTTGCTCTGCATCAGGTAGAAAGTGTGGCTTTACTAACTTATTGAGATCTAATTAGATTCATGTTCTTTGATCATTGATAAAAATCAATACGCCTAGTTGTATATTGTTATTAATGTTGATAAAAAAATCTATTTAGGTGACTATTGGTTGCTATTAATGTGGTTTGTGGTTTGAACCACTTGAAAGATGATAGCACACTTCTGATAGCATGCACAAACACCCTTACAAACTTCCAATGAGAAATAGGTCTCTGCCCATCAAAAGGGGCTTTACATAACTCTTGCCACTAAAATGCCAGGAGCTAAGCTAGCAACTTAAAGATTAACAAAACATTCAAATACAATGCGACAGGGGATTAAGAAATTAACATGTTCATACTATTTAGTCCTGACTTGCTACAGGAGCACATATCAACAAGCTACAGACTAACATATGGATACTTTATTCAAATCAGCCAAATCGGCTTTCTCTATTACAATATCCAAACTCTACAATAACATTTACTCTATTTGGCCCATGGCCACATTCGACTCTCTCCTTCTCTCATGTCACTGTCTACCATCTTCAAGCAGCCTCTTGCATCTACCACTATCTGCCTTCTGTCGCCATCTCCATTGACATCCATCTCTCCAGTTATCGAATATTGGCCTTGCAGCCTGCGTCAACTTTCCTCTTCAAAATGTCAGCCTCTCAGTTTGGCCTTCTACTATTTCTTGTAAACTGTCATCCTTTCCTCTATTCTGCCTTCTTTGAATCCTCCATAGCCTCTGTCCATACCATTGGCCTCTCTATTATCTTCGGTCGCTCTCGATCAGTGACGGCCTCTTCTTCATTCCTCACAGCCTGCATTATTTCTTGGTGCTTTTCGGCCTCTTCTATACTTATCGGCTTCCTTCCATTTTGATATCAGCCTCCCTCTACATCCTTACAGCCTGCACTTTCTTCTCGTGCCTCTGAGCCTCCTCCCACTGCTGTTATTGGCCTATCTATCACCCTTCATATGTTACGGCCTCTCGACTGCCACCCTCTTTCACATATGCAATGCCTCTATTAATTGACCTCCTTAGTATATACGTGACCTGTATAATATCTTCTACCGCTCTTGGTCATCTTCCTTAATGATTAGCATGTCTTTTCTATCTTTGACTTGTTCTTGATTACCTGTTGTCATTTCCATTTCATTTTCCTTGTAACAACCTTTCCTCTGCCCTATTCAACTCATCGGCCTTCCTCCTTATTACCATCGGCCTTCAATCTTTACATGGCCTATTTCATTTTTTGACAACCGCTTCCCCCTTATCCATCGATGGGAATCCACCATTATGTAATGGCCATCTTTTATTATTTTTGGCCTGCTTACTAATAACTGTCACCTCCTCTCACATGCGGCCTGCATCAAGAATATTCTGCCACCCTCTTTTCTCCCCTCTCTCTCCACTCCGTTCATGGATTTACAACTATTCTTAACCATGCCTTAGTGGGCCTTTTACTGCATGCGACCTGTCATTGATTTTCTTGTTATCGCCCTTTGTCTATCTTTAGCCTTTCTGCCTTTTCGCCACCTTCCATCTGTCACTCACCTCAACAAAGTAACTGATTTTCATAATCATCACCACCTGCACCACTTATCCAACATTCTAAAATATAATAAACAATTATTAATATTGTTCCTGTCACCACGGCAACATGAGCCTCCTTCTCAAGCTTCTGTCACTCAACACCAAAAATCCATTGTCAAAGACAATTTTTGAAATCTAATTGGATGCCCTTGCATCAAAAGCATTGGCAACTAGTAAACAATGTGTACATGATACCTATAATAACTGAAACCATGTACCTAGCATTGGGCCTTGTATGATGGCACATCATGTCTATTACATTTTGGATTCATTAGTGATTGGAATTAAAATAGTTATGGCTTAAAATAAAAATGGTCTGAATGAGACATCATTGTCATTAAACTTGGTGGCAGGTTCCTATTGACAAATGCCCCTTAGATTGTGTTTTATAGTGATGTCAAGCTTAAAATTGAGATTCAACTTTGGAATTATACATAGACTTATAGGTATTTAAGGTGGAATCTTATGGACTAGTAAGACATTGTTAACCACAATGAAAAGGGTTGATTTACAAACATATTGCTATTATATGAAATCACTTATTGTTGACCATTAAGGTCAGATTTAGTATAAATGGAAAGTGAAAATATTATCTATTCTATGAGCTAGACTATTATAAAAATATTTTTACTATTAATATTATTGAGTGTACATTGTCATATAGATCTTCAGTTATAGTGTTGCCAACCATCTAGAGTATGACTTGGGTATTGACCATGCTTAAGGAGAGTTTATAATTATTTTTGCATGTCTGTCAAAGTACATGATAGTTTTATGTTGCCTTATTGATCCATGTTGTGTTTCCAGTTATGAAGGATGTCATAATATAATATGATTATGATATTGATACCATTAAATTATATTATAGTAGGACATAATGTGGAGCCATATTGGGACTTTGCATAATTGTTGTATTATGAAGACATTTTAATTGTTGTTATCTTGTGCTCTGATATGACTAGATTTGTTTATATTAAATATGTTGTTATGCATATTTTTCTATATGTAATTGATTCTAGCAATGTTAGTAAGTGTTGGTATGAAATTTGGGTGATAATGAAACATGACTTTTACTTGATAAGACTTGATATAAAGTGGGTAGTATTGTCAATTGAGCTAAATGCATATACATATTCAACCTTATATCTTATTAGCATTATTAGGGGATGATAGATAATTATCCTATAGGTTGGCATTATTAGATGTAACATTTCATACCTAATTGAAAATTTGAAGGGGTTGCAAAGAACTAGTTTGACTCCTTATTTATCCCAATGGGTTTGTGCAAAGACTTGAACTAGTGATTACTTCAGTTCTATAAGTATTAAGATTTATATGATAATACACATAATATGTTTGTGAGCAAAGATATTTTTTGTTGGTAGGTAATCAACCAAGCCTCTATATTAATGTGATGAGCCTATGAGGGTTCTGGCATGTCTATGTTGAATTACAAATCATAATGGTTGAGAAGTCTAAAATTAAGATCTTGGTGTCCTCGAGTGGAAGTTCTTTAGTGCAGGCTTGTGAACTTAATTGGTTTCCCTTATTATTAAGCATTATTACTTGATGGGAATCATTAAAAGGAACCTTGTTGGGATTATACAATGGTAAATCTCATAATTTTGAGGTTTATTCTTAACTAATAAAGCTCTATGAGTTGTGGCTTTATTTTTAAATGGGTATTATTAAATAGTGATTGTTATACCATTTGGTCTTAATCCCTTCTATGGTATTCTTTCTATTTCACTTTTAGGAGGAAAGTTACTTGAGTGGTTATGAAAGCCTAGGTATAGGGATTACATGCGTCTAATCCTTGAGAGATTAAAGTAAACAGAACTACATGGGACTTTGACCCATTTGGAAGTGGGTATGTAGGTAGTCCTTGGGTGAAGGATACCCTTGTGACCCAAGTTCGTAGGAGAGGGGTTTAGGGAATTGATCCACAATATGGGGTGTTCCTAAACTTGAACAACCTTTCCTCTTCAGGATGTTTTAGTTTGAGGCTAAAATTTGCATCAGATGACTATGAACTAACAAACAAACATTATGTTCTCATGTTATTTGTTGTGCTTATCGATTTGAATTTATCAAGCATTATTTTGCAAAGACACACAAAGTTAGAATTGTATTTGTACATGAAATTACAAATATTAGCCCTAAATTGTTTAAGCTTGTGCTTATTATTTGTTGTGCTTATAGTGTATTAATTTGTTCAGTCTATGTTTATGTATTTAATCCTTGTCCACTTCTCATTGGCATTATGAAATTTTATGCAGATTTAATTTTTTCATCTTGAACACCATTCATTCAGCCTTATTGAGTTGAGTTTTTGTAGATAAAAAATAGTTACAATCAATATATACCATGTATGTTTTACTTATAAGTATGATCAACATCTAGGGTATTATCTAAGTATGTTTTTTATTACTTGTCACTTGTGTAATGACAGATTGTTTATATGATTTGTAATATGGAGATGAATTTCATACTACATACAACTACTTCCCCTAAGTTGTGTTCCAACATAACTTGAGGTATGCTTTCATTTTGTATAGGTCTACTAGACATGCAATAACAATTAAAGAAAAATGTGTATTTGGTGGTAGTGCACTCAACACTATATATTTCCTTGCAACTTATTGATAGCCTTCCAATGACTTATTCTTGTAGGTCTACAATGAAATGGGTGGAAACTGATTTGCAACTACCATGCAAGTAAATGAAATGTGTTGATGGAGAAATTGAGTAAGCTTCATGATATTGCTAAAAAATCTATCAAAAAGTTTGTAGAAGTGAAGATAATTTATTCACCCAAGTTGTGATTGATGTAAACCAAATGGAAAAATTGGGCCCATCCTATGAAGCATAGGGTACATTGGAACTTCCACATTCACTTAATTTCCCACCATTATCAATAGTCACAAATGACATACTTCATTGCTCAATTTTTCAGAAGGCAAACCAAAATATGGTTTGTAAATGGGTTTGTGTCTTAAACATCTCCGAAATACCTCTAATTGTAATGGCTATGTTAGATACATGTTTTATGTGGTCAAAATGGTAGTCTTGTTAGCAAGTAGTATAATAATGTAGGAGTTGATGCAAAATATGTTTTGATGAGATCTATTGGAAATATCCATTGCCATGTATAAAATAATGAATGCAAAAATGTGTAATAATGTGTATACAATAATATGAAACATAAATATAAATTTTTATGACCATTTTGCTATCTCCTATGAATGTTTTTCAAATAATGTCATGTATTTATCAATGGTTATGTGTTTATACATAAAATACATTTAATGCTTTCTACAATTTTGATCAAGTTTAGATTTTCTTATGTGCACTTTTTAACAAGACACTAAATGTATTCACAGGTAAAGAAACATGCAAAAGTGGCAACACTTACTAGCTCTTCCTATTCAATACCCATAACCTAGACACTTTTCCTTTAATGATTTAGAGTGGAGCAATGTTGAGGACAACAATGGACAAATTTTTGATTGTGTTTATTGGATACCAAGAGATAGAATTGATGACTTCATCAAAGGTGAGTGCACTAGACCATGTTTTCCTATGAGATTTCATATTGAAGATAGTCATTCCAATGAATCTCCATCTGACCTTAGAGGGGTCAGAATTGACAATCCTCTTCTTTATGCGTAGTGAGTTTTTTTATATTGAAGTTAAAATTTTATGTAGTTTAGTCTTCCTAAATTTAATGTTACTTCATCTTATTGAATTTTTTCCTTTTAAACATCTCATACATTTAAAAAAATTAATTTAACATTAATTTTTTGTCAGATATTGGTGTTCATATGGGCCAGATGACTTTAGAGATGTGGACTTGGAGCATTATGATTGCACTAAGAGGTCGAAGAATGGTAAGGGTAGTCGACCTAGTAGAAATCACCTTAGATGTGGTTGTGGGTGCCACTTTACTATTCATGTTCTTATTAAGAAGGATCAGCAAGCTCTAATAACATACAATGTGAAGCAACATGTTGATATCAATGGTAGGCTTTTACTATCATAATATATTGTGAGTTAACACTCACCGTGGTTTTTCCCTTTTTGGGTTTTCCATGTAAAAATCCTGGTGTCTATGTGTTATGTCTTTATGGTTGTTGTTCCTATGTTTATTTTGCTTTCATGTTATTGAATTTGGTAAATGGATTAAAGAACATGTGAAGAAATAGTTTTGTAGAATACTAATGTAGGAGTACAATCAACACTGAGAGGGGGGGGTGAATCAGTGTTGTGTGAATTTTCAAATCTTTTTACACACTTTAACTTTCAGAGCACAAGGAGAGAAAGATAGCATTGATTTGTCAAATACATATGCACATGACTGTGAATACAGAAAGAGAACAAAACTTCATAAGTAAATCATACACACACAGAGAAGATTATGACACAAGAATTGCATGAGTGGAAAACCCTCCAGGGGTAGAAAAACCACTCTGAACTGCCTCATTGGCTTAACTGATCAAACATGCCTCACTGGCTACAATATGTGTCTCACTGACAAATGTTAAGGTCTCACTGACCTATAAGCCTCACTGGCATACTATGCCTCACTGGCATAGACAATTTTCCATCATAAAATTCTATGTGCAAGAATTGATTGCTATTCAATCTGATTTGCACCATTATGCAACCTGTGTTTCATCATACACCCTTATACCTCCTATTTGATTTTCAAATCAAGACCATACAAAACAATTCCTTTTACAAATCTTTACAACACTCTTATCTCTGCAAATTTGATTCACCTGATTCATATTCACCTGCACTTTATCTTCATGGTTCAATGTTTATCTTCATGATTCAATCTGTAAGTTTATTGCATGATGTCCTCATGCTGTGTTTGATCCATTCTTGCACAAACATAATCTCACATACAATAAAATGATTCATCTGTAAAATATCTTCAATACTCCATATTGATCCACATCACCACACACACACCAGTGCATCTGCAAAACCAATATTTATAAGAAATATAAAAATGTCCTTTCATCTTCGTTAAATTGAATATCTTCAACAATAAATTTTTTCCCTTGAAAGAGAAAAATAAAATCTCTTCATAATCAATCTCCTCCTTTGCAACTATCATTTACATAAAATGATATCTATTCACTAAAACCCCAACACATTTTTCTGACCCTTGACATCTGCAAAAATGACAAACTTGACCTTTCATTTTCTCTGCAATTTCAATCAGTGCCCTGTAGGAGAAAATAAAATCTCTAAACACTTTCATCTTAAAACCAAAACTCTGATATTCTTCCATCTCTGGGTTATTCCTTTTTCATTTTCCTCTGCATCTTCTTTGTCCATCTACATGAAGAAATAAAGTCTCCAAAAAAAATTTACAAGAAAATCATCCCAAAAAAAATCCTCTTCCATCTGATAGAAAAATCCAATATAAAAAACTTCTTTGTATTTCCTTGCCATTTTATTATCTGTAAACAAAAACCTTTGTATTCTTCAATCTTCAACAAACAAATTTTTCATATTCTTCATAAAAAATCTTTTTCAAAAAAACAATTCTGGCCAATGTCTCAAGATATCCTTCATTTGATATAAAAAACTTCCAAAAATATTCCTTGAAAAAATCTCCTTCATATTATTTAATTTTATAGAAAGATGCCTTTTTTATTTTAAAGGCCTATAAAATAGAATATAAAAAAAACTTCTAAATTTAAAACTAAAGCCATTTATGGCTTATTCTCAATCCCTTAAAAAAACTTTTCAAACTCCAAAAGAATTTAAAACCTCCATTAAATCGGGCTATCTCCTTAAAATATAGACTATGTTCTTAAAACAATTTGATGCCACCTCTTCATAGAAATCGGGCCCAAAAGTTAGTGATGTTCCTATTAATAAAAACGCATTCAATGCCTTTTTTTTTGAAAACAACTTTCTAAACTTAAAAAAAAAAAGCATCGGGTCTTTGCTTTTGCCGCTTTCACCATTATGTAAGCTTTTGACCCCGCCACTTTTAACACCAATTTTCCTAGGGCGTCGGGGGCCATGGGGCCATGAACATATGTTATTAACAAGCTTCAACCGGTCAACCTTTAAGTAGAGACCTGTAATCTTCAGTCACCAACAAATTATAATATAATGTTCATAAATAAATGATTTGTAGGTTAGGATAAATTATGATGTGTTAAGCACATGATAGAGGGAAAGTTTAGGATTTATAATCTTCATGTAGAAAATAACAACCTTGATAACCTTTAACATTATGAATGATTCCTAGAGAATTCTTGTCCTATGATAGACATCACTTAACACAATGAATGATAACCCTTGAACATAGAAGCATAAACCTTGCCCTGAAAGCATGAAGATCATTGAATACTTTGTTTTGGAGAATACCAATATAACTGATTACTCAAAATACCAAATTCATTAAAAGTCAACTTCACAACACTGATCCTTTAACAAGTATGTACCTCTACACTGCATAACCAAACATGATATGTACTTACCAACCAAATTGAAGATCAATACTATGTCTTGTCATGACCAACATATGATGAGGATGAACTCTCATGAACAACATAACCTCCACTGAAGTAATATCAATTATGAAGATAATTTCCTTGCTTGAACAAGCATCTTGTGAAGACATCAGGCATCTTGTGAAAACATCCTGATACATGATCAACACACTTATCCTGATTGAATGAACAACTCCTGATTGATTCCTGCCATAAGTGAACAACTTGTGAAAACATCCTGATACATGATCACAACACACTTATCCTGATTGAATGAACAACTCCTGATTATACAAGATCAAACCTGTGAAGTATAAAACCATTCTCTGCATCTACAAGACACATCAGATTTCAAACAACCAATACATTGTCTCTGCATTAAATCTCTCCCACTTGAAGACATCCTGAAATATGACATGAGGACCAAACACCTTTTTGTCATCAATGACAACCTGTCACCATCAACTAATTCACCCCCCTCTAGTATTCCTTATGTTCAACAAACTACAAGTTCAATAATGACGTCATAAACAATTATTTCTTGCATATAAATTAATATAAAGAAAAAATGCATTTTCCATTATAACTATAATCATAATATTTTCTCTGACTAACTATTTGTCTTCACAAAAATAATAAAAATAAATACAATTGTTTAAAAAACAAGGTGTGACATATCTCCCCCTTAGAGATCATCATCCTAGATGATAATGTACAAGCCCAAATAAATACTTCAAACATGTTCTTATACATCATGGTATATAAAAAGGTGTTCGAACTTTTGATAAATATCATTATAATCCTTCCAGGTAGCATTTTCCTCTGAATACTGGACCCACTAGACCTTGCACTAGGTAACCTCTCTGTTATGTAGATGGAGCTTATGTATCTTGAGCACTTTGAGAGGCTCGATCATGACCACCCCTAGGTCTTATACTTGGAGAGCATTCCAATCAAGTATATGATTAGATCTTGATATATATTTCTTCAAATATGACACATGAAAAACATCATGCAATCTAGCAAGGGCTGGTGGTAGAGCTATCATGTAATCAACTAAATTAACCACTTTTAGGACTTCAAAAGGTCCAACATATCTAGGTACTAGTTTGGAAGACTTTCCAAACTTAATTGGGCTCTTGTGTGGTTTGACTGAGAACTTTATCTCCTACTAAAAATTGTCGAGGTATTCACTTGGCATCAACATAACTTTTCTGTCTATCATTTGCTTCTAAACTTTTCTAAATTAGCTTTAGTTTCTCTTCCATTTCTAAAATAATTTATGGCCCAAGGCTAATCCCATCTTCTATCTTATCCCATATTATAGGAGTTTGACACTTCTTGCCATACAATGCTTTGAATGAAGCCATCTTTATTACAGAATGATAAGAATTATTATATGTAAATTCAACTAGTGGAAGATACTCTTCCCACTTATATTGTTGATCCATGCAATACATCCTCAATAATTCCTCTAGTATTTGATTTACTCTCTTAGTTTGTCCATCTGTTTCTAGATGATAGGCTGAGCTTATATTTATTTGTGTTCCCAAAGCCAAGATCAAAGTTTTCCAAAATCTTGAAGTTATCCTAGCATCTCTATCCGAAATTATCTTTTCTGCAATTCCATCTAACCTAAAAACTTCTTGTAGGATCTTCTTGGATAACATGAGTATTCCATCTATAAGATTACTAGGTATAAAATGAGCTACCTTAGAAAGTTTATCCACTACTACAAGAATAGCATCATGCTTATAATGGGATATAGCTATTCCTTAGACAAAATCCATGCTAATAACCTACCATTTCCATTCAGGTATGTCATGAGGATACAAAAGTATTGTTGTGTGCTGGTGTTTAGCCTTAACTTGTTGACACTCTAGGCATCCTGCCACAAATCTTGTAGCATCATTCTTCATTCCCTTCCAAAAATATAAGGGTTTCACATCAACTAACAACTGTCACTCCAGGGTGACCTGAATAGGGTGCAGAATGTGTTTCTTTCCACACAGTTCTTCTTACATCTCCTTGATTTGAAACATATATTCAGTTATTGAATCTCAATAACCCATCAGATTCAAAATAAAATCCATCATAACTTGTATCTTGAGGATTTTTTGTTAGAGATTTCAAAATTTGCTCATAATATTCATCATCAGTCAATTTTTTCAATATCTAATATCTGAAATCAGAGTGCACTAATACTATTGCTGATATGTGCCTCCTTCTACTCAAGGAATCAACCACTCAATTTTACTTACCCTTGATATAGTTAACCTCAAAATCATAGTTAGAAATGAGCTCTAACTATATTCTTTGTTGGGCATTAAGATTAAGTTGTGTGAAGATATACTTCAAACCTTGATTATGTATTTGTGAGTCTTGATTATTTACACTATGTTCACAATG
The DNA here is from genome assembly GCA_027924645.1 of Cunninghamia lanceolata. Classification (NCBI taxonomy): domain Eukaryota; kingdom Viridiplantae; phylum Streptophyta; class Pinopsida; order Cupressales; family Cupressaceae; genus Cunninghamia; species Cunninghamia lanceolata. The sequence goes on along the minus strand of BSBN01000061.1, from coordinate 3,605,430 downwards.
GAAACTAGATTCTTCTCTCCTTTCAGAGTATTGTTCTTGATTAGTTTCTCCCCCTCTAACTTTTTGTTCCAAGTTTTCCAATCTTCCTTTTGTTTCATTTAAAACTAACAAAATTTGATCTAATTTTTCCATGGGGTTGTTCTCAGGATCTGGGCCATCTAAGTTCCCTCCTGGTTGGTTTCCAGATTGTTTCATAACATTACCACACCTAATCATTTGCATAGAAATTTATCAAAACATGTAACTTTTTGATACTTTATCATAAAAGTACAAGTTGATAAATACAAAAACTTAGAGATTCATCACACAAGCATCTAAAAAAGAAAGCCAAATATTTATTAAATTTCTTGATCTTTACATCCTTATTCAAATTAAAAAAATTATGAAAAGGGAAAGTCTACATATCACTTTTTGATAGAGGAAATTTCTTAGGTTCCTCCTCTCTGTTAGAATCAAGTACTACAAACTTAGTAGGTGGATTTACTCGTGAGTACTCTTTCAACACCTCTAGATTTATAACAGGAACATCCTAACCACACCCAAAAGGCATGTCACGATGAGTGGATGGTTTACTAATCTTAACAATAGTAGGGGTTGACAATCTTTTTGCCTCAAGTCATTTCCTCCTTTCTAGGCAGATACATTTGAGTGCATCAGATAATGTTTCAAAATCAGTGAACCAAGCTTCCTTTGCATAACTCATTGTATATTCTGTCTTTGGTTAAGGAGTTGGCTCTTTCTTAATGGTGATCATAGGCATTTCACTAAGTTTTTTTTTCTTGGCTCACTTTCTTGTCCTTCTATTTCCTTCCATTCTGACACAAGAACAAATATTTTAGTATTAGCATATCTTACCAATCTTGTGAAACCTCACAATGAGCTTGAAGGTCCAAGTGTTGAACCTGGTAGTTCTGATACCATGTGTAACATGCCAACTAGAATATTAGATATCCTAAAACATAATTAAGCAAAAACTCACTCAATTTTTTTAAAACTAGAATCAAAATATATTACATCACAATATTGAGTACAAAAAATATATTTAGAAGAATGGTCACTTCACATGTGACTAACAAAATTCTATGTATAAAAATTGGTTGTATTTCTTACGACTTACATTTTTACCAATATCATTTATAAAATAAGCAATGTGTTCTTGTTAACAAGTCTTCAACAGTCAACTATAGGAGAGAGAGAATCACCTTGGTGCTTTTCCTCCAACCACAGACTAGTGGTCCCCCACACATCTTCCTTCTTAAAGTGGCCCTTCCCTTCACGAGAGTAATAGATAATGAGAATCAACCGATTCTTTATGCCATCTAAGAACTAGTGATGTGTCATAGCTAATACAATAGGGTTTACAACTCTAGTCTAGCTTTAGCTATGTATGACCCAGTCTGATTGTTTAGCTATTTGGTACACTGTGAACTGACAATGCAAGTAGTGAATTTTGCATTACTTTGGCCAAAGTTTCATATAAATATATAGTTGTATGTTCACTCACTCTTTTCTTGACTTGGAGACAACACTCTTATTTCTCAATTTATATCATATAAATAAAGTAATTCTTTTCGACTTGATTATACCATTTTGGTCTTATAGTCATAACAAAATCCTTCTCTACTAGTCATTTTGACAAGTCTAAGGTAAGAACTTAGGTGACTATAAAACATACATTGAGTCCCTCTTTGCATCCTTGCAATCATGGGTCTATGACATCCTATCATCTACTCAATGATCTGTCTACCCAATCTCATGCTGATTGTGTTCTTCTACATATGCAAGATTCTATCACTTAAGTCAAGGATTTTATAATTAAAGACTCTATATGTCTTAATAAAAAAATATAATCATTCAACTAATAATCTATTGAAGATTAACTATAATTTCATATACCAATGAATTGAATATACCTTCTCATGTATATCAAAAGATAGCATAATATCAAATAATCTATAACATAACATTCTATTGTCATAGTGAATATATCTCTTGACAACCTTGTGGCTATCCTTAGCCTTAAATGGGATTGAAGATTATTTCTCTATAAAACTAATATATATAATTTAAGTAACACTAGAAAAGTTTTTTAAACAACTCATTCTTCGTTTTATACTTTCACAAGTATGACCTCTTGGTCTCTCTCTCTTAAGTTGCTTTGGCTCATAATAAAGTTTATTGGCACAATCATACCTCACTTAAAACACATTTGGCCTCTTGAAAAGGCTCAGTCAACCTCTCTTATATCTTAGTCAACTTCTACTTGAGACACAATCGGCCTATGAACATTGCACTCAGCCAATTAGTAACACATTCAACCTAAGAATAATATATTCAATGTATTATTAACACATATAGATGATAAAATGGATGAGTAAAATTTAGATGTCTTAGGAGGCCATTCTGAAGGTCAACCAATTGGAGAAGGATTTGGTGTCTCATTGCTAGGATCATGATACCTGCTTGAACAAGGTAGAAACTAAAATGAATGAAGTTAAGAAAAAATTAGAAAGAATGCTTGAAATTAGTAAGTGCACTATATAGAATAGCACAAAGGCATTTGGATTCTTATAGAGAAGCTTAAGGAGTTGAAGGAGGAACACATTATTGGTAAGGGGGAAGAAATGAATGTATAAGCTAAGCAAAAAAATACTAGTAACTGGTGCAGGAGCACCAAGACATCAGGGTTTTGGTTAGATTTGCAAGAAGTTTGTTTGGTTAAATAAGGTCTATGAGACCATTTCCTTGTTGTAATAGGGCTTGATAGCCATATTTGTAATGGACTATGTATAAATAACTAGAATCTACTATTGTTAGGTTATTAGTCCTAGGTAGGACAGTCTTGTAGTCATAGGGAGTCATTTAAGTTTTATTGTTTATATAGGTAGTCATTAAATTTCCATGTTGTAAGCTTTTAAAAGGCATGTCATAGGTTTTAAAGGTATGGTGGAACCATTGTCTAAGGTTAAATGTTAAACAAGCAACATTCTAAAGAAAAAATAGTCAGTTTCTAAAACTGTTACAAAAGACAACAGTTACAAAAAATCATGAAGAAGCCCGATGGTCAGGCAGTTTTGGTCGACCCCAACCTTTTCTTGCAATGTATGAGGCTTGTTTTAAGCCAAGGATGGAGGGATTGTAAAGCACATGCAATAGATTGAAAAGAAATAATAAAAAGACATTATTTTTCTGCCTTTTACTGTTTTTCCTGTGTTTTTTTCTGTCTTTTCCTGAAGAATCCGTACCTATACGGAACTGTCAAGGTTCATGAGCACATTGGATTGTTAGAGTATTGGATTACATTTGGTTTGAGTCTTATTTGGAGTTTTGATATAAAGACTGGTGTGAGAAATCCATGTTTGGCTGCAGACTATCTTAACTTGCTGTCTCCATAAAAGAAATCGGTGTTTTCCTGTGTTGTACGGGCCTGTACGACATAGTGGAGATCGATGCCTATGATGGGGAGTTAGGTGGCTGAGTGACCTTCCCTTTGCATTTGATTTGGGCTCTTAACACCCTTATTTAGCTCTATATTTCCCTTCTGTTTGAAGGTAGGTTGAAATCCTGAACTAGGTTTTTCCTGAGTAGGCTGATGGTAATCTTCTCATTCCATAGATCCTTTCAGTTATTGATCAATGGAATGGCTTGTATACTAGGCAATACAATGGCTTGTGAAGGTTGCAGGGGCAGGAGAGCAGTGTAGGTGGAGTTTGCTTTGAAAATGGGCCACCAAGATCCTTGCATTTGTAAATGGAGAAGGGCAACAGTCACTATAGAGAAGTCATAGGTAAGTTTGGTGAGGTATAGCTCTGTCAATGATGATAATAGGCATGTTAGGCATGTGACTTGCTTAACTAGATTGAGTTTTTGTTAAGGGGAGATCACCCCAAGATGAAATTGTGACTGTCCTACTCTTGGAGCTATGAGATTGTGACTGCCCATGAGGGGTATGATAGATGTTGTTGTCCTGTAGGGTCTACACAATGGAAGTGATGAAATGTTAGTTGGAGTTAAGAGTCTTGGAAGGTGTGCCCTAAAGTCTCTCTCCTTGGAACATGAACATGTATATGTCTTGGTGTTTAAACCTTGTTTTGTTGATAAGTTGTTTGACACTAGTTGAAGTGCTCTGCATCATTTGTGGTATCAGAGCTAGAAAATAGATCCTTGAGAGTGTAGTGGATCTTGTGAAGAAGATAGGGGGTTTGTGAAAGTTGTAAAGATGCCTCTGAAGAATCAGATGGCAAGAGAGAATTCTTAGTTGAGAGAAGCCTTAGAGGCAAGAGAGAAAGAGCTGAGGGATAGAAGAGAGCAGGATGCTGCCAGAGACAGAGAGTTGAGGCAAGTGAGAAGGGAGAATGTAACAATCTTGGCTAGATTGGAAGCATTAGAGAAGAAACCTAGAGGGGATGAACAAGATGGTTCAGAAGGAGATGAGGATGCTGATGAGAATCCTCTTGAGGAAGAGTTGGATGCTGAAGAAAAGAAATTTGTGAGATTACTAAAGGCAGTCCAAGGAAGTGGCACAAAGGCAAACATAGAGTTACCTATCTATCAGGGGAAGATGGATAGTGAAGAAGTATTAGGGTGGATAGATGCCCTGGAAAATATTTTTGAGTATGAGGAGATGAGTGATGAGAAGAAGATGAAGTTTGAAAAAACAAAACTGAGAGGAACAACACTTACCTGGTGGAGTAGTGTGCAGATAGAAAGAGTGGCTAGAGGTGCATCAAAAATCACTTCTTGGGGTAGGATGAAGGACATGATGAAGGATCAGTTCCTTCCATCTGATTACTCAATTCAGACAAAGAGGATGAGGTAGAATCTAAAACAGAAGGACATGGATGTTATGTCCTATACTGAGCAATTTCATAAGGTTAGTATCAGAAGGGGATTGGAAGATGAAGAAGAGAAAGTAGCAAGGTACCTTAATGGGCTTAGGTATAACTTACAGGATGAGATTGGGTTGGCAGTACCAAAATCACTTGGAGAGTGTTTTCAGTTAGCCATCAGGGCTGAAGAGAGAGTGAAGAGGAAGCAAGAAAGGCAAGGAGGTTATGGAAGAGGAAACAGAGGTAGGGGCAGACCTACTACTGAAGTTCAGAACAATAATGAGAAGGGTAAGGAGATGCCTACAGAACAGAGAGGTGGATATAGAGGTGGAGGTAGATTTGGATCAGGAAGAGGAGTGTTCACAGGCAGATGTTATCACTGCAATGAGGTGGGACACACATCTTTCAACTGTCCTAAGAAGGATGGTGTTGACAAGACCAAGGATAGAAGGGTTCACTTGGCACAAGAGGAGGAGAAGCCAGAAGAACCAGAAATGTCGTCAGCCTCTCCAATGATGGATGGAGAGATGCTCATTGTGGAAAGAGGCAAGATGCAGCAACCACCACAGGTATCTATTTTTAGAACTAATTGTTTGAGCCATGGCAAGATATGCAAGTTGATTGTAGATTCAGGTTCTCATGATAACTTAGTTTCTTGGGAAATGGTGAATAAGTTGGGATTGAAAACTTTTGATCATCCTAGTCCTTACAATGTCACTTGGGTGAGTCAAGAGCAGCAGGTAATGGTCACTAAGAAGGCTTATGTTGATTTTACAATTTGTCCATATCAGGACTATGTTTTGTGTGATGTTATTCCTATGACATGTGGGCATGTAATCTTGGGTAGACCATGGCAATATTTGATAAGGACTATTCATGATGGGTATACTAATACCTATGTAGTGCACAAACATGGTAAGAAGTTCAAATTGATTCCTTTACCTTGTGAGGAGAAGAAGGAATAGGTTACAATTTGCGTTGGAGAGAAATTGAAGTTGAATGTGTAGGTTCAGGGTGATTGCACACAGCAAAAATAGTTGCAACAGAGTAAGGTGGATGATAGTCCTAGAGAGCAGCAGACTTGGGACTTGAGTTATGTCAAAGTTGGAGACATTGAGTGCCCTCTAAAGAGGCAGAAGAAGGAAGGCAAACAGAAGAAGGTGCAAAGCGGAATCAATCATAGCCTCCAGTTGAGAAGAGTTGAAGCATTACAGCAGCAAGGTCCTAGGCAAGGACACCAAAACAAGTTTTATGGTACTAACACTGTTTACAGGAGCCATGCAGGTTGGAGAAGAAGGAAGATAACTCTTGGAGAGTTCATGTTTCCTAATCAGAGGAACATACCAACAAGATGGAAGACTGGATGGAGCAGATCCCCTAACTCTTGGGACAAGAGTTTTCATCATGCCGGGGAGTATGGTGTAGGAGCACCAAGACATCAGGTTTTTGGTTAGATTTGCAAGAAGTTTGTTTAGTTAAATAAGGTCTATGAGACCATTTCCTTGTTGTAATAGGGCTTGATAGCCATAGTTGTAATGGACTATGTCCAAATAACTAGAATCTACTATTGTTAGGTTATTAGTCCTAGGTAGGACAGTCTTGTAGTCATAGGGAGTCATATAAGTTTTATTATGTATATAGGTAGTCAATAAATTTCCATGTTGTAAGCTTTTAAAAGGCATGTCATAGGTTTTAAAGGTATGGTGGAACCATTGTCTAAGGTTAAATGTTAAACAAGAAACATTCTAAAGAAAAAGCAGTCAGTTTCTAAAACTGTTACAAAAGATAGCAGTTACAAAAATCATGAAGAAGCCCGATGGTCATGCAGTTTTGGTCAACCCCAGCCTTTTCTTGCAATGTATGAGGCTTGTTTTAAGCCAAGGATGGAGGGATTGTAAAGAACATGCAATAAATTGAAAAGAAATAATAAAAAGACATTATTTTTCTGCCTTTTACTATTTTTCCTATGTTTTTTTTCTATCTTTTCCTGAAGAATCCGTACCTGTACGGAACTGTCAAGGCTCATGAGCACATTGGATTGTTAGAGGATTGGATTACCTTTGGTTTGAGTCTTATTTGGAGTTTTGATATAAAGATTGGTGTGAGAAATCAATGTTTGGCTGCAGACTGTCTTAACTTGCTGTCTCCATTAAAGAAATCGTTGTTTTCCTGTGTTGTATGGGCCTGTACAGTAGAGTGGAGATCGATGCCTGTGATGAGGAGTTAGGTGGCTTAGTGACCTTCCCTTTGCATTTGATTTGGGCTCTTGACACCCTTATTTAGCTCTGTATTTCTCTTTTGTCTGAAGGTAGGTTGAAACCCTGAACTAGGTTTTTCCTGAGTAGGCCGATGGTAATCTTCTCATTCCATTGATCCTTTCAGTTACTGATCAATGGAATGGCTTGTATACTAGGCAATACAATGGCTTGTGAAGGTTGCAGGGGCAGGAGAGTAGTGTAGGTGGAGTTTGCTTTGAAAATGGGCCACCAAGATCCTTACATTTGTAAATGGAGAAGGGCAGCAGTCACTACAGAGAAGTCATAGGTAAGTTTGGTGAGGTATAGCTCTGTCAATGATGATAATAGGCATGTTAGGCATGTGACTTGCTTAACTAGATTGAGTTTTTGTTAAGGGGAGATCACCCCAAGATGAAATTGTGACTATCCTACTCTTGGAGCTATGAGATTGTGACTGCCCATGAGGGGTATGATAGATGTTGATGTCCTGTAGGGTCTACACAATGGAAGTGATGAAATGTTAGTTGGAGTTAAGAGTCTTGGAAGGTGTGCCCTGAAGTCTCTCTCCTTGGAACATGAACATGTATATGTCTTGGTGTTTAAACCTTGTTTTGTTGATAAGTTGTTTGACACTAGTTGAAGTGCTCTGCATCATTTGTGGTATCAGAGCTAGAAATAGATCCTTGAGAGTGTAGTGGATCTTGTGAAGAAGATAGGGGGTTTGTGAAAGTTGTAAAGATGCCTCCGAAGAATCAGATGGCAAGAGATAATTCTGAGTTGAGAGAAGCCTTAGAGGCAAGAGAGAAAGAGCTGAGGGATAGAAAAGAGCAGGATGCTGCCAGAGATAGAGAGTTGAGGCAAGTGAGAAGGGAGAATGCAACAATCTTGGCTAGATTGGAAACATTAGAGAAGAAACCTAGAGGGGATGAACAAGATGGTTCAGAAGGAGATGAGGATGCTAATGAGAATCCTCCTGAGGAAGAGTTGGATGCTGAAGAAAAGAAATTTGTGAGTTTGCTAAAGGCAGTCCAAGGAAGTGGCACAAAGGCAAACATAGAGTTACCTATCTATCAGGGGAAGATGGATAGAGAAGAAGTATTAGGGTGGATAGATGCCCTAGAAGTTTTTTTTGAGTATGAGGAGATGAGTGATGAGAAGAAGATGAAGTTTACAAAAACAAAACTGAGAGGAACAACACTTACCTGGTGGAGTAGTATGCAGATAGAAAGAGTGGCTAGAGGTGCATCAAAAATCACTTCTTGGGGTAGGATGAAGGACATGATGAAGGATCAGTTCCTTCCATCTGATTACTCTATTCAGACAAAGAGGATGAGGTAGAATCTGAAACAGAAGGACATGGATGTTATGTCCTATATTGAGCAATTTCATAAGGTTAGTATCAGAGGGGGATTGGAAGATGAAGAAGAGAAAGTAGCAAGGTACCTTAATGGCTTAGGTATAACTTGTAGGATGAGATTGGGTTGGCAGTACCAAAATCACTTGGAGAGTGTTTTCAGTTAGCCATCAGGGCTGAAGAGAGGGTGAAGAGGAAGCAAGAAAGGCAAGGAGGTTATGGAAGAGGAAACAGAGGTAGGGGCAGACCTACTACTGAAGTTCAGAATAGCAATGAGAAGGGTAAGGAGATGCCTACAGAACAGAGAGGTGGATATAGAGGTGGAGGTAGATTTGGATTAGGAAGAGGAGTGTTCATAGGCAGATGTTATCACTGCAATGAGGTGGGACACACATCTTTCAACTGTCCTAAGAAGGATGGTGTTGACAAGACCAAGGATAGAAGGGTTCACTTGGCACAAGAGGAGGAGAAGCCAGAAGAACTAGAAATGTTGTCAGCCTCTCCAATGATGGATGGAGAGATGCTCATGGTGGAAAGAGGCAAGATGCAGCAACCACCACAGGTATCTATTTTCAGAACTAATTGTTTGAGCCATGGCAAGATATGCAAGTTGATTGTAGATTCAGGTTCTCATGATAACTTAGTTTCTTGGGAAATGGTGAATAAGTTGGGATTGAAAACTTTTGATCATCCTAGTCCTTACCATGTCACTTGGGTGAGTCAAGAGCAGCAGGTAATGGTCACTAAGAAGGCTTATGTTGATTTTACAATTGGTCCATATCAGGACTATGTTTTGTGTGATGTTATTCCTATGACATGTGGGCATGTAATCTTGGGTAGACCATGGCAATATTTGAGAAGGACTATTCATGATGGGTATACTAATACCTATGTAGTGCACAAACATGGTAAGAAGTTCAAATTGATTCCTTTACCTTGTGAGGAGAAGAAGGAATAGGTTACAATTTGCTTTGGAGAGAAATTGAAGTTGAATGTGCAGGTTCAGGGTGATTGCACACAGCAGAAATAGTTGCAACAGAGTAAGGTGGATGACAGTCCTAGAGAGTAGTAGGCTTGGGACTTGAGTTATGTCAAAGTTGGAGACATTGAGTGCCCTCTAAAGAGGTAGAAGAAGGAAGGTAAACAGCAGAAGGTACAGGGCAGAATGAATCAGAGCCTTCAGTTGAGAAGAGCTGAAGCATTACAGCAGTAAGGTCCTAGGCAAGGACACCAAAACAAGTTTTATTGTACTAACATTGTTTACAGGAGCCATGTAGGTTGGAGAAGAAGAAAGATAACTCTTGTAGAGTTCATGTTTCCTAATTAGAGGAACATACCAACAAGATGGAAGACTGGATGGAGCAGATCCCCTAACTCTTAGGATGAGAGTTTTCATCATGTCGGGGAGTATGGTGCAGGAGTACCAAGACATCAGGGTTTTGGTTAGATTTACAAGAAGTTTGTCTGGTTAAATAAGGTCTATGAGACCATTTCCTTGTTGTAATAGGGCTTGATAGCCATATTTGTAATGGACTATGTCCAAATAACTAGAATCTACTATTGTTAGGTTATTAGTCCTAGGTAGGACAGTCTTGTAGTCATAGAGAGTCATTTAAGTTTTATTGTTTATATAGGTAGTCATTAAATTTCCATGTTGTAAGCTTTTAAAAGGCATGTCATAGGTTTTAAAGGTATGGTGGAACCATTGTCCAAGGTTAAATGTTAAACAAGCAACATTCTAAAGAAAAAACAGTCAGTTTCTAAAACTGTTACAAAAGGCAGCAGTTACAAAAAATCATGAAGAAGCCTAATGGTCAGGCAGTTTTGGTCGACCCCAGCCTTTTCTTGCAATGTATGAGGCTTGTTTTAAGCCAAGGATGGAGGGATTGTAAAGAACATGCAATAGATTGAAAAGAAATAATAAAAAGACATTGTTTTTCTACCTTTTACTATTTTTCCTATATTTTTTTTCTGTCTTTTCCTGAAGAATCTGTACCTGTACTAAACTGTCAAGGCTCATGAGCACATTGGATTGTTAGAGGATTGGATTACCTTTAGTTTGAGTCTTATTTGGAGTTTTGATATAAATATTGGTGTGAGAAATCCATGTTTGGCTGTAGACTGTCTTAACTTGCTATCTCCATTAAAGAAATCGTTGTTTTCCTATGTTGTACGGGCTTGTACGGTAAAGTGGAGATTGATGCCTATGATGGGGAGTTAGGTGGCTGAGTGACCTTCCCTTTGCATTTGATTTGGGCTCTTGACACCCTTACTTAGCTTTGTATTTCCCTTTTGTCTGAAGGTAGGTTGAAACCCTGAACTAGGTTTTTCCTGAGTAGGCCGATGGTAATCTTCTCATTCCATTGATCCTTTCAGTTACTGATCAATGGAATGGCTTGTATACTAGGCAATACAATGTCTTGTGAAGGTTGCAGGGGTAGGAGAGCAGTGTAGGTGGAGTTTGCTTTGAAAATGGGCCACCAAGATCCTTGCATTTGTAAATGGAGAAGGGCAGCAGTCACTACAGAGAAGTCATAGGTAAGCTTGGTGAGGTATAGCTCTATCAATGATGATAATAGGCATGTTAGGCATGTGACTTGCTTAACTAGATTGAGTTTGTGTTAAGGGGAGATCACCCCAAGATGAAATTGTGACTGTCCTGCTCTTGGAGCTATGAGATTGTGACTGCCCATTAGGGGTATGATAGATGTTGCTGTCCTACAGGGTCTACACAATGGAAGTGATGAAATGTTAGTTGGAGTTAAGAGTCTTGGAAGGTGTGCCCTGAAGTCTCTCTCCTTGGAACATGAACATGTATATGTCTTGGTGTTTAAACCTTGTTTTGTTGGTAGGTTGTTTGACACTAGTTGAAGTGCTCTGCATCAGTAACAAAGGAAAACAAGGCAAGAGCATTGAGTAGGGGGCCCGAGTTCCAGGACCAGAGGCAATAAAAAGAAGACTTTCTAGGAGGCAAAGGATTTGTTACTTGGCTTTGCTAAACTTCACAAAGAATTCTACAAGTAGGAGCTAACTACTGCAAAAACTCTTAAGAGTATGTGATCATGCTGAAGGATACTGGATGGATGGGTGGATAGTGGACTATAGTATGATTGCTGTTAGTATAGTTTATTATTATTAATATATCTACATTCTTTTACTTTTTGCTATGTTTTTTGATGTTTGGATGCTATCCTACCATGTTTATCTTTGAGGCAGCTTTTGGTTGTAGGGTTTCAGAGTCCCTTCAAAACCCATTTTACCTCTTTAATCAAAAACATATTTGGCCTATTGTTAACACATATGGTCTATTATTAAAATATTCAACCTTCCATAATTAACAGAATCAGCCAACACTTAGACACGGTCAGCTTCTATGACACACAATCAGCTTCTATGAGCACACACTCGACTTCTATGAGCACACAGTCGACTTCTATGCTATAAAACACTCATAGTATCACATTCACATAGTGGTTTATCATTTAAACACTATATATCTATGTATACATCATCGTTAGTCTATAAAAGTATACCACAGTCAGTCTGTAAATCAAGATCGATTTGTATAAACTTATATTTATATAAAACTATATGAATGAAAAAATATTCAACCTAGGACTACATCATGAAGTAACCTTGTTTAGTTTCAAAGGACTTAGGTCCAATATAAATTATTTCTGTAAATAGCTTGACAAGCTTCCTTAACAATGCAGAGGAATAGACATCTAAATGTAGTTGTAAGGCTCACTTGTACAGAGGTAGCAATATGTTTAACATCTCTAAAGCATATCTAAATGACAAGAATAAGATAAAGATACCAAATCTTATTTCTCTTTTTTTATTTGATAAGATACTATAGAAAAATGATATTCCTCTGTGGAGGATACACGATCTATCTATGTTTACTTGAGCATAGTGTAAGACTTCTTGCCATACATAAGATAAACACTACTATGTTTACTTCTAATTCTTATTGTTCTATTTGAACATAAAGTTATCTTGCATATTTCATCATAGTCTTCAAAGAATGATAGACTTACCTAAATGAAAAATTAGACCATGCCTTTACCGTGACTGCTTGTTGTCTTTTCCACTCCTCATAGCTTTTTTATCTCTCTATCTATTCTCCTATCCCCATCCTTTTTGTCTACATTTCACTTCCTATTAATCCCCCCACATACTTAATAGTCCACAATAGATAATAATGGTGTTGCCCACAAATTTCTCTTCCACTCCCATGAGCTTATCATGCAGGGATATGTGGAGAATATGGAGAAAGTGGAGTGACTGCTCATTTCCCCCACTGTCCAAGCATCTAGGGGATGTAATATGAAGGAATAAGAAGAGAATTAATACCTCCATGTCATTATCTTAGATAACAATAATATTAATTATAATAATATTATCAATAATAATAACAATAATAATAATAAACATAAGACACATATCTAATAGATGTCATTTTTACAAAATCTCCAACACTTACCATGCTTATTTGTAAACACAATTATCAATAGATAATTCTCACACATCGATTATGATCTTGATGAAAAAATTAAATAGGTTTAGTCAATTTATAAACATCGACTTAACATCCAAAGACATACACAATGTTTCTACCTAACGAAAAAAAAAGGATTTAACCTTCATCTTAATGACGACCTCCTAAGACAAGAATAACATGACCTCTCTCTCTACTAAATATGTGTGTGTGTGTGTGTTTTTAGATGGCATAAGGATCATTGCATTCACGTGATCTAGCATCCTCTTATCAGAAGGAAAAACAACATTGTTCCTACATCTACCTTAGTTACATGATGGTAGTTATTCTATTTCATCATTTTAACCACATGTCCAATAATAACATCATAAACAATTATTTCTTGCATATAAATTAATATAAAGCAAAAATGCATTTTCCATTATAACTATAATTATAATATTTTCTCTGACTAACTATCTTTTTTCTGGAAAATAATGAAAATAAATATATTAGTTTAAAAAATGGGGTGTGACACTTGATTCCTATTCCCCATTGCATATTAGTTATATCCTCCAATGCTTCTATTAGTGGACTTAGTCATGTTATTTTTAGATTTTGTACCTTTCATTATCCACATTGGCATTGTCATTAAATTATTGTTAGCCTTATTTTCATTCACCACCTTATGTTAGGTAGATATTCCATAATTTATCCATGCTTGGATTTCCCCTCTTACTTTCTCAATATCTAATCTTGCCTATCATTCCTAGAGGCTTATCTAAAAACCTTCGTCATTTTCACTCAACAAATTGTGTTGAATCTCAAATAGTTAGGCCACTATAAGCCACAATGGAAAGGGATGAATTATTCAAAATATATTCACTCATCCAAATTCACATATCTTTTTATCATTTTGTTACTTGCCTAGTATAGTCTTTGATGATGGACCCTTGCATCTTACTTATTTCATGGGGTTAGACTTAGGAGGTAATGTCATCCAAAAGCACAACAAAGAAAACATCAAAAAGTAGAATGCATGGGATCATATCAAAGCAAAGAAAATCAAATGAAAACAAATTGAAAAATAAAAAGTATGCACAGAAAATCATAAAAGAAAAATCTAAAGAAAAGAAAATAAAAGCAATACATGTTGGAAACAAGGTGGATAATTGAGAGGGGGGTGAATCAGTTATCTTAATTATTTAACTTTCTTTTCTTCTTTAACAATTAGTGCGGTATCAAAACATATAAGCATACATGAACATGAGAGTAGAAAAGAAATTAACACACATAACACAAGGATTTTTACGTGGAAAACCCTGTTAAGGGAAAAACCACGGGGTGACTAACCCAAGATTGTATTCTCTATTAAAAGAATAGAAGTACAAAATGGCACTTGCCAATTAGGGCTCACTACTTGAGCACACAGCTCACAAGAGGCACACTGCCTACAAGAGACTCACTGTCTACAAAGTTAAGGAAGGTAACCAGGTGACTAAACTGATCAGAGGCATCCACATATGCTGAGGTTCAGTTTTGGTTAGGCTCAATATACTAATCTACTGCACTTCATTCTTCCTCTGCTTTAGTGTTGCTATTTTGTCACATACCGGACTTGTATTTCTGCTTCCACACTTCTCTCTACCTTTTGTTGTACACTATATCACACACAACACACCTTCATACCAAAATCCATCTAGTATATATATCCGCACCAAGAATTTCAACATCTTTCTAGTCAGCAATCAGAATACTCAAGATAAATACTGAACCCTGATCTGTCGGCTGAATCCATGCTTAACATGTGATGTGTATCAATAACATAGGCATGGAAGTCATCAATCATGTCGGACAACCATGAATGATCCCTCAAGAAGATTGATCACCATCAATTTCTAATCTGGATTAAAGTTTGATGCTCTACTAGTTAGTTCTTCCTTAGTCTACTCTGCCTGTCAGGAACCCAACACTTAGATGCTCATATCTTTTCATTATTTCATCACTAGAGGCTCCATCTCTGGAATTTAGTAGTCATGGTACTCCTCTTGACTTCCCCAAGTCCACACTTTACTGATATACATCCTTTGAGAGATCCGGACCTGATTGTTAGACCTTGTTGCATGGTCTATTCTTGTTCATCAGACCAAAACATTCTTCAATCTTACTTCTGGTAGAGACATACTATGTGCTACAGATGAGTGGGATGGACTTTGTTGCCATCAATGACAACACTCATGAAGCCACACAGTGTATCTTGCCAACAATCTCCCCCTTTGGCATTGATGGCAACACTTAGTGAAAAATGGCTAAGTGTTGTAACAAACTCCTCCTTAGCTGATGCTCTGTCTTATGTACACTTTTATTGGAGCTCCCCCTTAGGTAGATTCCACATTTTTCACTACTCCTCACTCCCCCTTTGACATCAATGGCAAAGGGTGAAATTTGCACACCAAAATTTGCAAAAATCAACCTATACATAGCCGCATAAGTATATACATGTTATACTTACATATACTTAAGTATATCCGCAAAAGTGGTTTTCAACTCCCCCTTAGCTGGATTCCACATTTTTCACTACTCCTCACTCCCCCTTTGACATCAATGGCAAAGGGTGAAATTTGCACACCAAAATTTACAAAAATCAACCTATTCATAGCTGCACAAGTATATACATGTTATACTTACATATACTTAAGTATATCTACCAAAGTGGTTTTCAACAGGACAAATTCTGTTGCCCAACTCTACTTCATCCTGTCCAAAATTGAGATGTGACCACTTAACAAAATTGTAAAAGCTTCTGCCCTCTTTAAGTCTGCCAGATCACTGGTCTGAGCTATGGTCTGAGCATCAGTTATGGCATCATGCATTGCCTCTAACTTAGGGATAATTATCCCTCTTAGTTCACTCAACCTGCTTATTCTATTCTTCTTCTCCTTTTCAAGCCTCTTTATTTCATTTATAGTGGCAATAGCCTGACACTCTTGATTCATTATGGATGAGGTAAGAGGATCAAAATTCTGAGATAAACTTGACAGTTTACCTTCTTGTTCTTCCACCTTCTTTGCAATGTCATTTGTCATTGTGGACCAAGGTAGACAAAATTTGTATAGTTCTCCGCCATCTTTAAGAGCATTTTCTAGGCTCTTTATCCCAATATCCAGATTTCTCCGATCATTTGCTATGAGTCCCTGTACTTTGGAGAATCTCTTTCCCAAAAACTCTTTCTAGACTTTCTCTTCTGCTGATTTTTCCAAAGAATCAAAATGTGTGCTAATAGAATTAACAAGAGATTTCAAGTTACCGAATGAAGAGGCCAAAAGATCCTTTTGGAAGGATGGCATGATCTTCTTCAACACATCGGATGCAATCTCTATCAGCTCACAGTCTTCCATGTGAGACTTCAGAAGCTTTTC
The DNA here is from genome assembly GCA_027924645.1 of Cunninghamia lanceolata. Taxonomy (NCBI): domain Eukaryota; kingdom Viridiplantae; phylum Streptophyta; class Pinopsida; order Cupressales; family Cupressaceae; genus Cunninghamia; species Cunninghamia lanceolata. The sequence goes on along the minus strand of BSBN01000061.1, from coordinate 3,589,111 downwards.
TTTTGCTTTAGCTTGAGCAAAAGATGCTACCTTCATTGTCTGGACCGAAGAGAGGGAGTCAAAATTGAGTGGTCCTTGAAATAATTCTGGTTCATCTATCTCTAACATTTCTTTGTTCAAGAAGCTCTTTACTGCCTCAGCAGTGTCTCTTGTTAGAGATAGAGCCTTCTTTCCTTTTCCCATCTCAGAACTGTCATTTGGGATCTTCTCTATTTGATCTTCTTCTCTTCCCTTTACCTCTTCTTCTTGACTAATTTTCTCTTCTTTTCTTTATTCTCCTTCAGTTTCGGAGTCAGTAGGGGGATCTGGAAGAGAGATGTTTACTTCTTCAGGGACTTCCTCTTCTAGAATAGAGGAATCCAATTCCTTATTCCTCTCCTCACCTATCTCCTTTGGCTCTTCTACAATTTTCTCAGTAGATTCTTCTTTTGATGTACTTGGTCCTTCGTCATCAATTTTTAGCTGTCTTTGCACCAAAAGATCAACCTATTACTGCCTGATACAACCACTTGACTTAACAAGCACAGGAGGCAGTTAAGCCCTTGTCACAAACCACCACAGCACAATGCTAAACAAGGAGACCAAGGGCCACACCTTGCAACAATCCCCCCCAACGCAAGCACGGGGTTTAAACCCGTGACCTCGGCTCTTATACCAATTGTTGGAAACAAGGTGGATAACTGAGAGGGGGGTGAATCAGTTATCTTAATTATTTAACTTTCTTTTCTTCTTTAATAATTAGTGCAATATCAAAACATATAAGCATACATGAACATGAGAGCAGAAAATAAATTAACACACATAACACAAGGATTTTTCCGTGGAAAACCCTATTAAGGGAAAAACCACGGGGTGACTAACCCAAGATTGTATTCTCTGTTAAAAGAATAGAAGTACAAAATGGCACTTGTGTCATGCCCGCATTTCCAATGCGGTCACGACACACAACACATGTGTCATGTCCACATTTACCATGTGGTCATGACATGAATTACAAAAAACTTTCTTACCTATCCCTAGGAACCCCCTCGCACGCATCTGCATGCTCGGTGGCAATAGGCATAAGATGTAAACATGTCAATAGAATTCAGGAAGGTACGTTGTCCCACGCAGTCCCCTACATGATGATAGCCATCTAGGGGGTATGCGACACGAAGTGTGTCGCTTTTAGGGTTAGAATGATTTTAATCCGAACCCTAAGTCTCCTAGGTGTGAAGACGATTCCGCCAGCTTCGAAACCTAACTCTAGCTTAGGTCAAAATGAAAATGAAACAATGATTAAGAAAAATGGCATGATGGACGCATGATTAAAGTGGAATGGTGAAATATAAATTTATAAAAATAACGTAAAATTAAAACTTTAGAAATCTAGAAAAATTTTGACAGCATAACGCGTTTTCATTAATCGACTTAAAAATTTTAAAAATAAAACTCCAATCAGAAATTAAATAAAATTTAATAATAAAAATTTAAACTTAAGAACAAATTTAAAACAATTTAAAATAACCAAATAAATATCCTGCCAAGGTCGAGTAAATCGACCTTGCATAAAAAGGTTAAAAATTTGAAAAGAAAATAATAAATAATTACATGATGCCAAATAAATTTTAAAAAAATTGAGTTCGTTAATAAATATAATTTCAGCTTTATATTTATTATCTAACTCGAATTAATAGAGAAGGGGAAAGATTAAATTACACTTTCTCGTAAAATAATAGTAAGATACATAGACTAATAAAATGATAAAATCACACTAGAAACAAACTAAAATAATTGACCCAGCTAAAAAGAATTTAAACAAGGGGAATACTCTTCCCAATTAAAACAAAATTAATCCCTCCCTTTAAAATATACCTTCACAAGGCAATAAAATAGAATGCAAAACCCCATTTAAAATAAAAACAATTTTTAAATGAACACAAGAGATAAAAGAAAGACAAGACAAAAATAGAGGGTTTAAAATAAAGAAATAAAACAAATCCCTCACAAACCCTATCAATAAAATAATGTTTCCAAAAGAAATTCCTGATTCCTTTTTAAACTTGGTTTTCAAATTAAGAAGCCCTAATTGTATTTTATTGTTTTCTTTCCTTTTGTTGCCCTAATCCTCTATCGCCTTCATTCTTTTTCTTTTGTTTTGTTTTTGTCTCTTGTTTTTGTAGGTTAGGGTTTGAAAAGAACCATGGAGGCCATGAATGGAGGCTAACTCTCACGGAGGTATACAAGAGTTCCATTTATCTATTTGTTTAATCTGTATTCTTTTTTTTTTTTTGAGTGACATCATGATATATATATAAAATGTGTAAGTTAAGATTTAAAAGTTTGTTGCAGGGTTTGAAGGACTGCTAAGGGCCGACGGCGGCCAAGGCAGAGGGAATCACAGTGGAGAGGGGGCAGCAGAAGGGAGCCGCTGGGGAGTTGGGTATGCAGATGGTGCTTCCGTGGCAGGGAGTGGGTTGCATGAGGGGTCTGGGTGTTGTCACAGCATAGAGTGTGTTAAGAAATAAAACAAATAAGGTGGGGAGGGGGTCGAAACCCCCACCCACACCCTTGGGTGTGGGTGGGGGTTTCGACCTCCTCCCCACACCCTTCACTAGTACTACGGCGGCAGCAGGACTATGGTGGGCGCCAACGCCCACCACAACCCCTCTTACTCAACATCAAACTTTCACTTGGCACAAAACCTGTGGTTAATACAGTCTGCTGCTTGAAAATTTTGATCTTTTTTTTTTGGGTTATATATATATATACTGAGAATGATACTTACAGTTTATTTAAAAATATCATAGTATATATATCTCTTCTTCTCATTGTTGTATATAAATATATATGTATACACTTATTATATATATATAAGTGTATGTACATATTATAATATATAAAGCAAAAATATAATATATATATTTTCTTCTATTTTTTTCTGTATATACACAGTGATAAAGAAAAATGAAATGAACGGCAATAGATTTTTAAAGAATAAGACAACCAAGTATATTTATATATTTATATATATACCCATATATGTATGTAAATATATATATATATATATATATATATATATATATATATATATATATATATACACCCATTGCATTTATTTTCCCAAAACATTGGTCTAAATAGCAGATTACTAACTTTCTCATTTAACTCTTTTTTTTATATACTAATATTTCATTTTAGAATCATAAATAGATAGCTAGTATTAACTTCCTTTTTGAAACATAAATAACAGAGATGTATTTTTGTTTTGAAATAAACCTATATGGTAGAATAAGCATTCTCATTTAACTTTTCTAACAACAACTAATAATATAAACTTTCAAGTAATAAAATAGAAGCAAATGTTTATAACTTCTCTTTCTTTCTTTCTTTTGTGAGTAATAAATATATTCATCAACTGTTGTGCATATTTTTTTTTTAAAGAAGGAACATGACAGCAATATATATAAATTTCTCATGCATCTCTCAAGCTATAAACTCACAGCTTGGAGAATAAACAACTTTCAAATAAAATAAAAAGATTGTTTACATTCCAACACTTTTTATAGCCAACCCCAAAGGCATAAAGCTTGACAAAAATAAATACAATAGGGCCACAAAGGCCATGGCTCAAACAGCTAACAACATATAACTATAGAAACACACAACTAGTCTTCTCCCTAACTCCATTTCTTCATTTAAACACCTGCAAATAAAACACAACAAAAAAGAAAATTCAGCCACTTCGAAATACCCTCCTTTCTACCGTAGACTTGTAAGTGGGTCACCTCTGAGCTAGGGAGGTAGGGATTCACACGGTTTCAACACACCACAACAAACATCAAGAACACAACATAAAACAAACCCCAAGGATGAGCACATAACACAACTCATGAAAATGAGTTTGATGGGGGTAGGGAATGGACCCCTCTACTTCAAAGGCCACACCAAAATACTAAAATACCAATCTCATGGCCTCAAGCTAAAACCTCCAAGACCACAACTTCTCAAATATCTCAAAATAACTTCCATGGCACTCTTGCCATTCAAATAATCTCCACAACAAGTAAGAAGCCCTCAAGGCATAAATAACACAATATGGGAGTGACCTCAAGGAGGTTCCTTTCCCCTACCCCAAACAAGTTGAGCCTTACCTCCAAATGGAGGTGCTCTCACCCAACTCCCAATCCCACACAAAAATGTAACAACAAACAACCAAAACTACAAACACATTACAATAAAGATATGCAAGGGTAAAGAACTTAGTCATGAGGCTTACCTTCAAAAGCCCTATAATGGAAGCACGTTTGGTGATGAGCTCCAAGATTCTCCAAACCTTCCAATCTCTAAGAATTCCTCTAACTTTCCCAAAAAATGCTCCAAAAAGAAAGAAACTCCAAAATGCAAGAACCCCCCACTCCTCAACAAGAGGAGATAATATAGGCCATCAATTTTGGCCTTGAGGAATGAGAAGGTGACACTTGTCACCTTCTCCTTCCTCCTCCTATGCCACTTGCAAGGGAGAGGAAGTGTGAGGGTGACAAGTGTCACCCTCCAATTCCATCTCAATCCCCACCTTATCCACTTGTGCTCTCACACGTGTGAGAGAAAAAGTGGTGAGGTAAATTCCCATCCAAACCTTCATGAGGATAAGGGATGCCATATGACATCCTCTTATTCTCTAAAAGAGCCATCTCCCTCCAAGATGCTCTCACGCGTGTGTGAGAGTCTTGGAGGAAGATCCCACACACTTGGGTGTCTTGGAGACCTCCTAATTCCTCCTAGGGAAGGGATTCCCAAACATTGGGAAGGGAGATGAGTCTTTCCCAAAGCATGACTCATCTCCCACCTTATCTAATTTCAAATTTCGTCACTTTGACTAAACCTTAGTTTAGAGTGACCAAAAATGAGTTAACCTAAGGTTTAGTTAGTCAAAATTGACCCTAGACTCATGGGTAACCACTTAGGGTAAATTTTGGGACACTAAGGTTCACCTAGGGGGTCATAAATCCACTTTAAATGGCCTCAAAAATAAAAACAATTACCAAGTGGTGTAATTCAATAAAAATTATACAAAATTTAATATTAATTAATATAAACAAAGGGTACTAGGCCAAAATGATAAAATTAAGACAAGTACTTAAATCGACACTCAATTTTCAAATGTGATCCTTATCCCTCTTGGGAATGGATCGGTTTCACAGGGAATAACATATGTGTGAATTCTACCTCTAATTTCCCGTGGCTTGGGAATATAATCCTGCACATATCGATCAAGTGTCAATCATATCATGATAATCATAGCTGAAGCAATTGGAATTAAATTCATGCCATTAAATACAACAATAATCATCTATAACATAATTCTAAATTAAACTGCATTTTTCTATCACATTTCAAATAATCATCATCACATAAATAACAAAATCACATCATAAACATCATCTAATATATCTCGTATGTCAAATCACAAAATAACATCAAAATATGATCAAATCAAATCACCATATGTCTAATCAATGTCATATCAAAATCAGGAGATATAATCAAATCTGCATAATGAAACCATAGTCTCTAAAAGTCTAATAATGTTATCAACTAAAATGCATAACGATCAAAATAAGGAAGGAAAAATAATCAGCCTCACATCCTCCCCCCTAAGACTAAACTTCCTCTTGGAAGTCATCAAAAAGGTGAGGATAGAGTGCCCTCAAACTAGCTGCATCCTCCCAAGTCGCTGTGACCTCATCATAACGATTCCACTAGACCCTAACCTGGTCCAGCTCTTGACCTTGAAGGCCCAGTGTCTGATGAGCCAATAAGTGAATTAGCTCCAAAGCCAATTGCTCGTCTGCCTCTACCTATAGAGCACTGCAGTTCAGTACGTGAGATAAATCAGATATATATTACCTCAAAATAGAAATATGAAATACATCATGGATATGTGACAAGCTAGGTGGCAACGCTAGATGATAGGCAATAGGTCCTATCCACTTGAAGATCTCAAAGGGTCCTACAAATCATGGTGCGAGCTTAGAGCCCTTTCCATAATGGATTGGACTCTTGTGTGGCCACACTCTAAAGAATACCCTGTCACCTACTGAGAAGCTCTGATCGGTCCTCTTAGCATCGACATACTTCTTCTATCTATCCTGTGCCTCCTGAAGTCTCTGCCTAATCAGTGTGACCTACTGCTCCATATCATGAACTAGCTCTAGACCAATGGCAACCATGTCCTCTATTTGATCCCAACTCAATGGTATCCTGTATGGTCTGTCATATAAAGCCTAAAAAGGAGGCATACCCAACGAGCTGTGATGCCCATTATTGTAGGCAAACTCAACCAGATACAGATACTCCTCCCATCTAGATTGATGGTCCATAACATACATCTGAAGTATGTCCTCCAACACCTGATTCACCCACTCTGTCTGTCCATCTGTCTCGAGATGATAAACGATGTTAAAGTTGAGCTGTGTGCCCAACACCTGCTGCAAAGCTCTCTAGAATGCTGAAGTGAACACTGGATCTCTGTCAAAAATGATGCGGCGAGGTACTCCATGTAATCTCACAATATCATCTAAGAATACTCTCGCCATTGCTGGTGCATTGTATGTCATGCATATAGGTGAGAAATGTGCCACCTTGGTCAACTTGTCGACTGTCACCATGATAGCATCATGGCGACGTGAAGACATAGGAAGACCAACAATTAAATCCATGGAAATGCTGTCCTATTTCCACTCAAGTTTTTCATGTGGGTATAGAAGACCCGCTGGATGCTGATGCTCAGCCTTGACCCTCTGGCACTCAAGCCATCAAGCAACAAACTCTGTAATATCTCGTCTCATACCCGTCCAATGGTACAGCTGTCATAGGTTGGCATGCATCTTCTTCACCCCTAGATGTGCCGCATATGGTGCTTTGTGAGCCTCTGATAATACTATAGTACGTAGGTCACCTATGCGGGGTACATAGATGTGCTGTCGATGACGAAGTAACCCATCGGCTTCAAGTGAATACCCTGCAAACTTGCCCACAAGGGCCCTCTATGAATTGATCTCCTGCTACACCTCAAGAAACCACTCATCCTCTGGTAGATGCTGAGTAATGCGTCCTCTCAAGTCCACACTTAGAGTCAAGGTCAAGAGCTCGTGGTGCCTCTGACTCAATGCATCAGCAACCATGTTCTCCTTCCCTTTGATGTAGTGGAAATCAAAGTCATACTCGCAGAGAAACTCCATCCAACGCCGCTGACGGGCATTCAGATTTGGCTACATAAAGATATACTGAAGGCTGTGGTGATCTGAATGGAGCTCAAAGCGATGACCCAATAAGAAATGTCTCCAACAAACTAGAGTATGAACCACTGCCGCTAACTCCAAGTCATGTGTGGGGTAGTTCATCTCATGGGTCTTGAGCTTTTGCAACTCATACGTGATTGCTCTACCACCCTGCATAAGTACGGCTCCCAATCCCTCAAGTGATGCATCTATGCAAACCATAAAATATGCTGCAGGATCAGGAACCGCTAAAATGGGAGCGCTAGTAAGACGCTCCTTGAGGACCCCAAAGGCCCTCTCACACTACTTAGTCCAAAGAAATCTCTTCCTTTTTTGCTGAAGGGAAGTGATGGGTGCACTATTTGAGAAAATCCCTCAACAAAGTGATGGTAATAACCAGCTAACCCCATAAAACTCCTAACCTCTGTCACACTGGTGGGTGCTGGCCAATCCTTGATAGCCCTGATCTTCGATGGATCTACCAAGATTCCATCGCCAAATAGGATATGCCCCACATACTGTACCTCTATCCTGAAAAATGCACACTTCGCCAAGTTCCCATAAAGATTCTGCTCCCTCAAACACTGTAGAACCTGACGTAGGTGCTCCTCATGCTCCTCCTCGGTCCGTGAATAGATCAATATGTCATCAAGGAAAATGATCACGAACCGATCTAAGTAGGTACGGAACACCCCATTCATGAGACTCATGAACACAGTACGGGCATTCCTCAAGCCGAAGGGGACTACAGTGAACTCATAGTGGCCATATCGAGTCCGGAAGGCAGTCTTATGGATGTCCGCCTCTGTGATACGTAACTGATGATAACCAGACTTCAGGTCAATGTTAGAGAACACCCTGGCTCCCTGTATCTGATCGAAAAGATTGTCAATCCTCGGTAGAGGATAACGGTTCTTCACCATCACCTTATTCAACTACCTATAGTCCATGTACAATCGAAGAGATCCATCCTTCTTCACGAAAATGACAAGAGCGCCCCAAGGTGAAATGCTCGGTCGGATGTGCCCCTTCTTGAGCAAGTCCTCCAACTGTAACTTGAGCTCTGTGAGCTCATGTGTGGTCATCCTGTAGGGTACACGAGACACTGGCTCAGCACCTAACACTAAGTCAATGTGAAAGTCTACCTGACACATCGGTAAACTCTCTAAGGATGGGATGATCATCCAAAGATGTCTTAGGCTCGTCATCTGATCTGTCACTCACTGTGATGGCAAACATCTGGCATCCCTTCCACATGTAGCACTTAAGCTACTGAGCGGATATCATACGCACTGCTGTGGGCTTCTGAATGCCCACTATCTCAACTGATGTATTGTGATCGTCTAAGCAGCTGATCGCCTTTCGGCAACAATCTAGCTTGGCTCGATGAGACGCAAGCCAGTCCATACCCAACACCACATCGTAGGATCCTAATACCATAACTCTAAGGTCACATACTATGGCAAAGGGTCCCAACAAAATCTCACAATCATGGACTAAGGCATCTACTATCATCTTGGCCCCTAAGGCCAACTCAACCACCCACCTATCACCCTGCCTAGAGGCCAACAGCCTGCAATGCTCCACTAACGATGGAGATGTGAAAGAGTCAGTAGCACCAAAATCAAAGAGAATAGAAATGGGGATACCCCCAATAATACCTGATGTCACAATCAATGACATCTGAAAATTAGCTTGGTGGTTATCAACCACTGCGAACATACGGTGGGACCTACCCACATCTCCAACAGTCTGCTCAGATCCTCCTGCACAAGGCTACTCCCTGCTGTAAAACCCTGTGGACACTCTCTGGCTAGGTGTCCTGCTCCACCACAAACATAACATGGGCCCCTAGCCTGTACATGCCCAGTCTAAGTCCTACTCGACTGCTGCTATCCTGACCTACCAGTAGATCCCTGTGAGCCCCTATATGACTGCTACGACCTCGCAGGTCCCACAGGTGGTCCTTCCTGCCTCTAATCTCTACGCAGGCCCTGCTACTGCCAACCTCTATTATGTCCCCCATATGCCCTTTGCTATGTCCTAGCTCTCTGCTGCTATTGTGGGGGCCTAGGAGGTAAGGGTATGGAACTAAATCCTCCCCTATGAGGTGGCTGTGATGGTCTACAAAAACTCTGCTGATGCTGCTGCTACCCACGATCCTGAAACTAAGGGTGTGAACTTTGCCCTCATCCCTGTATCTCCTCAGCAACATATGCCTTCTCGGCAGCATCACTCAAAGTCTGGGGGTCTGCCATGCAAAAAGGCCCTGCTATGTTGTGGTTCAGTCCTCTAATAAACTTATGAACTAGGAGTTTCTCATCATGGAGATACTCCGCATATCGAGATAACTCGATAAATCTACCCTCATACTGAGCAACTGTAAGTCCTCTTTGCTGAAGTTCATGAAACTCATCTATGTGATGCTGCGTGCAATGATCCAATAAGTATCATGCATTGAAGCGCTCAATGAAGGTCTCCCATGTGAGAGTGTCTAATGATAGGTGACGCTTGCACTCCTTAGTGTGCCACTAGGTAGCTACTGCATCTCGCAACAGGTGTACTGCTACACGAGCCTTCATGTTGCCCTTGTAAGGACGCAACGTGAAGCATCTATCTAAGATGATGAGCCAGGCCTCTACCTCAGCTCCCTCTATGGTCCTGATGAAAGTAGGAGGGTTCAGCCTCAACAAATCCCTAATGGGGTCTCCTCTGTCTCTGCGTTGTCTGATAGGCTCATCTGTATAATAGTCATAAGGTTTGTGAACAATGTGCTCTACTCGTACTACCTCATCATGTCTAGCATGACGTGGAGGGCTCCTGCTATGGGCCCTGTCAACCGAACCAACCTCCTCTACCATCGTCTCTGGCACCTCAACATAAGGCTCCACACGTGGTGCCCCACGCGGCTCAACGCGGGGCTTCACACATGGCTCGACATGGGACTCAGCTCATGGCTCCACACGTGGCTCCTCTCACAGATCCTCATGGGGCTCAACACATGGCTCTATGCACGGCTCAGCTATGGCTAGTGGAAACCTATCTAAAACTACCTATAAAGCCTGTAATATCTGTGGCCCAATATCTGGTAGGGCTGATGGTGCCTGCCGTACCTATAGGACCGGTTGTGGCTGTCCCTCAGCTGAAGAGTCACTGTGACCCTCAGGGGGTGGAGTGTGGTGAGACTGCGCTCGCCAAACTCGTCGGGGAGGTGTTGGTTTTTCTTCTGAATTAGCATTAGGGTTTGCCAGTTCTAATGCACGGGTATATTCAGCCAACTAATATAGGAGGTTGCATGAGCTCCTCCCCTTCACTTCTGGTTCTGCCACACCAAGGGGGGTATCCCTATAGCTAAAGATGTAACATTGACTAGCTCAATGATAGAAAGATCTAACTTGACAACAACAGGCAGAATACTCTCATGTATGGACCAAGATCTGGATGACAGATCACAAGGTTGGCAACATTCTTGGACATATGTGTCTGGTTGGGTATGAGAGCATGCAGGGGTCCTAATCCTACTCCTACAACTAACAGGTTGAAGTGATGAAATGGGTGGACATAATGTCCTGGATGCAAGACAAGGGGTTTTGGCTCATAACTACTAACCCAGGAGCAGACTGGTGCCTATCCATTGGGCAAGGAGTCAACTAGACGTATACAACAGATGGTTTGCAACTTTCACTCAAGTTTTAGGGGGTTGGACTGATGTTTGCCTTACAAACATCACCCAAGAATGGGTATCTAACTGCCTCTACTTACAGATATCCCTGTAGACATACAACCTTCTCCATACATTGACCAAAAATAGTTTAATCCACTCCTTGAATGGAAGTTACAGATCAAGCATGCAGTATAGATATCTATACCCTAGAATCTATGAAACCCTTAGCAACCAGATTCAAAAGAAGGATGACATGCAGCAAATGGAGATAAGCAGATAGACACATGCAATATAGCATTTTTCATATAAATCAACATGAAACTGAACATATGTGCAAAATACACTCATGCTGCAACACATAAACTCCAAAATGGGATAGAACAGCCAAGATCATGCCTTATTCTTCGTTATTTACACAAAAATGCCACAAGCCTTCAACAACCTACAAATGAGCAACACAACCCTACTTATACAGCAAGAAGGTGATCCGCCTTAACCCCCAGGCAAACTCAAAATTTGCCAGATACAGTACATTGAGAAAATGGTGCTCATCACATTGAATGCAGTAGATGGAGGAGGGGACAGGAAGAAATCTCGAGCCCTGCACCGCCGCCTGGGGATTCACACCTTCAATCAGGTGGTTGAAACGTCCATGCCATCGTCCATACCCTGTAACAACCGCCATTAATGGCGTACCAGACCTGCAGCCTTGGAAAATGTAGTAGATAGTGCATCATGACCTTTCCTGCCAAAAAATATCACCCCGATAATTCAAATCATGCAGGAATAAATTATCCCACATGCACCCTGCGGCAACCTCCTCATCACCTTATATACTAGGTCGTGAGCATATATGATGTCGGTGCTTTTGCTCTCGACGACACTAGCATAAGCCTTCATCATCATCATCCTCCAGCATGATATCTGGATACTCAAAATATCACCCTGACGTCAGCATCATCATCTGCATGAGTTCACCCTAATAATTCACATCACCCCGATGTGAAATATCACCCCGTAGAAAATATCACCCTGCGGGAAAGTATCATGCCGTCTGCATCACCTGATATAAAATATCACCCTGACATAAGAAAATCATCCTGATGACCAACCTCACCTTCATATCTACAAATGTCCTGATGACGTCATCATCACATTACAATGTCGTGTCAGATTGAAAACTTGAAGTATGACCCCATCGGATCTAGATGATGTCATCGTCATATCCTGCTGACGGATATCACCCTGATAATTGAACATCCTGATGACGTCACCGTCATATCCTGATGACATCACCATCATATCCTGATGATGTCACCGTCATATCTGCCTATCGCACACCTCCTCATATCCGGATGACGTCATCATCATATTCACAACATTGGGGGATCTCCATAAAATGATTGATGTTAAAATATGACCCCCCAGACCCTGATGACGTCACCATCATGTCGGCATCAAGATGATATTCAGAAGATAACCGGATATTTGGAAATATCACCCCCATGCACAAATATCATGCTGCACTGTAGCTCCACTATAAGATCAGGGTGATATATGAATATGATAGATATTTGAAATGATCACCCCCCACTGGACAATGCATGAAACCGGCAGGTGGATATCTCCCTGATGTCAGCATCATCATGATGCTGGAACAAACATAAGGTGATAAAATAACATCAGGGTGATCTTAACAAAGATCACCCGATATTCAAATATGATGACCCTACAGAATATCGGGTCATACTTGAAACCTAGTAGCAACATCATCAGGATGATCTTAACTAAGATCACCCAATGTTAAGATATCACCCCGATGAAAGATCATGCCGGCAGAAAACATGATGATGACCCCCGCGAGAAGCAAAAGGGTGATGACCAGAAACATGATGATGATGATGACCTCCTCCAAAGAAAATATGATGCTACAGTTGAAAAATACTGAGGAGGCCCAAAGACTTAGAACCTTTTTGGATTTTTTGGGAAGGTGCCTGCATGTTTATATGCTTGTAACTTGACTACTCATGTAGGCACCAACAGTGGCTCTATCTGGGGACACATGCCTCTTGCAGGCATGGTGAGAACCACAGATCTCTGGGATGTAGACTAGTCCTCTATCCACTAGGCACAGAGTCATGAAGCTACACCAATCTACATCACCAAACACATTATTTTAAAAATAAACATGGTGGCCCAGGGCCACCAAAAAGGAAAAACTATAATTTTCCTTTGTCAAACACCTGATTTTCTTTTGATTTCTTCAAATGAAACCTAAAAGCATTTAACTGTCTGCAGCAAGCCCCTTAGCAATTATTTGTGCTGCTACTCATTTCTTTTTCTTCAACAAATCTGCAACTAGCTTCATCAGCATACATTATTATCAGTTGTAGAATGTCATCATCATATGAGTCACTGATGTTGCTTGGAAAAAAAATAGACTCACATAAAACAAATGAATCCACATTAGAATTTTTCCCTTCCTCAAAAAATAAGAGCTCCTCTGTATCAAACATGCAATATTCAGGCACAAGCAACATCTCATAATCAAATTTATCTTCATAAGCATTCAGATATCCATCATCATCATGCTTAGCAGTTTTGTCACTAAGGTCCACCTAAAATGTCTCAAGAGAAGGCAGAAAAAGCTCAGAATGCAGCCCTTCATCAAAAACTTTGTAGTTACCCATGCAATCAACATTACCCCCAACTGTATGAGCACACACATCTGCAACTTGCCCATTCACCTCTGAATAGTGACCCTATCTTTCCTCTTCACCAATGCATTGATAATCAAATTTTTTTTTTTCAACTTCTGCACTATGAAGGTGGTCAAAATCTTCAAGGAAACACTCATACTCAACATCCAAATATATTTCATCATCTGAAAGGCTCACACATGCATCTGAATGTTGACAATCACTAGCATATTCACTGCCATCCCTTGAATCAATGTTTTCTATATTCAGAGTGAAGCTCTGCATATCCACCTCATATAAATAATCAGGAATAACTGGGATATGCCTATCACTGCAGGATGCAACTTCATGTATATCTTTCATTTCATCATTTGAAGAGCATTTTGCATCTGCAGGCTTTTCTTCTAGAGGCAAACAACAATCTTTGTCCACATCATTATAGGATGTGCCTACATTTTCTACAACACTTTCTTCATGTATCACATCATGGCTGCACACATTATTTTGAAATATATTTCCCTCCACAAAATCATCTCTCAGTGAACACACTGGAAAAGGAGAAATATATTCACTTTGATAATAGTTTTTACAACTTGCAGCCATGAAACCTATTGGCATTCCATATTTCTCATTGTTTTCAATGTCCATAGCAAATTGGAAAGCCTGGTGAAGGGTAGCTAGTTCTTTATCTCTTAATAAATAACTCATTTCTTCATTAAATGCAGCCAAATAAATTGTCAAGCACAATGCATTATTGGTTCTCATATATTCAGGGATTTGCTTGAGCAAATTAATAAATCTAAGATTAAAGGCTGGAACCAATTCCTCATCTCCCCTTTGGATATTCGTAAACTGTATGATCAGTGAGGCCACATCAAATCTTTCACCAAACTGCCCTAGGAATGCAACTTCTAAATCTATCCATGAAGAAACTGAACAAACAGGCAGGTCTGAAAACCATACCCTAGCATCATCTTCTAATGACTAAACAAAGAGTCTCATTACTACATCTTCATCCTCTATCTCATAATCTTCTATTAAATTACAAAATCTTTGCAGATGTTTGTTTGCCGATTCAGAATCTGATCCACTATATTTTGGCAAACATCTTCTAATTTTATTGGGAATAATATTTGGATAACCATATATCTCTGTGAAATCTAGGGCTTTATATCTTTCAATAAAAAATGGTCTTCTTTGAGAGCACACCCAGGTTTGCTGTTCTAAACTCAACATTTTGAATCAAAGATGAATACCTAGATATACGTTGCAGCTTTGGATAGGTTCAATCAACAGAGTCGCCACCTCTTACAGAGAGGACAAAATATCAACAAGGCACTTATGTTTTCTGGATTCATCACACCAGCAGAGCACCACATGGTCATTTTTGGATCCTGCTATAACAACTTCACTGGAAACTAGATTTTCCAGCCTTCAAATCACTTGACTCTCTATCCCCATCAGAGTCACCAATTTGTTGGTTTTTCTTCTGAATTAGCATTAGGGTTTACCAGTTCTAATGCACAGGCAGATTCAGCCAACTAATACAGGAGGTTACGTGAGCTCCTCCCCTTCACTTCTGGTTCTGCCGCTCCAAGGGGGTATCCCTATAGTTAAAGATGTAACCTTGACTAGCTTAATGATAGAAAGATCTAACTTAACAACAACAGACAGAATACTCTCATGTATGGACCAAGATCTGGATGACAGATCACAAGGTTGGCAACATTCTTGGACATATGTGTCTGGTTGGGTATGAGAGCATGTAGGGGTCCTAATCCTACTCCTACAACTAACAGGTTGAAGTGATGAAATGGGTGGACATAATGTCCTGGATGCGAGACAAGGGGTTTTGGCTCATAACTACTGACCCAGGAGCAAACTGGTGCCTATCCATTGGGTAAGGAGTCAACTAAACATATACAGTAGATGGTTTGCAACTTTCACTCAAGTTTTAGGGGGTTGGACTGATGCTTTCCTTACAAACATCACCCAAGAATGGGTATCTAACTGCCTCTACTTACAAATATCCCTGCAGACATACAACCTTCTCCATACATTGACTTAAAACAGTTTAATCCACTCCTTGAATGGAAGTTACAGATCAAGCATGTAGTATAGATATCTATACCCTAGAATCTATGAAACCCTTAGCAACCAGATTCAAAAGAAGGATGACATGCAGCAAATGGAGACAGGCAAATAGACACATGCAATATAGCATTTTTCATATAAATCAACATGAAACTGAACATATGTGCAAAATACACTCATGCTGCAACACATAAACTCCAAAATGGGATAGAATAGCCAAGATCATGCCTTGTTCTTCGTTATTTACACAAAAATGCCACAGGCCTGCAACAACCTACAAATGAGCAACACAGCCCTACTTATATAGCAAGGAGGTGCTCCGCCTTAACCCCTAGGAAAACTTAAAATTTGCCAGATATAGTACATTGAGAAAATAGCACTCATCGCATTGAATGCAGCAGATGGAGGAGGGGACAAGAAGAAATCTTGAGCCCTGCACCGCCGCCTGGGGATTCACATCTTCAATCGGGTGGTTGAAACGTCCACGCCATCGCCCATACCCTGCAACAACCGCCATTAATGGTATACCAGACCTGCAGCCTCAGGAAATGTAGTAGACAGTGCATCGCGACCTTTCCCGCCAAAAAATATCACCCTGATAATTCAAATCACGTAGGAACAAATTATCCCACATGCACCCCACGGCAACCTCCTCATCACCTTATATACTAGGTCGTGAGCATATATGATGTCAGTGCTTTTGCTCCCGATGACACTAGCATAAGCCTTCATCATCATCATCATCCTCCAGCATGATATCCGGATACTCAAAATATCATCCTGACGTCAGCATCATCATCTGCATGAGTTCACCCTAATAATTCACATCACCCCGCAGAAAATATCACCCTGTGGGAAAGTATCATGCCGTCCCCATCACCTGATATAAAATATCACCCTGACATAAGAAAATCATCCTGATGACCAACCTCACTTTCATATCCGCAAATGTCCTGATGACATCATCATCACATTACAATGTCGGGTTAGATTGAAAACTTGAAGTATGACCCCGTTGGATCTGGATGACATCATCGTCATATCCTGCTGACAGATATCACCCTGATAATTGAACATCCTGATGATGTCACCGTCATATCCTTATGACGTCACCGTCATATCTGCCTATCGCGTACCTCCTCATATCTAGATGATGTCATCGTCATATTCGTAACATCGGGGGATCTCCATAAAATGACTGATGTTACAATATGACCCCCCGGACCCTAATGATGTCACCATCATGTCGGCATCAGGATGATATTCAGAAGATAACCTGATATTTGGAAATATCACCCCCATGCACAAATATCATGCTGCACTGTAGCTCCACTATAAGATCAGGGTGATATATGAATATGACGGATATTTGAAATGATCACCCCCCACTGGACAATGCATGAAGCAGACATACGAATATCTCCCTGACATCAGCATCATCATGATGCTGGAACAAACATAAGGTGATAAAATAACATTGGGGTGATCTTAACAAAGATCACCTTATATTCAAATATGATGACCCTGCAGAATATCGGGTCATACTTGAAACCTAGTAGCAACATCATCAGGATGATCTTAACTAAGATCACCTGATGTTAAGATATCACCCCGGTGAAAGATCATGCCGGTAGAAAACATGATGATGACCCCTGCGAGAAGCAAAAGGGTGATGACCGGAAACATGATGATGATGATGACCTCTTCTAAAGAAAATATGATGCTATAGTTGAAAAATGTTGAGGAGGCCCAAAGACTTAGAACCTTTTTGGATTTTTTGGGAAGGTGCCTGCATGTTTATATGCTTGAAACCTGACTGCTCATGCAGGCACCAACAGTGGCTCTGTCTGGGGACACATGCCTCTTGCAGGCATGGTGAGAACCACAGATCTCTGGGATGCAAACTAGTCCTCTATCCACTGGGCACAGAGTCATGAAGCTACACTAATCTGCATCACCAAACACATTATTTTAAAAATAAACATGGTGGCCCAGGGCCACCAAAAAGGAAAAACTAGAATTTTCCTTTGTCAAACACCTGATTTTCTTTTGATTTCTTCAAATGAAGCCTAAAAGCATTTAACTGTTTGCAGCAAGCCCCTTGGCAATTATTTGTGCTGCTGCTCATTTCTTTTTCTTCAACAAATCTACAACTAGCTTCATCAGCATACATTATTATCAGTTGTAGAATGTCATCATCATATGAGTCACTGATGTTGCTTAGAAAAATAACAGACTAACATGAAACAAATGAATCCACATTAGAATTTTGCCCTTCCTCAAAAAATAAGAGCTCCTCTGTATCAAACATGCAATATTCAGGCACAAGCAACATCTCATAATCAAATTTATCTTCATACGTATTCAAATATCCATCATCATCATGCTTAGCAGTTTTGTCACTAAGGTCCACCTGAAATGTCTCAAGAGAAGGCAGAAAAAGCTCAGAATGCAGCCCTTCATCAAAAACTTTGTAGTTACCCATGCAATCAACATTACCCCCAACTGTATGAGCACACACATCTGCAACTTGCCCATTCACCTCTGAATAGTGACCCTGTCTTTCCTCTTCACCAATGCATTGATAATCAAAAACAAAATTTTCAACTTCTGCACTATGAAGGTGGTCAGAATCTTCAAGGAAACACTCATACTCAACATCCAAATATATTTCATCATCTGAAAGGCTCACACATGCATCTGAATGCTGACAATCACTAACATATTCACTGCCATCCCTTGAATCAATGTTTTCTATATTCAGAGTGAAGCTCTGCATATCCACCTCATATAAATAATCAGGAATAACTGGGATATGCCTATCACTGCAGGATGCAACTTCATGTATATCTTTCATTTCATCGTTTGAAGAGCATTTTGCATCTGCAGGCTTTACTTCTAGAGGCAGACAACAATCTTTGTCCACATCATTATAGGATATGCCTACATTTTCTACAACACTTTCTTCATGTATCACATCATGGCTACACACATTATTCTGAAATATATTTCCCTCCACAAAATCATCTCTCAGTGAACACATTGGGAAAGGAGAAATATATTCACTTTGATAATTGTTTTTATAACTTGCAGCCATGAAACCTACTGGCATTCCATATTTCTCATTGTTTTCAATGTCCATAGCAAATTGGAAAGCCTGGTGAAGGGTAGCTGGTTCTTTATCTCTTAATAAATAACTCATTTCTTCATCAAATGCAGCCAAATAAATTGTCAAGCACAATGTATTATTGGGTCTCATATATTCAGGGATTTGCTTGAGTAACTTAATAAATCTAAGATTAAAGACTGGAACAAATTCCTCATCTCCCCTTTGGATATTCATAAATTGTATGATCAGTGAGGCCACATCAAATCTTTCACCAAACTGCCCTAGGAATGCAACTTCTAAATCTATCCATGAAGAAACTGAACAAACAGGCAGGTCTGAAAACCATACCCTAGCATCATCTTCTAATGACTGAACAAAGAGTCTCATTACTACATCTTCATCCTCTATCTCATAATCTTCTATTAAATCACAAAATCTTTGCAGATGTTTGTTTGCTGATTTAGAATCTGATCCACTATATTTTGGCAAACATCTTCTAATTTTATTAGGAATAATATTTGGGTAACCATATATCCCTGTGAAATCTAGGGCTTTATATCTTTCAATAAAAAATGGTCTTCTTTGAGAGCACACCCAGGTTTGTTGTTCTAAACTCAACATTTTGAATAAAAGATGAATACCTGGATATATGTTGCAGCTTTGGATAGGTTCAATCAACAAAGTCGCCACCTCTCACAGAGAGGACAGAATATCAACAAGGCACTTATGTTTTCTAGATTCATCACACCAGCAGAGCACCACATGGTCATTTTTGGATCCTGCTACAACAACTTCACTGGAAACTAGATTTTCCAGCCTTCAAATCACTTGACTCTCTCTATCCCCAGCAGAGTCGCCAATTTGTTAGTTTTTCTTCTGAATCAGCATTAGGGTTTGCCAGTTCTAATGCACAGGCAGATTCAGCCAACTAATACATGAGGTTGCGTGAGCTCCTCCCCTTCACTTTTGGTTCTACCGCACCAAGGGGGGTATCCCTATAGCTAAAGATGTAACCTTGACTAGCTCAATGATAGAAAGATCTAACATAACAACAACAGGTAGAATACTCTCATGTATGGACCAAGATCTAGATGACAGATCACAAGGTTGGCAACATTATTGGACATATGTGTCTGTTTGGGTATGAGAGTATGCAGGGGTCCTAATCCTACTAATACAACTAACAGGTTGAAGTGATGAAATGGGTGGACATAATGTCCTAGATGTGAGACAAGGGGTTTTGGCTCATAACTACTGACCTAGGAGCAGATTGGTGCCTATCCATTGGGCAAGGAGTCAACTAGACGTATAATACAGATGGTTTGCAACTTTCACTCAAGTTTTAGGGGGTTGGACTGATGCTTGCCTTACAAACATCACCCAAGAATGGGTATCTAACTGCCTCTACTTACAGATATCCCTGCAGACATACAACCTTCTCCATACATTGACCTAAAATAGTTTAATCCACTCCTTGAATGGAAGTTACAGATCAAGCATGCAGTATAGATATCTATACCCTAGAATCTATGAAACCCTTAGCAACCAGATTCAAAAGAAGGATGACATGCAGCAAATGGAGACAAGCAGATAGACACATGCAATATAGCATTTTTCGTATAAATCAACATGAAACTGAACATATGTGCAAAATACACTCATGCTGCAACACAAACTCCAAAATGGGATAGAACAGCCAAGATCATGCCTTATTCTTTGTTATTTACACAAAAATGCCACAGGCCTTCAACAACCTACAAATGAGCAACACAGCCCTACTTATACAGCAAGGAGGTGCTCCGCCTTAACCCACAGGCAAACTCAAAATTTGCCAGATACAGTACATTGAGAAAATTGTGCTCATCACATTGAATGCAGCAGATGGAGGAGGGGATAAGAAGAAATCTCGAGCCCTGCGTCACCGCCTGGGGATTCACATCTTCAATCAGGTGGTTGAAACGTCCATGCCATCACCCTTACCCTGCAACAACTACCATTAATGGCGTACCAGACCTGTAGCCTTAGGAAATGTACTAGACAGTGCATCGCAACCTTTCCCGCCAAAAAATATCACCCTGATAATTCAAATCATGCAAGAACAAATTATCCCACATGCACCCCATAGCAACCTCCTGATCACCTTATATACTAGGTCGTGAGCATATATGATGTCGGTGCTTTTGCTCCTGACGACACTAGCATAAGCCTTCATCATCATCATCATCCTCCAGCATGATATCCAGATACTCAAAATATCACCCTGATGTCAGCATCATCATCTACATGAGTTCACCCTAATAATTCACATCACCCCGATGTGAAATATCACCCCGCAAAAAATATCACCCTGCGGGAAAGTATCATGCCGTCCGCATCACCTGATATAAAATATCACCCTGACATAAGAAAATCATCCAATGACCTACTTTAGCATTCACCCCATTTCATGGCCTTCCTTCAAAGCAAAGAGATCTCTTCCTCTAGCCATGATCCCACAACATGCACTTGTCATGATGAGACACTTGTCCCCTAAGTAAGCATAAAAGATCAAACAAATAGCTTGGATCTTAAAGAACATAATGAACATAATCAAGATCCTAATGATCATTCATCCATATCCACCATCAACTCCACTTCAAATCCACCATCATATCCCCTTGTTCTTACCACCTTCATCCATGAATGTTCTTCCTTAGGACAACAACGACCTTTATCCACTTCACCTTCTCCATCCAATAATGAGCTCAAGTCTAATGTTCAAAGCACACCTAGTCCCATTGTTCATCGCATCTTCCAAAACATAAACTACCAAGGCAAAGGTCTAGGCCTTTATGAACAAGGTATTTTGGAGCCGATTCATGTCAAGATCCCTCCATGCTCATATGGCCTTGGATACACACCCCAAGGTAAACAAGGCCAAGATGTTGGTAATCCCTTCATACATCCTAGACCTACCACTTTCCATCACACCCCCCATCATCTACCCAAAACGTATGTTGCCATTCCACCTCCATCATCCTATAAATGTCAAAAGCATGTGACCGTACACCTTCCGACATCCACTTTAACTCCAGTTTTACCAACTCCAAATATCCCTCCATCCACCTTGCCACCGTTGCTTCCAACACCTAACATACCTATCATTCATAAGTATCCTTACATCCCTAATCATGGCCAACAAAAGCACACATCGCCTAAGCATACAACTTCCAATCATTACATCCACTCCACCCATACCATGGGATTCAAAAGCAAAAATTTTGATGCCTCTACTTATAAAGCTAAAAATCCTACCAAAAATCCTACAGGTCTTCATACCTTAGGACATAAAGAATCAAACTCAAAGGAAAGTTCATCTAAGCAGCTACCCAAGTCCAAACCTCCACAAGAAAAGACCAAAAGTAAAATGGTTTGGGTTCCTAAGAAAATAGTTAGAAAGTCAAATGAGGCATCCTCATCCACATCTCAAGAATCCCAATCATCTATCTCTATCCAAAAGCCTACTTCTATCCAAAACTTCCATTCCCTTCAAAAATCCCACAAGCAAAGCAAAAGCACTAAAAATATTAAATCTATGTGGGTTCCTAAATCAATTCATCAACCATCTCCTAAGAAAACAACCCCATTGCTTCCTACACCACCATCCAATCAAAAGCTTCAATGTTTATCACGGTGTGTGTAGCCGTTGGTCATGGTTCCCTTCCACTCCACATCACCTCCACATAACTACATCTCCCCATCTTCCATCCATTATCCTACATATCTCCCCCATGCTATCCCTATGGTCAATGTTTTGGCATAAACTTTTCATCCATATTCATTCCATAAGCCTATATAAATCCACACCATAAGCCACTAGCCTACCCTACCATAATTCTACATTATAATCCATTATCTACCTAATCCATCTCCCATCCACGCAATCCCTTATCAACATCTATGAGCATAATGACATGGTCCATGCGAAGACATCATCCATCTCTAATGGGATGCTATCACCTCTCATAGCACTAGACAATTGAGTTCCTCCTATCCATTACCATGGTGAAAACCTGACAAATAGGCGCCATGTGTAATTGTCATCCCATCTAAAAAACAAAAAAAAAATCAAAATCATAAAGAGAAATCCCTTCGTCCAATGGTGAAAACCTAGTAACCAGGCACCTTTGATAAGTACCATGATGAAAAACCTGGCAAACAGGCGTCATGTGTAGGTTGCTCTTCTATGTCACTCACACTTGGGGGCACATGGTCTCATCCATCTTATCATTTTCAACTTATCATTTTCCATTATATCATGCTACATCCTACCATCCTTAGCCATTACATAAACATGCCTATCCTACTAAACACATTTATCCATACTCCCTTCTGCCTTTTGATTTTGATGAAGACATAGGGGCAAAATGTTGAAACATGTTTGGATATTTCTTGACATACCTTCTTTCCAAACCAAGTCCAATCCATTTACCATTTATCCATCCCATATAAACCAATCCATCATGTCATCCTATTGTCATGAGCCTTGTCATGTAAAAATCCTAAGCATTACCACCTAGAATGGGGCAAGTTCTTCTGATGCAACATAGCCTTTGAAGATCACATCCTAGCTCCCTTATGATCCATCCACTATGGCGTATCCTTATCACGAGCTTTCCATCTTATAGCTTATCCCCATATGTTTATCATGAGCTTTCCACTATAGCCTACTTATCTGTTTATCATGCGGCATCACATTTACTATGAGCCCATTTGTTTATCCATCCTTTTATCCATCTTACCTCCATCCATGCACCTAGACTTGGTTTTCTCCCTTGTCATTGGTATTTAGCGCAAAGGATATCCAAACGAAATCCAATGCAACCATCTCATAATAAACAATTCCTTTTCCAAAATCATGAAAATCCAAAAAAATTAGAAAATCCAAAAAATCCTAAAAATATCCATCACAAATTCAACATCATTCAATCAACATCTCATCATCTTCCAACATCCTCAATCATCCCACATCACCATCACAATAGATCCAAACATTGCATCACCTATCGAAGCATCGTCCCTTCATCAAAAATCAACTATCAAATCAGCATCAATCACAACTTGTCACCATCATATCTTGAGCCAATCTTACAACATCAACTACACATTATCCAATCATCTATCAATTCCTGCCTTAGGATATATCTTTCCTACGATAGGTAGAATCTATCACATCATTATCCATCTTGGCAAGAGATACAATGGTTACTTGTTTGGTTCGTTGGTCTTTTAGTTTTTGATTTTTATCTTTTGTCCTATTCGAAGATCACATCAAAGCTACCTTGATCTTACTATATCATGGTATGTGGCGAAAACATCTAGCATGGGGCATAGTCTTACTTTTGTATGCTGTGCTTGTGGGTTGGTTTCATTACTCCAAGCTAGTATTCATATCTTGTTGATCATAGGGTCGGTTCTAGCATATTGATCTCCTTATGCATCTAAGGTTCATCATACCTTTTGTGTATTAATGGCTTATGCTATGAGTCCCCTTCCCTCGTTTAGACAAGGTTGTACTATCTTGGGCATGCATGGGATCATCCCTTTGTCTGTGTGTCTAGTCCATGCAAATGTTGGATAAACATCATCACCTTGGTCTTCTATACCTTGGTGAAAATATCCACTTTGCTATATCAAATCTAGGATTGCTCTAAATCATTTTCAGCACAATGATCATCCCCCAATCATCTCCCAACATCATCATCCTTTCATCCCACCACTTATCCTCTGACCAGTTCAACTAATCTGTTCCATCCATTTCGAGAGCACAACCGTGTTCTTGCAACACACCTGTCCTCTCGAGGGGGCATCACCCTTACCAGTTATCCCCAAACCTTACCCGATTCTTCTAAGCCAAAATCTTTTTTCTATCCAATCCAACTCTATGTTTTAACTTCTTTGAAATGATGTTACTTAGCCGCAACACCATCTCAAAGAGGGGCAAATGTAGACACCTAAAAATGTCTTCTACCATCGAACCAACTCCTAACATCCCTAAACATGTCAATTTCCCTCCTAACCAATTAATTAAATTTTTATTTAATTAATTATCCCTTCATTACCCTATTTTCCATCATATTATCCCCAAAATTGAATTAATTTCATTAATTCAATAGTCTAAAACCTTAGCCAATTGATTTAATAAATATGCAATATTTATAATTTTAATTTCCCTCTATCCTAAGTCCTAAATCCACCTCATCAATCCACCTCATCTCTTCCACCTCACCATGTGGCACATATAATTAAATATTCTTAATATTTAATTAGCTAATATCCTCCATTATCCAAAAATGAATTTAAAATTCAATTGTCCCCCACTATCATCCACTATTGAATTTAAAATTCAATTGTCCCCCACTATCCTCCACTAATTGAATTTTTAATTCAATTGTCCCCCACTATCCTCCACTAACTGAATTTAAAATTCAGTTGTCCCCCACTATCCTCCACTAATTGAATTTTTAATTCAATGGTCCTCCACTAATTGAATTTTTAATTCAATGGTCCTCCACTAATTAAATTTTTAATTCAATTGTCATCCACTAATTGAATTGAAAATTCAATTTGTCATAATCCACTCATTAAAAATAAATTTTTAATTCATCCACTATGAATTTAAAATTCACAAATAATGAGAGCCCTTGATCTCAACTTTTAATCCTCACCCTCCATTCCTTTTTCAAAAATCTATAAATGAAACCCTCACCCAAGCCATTCATAACAACTTCTTCTTGCATCAAAACCATGCTCAAATTTCTCTCAAATCTCTAATATATCTACCCTCTAATCCTTCATCTATATTTGTGTTGAAAGCAAGAGCAATCCACATTTGAATCAAATAGGGTTATCTAATCTAGGAGCTCTTGGGTGCAAGCTTCCTCCTCCCTTGATGAGATTGGGTCTTCATGTGAGGTATAACTTTGTGTTTTATGCATTTAGTTTATATTTCTAACCTTTATTTTGTTTTCCTAATCTACACATATCAAGAACATAGGCATGGAATTCATCGATCATGTTGTCCAACCATGAATGATCCCTCAAGAGGCTTGATCACCATCAATTTCTCATTCGGATTAAAGTTTGATGCTCTACCGGTTAGTTCTTCCTTAGTCTACTTTGCCTGTCAGGAACCCAATACTTAGATGCTCATATCTTTTCATTCCTTCATCACCGGAGGCTCAATCTCTGGAATGTAGTAGTCATGGTACTCCTCTTGACTTCCCCAAGTCTGCACTTTGCTGAGATGCATCCTCTGAGAGATCTGGACCTGATTATCAGACCTTGTTGCATGCTCTGTTCTTGTTCACCAGACCAAAACATTCTTCAATCTTACTTCCGGTAGAGACATACTATGTGCTACGGATGAGTGGGATGGACTTTGTTTCCATCAATGACAACACTCATGAAGCCACACAGTGTCTCTTGCCAACAATACATTCATCTCAATTCTGACACAAGGCATTCCCTTTATCTCACACAATTACTTTAGGTGGATTCCTCTTGGTGAGTCTTCTCCTTCCCCTTGATCTATCATATTGGCTCTTTAGCTTTAACTTGTGAGTTGTATACACATCTTTTCCATTTTCTTATATCTATCTTGGACTTAGAATGGTTCTTCCTACTTAGAATATCCCTCCGTCCCCTCATCTCACCATTCTCCAATCACTTGGCTTCCTTAATCTTTAAAATCTAGGACTACTGATTAACTAGTTCTTTGAATTGCTTAGGGAAAGTATACATATATTAACTTATACCCCACATTTCTTCCTTGTACTATATCCTTTCCCTTGCATGCCTGTCACACCTACCACATCCTTATATACATATACACTATATGATGAATTATAGTTAGACAAAAAAAATTACAATCTTGGTGCATAAGCTTAGGCTGTCATCTTGTCATCTACTCAATTGTGGTTTATTCCTATTCATTTTATTTTTTATTCCTATCCTCACATACATAAATTCTATCCTCCATTCTATTCCAACTATATAATTTCTGCCCAAAAATTTTAAACCTTGGAAAATTTTAAAATCTTGCCCTTTAGAGTCACATTTGAAGTCATATTGTTATCTGAGTTTAGTTTGTCATCTCAATCTAGTTGGAATATTATTGTTCCACCTCAATCATGAAATGTTCTAAGTTATCTCATGGCACTAATACACTCCAAAGAATAGTGATAATGGGTTGGTGTAGATATAAGGAGAAACTGCTTCTTGCTTGTGACTATATGCCAAATTATCCAAATTGAATGCCATGCTACATTTTACATAGTTAATAGAATATGTATTTTATACCTTGTTGAAGCATACCATACATGTGGAACTAATAAAGGCTAGAGTAAACTAAAAGCACTCAAGATTGATTTGAAGTTCTCATGAGAGAATGATACAAGGCAAATTTGTGGCAGCAGTGGTTAAGAGGATTTGAACTGGGACAAGCCACTTTTAGTTGGATAAAGAAGTGGAAATTATCATAAGAAAATCAAGGGGAAGCAATGTTGAATTGCTAAGAAAATTTCTTGTGACTTCAAAAAGAGATTCAGTGCATTTAGGTTAGAATGGGGTTATGTTGGTGATTGACAAGAAGAAAAGCATATCTTGCAAGAATAGGGAATGCCACTCTTTCTTCCTCGAAGCTACTCTTAGGCAAGAATAACATTGGGAATATCTTTTTAGTCAAACATATTTCCTATGGGATGTTCATCAGTTTCTCTTAGCCAACAATTGTGTTGTTTCCGCATTAAGAATTTTTTGCTTATAGTCTTCCCCTAGTTCCAATTAATGCACATGTATTACAACTAGTGGCATCTAGAAATCTTGATGAGGCATTGGAATTATTTAATTTTTTTCCACTAGAAGACTCAACATTTTGAGTATCTGAAGAGGAGATTGGACTGGTAACAAATATGGTCAAATACCTTTTTGATGATGGGAACCTTGGAATGAGATTTTGATTTATCATTGAGATGCACTATAAGTCTCACCTTGGTGAAGCTTGTGTCAATCGATCTTGGATTTGATGGAAATGTTATGGATGCCATCTGATGCTTAGCTTATGATAATAACAATCATAGATCTCAATGATTCTTCTTTGTCTATGGAGGATTTCCACCGAGCTCTACATGAACTTCTTGTTCTTATAGAACCTATTGACAACACAAATGGCTACCTTTTGTTGCTTTAGACTTGAATAAATTTAGAGGTCTTTCTTCTATTGTTAGAGAGCTTTATAAAGAAGAGGAAAAATTACATACAACTGTTGCATGGGTTCTTGGGAAAGCTAGTCAAAATAATCATGTTGTTGAAGAATAACTATGGTTTTGAGGAAGCAGTTAAGGCTTTATATGCAGTTTCTATTGTGATCAAAAGTAATCTTGATGGGCAAGCAATGTTCTCTAAGGAAGATGGAGGTTTGATGATACAAGAACTCATACGTAATTCAAGATGTGATATAAGATTGCATAAGAAATCTTTATTTCTGGTATCTTATGTACAAAACATGGAAGCATACATTAATAGTGAAGAAGAAACTCATTTTTGAAGATGGGCTAGAATAGATGCATCATGCAATGAATAGATTTATTTGGTAGTATGTGGGAAACTGCCAATACTTCAGCAATATGCCAAAATAAAATGAACTTCCAAGTGCATTTAAACATCTACAAGGAGGCATCGATCATCAGAGATGTGGCAACAAGGTGGCTTCGAGCCTTTTGAACTTTTTGGTTTAACTTGTCTCTATGGTGTAAAATGCTCCGATAGATAGTCTAGAAAAATGTTGAAGCATAGAAAGGTACATAAACTATTTTAATTGACACAAAGAAACGTCATCTTGCTATTTAGTGATAAGGAAAGAACAAAGGCCACAACCTGTTTTAAAAAAAAAGCCATTTCTCAAAAATAGAAAAAGGAAAAAGATACGAATGAATATTGATTAGAAGGTTTTAGAAACTTTAAGGAACATGCAATCAACTTTGTAACGTCGAATCTGATAATATTTACAAACATCTTACCTGTTTGAGCCAAAATGGAAGATTTGGAGCTAAAATTATATTTTTTTGTCAGATATTATAGTTGGAAATACCCTGGCAGGTATTCATGAAAAATGTTGAAGCATAGATGAGGTGCGTTGAATCCCACCAACATCTTTTATACTAAAATGGGAATGTTGAAAGTAAGATTTTTATCATATATTGTAGCAAAAAATGCTCCAGTGAATAGGTACTAACAGGCTGTCGTGAGGTCCTAACACTTTAGCTAAAAACTATGAGTTTATTGACTGGGTAGTGTCCAAGGTTGTATGCAATAGGGAGTATCGTTTGGATATCTCATTTAGAAACAATTTCCTGAATCTTTAAAAAGGATTAAACAACATATCAAACTAGAAAGCATTTGAACTCTATACTAAAAATCATTTGAACTCTATACTAGAAAGTATTTAAACTCTTAATCTAAGAACACATATAAACTTTATACTAGAAATTCATACATGCAATTTTTACTATGAACTCGAACAATGACTAATCTTATAACTGCACACATTCCAACTTTCAACTAATAGTTAACAACAATTTAAAACTAAATTAGATGCTTCATAAATATTAAACAAATAGAGCTCCAAGAATTAATGTCTTAAATATCACAACCTGCAAGCACACACAATAGAGCTAAACATAAAATAACACTACTCTAAACAAAACATTCATGAAAATAGAAATACTTATCTACTCTACAATCCCTTGAGTGGCCAACTCTTGGGAGAAATTCATCTTTTAAATTAGATCATATTCAATTGTTTCCACAGAAATATAGTAACTCCATTCATATCTTCATAATTCAAAAGGAAATACTCGGAATAACACTATTTGTATTCAATAAAATATTGCAGAACATTACTCTTCGATTATTTGCCAAAAAGAGATTGATATTCATTCTTCACATAGTATGATATATATATCCATGTTTTGAGAAACTAACTAAAACTAAACTATTAGAAATTCCTATATTCCAGATGGCAGTAAAATGCCATTGAAAAAGTCTTATAACAAAAAAATAGAATTTCAACTACTGATGTCTTTATGGAATAAAACATATAAAAGTCTTTGAGTGGAGCCATAAAGTCTCAGATAACTGACAAAAGTTAACAAAATTAAAAGAGTCTCCAATCAATGCATGCCTAAAATTTCTAGCACCCTCAACTTCTGGCACACTTGACCTCGGCTACTTGAAGTCCACTCCTCTCATAGGTCATGCATTAATCCTACACAATTACTCAACTCTACATACCATTATATCAACATTTAATAGCTAATTTCAATCAATTTAGGAAATAAAGATTTGTACAACATTTCATTAAAAATAGATAAATATCGCTTCTAAAAAAAAAACAATTGGCATGGCTAGGGTGATTGGGCAATGCAAAAAGGGTTATTTGTTTTATCAAAGGAATGAGGTTGTTTATACCTCATCAGGTAGGAAAAATATGTAATTACTAGGAGTAACTCC
This sequence comes from Cunninghamia lanceolata, assembly GCA_027924645.1. Classification (NCBI taxonomy): domain Eukaryota; kingdom Viridiplantae; phylum Streptophyta; class Pinopsida; order Cupressales; family Cupressaceae; genus Cunninghamia; species Cunninghamia lanceolata. The sequence goes on along the minus strand of BSBN01000061.1, from coordinate 3,558,733 downwards.
AAGAATCACAATTTGTATCACACATTGGTGGCTATGTGAAGCTTATTTGTCTGCCCATGAAGTTTTGAAAGAGGTATTTGAAGTCTGGGAGCATAAAAAAGGTTGCAGCTTAGATTGGGCATTTCAAATTGGAATTGTTGAAAAGGCTTTAAATTTTTAAGTAGAAGTAATCGGTAGTTGTAATGCCAAATTTCATAACATTACTCACCAACATACATCCAGACTGTGTCAAAATAGGATGTTTAGCAAATATTAGAGTTAGAAACATTTGGATAGATATGCATTCAAAATGTTGAAGCATTAACGAGGCATATGAGTCATTTTACATATCATGAGTTACAAGTTTGATAAGAGAGAAGATGAGCATGAGGATGGATTTGGATGCATATCAAACTCCAACTCAGGGTTTTGTGCAATACATAATTCTCAATGTGCGGTTAGGGGAGGAACAAAAGAGTTGGTTGCATATTTTACTATTGGGAACATGAGTAGATGTATTGCATTCAACAATTATCTTTGCCAGTGTCTTTTGCATATATCAGGCTAGGAGCCTTCGAGCAGGGTACAGACCTTCATCAAATCTCAAATGAAGGTTCTTCAGGGTGGAGGTACTAGAAGCTCAGTAGAGTCCTAAAAACCCCAACTAGTTCTAAGGAACAACACAACAAGCATATGCAAGAAGAATTTTCTTCTAACAAAGAGGTGGGTGAAAATTCACTTGTTGATCATCCAGGAGTGGGTTTTAGAACTATACGAAGATAGGGTGCTGGGAAGATCCTTTGAAGACATGTGTACCCAAATTTATTACAAGGGAAAGATGTTAGGGTTTGTGCATTTGTATAATGGGCAAGGAAGTTCTATGCACATGTTTTCCAAAGAACCTAGCTTTCTTGGTAGCTTTATATTTAGTGGAGAAGGAATTCATGTTGCTACTGGAGATGCTTTCAACACCAAATTTAAGCATGAAGTGCTCAAGAATGAGAGTGTTGATGCAATTACAATTGTTTTTTTTGAAGATGGGACTTGCAGTAATGGGTAGTTCTTTGAATGCCTGAACATGGCTACTCTCTAGAAGCTTCCAATTATCTTTGTCATGGAGAACAATTTGTGGGCTATTGGAATGTCCTAGGTTAGAGCAACTTTAGTTCTAGAGATATGGAAGAAAGGACCTACTTTTGTGATGCCAGGTGTTCATGTTGATGGCATGGAAGTGTTGAAGGAGAAAAGATGCAAATTTGAAAATGATACAAAGAGGATTTGTCTTGAATAAAGATGAGGCTTGTGTTGAAGATAGTTAAAGAAATGATAGTCTAAACATTTGGGAGGAAGTATAATGCCAAAGGTCATCTATGGCCTTTTATTTTTTATATTTTGTCATTATGTAGTATTTTTGAGGGGGGAAAGTGGATTTTGGACTCCTGAGGGAGTGGAGGTCGATATAAACTTCTTGTTGTTCATTGTAATGGATCTTCTTGTTGCTTGTCTAACTGGAGAACTTTGTAGAAGGGATTTCTGGAGACTTTGAGCTTTGGTTTTGGCATTTTTATATTAATGAATGATTGTGTTCTTATGTCCATGATGTCTTCGTAGATGTTGATTGTTCTTATGTTCATTCAATTTCTTTATCTAATACAATTTCTTCTGCATGCTCTTGATATACAGGTGTTTTTAGAGGACTTTGTGCTTCAATTGTTGGTTATTCTCTCTCTTGGAGATTTCGTGCTCCTCTTTTTAGTTCAGTTTATCTTTCCTCAAGAGGTTAATGTTGTGTTTCTTATGTCCACAACATGATTTCTTCTCATTTTCTCTCATCTTCTCTTCCCCTGTCTTTCTATACTTTCTAGTTAAAAGTACTAAAAAATACAAAACCCCATCATATGAGGGAGCTTCCCCTCTCAAATGTAGAGGAGAATCATTGAACTCACACTAATTTGTCCCTTTGTTAGTGTTAGATGTGAAAAGTGGGAAGATAGTGAATAGTGCCAAGTCTATCAAGTCAAACCCTCCTTTCACAATAACACTCAAGGACAACAACCGAACCAAGTCATTGTAGATGAATGAGGACTCAGCTACAGGTTGGTGTACTCATGAATGATATGGAAAGATATATTAGATTGAGAGATTTGTCAAAACCTTGATCTAATATGCCTCAAACCATAATTATAATGCAATTAAGTATGGACAAACAAACTGCTACAAAAAACTAGACAAGAAGGCACTTAGAAAGGATCAGAAACATACCAGAAGTTGGATTTCTAGAATTGAAGACTCTACAGACTACGGCGTGGGCACCCAAGTCTAATAGGATAACATTTTTGCAAATCTAGAATAGTGAGTAGTGTTGAATAATGTTTATCTCTTGAGATCAGGATAAATCATGTTGGGAGGACTACGGGGCGGGCACCCTAGTCTAGTAGGGTAAAATATCAGCAAGTTTCTTCTAGATCCTAAATCTCTGTCCTCCAAATTGCTTTTTTGCACGTGCACTTCTCCAAATCCTACACCTATAACCTATAATCACAAAGAGAGGGGTTTGGGGTTGTGGTGTTTAGGAGCTTTCCTTGGTCAATCCCTAGAATGACATTCAAGTCTTCCAACACCATTGTTAGATAGAGTGCATGTCCTTGGAGGACAAAGGTCAACTCCAATTGATGAAATGAATGATTGAAAACACAAATAGATGTCACCAAGTAGAGGTGAAACCCTCATGAAGATGAAGATCCTTCAAATCATGAGGAGATGGACTGATGAAGCCAAATTTGTAACAAACAAAGACAACAATAACATGATTCTACTCTGTAACACAATTAATGCCTTGAAATCCCTTAGCTCAATATCACAAGTTTGAATTATTCTCTAGGTGTAAAATTAAGTCATAAACTCACTTATATATGCTTTCCCACTAACATTCATAATTTAAATTGAAAAGGCCAATAGAGGAAAACCTTTTGAAAGGGCCCAAGCCGACACATTTAAATTTGAATTCCAACAAATTAGGTTGGACTTCGGTGCAGGCACACAAGTCCCAAGGCCATTTTTGGTCATGCTTAAACATTTAGAATGGGCCCCTAAGTCCCATTTGACATGGGTTTCAGGGGAAATTGCTCCGAGATAAGTATTAAGCTTGCATAATATAAATGAGGGGACCCAGGAGATAAAATAGGAGGTAAAAAGGGATGAGGTTACTTTTTACTCCATAACATTTAGCCCCCACTTTAATGTATGTATGATCTTATGACTCCATACATGCATTAAAGTATAGTTGAAAACACATCAAACACAATACACGAAGAAGACATGAGAGCAATCACAAAATACACAAAGAATACATTGATTTAACAACTAAAATAAATCCTAAACTAGGGGGCGGAGGGAGCTCATCACTACACACCTTTAGACTACCAAAAACATGCAAATCAAAACCTAAAGTGTGGAGGGAGCTCATCGCAGTGTGCCTTTAGACCACACCATGGGGAAGACACACCAAACAAAGATCCAAGTGTGGAGAGATCTCATCTCTATGCGCCTTTAGCCCACACTCAAGGGAAGACACAACAAACACACAATGAAGACACATAGAATACACGAGTGCCGCAAAGTATGCCATATACACACTGTACGTCTTATACATGGAAAACATGAGTGATGGAAAGGGACTTATTGCTATGTCCCACCATCTAAAACATGCCAAACATACCTGATGGTTGAGCTATGCTACCACAACCACCAAAGACATGCTTAAGGGTGGATGACTCAAGATCCAACCCCACCTCCATAGAGGACTTTGTATAAAAGGATGTGCACTAGCTCAAGAGGTACACCATCCCACCTCGTGATGAGGGCTTTTTATAAAAGGATGCACACTAGCTTAAGAGATACATCATCCCACCTTATAGAGAGGGCATTTTGCTTTGTAAAAGGGATGTGCACTCACTCAAGAGATACAACATCCATCCTCCTGGAGAGGGATTTCAAACAAACTTTGTTTGTGTAGAAGTAATCATACAGATACCATTATATATGCCCCCACCTTAAGGTGGTTGATTCCACTTGCCGGTATCAAACATATTAAGGTAGAGTGAAAATACGCAAGGGAACAAGAGCTTTCTCAAAGCTCATGCCCCCAAAGGTGACATGTGCCACGATTTTTGAATGTTCCCACAAACACATTGGTAAGATATGCTAAGATAATCAACAAAAGATAAGGTTAGAAGATCTTACTCTAAGATAATAACCAAATCAAATCATGAAATCTATGCAAAAATTATATATTAGATCACATCAAAGACCAAGGCACACTTATGGGTTTGGATATGAGTATAGCCATTGGGCTATGTTGTAGGTATCTCGAAACCAAGTGTAACAAAAAGGTGAGATATAAAACCATCCAAAGTGCACAGAGCAGATTGAGAGTATTGCAAAAAGGTTTGTTACAAGAGATAGCACAATATGATACACCACATAGAGTTATTCTACTAGTCAAGCATTAGATATATATATCAACCCCATCTTCATGTATGGACTAGGTCCATTTTTTCGTACTTTCTGAAGGGCCACACGATCCTTATAATTATTTGTTTGCTTTCATCATCTAGCGACTAGGTAGGATCATTGAAGAAGGAAAATAATAAAAATGAGAGAGGAGACAAAGTGATGTAGGAGCATCCCAGGTTGCAGAGCAATCTTGCATCAACCAAAAATATTTGCATTCTTTTCTTTTCTTTCATTTCAGTTGTAGTTTAGTGATTTGCAGTTTAGCATTTTCTACCACATTTTACTGCATCTTCATATTAGAGCTCATGGAGTAGGAATTAGATTCTATGCCATGTCAGCTACATCATAAGATTTTAGAAGATTTGGATTCATCTACAGAAAGTTATCGCTATCAAAAGATCATCAGTTTTCATAGAGTAGAGAATTCATGCAGTCAATTGAGAGCAAAAGGTTTGAGAAGCACTTCTAGGACATGTGTAACCAAATGGAACATATCACAAGGCTAATAAGGACTAGATAGACCTTCCTTAAGGACCACACTAAATTTCATTCATTTGTAGAGCAATACCTTGAGTTGTGGGCTAACCTTCATGTTATCTACATGTTTCATCATTCCTTAGAGTTTGTAACCTTTTGAGGCTAACATAGTGGATCATTTGAGCCTGAAGATGATATATATACATCTCTTAGATGCATTAGGAAAGTAGTTTAGTTGTTATGATAAGATAGATGATTGAATTCTTTCTGAAAGGCACTTCAATGCCATATCTTTCATTTCTATTGTAACTCAAAAATCAGGCCTATGAGCCCTTTGATTGTAGTTCGCATGTTGTCAGCATATAAGAATTGTGATTATCTAATATATTTAGCATTTGAATCTTCCATTGCATTTTGTTAATTGTGTTGTTTCTGTTGTGTTTACTCTTGCTACATGGTTTGGACAATCCCTTCTTATGACCCTCCATCCATGACTGCACCAAGTGGTATCAGAGCAAAGTTGTGAATCCTTTGGGAAGTGAAGGCATTCCATTAAAATATCTTGTGGTGAATATATCACTAACTTGAGGTAGTCTACTTGTGTTTGTCAATAAAGCACTGATTGTGAGGCAGTTCCTACCTTGTAGTCAGATCACCAATTAAGGTAGTTGCGCTAGATCCTAGGAAGAGATGCCACCAAGGAGGATTCCTGTTATGGCCAATATTGCTAGAAGAATGGAAGAGATGATAGAGATGATGAGGAAAATGAAGGTTAGATTGGATGCTATAGAAGAAGATAGAAGAAGAGGACTAAACCCTAGACATGAAGATGAAAGTGATGATGATGCATTTCAAGCTATTGACCAAAATGAAGAAGCCCTAGAAGAAGAAGAATCAAATCAAGGAAAGATGTTTAAGACTATTTATAATATGGGTAAGAGACCTAGAATGGAAGTATCAAACTATACCAGAAATTTGAGTTCTGAGGAATTGATTGACTGGATAAATGACTTGGAGGAATACTTTGAGTATGACAAAATTAAAGATCCAAAGAAAGTAAGATTTGCAAAAACTAAGTTGAAAGGACATGCTGCTATTTGGTGGAAAGAAGTTCAATTTGATAGGAATAGGAGAGGAAAAGAGAAGATCATAAAATGGGATAGGATGGTGACAAAGTTGAAGAATCAGTTCATACCTACTGACTATGAGTTGGAATTGTTGAAGAGATTGCAAAACCTAAGGCAAAAGGAGAAAACTGTGAAGGAGTACACTGAAGAATTTCATAAGATGATCATAAGGACTAGACATAGTGAGGAAAGCAAGGAGAAAGTAGCAAGTTACATAAATGGATTGAGGATGAATATTTAAGAAGAACTATGTTTGGTGAGGATGACAACAATAGAAGAAGCATATCAGTTTGCATTGAAAGTTGAAGACAAGTTGAATAAGAGGCATGAGCAAAGGTAGAGAGGCAGGGGAGCTAAATTTCAAAGAGGCAGAACACATTCTGGAGGAGAAAGACCTTATGTAGAGAAAAACAAGGAAAGTAGTCCATACAAGAAGGAAGACAGAGATAGCAATTCATACTGGAGAGATGATAGGAGTTTCTACTACAATAATAGAGGAAATCATAATTCTTACCCCAATGAAGGATACATGAGAGATGAAAGAGGTTTTAACAAAAGATCATTTAGAGGAACTTGTTTTAAGTGTGGAAGAGGACACAACATTTGAATGTCATCAAGGAAGTACAAGCACGGAGAACAAGAGAAGTCCAGAGGCAGAAGAATTTGTAGGATACATGGAGATAGTGCATAATTAGGTCAGGAAGCATTTGGAGGAGATGAATAGTAAGTATAAGGAGAAAACATATGAGAAGAGAAGACATAAATAATTTTTAACTGGAGATGAAGTAATGGTATATCTAAGAAAGGAGAGATTTACAGTGGGGACATATAACAAGCTAAAGATGAAGAAGTTTGGACCATGTAAGATTCTTAAGAAGTTTTATTTAGGGAATCATATGAAGTGGAGCTACCGTCTGAGCCATTTGGTATATCACCTATATTTAACATTGCAGATCTATATTAGTATCATGAGAGGAAATCAAGTGACAACATTGAGGATGGATTAAAACATTAGTTACCACAACAACCACCAGAGTAGATAGAGAACATCTTGGATATCAGAGTTGGATGCAGTACCAGAGGCAAGCAATATAAAGAGTATTTGGTAAAATAGAAAGGAAGATTAGAAGAAGATTCATCATGGATTTCTCAAGCTGATGTAGACCACCTTGGTTTTCCTCTAGCCCCAACAAAGTGAGGGACTCACTTTTTCAACAACCCCAGGTGTCTGATGCAAGAGCATCCCAAGTTGTAGATCAATCTTGCATCAACCAAAAATATTTGTATTCTTTTATTTTCTTTCATTTCAGTTGCAGTTCAGTGATTTGCAATTCAACATTTTCTACCTCATTTTATCGCATCTTCATATTAGAGCTTGTAGAGCAAGAATTAGCTTCTATGCCATGTTTGCTACATCACACTAGATTTCAAGAGATTTAGATTCGTCTATAGAAAGTAATCACTATCAGAAGATCATCATCTCTCACAGAGTAGAGCATTCATGCATTCAGTTGAGAGCAGAAGGTTTGCGGGGAACTTCCAAGACTTGTGGGGCCAAATAGAACATATCACAAGGCTAATAAAGACTAGATAGACCTTCCTTGAGGACCGCACCAAATTTCATTCATTTGCAAAGCAATACCTTGAGTTGTGGGCCAACCTTCATGTTATCTACATGTTTCATCATTCCTTTGATTTTGTAACCTCTTAAGGCCAACGTGGAGGATCATTTGAGCTTGAAGATGGTATATATACATCTCTTAGATGCATTAGGAAAGCATTATAGTTGTTATGATAAGATAGATGATTGAATTCTTTCCAAAAGGAACTTTAATGCCATGTCTTTCATTTTTGTTGTAACCCAAAAATTAGGCCTACGATCCTTTTGATTATAGTCCACATGTTGCCAGCATATAAGCATTGTGATTATCTAATATATGGAGCATTTGAATCTTCCATTGCATTTTGTTAATTGTGTTGTTTCCATTGTGTTTACTCTTGCTGCATGGTTTGGACAGTCCCTTCTTAGGACCCTCCATCCATGACTGCACCACAAAGTGCCTTAGGAACACCACTTAAGAGGATGCCCCCAAAACACCCTCCGCAATGCTATGCCCCTAAGGCACAACATGTAACAATAAAATAGAGTAGAGGAAAGATAGAAGAATGATGAAACAAATAGAAGAATGGTTACAATAGAGGCAGTCTCCTTGTATCCTTGACCTTATAAGAGTATCAAGGGTCATCCAAAGAGACCTAAACAACATATAACATGACACGAGGGAACACAATACAATGATAACAACATATATATCTAGGAGGAGGCTGCCCTTGAGAGCAACTAGAGTAGGTGCTACATCGAGTGTGGCTAAAAGAGGGAGAAATACTTACCTGATTCAATGGGATATTTCCTGGTGGACAATCCATGTCTATCATCACAAGATGTATTGCATGTAGTTTTGGTCTTGTTGATATTGTATTAACATTAAGTTTAGGATGATAAGAGGATTTGGTGGGATTCAAAGTATAGTATCCAATATTGGTCGTGTAATTAATTCCAACAACTTGTAAAGGTATTCTAATTCCTTGTTGGTTTACACCACAACCATTACCTATGTAGTTGTAATTTTTGTACAAAATTTGAAATCCATGAACATAGAGAGAATCCATCTCTTTAGAAGATGGTGAGGCCTCATAGGTATCATGATCTATAGTATAATTAAGAGTATTGTCTTTGTTTTCTACCAAGGATACTTTGGGTTTCTTAGGCATTTCCAAAGATTGCTTGGATGAGATCAATGTGACTTTTGATGTGTCAAGATTAGAGTTATTAAGTTTATATTCCCCCATAAAGGAAGGAGTAAAATCTAATGAACCCCAATCATCACCAAAAAGTGCATTCGATGGTTTAGAGTCTTGTACAACATTATCTATGGCAAGAGGTGTTGATGAATCAACTCGTAAGTTGTTTAGACTCTTATGATTATTAACTTGTTTTTGCATTTCAATATGTAAACAACTATTCAATTCAGGATCGGCTTCAACGGTGTGGAGCTTGTTTTCATAAATAAACTTTATTGATCGATGAAGGGTAGATGGAACTGATGGCATGTTTTTCATTGATGTCAAAAGGGATTGTCAGTTATCATGTTGATATTGTGTATGCAGGGACAGTGTCTTCTTGTTTAGATCAGTATTAGGAGTTGTTCTTTTATACTCTGCTTTGAAGGATCTCAGCTCAGCTGTTTAAGGTAATGTTCATGTTGTGTGTCATGCTTCATCAGTCCACATGCTCATGCTAAATACTTCATGGTGAACTATTAAGGTGGCAAAATGTTGGTTCATCAGTTCAATATTGGTTCATGAAAGAGATGTTACCTTGGTGGGTTATGCTAATGTTATGGTATTTATAGGATGTCAGATTTGTGGAGTTAGATTGAAGATACATGATCATATGGTTGTCTTGAAGTTATGATAATTTAGGTGAGGTTGCAAAGAATCTTTCAGGATGTCATCTAGATAGGAGCAACTAGGTATTCAAAGGTTGAACAAGAGGATCTCTATTGGATCTCAGTTGAACAATATTTGATGCTCTATGTCATGATTGTCATGGGTCGTGTCTTCATCAGGTTGTGGCTTTAGAAATTGGTTATGATGGAAAGGTATTGTCTTGATATTGATTCTCATCATGTTCATAAGAAGGTTTGTTGCTCATACTTCATGTCAGGCGATTATGGTACAGTTCATCTTGTTAAGGGTTCATTCTGGTTGTCATGTTGATGTTAGATTGATGTCAATGTTTGTGATTGAGTTACTTTGAAATCTACATCATCAGGAGTTAAAAATGTTACATGCAAAGGATGTGAGTAATTCATGATGCCCTTCACGGCAACTTGTTGTTGCACTGATTTTATATTCTCAAATTGAAGAAGTTGAAAGCCCTAATTTTACTTAAGGAGCTCACAATGGTAGAATCAAGATATTGGTACAGTAATGATAATATGCAGTGCATATATGGTTATGCTTCAAACTTTGTTTGTTTGATGCCAAGATTGTTATCATACTATTCACAATAAGGTTGCAAAGTTTGTTTCAGGATGTCTTAAGGACAGAGGAAGCATGGTATTCAAAGGAAGAGTTGTTATTCCAACTAATGATAACTTCAAGGCATGAATTTCAAGACAGGATGGCATATCATTATAGATCACTTTGCATCAATCTTTGTGTTCTAAAAATGTCTTAAGAATGCCTCAATATGGATATGCTTGAAGAAATTCCAAGGTTTTAGTATGTTGATTCTTGAGATATTAATCTCTATACACATATTATGCCTGTCACATTTGAAGTGCTCTTTTTGTTTTAATTTTAAATTGACCTTTTGAACAAGTCAAAAGCCACTTAAGTGGCAACTTTAAGGGGTTCATTATCATGAGGAACCGACCCCCTATCTCTAGGAAGACCGATGGGATTGGTCACTTTCATTTCAGGTTGAGCGCCAAATCTAAATCAATGTTCAAGTTTCAATATGACCTTACGCGAATGTGGAGATCATCGGTCATGGTTTAAACTAAGACCTCATACTTGCTGTTTAAATTTGACATGCATTTGGCTTTCAAAAAGCCTTTTTTAATAGCAGAAGTAGAATTTAAAAAGCTATTTTTGATAGCTATTAAAAGCATATAGTTAATGCTTTTTAAAGCATTTTTTTTTAAGAAATATCTTTCTATTTTACTTCTCCCGTGACATTGAAGTTGAAAATGAAAGGTTCTAAGGAAGAAAAGTTTCTTTCTTGAGTTTTTATTTAGAATGTTTTTTTGTCTTCTTGAAGAAGTTTTTTTTGGCAAAGGGGATTTTTGAATAAGAATGAGTTGGAGGAGTTTTTTTTTCAGATTGATTTATTCTTTGAAGATTAATAATTTTAGTGAAGAATGTTTTTACAGATTGAAGATGAAAAAGATTTTTGGAGTACATAGAATATGAAGGGTTGGAAGAAATTTTTTTTGTTTGGTTCTGGATTTCTTGCAGGTTATGAATATGGTTGATATGAAGAGATTGGAGAGATATATTGTGATTGTTTTATTTTTTTAAACAAAAAGTTTTTTGGAGATGAAGAATTTTGTTTGCAGGGGAGTTGAAGATATTTTTGCAAGTTATTCATGAAAAAGAAATTGAAAAGTCTCAAATATGAAAGATATTCTTTTATATCTAAGAGGGAATATGAATGGTTTTTTTGATGAAGATGTCAAATTAAAAAATGCAAAAATATCAAGGATGTAAAAGGTCATCTAATATTTAATGGCATCACAGGTACTTTGATAGTTTGGTTGTTGTGCGGATCAATGATGAAATAATACAGTTGAAATGGATGTGAATCAAATTGAAAATTTTAAGACAATTTGAATGACACTGACGGGATCAAATACAGATACAGAGTTGTACAAGATCATGATAAAGATAATATGCAATTGATTGCATCAAGTGAATTCTTATGCATAAATAATCAGGTGTATTGATAATCAGGTGAATTGTTTATGCAAAGAGATAATCTGGACAAGTGTGAATTAATTGTGTATCAGGGGAATTGATTTTGCAGAGATCATGAGATTAATGTGCAGATCAGATTGAGTGTAATTGAATAAAGATATGAAAAAGGGAAGACAAGTAATATAATGGTGCAAATCAGATTGAGTGACAATCACTTCTTGCACACTTTGCAGTTTGTTCTGTATTAGGGGTTGGTGCTCCTTGAAGTTGGTGCTTCTAAATGAATTAAGGGTTGGTGCTCCTTGAAGTTGTTGCTTCTAAACATTGTAATCAGTGAGATTTTTAATAAAGCCAGTGAGGCAGTTTTGGAGTGGTTTTTCTACCCCTGGAGGGTTTTCCACTCGTGCAAATCTTGTGTCATAATGTATATTAATCTTCTCTGTGTGTGTATTATTTACTCATGAGGTTTTGTTCTCATTCTTCATTCTCAGTCATGTGCATATGTGTTTGACAAATCAATGATATCTTTCTCTCGTTGTGTTTTGAAAGTTAAAGTTTGCAAAAAGATTTGAAAATTCACACAACACTGATTCATCCCCCCTCTCAGTATTGTCCTTGACTCCTACAATTGGTATCAGAGCCAGTTTCCCTTTTGAAGCTTAATCATCTTAGGTAGGTCCTGGTAGTGGAGTTCAATGGGTAAGTGCAGAAGAAATAAGAACATGAGAAATGTCAAGCTTCAATCTGGTCAAAAGACACAAAAGACATCATCCATCTCAAATTTAGGTGTTAATGTTCAATCAGTTGATAAAGATGCTTCACAAGTTGAATCAGTGAGAGAGTTTTCTATAGTTTCTTTGTTTAATGGTTCAGATTTTTTAGTTTGGTGTATGAGAATGCAAGTCTATTTATCCTCTTTAGGATATGATGTATGGATGTCTATTGAGAATGGATATTCTAACTCTGTAAATAACAAAGAGGCTCTTGAATGCAGTCATATAGCTAAGAAGGTTATTTTATCTGGTTTATCTAATGATATTTCTTGTAAAGTTGTGTAGTGTGAAACAACTCAAGATATCTGGAAAGAATTGATAAGAATTTATCAAGGTAATGATAAAGAAAAGGACAATTTGGTGTCTAATGAAAATGACCATGAAAGAAGGCAATCGCATGAAGTAGTTGAAACCCAATTAGATTCAGAAAAAGTTAACATCATAAGTGATGATGATCAAGATTATGATGAACAAGATTGTGAGATTGATTTGGAAGGAGAGCTCATATATGCTCTAACAGAACTCAAGAAATATAAGAGAGAGAATCAGAAACTAAATTTGCGGCTGCAACAAGAAAGACAATGCACTTTCAGAACTTGAAATTGTGTCTACAGATCTTGAAGAAGCCGGATGTCAGATTATAAGTTTAAAGACATATATTGATGATTCAGACAAATTAATTGCTAGATTAAAGACTAAAATATAGGAAGCCAAGAGGATAGCAGATGTTTCAAAATCTGACCTTAAAGATAGAAGGATTGAGAATATGAAATTAGAGGGTGATATTATCAATCTGAGAAAAGAATATGATTGTCTCAAGACATTATCTAAGAAATATCAAGTGTTTGAAGATAGCTCAAACAAGTTGCATGAGATGTTGAGCAAACATAAGAATCATCAGGATACTATTGGTTTAGGATTTGAAGGAGAGTGTTCAAAAGCCAGACAAACTCCTAGAAAGAAAATTGATCTTCATGCTAGTGCTCCTGAAGACAAAAAGAAGTCAGAAGCTGAAATAAATGTCAAAGATGAAATGTATAATCAAAGAAGAGGAAATTTTAGAAGAACTGCTCCAGTAAAACAAGCATACATGTACAGGTATAATTATTCATTTAATGGTTATTGTTATACTTGTAATCATCTTGGAGATAAAGCAGTTGATTGCAAAAGGAATACTAATCTTGTATGTCACAAGTGCAATAATGCCTACAAAATGAATAGAAGGTATGATCCTGCTTGGAAGCATAACTTAAATACTCAAGGGATGTTAAGAAGGTATTATCAATCATTTGATTATGATTACAGAATAGTTTGTTATAATTGTAATTCTCCTAGTCACAAAGCATTTAGTTGCAGAAAAGCATCACCTGATTTGATGAGTTGGAGATGGAAAGAGGCAGAAAAGGTTTGGAGGAAGAAAGCACCTATGAAAATTTGGAAGCAGAAAGAAAGTAAAGAGATGTCAGAATCTAAACATGTGCATCTTGCACAAGTCACTTCAATAGTTGGATAACTGAGAGCATGAAGTAAGGGGGAGTTATTCATGTTCTATCAAGTATCCCCAAAAAGTTTTAGGAAGAAGATCATTTGATGTCTATCAATTTGATGATCTTGTTTTGTTGTTTTTTTTGGATTCATCTTTGATAATATTTGTATGTGACAGTGATATTGGTGATCAAAAGTTCAAAGCACACAAATTTTGATAGTGTTGAGAGATTTGGTTTATAAATGATCCTATTTATATTTTATTCATACCATGTTCATATTGACAAAAGTTAAATTGTTATGATGTTGCAGTTCAATGGGATCTTGTTATTGAAAAATATTGGTTGTCTTGGCAAATCAGATATTTGCCTGTGTTGGGTAAATGAATGAAGTCAATTCATCATAACACTTATCTCTACATTTGATTTGTGCAAAGTGTTGTTGCAGGAAGAACTTGTTAATGCATATTGGTTTGAGTGTGCTTAGGGATGCCAAGTCATGCTTATATGGAAGTGTTCTTGATGTGAAAATCAAACATATTTCTTTAATGGTTCTCATCATTAATATGTTTCAGGTAGGACCGAGTTGTCACAATCATGGAAAATTGGCTACAATATTGTTCATCAAGAGTATTGATGTGTTTATGACTTCTTTGTATAGTGTTCAAGAAGTTGGTATTTGGTTGCAGAGATATTAGTATTGTGTCAAAAAGTGATATTATGTCAAGGTTGACATACATGTTTCATTCTCTCAAGAAAGTGGTTGCCAGTCATATTGATGACCAGAGTTTTGTTTGTGTACTTCAACACAGGGGGAGAAAATAGATTTGTGTCTTTGTCATCAGATGTCAAAAAGGGGGAGAAAGAAAAATTGCATTAGGTAGTTTTTCCATCAATGACAAAGGGGGAGATTGATGGCATGTTTGTCATTGATGTCAAAAGGGATTGTTAGTTATCATGTTGATATTGTGTATGCAGGGACAGTGTCTTCTTGTTTAGATTAGTATTAGGAGTTGTTCTTTTATACTCTGCTTTGAAGGATTTCAGCTCAGTTGTTTAAGGTAATGTTCATGTTGTGTGTCATGCTTCATCAGTCCACATGCTCATGCCTCATACTTCATGGTGAACTATTAAGGTGACAAAATGTTGGTTCATCAGTTCAATATTGGTTCAAGAAAGAGATGTTACCTTGGTGGGTTATGCTAATGTTATGGTATTTATAGGATGTCAGATTTGTGGAGTTAGATTGAAGATACATGATCATATGGTTGTCTTGAAGTTGTGATAATTCAGGTGAGGTTGTAAAGAATCTTTCAGGATGTTATCTAGATAGGAGCAACTAGGTATTCAAAGGTTGAACAAGAGGATCTCTGTTGGATCTCAATTGAACAATATTTGATGCTCTATGTCATTATTGTCATGGGTTGTGTCTTCATCAGGTTGTGGCTTCAGAAATTGGTTATGATGGAAAGGTATTGTCTTGATATTGATTCTCATCATGTTCATAAGAAGGTTTGTTTCTCATACTTCATGTCAGGTGATTATGGTATAGTTCATCTTGTTAAGGGTTCATTCTAGTTGTCATGTTGATGTTAGATTGATGTCAATGTTTGTGATTGAGTTGCTTTGAAATATACATCATCAGGAGTTAAAAATGTTACATGCAAAGGATGTGAGTGATTCATGATGCCCTTCATGGAAATTGGTTGTTGCACTAATTTTATATTCTTAAATTGAAGAAGTTGAAAGCCCTAATTTTACTTAAGGAGCTCACAATGGTAGAATCAAGATATTGGTACAGTAATGATAATATGCAGTGCATATATGGTTATGCTTCAGACTTTGTTTGTTTGATGCCAAGATTGTTATCATACTATTCACAATAAGGTTGCAAAGTTTGTTTTAGGATGTCTTAAGGACAGAGGAAGCAAGGTGTTCAAAGGAAGAGTTGTTATTCCAACTAATGATAACTTCAAGGGATGAATTTCAAGACAGGATGGCATATCATTATAGATCACTTTGCATCAATCTTTGTGTTCTAAAAATGTCTTAAGAATGCCTCAATATGGATATGCTTGAAGAAATTCCAAGGTTTTAGTATGTTGATTCTTGAGATATTAATCTCTATACACATATTCTGCCCGTCACATTTGAAGTGCTCTTTTTGTTTTAATTTTAAATTGACCTTTTGAACAGGTCAAAAGCCACTTAAGTGGCAACTTTAAGGGGTTCATTATCATGAGGAACCAACCCCCTATCTCTAGGAAGACCAATGGGATCAGTCACTTTCATTTCAGGTTGAGCGCCAAATCTAAATCAATGTTCAAGTTTAAATATGACCTTAGCGCGAATGTGGAGATCATCGGTCATGGTTTAAACTAAGACCTCATAGTTGTTATTTAAATTTGACATGCATTTGGCTGCCAAAAAGCCTTTTTTAACAGCAGAAATAGAATTTAAAAAGTTATTTTTGATAGCTATTGAAAGCATATAGTTAATGCTTTTTAAAACATTTTTTTTTAAAGAAATATCTTTCTATTTTACTTCTCCCGTGACATTGAAGTTGAAAATGAAAGGTTCTAAGAAAGAAGATTTTCTTTCTTGAGTTTTTATTTAGAATGTTTTTTTGTCTTCTTGAAGAAGTTTTTTTTGGCAAAGGGGATTTTTGAATAGGAATGAGTTGGAGGAGTTTTTTTTTCAGATTGATTTATTCTTTGAAGATTAATAATTTTAGTGAAGAATGTTTTTACAGATTGAAGATGAAAAAGATTTTTGGAGTACACAGACTATGAAGGGTTGGAAGAATTTTTTTTTGTTTGGTTCTGGATTTCTTGCAAGTTATGAATATGGTTGATATGAAGAGATTGGAGATAAAGAGATTGGAGAGATATATTGTGATTGTTTTATTTTTTTAACAAAAAGTTTTTTGGAGATGAAGAATTTTCTTTGCAGGGGAGTTGAAGATATTTTTGTAAGTTATTCATGAAAAAGAAATTGAAAAGTCTCAAATATGAAAGATATTCTTTTATATCTAAGAGGGAATATGAATGGTTTTTTTGATGAAGATGTCAGATTCAAAAATGCAAAAATATCAAGGATGTAAAAGGTCATCTAATATTTAATGACATCACAGGTGCTTTGATAGTTTGGTTGTTGTGCAGATCAATGATGAAATAATATAGTTGAAATGGATGTGAATCAAAATGAAAAAATTAAGACAATTTGAATGACACTGACATGATCAAATACAGATACAGAGATTGACAAGATCATGAGAAGGACAATATGCAATTGATTGCATCAAGTGAATTCTTATGCCGAAATAATCAGGGGTATTGGTAATTAGGTGAATTGTTTATGCAAAGAGATAATCTGGACAAGTGTGAATTAATTGTGTATCAGGGGAATTGATTTTGTAGAGATCATGAGATTAATATGCAGATCAGATTGAGTGTAATTGAATAAAGATATGAAAAAGGGAAGACAAGTAATATAATGGTGCAAATCAGATTGAGTGACAATCACTTCTTGCACACTTTGTAGTTTGTTCTATATTAGGGGTTGGTTCTCCTTGAAGTTGGTGCTTCTAAATGAATTAGGGGTTGGTGCTCCTTGAAGTTGTTGCTTCTAAACATTGTAATCAGCGAGATTTTTAATAAAGCCAGTGAGGCAGTTTTGGAGTGGTTTTTCTACCCCTGGAGGGTTTTCCACTCGTGCAAATCTTGTGTCATAATGTATATTGATCTTCTCTGTGTGTGTATGATTTACTCATGAGGTTTTGTTCTCATTCTTCATTCTCAGTCATGTGCATATGTGTTTGACAAATCAATGATATTTTTCTCTCCTTGTGTTTTGAAAGTTAAAGTTTGCAAAAAGATTTGGAAATTCACACAACACTGATTCACCCCCCTCTCAATGTTGTCCTTGACTCCTACTAGAACTACCCCCCATAGCATGGATCCATGGTCTACTGAGAATCATATTGTATGAAAGTGAACCAAAGATGACATGAAAAAGGATAGATAAAGTCATGGGTTCAACCTTTACAGGTAAAGTTATAGTATCCAGGGATTGTCTATCAACATTATCAAAGCCACAAATTTTGAGCCTATCTGGTTTGATTAAAGATGTGTCAATCTTGATTTTGTGTAGCAAGTTAATGTCATAAACATTAAGAGCCAATCCATTGTCAATCATAACTCGCTTTATCAACTTTTTATCTATTGTGACAACTATTAAGAGTGGATCATTTCATTTTGAACTTGAATTGATAGTACTTCATGTTGTTGAAATAGAATATCCATTTTTGTTGCATGCATACAATCTAACAGAGCCTCTACATCATTCGGATTAATAGCAAGTGGTACAATCACCTTTTGTAAAGCTTCTTGGAGCATTCCTTGGTATGTAGGTGATGTTTGTATTAAATCCCAAAGAGAGATCTTAGCTGAAGTAGCGCGAAGTTGTTCAACAACATCATATTCTTGACCACCTTTATGAGTAAGACGAGGTGCTTGAGGGAGCATAGGCTGGGAATATGGAAGAGAGACAAACACATGTGGTGCTTGCTTTCTTTTCTTGTTATTATGGGTGTTTTATGTGTGAGCAATCATGGGATGTTGTGGCACATTTTGAACACCTTGGTTTATTTGAGTGATATATCTTTCATAATTTAGGATGTAACCCAGGGGTCGAGGAGGTTTTGGATCACCTTGAAACATAATCATTAGTTTTAAGCAAGAAGGTGCATTAGGTGCCCCTTGCACAATCATCTTAGGAACATTAATACATGTATCCACTATTCCCTAAGTGGGTTGAAGAAATCTATTAATGATGATTGAATTAACATTGCTTTTACTTTCTTCATCCACCAATGCTTCATCTTTTGGAGGGAGAGCATTGGACCTAGGGGAAGGTAAAGTGTTGTTGTTTGTATCTTTAGGGATTTCCCAAGGGTTTGAACATGTAACCAAAGTAGATCTATCCATGGTCTTCGCTTCCTTAGAGATATATAAGGTAGTTGAACATTCAATCAAAGGAGGAAGATCAAGGGTCTCCACTTCTAGGAGATCCGTCGGATTAGCCTTAGAAAGCTCATGTAGCATGTGATTATTAGATGAACACCTATTAACTACCTATGGAGGATCCTTTTTAAGATGAGGCTCTTCATTCACCAATAATTTCTCTTCCAAAGGGATAGCATTGGAATGAAGAGAGGGTAGGGTGATGTTAAGGAATGTATCAATGATTTCATCTTCTTGCACCAAGATGTCCTCACAAGTGGGAACATCTTTGGGAGAGGAATCATAGGGTGAAATAGGCAAAGCTAGGTTGCCATCACATAAATTAGAGACTAGATCTAAGGCATTATCATGAGTTATGGTGCTAATAGAAGAAGAAGAACTTTCACAATCATCTAAGTTCTCATGAGTATTCATGGAGATGTATTTGGTTAGATCTTCTAATACCGAAGGATAAGTATTTATGAGAACTACGAAGTTGTCAAAATCAGATACATAATCTAGGATTTCAAATGAAGAGAATTTAAATATATCCTTATGATACATAGATTGTATATGATTGAGAACATGAGGATTCATATTACGGAATTTATAGAAATTTTCAAAGTCTTTGATAAATGCATGTAAAGATACCAAAGAGAAATGAGATGGAGATGCCATAATAGAATATCTTTGAATAGTAATGCACAATAAGATCTTTTCATTTATTAAATACAACTAATATGTGAGACTTTTGTACACCACAACACTAATTTAAGGAAATCGAGTTTTTGAAACTTATTACCAAGAACAAAAACACACTAGTGTCCTTACAAATGGAATGATAAAGATGTAAAAGTGCTGCACAAAAGGTAGTAGAGACCACTATTAAGATTTCTTGCAAAGAAGTGTTAGAGAGAGGTTAAATTGTTTATGTTGAAATACACATTGTGTAATTACAAACATGTGAAATTTTCAAAGTAAAGTATGAAATGATACAAAATTTTTAAATGAGTAAGGAAAATATGCTTTAAATAATTGCTAGAGCTCAATTGAAAGATGTTTATGATAGAATCAAAATTTGAAATGAGATTTTGACTACAAACCCTAGCTTTTGGAATTATTAGGTTAAATGAAAATGCAACTTTTTAAGCAAAACCCTAGAAAATAAGATATTCAAATGCAAGATGTGATATGATACAATGATGAATGACTGTAATAAGGATCAGATCTAATGCAAATATTAGAAAATTAAATCTTTTTATGATATGCAACACAAATGATGCAAAATTATGCCTTAATGCAAGCCTAGAATGCTTTTTTTATTTTTTATTTTTTTCAAATGTATGCTAAATTTTTCAATGCAAGATGATTGATATGATATGAATGAATGCAAGGACTGATTACAACACTCAGTATGATGCAAGTTTAGTAAAAACACATGTTCACCAAAATGTTAGATGTGAAAAGTGGGAAGATAGTGAATAGTGCCAAGTCTATCAAGTCAAACCCTCCTTTCACAATAACACTTAAGGACAACAACTAAGCCAATTCACTACAGATGAATGAGAACTTAGCTACAGGTTGGTGTAATCAGGAATGATATAAAAAGATAGATTAGATTGAGAGATTTGTCAAACCTTAGATCTAATAAGCCTCAAACCCTAATTATAATGCAATTAGGTATAGATGAACAAACTGCTACAGAAAACTAGACAAGAAGTTACTCAGGAAGGATAAAAAACATACCAAAAGTTGGATTTCTAGAATTGAAGACTTTGTGGATTATGGGGCAGGTGCCCAAGTCTGATAGGACCTTTTCTACAAATCCATAACATTAAGTAGTGTCGAATAATGTTCATCTCTTGAGTTCAAGATAAATCCTATTGGGAGGACTACGGGATGGGCACCCTAGTCCAATAGGGTAAAATATTAGCAAGTTTCTTCTAGATCTTGAATCTTTGGGCTCTAAATTGCTTCTCTACATCTATACTTCTCCAAATCCTATACCTGTAACCTATAATCGCAGAGAGAGGGGTTTGGGTGTTGTAGTGTTTAGGAGCTTGCCTTGGTCAATCCTTGGAATGACATTCAAGTCTTCCAACATTGTTATTAGATAGAGTTCCTTTCCTTGGAGGATAGAGGCCAAATACAATTGATGAAATGAATGATTGAAAACATAAATAGATGTCACCTTAGAGGTAAAGCCCTCATGGAGATGAAGATCCTTCAAATCATGAGGAGATGGATTGATGCAGCTAAATCTGCAACAAACAAACACAATAACAACACAATTTTTCTTTGCAACACAATGAATGCCTTTAAATCCCTTAGCTCAATATCAAAAGTTTGTATTATCCATCTAGGTGTAAAATAAAGTCATAAACTCACTTATATATATGCTTTCCCGCTAACATTCGTAATTTAAATTGAAAAGGCCGACAGAGGGAAACCTTTTGAAAGGGCCCAAGTTGACACATTTAAATTTGAATCCTGGCAAATTAGGCTGGCCAAGGCCATTTTTGGTCATTCTTAAACATTTAGAATGGGCCCCTAAGTCCCATTTTGAAAGGAAGCTAGGTGTGCAGAAAATGCTTCCTACACTAATCTAATGAGGAGAGGGCTATGCAAATTCAAATTAATCCTAACTATTACAGCAATGTTAAACCATTAACATGAGATATTGCAGCAAAACAAAAGAAACAGAAAGTAGACAGAAGAAGAGAGACAAAGATTTATGGTGGGGAAAACCCTTATCAGGTGAAAAACCCCACACTCAGAAACCTGCATAATGTATTAACAAATATGAAAGAATGTTTACAATACACTTGCAATGCAAGCTTCAATGGTCATCGACACTCATATCTGGAGTCAATCCGGTAGCATAATAGTACCTGTGAACCTGTGATACAAACTCCATCTCCAAGCACCTGTATATATAAGAAATGCAAGGTAAAATTGGACCTTTCTTGGAATGGGCGTCCAACATGGCATCTTGGACCAAAACCCATGCCTAGGGACACTTGGTCAACATTGTAGAATGTATCTGACACTTGTCCACATCTCCCATCCCAAAGGGGTCACCTATTTCCAAAATGGGCTATGACAGATGCTCTTACGACACTTACGACTGTCATAGAATCTGTCATAGCGGTTACAACTTATAGTTGTAAGAAAAACTGTCATACACATGCTATAAATAGCATATTCTCTTACAACATGTCATACTCCACCTTGGGGCACCCAAATATGCCTTATTCAAAGATGCTTCATGACACATGTCATCACCTGCCTTACAACCTTCTATTTTTGACTCTTACATGTCATAGATTCATCATAGGAATCCGTCATAACCGTTTTGGTCAAACATTCCTTACACAACATAGAAGATGTTGACACTTGGCAGAATATTCCTACCACTAAGTGGGATGCCTATCTCCTCATGTGAGGACAAAATAACAAGTTGTCATAATCCATGTAGGATTGACACATCACCGTGCCACATCCCACAATATGACAAAGTGGAATTTTCAAATATTTACAACATAGGCAATTAAATAATAAATACAAACATTACAAATGCAGAGAATTACCAAGGTTGAGACACCTTAATTCCCAACATTCTCCCACTTGTTGAACACCTTGTAAGAGCCAATAGAAAAATAGGATTTAACTGCTATAGGCCGAGAGGCCCATAGACTCCGAACAACATCTGAACTTCTCTGTACTTACTAGTTTCGTCAATGCATCTGCAACATTCTTCAAAGTATCTACCTTCTCCAAATTTACCTTTCCATCCTTAACCATGTCTCTCACGAAGTGAAACTGAACATCAATGTGCTTGGTTCTAGCATGGAAAGTTGGATTCTTTGCAAGGCAAATTGCACTCTAACTATCACAACTGATCGTGATATGACCTGCATCAACACCAATATCTGAACACAATCTCTTAAGCCAAATGGCTTCCTTACAAGCATGAGTTACTGCCATGTACTCAGCTTATGTCATGGACAAAGCAACAATAGGTTATCATTTATTCATCCAACTAATAGCACCACCAAACAGTGTAAATACATAAGCACTGGTGGATCTCCTGTTGTCAATGTCACCTGCCCAATCTGAATCCACAAATCCATGAATATCAACAGAATGCAGAGGTCTTGAAACATTACCATGATAACAAATGGAATACTTGGAAGTACCCCTCAAATATCTAAACACTTGCTTAATTGCATCCCAATGAACCCATCCAGGATTAGCCATAATTCAACTAAGGACTCCCACTGCTTGGGCAATGTCTAGTCTTGTGCAAACCATAGCATACATCAAACTGCCAACAACACTAGCATAAGGTACTCTGCTCATGTCCTCCACCTCACTAGGAGATTTTGGACAATCCTCAACAGACAACTTTGTCCCCAAAGAAACAGGAACACACAATGGTCTACAATTTGCCATGCTGAATCTGTCCAACACTGTCTTCACATACTTACTCTAGCTTAACCAAAGTTTTCTATTGGTTCTGTCTCTTCTGATTTCCATTCCTAGAATGTACCTGGCTGCCCCTAAATCTTTCATTTCAAACTGTGCTGACAACTGAGATTTAAAATCAGAAATCAAATTCTTACCCTTCCTAATGAGCAACATATCATCAACATACAGTGCAACAATGAGAATACGATCACCATAAAATTTATAATATACATAGTGATCCGATTTTGATCTCACAAATCCAATTGACAACACAAAGGCATCAAACTTCAAGTACCATCTCCTAAGGGATTGCTTCAAACCATACGAAGACTTCTTAAGTTTGCAAACTAAATTTTCTTTACCTTCCACCATGTAATGCTCTGGCTATGACATGTAGATTTCTTCCTCCAAGTCCCCATGAAGGAAAGTTGTCTTCACATCCATCTATTCTACCTCCAAGTCATAAGCTACTGCGAGAGACAACATGAATCGAATGGATGTTAGCTTTGCAACGGGAGAGAAGATCTCACCATAATCTATACCCTCCACTTGTGAATACCCCTTTGCAACCAATCTCGCCTTATACTTAACACTGCCATCTGCACCAATCTTCTTCTTGAACACCCATTTGCATCCAACGGGTTTCCATCCAGGAGGCAAAGGCACCAAGTCCCAAGTTTGATTCTTTTCCAAAGAAGCCATTTCTTCCTCCATGGCCTTCTTCCAGGAACCTGCATCCTTCATATCCAAAGCCTCTGATACAGTTCTAGGTTCATCACTGTTAGTGATTAAAGCATAAGCACAACTAGAATCAAGCAATGTAAAACTAAACCTTTCAAGTTGCTTTCTAATCCGTGTAGACCTCCTCACGAGCTGAGGGTGAGGTTCAGCTTCTTCCTCTGAGCTTTCAGAGCTGCTAGAGCTCTCCTCATTAGGTCCAACATTGTCTTTCTGTTTAGTCTTTTCAAGGGTGAGAGGAAACTGAACAACATCCTGTTTCTTTTCTTTTTCTTCTGGCTGTAAAACAGTGGAAGAAGGTGTAAGCTGTCTAAAGATGACACTTCTACTATACAACACTTTTTCAGCCATGGGATGCCAAAGCTTGTATCCTTTCACACCAACACCATAGCCAATGAAGATACACTTTACAGCTTTATTCTCCAACTTTGACCACTTCTCCCTAGGCACATGTGCATATGCCTCACAACCAAAAACACGAAGATGCCTTACTGAAGGCTTTCTACCAGACCACACCTCCATGGGTGTCTTTCCAACAAGAGCTGATGTAGGAGATCTATTTACCAGATAGCAAGCAGTGGCAATAGCTTCAGCCCAAACTTTTGTTCTAGACCAGCTCCACTAAGCATACTCCTAGCCTTCTCCATCAGTGTCTTGTTCATCCTCTCTGGAACTCCATTTTGTTGTGGGGTGTATGGAGTTGTCTTATACCTTTCAATCCCAATTTCCTTGCAATACTTATTGAATTCTGTAGAACAGAACTCACCATCATTGTCAGTTCTCAAAAAATTAATCTTTTTACCATTTTGATTTTCAGCAAAGGCTCTAAACTCCTTAAACTTGCTATAGACTTCAGATTTGCTTCTAAGAAATTAAATCCATGTCCTTCTACTGTAATCATCTATAAAAGATACAAAGTATACAGATTTTGATAACGAATAAACATTAACAGGACCAAACACATCAAAATGAATAAGGTCCAACACACCAGAAGACTTATGAGAACTTGAGTAAAACTGAACACAGTTTTGTTTTCCATAAATGCAATGTTCGCAAAAGTCAAACTCAAGATTACAATCATCTAACCCCTCAATGAGGTTCTTATTTTTCAGGGTACGCAGACCCTTCTCACCAATGTGGCCGAATCTCTTATGCCATAACATTGTCTTTTGTGCAGGAAGTTTAACTTCCAATGCACGATTACAACCATTAGGACTAGAAACAACAGATTTCTTCACTGCTCATTCAGATGGTGCGGATGAAGTGAGTGTTGCCCTCTTCCTTAAGTCAGAAGAACTATTGCATTGTGAAATGCATGCTTCCAGCTAAAATAGAGTACCTCTTCGAGTACCCTTAGCAAGCACCATAGATCCTCTAGTCATCTTGCATCCTTCTTTCAAAAAGACAACCTACACACCTACATCATTCAAACTACTTTTAGAAAGTAGGTTCCGTGTTAAGCTTGGGATGTGCATAACCCTAGAGATCCCCTTCACTCGACCATCAAGGACTCAGATAAAGACTCTTCCATGACCAATGATCTTTAGATGAGAGTCGTCACCCAGATACACCTTTCCACCATCAAACTCCTCATACTTAGTGAACCAGTCTCGATGCAAGGTCATGTGGAATGATGCAGCAGAGTCGATTAGCCACACATCATCAGATGCATGGGCTTCCAGGGCTGTGATGAAGGCATCACCATCATCTTGAGATTTGTTAGAATCTGAATCAGGAGCTTTCTTCTTTTTCTTCTTCTCCTCTTTGCATTCCTTTCTAAAATGCCCGGTCTTGCCATAGTTCCAACAAAGAGCCTTGGACTTCCAGGAGATTTGGATCTCCCACGGGATTTGGATCTACCCTTCTCAACTTTCTTGTCCTTCTTCCCTTTCTCCTTGGGTCTTCCACAAACTACAAGGGCCTCTTTGGCTGCCTCAGAAGACTTTCTCCGCATCTCTTCAGACAACAGTGAAGAAACCACCTCTTCCATTTTGAATGTGGATGTGGTGCTTCTGATTGCCATGACAAGATGATCCCATGAGTCCGGTAGAGAATAAAGCAGGGTCATACACTGATCCTCCTCCTCCATCTTCACACCGATAGATGTTAATTGTGCAACCAACATGTTGAAGGCATTCATAGGTTCAACAACAGAACCTTCGTCTTCCATACGAAGAGAATACAACTTCTTTCTCAGGAAAAGTTTATTAACTAGGGATTTTGCTTGATACACATCCCCCAACTTCTTCCAAAGGAGTTTTGCAGTAGTCTCCTCATGGACATTCAACAACACATAATTAGCAAGACTAAGTCTTATGAGACCCTTAGCCTTTCGATCCTTTAGATCCCAGTCAGTTTGTGACATTGCAGCTGGTTTAGTTCCACTCACACTATCCCAAAGGTCTCGGTCAACTAACATGTCTTCCATCTTGAGCTTCCACAGCTTGAAATTACTGCCATTAAACTTCTTTACTTCAAACCTTCATGATGTGCCTACCATCTCCTTACTGCAATAAGATACAGAATGCTCTACACATACTCCCACTCAAACTAAGATTAGCTCAAAAAACCCCTACCCAACAACTAGGACCAAAGGTGATAAAGCTCTGATACCAACTGAAAGGAAGCTAGGTGTGCGAAAAACTCTTCCTACACTAATCTAATGAGGAGAGGGCTATGAAAATTCAAATTAATCCTAACTATTACAGCAATGTTAAA
Organism: Cunninghamia lanceolata; assembly: GCA_027924645.1. Taxonomy (NCBI): domain Eukaryota; kingdom Viridiplantae; phylum Streptophyta; class Pinopsida; order Cupressales; family Cupressaceae; genus Cunninghamia; species Cunninghamia lanceolata. Next base: position 3,531,965 of record BSBN01000061.1, on the reverse strand, counting down.
CCATTAACATGAGATATTGCAGCAAAACACAAGAACCAGAAAGTAGACAGAAGAAGAGAGACAAAGATTTGTGGTGGGGAAAACCCTTATCAGGTGAAAAACCCCACACTCAGAAACTTGCATAATGTATTAACAAATCTGAAAGAATGTTTACAATACATTTGCAATGCAAGCTTCAATGGTCTTTGACACTCGTATCTGGAGTCAATCCGGCAGCATAACAGTACCTGTGATACAAACTCCATCTCCAAGCACCTGTATATATAAGAAATGCAAGGCAAAATTGGACCTTTCTTGGAATGGGCGTCCAACATGGCATCTTGGACCAAAACCCATGCCTAGGGACACTTGGTCAACATTGTAGAATGTATCTGACACTTGTCCATAGCTCCCATCCCAAAGGGGCCGTCTATTTCCAAAATGGGCTATGACAGATGCTCTTACAACACTTATGACCATCATAGAATCTGTCATAGTGGTTACAACTTACAGCTGTAAGAGAAACTGTCATGCACATGCTATAAATAGCATATTCTCTTACAACATGTCATATTCTACCTTGGGGTGCCCAAATATGCCTTATTCAAAGATGCTTCATGACACATGTCATCACTTGTCTTACAACCTTCTATTTCTGACTCTTACATGTCATAGATTCGTCATAGGAATCTGTCATAACCGTTTCGGTCAAACATTCCTTACACAACATAGAATATGTCAACACTTGGCAGAATATTCCTACCACTAAGTGGGACACCTATCTCCTCATGTGAGGACAAAATAACAAGTTGTCATAATCCATGTAGGATTGACACATCACCGTGCCACATCCCACAATATGACAAAGTGGAATTTTCAAATATTTACAACATAGGCAATTAAATAATAAATACAAACATTACAAATGCAGAGAATTACCAAGGTTGAGACACCTTAATTTCCAACACATTTGACACGGGTTTTGGGGGAAATCGCTCCGAGATAAGTATTAAGCTTGCATTTAATGTAAATGAGGGGACCTAGGAGCTAAACTAGGAGGTAAAAAGGCATGAGGTTACTTTTTACTCCATAACGGTTAGTAATTTTTATTGCTGCTTGTGGGCGAGTTTGGTTAGTTCTGCACCGACAAAACTATATAATAACAATAATTATTGTACCTTTGTTTCCTACTACTAATCACATATATCATACTATCTCATCATATCATTATCATTGTTGATCTCTTCACCACTCTGTTCTCGTTATCTTTCCCTTGGGGCCATAACCTATTGTTTCCCTCTCCTACCTTACATCTACATCATATACTACAACTATTTAATATCATATCTCTATCACCTTTTTTATTCTAACTATCTTCTTTTATATTTTCTATTTTCCCATTTTCCTATATTATTGTCACTAACCTCTTATTGGGGGGATATCCTTATTACTCATAGGACTTGGGACATTACCTCAACTAGATGTTTTGTTTTCTTTTAATCATTATTTATTCCTTATTATTCTATATCGCACACTTAAGCTTCATGATGTTTGACACTTATTCATCTCATGTCAGCTCACCTAAGGGTATCTTATTTCATCTTACCTTATCATTTTCCATCACTGGGGACATTACCTAGATGTTCCTCTTTTCTTTTTTATCTTATCATCATATATACCTTGGCTATTGATGTAGGGACTTCCGGAGGTCATAACATTTGACTTGGATGTGGGTTTTCTACAAGATTTTACAGGTGGATGCATTATGAGGTGGCAAGTGGTTTCCCAATCCACCCTAGTCATTTGGACCCCGTCTTGGCACTTTTTTGGGGCTTGAAACTTTCATCTTGGCCCTCAAAATGGCAATTTAGTGTTTTTTTCTAGATTTTTAAAAAGTTGCTTTTGTAATAACTCGAAACTCATGTTTCAAATTTAGAATATTAGTTGGCATTTTGTCCTACCTTAGTTTTAGGAAGCTTTTGGGAAAAAACTGGATTCTCAAGATATGATTGTAAAATTACCTAAAATGGCAAAATCTGACAATTGTCAAAATCTGCCAAAAAAGGTAATTTTTTATTTTTTTTGTTTTCTTGGATATATGAGAGTTTTCTCTCATTGTAGTAGTAGAGTTGATGAATAGAAATTTTTTAATGTTCCAACTTTCAAATCTTTAACTCTCACATGATTAATGGCACAATTCTATTGAGTGTATGTTGTTGGCTACATCACATATTATCTTTCCTCCCCTTATCATCTAACTTAAATTAACTGGATCTCATCCTATTGGTAATCAATTTAAGGGGGCATATCCTCTACATATGGTTTATGTTTTGATAATATCAACATCGTCATAGTTGGGATCGACTTGGCCTTTTTATTAGCAAGTGGCTACCACATAATCTTTGGCATCATCACCACGTTTTCACCTTTTTGTCATAATGTGGCTCTTCTACCTATGGTTGGCCTTATTTTGGGTGGCAATAACATATAGTTGTTGTCATCATTTACCTACTTAGCTAGTTTGGGTGATAACCACATAACCATCATCATGATCATTATATTATTAACCATTTTATTTTTTAAGGGATGTTTTAGCTATGCAAATATTTATAAACTAACATAGATATCTTAAATACATCTATCTAAAAGATGTCGTCTTGATGCACTTATATAAAATTTATTACATATGATAGATAGGCACCTTGAAATTGGTATCTCTAGACATCTTTTAGATAGATATATTTAAGATATTTATACTAGTTTATAATATACATATTGTAATATATGACTTCATCATTTACAACTATTTTGAATTAATCTAGATTAAAATTTGTATAATTTTGCACATTCCTTTAATTAACTTAGATTAATATAAGAAAATATTTTCCTTTACAATAATTATACGAATACCAATTTTTAATAACTATTTAAATTATTATATATATAGACATAAATACATAAATAGACATACAAATAGATAAAAAAAGACATATAGACATTATGTATTTTAACTTTTAGAACTATTTTAATTTAAACATTATTTTTCAATAATAATGTAATAAATCATAAAAACCATACATAAATTTTCAAAAAGTTAAATGAAAACAAATTATTTATTTAAAAATTATTTTGTTTTTCTATATAAACATCATTTTGAATAGTTGTCATTTTTAATATCTAATTAAATAGATGCATAACACACAAATAGATAAGTAGATAGATAAGAAAAGACATAAACATTATTTATTTTAACATTTTTTAAAAACTATATTATTTAAATATTATTTACTTCATTTTTAGTTAAAGAGCTATTTTATTTTGACATAGTATTTATTTTAACATTTTTAAAAAACTATATTATGTATTATTTTTAAAGAGCTATTTGATTTTTAATAATTTTTAAATAAATTAAATGAAAAATAATTATTTACTTTAAATTTTACTTGATTTATTTTATTTTTAAGTAATAAAACAAATAATACAATACATGCATATAATTATAAAATTGTTATATCAATATATTTTGTTTCACTTACCAATTGTTTTTAGTGTACTTTTATTTTCCATATCATTAATATTATGTTTATTATTAAATAATATTATTAATATTAGGTTTATTATTATTGAATATTAATAATTTGACATATAAATAGTATAAATAGCTTTCAAATTTAAATTAAGGGTTTTTTTTTGGGGGGTTAATATAGTCAAAACCATTACAATCTCAATCTCAACATAATTCTCAATATAATAATAAAAATATATAATTTATACACTACAATTAATAATTAATTTAAAAAATTTATATATATGATTAAAAAATTTAAATTACTTAATAATTGTAATATATAAATTATAAAACCCTCAATTTAAAAAATTAAATTCTTAATATGTCAATTATTTAAGTAAATTTTAACATTCTATTATGAATATGATATATCTTTTCAAAGTATAAATCTTATAAATATGTTTTTTTTTTTGGAAATTTTATTAAGAAAATTTTAAGAATATTCTATAAAAATTAATTGTAAAATATATTATATGTAATTATTCAATTCACATAATTATTAGTGTGACTTTGAAAATTCTAATCTTTCTTACAATTTAAGAGAAAAAAATCTAAAAAAAATTGTTACAAATCTAAATCAATAATTATCAATCTTTTGTCATTTCTTAAGGGTTTACATTCAAGACTTATCTAAATTTTCCACTGTTTTGAAAATTCTAAGTGCCTACATTTTCTATTACCATTTTAACATTTTCACAAAGTCCAAGACTGAAAATTATCATTTTAATGTCGTCTTCCACACTCTCAATAGACTTTTGTTGCTGCGGAAAGTTCTACGAACGCAATTGACAAAGAAGAGTTTGTATAATGGTTAATTTCTAGTACTTTATATTTGACCTACAAGTTTGAATTGTAGACTGGGAGTGTAGTAAGTTTGTTTTTTTTTAAGTTTAGCTGGTTGATTGTATAATGGTTAATTTATAGTACTTTATATTTGATTTTAATAAATGACTCAATTTTTTATTATGTTTAATTTATTAAATGTTTTTGATAATACAATGAAGCCTACAACCACAAAGAACAAAAATTAATTAATTTATTAAATGTTTTAACATAGATTGTTATGTGTTAGATAAAAATTAACATCAAGAATTTTGGTGAAGGGATTTATGAACATACTTATATTTTAGTATATGTTTTATATATGTATAACATATGTTTTAATATTTCGTGAATTGGGTAATTGTATCAACAAATGGAACTACAACTTTATGAAAACGCATTTACAAATCTAAAGGTCCACTCCAAATGAGGTTTCAAACCCATTTAAGATTTCTAGCTTGAATCATAGTTATCGAAATAAAATGGTTAGGTTAACACAAAATATCACTATTTTCACCATATGTTTAGAAAATATTATTACTTGTTCTATTCATTTTCTTGTTTATTCCTATCCTAACATACATAAATTCTATCCTCCATTCTATTCCTACTATATAATTATTATACCTTTGTTTCCAACTACTATTCACATATATCATACTATCTGATCATATCATTATCATTGTTGGTCTCTTCACCACTATGTTCTTGTTATCTTTCCCTTGGGGTGATGCAGGGGCATCCAGTGGTGTAAGGTCAATCTTGCATAACCCAAAAAGAAGTTAATTCAAAATCATTGCAGTTGTTTTCATTTATTTCCATAATTAGTGTTCCTTGTTCCATAATCTCCTGAATAATGATGTAGCACTTTCAGTTTATTCCAAAACTGCTAAAAATAGCAAACTGCCTGTTTTGGAAAGTTTAACTGCCATTTTAGGAAAGTTTACATTTGGGCATGGATTAAAGAGAAAACTTACAGCAAGCTCCATAAATGAAATATAAGACCTTTGGCGAAGCAATCAGGCAAAGATCATTTGTGAGCTGAAAGATATTAAAGTTTTTCTTTTCTGAAAAGCCCCTGAAATTTTTTGAAACGCGCTATGAGGCACTAAAACATCCCATAACATCCCAAAAAGTTGACGGAAATCCATTTATAGATTTCTGGCGTGATAGTTCACATCAGGAGCTTTCCGGTGCTTAAAACGGTTCATCAATCGAACACCCGAATCAGAAGTTATGCTTCCTGGAAGTTGACCTACTTTTGGAGGGAGTTGCAAATTTTAAAATTTAGTTGGAGGTCGCCAAAAAGTGCTATTTATGACTATTTTGGGATCCCTGGGTGGTAGTAGAGTTGAGGGGGAAAGTGTAGAGTCAAGAATATGTGGGAAAACAAAAACCCTAGCTGATTTGGTGTTACAGAAGGCTGAAGATTCCAGAGTCTTGAGGTTAAGAAAGTTGTAATGTGTTACAGCCAATAGAGGATTCATCCTCTGATTGCACTGAGCTTCTGTAATGTAATGTGTTGTCCAAATCAATAAAAGAACATCTCTATTTTCTGTGTGCAATTTATATTGTTGTGTATTTTATGATTTACCCCCTTCATCATGGGGGCATAACCTATTGTTTCCCTCTCCCACCTTACATCTACATCATATACTACAACTATTCAATATTACATCTCTATTACCTTTTTATGCTAACTATCTTCGTTTCTATTTTCTCTTTTCCCATTTTCTATTATATACCTAGGGGTATGATATTATAATTTATTTAGGTGGATGGAGATGCTGACATGTGGCACACATCTCTTAAGTTAGTTATATTATGTCTTATGAATAACTTATGTAATTAATTATATCAAGTGTTGAGTAGGCCTTCATTAGGATTACCATTCCATTATGTTATTAGGAGGAGGTATATATAAAGGAGGTGATTATCATTATAAGAAAGGTGTAGAGTATTATATTGTATTGGAGATCACTGAGAGATATAGCATGGAGTGGCTTCTTCCTTAAGGAGTATTGTATGGTGTTACCCTACCTTAAGGGTTTATTCTATTTCCGTATATATTGAATATTAGGGCATATTGGCCCACAACATCTCTTCTGTTGTGTAAGATCTATCTTATTCATTATCTTATTGCAATTATTATATGTTTGGATCTTATCAAGTGGTATTAGAGCATGATCTTGGTACCATGAAGGCAAAAACAAGGCCATTTTTTTAATTTTGGATCATTTTAGGAAGTGCATATATCTCTTTTTTTTGTGAATCTTTATAAGATTTTTGGTGGGTTTTTCAAGGGCATATTGAAGTTGCTATAGTCTAGATTTGAGTGCAATTGGAGCATAATTAAGGGATTTATTGTAGAATTAGGGTTTTCACCATTTTTTCTCCTAGGGTTGCAATTCAACGAATTGTTTGCTAATTTCTAGAGGGTTTAATAAGGCCACCTTAATAAACCCACAATCATGATTTGGAAGAATTTGGACTTGTTTTTAGTAATTTATTGCAAATCTATGATTTTTCATAAATTTGCTTTCTAGGTAGCAAATCAGGGAATTTTTCTGAGATTTTTTACATTTTTGGAAAGATCACCAAATTTAGTAGGGTCTATTCTTTATGATTTTATTTTTGAGTCTAAAAACATTATGAAATAATTCAATCAAAGTAGGGTATGCTAGAAAATTTTAAAAACTCTAGTTTTAATGAGGATTCCTAATTTTGATGGAAGTGGAGATGTATTAGAATGGTGGCATCAATATAAAAGAGCTTATGGTCAAGAGAAAAGATTAAAATTAGATTTTTATTATCAATTAAGGGGTGAAAATTTCCAATTGTATTCACAATTGCATGAGGATATTTATTCTTTAGATGAACTAGAACAAGATTTCTTAGATAGATAGGCTCAAGAAGAAGATGAAGGATAAGAACAAGAAGATGATGAACAACAAGAAGAAGACAAAAATGGAGAAGATCAAGAATTAGAAGTAGGAGGAGAATTAAAAGAGGATAAGGAAGAGAATAGGAAGGATACAGGCACATGCACTTTAGCTCCAAGGAAGGAGGATTCAATCCTTCAATTTTGTGGATGCATTCAAAAGGAAAAGGTTATTGTTACTATAAACCCTAGCAGCAAGTATAACTTCATCAACATGGAATTAGCCAAGAAACTTGTCATGCCCACATTTCCCATGCGGTCACAACACGCATCACACGTGTCATGTCCACATGTGTCATGTGGTCATGACACGAAATATCAAAAAATTTCCCACGCTTCTCTAGAAACCCCCACTCACGCGTAAGCGTGCTCGGTGGCGTACACTTAAGGCGAAAACAAAACAGTTGTCAGCGGGGTACTAAGTACATGTACGCACTCCTTGACGTAAGAAGGCCATCAAGGGGGTCTTCGCGGCGCGGTTAGCATCGCTACAAGGTTTGAACTTTCCAGGCTCCTAAACCCTAAATTCTGGAAGATTCCGGTAGCATAACGCCTCATGGGCATGAGTGGGATTTATTACACAAACACTACTCTTAATACATGGTTCCCTGATAGGGTTAACAAACTTCCTACGACTCCCTAAACAAAATGAATTTACACTTAATCACATTTATGGATCATTTTTCAACAAAGTCTGATCATCCATCCTCTTTTCTGATTTCTGAAATTTAATATTAACTTCTCCTCCTTTAGACTTAGCATTTTCAACAAAGCCCATTCATTTGCCCTCTCTTCCATTTCCCTAAAATTTAATTTTGATTGTATTTCTATCATATTCACTTTACTATTTCTCTGAAATTTAATTTTGATTGTATTTCTATCACGATCACTGCCTCCTTTACATTATTCCTAATTTCTTGGAAGACCAGATCACTTAAACAGGGTTTACTAACTTCACCTGACTCAGTCTCATAAGTTTCTGCTCTAGGTTTCATCTCGTCGTATGAACTAATTGTGATAATTAACTTGTTCCTAATCAGGATTAATGGTAGGTCAAACTTACTTAGTTCTCTTAGTCCAGTTTAGAAATGCCACACATTTTCTCCTCTTTGTTTTTCCAAGGTTAGCTTTTCTTTCTCTTTCTCTCTCTTTTATTTTTCTCAATTGGACGTTTTATAAATCTAAAGTTGAGTTTAAAATGGCCACACATGGAATGCCTGTGATGGCTTGTTTGTGTTTATTTTCACAATGTCTTTTGTAAATGAAAGGATCATATTTTGCTCTTCATTTTCCTAATATTTAATTTGTAATAATTGTTGAAACTTTTGAGAAACTCTTCCTTAAAATTAAAATATATTTGTATTTGCTCTTTTTAAATTATAATTATATTTTTCCTTATTGTTGTTAAAAATTCCCCACTATAAATTTCTTTCTTTCCAAAAAAAAATATGGCCTATCTTATAAATTTATAACAATTAATTATATATATATAATTTATAGTATTTAATATAAAGGATTTTCCTTATAAAAAAACTCCCAAGCATTAAGTTTCATTTCATATTTTATTTCCTTAGACTCCTTTATTTGCCCAAACCCTAACTTTTTTTTTTTCCTTTGTTGGGTTTGTAGAGCCATGGAGGCAAAGGGCGGCAGCAGCAATGGAAGGGACCGCGGGTTGGATCTGGCCGCAGAGGTGGCCTGAGGGGAGATCAGTGGTGGCATTGGGAGACTGAGCGGAGGTTGGGTGGAGGTTAGGCGGAGACGGGCGGTGCTATGTGAATGGCGCAGAGATGGGGTGGAGTGGAGGGATGGTCGCAGATGGCGGTGCTCATGGTGGCCGCAAAGGGCGGCGATGTGGAGGTCGTGCAGGCGGAAGGATCAGTGTTACGGGGAGTTTGTGGGCGCAAAAGTGTGGTGGCCGTAGGGAGCGGCAAGGGCAGAGCGCGGGGGACAGAGGTGTGGTGGCCACTGGGAGCGGCAGGGGACGGAGGAACCACCGTGGTGGTGGTACAGAGGATGGCAGAGGGAGGCCTGCGGAGGCCGCGATGGAAGTGTGTGTGGTTCGCGGGGTATGGGGGCCTGTGTATAGGCCGCAGGGGTTAAAACATGGCGAGGGTGTGGGGAGGGGTGGAGCCCCACCCACACCCTACTACGTGGGGTTTGGGTGGGGCTCCGCCCCTCCCCACACCCATCATATGAAATCTACGGTGGGGGGTTCAAACCCCCACAAATGTATGTATATTTTTTTTCTTTAATTTTTTTGTCTGTGTTTTACCACAAAGAACTACAAAATATATCATTTATTTCCCATTTGATTTCTGTAATAAACAATTTAAAATTTACTTAGATAAAGTAAATATATATATATATACACACACACAGTTACTCAGCTCAAATGTAATCACAGTTTCATCAATTAATCATCTAACTAAAAAGGAACAATACAGAATAATATATATATATATATATATATATATATATATATATATAATGGTTATTGTCAAGTAATTTGTTTAAAATCGAATAATAAATCAGTTCGTATAATGAATTTTCTTACTAATTTTATTTTCAAAGCATCTCCAAAATTAACAGTATTTAATAGAAACTATATACGAGATTAATTACAACCTATTTTCCCTATTACTCGAATTTAACTTTCAAGCCAAATGATGTAATCTAAATAAAGTAATCTTTTGATTTTAACAAAAAGGGTAGGAATTAAATTTGTTGGCATTTATTCACAACAATTTCAAATGTATTATTATAACAAATTTTCATTTCCTTTCAAATGACAAAACTACAACTCCACATAACCTATTAGAATTAATATTTTCACAAATCCTCTAAAGAGGTAAATATTACAAACTTGTTTACAGCTACAACTAGTTTCACAACTTTGCAAGTAGTAGAAGAAGGAAATAGACAATTCTAATATCCTTTTAAAAATAAAATTTTCTTTTCCTTTTCACATTTCAAAATGGTAAAACTTAATGAACAATAAAATTACAACTATCAACACAATAAAGGAGGATTTCCTTACAACTCCAAAAATACCAATTTATACAACAATAGGGAGATAATTTTCTCTTCTTGGAAATCAATAAGGAAGAAGCTATAAAAAGACCAAGCTCTCCTTAAGACTTAAGGAAAATAAAATATTTTCCGAGTTCAAATAATCTTCTCCAAGCTTCATAATAAGCTCCAAGAAAACCTGCATATCACACAAGGGAAGAAACACCACACAAGCTGCTCTCCTCCCTATCGTAGACTCGCAAGAGGGTCACCCCTGAGCTAGGGAGATCATCCACACACCTAGGGTATTTCAAATTCCACTTCACAACAAGGTAAAAATAACACACCAAAACACACATACACCCATGGATATTTACACAACACAAAACTCAACCATAGTGAGTTTAACAAGGGGTAGGAGAGTGGACACACTCAACTCTAGAGTGTCACCCTTTCAAATAATATAATCAACACAAATTTCTCATGGCCTCAAGCCATACTTGTTAACAAAATTCTCCAAGGAGCTCATATTTTGACTCTCAAGCCAAATAACACAATTTCTCAAAGTCACATAAATGCCCTCAAGGCTTTCAACATCCCAAAAAAACAAGGCATGCACTCGAGGAGGATCACTCCTCCCCTACCCCACACTTGATGAGCATTTCTCCCAAGTGGAAGAAGATCTGTCAACATCCCAATAAAATTTCCCACAGTAACAGAATTTACAACACAAGCAAAAATAAATATTTTCACACATCCTTCATACAACAATTAGAATACAAAAGAAAGGCCATGAAAACCAACCTTAAAAAGCCCTTTAATGGATGAAGTTGATGTAGAGCTTCCCTAAAATCTCCTCCAACCTAAGCCACCAAACTCCCTCTCACCTTCCTCTCCCAAAAACAATAATTTTTTTTTTTAATAAAGAAAAATCCTCCCAATTCAACAACCCCCTTCTCCCTATCCCAAGTGGGATTAAAATAACCCCAACTCCATGAGTTTAGTGGAATGGGGGAGGTGACACTTGTCACCTCCTCACTCTTCCCCAAACTACTATTATGTCCCAAGGGATGAGTGTTGGCTTATGTCACTCACCCATCCCTAAAGTCTTTCTTATCCCTTACCACTTGTCATTTCTCTTACGCATGGGAGAAATAAAAGGAGTTAAAGGAAGAAAAAGGGTGACACATGTCTCCCCTTCCTTCCTTCTTATGAATGACCACACAACTCCATGGGGACTCTCAACAATTGTGAGGGTGACTTGAAGTCAAAACCTCCATTATTGGTGGGTTTTGGAGTCATTTCTTACCTTGGGAATGGAAAAGGGATGGGCTTGAGTGTTGGTACCACCCATCCTATCCCTCCCCTACCTCCAAATTCGTCACTTAACTTCAGTGTGAAGTTAAGGTGACCATACGGAGGTTACCCAAGGGTTACCCAAGTCAAAAGGGACCCTAGACCCATGGGGTATAACCCAGGGTCAACTTTAACCTAGTAGGACACCCAGGGTCAAGTTAAGACATAAGAAAAGGGTCTCAAAAATTTAAATTTAAAAAATAAAATTCAAATACAATTCTTACAACCCAAATCATAATTCAAATTTACAAGAGGGTAGACCTAACCCATTCAATCTCATAAAAGACAACATTACAACATTAAATCAAATACAAAGTTGATCTCGGTTCCTAGTAGAACTAGATCGGCTTCACAAGGGATTACAACATAAGGTACGGAATGATCTCCAGTATCTGTGGTTTGTTAGTCAAAACTTTCGCACTCAATTACAACGTCAATTTCACATATAAATATCATAGCCGAAGCAACTTAAAACATGAATTCCTAATATATAACACAGTTCTCATAAACATAATGAAATCACATAACAATTTCCTTTTATAACATCACCCAATTAGTTTTCCTGTAATGTAACCATTAATCAGTCATCACCCAATTAGTTTTTCTATAAAATAAACATCTATCTAACATCACCCAATTTGTTTTCTCTTAAAGCAAACATCTAACTAACATCACCCAATTAGTTTTCCTTTAACATAACAAGGTTCAATAGTTTGAAAATCTGGGATCAATAGTCCCACAAATATAAAAGTATCAGTAATAGTAAGCTAAATAGCCACATGTACGGAAATAAAAATGTGTAGGCCTCACAAAACTATAGGTGCAAGCAAAACAGATCAAGAACAATCAAATATTGGGTAAGGATATTTGATTTTTTGAAGATGTAAAGATCTTTATGGATAAATATGTGTTGCATTCAAACTTTCATACTTTGGATATGGATGGGTTGGATATTGTTCTTGGTTATCCTTGGTTAGAATTGTTGGAAATAATAAACATCAATGTACAAAAGTTCATGAAGCTTTGGTATAGGAGGAAAAAAGTTACATTACAGGATATTGCACATAATGAAGTCCAAAGGAAAGTCAAGGAAGAGCAAGTTCAAGAATCTACTAAGGATAGAAGCAGTGAACAAGAGGATATACAAGAGGAGAAAGATGTAGAGAGAAAAGAGGATATAGGTAATTCTCTTCATGAGCCAACAAAACAAGTGGAAAAACTGATGAAGTGGAGAAGGTTCCAGTGATAGCATAGGGTGCAATATATAGGCATCCACATCATTGTGAGAGACAAGAATCTTGGAGGACTAATACTACAGGGAAACAACAACCCAATTACTACGAACCTACATGGAATCGAAGGAACAAAGTACAATGATCCATGGTATCATAGAAGTAAGGGTTATTCATGGCAGCAAAGGAGGACTTATTGTGATAAGGAATGGAAGCAAATGGGTGCAACAAAATATGGATCATGGATGGGATCTAGGTATTATCAAGCTAAAACCACTTCAAAGATCAACTATGGATGGTTGAATGATTGATCATGGTGGCACATTTATAATGACTTGCTACAATCATACTATTTGACTTCTTCTCATGTTTCAAAGATGAAACATGTTAAGGAGGGATGACATGTTATGTACCTAGGGATATGATATTATAATGTATTTAGGTGGATGGATATGCCCACATGTGGCACACATCTATTAAGTTAGTTATATTAGGTGTTTAGAGGTAAAAAGAGGTGGGTTGATTTCAAGGGTTTATGTGGAATCCTCCTTTCACAAACATTCTAAGGGCATATCAACTAAGTTGAACCTCCAATTTGTGCAAGAGGATTCACCTAATAGGTTGGGCTGCCACTTGGGACACTGTGGAAACTCAGATGTTATCAAACAATGTCTTAATCTAATGCTCAAATACTCTTAAAACCCTAATTATGCAAAACAACAAGCAAATTGGCGAATTGCGACAAATCCTTTCAAGACAAGGTGAAGGACAGAGAACATTAACTCACTATTTTTTGAAGTTTAGAAAGTGGAAAAGTTAGGGACACCTGAACTAGCACCCTAGTCCAAGGTATTGTTTTCTCTGTGGAATCTAAATCTTCTCTTGACACTGATCTGCACTGAAACTTCTATTTTTGTGTCTACAATTCCAGAGGACACTACCACTAGCACCTGTGTCTCAAAAAATCTCCTTTGTCCTGCTTTCTTTCAAATCTTGAATCCTTGTTATCTGCAACCTTCCTATGCAACTCCACTCCATACAGATGCAAAACCTATAACCTACAATCACAAGGAGTGTGGGAGGGGGTTGTGGTGTTTAGAGGCTTGCCTCGATCAAGCCCCGGAGAGAGATTCAAGTCTTCTAAACACTATTGTCAGATAAGAGTGTGTATCCCTATGGCATAGAGACAAAATACAAATGATAAATGATAGAAAACACAACAGATGTCACCTTGATGATATAGCTCTCATGGATAGAAGAAGCTCTTTCATGCCATGAGGAGATGGAGTCAAATCTGCAAACACAGACACAATAACAACAAAATACTACTCTACAACACAATGAATGCCTTGAATCACCTTAACATAAGCCACAAGTTCATCATGCCCATTTAGTTTGCAAATGAAACACTAAACATGCTTATATATGCAACTACAAAGATTCTCTCTATAAATTTCATAATTCAAACTTGAGATGTCATCATAGGACCTAAGTAACGATCATAAAATTAACATTTAAATTTAGGGTAAACCTAAAATGGGGCAGGACTAGGGTGCTAGCGCCCAAATCCACCCTCCCATTTTGTCTCAGGGATCATCAAAATAGCACCCCCTAGGTCCTATTTGCCACAAGACTTTGGAGTTTTCTCATCGAGATGCAAAATTAACATGCAATATGCTCTAAATGCATTCTAAGGACCCGAGAGCTAAACCTTAAGAGGGAAAAGCCCCCAAGTGGACATTTTCTGACATAACATTTAGCCCCCACTTTAATGTATGTATAAATGCAAGGCCAATACATGCATTAAAGTAAGGTAAAAAAATATAGCAAACATGCCAAGCACGGTGAAGACATGCCAAACATATTGAAGGTAGCAACAAGCATGCAAAACATGGAGAAGATAGTTACAGTCATGCAAAGCATGGAGAAGACAACATTGAAGACATGCAAAACATAGTGAATACAATGAATGTTGTGATTATTTCTTTTTTTATTTTCCCATATATGAATGCAAATGCAAGTATAAGGAAAGTAAATACACAACCCAAATGCAGGAGGAGCTCATCGCCACTAGTCTTGAAATTGCATAAGGGGCAAATGCACGCCAAACAAATCTCAAAGTATAGAATGATAGGATTCAGATATCAGAGTGAACTTTCTTTGCTGAAACTATCTTTTTTGGATTAGTAATAGAAGATACTTGTGAAAAGTTGTTTGAATTCAGCCTATTAACCTTGATGAAACTCTCATTATTCCTCTTAAATTTGTTTTGTGAAGGTCCACCCGTGGATTGATCAACTTGAGCCATGCGTTTTTATTTTCATAATAACTAGAGGAAAGTTGGTAATCTCAAAGGGCAGTGCATAAGTGTTGAAAAGAGCTATACTTCATCAAGATGATCTTATCACAGATGTTAGGTTGCAAATTTATAATAAATATCTTCTAAACATCATCTTTCATCTGATATTAAATTTGTGCATAAAGGCCTTGATACATACTAATAAACTCAGTCAATTTCTCTTTCGAACCTTGTTTACAATGAACCAAATCAATCAAGGAGACTTAAGGTTCGATGTTTGCTTGAAAGTGTTGTAGAAATTGATCAATTAATTATGAAAAAGAGTGTATTGAATTTGGAGGTAAAGAGCAAAACCATTCTAAAGTAGTATCTTTGAGTGATCGTGGGAAATTTTTTGCTAAGTCCTCTTCAAAGTAGAAATCACAACACATAGACGTGAATGCTACCACATGAGTATTGGGATCACCTTTTTCACCATATTTTTTGAAGCAAGGAGTTTCAAACTTCTTAGGCATAGGAGTTCTCAAGATTGCATAGGATAAAGGATTACAAGCATGGTAATTCAGTATATTAGGTTGTGAAGAATTTGTCAATCTTGTCAATTTTTTTTGTAAAGAAGTCATGCCTTGCAAAAGTTGGTTTAAGAGGGCATCATTAGGAGATGTGGTTTGTTGTGAGGAATTGGAACCGAAATGTGGAGGTGATTGAGCATAAGTAGTGACAAGTAAAGATTGTCAATAAGTGAGTGGTGGTTGGACATAATGGTAGGTGGAAGGTGGTTGAGAATAAGTGGATTGAAGGGGTGGTTGAGATTGATATGAAGTCACCCTAGGGGCTAAGTTTTGATAGTTGAATCCCATAGATTTGTAATTTTGTGAATTAGTGCCATTAGATACTCCAATACCAGTGGTAGCATTACTACAAGCATGTGCATTAGTTATTAAAATTGTTGATGTAAATGTAGATATTCCCATAGTCAGTATAGGTGTCAATACTTACATATAAGTCGGTGATGACATGTTGTTGATAACTTTTGCACATTCAGTCACTGGCATAACACTAGTTTGTACTATATGTGATAATCCTTGGATTACATTAATACCATCTTGTCCTTATTTTATCAATTCTCTTATGTTATGAATTGCAGGTATAGCTTCTTCTACTATCCTCTCATTTTCCACAAATGCTTGAAAATCGGCTAGCTCTTTATCAAGTTTGTCTATTTGCTCATTAGATACATGTGGTACCACCTCAATAAGTTCCTCAACATCATGAAATATTTTCTCTTCCATTGTGGTTGTGATAGGTATAGTGTCTTGCAAAATTTCTGTCTCTCCTTTTATAAAGAAGGTGTTCAATGGATTTTTAGAGGTAGGAATACCGTTCACTTCAGGAGTACTAGATCCCATGAGTATTCTACTTATTTTCAAAGAGATATTTCTATTAGGGTAGTGGGTTATAATACTCATACAAAAACATACAACACCCAATTCATAAACTAATAGAACAAACCCAAGGAGCAAAATATGTTTAAGATCCAAAATGCTTGATTTTTTCAACTATTTTCAATGCAAATGAGTGAAAGAAAGGCTATTGTGTAGAATTTAAAGAGGGACAAAAAATGGTATTCCTTCCCAATGATGCAATAATATCTTTAACAACATGCCTTTGATGTAAACCTAGAGTGATGACAAGTCAAAACCTAGTGAAAATATGCTAAAATATGTAATTTTTTCACCAATTCTCAATGCAAATGAGTAAGAGAAGGCATGTTGTGAAGATAATTGTGATGTAAAAAAGATTATAATAGTAATATTAGTCACCTAATGCCATAAAATCTATCACAACACACCTATAATGCCAATCTAGAGAGTTGACAAGTCAAACTATAGTGAAAATATAGCTAAAATATGCAAATTTTCATAAATTTTCAATGCAAATGCCTAGTAGAAAGGGTGTTGTAAGGATTTTGAGAAGGGATAGAAGATAATAAAACTGATATCAGTCAATTAATTCAGAAAAATCCCTCACAACATGCTTGCAGTGCAAATCTAGAGACGATAAGGCCAAATCTAGTGAAAATGCAAGTTTTTCAAACCCTAGACATGAGATTTTCCAAGAAGGCCACTATGATGCAACACTACACTTAGAAATTAATCCTAATGAGTGTTTTAAAAGGGTAGTAAAATCTGAAACAATATTTTAACTACAAACCCTATCTAATGCAAAACTAGATTTTTATGAAAAATGCACAATTTCAAGCAATTTTTAACAATTTAAGTATGAAAAAAAATGTAAATGAATACTAAATGATGAATTTCTATAATTTAAATCATATATGATGAAAATAATATAAATTAAATGAAATTATATGCCAATTAATTCAAATTATGCCAACATGCAAGCCTAAGATGCCAATGTTTTCAAAATTTTCAAAATTTTCAATTTTTTTTTGTAATTTTTTAAATGCAATAGGATAAATGAATGAAAATCTATCACACAACACTGATCAAGGTGCAAAAATTCAAAAGCATAGGTTCACCAAAATGTTTAAAGGTAAAAAGAGGTGATTTGATTTCAAGGGTTTATGTGGAATCCTCCTTTCACACCAAACATTCCAAGGGCATATCAACTAAGTTGAACCTCCAATTTGTGCAAGAGGATTCACCTAAAAGGTTGGGTTTCCACTTGGGATGCTATGGAAAATTAGATGTTATCAAACAATATCTCAATCTAATGCTCAAATACTCTTTAAACCCTAATTAGGCAAAACAGTAAGCAAATTGACGAATTGCAACAAATCCTTTCAAGACAATGTGAAGGTCAGAGAACATTAACTCACTATTTTTTGAAGTTTGAAAAGTGGAAAAGTCAGGGACACCTCCACTAGCACCCTAGTCCAAGGTACTATTTTCTCTACAGAATCTGAATATTCTCTCGACACTGATCTGCACTGTAACTTATGTTTCTGTGTTTGCAATCCTAGAGGACACTACCACTAGCACCTGTGTCCCAAAACATCTCCTTTGTCTTGCTTTCTTTTGGATCCTAAATCCTTGTTGTTTGCAACCTTCCTCTACAACTCCACTCTGTCTAGATGTGAAACCTGTAACCTACAATCACAAGGAGTGTGGGAGGGGGTTGTAGTGTTTAGAGGCTTGCCTTAGTTAAGCCTCGAAGAGACATTCAAGTCTTCCAAACACCGTTGTCAGATAAGAGTGCATATCCCTATGAGATAGAGGCAAAATCCAAATGGTAAATGATAGAAAACATAATAGATGTCACCTTGATGATATAGCTCTCAAGGATGGAAGAAGCTCTTTCATGCCATGAGGAGATAGAGTCAAATCTACAAACACAAACATAATAATAATAATATACTGCCTTGCAACACAATGAATGCCTTGAATCACCTTAACATAAGCCACAAGTTCACAATGCACATCTAATTTGCAAATGAAACACTAAGCATTCTTATATATGCAACTACATAGATTCCAGCTAAGAATTTTGTAATTCAAACTTAAGATGTCAGCATAGGACCTAAGTAATGGTTGTAAAACTGATATTTAAATTTAGGGCAGACCCAAAATAGGGCAGGACTAAGCCACTAGTGCCCAAGTCCACCCTCCCGTTTTTGCTTAGGGATCATCAAAATAGCACCCCTCGGTCCTATTTTCCACAAGACTTCAGGGTTTTCTCATCGAGATGTAGAATTAACATACAATATGCTCTAAATACATTCTAAGGACCTAGAAGCTAAACCTTAAAAGGGGAAAGCCCCCAAGGGGACATTTTCTGACATAACATTAGGTCTTATGGATAACTTGTGTCATTAATTATATTAGGTGTTGAGTAGGCCTTCATTAGGATTACCCTTCCATTATGTTATTAGGAGGAGGTATATATAAAGGAGGTGATTATAATTGTAAGAAAGGTGTAGAGTATTATATTGTATTGGAGATCACTTGGAGATATAGCATGGAGTGGTGTCTTCCTTAAGGAGCATTGTATGGTGTTACCCTACCTTAAGGGTTTATTCTATTTCTACATATATTGAATATTAGGGCATATTTGCCCACAATATCTCTTGTGTGCCAGATCTATCTTCTGCATTATCTTATTTCAATTATTATATGTTTGTGTCTTGTCATTTTCATATATTATCCTCACTAGGACCCTCTTATTGGGGACATATCCTTATTACTCATATGACTTGGGATGTTACCTCAACGAGATGTTTTATTTTCTTTTAATCATTGTTTATTCCTTATTATTAGTCTATATTGCACACTTAAGCTTCATTATGTTTGACACTTATTCATCTCATGTCAGCTCACCTAGGGGTAACTTATTTCATCTTACCTTATCATTGTCCATCATTGGGGACATTACCTACATGTTCCCTCTTTTCCTCTTTTATCTTATCATCATATATACCTTGGCATATATCTTTTCTCCCCTTATCATCTAACTTAAATTGACTGGATCTCATCTTATTAGTAATCAATTTAAGGGGGCATGTATCCTCTACATATGGTTTACATATTGATAATATCAACATCTTATAGTTGAGATTGACTTGGCCTTTTTATTAGAAAGTGGCTACCACACCGTCTTTGTCATTATCACCACTTTTTCACATTTTTGGTGTAGTGTGGCCCTTTCTACCTATGGTTGGCCTTATTTTGGATGGCAATTACATATACTTGAATGGAAACTAGATAACTATCATCATTTACCTTCTTAGCTAGTTTGGGTGATAACCACATAACCATCATCATCATCATCATTATATTGGTAACATAGCTATGCAAATATTTTTAAGGGATGTTTTAGCTATGCAAATATTTATAAACTAACATAGCTATCTTAAATACATCTATCTAAAAGATGCCATCTTCACGCACCTATATAAAATTTAATACATAGGATAGATAGGCACCTTGAAATTGGTATCTCTTGACATCTTTTAGATTGATATATTTAAGATATTTATACTAGTTTATAATACATATTGTAATATATTACTTTATCATTTACAACTATTTTGAATTAATCTAGATTAAAATTTGTAAAATTGTGTACATTCCTTTAATTGACTTAGATTAATATAAGAAAATATTTTCCTTTACAATAATTATATGAATGCCAATTTTTAATATCGACTATTATATATTGACATAAATACATAAATAAACATGCAAATAGATAAGAAAATACATATACACATTATGTAATTTAACTTTTAGAACTATTTTAATTTAAACATTATTTTCAATAATAATGTAATAAATCATAAAAATGTATCCAAGTTTTCAAAAAGTGAAATGAAAAAAAATTATTTATTTATAAATTATTTTATTTTTCTATATAAATATCATTTTGAATAGTTGTCATTTTTAATATCTAACTAAATAGATGCATAGACACATAAATAGATAAGTAGATAGATAAGAAAAGAAATAGATAGTGTTTATTTTAACATCTTTAAAAAACTATACTATTTAAATATTATTTACTTTATTTTTAGTTAAAGAACTATTTTATTTTTAATAATTTTTAAATAAATTAAATGGAAACAAATTATTTGCTTTAGATTTTACTTGAGTTATTTTTTTAAAGTAATAGAACAAATAATACAATACATGAAGACACTTATAAAATTATTAAATCAATATATTTTGTTTCACTTACCAATTGTTTTTACTATGTTTTTATTTTCCATATCATTAATATTATGTTTATTATTAAATAATATTATTAATATTATGCTTATTATTATTAAAAATTAATAATTTGATATATAAATAGTATAAATAGCTCTCAAATTTAAATTAAGGTTTTTTTGGGTTAATATAGTCAAAACCATTACAATCTCAACATGATTACACCTCTCAAGATAACTCTCAATGTAAAAATAAAAACACTTAATTTATATACTACAATTAATAATTAATTTTAAAAATTTATATATATGATTAAAAATTTTAAACTAATTATTAATTGTAATATACAAATTATAAAACCCTCAATTTAAAAAACTAAATTCTTAATATATCAATTATTTAAGTATATTTAAACATTTTGATAATGAATATTATATATCTTTTCAAAATATAAATCTTATAAATATGTATGTTTGTTTTTTAGAAAATTAAAATAATTTTTTTTTAAGAATATTCTATAAAAAACAGTTGTAAAATATATTATATATAATCATTCAATTTATATAATTATTAGTGTGACTTTGAAAATTCCAATCTTTCTAAGGGGAAAAAAATTTAAAAAGAGTTGTTAAAAATCTAAATCAATAATTGTCAATCTTTTGTCATTAAGAGGTTACATTCAAATATACAAAGAAGAGTTATTAAAAATCGAAATCAATAATTGTCAATCTTTTTGTCATTTCTTAAGAGTTTAAGTTCAAGTATACAAATTATCTAAATTTTCCAGTTTAAGAAGACTTTAAAAATTCTAAGTGCCTACATTTTCTATGTGTGAACAAGACTTCGAAAATTAACATTTTAACGTTGTCACAAAGTCCTCACGACTTTGAAAATTATCATTTTAACGTCGTCTTCAACACTCTCAATAGACTTTTGTTGCTAGCGGAAAGTTCTACGAATGCAATTGACAGTAGAAGCGTTTGTATAAAAGTTAATTTATACCACTTTATATTTGACCTAGGTGTAGTAAGTATTAAATTTTTTTTTTTAATTTTCGCTGGTTGGATATTTATATTTAAAAAATATATCTAAAGTATGTGGAGAGATATCTTCTCCAGGGGCCTATTTTTTTTATCAATTTACTGCTCACTTCAAATCTTATAATTTGATATGTTCATTCTACATGTAGAAAAAATTAAGGAGGCAATATAAATAGATTGAATGTGGGTCTTTTCATATGTCATTCCGTAATGTTTCTTTCTTTCATCTTAGTGCATAGTGATGGCTTCTTTGAAACTGCCATCCACCTTTCTTTACATCTAGTATGTAATTTTTTTTTTTTAATTCCTTTCACTTTTTTTTTGTTTTCTTAATTTGTGGAGTGACTATGTAAATTTTTTTTTTAATTCCTTTCACCTTTTTTTTTGTTTTCTTAATTTGTGGAGTGATTATTTGATTTTTTAATAAAGATTCTAGATTGGAATCTTATAAGTTTACATAGAAATTCCAGAATCTTTCAGCTCCCATTCGTGCTGAGAAATTCCAGAATCTTTTAGCTCCCATTCGTGCTGTGAATGTAGGAACGACGTAATAATGGTTAATTTATATTATTTTATATTTGATTTTAATAGATGAGACTCATTTGAAATGTTTAAAGATAGATTGTTATGTGTTAGATAAAAAATAGAATTTAGAATTTTGGTGAAGGGATCTATAAACATACTTATTTTTTAAGTATATGTTTTATATATGTATAACATATTCTTTAATATTTGGTGAATTGGGTAATTATATCAACAAATGGAACTACGGCCGTATCAAAACTCATTTACATCTAAAGGTCTTCTCCAAATGAGGTTTCAAACCCATTTAAGATTTGTAGCTTGAATTATAGTTATCAAAATAAAATGGTTAGATTAACACAAAATATCACTATTTTCACCTTATGCTTAGGAAATATTTTAAAGAGAAAAAATACATATAATCTTTAAATTTAGTAGGAATAATTTAGTGGAAGACTATAAAATACAAAATTAAGGAACTAAAATTTTAAACAAATCAAAAGGCACTTGAACATATTCACATTATAAATACATTGAGTAATTTAAAATGAACATAAAATTTTATAATCATGGGTAGAAAATTAAGAAAAAAATAAAATAGATCAAAGATTATAGGTATGCAACAAAGGGTTTCATAGTTGGTGATAAAAATGGGACTTTAAAATCAAATGGTTAAGAAAAACGTTGAGGTTCTACTAAAGGCCATTCTATTTGATGGGTTGCAATCAATGGTAACAATATACAATACATAAAAGGTATATGTATATGTTTAAGAAATTTAAGATTGTTTGATAGACATTTATATGAAAGACCATGGGTTTAAAAGCAAACTTTAAAAAGGCCTTTATATTTAATAAACATGATGGAGTTTGGGGAATGTCTTAATGTTTTAGGAAAATCAAGAAATATTTAAATTGATTATATTTAAATACTAATTTATTTTTTCTATCTTCCAATTGACTTTTTACATTCAATTACATAGAATAGTTTATTCATAGAGGATTAGAAGCTATAGACATGAAATTGATTTGGACATAAAATGCCTAACACATTTGCATAAAAATTTAACTTGAGAGATTTTATTTCTAAACTAGTTTAGCTAAAGCTTGAGAGTGATAGCCATATCTAAATTATATGCATATCTATAAACTTTTTATATATTTTTCAATGAAATGTTGTATTATGCAAACAAGAAATACCACTAAAATATACCTTTAAATTTAATTACAAGAATAATCAACATTGTAACGTTCTTCTAACAAACTTGTTTTGCACTCTAGCTAATCCTAGCCTACATAATTTTAGTGTTAAATCAATCTATTTTAGTGTATGGATGTGAATGTAAGAGCAAATTATCTCCATTTTGTCTATATATATATGGCTTTGGGGATGAAACCTCATGAAAAAAATTTTGAATACTAATTCAAAGTTGGAATGATCATGAAGAAATGAAACATATGAGGTAAAGGAGATTTTGAATGAGAATGGGCAAGTAGGATTCTTTAAAACTAAACAAAAATAAACTTCTTTATCATCCTTACAAGAAGCCACCACCAATTTGTGTTTCTTTGTACTTGGAGAAGTTAATAATAATAAGATAGAGCCCATGTTGCTTGCTAAGGCTATGAGTTGTGTTTGTGCCTAGGGTATGAGTTATATCATAGGTACTCATATAGTGTGAAGGATCAATAAGATTTAGTTGCTTCAAACACAATAACACATGCAAGTCATAGGATGATTTCCTCATAAATCAAAGTGGAATTTTGGTCTTGGAAGGTGTTTTGTTGTACTATTAGTATGTGGCTTCATGTAGTCAAGGTTTGTAAACACCAAAAAATTCTTCTACCTAAGCTAATTGAGTGCACCTTTTGTCTTTAGTAATTTAATTCTTGAATAGGGTGGTGTTGTGTGGTTACACAACATGCCCCATTTTGCTTCAACAAAATACGGACCCAACTTTTGTCTCTGCTTGTGTGTTTCCCTGCTTTGGGCGGTACAGGAAAATGTCTAGGTCATCTCCAAATTGTGAGCCAAGTTTTCAAAGTCCAAAATCTTTATCATGAATCTTGCCATTGGATAGAGAATTGAATTCTAAGTAGATTTGCCTTTTACGTAACCTTGAAATTCCCTAAGATGAAGAAGTTACACCCGGTCAAAGTTTTGTCAGCAGGTTGTGAGGATATCCACAGTCATAATATCTGGATAGTATTCTAATATCTTGGCCTCCGCCAACATCTAGATGTCAAATTTTAACTCTCAAGCAAGTTCAAACATCACACATCGAGATATTAAGTGACATCCAGATACTAACTTAATGTCCAGACCTTGTCTCAATATCCACATCCTTATACTTCTGCTAAGATCTACATCCCAATGATGTCATTCAACTAGCACTTATATGAATTGATTACACCATGTGGACATTTGTTCATGTGGATGTTAACTCAGTTGGATGTTCATGTCTTTCATAATATCCTAATCCTGATGACGTCATGTCATCCCAATGTCATAAAGACTCTCGAGCATGCTTACATCATATGAATATTAACTCATAGATATTAACTTTTCAAAGGTTTGCATCATATTTCTAATGTCCATATCCCTATGACATCATTTCACCTCAACTTAGCACATAGAATGTATCTTGATGACATCATACGGATATTTGTCCATATGGATATTTCACACTTGCCTTTTGTCTAGACCTTATCCTAACATCTTGATCCTAATGACATCACCCTATCTCGTTATAACAAGGGAACTTTAACATGGTGATGTCATCTGGACATTTGACCATTTGGGTGTTTCGCATTCTTAATGTCCAGACATTATCAAACATCCATACCTTTGGTCTAACCAATGAAATTGTGCCACGTGTCTAAATGGATATCTGATGCAGAAGGAACAAGTTCCTCACTCCTCTAAACCCTACTCACACAATTTACCACAAACATAAATTCACTGTTGATAAAATAAGATTGCAACAAGAAGAAGAAAATTCTCTCTTTTTTTAATTCATTCTCAAATACATTAAAACTATAAAAACAGTAAAATATGGCCTTCTAGTTGGCCTCTCATCTCTCTCTCTCGTCTATATAATGTCTTCTCCTCTCCACAGACTTCCCTTGGGCATACATAGTCCCAAGTCATTAGCCCTTCTCTCGGATTGAGATTTCTCTTCCTCTCTTTGTTCCTTATCAGCGATTGACTCTCTCCCTAGCTGTGTCCTTATTCTCTAGCCATCAACCCCATCCCTCTCCAAATCTATATACTATATTTTCTTTTTGCATTAGAGTGGCCTTTTCACCTTCTTTAATGATCTCTGCCACACTATTACCATCGCATTCAGTATTGCAGCATTACTAGGAATAGCAACCATTACAACTTCCAAGTCAAATGAGTAGTTACACAAAATGTAACTGTCACTGCCCTTAATGAAACTTCGAAGGGAGTGACTCCAAAGTCCCGGTGACATGCTATGTTCTCATCAATAAAGTCTTGACCAACCATTCACTATTGATACTACCCTATTGTGATTTCAGTGAGACTCCAGATAATGTTCACTGTTGTCAGCACTTCTAATTAGAACATCGGTGAGACTTCGTATAGACTCCCTTTGACATAGCACAATCCTGCTGACAGAAAACACAACACCAAACTTCAAGAAGAGCTATTGAACCATCGAGGAAACTAGAAACTTGGTCCCAATGAAATCAAACCATCACAACAATGAAAGAGTTAAACATGATCTATAGGGAGAAGCTGAACTTTACAAGTCTCCACCATTACTAGCATATTAAAATATTTTCTCATTAAATGTCTTAGCCATATCTATAGTCAAGAGAAGTTGACCAAAACTGAAATGAAAATGAAAATGTTTTTGGTGATGCAAGATTGCTTGTTTGCCTGAGATGCTCCTGCATCAGACACCCCAGGTAAAAAGGTTTGTGAGCATGGGCTCACAAAGCAGAGTTAAATGGTAAAACCACTCTTTCAGGTTGAATACAATCTATAGCAAACTACATCACTAAATCAGACATAATGAATTTCTTCCTCCGCCTCTTCCAGTACTTAGCTGGGACACTTGCTGACCTCCTCCACCAACTATGCACTTTAATCCTCCTTCCTCTTGTGGACTCACATCCACTATAGACCATCCTCCTCCACCAAAGGCTCACTCTCTATATCCTCACTCCTCTCTTCTTGTCTTTCATCTTCTTGGGCTTCAACCCACCGCAGACCGACCACTTCCACCAAATCTCTCTTGTCACATCCTCTACAACTTCTACCCACAAGTAGGCATCCCTACTCCACTCTACCACATCTGCACATTCCATAATATTCTCTACCATGCTACTCATCTAATCAGGTATATGCACTTCAAACTCAATATCACAAAACTCATAAACAATAGAGTTTACCTCATACTCCTTCACTGCTCCATTGTCACCGAGTGCAATGTTCTTATTTACTCCGACATCATCAGGTGCAACATTCTTCACTGCTACACTGAACAATTGTTCAATCTTCTGTATCTCTTCACCAAGCAACCCTTGATCTTCATCAGGTTCCTCATCAAACACTGGACCATCATGTAGCATCAAATCTTCTCCTTTACCAATCACTTCTCCTT
The DNA here is from genome assembly GCA_027924645.1 of Cunninghamia lanceolata. Lineage (NCBI taxonomy): Eukaryota > Viridiplantae > Streptophyta > Pinopsida > Cupressales > Cupressaceae > Cunninghamia > Cunninghamia lanceolata. The sequence continues at coordinate 3,504,892 of BSBN01000061.1, read as the reverse complement.
CTGAGAATCTTTCGATTCTTCTCATCTCCTCTTTCAGCAGAAGATCATCCTCACCAACTTCTCCATCGAACATAAGACTCCCAAAGTCCATTTTCTACACCTTTTCATCTCTCTCTTTTTCTTTTACAGTTGCAACCTCTGCACACTCCATGACTGCAAATTATTTTGCTGCACACATGTTGTCACTTGCAAACAAACAATTATCAGAAGAAACATGGGATTCTTCTCTACCCATTTTCTTCTCTGCACAAATATCCTTTAGGTTTTTATACAACTCTTTCTTCACTTCTTCCAATAACTCTTCACACATCTTTGTAACTCATTCCTTCCATCTTTGTCTTCTCCATCTCTTCAACACTACGATTGTTAAAACCTAGACAGTCACAAACCCTCTCTTTATTTTCCTTATTTTCTCTATCAATGACTTCGAGTCTTTCTTGCTCTCACCATTGTAGGACTCCTTCACACCTACCCGTCTCTCAATCTTTTCTTAGATTCTTTACTGCTACAACTGTTCACACATCTTTACTCTCTCCTTCGCGGCTTCAAACTCTCAACCAATCAGGACTTCACACACCTGCAACAATCCTTTCGAGTTCTCACAACCATTTTCTCTATTGCTCCACAAGTCTCGGTGGATACTCTCCATGCTCAGGAACAACCTACTCTGATACCACTTGACATAGAAGGAAAAAAGTTCCTCACTCCTTTAAACCCTACTCACACAATTTACCACAAACAAAAATTCACTGCTAATAAAATAAGATTGTAACAAGCAAAAGAAAATTCTCTTTTTCTTATTCATTCTCAAATACATTAAAACTATAAAAATAGTAAAATAGGGCCTTCCAGTTGGCCTCTCATCTCTCTCTCTCATCTGCATAATGTCTTCTCCTCTCCACAGACTTCCCTTGGGCATACACAGTCCCAAGTCGTCAACCCTTCTCTTGGACTAATATTTCTCTTCCTCTCTTTGTTCCTTGCTGACGATCAACTCTCTCCCTAGCCATGCCCTTTTTCTCTAGCCATCGAACCCATCCCTCTCCAAATCTATATACTATATTTATTTTTTACTTTGGAGTGGCCTTTTCACCTTCTTCAATGATCTTTGCCACACTGTTACCATCACATTCAGTATTGCAGTATTACTAGGAATAGCAACCGTTATAACTTCCAAGTTGAACGAACAATTACACAAAATGTAACTATCACTGCCCTTAATGAAACTTCAAAGGGAGTGACTCCAAAGTCCCGATGACATGCTATGTTCTCATCAATGAAGTCTTGACCAACTATTCACTATTGATACTACCCTATCGTGATTTTGGTGAGAACTCACACAATGTCCCAGTGAAGTCTTCAACCCCCACTGACAAAACAGTCTTCACATACATTCACTATTGTCATCACTTCTAATCGAAACATCAGTGAGACTTCATATAGACTTCCTTTGACATAGCATAGTCTCATCGATAGAACACATAATACCAAACTTTAAGAAGAGCTATTAGACCATTGAGGAAACTAGAAACTTGGTCCCAATGAAATCAAATGGTCATAGCAATGAAAGAGTTAAACATGATCTATAGGGAGAAGCTAAACTTTACGAGTCTCAACCATTACTAGCATATTAAAATATTTTCTCATTGAACATCTTTGCCATATCTACAGTCAAGAGAAGTCAATCAAAACTAAAACCAAACCAAAATGAAAATGAAAATGTTTTTGGTGATGCAAGATTGCTTGTTTGCCTGAGATGCTCCTGCATCAATATCCCGACCTATGAGAAAAAATTAGAACTTGACATGGAGATTTTTGGTCCACGATAGTTGACCCTATCCCCATGATGATGTCATATAGATATAATCACCTAGATATACATATGGACATCCTCAAGCTAAAATCCTTCGACATATCCAGACGTGCTTTTTGCATTTAATGATGGAAAATATCGTTGGCATTTAAATTTGAAAGTGTGCCAATGGACACCTATAGAAATCTCCTACAATCACATCAAATGAGACTGTCTAATCTCCCAAGAATCATTAATAAGCCCTAAAATCAAAAAATTGGCTAAGTAAAAAGGTAATTTGTTTCTCATAATTCACATTATTACATTTAGAGTTCACAAGTTGCACAGAGAGAGAGATTAGAGCAAATTAAGCAAGAAGATCCAGAGCTGCGATGAGAAGTTGAATTGCGTAGGGCATTTTTTTCACTGCATCGATTATCCATCATTACGCCATCTAAAGGTTAAGGAACTCCCAAACAAGTATGTACAAAACAATACCTCTCTGGTTATTTTCATAGGGATATAGCATGTTTTATACAGGTGAAAGGGAAGAATGTGAATTATATAGGTGTATGTTTAATTCATGGTTTAATGCACTTGTTTAAATGTTTCATCTCTTTCAAGGTATAGAGAACTAATTTATACTAACCCTAGATGAATATAAATACTCTAGTTTGAGACATGAATGTCTTGATTTACAGGACATGATGACTCAGCCACACATGGATAAACAAGATACTGAGTTCAGGGCTGACATATTTCCTAAGATGCATACTGTGTGTGGTAAGCAGAGATTTGCAGAGAACACCTATTTTGGCAATACCAATATTGAAGCTTTCAGAGCCAAAATTAACAATAGAGAGGGTTATTCTCTTCTAAAGAACATAGTGTCTACAGGGATGTATTATGTAGTCGGGTTTCCTTATTATGTGGATGCCCTAGAGCTTGTAATTGAATGTGCTTGCCACTACAATGTGGTGACGAGAAGGGTTGCACACTAGGGGTGGATCTATGTGAATCTCTCCATTGATGGTATCACTGATGTTGGAAGTGTGTTGTACACCTTGCATAACATTGGCATTATTATGTAAAATAAATATTTAATTGTGGTGCATCAGGTGATGTGTTTAGCCACATTGGATATTTATTTGGATGCCACTTGTAATCATTATATGTAACATTGGGTTAATTACTTTATTTGTAATTATTTGATTAATTGGGAAAACTTAGTACTAATAATCAAATGTGGGGTCAGTGGTTTTGTAGACACATGGTATTAGGGAAAATGGTATTGTAATACCACATGTTGTATTTGTGTGAGCTTATCTCTATAAAAGAAAACACAAGGGTAGTTGTAGTGAGAGTTCGTTGTTAGCCATTTGGCTTGTTGGTTAGGTTGTAGCTTCTCTTACAGGTTGACTGTATGAGGGTTTGAAGCATGGAATGGGATGTATGGTTACATGCTTGTTCACATGGATTGCTGGTAGAGACAGCTGGATGTTTCAGAGGTTATCTATGCATATGTATTGCTAATTATTTGTTGAATAATACATGAGAGATGCATGCTTTTGGAGGCTGGGTTTTTCCCTCTATGATGGTTTTCCCAGGGTATATCTTGTGTCACCATTGATGGTATGATTGTCTATTTCTTTTGCATGTGGATTTCTGGTTTATTGCACATTGAATCTCTTATTGGGTTATGAGGAATTAGTCTATATGGCTACATATTTCCAACATTTGGTATCAGAGCTTGGTTTCCATGATTTGGGTGAAAAACTATGTTTGATAACCCTAGCTATGAGTGGATCTTTTTGTGTATAGTGAAATTCACGGCTTTGCATGGAAGGAATAAAGGCAATTTCATGGTTACAAGGCTATTTACAGACTTGGGTTGTTGCAAATCTATGGTTTGATGGAAATTTGGCACGTGGGTTTTTGATTTGGGCTCTTTATATGAGGGTTTCAGGGGGTGAGCATTTATTGGAGACCTCCTAGGCAAAAACAAACCCCATGGTTGAGTCCAGAAGACATGAAAACCTATGGATCCATATAAAATTTGACTATGTTTAGAGACTAGAATTTTTTTGTCGTGGTTGATGCCCTAGAGGATCTGCGGAGGAATCTTCTGTACTACGCAAAGAATATTCCCTGTATGCTGTACTTGCCAGATACGCTTATTGTAGGTGAATTTTTAATTAAAAAAAAGTTTCAGTCTACAATTTTTTTTTTTAAAGAAAAATTTTTATAGCATTTGGGGGGGGCAGTCCGCAAACTGTCGTACCCCCGTCCCTGTTGTTGCAGGAGCCTAGCAACAGGTACACCTACTAGTTAGGTGTCCCCTGGTTGGTGGGGAAGCTGGATAGGCAGGTCTTAAAGCCCTAGTCTACGGCCCCCAACCGAGAGGACTGTCACATCCTGGTGGCTGGGAGAATCTGCCCTGGCAAGAGGAAAAAATAAAAAATAAAAAATAATCTTTTATTAAATTTTCAATCGATTTCAAACCTTAAAAACATTAAAATTTTTAATCAAACAAAAATTAAACCGATTGAAATCAGTTTCAATTCTGCCACCTGAGTGCCACCCGGGCATCACCGGCCAGCCACCCATTTGCCACTAGAGAGCCACTCGCAAGCCTAATTGGGCTGATTTTTTCCAGGGGCCATAACTTTTTCTCACGATGTCAGATTTTCAACTTCTTATAGTCACCAAAAAGCTCTCTCTGAGTACTACATAGTGGTATCAAATATTTTTCCTGATCTTGCCATTTTGATCAATTTTTTTCCAGTTAAAGTCAGATGTTACTTTTAAACTTTGACCGGGAATAACAGGTTTATACGAAGTCAGATTTTAGACATCTTATAGGCGTTGGAAAGGTATTTCTGAGAGATACGTAGTGCAGAAGGTTTGGGAATGATTTTATAAGCTTAATTAATATTATATCAGTTTGAGCTACTTTTGATCCCTTTGACTTTTGGTGATTTTGTGAGTCGATGGAAAATCAAATCTGGGATGATTTGGTGTTTGAGTCATTACAGACTTACATGTTTATCTCTGATTATCCTTGGTTGACAACATTATGTATGTATTATTGAGTTTGCATGCTACATTGTGAGATCTATAGGTTGTGCAGTGTTGTAGGTTGTCTATGCCTAAAGGTTGCATTTATGACTTGGATGTGGGTTGTCTATGCCCATAGATGCTTCAATGTTGATGTTGGTGTAGATTATGATTTGTGGCTTAGGTTAGTCACTTGTTACATTGGTTTTCTTGTCATTATGAGATATAGAGAGAGATGGTATTACCTGATACAGTCATGATATGGGACCTATGTTTGTTGACTATATGGTATAGTTGTGTGAGACTTGATAGGAGTTTGATGCAAGTACATTGGGTGTTGATCATGGTGTCATTTATGTTCTAGCTTGTTTGGTTGGGACTTTGGCATGACATGATTGTTTTACAGGTGAAGGTTTGGTGGTGTTGGATTGATGTTTGGTTTACAGGTCTGGTTCATCTTCTTGGTTTTAGAGATTATGGTTTACTCAACTTTTTGGGAGCTATGCCGTTACAGCGGGATTCATGGATGATCTTCATTTAGGAGATGTTTATCATGATGTCATGGATAGCTTGATTACATGTTTTAGTGGGAGCTTTTGACAGTGATGGATTTGATGGGTTTGATGGTTTGATGTTGTTGCCATGTATATCTTGGTATCACAGTTTAGTGGGAGCTTTGGCAGGATATCAGTTATCTTCATGTAATTTGGAGATGTTGACATCTTGGTACCATGGAGGACTCTTGTAGTCTTTTGCCAGCTTTGACAGGTTATCCTTGCTTACAAGATGATTGGTATTATGTCTTGGTTTACTCTTGATATTGGTTTAGAGTGTTGGCATGATACAAGTTCTCTTGAGATAGGATGTGTGCATTAGTGCATGTGATCTTCCTTTGAGGAGATGATTAAATCATGATGTCATGATATGTTCCTAGGTTATGCAGATGTGCAGTAGGAGCTTTGACTATGATCTTGTTGGTTCTCTTGGTATTGGGTATATTTGTCATGTGCTTGGGAGCTTCATGATGGTGCGGTTTTGCATTTGGAGTTTAGAATGGATTGATCATGGAGGTACTCATGGATACTTGGAGACTTAAGTGAGGCTTGAGTTCTCTTGGATTAGAGACATGTGTTGATATGGTTACTCTTTAATGAGGATTTCAACAGCAAGACCAAGGAGCCTACACCTTGGTTGGACATGAGTCCAACATGGACATGTTGAGGAGATTTTTCTTGGAGAGATCCTTCAAGGCTTGGTGCATCTTGGAGGAGCAATCTCATCCCCACTCTTGGTCCACTCGGTGGTGAATGATTTGATAGGTATGCCCATCTGATTTTCAAATGCATTCTTCATTTGTGTCTTATCTTCTCATGTTTGAGTCTTGAGCTATGGATTATGATTGTGAGGACTTATTTGAGGAGTAGATGCATGGATTTGATTAGTTCTCATTATGTTTGATCCTGAATTGTCATGAGATCATTGTATGTAATGGAGATGGTTAGTGGATTTGGGCTTATTCCTGTTATTTGGGATGGTTATGAGTTTGATCTACCTTTTGGTTTGAGAGGCTTGCATCTTGTTGTTGGATGTTGTGGAGGCTTCTTGTTTATAGGTTGTAGAGGAGATCATACTTTTCACAACTATAGTACATTAGTGTGGATAGAAGGACATGGTTATGACTTGTAGGTTCTCTCTTGATTGGTCTTATTCTTCTTCTTGGATATTTATGTTCACATTACATTGGAGTTGAGATGTGCGTGGAGCTTTTGAATCTCTTTGACTTCTTTCTCTTATGATGTGGAGGATTTGGGAGAGATATGCACTTGAGGAGAGTTATGTTGCAGCTATTTGGTTTGCTGATTTTGCATATCTATGTGTGTTCTTTGACACTATGTGATAGAGGATTCAACCACATCTTCTATGTGCATGCTATTAGTGGATCTTTGGATGTCTTAATCTATTTTCAGATTTAACATTTACTCATGCAGTGGGAGTTCTAGGATGTATATGATTCCTTTGTTGGATGTTCTCATTATGTTGCGGTATGGAGGGTCTTGAGGTTTTTTATCACAGGCTTTGTGTTGTTACTTTGGAGGACTTCTTTATGCACAATTGAGTATATACAAGGACTTGTTATCATTGTGATTTGAGTTGGATATGTTGATGGCATAAGATCTACATGTTATCATTTGTATACCTTGGTTTGGAGGTATGGTTAGTTGATGCATGAGCAACTAGTTTTGGTTGTTATTTCAACTATGATTGATTCTTGTCAGCTACTTAAGCCTATTTGTTACCATTGGATTTGGTGCTTGTGTCTGGATATTAGTTGATGCAGGTTTCATGCTTCTATGTGACAGTTAAGTGTGGCATCTCTTTGGAGGATCTTATTCTTCATGAGGCTAGATGGAGGATGGAGAGATTCTTGTTTGAGATGGTAGACACCTTGAATATTGTTGTAGGTATCTTGGAACACATGGAGCACATGGATGGCTATATGGTACATGTTGGGCACACATAATGGTTTCCCTTGATGTTTTGAGTTTACATGTTGATCCCTTATCCAATGTATACAAAAAATGGGAGAATGTTGGAAGTGTGTTGTACACCTTGCATAACATTGGCATTATTTTATTATGTAAAATAAATATTTAATTGTGGTGCATCATGTGATGTGTTTAGCCACATTGGATATTTATTTGGATGCCACTTGTAATCGTTGTATGTAACATAGGGTTAATTACTTTATTTGTAATTATTTGATTAATTGGGAAAACTTAGTACTAATAATCAAATGTGGGGTCAGTGGTTTTGTAGACACATTGTATTGGGGAAAATGGTATTGTAATACCACATGTATTTGTGTGAGCTTATCTCTATAAAAGCAAACACAAGGGTTATTGTAGTGAGAGTTGGTTGTTAGCCATTTGGCTTATTGGTTGGGTTGTAGCTTCTCTTGCAAGTTGACTGTGTGAGGGTTTGAAGCATGGCATGGGATGTATGGTTGCATGCTTGTTCACATGTATTGCTGGTAGAGACAGCTGGATGTTTCAGAGGTTATCTCTACATATGTATTGTTGATTATTTGCTAAATAATACATGAGAGATGCATGCTTTTGGAGGCTAGGTTTTTCCCTCTATGAGGGTTTTCCTAGGGTATATCTTGTGTCACCATTGATGGTATGATTGCCTATTTATTTTTCATGTGGATTTCTGGTTTATTGCACATTGAATCTCTTATTGGGTTATGAGGAATTAGTCTATATGGCTGCATATTTCCAACAACTGGGGCATTTAACTTGCCCACACAGAGAGGGATGTATGTGCCAGATTTGGAGGCACTAGCTAAGGAATACGATGGCAACCAAAAGGATTGAGAAAGATCATCTTCATGGGATGGAGAGACCTAGATAATAAGGCCAAAGCAGTGGCCAAGATGCCACAACATCTATACAAGTATGATTTTAGCCTAGAAGTGTAATATATGATTTTCTTACTTAGTAGGATGAGTAGCAAGCCAAATGCCGATAATTTTGAATCATGGATGTTTGGGCTAATCTGGATGGTTATTGAGAAGAAATAGGTGGTCCAATGGGCCAAAATCATCAGCCACGCCATGTACAACCAAATGGTGAGATGGAGAAGAGTAAAGGATCAGGTCTTCAAAATGACCTCCTATCTTGTTTATGTGTGTGCATGAGATGGCACATTTGATGGTTTGCAGACAGTTGGCAAGATGGGAAGGCTTTCACATGAGAAAATGCCTTGAGAGCATTATCCTCAATTGGAGCAAAAGCAAGCAGTGCAGCACTATAAGACTGTTAATGACTACTTTGTGATGCACTTGATCAAATTGATGGAGGGAGATAGGGCCAAAAGATTGTCCCTAGGTACAACAGAGAGGATACATCCTCATGGAGGATGGTTCATACAATTTCCCACCTATACATACATCAGGAAGGAAGGGTTAAGTGGAAATCCTTTTATGCTCCCCAGATATCCATCTAATAAGGTGTGTTAATGGAGATGGTCAGGCAAATGACCCCTACCTGTGACATGACAAAGAAGAAAGATCATCCTCTTCTATGGGTTCAATTTTAATATTGTAGTGCATCATGGCAAACACCATGTGTGCTAGATCATTTATTTTGCATTAACACAGGTGAATCTAGCAACATGTTATTCAAGGATGGACTTCCTAATGAAGCTCTTTCATATAATTATCATCCCCAATGGCATTAAGGAGATTGCTACATTTTTACCTCTAGAAAATCCTTTGAAACATATATAGTTGCACAATAAAAGCATTTAGTTGTGTGTATCATTTTTAATATTTATTTAAACTACTAAATAGATGTGTAGACACATAAATAGATAAGGGGATAGATAACAAAAGAAGACACTATTTATTATAACATTTTTTAAAATCTATTTTATTTAAAATATTATTTACTTTATTTTCTATTGAAGAGCTATTTTATTTTAATAATTTTTAAATAAATTAAATGAAAAAAAATATTTATTTTAAAATTTACTTGAGTTATTTTATTTTCATAGTGATAGAACAAATACTACAATAAATGCAAACAATTATGAATTTGTTAAATCATTATATTTTGTTCCACTTACCAATTGTTTTTGTATACACCTAATAATGACATGACTACTTAAATAAATATTTTAAATATTTATTTCAGCTTTGTATTCCTCTATCAATAAATAAATAAATTTATTTATTTATTTGATTCACTTCCTCTCATTTAATTAAATAAATTTTATTTAATTAATTAAATTCATCTACACCAACTTCATTCTTCTAAAATAATTAAAATCTTTTATTCTTCCAAATTTAAATAAAATGCAATTTTATTTAAATTAAATCTTAAATCTTGACAAAATATATATATATATATTATTTTATTCCTCCAAATTATCTACAAATAATTAAATAAATCTATTTATTTAATTATGCTTTCTTATCTTCTAAAAATCTTCAATATCTTCTAAAAATATATTCCTCTTGTCATACAAAAACAAAAGCTGAGTTAAAGCAACTTTAAAGCAACTTTGCTCTTAAATTAGAAAAATAAAATCTAATTTAAGAAAAACAAAACTCATCCTCGTCAAGAAAGTAGTTAACTCAACAAAGCTTCTTTTTGAATGACACATGTCCTTCTATTCGCGCACGTTTGCACGAACATTCTCCTCCATTGATCTTCTTATTTCTTCTCAACCATTGATCTTCTCTCACCCAACTCTATAAATACAACCCTCTATCTCTTCATTTCATCATCCATCATTTGAGTAAACTTATGCTGCAGGAAATATAGCGCGCCATTGGCACCCCTACCACTATTACCATCCACTTCATAGTGTGTTGAAGCTCATATTCAATCACACAAAGTATCAGAGCCAACTTCTCCTTGTCATCTTGAGGAATTGAAGCGAGGAAGCAAGCTTCCTGAGGGCCATTTTCATCTCCATCAAGATCAAGAAAGAAAAGGCGAGCAATGGAAGGCGTAAGGTAAAGGTTGTAAGTATCTTGGGGTAAGTGCAAGAAGATGGGGGGCCAAAAAGTGGCCAAATTAATTTCAAAAAAAATTAAGTCATAATGCGAGCGCGTTATAACGCGCTCGCGCTATTACTTACTATAAATTAAAAAAAAGTAGTCCAATTTCATTTCTTTCTGTTTTCTCCTCTGCCCGCGGCTTCCAAACCCTCAAAAGTGCACTCGCATTTTGCAAAACACCAATCAACACAAAAAGCTTATCAATTCGTCGCCAAAATGCCACCGCGACGTCGAGCACGCCAAAGGGGTGAGTTATCTTTGTTTTTTTGTTTGAATTTATTTCTAAATAGGTAGGTTTTTGTTGATTTTTGATGTATATTTCGTTATTTGTCAAGAAATGTTAATGCACCTCCTCCTCCTCCTCCTCCTCCTCAAAATCCACAAAATCCTGAGGAGAAAATACCTGCAGAACAACAACCTCCTCCATTCATTCCTCGACATGCCCCTGGAACACAAGAAAATATAATGGGGCAAATTAAAAACAACAAAAAGGAAATTGAAGATATAATTGTAAGGTTGAAAGATCCTTCCACTTCAACCTTGCATAGGTCCATGCTTGCCGAATGTCTTGAGTCTATGTTATCAAATGTAGATTCAATTAGCAAGCAAATAACTAGTTGGACGGATAAAAAGAGAGAGTTTAGAGATTACTATGCAGACAAATTGTCATACCAAGATGTCAAAAAATTACAAATTACAAAATTAGACTTGTGTTCAATTTTTACAAACACACAAACAAATCAACCTCCACCCATTACATGCAAGAGGTTCCCTATCCATTGGTGCAACAACCAAGCAATAAGGGACAATTTCGGGCAGAGGTGGTGGATGGTTTTTGACCATCCTCCATGCAATAATAATGAGGTCCCGCAATACTTTTTGAGGAAACTCTTCTGCGAGTTTGTCCTCAATAAAGTGCTAAACTATTTTGATACGCGAGACTTCCAGGGTAGAGGTGGGGGGTCAACACAAGATAGACCAGGGGCACGTCTTGACCCATAGCAGGTAGTGAGATGAGTAATCAGCAGACCAGCCCACGAGCATGTTTCTATCCCTTCCATTGTGAAGGAGAGTGTTGAGGTCGATACACTTCAGTCAATTAGTGCCTTGACCCAGAGCATCATAGAGCATGCCGGTCCTGCAACACAGAGTGGGTTGGGAGATAGTGCGAGGAGTAGGGTCCCACCCCATACTTGCCAGGATTACGGGTTAGCCTGTGGTTATGACCCCATGGACAGTCAGGACGCAAGTGCACAGGCTACATCTACAGCTGAGCAGATGGTGATGACAGATACCCTCCTAAGTGAGACTTTCAGCCTTGATACTCAGGTAAATATTAGCAAGTTTATTGAATTTAATTTATTAAATTTTATTTTTGAAATACAAGATTAACTAATTTAAATTGATGATTTTAATGAAATTTCAGGGTCATAGCGTCGATGCAGTTTTCAGTGGTTCTCCACCTGTATTTTTCACTAGATCATCTACTGTCAAGGTATGTTACTAGTAAACAATTATAAATATTACATATGAATAGCATCGTTATATGAATGGTATTCTAATATCTGATTTTGGATGTTGAATAGGTTAATACTGTAGATTTCACGGCAACACCTGCTAGCGGTGGTGGACTTCAAAGCTTTATGGAGGTAATAAAATAAATAGTTTAATGAATGAATTGTACTTACTAAATTTTTGTATGTGATTTGTGTGCTTTATTGTGTGTACTTCCATGTTTAGATGAACGTGTGTGTATGTTAGGAGCCATGATTTGCATCACTATTATAGTTTTCATAATTGAATAATGTTGTTTTATTTCCAGATGATGCAGGCTGTGGAGACACCTCCCCATGTTCATAGGGCAATGGAGCAGGGTGTGGCCTCTGCGATTCATAGCTCCATGGCATTGACAGGGGTATGAGGCAGATTAGTAAATTTCAATTTACATTCATTGTTATAGTTGTCTATTTTTGAAAAATCAAAAGATTATTGATTTGAAGTTTAATTTCTATCTGGATGGTTTCTATAGGACATGACATCACCAGGGCCTATTCCTACTACTGAGGCAAACAAGGAGACAGATTATATGTTAGCGGTAAGTGATTATTTTGTTAAATGTTTCATTTTTTATAACATGTAATTTCTATATATTAATGTCTATACTTTTTATTGTAATAGGTAAAGATGCAGGAAGACCTAAATAGGAGGAGTAGCCCTCAGGTTCGTAGTAGACCACCCACATGCGCGTCTCCATCCCCTAGAAGATCAAAGGCTACTTGTGATTTATTCTCTTCACCAGCCAGAGGGGAATGACTTTTTATTGTGTTCCTTTGTTGTATGCCTATATGGCATTTGTGGACATATATTTTGTATTGTACATAGTTGACATTGTATGCCTATATGGCATTCTTGTAAGCCTATATGGCTATTTTGTATATATGTTATACGTATATCGACAGATATTGATGTATGCCTATATGGATATTTGGTTAATACAAATCTTTTTTATTGATGGCGTCCATACTTGCATTATAAATCCACGTTTGAATGGATATTTGTAGATGGCTACTTCAAATATTTAAAGTCCAATTGTATTACATAGGATGTTTGTTGATCCAATAAGCTAGCTATTGTTATTCAAGTATCACCTAAACTTCATTTTGGAACTAAAAGATAAAAGTTGTATTTAAAAAAAAATGAATCATCATGTTGAACAGAAAATATTAATATTCTTTATGAGTAGCATAGAATGTCAACTATATGCAATACAAAAAAATGAATTATCATGTTATTCTTTATGTTTGAGATCTTGAAAATGACTAAGTCTGGTAGCCTGATATCCTAAAACACTAAGATGAATATCCAAGTCATTAGTATGATTGCGCCTTGAGAAAAAGTCATTAAGATGAGCGCCTAAAGGAGACTTTCTTAAACATTCAAACATTGAGCAACAAGCATGAAGGGTTAAGGCGCAATTTGCAACTCATAAAGCCTCAAAAGGGCGTCCAACTTAGAGAGAGCATTCATTTAAGACAAGGCACCCATTGACACCTGTTCCACCATAAAAGTGCGCCTAAGGTGGAAGGAGAACAAGCCTCTGGTAAGTGAAGCGCACCTATTGTCTAAACCACTTCATTATGGCACCCTAAATGAGGAGGAGTATATAAGTCAATAGGAAATGGCACCTATAATGCAAATGAAGGACTAAGTGGCATTTTCAATAAGCATCAATTCACCTTGAGCTTTCAATAAATACATCAAATTGCGCCCCATAAGCCTAGGCGCCCTTTGCCTGCAAAAGAACCTTGTATCGACGTCAAGAGTTGGTCATATCGGCGTATCGGCAGACCTTGGTTAGGCTTCGCTGATAGTGGTCTGTCTTGCCGACGAGTGTGGTTCGAAGTCGAAGACATCGGTATATCGGAAGATAATCCCATCTGCGCATCGGAAGAGCAGTTGAGAGATTCACCGATGAAGGGGGTCACACTGACAGTCGAAATCCATTGGTGTATCGGCCCAACGAGATTAGAGTTCACCGATGTTTGGAGTCTCACCGACGGGTGTGGTTCCAAGGTTGTCATTCGTGAGATCGGTGTGTCGGCAGAAGAGTTTTTGAGTGTGCCGATGGTATTAAGTCCTACCGATAGGTGAGGGACTTAGAGTCTCGTATCAGAGTGACAAAGACATCGGTGTGAAAGGATATAAAGTCATAGATAGTGGTCTATCTGACCAATAAGAGTCAATGATGGGATGTTTGTCAGAAGTGAAATCAAACGAAATCATGGTGGCATCGGCCTATCGGCCGATGAAATTTTAAGCTCGCCGATGGTATGTTGTCTCGCCAATAGTGAGTTCGAAGGTTTAAAAGTTGATAATTCTATGCTTCCATTATTTTTAAACAAGTCAACAATAGAGTGAAATACAGAGTATCTAACCCTCTCTTGAGCAATCTACCTCCTAGGCACTCAACCTTGTATCGACGTCAAGAGTTGGTCGTATTGGCAGACCTTGGTTAGGCTTCGCCGATAGTGGTCTGTCTTGCTGACGAGTGTGGTTTGAAGTCGAAGACATCAGTGTATCAGAAGATAATCCCATCTGCGCATCAGAAGAGCAGTTGAGAGATTCACCGATGAAGGGGGTCACACTGACAGTCAAAATCCATCGGTGTATCAGCCCAACGAGATTAGAGTTCACCGATGTTTGGAGTCTCACCGACAGGTGTGGTTCCAAGGTTGTCATTCGTGAGATTGGTGTGTCGGCAGAAGAGTTTTTGAGTGTGCCGATGGTATTAAGTCCTACTGATAGGCCAGGGACTTAGAGTCTCGTATCGGAGTGACAAAGCCATCAGTGTGAAAGGATATAAAGTCATCGATAGTGGTCTGTCTGACCAATAAGAGTCAATGATGGGATGTTTGTCAGAAGTGAAATCAAACGGAATCATGGTGGCATCGGCCTATCGGCCGATGAAATTTTAAGTTTGCCGATGGTATGTTGTCTCGCCAATAGTGAGTTTGAAGGTTCAAAAGTTGATAATTCTATGCTTCCATTATTTTTAAACAAGTCAACAATAGAGTGAAATACAGAGTATCTAACCCTCTCTTGAGCAATCTACCTCCTAGGCACTCAACATTAAGGAAAAACTTCATAAAAATGCCTATCTCTTTCTTGGCAAGTTTTATTACTTTGATGGTTCTAACTCATATCTAGAGAACTTCTCACCAAGGCGCTAAAATAAGTTAAACCCAACTAAAGCAAGAAAATGTGCCCAAGATGATTTCAATCAATTGGACTAGGCACTAATTTAGTGTTATTTTGACTCATACACCCTTAAGGCGCTAAAGTATCATTCCTTCAATCAATCTAGTTTCCATGTTCCCATGTGTGATGTTCCAAGTAGGAGATAGCGCCTAGGGTCTTTATCTTATTTTCAAAATTCTAATGATTCCAAACACTTACCAATAGTCTCAAAAGATCCTATTATCCCTTAAGTGCTCAATCCTCTAATTTATCAAGGCGCTCAATCCTCTTCGAGGCGCTCAAACTCATTCAAGGCGCTATCCTTTTCGACTTCCCACTTCAAACAGTCTAGGGCACTCATAATTACTCCCATCACCAATCTTCCTCCTTAAAGCGCATTTGAGGACTTCTTTATGCTAGGGCGCTAATATGAAAGTAACAACTCAAGGCGCTATATGAAAGCTTGATCTTGGAAAGACACCTAAACTCATAATGTGAGTTATTTTATCAAATTTTCAATTTTAAGGTCTTTTGGCAACTCCTCTACCAAGTCACCATTTGATGAGGTGTTTGAAGCTTGATTTTCCCCTTAGGTGCACAAACTTGATGTTCTTGACCCTACAATGCGCCTTGAGTCCCTAAGCTCTTACACTTATCATCTCTTATGCTACTTAGTTTCATCGCTCTCATAAAGGCGTTTTGAGGAGTATTACTCTTTGAACTTAATCTCTAGAACTAAGGCGCTCAAGGGTGAGTAAACGTCCATTCTTCCAAGGCACTCATCAAGGTATAAAACAACACACAAAGGTGCCAAGATTACTCCACTCAACCTCAAAGCACTAGATCATATCTAAATTTACATAAGGGTGCCAAATCAAATTGTCACTCAAGGGCAAGTGCACTCGAAAGGTCATCTATCTTCAAACTCAACTTCCATTCCTCTATGTGCTTCCTTGCATAAGTTTGGATGCTCCCTTCATGCTTGCCGTTCAAGTGGCTTCAACTCATTATAGATACTTCCTCATCTAGGCGCAAATCATGATAGTTTCAAACACTTAGCTTTCAAGGCGCCAGAAGATGATTGTAGAGGAGTGAAATTGCGCCTTAGTTCAAATAAGTGTTTACTTCATCATTGATGGATTTAAGTCATTGTATATGCTCATGAAGACTTACCTCACTCAATACTCCCCAAACTTATGGATCTAAACATGCTTTTTCTCAGGCGCTAAACTGGAGTTGTCTAGATGCACAAGTGCGCCTCCCTCAATGAAGTTCATTTTGTTAACTTAGTTCATCCTAGTGACTCAAGGGGTTGTTATATTCTTTAGGCGCAATCTTTCATAGACTAAAACATTCACTCCATGTTAAGGCACTCAAAGGAGGCTCTGGAGATGGAAAATGGTGCCTTAACTCACTTGTGTAAATTTTGGACTTTTAGGCAATTGCAAGATGTCTTGGAGGGCTCAATTCTTCAAGGCACCCATTTTGTTCACCACTTGTAGCATCACTTGTTCAAGGCACATGTTTGGGATTCTCCAGATGATGAAATGCTCCTTGACTCCCTAGGTAGTTAGACTCCAACTCTAGGCACAAGATAATGATGATTTGAGCTAAAATAAGCATCTAAAAATCTAAGGTATTATTTGAGGCTTCCACTCCAAATTCTACCTAGGCGCTCACCTAGGGTGAAATGATTATCAAAGTGCACCTTAATCATTCCTTCCTCTATGCGCCCACTATCAGGATCAGGTCATCAAGGAGCTCTAAAACTCAAACACCACTGATCTCATCATCCTGACTTAATACACTGCCTCCTTCTGACGATTTTTGGGGCAGCAAAAAACCTTACACCACGGGCAAATGCCTCAGAGATATAAAAAACCGAGAGAGGTTATTGTAGAGGCACTCTACGTGATCATGTTGCCTCAGACAGAATGTTTGTAAGTGACATGATTTTCGAGTAACATCTTGTCAAAGATTGCTGCCTTTTTGCACTTTGGACTCTTCAGGGATATCGTGGGTACAATGTAGCTCGGACTGTTTTGACATGTTTGGGTGAAAAAAAGGACCATGCCTAGCATAAATGTACCCATCCAGATGAGTTGGAAAGTTAGTTTGGTCACATCAGGAGCAGGACGGAAGTTACACCCCTTTGCAACTTTACAGTGCCTCCTTTTGATGATTTTTGGGGCAGTAGAAAACCTTTCACCACGGGCAAATGCCTCAGAGAAATAAAAAATTGAGAGAGGTTATTGTAGAGGCACTCTACCTGATCGCGTTGCCTTAGATGGAATGTTTGTAAGTGACACAGTTTTTGAGTAACATCTCATCAAAGATTGCTGCCTTTTTACACTTTGGACTCTTTAGGGATATCGTGGGTACAATGTAGCTCGGACTGTTTTGACATGTTTGGGTGAAAAAAAAGACCATATCTAGCATAAATGTACCCATTCGGATGCGTTGGAATAGTCAGTTTGGTCGCATCAGAAGCAGGACGAAAGTTACACCCCTTTGCAACTTTACACTACCTCCTTTTGACGATTTTTGGGGCAGCAAAAAACCTTTCACCATGGGCAAATGCCTCAGAGATATAAAAAACTGAGAGAGGTTATTGTAGAGACACTTTACGTGATCGCGTTGCCTCAGACAGAATGTTTGTAAGTGACACAGTTTTTGAGTAACATCTCATCAAAGATTGCTACCTTTTTGCACTTTGGACTCTTCAGGGATATCGTGGGTACAATGTAGCTCGGACTGTTTCGACATGTTTGGGTGAAAAACAGGACCATGCCTAGCGTAAATGCACCCATTCAGATGCATTGGAACAGTCAATTTGGTCACATCAGGAGCATGACGAAAGTTACACCCCTTTGCAACTTTACACTGCCTCCTTTTGATGATTTTTGGGGCAGCAGAAAACCTTTCACCACGGGCAAATGCCTCAGAGATATAAAAAACTGAGAGAGATTATTGTAGAGGCACTTTACGCGATCGCGTTGCCTCAGACGGAATGTTTGTAAGTGACACAGTTTTCGAGTAACATCTCATCAAAGATTGCTGCCTTTTTGCACTTTGGACTCTTCAGGGATATCGTGGGTACAATGTAGCTCGGACTGTTTCGACATGTTTGGGTGAAAAACAAGACCATGCCTAGTGTAAATGTACCCATTCGAATGCATTGGAATAGTCAGTTGTTTGGTCACATCAAGAGCAGGACGAAAGTTACACCCCTTTGCAACTTTACAGTGCCTCCTTCTGACGATTTTTGGGGCAGCAGAAAACCTTTCACCACGGGTAAATGCCTCAGAGATATAAAAAACTGAGAGAGGTTATTGTAGAGACACTTTACATGATCGCGTTGCCTTAGACAGAATGTTTGTGACATAGTTTTCGAGTAACATCTCGTCAAAGATTGCTGCCTTTTTGCACTTTGGACTCTTCAGGGATATCGTGGGTACAATGTAGCTCGGACTGTTTCGACATGTTTGGGTGAAAAACAGGACCATGCCTAGCGTAAATGTACCCATTCAGACGCATTAGAACAGTCAGTTTGGTCGCATCAGGAGCAGGATGAAAGTTACACCCCTTTGCAACTTTACACTGCCTCCTTCTGGCGATTTTTGGGGCAGCAGAAAACCTTTCACCACGGGCAAATACCTCAGAGATATAAAAAACTAAGAGAGGTTATTGTAGAGGCACTTTACGTGATCGCGTTGGCTTAGACAGAATGTTTGTAAGTGACACAGTTTTCGAGTAACATCTCGTCAAAGATTGCTGCCTTTTTGCACTTTGGACTCTTCAGGGATATCGTGGGTACAATGTAGCTCGGACTGTTTCGACATGTTTGGGTGAAAAATAGGACCATGCCTAGTGTAAATGTACCCATTCAGACGTGTTGGAATAGTCAGTTTGGTCGCATCAGGAGCAGGAGACGAAAATTACACCCCTTTGCAACTTTACACTGCCTCCTTCTGATGATTTTTGGGGCAGCAGAAAACCTTTCACCACGGGCAAATGCCTCAGAGATATAAAAAACTGAGAGAGGTTATTGTAGAGGCACTTTACGTGATCGCGTTGCCTCAGACGGAATGTTTGTAAATGATACGGTTTTCAAGTAACATCTCGTCAAAGATTGCTGCCTTTTTGCACTTTGGACTCTTCAGGGATATCGTGGGTACAATGTAGCTCGGACTGTTTCGACATGTTTAGGTGAATAAAAGGAACATATCTAGCGTAAATGTACCCATTCAGACGCGTTGGAATAGTCAGTTTGGTCGCATTAGGAGCAGGACGAAAGTTACACCCCTTTGCAACTTTACACTGCCTCCTTCTGACGATTTTTGGGGTAGCAGAAAACCTTTCACCACGGGCAAATGCCTCAGAGATATAAAAAACTGAGAGAGGTTATTGTAGAGGCACTTTACGTGATCGCGTTGCCTTAGACGGAATATTTGTAAGTGACACAGTTTTCAAGTAACATCTCATCAAAGATTGCTACCTTTTTGCACTTTGGACTCTTCAGGGATATCGTGGGTACAATGTAGCTCGGACTGTTTCGACATGTTTGGGTGAAAAATAGGACCATGCCTAGTGTAAATGTACCTGTTTAGACGCGTTGGAACAGTCAGTTTGGTTGCATCAGGAGCAGGATGAAAGTTACACCCCTTTGCAACTTTACACTACCTCCTTCTAGCGATTTTTGGGGCAGGAGAAAACCTTTCACCACGAGCAAATGCCTCAGAGATATAAAAAACTGAGAGAGGTTATTGTAGAGGTAGTTTACATGATCGTGTTTCCTCAGACGGAATGTTTGTAAGTGACACAATTTTTGAGTAACATCTCATCAAAGATTGCTACCCTTTTGCACTTTGGACTCTTCAGGAATATCGTGGGTACAATGTAGTTCGGACTGTTTCGACATGTTTGGGTGAAAAACAGGACCATGCCTAGCGTAAATTTACCCATTCGAATGCATTGGAATAGTCAGTTTGGTCGCATCAGGAGCAGGACGAAAGTTACACCCCTTTGCAACTTTACACTGCCTCCTTCTGACGATTTTTGGGGCAACAGAAAACCTTTCACCACAGGCAAATGCCTCAGAGATATTAAAAATTGAGAGAGGTTATTGTAGAGGCACTTTACATGATCGCATTGCCTTAGATGGAATGTTTGTAAGTGACACAGTTTTCAAGTAACATCTCGTCAAAGATTGCTACCTTTTTGCACTTTGGACTCTTCAGGGATATCATCGGTACAATGTAGCTCAGACTGTTTCGACATGTTTGGGTGAAAAACAGGACCATGCCTAGCGTAAATGTACCCATTTGGACGCGTTGGAATAGTCAGTTTGGTCACATCATGAGCAGGACACTAAAAATGCAAAAGTTGCTTTGCGCAACTTGACAACATTGACACTTTTTTGCAACATGACTTAAAGACTCAAACTGACCCCAAATGACTCAAAGTGACTTAAAATCACCTTGATTTTGGTGCCCAATGTACATTATAGAGGTCGAGGCACTCCTTATCATTCAAACATCTTAGATGAGCGCATAGGAAAGGAAAAAGCTCTAAGTTTCATCATCATGGCTCAAACCTTAGCATGGAGTGCTAAGGCGCATTTCATGTCTCCTTTCGTCCATTTTGGTGCCCTTATGTAGATTTTTTAACTTGATTTGGTGCCCTGTATGTGAAGGAAGATCTAAAGGCATGAAAGTGGATGTTGTATTGTAAGAGTTTGGATCATCAAAATTGAAAAAAATAAGTCTATTAAGCTTGGGCGCCCTTGGTCTTCTTTTCATTCATTATGAGTGCCTTGGGAGAATGTTATATAGGTCATCATCATGATTGGGCGCCCTGGATCCAGAGTGTTGGAGAGATCATCAAATGGTGTCTAGAGGAAGTAGGGTGAGTTATGAGTTTGGTCGCATCAAGAGCAGGACACCAAAAATGCATAACATGATGATGTAAAAATGTGTACATATGTGTAAAAATGTAGGAGGAAATAAAAAAAAGACAAACCTTACAAATTAATGTGCATACTTACAACTCAATGTAACATGACTTTAAAAAATCAATGTGAATACTTACAAATTAATCCAAACCATCCGGGTCTACTCTATTCTTTATTGTGTCAAGTATTGCTTCATGGTCAGACTCACACACCTTCCACAATATTTTGTTCAAAGGTCTACCGCGATACTTTATCAAATGAACATTGGATGCCACGACAAGGTTCGAGTAATGAAGAATCTTCTGATGCATGTCAAAGTCTTGAAATAGCCAAATATTAACACTCTTATGTGGGTACCTTCTAAGCCATGTTCCAGTAATAACCACTGAGCCTGTAGGGTATTCAATGTTTTCTCCATCTGTAATAGGGGCCTCCAATTTCTTTTTGGCCTCAACACAATGACATAAGTAATAATCTATTCCCTCTTCATTATCTTCATCTGCAATAACTGCATATACGTGCCCTACATTGATATGTGTAGCAAATTAGATGAAATTAGTCAACATTACAAAAACACTACAAAGTAAGATGACATTCCCTGGTTGAACTAGATAAAATTAGATGCATATACGTGCCCTATATTACCTGGTTGAACTAAATCTGATATGTGGTCAAAGTCAACTGACGATTCCATCTGTGTTAGTTCCAATGCCGTCAGGGGTCGATACGTGTCAAGTGGGCTAAGATAACTTAACTGCCATTCGTCAACCCACTCCTTTGACTCACACTCATCCCAGACTTGAATTGTACAGGAAGAACAAAAGCATGACATCTTTTGTGTATGGATACTCCATGAACCTGCAATTGAGCTTCTGAAAGAGTGCATCTCATTTGATCCTGTCAGTGTACAACAATCCTCAAATGGTGCAATGTTAGTATCATCTATCAACCAAAAAAATCTACGAACTAAAGACTTACCTTCATTACTTGGACCCATGGAAGCATTACACCACTCGACAATCGATTTTGCATCTGTCAACTTTGCATTGTCTTTATACTTTAACTCTTCTCATGCTATGGCTCTTTTGATACATGCTCCTGCACCATCATGCTCCCCCTTTCCATGCCTGGCCTCACAAAAGTTCCACATATGTTGAATACCTGTAAAATTATGCCTCCTACTCAGCCAATAGAAATTTCGCGAGTTCTTGAATTGTGATGCACAGTTATCTGACCATATGATATGCTGATTGAACGATATGCCCCTTCTAGCCAAATCATTGTAGAACACCTGAAAGCAACCTTGCACGAACTCCATAGAATGCGTGAGATCATCACTAATATAAAAATTATACTCCCTTATGATCTTTCTGTCATCCTCTGTACTATCATTCACATGAATGAATGTGATGTGCACAAATATAGAAACCTGTGTGGAGTTGTAATATTGTGATTGCACCTCACGCTGTGGCTGTAGACTATAGTTCTCTGCAAAGTTGACGACTGAAACAATGCTACCAACCGGAATTGTGTCCTTGCATAACTTGAATTGCAAGTCCAACCATCGAGCTCTATGGGCATGTCTTGCATACTCATACACTATGCTGTCACAAAATATAGGCATAAACTGATACACTGGAATCTTTTCAATAACTAATTCACACCTCTTTGCTTCTTTACCATCTTTTGTATTGTATGCCACTATTTTATACTTGCCAAACTCTACTAGTTCGTTTCCAACTGCATGTGTTATTTCCATATGTTCACATATTGGCAAATGTTGCAAGCCACCGCAACGATCACATGTGCCATCCAAGCATAATTTCTTGTAGAATATTTGACCTTCCTCTCTTTCACATAAAATTCTTGATATGAAGTCTCTTGAAGATGTTGGTGGGGCACATATGGCACAACCCTACAAATCATTGTTAGTATGCATATCTAAACATATAGATCTATAAGCATCAAAATGGTTAGAAAATTCAATATGTAATCTACAACAACAAGTAGTGCGTGTGTGATTTATCTTAACATAGAAAGGTTTTAGCAATTCAAAATATCTTTGGCAAATTTTAATTTGAGGATACTTCTCTAGAAATTTACCATAAAACTATGTTTGAGTCTCATCCAAAAAATACTTTGGATTTGGCTCGCAGTTCTGACTACCAATTCTCCTTCTTACCACATCCCTTTGATTCGGAGATACCCTTGTGTAATTCTTCCAAAAGTCTTCAATTAGTGATCTCAATGCTTCAACAATTGGTTTATCTTTTCGTGGTAGTCTCCCCGAGAACACCCATAATTCATTGGCATTAGTGTCCTCAATTCTTTGGCATCTTCCAATGGCTCTTGATAAAGTTTTCCTATTAATTCTCAATTCTTGACTTGTCTTTCTAATGAGACGAGCTTTCCTCGTTTGACTACTTACTATAGTCGATGTAATCACACGCTGTGTTGCATTACTATCTTTTGTGTGTGAGGTGTTACCCACACTCTCATACGCACTCATTAGATTCTTGACAATGGATTTTTCACTTGAAGCCTCTGATGTTCTCAACCCAAGAATCTTCATGATAGACCTATACTTTATACTTCGCATCATTTCAATGAATAGTTAACATCTTGCAGTCTCATTTAACTTTTCAAAGAACAATCTCCAAATCTTATTAGCATATCTTCTACAAGTGTGTTTTGGAATCTTACCTTCCATTGGTTGCAAAATATTCTCATCAATATCAATCAAATACTTTGGCTTTCTATGCAAAATTCTAGGTGGTGTCAAGTTAGGTAAATTCATCTCAACATTAGGAATTTCATCAATATTTAAATGAGATGGGTTAGATGGCATACCTTTGATCGAAGATGGAATAGATGACATACATTGAGGTTGAGGTGAGAATAATGGCGTACCTCCTTCATCACATGTGAGTGATGATGTACTCTTAACTTGAGATGCGGTAGATGGTGTCCCTACATGTTGACTTGCGGTAGAGGACATGTCTCCAACTATGGTATTCAAATCCCTCGTACCACAAAGTTTTTGCATTCGTTCTCTTTGTGCCACCAATACCATATCTCTTTGTGATGGTTGTGGTTCCTCTTCAATTGGTATGTCTTCATTTATCGTGTCTAATTTCCTCTTCTCATGAAGTTCCCTCATAGCCACTGCTTTCTTTGCATTCTTAGCTTCTATCTCTTCCTGTGTTGGTTTAATTCTTGATCGTTTCCTCAGCATGACAGAGAATTTGTCTGTAGCATGATAAAGGGACCAATATTGGTTCCTAAGAAATGAATACAAGATAATAGTGGGATTGTATTTTTTTTATGTTGTAAGGATTTATTCTTGTATAGTTTGACATCATGGTATGTTAAGGTTTGTTTATTAAACATAATTATTAAAGAGCCCAAGTGTAGAAAATATACATGGCATAATGTGAGATTGTAGGCTGCTTTCTTGATTGGGAATGTGTCTATTTTAAACATGTATGATAAAGCATGATAAAGTAATTCAATCCGAAATAAGGAAAATGTAAAGAACATGCATGTAAAGACTTGACATACCTAAAAAATGAAGATTTGAATGGAGAGAGTACCCAATTATGTTGTGTTTTTATCTTCTTGCATCAAACTCCTCAACAATTTGAGTTTTTCACCACTTGCTTCCTTTTCAATGTTAAATTGAATAACACTCAAATATCATTACTAACAACAATACTATTAACCAATCTATAATGTTAAATTCCTAAAATTGAATCACAATTGACATTGCAACACTACAAAAATTGAAACTTAAATAGATATATATCAAACTTGGTGTGAAACCTATGTTATTTCCTCCTTCTCAAGTTGGCAAAGCAGAAAAGGTGGTGGAAAGATCATGCAAAGGTGGTACAATGTGTCAAATGTGCATGTGAACTTCCCAATAGCATGAAAGCACTTATTTTTTGTTAGAGCACGCGTAGAATCAGTAAGAAAACAAAGCATGTGGGCCTGGATCACGGGGGTAACCACTTTTTTACCATTTTAATAGCAAGACAAAATGCGCCCGCACTATAACGTGCCCACACTATAACGCGCTTGCATTTTGTCCTGCTATAGATTCATCACATCCTTTGCATTGATCACATCTCTTTCCTGCAAGAGCTTGCCAGATGCTCTACCATATGATAGGCATAACAATGAAGGGGCAAGCCCTCATAATCAAGTTCTTAATAGAAAATGCCCTCAACCCTCAATGTCAAACCCTAATCCCTCAACCCTTAACTCTGATCCCTCGACCCTCAACCCTATCCCTAAACCCTCAACCCTCAACGTCAAATCCTAATCCCTCAACCCTTCACTCTAATCCCTCAACCCTAAACCCTATCTCTAAATCCTCAACACTATACCTTAAACCCTAATCTCTCAACCCTAACCCTAAACCTTGTCCCTAAACCCTAATCCCTCAACCCTAATCCATCATCCGTCATCCCTCAACTCTAATCCCTCATCCCTAAACCCTAAACACTTTCCCTATTCCTATACCCTCAACAGGCTCGATACTATACCTTAAACCCTAATCCCTCTACCCTCGACACTCTTATTTAACCCTAATCCCTTGACCATTAACCCTATCCCTCAACCTCAACCCTCAACCCTAAACCCTAAACCCTAAATTCTATCCCTATTCCTAAACCCTCAACAGACTCGATACTATACCTTAAACCCTAATCCCTTATCCCTAAACCCTCCAACCCTATCCCTAATCCTTACACCCTCCACACTCTACTTTAACCCTAATCCCTTGAACCTCAACCCTATCCCTAAACCCTTGACCCTCGAACCTCAACCCTCAACCCTCGACGTCGAACCCTAATCCCTCAACCCTTAACTCTGATCCGTCATCTCTCAACCCTAACCCTAAACCCTAAACCCTCAACCCTCAACGTCAAATCCTAATCCCTCAACCCTTCACTCTAATCCCTCAACCCTAAACCCTATCCCTAAACCCTCAATACTATACCTTAAACCCTAATCCCTCAGCCCTCAACCCTAAACCTTATCCCTAAACCCTAATCCCTCAACCCTCAACCCTAATCCGTCATCCCTCAACTCTAATCCCTCATCCCTAAACCCTAAATGCTATCCCTATTCCTACACCCTCAACAGACTCGATACTATACCTTAAACCCTAATCCCTTATCCCTAAACCCTCCAACCCTATCCCTAATCCTTATACCCTCCACACTCTACTTTAACTCTAATTCCTCGACCCTAAACCCTTGACCCTCAAACCTCAACCCTCAACCCTCAACATCAAACCCTAAATCCCTCAACCCTTAACTCTGATCCCTTGACCCTCAACCCTATCCCTAAACCCTCAACCCTCAACGTCAAATTCTAATCCCTCAACCCTTCACTCTAATCCCTCAACCCTAAATCATATCCCTAAACCCTCAACACTATACCTTAAACCCTAATCCCTCAACCCTAACCCTAAACCTTGTCCCTAAACCCTAATCCCTCAACCCTCAACCCTAATCTGTCATCCGTCATCCCTCAACTCTAATCCCTCATCCCTAAACCCTAAACACTATCCCTATTCCTAGACCCTCAACAGGCTCAATACTATACCTTAAACCCTAATCCCTGTACCCTCGACACTCTTATTTAACCCTAATCCCTTGACCATTAACCCTATCCCTCAACCTCAACCCTCAACCCTCAACCCTCAACCCTCAACCCTCAACCCTCAACTCTCAACATTAAACCCTATTTCATCAACCCTAAACCCTAATCCCTCAAACCTAAACCCTATCCCTAAACCATCAACCCTCAACACTATACCTTAAACCCTAATCCCTATCCCTCAACCCTTAACCCTTAAAACTTAAACCCTATCCCTACACCCTCAACACTTGACACTATATCTTAAGCCTTAAACCCTCATCCCTAAAGCCTCAACCCTCAATCCTTAAACCTTCAACCCTAAACCCTATCCCTAATCCCTCTACCCTCGACACTCTAACCCTAACCTCGACATTAAATGCTAATCTGTCAACCCTAAACCCTAATCCTAAACCCTCAACCCTCAACACTATACCTTAAACCCTAATCCCTCAACCCTCAACCCTAAACCTTATCCCTAAACCCTAATCCATCATCCCTTAACTCTAATCCCTCATCCCTAAACCCTAAATGCTATCCCTATTCCTAAACCCTCAATAGACTCGATACTATACCTTAAACCCTAATCCCTTATCCCTAAACCCTCCAACCCTATCCCTAATCCTTACACCCTCCACACTCTACTTTAACCCTAATCCCTTGAACCTCAACCCTATCCCTAAACCCTTGACCCTCGAACCTCAACCCTTAACCCTTGACGTCAAACCCTAATCCCTCAACCCTTAACTCTGATCCCTCATCTCTCAACCCTAACCCTAAACCCTAAACCCTAAACCCTCAACCCTCAACGTCAAATCCTAATCCCTCAACCCTTCACTCTAATCCCTCAACCCTAAACCCTATCCCTAAACCCTCAACACTATACCTTAAACCCTAATCCCTCAGCCCTCAACCCTAAACCTTATCCCTAAACCCTAGTCCCTCAACCCTCAACCCTAATCCGTCATCCCTCAACTCTAATCCCTCATCCCTAAACCCTAAATGCTATCCCTATTCCTACACCCTCAACAGACTCGATACTATACCTTAAACCCTAATCCCTTATCCCTAAACCCTCCAACCCTATCCCTAATCCTTATACCCTCCACACTCTGCTTTAACCCTAATTCCTCGACCCTCAACCCTATCCCTAAACCCTTGACCCTCGAACCTCAACCCTCAACCCTCAACATCAAACCCTAATCCCTCAACTGTAACGCCCCGCATGAACACCTTAGATAACAACACATCTATGCTAATTTAACAGAATAATTTTTTTTTTTAAAAAGAATAAAGTAACAAAGTAATATTTAACACAGCATCATACATCATTAAACTATCAACTTGTTACTCTAAGATTTCATGGGAGCATTACTTGACAATTCGAACAACATAGTCTATCATACATCATTTACTAACATTAATTGATCATTCTAACTATTGCATTTAATCAATAAACATTTGCATAACATCAGATGAGTAATCATTAGGATCTAATACAAAGATACAATTTCTTCTAACACAAACATTATAAATCAACTGATACATAGACAAGTACATGAATACAAATCACTTACTTCATGTCTGGTACAAGATCTGACGGCTTATACACAAGATACGACATCCTCGCACATGAACAAAAGCAAGGAGAAAACCAATGGATTAAAGCTCTTCCACCCGACCATGTGGAACCCTAAGGTCCACCCCCCGAGCTAGGAGTTAACATAAGGTTCCCACTACAACATACAGTCAGGTAGACAAGACTAAATATGAACAAAGAATGACCAAACGCCAATACTATACTTTGCAATAACAACACAACACATAACTCCAATAACACAAGTCAATATCACAAACAACTTAACAACACTTCCAAAGGCAAGCACAACAAATGGGGAGAGTACAACTAGGGAATGCTAGGCTGCAGTAGGGAGGAGTGTCATCACATGGCTTGTCATGGGTTGTCCTGGTAAGCCTTCCTAGGCCCCGGCCCCCATCTTGGGTTGTCCTGGCAGCCTCTCCCGACTCCCGGCCCCCATACAACACTCATGCGGAATCAACATACCTTTCGTGAAGACAAGGTAGTCGATCTTGCCATTCCAGGCCTTCTCATCTCATCTCAAGCCTAAACGAGCACTTGAGCCATGAGTGAGGCATCCACTTATCTTGTTTAGTGTGATTAGCTACCCAACCCCCTAATTCATTAATTAGGTTATCACTGAATTAACAAACTCCCACATGGGTTGTCCTGGACGCCACTTTGGGCTCCGGCCCCCATTGAGAGCCACTCCCCTACCTGCAACTAGAAAGCCCCTCTAAACAAGCACAATAACCATCATCATGTCAACGATGAAACATGATCCATGCAAGGCATTAACCATCTTGCACACAATTATCCTCATATCAACATGTGTATATAACAACGCAAGGAATTATCCATCTTGCATATCATCTTCATCACAAGGACAACTAACAAAACCTTGTCCATAGCAACACATAAACATTACTCCTACAAAAGTACTCAATGCCTCTCCATAACACAAATCTCAATATAAGATAATTAAAGAGAATTATCACCTTCTCATTACGCATTCATGACATCGAATATTCATCAAATCACATTATCAAAAAGCGACAACATACTCATATAACTTCATGGTCTCAAACACTTACCAACACGTCTCATGAAATCAACCACAAACAACCTATGCCTCTGGAATAAACCCTCGACAACTAACACTTGACCATTCATATACATTCCACTTACAATTTGCAATTAGACTCACCATTTAATGCAATACTTATAAATCAAGTTTCCATTACATTATTTGTATACTTATTCCTAACCCAAACATCATAAGAATGTAGTAAATTCAAAACTAAGTTGAATTAAAATCATCAACACTAATATTTATTCCATCTTCATAATAAGTTTAATAAGCCCAATAATTTAATCCTATAAATTTCAATAACTTGATAAATTAAATGACTTAACTATAATATTTAATCTATACTTGATTTTAGCAACTAACAAAATATATTTTCACTTGATCATTTATCTAGGGGTTTTCTCCATCATGAAGTTTATACCATTTCGATTAACTTTCACTCATACACTCCCCAGATAGTTTGGGATTTACAACGATTACCTTGAAGTAATAATGATAAAATAATGTATCAACTAATTATTTAGTTTAATTACTCTTCGAAATATAAATATCTCAACGATCTAACTATTAACATTATGATTTATAACCATTTTTTAAACCCTAATTGCCCTAGTAATTAATTTCCTATTAAATTATCGATAACATAATCTAAGCATTTATCTACTCAACTCCGACAAATAATAATTAATAATAATAATAATTACCGTAGATCAAAGGATGGTAAATAATTTTCGTAACAATTAAATAGAAAATTTACACCTCATTCGCAATAATGGAGATCATCATTTATGCTGATGATTAGAGTTGGAGCAATGGCAATGCGCTCAAAGACCTATTATCTCAGTCCAAAATTTGCATTAGGAATCGCGGCAACAAGAGTCCACTCGGATCTTATGTGATCACAGTCTTGAAGGAGTCTCAATGAAGACACACCACGATATACACAGTGGTGATTCGCTGCCAGTAGCAGAGCGAACTTTGCACAGGCGTTGGAGAAACTGCTTGGATGCTCCAGCTCTCTGGTCTCTACTGGGATTGGAGTCCAAGAGAGAAGAAACATGAAGTACATCCGGAGAAACTATCTAGTCTATTGCTACTGCAATGACCATAATCATTATCCTCATTACTTGCCTGAGAGCATAAAACACAAAGCTGAACAACACCTCATGTTAACAGAGACGTGGCGTGTTTGTAGCAGATGCAAAATGGAAAACACAAGAGGACCTTATCTAATATCAATCTGTGCGCTAATCTAATATTAATATGTGTACTTAATGGTTCTGCACTACAAGGTTGACTGATTACGTCATTTTGTTCATTTACAAGGAACTTCCTTTGGTTTAACTCCGATTTCAAAGCTTGCTTTGCTGTCTCTAGTATCGGAAATAAATCCACATCGATCCATGCTAGATGTTCTCTGACATTGTTTATAGTTTTAGTTATATAGTCTATGACATTCGAGCCATACATTTCTTGCGTTTCCTCCGTGTGGGCCGCCATGCCATCAACCTCACATAGCAGTTTGTGGCCGTTCCAAGAATCGGTCCGAAAATTGGCCAACTTCCCATTATTAATTTTTCCAAGTAAGGTGCTCTATGATTACTTTTCGACTCTCCCTGAGAAACTTCCAAACTGCCAAGCCAACCCTCGTGTCACCTATGGTAAGTATGCGGCCAGGTTCCTCACAGTCCAAGTATTTGTTTTGAAATATTCTATCGTATCATGCTGTGAGCCCGTGCGGCTATCATGAAAACACCATAAACTTATCATTGAGAAACCTGTTAAATCGGTAGGATTTCTTTTTTTTTGTCTGCAGATCCTAGGAAAATTTACAGCGACCCTACTAGACTGCACAACTTATGTTCTTTTTCAAACATCAGTGCAGAAGTGAACTGATATAGCGAGTTTCAAAGGTAAGGAGAATCGTAGTTAAGGTTTTAAAGAAATAAATCTCAGGTAAAAGGGTCCAAACGAGCTTCTTTTCCTGAAATTAGTGCAATTTATATTAACCGATTGGTGAGCATTTATCGATGGTTGGGTTTTAAAAAAAAATGCAACGCCAACCCTAAGTCGCCCAACCGGGAGCACTCTTATCTAAATTTGTTTTTAAGTGTGTTTTACTTGTCACTCTAGGATATAAGGAGCTTTGGAGCTAAAGAAATCCACAGATATTTTAGATTGGCATCTGGTTAGGGCAGGAGGCATATTGGAAGCAGCAACCAACAAACAAGAACTTCAGCATTCACAGAGACCCTTCCATTTGTTTGCTTTCCACTTGTAAACTGCTAAATTTTTGCATACTTACTTGATTAACTGTGGTGTGAAAATTGTGCAGTTTATTTTCTGTTGTTCGATGATATACATTTGCGAATCAAGGTGTGACCAACCTCCTTCAGCAATTAAACAAACAAAATAGGCAGTGTTTGAAGGAGAGCCCCGTAATCACGATAAAATGTCTACCGTCAGTGTGGAACCAGATATGGAAGCGTACATATTCTGTTGGAATATATTTCTTAATTAATGATCGATAACAGGTTCTCAATAATGGATTTTATAAAAATGTAACGGTGAAATTTGTACACCCATGCCAATTCCCGTTTAGGGTTGAATCAATTTCGAGGGTATGTCTTAATACGATTATACTAGCAATTGCACCTTCTAGCCCATGCGATTATCTTGAAGACGCCGTAAATTTTATCATTGCGATGCCTGTTAAATCTGCCTGGCGTTTCCTGGCTCCTGCAGATCCCATATGAATATCGGCCTTGAAGTATTACAGCAACACTACGTTTTAACAACCCAAAATATGTTCTTTTTTCAGACATCTATGCAGAAGTGAGCTACTGTGGTGAGTTTCAATGGTAAAGAGAATCGAAGAAGGATAGAGGTATTAAAAGATCTACAGATTATACTTAACAGTGATTTGACTGAGTAGATTTTGAAAGGAAGCAAAAACAAAACAATGTCGTAGAGGAATGTGCAGAACATGAATTTTATTAAGGAAACCCTAGATATAATCCTCGAATGCAAGATAAGGAAATACCATTAACACAATAACACAATTTTGAAAGAACCTGTATACACTGCGATGACTTCTGTCTGTTCTTCCCAGCTCCCTCTTCCTTTCCAGATCTTTCGTTCTATTTTTTTGCTCTCCCTTCTCTTCTTCTCTCTGCCTGTTTTATAGTATTCCCCCTCTAGGGCATAAACACCCGACCCAATGCCAACCGCCAAAGAAAAATATAGCCGACACTTAAAATTATTATTTTTTAATTAACATTGCAATGAAATCTCCTATACTTTTATTAACTCAAAGATAACATATATTTAATATAATACAACTTATAATTTTTATTTTATTTAGTTTAGTACTACATATAGATATTAATATATATATAACAACTCATAAATACATTTTATTTCATTAAATCATTTATTTACTTTCGTTTTGATTATAGAACAATTTCACAATTATAATGCCACTTTATACTAATTTATCTCCTTTAATGATTTTATTTATTTATTTATTAATTAATATATATTTGTTATATAACAACCAATGATTATTTATAATTCTATTTAATAAACATTATCAAATTTATCTGTTTATATATCACAACTAACCAATCACATTCATGCAATTACTCGACCGTCAAACATGCAGAGGAAACAAGACGACAACCCATGAAGACAAACGAAGCTGAGAACAATGACCAGCCGCAAAACTGAAGACTTATCCTCTACAAGGATGACGGATGACTGAGGAACCCTATGTTAACTCCCATCAACAATTCCATTGGCTAGGGCACGCTCAGACCTGCTAGTTCAGGTGGAGTCGATGCCCGGTACCTGCATCCTGCAGCAAACCTCAAAGTTAAACATATATATACAACATGAAGACATGCACACAGTAAACAGAAATCGCAACATGGCAGGGTACTCGGACACGAGTAATGCAACACCGTTCTGTTCACATTATTACATCAACAATAAAGTATTCAATTGTCTACAAGAACATAGAATAATCAATAACAATACGATCCAGTATAACAATTATCGTTAAAGCATCATAACCCTGATTCAATATCACATTAAACTCAGAAATAACATTAATCCATTATATCAAACATGTCCATCAAACTATGAAACATAAAATATCAATAATCTACTATCATCAATCGTCATCATAGAAATAGATCCATAAACAACTCAAGGAAATAACAAGGAATCCATGTCATAATATCTAATCCTACTAGGAGTACTATCAGTCTGACGGAAACAAGGTGAGGGGCACTACATCCTCCCCCCCTAAGATCAGGCTTACTCCTGGAAGCCTGCAACTAGTATGGGTATAATTCTGACATATAGGTTGCATCTTCCAAGGCAACTAAAGCCACGTTATTAGGATCCCATTAGACCCCTACTTATGAGGGTTAGCCCCCAAAGAAGCAGAACGCGCACGAGCTCCAAAGAAAGCTGCTCGTCCTCTACCTGCGGTCTCCAAGACTGTCCCCTGATGCTCTGTCTGGCGGTGATCAACTGCTGTAAATGCTCTATGAGACCTCCCTGCATCACCCACTGTTGGCTCTGAAATTGTTGGCCTCTGGCTAAATCCTGCAGTGTTCTTTTGTGGGCACTGCCTAGCAATATGGCCCTGCTGGCCGCAAGAGAAACATCCTTTTCCCCTGCCAAAACCTCCACCACCTGAAGGTGCATTAGACTGGTGAAAACTTCCCCTACTAAACGCAGGCTGAGAATTCTGAACTGGTGGGTTGGGATGATAATTCTTGGCCCGCAGCCAATTACGATTTTTCCCCGACTGAGAACCACCTCCTTGCAGAGGTTGGTTATTCTTTGGTTTTGATTGTGAATACTGTTGCCGCTGCTGATCACCCTTAGCGGTTGCATGATGACCTCTAGATGAACTCGTTGCTTGAGGTTGGCCATCTCGAGAACCTAAGCCTGATGATGGTGCACTCCCAATTTGCACGCCTGTATGACCCCCTAGGGCCATGGTCAAATTCTCCTCCACCAGTCGAGCCTTCTCGACTGCTACCTCCATGGTCTTCGGCTCGAAAACACGAACTCCCCCACTGATGCGTGCATTCAAACCTCTAATAAAATGCTGAACTAGCATGGCCTCATCATTTCCAATGCCTGCATACTGCTTGAGTTCATAAAACCTGCGCTCGTACTGCTCCACTGTCATGGTCATCTGTCGCAACTCATGGAACTCATCCGCTCGTCGTTGCCTCCAGTGGTCTGATAAGAATCGAGCTCTGAACCTATCTAAAAATAGTTCCCAAGACACTGTGGCAATATCTAGATGCAACTTTTGTTCCTCTAGTCGCCACCACGTAGAGGCGAAACCCCTGAGATGCATGATGGCACATCTTGCCTTAGTGTTGCTGCCATAAGGATGCATGGCAAAACACCTCTCCAGATCAATTAGCCATGTCTCTGCTTCCATACCACTACCAGATCCGTCAAAGGTAGGAGGACGGGCTCTCATAAGGTCTCTCATGTGGCCTGCAAGAATAGCTTCTTGTTCAGCTGAAATTTCTCTCCTTCTAGGAGATCGTTCTCTTTCTCTTACTTCAGGTTGATCCATCTTCTGCCTAGGACCAAGATGAGCAAGAACCTCCTCAAGTAGCTGGCGTAGTTGAGCACCCTCCGGCTGACCTTGATTCTCTTGATTCTCGCCCCCACCTGCTTGTGCACTCACATGAGGGGAACTAGGAGGAGGGCTATTATCAACACCTCTCCCACGACCCCTTCCTCGTCCACGTCCTCGACCTCGCACCCTAGGCATCCTTCTGGACAACATACCCAAGAACAACTTCAGGTTGCTAGGCGAGGACTACAAATGAATATACTATTCAGAGTTTAAGAAACCAGTGTAGCTTAATGGGCTAATATAAAACCAGACTACCCAGTGTTAGAAACCCTGCTCTGATACCAGATGTAACGCCCCGCATGAACACCTTAGATAACAACACATCTATGCTAATTTAACAGAATAATTTTTTTTTTTAAAAGAATAAAGTAACAAAGTAATATTTAACACAGCATCATACATCATTAAACTATCAACTTGTTACTCTAAGATTTCATGGGAGCATTACTTGACAATTCGAACAACATAGTCTATCATACATCATTTACTAACATTAATTGATCATTCTAACTATTGCATTTAATCAATAAACATTTGCATAACATCAGATGAGTAATCATTAGGATCTAATACAAAGATACAATTTCTTCTAACACAAACATTATAAATCAACTGATACATAGACAAGTACATGAATACAAATCACTTACTTCATGTCTGGTACAAGATCTGACGGCTTATACACAAGATACGACATCCTCGCACATGAACAAAAGCAAGGAGAAAACCAATGGATTAAAGCTCTTCCACCCGACCATGTGGAACCCTAAGGTCCACCCCCCGAGCTAGGAGTTAACATAAGGTTCCCACTACAACATACAGTCAGGTAGACAAGACTAAATATGAACAAAGAATGACCAAACGCCAATACTATACTTTGCAATAACAACACAACACATAACTCCAATAACACAAGTCAATATCACAAACAACTTAACAACACTTCCAAAGGCAAGCACAACAAATGGGGAGAGTACAACTAGGGAATGCTAGGCTGCAGTAGGGAGGAGTGTCATCACATGGCTTGTCATGGGTTGTCTTGGTAAGCCTTCCTAGGCCCCGGCCCCCATCTTGGGTTGTCCTGGCAGCCTCTCCCGACTCCCGGCCCCCATACAACACTCATGCGGAATCAACATACCTTTCGTGAAGACAAGGTAGTCGATCTTGCCATTCCAGGCCTTCTCATCTCATCTCAAGCCTAAACGAGCACTTGAGCCATGAGTGAGGCATCCACTTATCTTGTTTAGTGTGATTAGCTACCCAACCCCCTAATTCATTAATTAGGTTATCACTGAATTAACAAACTCCCACATGGGTTGTCCTGGACGCCACTTTGGGCTCCGGCCCCCATTGAGAGCCACTCCCCTACCTGCAACTAGAAAGCCCCTCTAAACAAGCACAATAACCATCATCATGTCAACGATGAAACATGATCCATGCAAGGCATTAACCATCTTGCACACAATTATCCTCATATCAACATGTGTATATAACAACGCAAGGAATTATCCATCTTGCATATCATCTTCATCACAAGGACAACTAACAAAACCTTGTCCATAGCAACACATAAACATTACTCCTACAAAAGTACTCAATGCCTCTCCATAACACAAATCTCAATATAAGATAATTAAAGAGAATTATCACCTTCTCATTACGCATTCATGACATCGAATATTCATCAAATCACATTATCAAAAAGCGACAACATACTCATATAACTTCATGGTCTCGAACACTTACCAACACGTCTCATGAAATCAACCACAAACAACCTATGCCTCTGGAATAAACCCTCGACAACTAACACTTGACCATTCATATACATTCCACTTACAATTTGCAATTAGACTCACCATTTAATGCAATACTTATAAATCAAGTTTCCATTACATTATTTGTATACTTATTCCTAACCCAAACATCATAAGAATGTAGTAAATTCAAAACTAAGTTGAATTAAAATCATCAACACTAATATTTATTCCATCTTCATAATAAGTTTAATAAGCCCAATAATTTAATCCTATAAATTTCAATAACTTGATAAATTAAATGACTTAACTATAATATTTAATCTATACTTGATTTTAGCAACTAACAAAATATATTTTCACTTGATCATTTATCTAGGGGTTTTCTCCATCATGAAGTTTATACCATTTCGATTAACTTTCACTCATACACTCCCCAGATAGTTTGGGATTTACAACGATTACCTTGAAGTAATAATGATAAAATAATGTATCAACTAATTATTTAGTTTAATTACTCTTCGAAATATAAATATCTCAACGATCTAACTATTAACATTATGATTTATAACCATTTTTTAAACCCTAATTGCCCTAGTAATTAATTTCCTATTAAATTATCGATAACATAATCTAAGCATTTATCTACTCAACTCCGACAAATAATAATTAATAATAATAATAATTACCGTAGATCAAAGGATGGTAAATAATTTTCGTAACAATTAAATAGAAAATTTACACCTCATTCGCAATAATGGAGATCATCATTTATGCTGATGATTAGAGTTGGAGCAATGGCAATGCGCTCAAAGACCTATTATCTCAGTCCAAAATTTGCATTAGGAATCGCGGCAACAAGAGTCCACTCGGATCTTATGTGATCACAGTCTTGAAGGAGTCTCAATGAAGACACACCACGATATACACAGTGGTGATTCGCTGCCAGTAGCAGAGCGAACTTTGCACAGGCGTTGGAGAAACTGCTTGGATGCTCCAGCTCTCTGGTCTCTACTGGGATTGGAGTCCAAGAGAGAAGAAACATGAAGTACATCCGGAGAAACTATCTAGTCTATTGCTACTGCAATGACCATAATCATTATCCTCATTACTTGCCTGAGAGCATAAAACACAAAGCTGAACAACACCTCATGTTAACAGAGACGTGGCGTGTTTGTAGCAGATGCAAAATGGAAAACACAAGAGGACCTTATCTAATATCAATCTGTGCGCTAATCTAATATTAATATGTGTACTTAATGGTTCTGCACTACAAGGTTGACTGATTACGTCATTTTGTTCATTTACAAGGAACTTCCTTTGGTTTAACTCCGATTTCAAAGCTTGCTTTGCTGTCTCTAGTATCGGAAATAAATCCACATCGATCCATGCTAGATGTTCTCTGACATT
This sequence comes from Cunninghamia lanceolata, assembly GCA_027924645.1. Classification (NCBI taxonomy): domain Eukaryota; kingdom Viridiplantae; phylum Streptophyta; class Pinopsida; order Cupressales; family Cupressaceae; genus Cunninghamia; species Cunninghamia lanceolata. The sequence goes on along the minus strand of BSBN01000061.1, from coordinate 3,466,625 downwards.
GTTTATAGTTTTAGTTATATAGTCTATGACATTCGAGCCATACATTTCTTGCGTTTCCTCCGTGTGGGCCGCCATGCCATCAACCTCACATAGCAGTTTGTGGCCGTTCCAAGAATCGGTCCGAAAATTGGCCAACTTCCCATTATTAATTTTTCCAAGTAAGGTGCTCTATGATTACTTTTCGACTCTCCCTGAGAAACTTCCAAACTGCCAAGCCAACCCTCGTGTCACCTATGGTAAGTATGCGGCCAGGTTCCTCACAGTCCAAGTATTTGTTTTGAAATATTCTATCGTATCATGCTGTGAGCCCGTGCGGCTATCATGAAAACACCATAAACTTATCATTGAGAAACCTGTTAAATCGGTAGGATTTCTTTTTTTTTGTCTGCAGATCCTAGGAAAATTTACAGCGACCCTACTAGACTGCACAACTTATGTTCTTTTTCAAACATCAGTGCAGAAGTGAACTGATATAGCGAGTTTCAAAGGTAAGGAGAATCGTAGTTAAGGTTTTAAAGAAATAAATCTCAGGTAAAAGGGTCCAAACGAGCTTCTTTTCCTGAAATTAGTGCAATTTATATTAACCGATTGGTGAGCATTTATCGATGGTTGGGTTTTAAAAAAAAATGCAACGCCAACCCTAAGTCGCCCAACCGGGAGCACTCTTATCTAAATTTGTTTTTAAGTGTGTTTTACTTGTCACTCTAGGATATAAGGAGCTTTGGAGCTAAAGAAATCCATAGATATTTTAGATTGGCATCTGGTTAGGGCAGGAGGCATATTGGAAGCAGCAACCAACAAACAAGAACTTCAGCATTCACAGAGACCCTTCCATTTGTTTGCTTTCCACTTGTAAACTGCTAAATTTTTGCATACTTACTTGATTAACTGTGGTGTGAAAATTGTGCAGTTTATTTTCTGTTGTTCGATGATATACATTTGCGAATCAAGGTGTGACCAACCTCCTTCAGCAATTAAACAAACAAAATAGGCAGTGTTTGAAGGAGAGCCCCGTAATCACGATAAAATGTCTACCGTCAGTGTGGAACCAGATATGGAAGCGTACATATTCTGTTGGAATATATTTCTTAATTAATGATCGATAACAGGTTCTCAATAATGGATTTTATAAAAATGTAACGGTGAAATTTGTACACCCATGCCAATTCCCGTTTAGGGTTGAATCAATTTCGAGGGTATGTCTTAATACGATTATACTAGCAATTGCACCTTCTAGCCCATGCGATTATCTTGAAGACGCCGTAAATTTTATCATTGCGATGCCTGTTAAATCTGCCTGGCGTTTCCTGGCTCCTGCAGATCCCATATGAATATCGGCCTTGAAGTATTACAGCAACACTACGTTTTAACAACCCAAAATATGTTCTTTTTTCAGACATCTATGCAGAAGTGAGCTACTGTGGTGAGTTTCAATGGTAAAGAGAATCGAAGAAGGATAGAGGTATTAAAAGATCTACAGATTATACTTAACAGTGATTTGACTGAGTAGATTTTGAAAGGAAGCAAAAACAAAACAATGTCGTAGAGGAATGTGCAGAACATGAATTTTATTAAGGAAACCCTAGATATAATCCTCGAATGCAAGATAAGGAAATACCATTAACACAATAACACAATTTTGAAAGAACCTGTATACACTGCGATGACTTCTGTCTGTTCTTCCCAGCTCCCTCTTCCTTTCCAGATCTTTCGTTCTATTTTTTTGCTCTCCCTTCTCTTCTTCTCTCTGCCTGTTTTATAGTATTCCCCCTCTAGGGCATAAACACCCGACCCAATGCCAACCGCCAAAGAAAAATATAGCCGACACTTAAAATTATTATTTTTTAATTAACATTGCAATGAAATCTCCTATACTTTTATTAACTCAAAGATAACATATATTTAATATAATACAACTTATAATTTTTATTTTATTTAGTTTAGTACTACATATAGATATTAATATATATATAACAACTCATAAATACATTTTATTTCATTAAATCATTTATTTACTTTCGTTTTGATTATAGAACAATTTCACAATTATAATGCCACTTTATACTAATTTATCTCCTTTAATGATTTTATTTATTTATTTATTAATTAATATATATTTGTTATATAACAACCAATGATTATTTATAATTCTATTTAATAAACATTATCAAATTTATCTGTTTATATATCACAACTAACCAATCACATTCATGCAATTACTCGACCGTCAAACATGCAGAGGAAACAAGACGACAACCCATGAAGACAAACGAAGCTGAGAACAATGACCAGCCGCAAAACTGAAGACTTATCCTCTACAAGGATGACGGATGACTGAGGAACCCTATGTTAACTCCCATCAACAATTCCATTGGCTAGGGCACGCTCAGACCTGCTAGTTCAGGTGGAGTCGATGCCCGGTACCTGCATCCTGCAGCAAACCTCAAAGTTAAACATATATATACAACATGAAGACATGCACACAGTAAACAGAAATCGCAGCATGGCAGGGTACTCGGACACGAGTAATGCAACACCGTTCTGTTCACATTATTACATCAACAATAAAGTATTCAATTGTCTACAAGAACATAGAATAATCAATAACAATACGATCCAGTATAACAATTATCGTTAAAGCATCATAACCCTGATTCAATATCACATTAAACTCAGAAATAACATTAATCCATTATATCAAACATGTCCATCAAACTATGAAACATAAAATATCAATAATCTACTATCATCAATCGTCATCATAGAAATAGATCCATAAACAACTCAAGGAAATAACAAGGAATCCATGTCATAATATCTAATCCTACTAGGAGTACTATCAGTCTGACGGAAACAAGGTGAGGGGCACTACATCAACCCTTAACTCTGATCCCTCGACCCTCAACCCTATCCCTAAACCCTCAACCCTAAACCCTCAACCCTCAACGTCAAATTCTAATCCCTTAACCCTTCACTCTAATCCCTCAACCCTAAACCCTATCCCTAAACCCTCAACACTATACCTTAAACCCTAATCCCTCAACCCTAACCCTAAACCTTGTCCCTAAACCCTAATCCCTCAACCCTCAACCCTAATCCGTCATCCGTCATCCCTCAACTCTAATCCCTCATCCCTAAATGCTATCCCTATTCCTAGACCCTCAATAGGCTTGATACTATACCTTAAACCCTAATCCCTGTACCCTCGACACTCTTGTTTAACCCTAATCCCTTGACCATTAACCCTATCCCTCAGCCTCAACCCTCAACCCTCAACTCTCAACATTAAACCCTAATTCATCAACCCTAAACCCTAATCCCTCAAACCTAAACCCTATCCCTAAACCATCAACCCTCAACACTATACCTTAAACCCTAATCCCTATCCCTCAACCCTTAACCCTTAAAACTTAAACCCTATCCCTACACCCTCAACACTTGACACTATATCTTAAGCCTTAAACCCTCATCCCTAAAGCCTCAACCCTCAATCCTTAAACCTTCAACCTTAAACCCTATCCCTAATCCCTCTACCCTCGACACTCTAACCCTAACCTCAACATTAAATGTTAATCCGTCAACCCTGAACCCTAATCCTAAACCCTCAACCCTCAACAGTATACCTTAAACCCTAATCCCTCAACCCTCAACCCTAAACCTTATCCCTAAACCCTAATCCCTCAACCCTCAACCCTAATCCATCATCCCTCAACTCTAATCCCTCATCCCTAAACCCTAAATGCTATCCCTATTCCTAAACCCTCAACAGACTCGATACTATACCTTAAACCCTAATCCCTTATCCCTAAACCCTCCAACCCTATCCCTAATCCTTACACCCTCCACACTCTACTTTAACCCTAATCCCTCGACCCTAAACCCTATCCCTAAACCCTTAACCCTTGAACCTCAACCCTCAACCCTAATCTGTCATCCCTTAACTCTAATCCCTCATCCCTAAACCCTAAACGCTATCCCTATTCCTAGACCCTCAACGGGCTCGATACTATACCTTAAACGCTAATCCCTTATCCCTAAACCCTCCAACCCTATCCCTTATCCCTTAATCCTCATGATTAATAGCCTTGAATGTAAAAAAATTTAAGGGGAACATAACGCGAGCGTGTTGTTATGTCAAACATGACAAACAACAGACTTGCGGTAAAGGAAAAATGCAAAGCAAAACAAAACACGAGCGCATTATAACGCGAGCGTGTTATAACGCACACGCGTTATGTCTTGCTTTGGGAATCCCAAGCCTTGGGCTTGGGATTTGCTTTGGATTTCCAACCCAAAGGCTTGGAGTGCCTTATGAACAGTCACAGACGTGTTCTTCTATATTCTTCAAAATTTCACATAATTTCGTTCATGTTAACCCTCAGATTTGCACGTGTTTCAAGGTTGAACAAATCGAACACTTGGGTAATGTTAGGCTTTCTCTTAGCTATTTGACGATGTGATTTTTTTCACATTTTAACAATGTTAAGCCTTTCATCTTTAATTTCTTTTGTTTGTGTGTTCGTTTTTAGGCAAAAACCACTGTTTGGTCTTTTTTTCATTATAAATTAACTATTCATTCAAATTTCAAAAAAATTACATATTTAGAAACTAGACTCCATTCTACAAATATTAAAAAAATAAAAAAATAATTTTCAATTAGTTTTCAAAATTTATAGGGGTAGCATGGCCAAAATTTTGTTTTTTAGGATGTGTCCACTTTGAAAATTAGTAAAAAATCAAGTATTCATCAAAAAATTATCAGAAAAATCAGGCATAAACTACATGCTATTAGCTAATTTCTCACGAAAGCGATTTTAAAAATACCAAAAAAAAGTTGACCTTTTGAGGGAGCCACAAAACATACTATGTTATGTTTTTTTGACAGAAACAACACCAATTTCTGTGGCTCCCTCTTTTGAACCCCTTAATCTATGCCATTTTCAAAACAAAATAGTAGTTTAGAAAGTAGACTCGTAGCACTACGAACATTGTTTTGGTTGCATCTCCAAATTTTGAGTGTAACTATGCTCAATTTCTCATCCAAGGCCAGTATTTCCTGATTTCAGAAAAAAAGTGGCCACTTAAGACCCCTTTTTGGCCCCCCATCTTCCTACACTTACCCCTTGTTCTTATTTTAAATCCTTTTTCCTTCATATTTCATTGATTTATTGGGTTTGTTATTGATTTGATTAATCCTATGTTTGACCCATCACATTTTGGTGCCCACCGTGGGGCCCTTGCCCCTTTATCTAATCAAAATCTGAGTTTTCTTAGTGATAGGTTCCGTACAAGTGTCGTACAGGTTTCTGACAAGGGCATCTGGTGCATTTATCCTCTTAACCAGCACTTCTACCTCCTATTTTGGCGCATGCAGAAGTCCGGCACATTCAACCTCTAAATTGGTGCTTTTACCTTCTGCTCCAGTGCCTGCGGAAATACGACACATCCATACTCCAAGATAGCGTATACACTTCCTATTCCGGTGCCTACGTAACTACGGCACATATACCCTTATTTGTGGCACTTTCATACTGCATAATGACGCATTTTTTAAAATGACGGATTTATCTCATATTCCTGCACTTTTGACATCTGTCTTAGCGCATCTGTACAATGATGCATACAGACTCTATTTCTGCGCATTCAGATTGTATGGTGGTGCATCTGATCTATCACTAGGGTTTTTGGGATTTCATCTAATTTTTCTGTTTGAACTAACATTTGTCTTGTAGGATTAGAAGCTAGATTAGATCATTTAGCTGCATTAAGTAGTTCACTTAGATTAATTAAGGGAAAAAGTAAAAAAAATGCATGCATGTAAATTCCACGTAATATTTAACTAGGAGGAGAGTAACTGAACCACTGCTATCTGTTCATATTACTATCTCCTTTAGTTAGATCATTGCTATCTTACAAACAGGAATGAACATTACTATCTTTTTAAACACTTCAAAGTTAACAAATGCATGAGTGCCCAAGTAGATAGCCCATTTAGTTTTTTTTACTTATAACTAGGATTGGATTAATCAGTGTTCTCTGTGTTTATCAAATGACAATAGGCTTATGCTCTCCCCTTTACTGGGTGACTAGAACACCAAACTTGTTATTCCATCTATTTAACCTTTAGAGGGGCCTACCCTTGGATGCACGCCTATCGAAGTGGGAATGACCCTAAGTGGAAATAGGCTAAAGCCAAGCCCTACCAATCCACTTTAAATAAACCGTGCTTGAGGTGAAAGCCTCCTGCAACGAGTGCTGCTGTGTTACACCGACGGCCAACCTCCCCCAAAACCCTCCAATGTGTAACCCTTGTAGGCTGGGAGACTCCATAACAAAGAGTAGTGCTGCCGCAAGTGTAACCACTCGAACGGTTGCCTTGACTATGAACCACTTGTTTAGTATACCAAAAACCCCTATTTGTTGACACAAAGGGTGGAGTTCTTGAAGCGGCCTTGATTCATGTGATTCTTAGTAGATGTAGCAAGGACAATCCTATGGTTCGGTGGGGATATGAGCCTAAGGAAACCTAGATCTGGTATGTGTGAGAAGTGAGTGCCATGGAGGGGAGCCAGTGCTACCAGATCCTGGAGCTACACTCTTTGAATATGCACAACTAGAGGATTCAACAAATACTATCCTATCCAACCTAGGTTGTACTTGTTTTTGAGTCAAAAAGTTCAAAAATACAAAAAAAATAACAAAAGATAAAAATCATGAAAAATTCTATGTGTTTGCTATGTCTTTTGCCATAAATTGAAAATCAATTCTCAAAAAGACCAAGTTTTCAAATCAAAAATAGAAATTTTTTGAAAAACGTTCCAAAATTCTGCAAAACCAAGACAAAAACTAGAACGATGCTTTTGATTCGACCTACAGTGCATTTACTAAGACTTGCAGCGCATTTGATATCTGTTGTAGCGCTTTCAAAAAATTACCAGAGTAGCGCATTTGATCTGACTTGTGGTGCATTTACACTCTGTTACGGCGCATTTACTGCTACGCATCCAATTCAAGGAGTAAATCCATACCTTCCAAGAGAAAAACTGTTAAATTTTCAAAAGCTCATTTCAAACCTGTCTCAGTTGATCCAAAATTTGATTAGAATCGTGCAACTCATCCATTTCCCTCTTTCTCCACACCATAACTACTTTTTCCACACTACATTATCCAAAATCTCACAAAATTCTTCCAAAAATCCAACAAGGTTGAAACCAAGCTATTCTTGATCGCATCCAACCTCAAACAAACCTAGTGAGTCTCCACTATCAAGGATCACTTATCCTTTTCTCTAGGAACTCCACTAGTGGCTTGTGCAAGACTAGTCAACATCAAGTAAACGGATTTCTATCATCCTTACTTCGACTATCATTTTGTTCACCCAACTTGTTTGACACCAATTGATCTGAGGAGAACCTTGCTAAAATCTTGTCACATTCTAGCACCTTTGTTCAAAAAACTTTCAAACTCACTCCATTCCATCTCTAGTCACCTTACATGGTCTTAACAAGATTACAAAAACAAAAACAAATTGAAATGGCTGAGAAAACTATCCCAAACTCTCATGAAAGTGATGAGGAAATTTCTATGGAAGACGTCCTTCAAACACAGCAAGACAAAAGATTTCAATGCATAATGGATAAGGTACTTGCCCAAGACCCTACCAAATTCTTTCTACACCTAGCACATCTAAGAGTCAAGCTCCCTAAAGGTTTTGATGTAGAGGCTCTAAAAGAAACTGAGGAAGAAAGACACCCTGAGGGAAGCACACATGAAGAAACACCTTCAGATAAAAACAAAGCAACCAATGATCCTGCGGATGGCTTGACCTTAATGACCCAACAGATCCAAGCTTTACAACAACAATTTTCAGACATGCAAATAGGAGCATCAACCAAACATTATTCCCTAGAGGATATTTCTCCCTATCCTTTTGATAGGACCTTGATCATGTTACCTTTCCCCTCTAAATTTGAGGTACCAAAATTTGATAAATATCGAGGAAAGGGTGATCCAAGGCACCACATTAGGGAATTCAATGCTACTTATCTTGAGGTTACACATAATAATACTTACCTTATGCGACCTTTTCCACGAAGCTTAGGAGGACAAGCCATGGAGTGGTTTTCTAGACTACCACCTGACATTAGAACATTTAACGAACTTGTGGACAAATTTGTCACACACTTCTCCTATAATATTGAGCATGACACCTCAATCTTAGATCTTTGTAACACCAAGTAAAAAGGTGGAGAATCTTTCGCCGCCTTCCTACAAAGATGGAGACCACTGGCAAGTAAGTGCCCACACCAAATGCCTAAAAAACAAATGCTGGAAATATTTGTCCATAACTTACAAACTGACCTAAGTTGTCAGATACAAATCTAATGTCCTACTTCCTTTAGTAAGGTCATTGAGATGGGCCTAATCATCGAAAAAGCTATAATCACCAAGGGTCAAATAAAGCTATATAAGGACACTCCTAGTACCAACACCAACACAAATAAACCAAGATTCTGGACAAAGAACAAAAACATTGTCAACGATGGGGTGGTAGATGCTAAGAATGCGGCACCTAAACAACAAATCTTCAATTTATCGACTCCTCAAAATAACCCCCCACAAAACAAACCAAGAAACACTGAATCACGGTTTACCAATTTTCAACCTAGGAGGAAATTCACACCTTTGGGAGAACCATTGGAAACTACCCTATGGAAGTTAGTCACAAACAAGATCATAACACTTCCCTTAGCACGAGAATATGAACCAAAAGTCAAACCTCCTTGGTGGAACGACAACAATTTCTGTGACTACCACTGAAATAGGGGGCACAAAACCAATGATTGCATTGCACTCAAGCACATATCCAAGATTTTATCGAGCAAAACAAAATATCCCTTGATGGACATACCTCTAATAGTGATCATCAGGCATTCAAGGATCCTCTTCCCAACTATGAGCAGGGAGGACCTTCCAACAAAAATAACAATGGATCTAACAATGCGAATTACACAAACATCGGCTTTGACTATGTTGTTAACCATATCTCAAAAAGTGATTCACGCATCCATGTGATCACTATATACAAGGATCTAGATTGTAATGTTACCACCCACAGTAACAGAGTCACTCTTAGAGGAGCCTCTGCCACCCCAGCTAATCAGTACAGCATCTTGGATCAACACCATAAGACACCTGCACATATCTCCATTCTGGAACTTCTGCGTCTATCCCTGTCTCATAGAGCCATACTTGATAAAGCTTTAGCGGAAGCCTTCGTCCCAACAAACCTCTCTGAAGAATAGTTTCAAACCATGGTAGGTCACATTACCTCACCTCACTCCCTATCATTCACTAAAAAGGATGATATGTCAATCACCCAACCCCATAATGCCTCTCTTCATATTGAAGCCTTCATACACAAACACAAGATAAAAAGAGTCCTAATCGATGCTGGAGCTGGGTTGAATATTTGCACCTCGAAGCTAATCCTTACATTGGGGTTTTCAGAAAAGTCTATAGATCCAAAAAATAAAATCACTATCAAAGCCTATGATGAAGAGGAGAGAACTTCCAAAGGAATTGTTACTTTACCGATTAGAGTGGGACCTGAAGTAAAAGATGTGGCTTGCCAAGTCCTTGATATGGAGCTAGCATATAACATTCTTCTTGGGAGACCATGGGTTCATGCCCTGAAAGCAGTACCGTCAACATACCACCAGTGTATCAAATTTCCTTATGAAGGCCAAGAGATCACCATCCAAGGTGATCCCAATCCATTTCAGTATTGTAACTCCATTCAATCTAAACTTGAAGTTGTGATCCCTAACAACGTGCCTCTGCTTCATCTTCATCTCGTGTTGACCCAGCTACACTTGCTTCCTCTTCAAAAGCATCACAACCTAACCTCAAACTCAAAGATAAGGGCTTGGGTGAATACACAATTTCCCAATCCCTCTACTTGGCACAACTCCCCCTATCTCCAAGATCATATGGAAGACCTACTCTGAACAAATCAAAAGAAGATAAAACTACCAAAGGTCTGTTTGTCAAATGGGGAAGCCTCGAAGATGACAGTGATGAGAAAGATATCCTACAATGGTTATATAAGGATGAAGGCAGTTCATCAACACAACAAGACCATCACACTATACCAACTGAACAATATGGTTAAGGTTTCCAAATGCTACAAAGAATGGGGTACGAAGGACATGGTCCACTCGACTCAAGAAAAGATGGTATCACTGAAACCATCCAACCTCATACTTTAACAGCCTGAGACACTACAAGGCTAGGATACACTGGAACATCAAGAACCAATAGAGCAAATAAGAATAAAGGAAAACAACCAGAAACATCTACTAGCAATCTAGTTGAACAAATTCAGCAAATGCAACTGGGGAGTGAGACTGATTCCAATGAATATGAATGGGATAGCCTCTCTAAGCTATCTTGTGACAAAAAAGATATCGATGTTGTCCACGAGTATGACCCAACCAATGCAAATGAGAGACAAGGTCCAAGGGCTAGACCACTAGAGTCTGACCCATATAATAACGATAGTGAAAGTCGTGAGGAAAGAATGATACCCCCCTTGATAGATCTGCTAATAGAGAGTACCATCACAGGCTTTGTCTGTGCTTTTAACAACTCTATCTTAACCATCAACACCGTCAAACTAGACCAACCCAATGATCCCTTATCTTTGGTACACCCCGAACTCATATATTGGGACCTACAAGGCACTACCCCTAAGCTCGATACCTTTGAGAATGATGAAGCCATCATAGACTATCTTGAGCTTAGAGATCATATACCCATAGGGGCCCACAGAGCTGGCTATGCCATAGAACTCAACGAGAAGTCCTATTTTGGTGAGAGTGCCAAGCCTTTCAATCTCAAAAATGTTAAAATGAAAGAAAGATCTAATGGTGAAAACCACTCTGCAGCAGTGTTAGATCATGAAAATAGAAAAATATAGACATATCCAATGGTGAAAACCTCTCTGAGGCACCTAAGGATGGAAGGGTTGACCCTCTACCCAATCTTACACATCAGGAGAGATCTTCAATCTTGATAGAACCAGCAGAACTAATCAATATCAGCATAGGTGATGATCCTAGAATGATCCACATGGCACAATCTTTAACAGAACAAGAAAAGCCAGCATTTACTGACTTCTTCAAGAGAAAAAAAATCAACTTTGCTTGGACATATGCAAACATGCCAGGGCTAGATCCAAATATCATAATGCATCACTTATCTTTAGCTCCAGGAGGTAAACTGGTAAAGCAAAAACTCAGAAAGATGCACCCGCATGTGGCTCTCATGGTGAAAGAAGAGATAAAGAAACTGTTAGATGTCAGATTCATCAGACCAATAGACTATCCTGAGTGGGTTTAAAACATAGTACCAGTGGCCAAACTAGACAGCAGAGTCTGAATATGTAATGACTTCAGGGACCTCAACAAAGCTTGTCCAAAAGATGATTTCCCCTGCCAAACATTGACATGATTGTAGATCTCACAGCAGGACACACCATGCTGTCACTAATGGATGGTTTTTCTAGATATAACCACATAAAAATTGCACCTGAAGACCAACACAATACTGCATTCACATGTCCTTGGGGCACCTATTGTTGGTGTGTCATGCCATTTGGTTTGAAAAATGCCGGTGCAACATATCAGAGAGCTATGACCACAATCTTCCACGACATGATGCACACTATAATGGAAGACCATGTCGATGACATTCTGGTAAAATCACTCACAAGAGGACACCTAGCAATACTGGACAAATCTTCAACAGACTGGAAAAATTTAATGTGCGCCTCAATCCAAAGAAGTGCGTGTTTGGAGTTACATCAGGTAAGCTACTGGGATACATAGTGTCTGCAAATGGTATCGAAGTCAACCTAGCTAAAGTGAAGGCCATCATGGAAATGCCACCTCCTAAGAATCTCACTCAGCTAAGGTCCCTATAGGGAAAACTGTAATCTATCAAAAGGTTCATTTCTCAAATGGCAGACAAGTGCCACCCATTTTCCCACCTACATAAGAATGTCCCTTTCAAATGGAACAAGTCATGTGAGCAAGCATTCCAACAGTTAAAAGAGTATCTCATGAAGCCACCTGTATTGATGTCATTGATTCAGGGTAAACCTCTGCTACTATATATCGCCACACCAATGGTTCTGGGAGCTCTCCTTGCACAAAAAAACTATGACGGGAAAGAACAAGCAATATACTATATCAGTCAAACACTTGTCGAGTATGAACTACAATACATGCCAATTGAAAGAACATGTCTCGCTGTGGTCTTTGCCTCACAAAAGTGGAGACATTACATGTTGTCACATTCTGTCAAACTGGTAGACAAAATTGATCCACTCAAGTATCTACTCAACAAGGCAGCCCTAACAGGTAGATTGTCCAAATGGGTCATGCTTCTCAGCGAGTTCAATATCAAATATGTAGACAGGAAAGCAATAAAAGGCCAAGTACTTGCATATCAACTGGCAGATGCACCTCTAACAGATGATAGCCCTCTGAGTTTTGAATTTCCAGATGAATCTATCTTCCATGTAACCACAGCAACCTAGAAAATGTACTTCGAAATATCATACACTCAGCATGGATCGGGGGCAGGTATCTTATTGATCACACCTAGTGGTGACACCATTCCTAAATCATACAAATTAATGTTTCCTTGCACTAACAATGTGGCAGAGTATGAAGCCCTTGTCATTGGCATCAAGCTAGCAGTTGAATGGAAGAACTTTATGTGTATGGTGATTCACAACTATTCATAAATCAAGTAAATGATGACTACCAGACAAAAGATGAGAAATTAATCCCTTACAAATGAATGGTAGATGATTTCAAAGAATACTTCATCAAGATCTCTTTTGAGTAGATACCAAGGATTGAGAACAAAGCTACAGACACAATGGCAATGATCGCATCTCTCCTCGATATTCTAGATAATCAATCACATTACGAGTTCTTGTTAGAGCCAGTGTCCTATCCTGCATATGACACCTCTGAATCCCATATCATTTGCCACATTGTTGGAATTGATTCCCCCCTCTATGGAAAAATATTTGCCTATCTTAAAGAGAATACCCTCCCACCTGATCTCTCTAGTAACCAAAAATGAACCTTTATTTATCAGGCATCCCGGTATGCCATTGTCACCAATACCCTATATCGTAGAGGTCTCGATGGTACTCTCCTTAGATGTCTCAATAATGAGGAATATCAAACTGCCCTGAGTGAAGTGCACGATGGTATATGCGGGACTCACTTGAGTGGCCCTACCCTAGCCAAGAAACTAATACGCATGGGATACTACTGGCCAACAATGGAATAAGATTCCTGTCATTTTGTAAAGAAGTGCAAAAAGTGCCAAATCCATGGGAACCTGATACATGCACCAGCACAGGAGCTACAGCCGTTAACGACTCCTTGGCCTTTTTGTCAGTGGGGACTTGATTTAGTGGGAAAGATTCACCCTCCTTCCTCCAGTGGCCATAAATTCATAATCACTGCCACTGAGTAATTCGCAAAGTGGATTGAAGCCATGCCCTTAGCCAACATCATAGGTAAGCAGATTGCCTCATTTATCTTGAACTATATCATTTGTCGCTATGGCATCCCTTCGTCCATTGTCACGGATAATGGATGACCTTTCAAAATCAGGATGTCAAGGAACTACGTGACAAATTTCATATCCAGCACCGCTTTTCAACCCCTTATTGCTTCTCAACCCGACTGGATGCTTATTCCCATTTATCCCTACAAAGTAGCCATCAATGATCAATAGGATATCTAGGCCAGTGGCCAATAGTACATGAGATAGACTCTATAATATCTCCTCTTCTTCTTCAGGCTCTGCAAAACCTAGGGGGTATTCCCTATTCAACACCCATGAGATATGCTTGTGGACTGGCTGGGATGTTGATACAAAGCAGATAAATCCTCCTTTATGTAGACCAAAACTGTAGGATAAGTGCAAAGGGGCTAGCTTTGGGCCTATGTTTAGTTGTGAGACAGAGGATTTTGGTCCTAAACTACTTCTAAAGTCCTAATGGTTTGATTTTGAAATTTAGAGTGTATTTTGTATTTGGATACAAAACTAGGACCTAGGATGTAACCTCAATACAAGACTAGACTGGTGCCTATCCTATGCTCGGAGTCAATAGACATACACATGTGAATGGCCAGCATAAACATATACCAAAGACTGGATATCAAGGGGATTCTTAATACCTGCCTTACAAATACTTCCCAAAACAGAGTATCCTGTTATCTCTACTTACTAATATCCTCGTTACAATATCTTCTTCCCAACACTTGATCTAAAACGTTTAATCTACTTGAGTAGAAGTAAGGAATCAAGCATTCAACACAGCAAACCTATATTCTAGAACCATAAATGCCCCTTAGATGCTTAGATTCATAAGAAGAACACACGCAACTTGGAGACAGATAACATAACACATGCAATATAGCATTATTCATTTAAATCAGCTTGATATTAGTAGATTTGTGCAGAAAAACATACAACATGAGACTCATAAACTCACAAAATAGCCAAGACAGAGCCACCAATGAAGTCGTATCTTATTACATTGCCCAAATTTTGTCCAGTTTTCAACAACAACAAAGAGTAATACAGTTTAGCTTTTATACTGAAACTGTAAACTCAACAAAATTAATTACAAGGCAAATCAAAAACTTGCCAGATACAATGCATGAGAAATGGCGCTCAAAACAGTGAATGCCACAGAGAGAAAAAGAGGGGGGAGCAGGTATGTTCAGGATCTGTACTGCTGCTCAAGATCTTCATCAATCAGGTTGTTGACCTATCAACTCCATCGATCATCCTCTGCAAACCACCATTAATGCCATCAGCTACCCGCAACCCCTCTCAAAATTTGTAGCAGCACATTCATGAAGTTTTCCCGCTCAAAACATGACTGCATACACTCAGGCAAAATCGTTCGCTGCAGGTTCAAAATAAGACCGTCGATCACCCTCCCGTCACTGTGATCAACGGCACCCAAAAAATGTTGAAAAGTCGTCAGCTGGCTTTTCTCCCTTCGATTTTGCCTTTTTTGTCCTTGTATATGTATGTTCAAATGCATATACAATTGTTCATCATACAAGGCAGACCCCAAATTGTTATAGAGCAAATTAGAATTCTAATCGGGTCTGGCTTACATGTCCATTTTGCACTTATCGCTTTGTACATGCAAAAGCATATACAAGCACTTTGTATACAAGCCAGACCTCAAATTTTATAGAACAATTTGAGAATTGGTTCAAACCCGACTTGTATCCCTTTCATTGCACATCTGCTTGTATATCGGCATATACAATCGCCTTATACAACCTACGGACGTCAAATACTTATTCACTGCATTTCACTCCTCCATTGCGTCCGGGTTGTATGTCACCTCTTTGTATATTAGGTTGTATGTTGCATATACAAACCCAACATACATGCAAACTGCGGATCTCGCCACATCATAAGGCAAATTTGAAACATCCCAGAATCTGGCTTGCATCTCGCGAATGTATATCGAACATACAATCTCACTTGTATATCCGCGGGCCCCACCACCTGTATATTGGCCTTTGTATATTTTTCTTGCACCTTTGCACGCTGCCCGATATACAAGACCACTTGTACATTGCACTGTTCACTTTGCATATGAGGCGTACCCTTGTATATTTTTCAATGCATATCTATATGCAACCCGATATACAAAGCGAGAATATTCCTGAGAATCTGCAAAAGATTCCCCCTTTGTATATGCACATTCTAAGCTTGATATGCAATTAGAAATGCATCTAACTAATTTTTTTTTAAAGGGCAATGGCATGTATATACAAGCATCCTTGTATATACAAAGGCACCTGCACACAATTAATTTTTGTATTTTTCACAACTGCAGAGGCTAAAAGAGTTAGAGTCTTTTGGATTTTTTGGAAGGTGTCTGCGAATTTAAATACTTGAAACCTGAATGCTCATGCAGGCGGTAACATAGGCTCCGACTGGGGATGTGCAGGCGCAAGGCTGCAGCGAGAACTAGATCACTTTGGGGCAGACCAAGGCAGAACACAAAATGCAAAACAACACCGACTATACAAATTATATACAAAATATTTACATCTAGTTTACAGTGTGCACAGAAGTTACCCATCTACGAGAAATAGGGTTTCAGGAACTGACTGTACACTAACAGTTCCAGCAATTCACCACTTAGGGCCTGGAGGAAATAGGAATTTCCTCCATGAATATTGCTAATTTAATAGGGACCCATCCATAATGGCTCAAATTTATTATGCTTACCCTTGTCTTGGCTCTTTACATTCCAAACAAGGACCAAGTCACTTACCTAAAACTTTCTTTCTGTAGCCTTTCTATCAAACAAATATTTCATCTTCTGCTGCTTCTTGATGTTTGTCATGTGTGCCTCTCTTCTGATCTCATCCAATGCAACTAGCTGGTTTATCCTTTTAGTCATTGAGTCCTCAACCTCCGTATCATTTTCTTGTATAAATCTATAGACTGGCAAAAGGTTGTTCACAGGTAGCCTAGCTGGTGCACCATACACTAACTCATCTTTAACTTTGAATCCCATGCCCTTTTACTCTTATCTACCATCCTTTTAATGATTTTCATGAGGCTCTTGTTGCTTGACTCTGCTTGACCATTTCCTTGTGGGTGATATGGTGATGCATATGACAGATTGATACCATATTTGTTGTAGAAATCAACAAATTTTCTAGATCTGAAGCACATGGCATTGTCTGTGACAATTGTAGCTAGCACTCCAAATCTGATAATAATGTGCTCTAAAATAAAATCCATCACCACCTTGCTCGTAGCTTTCTTAGTTGGAATGACTTCAATCCATTTGGTAAAATAATTAGTAGCAACCAAAATCCAACTGTGTCCTCCACTTGATTTTTCTGAGATTTCCCCTATAAAATCAATCCCCCATTGCTGAAATGGGGCCTCTACAGTTACAGTCCTAAGGGGTAATGCACCTTCATACTTGAGCTTTCCTGAAAATGTTTGGCAGGAGTCACATCTTCTTACCATTCTTTGTGCATCTGAGAAGAGAGTTGGCCACCAGTAGCCTGCTCTGAGAATTTTGTGGGCTGTTGTCTTGGCAGCGTAATGTCCACCACATCCTCCTGTGTGCAGATCATTTAAATAATCAGCAGCCTGATTCTCATCCACACATCTCAATAGGATACCCTCAGAATTCCTCCAATACAACTCTCCTTGAAGAATTATGTATTTGATTGTATGTAGCTTCAAGGTCCTTTTCTGACTATCACTGAAGTGGGAAGGACAATTCAAATTTTGCAAGTAATATACAATGTCCTTATACCAATCAGATTTTGTCATATTAACAGTTGCATTTTGTATCATGTTCACTTGGCATGCTTCCAGATTTAACTGTGTCATCAATTTTGCCAAACCTTGTCCCCTTACCAACTTTGTGATCTATATCTCTATGTTGAATTCTTGTAGTTTATTTATCCATCTGCATCTTCTTCCAGTTACCTCCTGCTGAGTAAAGATATCCTTGACTGCTGCATGGGGCACATATGCAACTATCTGAGAGCCTACTAAATATGGCTTGAAGCTCTTGATTGCTCTAACTAGTGCATATGCTTGTTTCTCCATGATATCATATTTCAATTCAGCTTCCTGTAATGACATGCTGAAGAAGGCAATAGGTTGTTCAAACCCTTCTTCATTCTTCTACAATAAACATGCAGCAATGGTGTGGAAAGAAGCAAATGAAAACAACTAAAATGGCTTAGAAAAGTTAGGAGACTTCAGCACAGGAGCCATCTTTATGGCCTCTTTGATGTTTTGAAAAGATTTAGTTGCTTCATCCTCCCATTTGACAGTTGCACCTTTCTTCAACATTTTAGAAATATCCTTTGTGGTCTCTGCAAAATTAGGAACAAATCTTCTAACAAAATTAATTTGTCCAAAGAAGGACTGGATACCTTTCACTATTCTAGGGATCTAAATTTTGTCAATTGCAGCCACCCTTTCAGGATCAATCCTGACTCCATCCTTGGAAACAATGTGACCAAGCAACTTTCCTTCCACTACCCCAAAAGCACATTTCTTTGGGTTGAGCGAGATGCCATATTCCAGTGCTCTGATAAAAATTTGTCCCAAGTGCATGCAATGTTGCTCCTCCCTTTTTGAATAGGTGGTCAGATCATCCTGATATACAGCCAGGATTGAATCAATCAATCTTGCAAAAGCAACATCCATGGCCCTCTGAAATGTAGCACCTGCATTTGTCAGTCCAAATGGCATTCTCATATAAACATAGGTTCCCCATGGAGTGGTGAAGGCAGTCTTGTATTGTTCAGATTCTTTTACCTTCACCTAATTGTACCCTGAAAATCCATCCATCATGGATAAAAGTTCACAACCAGTCACCTTTTACAACATGTCTTCCATGTTTGGCAATGGATAATTATCCTTCAAAGAAGATACATTCAGATTTCTAAAGTCCACAGAAAGTCTTATGTCACCATTTTTCTTTCTGACTGGGACAAGGTTGGACACCCAAGTTGAGTGTCTGATAGGCATGATTATTCCAGCCTCCTTGAGCTTTTTGAGTTCTTCCTGCATTTTTGGTGCTAAGGTTGGGTTGATAGGTCTCTATTTTTGTCTAAACGGTTTAGTTCCAGGCTTCAAAGGGATTTCATGCTGAAATAAATCTTCTCTATAAGCTTTCAGGTCCTCATATGACTAGGCAAAAACATGCTTATATTTTTTCAGTAGTGCAATCAGCATAGTCCTGATGTGTGGCTTGAGTTGTTTGCCAATGTATACCCTTTTGGGGGCATGAGATGTCCCCAAGTTTATTTCCTCTAAGTCATTCTTATTTGTTGTAGATGCATTTGCAACAAATTGGTCCCTATTGTCAAAAGCTCTTTCTAAAGCAACAAGTCCTCTGGGAATCTTATTTGTCTTGAGTTGAATTACTTCCTTCCCCATAAGAGTTTCTTGTCCATCTACAACTTCCACAAAGTTTTGAAAATCAATCTCCTGATTCTCATATTCATCAATGCAATGTAGAAATCTCAGTAAATCTTTGTCATCATCAAATACCTGCCAGCTACATACATTGTCTGGTATTGCAGGTCTGAGTTTAACCTCAACATTGGTAACGTTAGACAGAGTTATATCATCTGGCCTTATGGCTACATTAGCTAAAAAATCTGCCCTGACATTTTTTGATCTCTCTATCCAGTTTATTGAGAATGCATCAAACAATTCAATTGTATCCCAGATAGCATGCTTATATTGTTTTCATCTCTTATTTTTTGATGCATACTTATCTCTAACTTGGGAAACAACTAACTCTGAATCCCCAAATACTTTGAGCATCTTGATCCCATGCTTCAAAGCAACATTCAATCCTAGTAGTAGAGCTTCATACTCTGCAATATTATTCATACAAGCAAACTTCAGCAAGAAAGAGAATTTTAGAAGCTTACCAGATGGAGACAAAAATACAATTCCAGCACCAGAGCCCTCCTTTAAACAAGCTCCATCAAAAAACATGGTCCAGAGACCCTGTTGGTCAAGCTCTTGAATGCAAACATCTCCCTCTTTACCCTATTTATCATCTGAGACAACTTTGAAACTATCACAGTCAGTGTCCACAAAACATATATGCTCCTCTGACTCTTGATCCTCAACTGTATCTGATGACCTTTCTTTTCTGATCAATTTCACATCCTTTCCATTCATTGGAATCATAGCATATGACAGGTCTAATTGCATACTTCCACCAATCAATGCTGCCCATCTTCTTGACAATAACATACCATATTGTGGCTTAATATCAACAACTGTTATATTCATTTTGTAGGTCTTTTCAGGATATGCTGCCAGTCTGAAATCTACATCTTTCATAATTCCAATGACTGGTACTTCTCTAGCATCCATGGCATAGCATTTCCCACACGCCTTGTCTATGTTTAATCCAGCTTGCTGCATGATAGCCAAAGGCATGATGTTTGTTGATGCTCCTGAGTTAAGCATACAATTCTTAATCACCTTTCCATTTATGACGAGGGAGACATAAAATGGTTCAACCTGTGAAGGGCATTTTGTCATGGTCATCCCAAGATATACCTCAGGAATCTCATCTTCATCAACAGACAGGGCTTGTTTCTTACCCTAAGGTTCATCATTTTGCTTGGCTTGACAAGGCACTCCTGAAATCAAGGATAATGTTTTATTTCTGAATTCTTCAAATTTCATTAGTTCCATCAGTGGAACAGAGACTTTTACCTAGGACAAGACTTGAGTTATGTCAAACGGAGCATAATTTTGTATAACAGTTGTAGCTTGATCTACAGTTTTATTTTTATCTTGGCATGATCCAGCTTTAATTTTCGTAGCTCCCTGACTGTCATCTTTAATCTGAAATTTTTTGTTTTGATCCCCAACCTGGGGAATTCTGTTTTCTAGTCCTTGAGGATCACGACTTGTCTTTTGCCTATAATTTTGCTTATTATTGTTCCATTGCTTCTTTTGTGTTTCAACCCCTTTATTACTATGCATTGGCTAGCTCACAAAAGTATTCTCTAGTTGGTGTGAGTTACTTACTTGAGATTTACTCCTGAGATTGTAATTGCTTTTGACTTGAGCCACTGTTGTAGCCGTGAGGGCTCTAATCTCTTCATCAGAAGGCCTCCTCAAGTTATTCAAAAAGTTATGTGAATCCTGAGCATAAGCATAACTATCCTCATCATCTTCATCGCAGGGAAACTGTTGGCAGGCCTGAACCTCATTATTTATGCTTGCATCAGCATCATGAAATGGATACCCCCTGTTTGTAGATAGCATATTGACATTGTCATCTTCCATGTAATGTGGTTCATTACATTCATCATAGACAATAGCATTATTATATAAAGATTGAGCAATCATACATTGTGATTATGAGTGAGGCATCTAACATATTATGCACCATGGGGTGTCATTAACAATATTAACAGCCTTCCTCAAAGGATCAGGTGTCTCCTCAACATTTTGAGTCTTTGAATTTGTGTTATTGTTTGGAAGAATGGGTTTGCCATTATGCCAATTGGTGTTGTATGGCATATCATGCAATGATGGTCTTCTTTCTTGTCTTTGGTAAACTTGTCTGTCATGACCTATCCCCTTTTCATTTTTAGCCATTCTATAGCTCAGGTCCTTGACAATAGTTGTCAATTTATCTAATTTGTCTTCAGAAGTAGATGCATTGCCTTGAACACTTTGAGATTTAGTATTTGGATTTTGCAGAATTTTTGTATCATCTCTTCTGTTTGTCTTACCAGATGCTTTTCTATTATTTTCAATACTTGTTGCAATTTTGAAAGCATCCCTAAGGCTGTGAGGTCCCTTATCTCTTAATCCATAAGCTATTTTAGCATCAAAAGCATTTATGTACAACACTATGCACATAGGTTCATTAGGCCTCAAGTGATGTGGTAATTTGTTCAGTACCTTCATGAATCTAGCATTGAAGTCAGCAACTTGTTCATTTGATCCTTTGCTAATGCCAGTGAATTCATTAATGAAGAAACTGGGATCAGTTTTGTCACCATATTGTTCTTTGAATATTCTCCTGAAGTCATCCCATGATGAAACACTTCTGTCAGGCAGACCTTTGTACCATTCTCTAGCCTCATCAACTAAGGATTGCATAAATAATTTCATGAAAACATCCTCATGCTCAACCTCAAAGTTGTCCATGACATTCTAAAAAGCTTTTAAATGATCTTCTCCTGACACAGTATTATTTGCTGAAAATTTAAGCACTTGTGGCCTCACATGTTTGTCAATAGGATTAGGGTAACTAGGAATGCCATAAAAAACAAGCTGTCTGAATCTGTCTAGTTGCATAGGTTGTCTATCAAATTGATTTGTATTTATATTTCTATTCGCATTCTAATTTCTTACATTATTTAATGGTATTCTAGCATTATTTGCATTCTGATTTTGATCATTATGTTGATCCTGGACTTCATTTCTTTGTTGATTTCTCTGCATATTTGCATTTTCAAGGGTAGGAATTGAATCATTCTGAGCAGTTCTAAGAGCCTGCACTTTCTATCTCATGTCATCTCTGATTTTCACTGCCTGTAGATATTCTAATTCAGCCCTTAAGCTCTTAATTTCTTTAGCCAATTCCTCCTCTCTAGGCATAGAAGAGGATGGTCTCATTCCATTCTGTTCATCATCATCATCCCGTGGAGATTCAACCTCTTCAAATCTGTCACTGGGATCTAAGAAAGGGCATTCTTGAAAAACTTCTGACCTCATTTTCAAAGCACCACCCTGTTGTTTCTCATATACATTTTGGATTTCAGCTTCTATGTTTGAAAAATAAGGCTCTGTCCTCTCCGAAGATCCTGGATTGTTTTGATTATTATCACAATTTTTGGGGCTGGGAGAACCCTCTTGACTGGCCTGAACAGCCCCCTTTTTCCTATACATCATTTTTATGGGTAATTCTTCAAGCAAAGGGTTACGCTGGGATCTTCTCCCCTGCATATAAATTTCACTTTCACCGGTTGGGAGATTGGTTCGGAGTCGCCACCTATAATTAGGAAATATTTTCTTTTAGAACCAGGGTTCCTACACAAATTCCCCAGCGGTTTTGCCAAATCTGTTGCCAACTCGGATGGGCACAAATTCACTAGGGATGAAAAGATAACACTTTCACTTCACTTCCCTAGTAGAGTCACCAAATCTGTTGCTTCTCAACCTGACTGGATGCTTATTCCTAGTTATCCCTACAAAGTAGCCATCAATGATCAATAGGATTTCTGGGCCAGCGGCCAACAATACAGGAGATAGACTCTATAATATCTCCTCTTCTTCTTCAGGCTCTGCAAAACCTAGGGGGGTATTCCCTATTCAACACCCATGAGATATGCTTGTGGACTGGCCGGGATGTTGATACAAAGCAGATAAATCCTCCTTTATGTAGACCAAAACTGTAGGATAAGTGCAAAGGGGCTAGCTTTGGGCCTATGTTTAGTTGTGAGATAGAGGATTTTGGTCCTAAACTACTTTTAAAGTCCTAATGGTTTGATTTTGAAATTTAGAGTGTGATTTTGTATTTGGATGCAAAACTAGGACCTGGGATGTAACCTCAATACAAGACTAGACTAGTGCCTATCTCGGGCTCGGAGTCAATAGACATACACATGTGAATGGCTAGCATAAACATATACCAAAGACTGGATATCAAGGGGATTCTTAATGCCTACCTTATAGATACTTCCCAAAATAGAGTATGCTGTTATCTCTACTTATTGATATCCTTGTTGCAATGTCTTCTTCCCAACACTTGATCTAAAACGTTTAATCTACTCCTTGAGCAGAAGTAAGAAATCAAGCATTCAACACAACAAACCTATATTCTAGAACCATAAACACCCCTTAGATGCTTAGATTCATAAGAAGAACACACCCAACTTGGAGATAGATAACAGAACACATGCAATATAGCATTACTCATTTAAATCAGCTTGATATCAGTAGATTTGTGTAGAAAAACATACAACATGAGACTCATAAACTCACAAAATAGCCAATACAGAGCCACTAATGAAGTCGTATCTTATTACACTGCCCAAATTTTGTCCAGTTTTCAACAACAACAAAGAGTAATACAGTTTAGCTTTTATATCGAAACTGTAAACTCAGTAGAATTAATTACAAGGCAAATCAAAAACCTGCCAGATACAATGCATGAGAAATGGCACTCAAAACAGTTAATGCCACAGAGAGACAAAGAGGGGGGAGCAGGTATGTTCAGGATCTGCACCGCTGCTCAAGGATTTTTTCATCAATCAGGTTGTTGACCTGTCAACTCCATCGATCATCCTCTGTAAATCGCCATCAATGCCATCAGCTACCCGCAGCCCCTCTCAAAATTTGTAGCAGCACGTTCATGAAGTTTTCCCACTCAAAACATGACTACATACACTCAAGAAAATTCCTTCGCTGCAGGTTCAAAACAAGACCGTCGATCACCCTCCCATTGCTGTGATCAACAGCACCCAAAAATTGTTGAAAAGTCGTCAGCCAGTGAAATCGTGCCACGTAGGCACCTCATGTTTCTATCGCTGGCTTTTCTCCCTTCGATTTTGCCTTTTTTGCCCTTGTATATGCATGTTTAAATGCATATACAACTGTTCATCATACAAGGCGGACCCCAAATTGTTATAGAGCAAATTGGAATTCTAATCAGGTCTGTCTTGCATGTCCATTTTGCACTTATCGCTTTGTACATGCAAAAGCATATACAAGCACTTTGTATACAAGCCGGACCTCAAATTTTATAGAACAATTTGAGAATTGGTTCAAATCCAGCTTGTATCCCTTTCATTGCACATCGGCTTGTATATCGGCATATACAAGCGCCTTATACAACCTACGGACCTCAAATACTTATTCACTGTATTTCACTCCTCCATCGCGTCCAGGTTGTTTTTCACCTCTTTGTATATTAGGTTGTATGTTTCATATACAAACCCAACATACATGCAAACTGCGGATCTCACCACATCATAAGGCAAATTTGCAACATCCTGGAATTTGGCTTGCATCTCGCGAATGTATATCGAAGATACAATCTCACTTGTTAATCCGCGGGCCCAACACCTGTATATCGGCCTTTGTATATTTTTCTTGCACCTTTGCACACTGCCCGATATACAAGACCACTTGTACATTGCACTGTTCACTTTGCATATGAGGTGGACCCTTGTATATTTTTCAATGCATATCTATATGCAACCCGATATACAAAGCAGGAATATTCCTGGGAATCTGTGAAAGATTCCCCCTTTGTATATGCACATTCTAAGCCCGATATGCAATCAAAAATGCATCTAACTGATTTTGTTTTTTTTAAAGGGCGATGGAAATCTCTGACCCACCAATTGCACATTTGACCTGCATGTATATACAAGCATCCTTGTATATAGAAAGGCACCTGAACACAATTGATTTTTGTATTTTTCACAATTGCAGAGGCTAAAAGAGTTAGAATCTTTTAGATTTTTTGGAAGGTGCCTACAAATTTAAATACTTGAAACCTAACTGCTCATGTAGGTGGTAACACCCCCTACTACCCCCAAGGTAATGGCCAAGCAGATGTATCGAATAAAACCATACTAAAAATCCTAAAGAAGACTGTCAATGACACCAGCCGAGATTGGCATGTCCAACTAAATCCAGTGCTGTGGGCCTACTTTACAAGCATCTGCACACCCACAGGTGTAACACCATACTCCCTGGTCTACAGATCTGAAGCTATCTTGCCCATTGAAGTCGAGATCCCATCCTTGCGAGTTTCGTTAAAAGGCCTCATATTTGATGAAGAATACAGAGTGACCAAACTTCAAGAGTTAGAGCTGCTCGAAGAGAGAAGGAAACATGCCTTTAACCATCTAAAAGCGTATCAACAACGGATGTCCAGAAGCTACAACCATAGGGTAAAGCCCCAAGTATTCCAAGTTGGTGATCTAGTCTTAAGAGAAAATCCCAGAAATCAGCAAGATCATGAAAAGAAAGGAAAATTTGATCCCAACTAGTTAGGTCCCTATGTCATCATTGCAACCTATGGGTCAGGAGCATATCAATTGGCTACATCTGAAGGTGAACTGTTTGATGATCCTATCAACAACATGCATCTTCGCAAGTTCTATACCTAAAAACCCCAATGTAAGGGAGTCCTGAAAAAATCCAAAAAAATTGAAAAATAATCAAAAACAAAACAAAAAAATAGAAAAAATAGAAAAATAACAAAAAAATCATCCTCTGGTGAAAACTTGGCAAACAGGCCCTTGGGATAGGTACCATGATAAAAACCTGGCAAACAGGCATCATGTGTACTTTTAGCCTTCGTGCAAATAAAAGCAAGTGGTGAAAACCTAGTAAACAGGCGCAATTTGTGACAAACCACTTCCTCCATCTCTTGTGACTTCATATCTCTTGTGTCCATCGTATCATTCATCTTGAACCAGTCCTTTGAACCATTGTCGAACTACGTCACCTCTGAGCTATCATGTAGGCAAGGCCATTTTCAATGTGCCCCCGAGGCTTCTCTCTGCTCCACTGTCCTATTCGTCCCATATCTGGTCCTTCTATCTATCTGAGTCCACACCACTTTCTATCGCCTAGGTCTTAGGTCCATCAAGTTCACCCCGAACTACATTGCCTCTACGTCATCACGTAGGTGAGGCCATTTAGCAATGAGCCCCCGAGGCACTAGGTCAGTCCCTTAGGGTCCATCTCTCCATGTTTGTTTGTTGTATCACCCATAATAAGTCGATCCTTTGTCTAAACTGGGGGTAACTCCTCGACCTGGTTGTGGATTTGGATTCTTGAGTGCCACATCTTCTAAGAGGATACCAATAAGGATTGTGATACCTTTCACTAGACAAACACGTGCAACAAAAAAAGCTTCCCAAAACAGAATTCTTGACGCAAAACATCAACCTGTCCAAAGCAAAATAGAGCACCATACCGAAACACTCCAACCAATTCTATATCAATTATGGCAAAAAGACACATCTAATGCAAGAATGGTTTTGTGAATAGGTTAACTTAACAAAGTCTTGGATTTTTGTCATTATGTCTTCCTATGCTACTCAAGGATGCCAAAAGCTAGAGATGCTATGATGGGGGCATAATCTTTTTCTTTGTCTGCTACTTGTGGATTAAACTTTAGTAATGTAATGACTCTCTGTCTAACGACATGATCAACAAAAGATCATCGATGAATCTGAAGTCTGAACATGAAAAGGGGCAATCCTTGTCTGTTGAAATGCAAGATATACTCAGGTCATCTAGATTCAAGTTTGACTAGATGCTTGTATCAACTTGTGATATCAAAATCCATGTAAGGAATACTCAGGTCATCTCGGTCTAATTATACCTAGATGCTTGTATTTTCTTACAACATTTCAAAAAGAGAAAATACCAAAAAGTGCCCAATGATGAAAGCAAAAGACTTGCAACATCAAGATGACAATCTGTATCCATCCCATATCCAAAATTCCATATCATCGAAGCAATAAATAAATCCTACAGTATATCAAATGAAAGCCTATATTTTCTTCATTTCTTCTCTTTCGTCTATCTATATCATCTCTGTGTCGATTGAGTACATTTGGACATATCAAAAACATAGCATAAGTAACATATCATATCACATGAGATAGTCATTCACATGATTAAATCATTTGCATACATAATCAGAGCATTAGGTCATCCACATACATGTGCATCCGCATATCATATCAAAAAATTAAAAACATAGACAGATACATATAGAGCTTCATAATCATAACATTTCACATTTGCATTTACATATCAAATCATTCTAAATCCATCTAGTATGCATCACATATACAAAGCATCATAAGATAGATTGCATCCATAGCAAATAAACATAGAACACATGCATATAGAAAATCAATAACTGCACCATTATATAATCATTAAAACATGTCCAAATGTACAATATATCAAAAACATCTGTCCATCTCTCAGAGTCATCATAAACTATATACAAAGTACAACAAGATGGTGATACATGTTTTGGGGCAAAATAGTACATATACAGGCTATCTTAGCCATAAAAATATGTACATCAGATCAACAATCGGTACAAATATCCAAGCCTAGCTAACCCTACTACCGTGGAGCCCTGCTCCCTGCGCTGGCCTCTCCTCTATCTCCCTCTGACTGCTGGGGACCCCTGATTGATCCTACAGATTGGGACCCACCTGCCCTCTGAGATGTTGCAGAATGGCTCCTGAAGCTAGGGGCACGTTGATCCGCTGACACTGCCCCATGGTATAGACCTCTGTAATACTAAGCCTGAGCCTGCGCTCTAGGAAGCTCACTCTAAACCTGGGCTAACTGTGTCTGTGCCTACTGCACCTATGAAACCAAAAAGCTAGAAGTACCATCTGTACCCATAGCTGCCACAACTACATCTCTCTCTGCTCTCATCACCTGCATACTAGCCAAGGCTGTGTCTCTCTCCCTGGATCACTTTGATATCTGTCCTGCATCTGCATCTCTATGAGACTCTACTACTCTCAAATGGGCCCTCAGATGCCTAACCTGGCTCTGTAATGCAACCATAGCTTGCTCCTATAAATCAGGCTACGGAGCCTGCCCCACCTGTCCCTGTCCCGGTGCCACCTACTGTGATGGCACCTGTCCCTGCACCTGCTGCTAAGCCACCTATTGTGGTGGTGACATCTGTCTCTATACTGCCACCTACTGCACTGGTGCCTGCACCTGTCCTATAGCCTGTGGCTGTATAGCTGCTTGCTGACCCGATGGTCCCTCCCCTGACCTCCTCCTTCATCTCGGTCAACCGCCTCCTCCTCCATCTCCTCCATCATCTCCCTAACCTCCTCTCCCCCTCCTCCATCCTCCCTCCTCCTGCCAGCTCCACCCTCATCATCTGAATCCTCCTCTTCTATATGAGGAGCCAACTCTCCAGGCCTTGAATGTCTGGGGAATGGGTGAGTTGCAGACCACTCCTTATAGTCTGGCATCATGCCAGCATCCACTATGTCCCTCCTTATGGACCAAGCTACATGAGGAATCTACTGAAAGTCTGTCAAAGCCTCCTCGTATGATGCCATCAGACCCCACCTATATCTCTCTACATGGGTCCCTGCAAAATGAGCCTGCCCCTGTGGCCTGCCCTATACTCGGCCAAACTGCCTCTGCACTCTGTTCACAATCTATCGCTCCAGAATATACCTAGTCCTACCAATGAGCCACCGAGTCTG
This sequence comes from Cunninghamia lanceolata, assembly GCA_027924645.1. Lineage (NCBI taxonomy): Eukaryota > Viridiplantae > Streptophyta > Pinopsida > Cupressales > Cupressaceae > Cunninghamia > Cunninghamia lanceolata. The sequence continues at coordinate 3,437,730 of BSBN01000061.1, read as the reverse complement.
GAAGCAATACGGAAGCTCATCTACCTCATCATCCCATACCTCACAGTATAGGTATGGGCGCCAGACAACCTGATCTACATTATCAAATGTGTGCCTCCAGTACTCGAGCTTCTCGAGTTTATGCTGGAAAATCACATCTGCATAGCCATAACTGTAGGGCTCACCCCTCAGCCTGTGAAATAGACATATTGGCTGTGTGATAGCTATGTGCTCTCACAACCAAAACTGTAAGAGAGACACACCTGCTAACAAACTGGCTCCTCTATGATACACCACCTGGTGCATATCTCTATATAAGTGTGCAAGCACGCACACACCCCATGCATACCGGGTCCCATCAGTGATCATGCTCTCTAACACCCTCCCCCAGCCAATTAGGAACTCATGTGACCTCCTATTGGGGCATACTATGCCATCAATCAGTCCCGCCAATATACCCAGGAAGTAGTCATAGTAGTCATGAATGTCCTACCACGAAATCACCTGCTCCACCAACTCTGGGTCATCAAACACTCGTCTGCACTCAGCTAATCCAGCATCCCACTGTGACTCATACTCAACCAACTCTCCTTGAATCAGAAGGTACAGAATCTAGTACACGTCCTCAAGAGTGATCGCCATCTCCCCCGTCGGAAGATGGAATGTCCCATCCTCGCTTTGGAATCGCTCCACCACTGCAGTCAACATAGCCCGGTTCGCGTGAACCTTAGGCATAAAGCAAACATAATACAAACCCATCACACTGAGTGCCTCGCGGTCAATCTTTGTCAACATGTACCGCTACAATAACAGAAAAGGGAACTGCTCTTGTGACATAAGGGTATCCCAGATATCCTCCTACAACCAAGCAAAGCATAATGTCAAAGAAATCCATATCCAAGCAAACCTACTCAAAGGAATCAAACTATCCTATCATTGACTTAACATATCAAATTAATCAAAACATCATATCATCTCTTGACTATATTCTCGGCAATCTCGGAGATCGCTTATCAATTGATGCATCGATCAAGGCACCAATTGGGTTAATTTCGTTAAGTCAACTAATTTTCCTAGTGCAAATGCGTCGATCCAGGTGGCAAATGCGTTGATCCATGTCATGTGCACCTCTTCACTATGAATGCGCCACCCTTTGACGTGTATGCACCGTTCTGAGACATGTGCCGCTTATTATGTCACATGTGCTGTTTCGAAATGGATGCACCAATTCATAGCATATATGCGCTAAACTATCATATGCACCATAATATATCTCATATGCACCATCTAGCAACATATGCGCCATTTTGGAGCATATGTGCACTGAACGATAGTTCGGCACATCTGTCCTAGTATTTTTCCCTAAGCATTTGTTGCTCTAATAAATGACTTTTAGCGAGTTTTGATGAATTACATACCGGTGGTCCTACCTCCACTAGCTGATCGAACTGTCAGACTCACTCAAATCGGTGCTCCTCACACGGAATATCCATCTCTCTGTCGACTGCTCTAGCTGCCACGCTCTCCTAAGCTCTCAAAGGCCAATCAACTAAGGACAAGTGTGCAAATGAATAGAACTTGTAGACCCAGCTCCTATATTTAGCAAGTGAACCATATCTAACTGTATGACAACTGCGACTACTTCCCATGTCTATTTCTCTGAACCATATCCTATTTTTCTCCATCCTAACCCACTTTTTACCTTCTTCTTCATGAGATTGTCTATCTCATGCTTTCTTCCTTCTTCCCGTCCAATCTCCCGAGGGGGCATCCTATCATTAAACTTGTACCAGGGGCAAACTGGGGCATGTATCATTGTCAAAAATTCTTATTCTTTGAAATAACATGGTAAAACACATTGCATCAAAGAGGGGCAAAATGTATACACCTAAAAATGACATGACTCTACTTAAATAAATATTTTAAATATTTATTTCATCTTTATATTCCTCTATCAATAAATAAATAAATTTATTTATTTATTTGATTCACTTCCTCTCATTTAATTAAATAAATTATATTTATTTAATTAATTAAATTCATCTACACCAACTTCATTAATTAAAATCTTTTATTCTTCCAAATTTAAATAAAATGCAATTTTATTTAAATTAAATCGTAAATCTCCAAAAAAAAAATCTATATTTAAATATTTTATTTTATTCCTCCAAATTATCTACAAATAATTAAATAAATCTATTTATTTAATTATGCTTTCTTATCTTCTAAAAATCTTCAATATCTTCTAAAAATATATTCCTCTTGTCATACAAAAGCAAAAGCTGAGTTAAAGCAACTTTGCTCTTAAATTAGAAAAATAAAATCTAATTTAAGAAAAACAAAACTCATCCTCGTCAAGAAAGCAGTTAACTCAACAAAGCTTCTTTTTGAATGACACATGTCCTTTTATTCACGCACGTTCGCATGAACATTCTCCTCCGTTGATCTTCTTATTTCTTCTCAACCATTGATCTTCTCTCACCCAACTCTATAAATACAACCCTCTATCTCTTCATTTCATCATCCATCATTTGAGTAAACTTATGCTGCAGGAAATATAGCATGCCATTGGCACCCCTACCACCATTATCATCACTTCATCATACCATCCACTTCATAGTGTGTTGAAGCTCATCTTCAATCACACAAAGTATCAGAGCCAACTTCTCCTTGTCATCTTGAGGAATCGAAGCGAGGAAGAAAGCTTCCTGAGGGCCATTTTCATCTCCATCAAGATCAAGAAAGAAAAGGCGAGCAATGGAAGGCGTAAGGTAAAGGTTGTAAGTATCTTGTTCTTATTTTAAATCCTTTTTCCTTCATATTTCATTGATGTATTGGGTTTGTTATTGATTTGATTAATCCCACGTTTTACCCATTACAGTTTTTACTATGCATTTTAATTTTCCATTACTTAGGTAGTGATAATATTATGTTTATTATTAAATATTAATAATTAGACATGTAAATAGCTATCAAATTTAAGTTAAGGAATTTTTTTTTGATAAATCATGGGTGAACAAGTCACCTTCTATTGATAAGAAAAGGAAATTACACAAGGATATATGGCTGCCTTTGACAAAATGGCAAAGCCTAGCAAAATACATTAGCAAAATCAAACCAGTATATATCGGATTTACAATTAGAAGTAGTCCAACATCATCAAAAAGACCAAGTTGTTAAGAACCCATGTTTAGCCCTTCTCTTTACTATATTAGTATGTTGTTGTTGGACACATATGCTTTGTAAGTCATCCTGTGAGTATATGGTATTATCCCACATTCATTGGGAGTAATGGTTGTTTAGTTAGACTTAGTATATAAGTATGTGTTGAGACCTATGAAGGTACCCACGAATTTATTGTATTGAGCTTGCTCAAAGGAGGTTGCCCCCTCGAAGTGGCCTACGATCAATAAATTCTTCTGAGTTCTGCTATTTCTGTTATATTGTTGTATTTTCATTATATTGTTGCAGGAGGTTCTTCTCATCTGGTATCAGAGCACTGTCTTGGGCTCGCTGGGTGGAAATTCTACCAATTTTTTTTCATAGTGGCCTCCAGGCACTGTATTTCTTGGGCTTGCTGGGTGGACATTCTACCGAATTTTTTTTTTCAGGAGCCTCCAAGCGCTGTGCTTCTTGCAGTAGTCTTTTTTCTTTGCATTTGTATCTATCTTGTTCATTTTAATTGCAGGTTCAGATCAGGAAATAATCTCTATCCGCTTAACTATGGGAAGTGCTTGGGCATAGCCCTAAAACTCATTGTGAGGAGTACCACAGGAACCCCGAATTAGCTGGCCCATTGAGAGGACCTGCCAGCGAAAAGGGCAACGACCCCTACCTGATTGACTAGTTTCCATCCGTGAGGTAAACCAAGAGCTGTTGTTTGTGGCAAAGCGGTTATCAATTTTACCTGAGCCATGTAGTGAGGGGTATTGCCCCAATATGCAAGCTGTTAGATAGCATTGGTATCCGAGTGAATCGCCTGAACCTTTAGGAAGCCGAACATACCTAGGGTCCATAACCAGCTGTTAAATCACTGGTTGAATCTATCCAGCGTTGTTGCAGAGCTTGTTGCAGATCCTGTTGAATTCTATTTTTTTGCCATATCTTCCTTGTTTTCACTCCATTTCCTCTACAACTTCACCGAAACCCCTGAAATTTCATTCTGCATAATTCCTTCCTTGAGGACCATATCCCAAATTCCCCTTATCGAAGCCCAAAATCCCCAATTTGTCTATTTTTAGGGTTAGCCATAACTTCTTTGATTTTCACCCAAACGCCTTCAAATTTGGCCACAATGTTCATTTCCCATTTCTGCTTATTTGTCCCTCTTCGACAGATTTTCTCATTCTTTCACCCCACTTCTGAAATCTTAATTTTTCTACTTCCCTGTCCCTCAGAAAGTGCTCAAACCCTAGTCAAACCCCCATTACCCATCTGAGTTTTTCCCAAATCCCAATTTTCCCTTACTAAAAAAGTTTTTGTTTCTATTTTTCTACCCATTCCCCAAAAAAAAAATATATATTTAAAAAAATATATATTTAAAAAAATAAAAAATAAAAAAATTCCTGGTTATGGTTGTCACCCGTACAGGAGAAAAAAACATGGAGAATGAACTTGCAGCCCTCAAGACCAAACTCCAAGATCTGGATGAAAAAATTCTTGGTCTCAATCTTCAGCATTCAGCCATGAACAATAGGCAGCCACCCGAGTCTTCTATAGACATTGGGTCCTCTTCTTCTAGCCATTTTCATGGGCCGAAGCTTGATTTTCCTCGCTTCAATGGTGATGATCCAACTGGATGGATATACCGGGCCGAACAATATTTCAGCCTACATACTACTTTTGATGTCAACAAAGTCCCACTTGCATCCTTTCATTTGGAACATGACGCCCTTCAATGGTTTCGTTGGTACATCAAGGCTCATGAAGAGCCAAAATGGACCGATTTTTGCACACTCCTTTTGCAACGATTTGGCCCTAGTTCTTTTGATGACTTCACAGGCGCACTCACTAAACTTCACCAAACTGGTACTGTGAGAGAATATCAGACCGAATTTGAAAAATTGGCCAATCACACCGAAGGATTGTCTGATGAATTTTTTCAGAGTTGTTTTGTCAGCGGTCTGAAGGATGCAATCCGATCTGAGGTTAAAATGTTCCATCCTAGCACAATGATGGAAGCCCTAGGGTTGGCTAAGTTGGTAGAGGACAAGATCACAGCTCAACAACGCTTCAAATCCACCTTTGTTCCATTCAAAAATATGGGTCCCCAAAGACCTCCAATCACACCAGCTCCTCGAACAATGCCTATCAAGCATTTGTTTGAAGCTGAGATGCGGGCACGTAGAGAAAAAGGGCTTTGTTATAATTGTGATGAGAAATTCACTCGGGACATAGATGTGTTCAGCAAAAGCTCTATCTCTTGGATGTGGATTCCCCGCCTGCACCTGAAGTTTATGAAGATGATCAGGATACAGTAGATGATCAAGTTGACATTCAGCAGCCGCATGTTGACTCTCCTTCTCAAGAAGAACACCCAGAGATCTCTCTCCAGGCTTTAGCACGAGTCACCACCCCACAAACCATGCGGGTCAAGGGTTACTTCAAGAAGCTCCCTTTGACAATACTCATTGATTTTGGTAGCACTCATAACTTCATTGACCCTCGGATCGCCACACAGGCTGATTGTTTTATCCATCCTTGCTCTAGCTTTGAAGTCATGATTGCCAATGGGGGCACCTTACCTTGCAAAGGGAAGTGTTGAAATGTGCGTCTCTCTATTGGAGATTATAACCTGCGCTCTGACATGTTTGCCTTGCCCTTAGGTGGATGTGATGTCGTTTTGGGCGCTCAATGGTTATGCACACTTGGCCCCATCTTATGGGATTTTGCTGAACTTTGGATGTAGTTTTCTGACAATGGGCAACAACACACATTGAAGGGCTTACAACCAGGGTCTCTCAGCATCATCAGTTCACATCGCATGGAAAAGTTCCTTAAGAAGAATTCACATGGTGTCATCACTCAGCTCCACTCCATTCAAATGCAACCATCAGCGGTCTCCACTAGTCCTTTGGATCTACAACGCCTTTTGGATAGATATGCCTATGTTTTTGCAGAACCAGTGGGATTGCCACCTTCACGTCTATAGGACCATCATATTCAGCTCCTTCCTAGAAGCATTCCTCCCAACATTAGGCCCTACCGCTACCCCTTTCACCAAAAGACAGAGATTGAGATGCTCGTTCGAGACTTACTCAAGCAGGGCATTATTCACCCTAGTACCAGTTCTTTTTCGTCACCAATTCTCCTTGTCTGAAAAAAAGATGGGTCATGGCACCTCTGCATTGACTTCCGAGCACTTAATCACATTACAATCAAAGATAAGTTTCCGATTCCTGTTGTTGATGAGCTTCTTGATGAGCTTCATGGTGCTCATTTTTTCTCTAAGTTGGATCTTCGTTCTGGGTATCACCAAATTCGGGTTCATGAGGATGATATCCCTAAAACGGCTTTCCGCACGCATGATGGCCACTATGAGTTTTTGGTCATGCCCTTTGGCCTCACTAATGCTCCTTCCACATTTCAGGCATTGATGAATAAAATATTTCGGCCCTACTTGCGGAAATTCATTCTGGTTTTCTTTGATGATATCCTCATCTATAGCACAACATGGGTTGAGCATCTCCAGCATCTAGATCTTGTACTGCACCTTCTCTCTACTCATCATCTATGTGCAAACCAGTCTAAATGTGTTTTTGGACAGGCAGAAGTGGAGTATCTTGGGCATATTATTTCCACCCAAGGGGTTCGAGTGGATCCTACCAAAATAGACGCCATGACACATTGGCCACATCCTCAGACACTCAAGAGCCTCTGTGGTTTTTTGGGACTGACTGGCTACTATCGCAAATTTGTCAAGGATTACAGGAAGATTGCAGCTCCATTAACAGCTCTATTGAAAAAGAATGCTTTTATGTGGACGCTTGTTGCTGAGTGTGCCTTTGAAAAATTGAAACAAGCCATGTGTACTACACCTGTTCTAGCTATGCCAGATTTTTCCAAGACCTTCACTATTGAGAGTGATGCTTGCGGCAATGGACTTGGTACTGTTCTTCTTCAAGATGAACATCCCATTGCGTTCACTAGCAAAGCCCTTTCAGGTAAGAATTTAGTCCTCTCTACATATGAGAAGGAAATGATGGCTATTTTGCATGCAGTCCATAAGTGGCGGCCATACCTATTAGGGAATCATTTTTGCATCAAGACTGATCACCAAAGTCTAAAATATTTCCTTGAGCAATGGGTCTCCTCCCCAGCACAACAGAAATGGGTTAGCAAACTCATGGGTTATGACTATGAAATCACTTACAAGAAAGGTAAGGACAATATTGTGGTGGATGCTCTTTCTCGCACATTTGATGACCAAGCTTCTCTTTCAGCTATTTCTATGCCTATTCTGAATTGGCTGGAATCTGTCCAATAAGGCTATGTCAATGACTCTTCATTATCTCAAATCATCCAACAGTTGGCCAATACCCCTTCTGCTGTACCGCATTACTCTTGGGATGGTACTTCTCTGAGATACAAGGGTCGTTTGGTGCTTCCCCAGAACACGGATCTTCAACAGGCTATCTTCTATGAACTCCATGCTTCTCCATCGGTAGGGCACTCTGGGTTCCTCAAAACTTATGAGCGGGCATGGCGTAACTTCTTTTGGAAGGGAATGAAAAGGGCCATTCAACAGATGGTGGCTGAATGTGATACCTACCAGTGCCACAAGGGTGAAACAACACTCCTTCCTGGATTGCTCAAACCCTTGCCCATCTCTACACGGATTTGGACAGATATTTCTATGGATTTCATTGAGGGGCTCCCTAAATCTGGAGGGAAGACAGTGATCTTGGTTGTGGTTGATCGCCTCTCCAAATATAGTCATTTTTGTGCCCTCAGCCATCCCTATACTGCCTCCTTTGTCGCACAGATGTTCTTGGACCAGATCTTTCGTCTTCATGGCATCCCTTCTTCCATTGTCTCAGATCGTGATGCCACTTTCACTAGTCATTTTTGGACAGAACTCTTTCGCCACACTGGCACCAAACTGAAGATGAGTTTTGGGTATCACCGACAAACAGATGGTCAGACTAAAGTTCTCAACAAATGTTTGGAAACTTATCTTCGTTGTTTCACCTCAGAACAATAGCATCAGTGGGCAAAGTGGCTCCCTCTCACTGAATGGTGGTACAATACCTCCTACCACACTGCATCTAAAATGACTCCATATGAAGCAGTCTATGGTCAGGCACCACCACTGCTCCTTCCATACCATCCCAACAGTTCACCAGTTCAGGCAATTGACACGGTTCTCCAAACCTGAGATCAGATCCTTCGCATTTTGCAGGACAACCTTCACCTGGCAAGAAATCGCATGAAACAAGCCGATCAACACCATTCTGAGTGCACTTTTCACGTAGGTGATATGTTTTTTCTTCGTCTACAGCCCTACAAGCAATCCTCCCTGAAACTCAAAGGGTGTCAAAAGTTGGCTCCCATGTTCTATGGGCCATATAAGGTTCTTCAGAAGATTGGGTCAGTTGCTTATAAATTGGAGCTTCTTCCTTCTTCCCGCGTTCATCTAGTCTTTCATGTCTCTTACCTCAAACAAGTTCTTGGCTCCAACATCAGAGCACACACTATTTTACCAGAACTAGATAATGAAGGATCCATCATTTTGGAGCCAGAGGCAATCCTTGACAGGCACACCCATCAACTTCGCTCTCGATCCATCACCGAGGTATTAATTCAGTGGCATGGCATGCGACTAGAGGATGCTACCTGGGAACCACTCCTTTAGATTTAGCATCAATTTCCACATCTTAAGCTTTGAGGACAAAGCTTTTCTATGAGGGAGGGGATGTTAAGAACCCATGTTTAGCCCTTCTCTTTACTATATTAGTATGTTGTTGTTGGACGCATATGCTTTGTAAGTCGTCCTATGAGTATATGGTATTATCCCACATTCATTGGGAGTAATGGTTGTTTAGTTAGACTTAGTATATAAGTATGTGTTGAGACCTATGAAGGTACCCATGAATTTATTGTATTGAGCTTGCTCAAAGGAGGTTGCCCCCTCGAAGTGGCCTATGATCAATAAATTCTTCTAAGTTCTGCTATTTCTATTATGTTGTTGTATTTTCATTATATTGTTGCAGGAGGTTCTTCTCACAAGTATAACCCAACCAGACAAAGAGAAGATCAAACATTACAACTTCCAGAAGAGCTCTCCACATCAAAAAAATCAACCTTCACCTCTTCCACATTCGAGGGACTAGTGGTGTAGGAGCACCTAGAAAATCATGTTTTCTTTTTGTAATAAGGTCTATTGACCAATGCAAGTCATTTTAGTTTGTCTGTAGGTTCATTTGTAAGTCCCAAGTGACTTTGGACACATTTGTCAAATTGTAACCGCATAATGCCAAAATAGGGCAGTAGGGCAGTTGGAGGCTGTTTAGACGGTTGTCTCCCAACTGCTTGGAGTCAGTTTGGTACTCCTCATGGCGAGTTGATAAATGCCTAGAGGAATGAACCAAATGGGTATTGTAATCAGATCAAAGAGGAGTGATTGAATGTGACTATGCATGATTCTAAGGAGAAATAAAGTTATTATGTTCTGTCAATTCGATTTCTGTTCTCTCTGTGTTCTCCATTTGTTGCTGTATGTCATTGTGAAGCATTCCACTGGTGAGATTTCTATCAAGATTAGTGGAATGGCTTCATTGTATAATTATTTGTTTTCATTTTCTATTTTGTTTCATTGTTCAGTGGTGCAGAGGATCCCGACAGGGCATTTCGCACAGTAGGTTGACTTAGCATCTCCATGTGCTAGGGTTCGGGAGAAGGTAAACTGTGCATTGGCATATCGACATAGCAAACCCTAGGGTGGCCGATAGTAGTTGTCATGCCGACAAATGAAGATCAAAAAATGTATCAGTGGCTCTTTTGCTAAGTCTTGTCAATTAAGAGGAAACAGGGACCCGATCTATGGTTCCCGTTGTGCGCTCCCCATCATTCACTACCTAGTCTTTTGGCATCCGGGTTCTTCCTTCAACCTGCAAAAAGACAACACATAAATTCCAAAAAAACTTCCTTGCCTAGATCTTTGTGGGCTCTTATACCAATTGATGCAGAGGCAGGGGTAATTCCAAAGGTTACTAGAAAGACACAAAACATGTTCTTGATTGATTACCCAAACACACACAATCTCTCTTCTCATACAACATGGTTACAATGGTTGCAAATGGACCAAAAGTGCTTTCTTGACACAAATCCTCTTACTGAACCCCTAACACACCTTGAACATCATGAACATGACAATTTTAGGCCAATACAAGTCCCCAAGGACACTGGCTCTTCACTTTTTCCATCGCTCACCTTCAAGAAGCCTATTTGCTTGTAACACTCCCAAGAGACAAAAATAGACACAACTTCTAATTGAAGGGGAAACTCAAAAAACCAAACACAGTTTCAAGTACCATTTTCATCCTTCTTCAACATACCAAGAAACCACATAAGGTTGTTTTGAGAAGTATCCTTCTAATTTTGACTGTCTTGCTGCTACAAGGCCTAATTAGGACATCAAACAAGGTATTTTGCCATAACTTGCAGGAGACAACTCAAACCCACAATCTAAAACCATTTTTAGATACTGATTAAGCCCTTTGATAACACATCTCAAAATAAAAAGGGGTTTTTTTGGAACATAACCCTCAAAAAACTACTGCTACGCTTACATAAAGGCTTAATTAAGCTTGTTTTGGTAGGTCACTTTGTGATTTTTACAACCCAGACTCCAAATCTTTATACAAATGGCTTAGACATGTAAAATATAGTCTGCCTAAGCTCACCAAATCAATTCCCACACTTTTCCAATGAATTTTATTCAAACCCTAACTCCTAGCTAACTTCTAATGCCAATCCTAGGTAGGGTTTTAGACTAGTTTTAGTAAAATGCCTATAAAATGCTCAAATATTGATGAAAAATGATGAGACCAAATGTAAATGAAAGAAGAATCAATGCTTCATCAATCCCAATTTTTATCTGATCACTTATAGGCCATACAGGGCCATACAATCACCTATAACAACAGAAAATACAGAAAAAATGCAGAAAAATAGAGTATATTGGTATTATTTGATCTCCAAAACATCACCCCCTGGATCTCCATGACCATCGAAGGAAAGTTTAAAAATTTACAACCAAGGAAAACTGTTGGCTAACTTCCCTTTGAATTTCTAACCATTTAACTTCTCATTTTCCACCTATGACCCTTCACATTCCTTGATTTTGCATTCTTGGAATAAAGACAACATTTTTACATTATGACTTCATAAACCACCTAACAACCTAATATTGACTCAAACACATATAAAGTGGTCTTAATTGACCTTATTACATCAAAGACACAATATTAAAGCATAAATTGCCTCATGGAGGCATGAAATCCCAACGTGCTTCTGCACCACAATGGCTCTTTTATTAACAATTGAGCTCATGGGTTATTAGAACTCCAACCCTATAGTTATATTAAGTAAAAGAAATTATCACTTAATGTTATTGGTTAAGTCATAATTCAGTCCCAAATAGATTTAATTTATATTCTACTATAAATTTATTCTCAACTATCTCATAAAGAGACTATGACCATATTCCTTCATAATGGAGGGTTCATTTAACATACATAATGGTTTTAGCAGTTTTACATGTAATTCATTGTCAGCTACTCAAGTAAGCCAGACTGGTTTTTATTTGTGTGACAAATGTACACACACACACACACACATATATATATGCCTTCCTACCAATCCTTACAGTCGATGGACTATGTTTTAAGATATCAAAAGTTTCCACAGTGATTATTACAGTTGAGGGACTGCATGCCAAGCAATCATGCTTAAATGGATTTCAATATAGTTGTAAGACTATGTACTATGAAATGATGTCATTGTAGCCATCAATACAGTCGTATGACTATCCACAAAGAAATGATCCCTATGCGGACATCAATACAGTCGTATGATTGTCTACAAAGAAATGAGACCTTTATGGCCATCAATACAGTTGTAAGACTGTATACATTATCAAGACACACAGAGTTATACTTAACTCCCTTCGAGTGCTCAAAGGCTCGACCCTTGTCATCATACGACATGGGTTAAACACAATGGAAGGAAAACATGCTCAGCCACTATGGCTTGAGCTCTAGTTTTCATATGGTATTATGCAACAGTGAGGCCGAGTTGAGAGACTCAAAGCTCATCAAGAAAGAGTCAATCTTTACAATACTCGACTGAGCATATTGTTGAAAACAAGGTAGATAACTGAGAGGGGGGGTGAATCAGTTATCTTAAAATTTCCTTAATTTTCTTTTCTTTCGTTATCTCAATATTCAGTGTTATATGAACACATGAAAGTACATGTAATCATAAGAATAGAAATAAAATCAACACACATAACACAAGAATTTTTACGTGGAAACCCTGTTAAGGGAAAAACCACGGGGTGACTAACCCAAGATTGTATTCTCTGTTAAAAGAATAAAGGAGTACAAATGGCACTTGCCAATTAGGGCTCACTGCCTGAGCACACTGCTCACAAGAGGCACACTGCCTACAAGAGACTCACTGTCTACAGAACTTACAGAAGATAATCAAGTGTTTGAACTGATGAGAATCATCTACAAATGCAAGAGTTCAGTTCCAATTAGGCACAATATATTGATCTGACGAACTTCATTCTTCCTCTATTTAATGTTGTTATTTAGTCACATACCAGACTTGAATTGTTGTTCTCACACTTATCCTGCTTTTGTTTGCACCTTATTTCTCCACACACACAACACACACTCTTACATGCTAGAATCCATCTGGTATATATATATCCGCATCAAGGATTTTCATCAACTTTCTAGTCAGCAACGAGAACACTCAAGATATTTGCAAGTTATTGATCTGTCGGCTAAATCCATGCTTGATTTGTGATGCGTATCAAAAGCTTAAGCATAGAAGTCATTAATCATGTCGGCCAACAATGTATAAACCCACAAATTTCTTGATCAACACGTTTTACTCATCCGGATTGAGGTCTGATACTTTGTTGGCTAGTTCTTTCTCTGTCTGCTCTGCCTGACTGGAACCCAACACTCAAATGCACATATCTTTTTCATGCTTTATCACCGGAGGCTAAATCTTTGGAATACAGTAGTCATGATACCCCTCTTAACTTGTCCAAGTCCACAACTTACTGAGTTACACCATCTGAGAGATCCAGACCTGATTGTCAGACCTTGTTACATACTCTGTTCTTGTTCACCGGACCAAAATAATCTTCAATCTGACTTTTGGTATAGGCATATTATGTACTACGGATGTGTGGGATAGACTTTGTTTCCATCAATGACCACTTATGAAGCCACACAGTGTCTCTTGCCAACAATCTCCCCCTTTGGCATTGATGGCAACACTTAGTGAAAAATGGCTAAGTGTCGCAGTAACTCCCCCTTGGCTAATGCTCTATCTTTTGCACTATTTTACCAGAGCTCCCCCTTAGTTGGACTCCAAATTTTTCACTACTCTTCACTCCCCCTTTGACATCAATGGCAAAGGGCGAAATCCACATACCAAAATTTTGCAAAAAATATTCTATACATGGCCGCATAAGTACAAACAAATCATAAGATAAACTTACATATACTTGAGTATGTCTGCAAAAGTAGTCTTCAGCTATACAAACTATGTGGCCCAGCTCTTTTTCATCCTATCAAAAATGGAGATGTGACCACTCAACAAAAATGCATATGCTTCTACCCTTCTTAAATCTGCTGGATCACTAGTTTAGGCTGTGGTCTGAGCATCTGTCAAGGCCTCATGCATTACCTCTAGCTTAGGGATAATTATCCCTCTGAGTTCACCCATTCTGTTCATTATGTTCTTCTTTTCTTTGCCCATCTTCTTTATTTTGTTTATGATAACAATAGCCTGGAATTCTTGATTCATTAGAGAGGAATAAAGGGGGTCAAAATTTTGAACTATGCTTGACAATTTTTCTTCTTGTTCTTTCACTTTCTCCTCAATGTCTTTTGTCACTCTAGAGCATTTTCAAGGCTCTTTATTCCAATGTCTAGGGTCCTCCTATCATTAGTAATAAGCCCTTGCACTCCAGTGAATCTTTTCCCCAAAAACTCTTTCCAGATATTTATTTCTGCTGATTTCTTTAAAGATTCAAAATAAGTGTCAACAGAATTGACTAAGTTTTTCAGATTACCAGATGGTGAGGCCGAAGGATCCTTTTGATAGGTTGGCATAATCTTTTCCAATATCCCAGATGTACTCTCCAATAGTTCACAATGCTCCATATGTGATTTCAACAATTTCTCTTTAGCCTTGGCTTAGGTAAATGATGCTATCTTCATCATCTATACTAGAGAGAGAGTGTCCAGATTTAGGGACCCTTGAAACAACTCCAGTTCATCTAACTCCACCACCTCTTTGTTAAAGAAATTTTGTACTATCTCTATAGTGTTTCTTGGAGATTTGGACTTCTTCCCTTTAGAAATATCAGGACTGCCCGGTTTGGATGTGTCATCACAAACCTTTTCTGCATGTTCTTTTTCTTTAGCTTTATCCTCTTTCTCTTGCATCTCCTTCTCTTCTCTTTTTTTTCCCCTTTAGCTTCAGTGTCTGGAATGTTTATCTTAGTAGCTATGGGATCTAGAGGAGTGATCTTGCCAGTGTTTGTTGCTTTGTAAACTTCCTCTACTGGAACAGAGGAATCTAAGTCCTCAGACTTCTCTTCATCTATTTTCTTCAATCCTTTGACATCTTTGTCAGAAAGTTCTTCATTGATTACATTTAATCCTTCAACATCCATGGTAGAAGGTTCTTCATCTATTTCCTCTACAGTAGGAAGATTGAATCTCTTCAAGGCATTTTGAAGGATATCTTTAGTTTCACTTGCTACTTGGTTTGTTTCTCCAAGCATGAATTTATTCATTCTTGCCTTACTCCAGAACTCATTCTTACAATCCTTGAAAATTATGTCCATTTGTTTTGGAGTGATGGAAGGATAAAGCTGAATCATTATTTGCTCCTAGATTTCTAAGTCTTTAACCATTGCATTCTCTTTTCTCAGCTCAAGTACCTTTTCTAGGCTCTTAGGAATCAATGATATAATTTCAATGAAAGCTTGATTGTAAATGTTCAAGTCCTTGGCAGTAGCCTCTTCCAGAATTCTCTTGTCAGCATCACTGTATGCATCATAGAACTCAGTTACTGGTTGTAGGTTCCCATCCACAGTAACTTCCTTGATGATGTTATCAATGGAAAGATTGGGCTTTTCAACAAATTCCTTTGCCTTCTCTTCCTCATTTCTACTAGCAGAAAACTTCCCAGATGTTTTCTTCTTCTTCATTTTCTTGATTTCCTCATCAGATTTATGGCTTGTATATATCCTTGTGGCTTTGGTCTTCATCCTCTTTTCTTATTTTCTGGATGTCTTGACTTCTAGTTTGGTAGACTTTGAGCTTTTGGAAGTGACAGATGCAAAGCTCTTGGAAGATCTAGTCCGGGAGGAGACTTTCACCAGAACGTTTCCTTTCTTTGCTTCTTGTCATTCTTTCTCTACCCTCTCTATTTTCTCTTTGTTAGCATCTACAGCCTCCTTTGATAGGCCAAATCTTTTGGCAATTTCTTCAACTTCCCTTCTTACTTTCCTCTTCATCTCCGGCTGTCTTAACTCAACATGTATTTTTATACTCATCTCTTCAAAGGTGCCAAACCTTTCTGCTTCAGTGTCCTTAGGCTGGCTCAGTAGGTGTTGGATATGTGGCTCCAAGTTTTTTTCATCAACCTCATATCCCATAGGCATTATCCATATAGTTCTTGGCTCAACTACCTCCATTAGGCATTGATCAGTGTCAACCATGAAGCAGATTGTATCTTTGTATTTGTCAACTATTGTTTGTGGTATTCTTTCTCTGGCTTCCATTATGCTTTGGAAATTCTTAAAGTAACCCCAGAGGGCTGTGTTTTGGGCTTGAGCATCACCAAGTCCATACATGTAGTCTCTAATCTGAATTGCAATGGGTTTATCATTTTACCAGACCCAACCAATTGATCTAGGTAGCTCATTCATATAATAGAAGAACAGACATAGTATTAGACTACCACATTTAAAGGAATTTTTCTTATCCTTTTTGATCTTCTACAAGTTCTCTAGCAACTAATTTAGAAGCTCACACAAATCATAATCTACATCTTCCCTCAACATCTAATATGCAACATAGATAGCTATACCAGACATAGAATTCTGCCTGCTCGAATGGTAAATTTTGTAGCCGATTATCATTGAAGCAAACTTGACATCCGGATCTGTGATGTCATCTATAGTCATTGCTCTTTTGTCAAATTTTGATCTGGTGGCTTCAATTACCATTTGGTTCTTCACAGATTTGAGTGCGGGTAACCCACCTAATGTATGTAGTCTGGTCATTGCCCTGATGGCATCTTTAGTTATCTTGAATGGCCTCATTAGCCACATAAAATTATCATGCATCCTACTTAGAACATACCAGACCCAATCATCTTCTGCAAAACATGGAAAATGTATGCAATATATGAAGTGTTTGTCCCAGAGGGCCTTGAATTGAGGTTTGAGTTGAAAATTCTCATCTATTAGCTATTTGTGATAAATATCCATCAATTCTGAGTCTCTAAATTCTTCAATGTTTACATGGATATAAACCCTAACATCTTCTACATGCAAGACTCTGTGCGGAATACTACAAAGTGCACCCAAGGGATCAACTTCTAGGGATTTGTAAGGGTGTTTCTTGAATTTAGGTCTCAACCTATCAGAAATATTGACAACCATTGGAGTAGCCATTTTGTAAGAGATTTAGAGAGAGATTTTCAGAATGGAAGTACCTTTTCACACTTTAGGGTTTGAAGCAGGAGCCAAAACAAATCTCTGGTTGAATTCAATTTTTAGTTGAACTTGAGTGAATTGTAGAATCTTCTTCGTAGAGCTCTTCTTTTCTTCTTCATGAGTGCAAGTGTGTAAATAATGAATGAAAGAACCCTTTTATCCTTGCACAAACCCTAATTTCTTTTTGTGATAAATGCACAACTTAAGTTATCTGGTTGCCCTATTTTGAGAGAGATTTTCTTGAATCACTGCGTGGAACTTAGAATCATTGTCTGTGAGGATTGACAACATATCTTCTTTTCTTTAATCATGTCATGGGTTCGCAGATCAAAGCATTGCAATTTTGAATCATACTGGATCTGTCTGTGAAATTCTGCTTTACCAGATAGTTGTCAGAATCGGACTAACTTGAGCGGTTATAAATCTTACAAAACTCTATGTAGACCTTTCACATTTTGACTAAAGGTTATTTGGAGTTTTTTTTTAGAACCCTTTAATCCGCAGCATCAGATGTTTACCCAATGTGCCAAATTTAGGCACTAGCTAACTAGTTGGGGGAAATTGTTTTTCTCTGTGACTCCCCCTGAGCCAGAGCTCACCCTTTTTAGTTTCTAAAAGGAATATTAGCACTGAATTCTAGTGTGGATCCATCCCCAATATTAATTGTACTCTTATTTACCCAAATCTTTCTCATCTCCTTTTGAACTTCATCCGCATTCACTTTACCTTTGCCCTTATCTTATTTCTGATCATGTTCCACTAGACCTTTTCTATCCTAATTTCTACTTCTGTAGAATTTGGTAATATGACCGCATCTATTGCAATTGTAACATACAACATTTCTTTGCTTATTTGATTGATATCCTCTTGATCTGCATTAATTAGCCATATGTCCCATTCTATTGAATGCAAAGCATCTACCATTGAATGAATTGTTTATTTGCATATTTATGCATTCATGAGATTTGTGACCATACCTTTTGCAATTAAAACATTGTTCGGAGAAGGATGGATTATTCTGATTCATTCCCCTCCTACACTGAGTTGATTTATGATTGAAATTGTTGCAATTAAAGCAGTATCCATTGAAGGATGGATATCTTTGGGCATTTGGTTGCCTTACCAGAGGTCTTCTAGGCCTGTTTCTTTGATTTCCTGATCTAGAGTTCTTCTGACCGGATCCAGAGCTTTCACCTTTCTCATATCCCAAGCCATGCTTATCATCTACCCTCTTTTGGCTTTCAAGAAGAACTTCAAGTTGGGATGAGCTTATCTTGAATTTTTCTTTATATTCATTTACATTTTGAAGATCTTGTTTAAGAGTGTCTATCTAATTCTCAAGTTGTTCTTTATTGTCTCTAGCTTCTTCAAGATCAGATTCAAGATGCCTGATTATTTTGTCCATTTTTTGGCAGTCCTCTATTTTCTCCTTAAGGGATTGTTTTAGATTATCTTCAATCTTTCTCTTTTCTTCAATTTCTTGGGTGAATCTCATAACCCCTGATTCCATTTCATGTCTTACCATAATGACTTCTTTTGACAGCTTCTCACATAGCTTATTTTTCTCATTCAGATCTTCATCAGAATTATTGACTTCACTCTGATTGACTAATTTTTGGAGCAGTTCCTTTCTCTTTTTCACAGAAATACTAAGTTTTTCTTTTAGCTCATTTATGAAATCATCAGCTTGTTTGAGTCTTTATCTCAAATTATTGACTTTAGAGTGGGATTGTTCAAGATCATCTAGGGCAGACTGAAGTTGTTCCTTCATACCATATGCATCCATTGAGATTCCTAGATCTTCCTCAAGCTGTTAGGCTTTGTTTAGAGGAACTTAGCTCTGATACCAATTGTTGAAAACAAGGTAGATAACTGAGAGGGGGGGTGAATTAGTTATCTTAAAATTTCCTTAATTTTCTTTTCTTTCGTTATCTCAATATTTAGTGTTATATCAAAACATGAAAGCATATGTAATCATAAGAATAGAAATAAAATCAACACACATAACACAAGGATTTTTACGTGGAAACCCTGTTAAGGGAAAAACCACGGGGTGACTAACCCAAGATTGTATTCTCTGTTAAAAGAATAAAGGAGTATAAATGGCACTTGCCAATTAGGGCTCACTGCCCGAGCACATTGTTCACAAGAGGCACACTGCCTACAAGAGACTCACTGTCTAAAAAACTTACAGAAGATAATCAAGTATTTGAATTGATAAGAATCATCTACAAATGCAAGAGTTCAGTTCCTGTTAGGCACAATATACTGATCTGATGCACTTCATTCTTCCTCTGTTCAATGTTGTTATTCAGTCACATACCGGACTTGAATTGCTATTCTCACACTAATCCTTCTTTTCTTCACACCTTATTTCTTCACACACACAACACACACTCTTACATGCTGGAATCCATCTAGTATATATATATCCGCATCAAGGATTTTCATCAACTTTCTAGTTGGCAACAAGAACACTCAAGATATTTGCAAGTTATTGATCTGTCGGCTGAATACATGCTTGATTTGTGATGCGTATCAAAGCTTAAGCATAGAAGTCATTAATCATGTCGGCCAACAATGTATAATCCCCACAAATTGCATGATCAACACCTTTTACTCATCTAGATTGAGGTCTGATACTTTGTTGGTTAGTTCTTCCTCTGTCTGCTCTGCCTGACTGGAACCCAACACTTAGATGCACATATCTTTTTCATGCTTTATCACCAGAGGCTAAATATTTGGAATATAGTAGTCATGATACCCCTCTTGACTTGTCCAAGTTCACAACTTACTGAGTTACACCATCTGATAGATCCGGACCTGATTGCCAGACCTTGTTACATACTCTGTTCTTGTTCACCAGACCAAAATAATCTTCAATCTAATTTCTGGTATAGGCATCTATGTACTGCGGATGTGTGGGATAGACTTTGTTTCCATCAATGACAACACTTATGAAGCCACACAGTGTCTCTTGCCAACACATATATCAAGAATATATATATGTTTGGTTTCCTATCTCGGCTCTTGGCCATGAATAAATTTTCAAAGAGTTTAAATATTGTCTTAGCTCAGATCCATGCCTTGAGCATAGTTTCACAATTATTAGGTTTAACAAACTTAGGCTAAGAGGCTTAAAGTATGAATGCAACTCAAAGATTGTATAAAGTGGATTCAGCCAAACAACACCCCAAACCACAACATATGAGTTATATATAAAAGAAACATAGGAATGGCTCGACCGACTAGCCTAGAGCCACGACTCAGAGAAAAATAATTATCATGCATGGCATCACCTTGTAGTACGCGTGTCTCATATTACCATTGATTAACAAAGACTTCATGAATCTTATTTACCTATTTTAAGCACAAGGCCAAATACAGACCCAATTCTGTGATTCTTTCCACTGCTCCCCATTTCATTTTAACATTGTTCTTCCTTGAATAGTAATACCACTCGCTACTTCCTAGAAAGCTAACCTCGGTTTCTTTCTTTCCCGTAGTCCCTTGTCTTCTTTTCCTCTGATTTGATCCCCCCCAAAAAAGAATTGTGTTTTCCAAAAAAACAAGATAACTAAATTTTGCATGCCGATAAAGGCTAGCAACTACCTTACACTCGGTAGTGCCCCTGAAAAGGTGGCCCGATCCTAGCATAATATTGGATGGTTGAGCTCAAAGCTCCCATCCACCTTCATGATAGACTAACCACTAAGAATATTCCCCCAACTAAACTTAACAGAAATAAGATAATAGAATAATATCATAAGGGTAATAATCAATTAAGAGGTTTCATCCTTAATAAAGATTATCACAAGGTTTATAATACATAAAATAATTCACAATATTTATGTCAATTATCAGGGTCGAGTGATACTCCCCTAAAATCGACTATTCCCATTTAGTCAAAAGACTAGGAAAAACATAATCACCCTGAGAATAATGAATAAGAGAGATCTCCTTGATTGAAAATATTATTATCTCTCGACTAGAAATGATGTTCCAAAAACATTGTCTGGTCATCACGACTTGTCGAGACAACTACATCGACCAAAGAATAAACCAAGAACATGGAAATCCAAAGACAAGAGACATGACACGTGTCAACTTATGAATGGTTAAGAAGGACATAGGAGTCGATTACTCAGATGGCTAGTCAATTTATATTTTCACAATGTCTAACCCCTTCCTCTAAGATGATACTCTCATTCCTTCTTCAAAGGACATTCGCTTCTCCTATCACACTCAGGATCACAAGATTACAATCAATTCATCATTATGAAATCTCATAATCGTGAATCATTTAAAACTATTTAACATTTGTTTGTACCTCATGTTTCTTCTAGTATCGAGGTCTATTTTCTGGTATTCTCAAGTATCCCTTGTTCTGGTATTTGACTTGGTAATAGGCACACTCACACTGTAATAAGAGTGGCACACTCACACTATAATAAGATATTTTACCTTGGTAAACCGAAAGCCTTTTGGGAAAAAAACTAGAAAAATAAAACTCACTATTTAAACTCAATTGTTCACAATACAATAAGTTTTTTTGCACTTGTGCTTAATCTTGATCAAAGTGTGAATATTTATAGGCATTTCAATATGGGAATTTGTTTAGTTACAATAAAAATGGGTATAAAACCATGGGCCAAAAAACCACTTGTGAGGGCTCAATATTTTTTCTCAAGGGTGCTTTCCCCCGAACCCCTGAATGAAAGGGGCATTGTCCCCCTATACCTCCTTCTCTAGACGATGCCCCAAACCACCCAATTGTGGGATGCATAGTCTATAAGGGGTGTTAAACATGTAAAGTAGACAACACATCCAAAAAAAGAGCATAGCAACAAAGTCTAGTTTGTATTTAGAGGGAAGAATAAAAAGTTAATTGTCTATTTGTGTTATAGAGCATATTCAAATATGTTGATCGTAGGAATTTGGTCCAATCTTGTCATAGAGATCATAATGTAATTGCAAGGAATATTGTAATAGAAGTTTCAATAATTAGCAGGTAACATAGGAAGTTACAAGGCATCTTAAGGGTCATAGAAGGAGTTAGAAAGCACAAGGTAGTTACAAAGCATCTTAGATCTCATAAGGGTTTATAGAGAATCTTGTCATAATAAGAGAGTCAAAAGAATCAACTATCCTACATATAAAAGAAGAAATATGTTATAAAAAAGGCCTTAATCTTTAGAGGAAGGAGATGCCTTGGAGGTTTTGGAATGGTTACATGGAGAGTCTATGGAAGAATAGTTCGTTACTAAATGCAACACCCATACTACCCTTGGAGGTTAGTTGGCCTAAGTTTCTGATCATACATTTTCAAGAAAATGTTGAAAATAATTCATGGTTGAGGATAAATAAAGACTCCTACAATATGTCAAACCCCATTCAACAAGCTAGCCTTGGCATCTTCTATAACTATAAATTTACTTGCATGTAATATGTGTGCCAAATGTTCTATGATGCTCCATACTATGACCTTCTATGTTCCAAAAAATTTTGACGTAAGCTAAGATATCCTTGTAGCAAAGAATCCACTAAAGGAAGAAAAAATATCAGCACTTTGTGCCAACTTCTCAAAGATTTACTTATATACCTAATTCTTAGTAACATCAATAGTAAACAAATTGAAAGGATCATCATTTAGAAAAGGAACTAGATCATCAACTTACTGTAAAGAGCTCTCCATTGAGATTTCAACCTTTGATATATTATTAGCTTCTGGTATATCTTTACAGAGTTTGAATTGCTATCCTTGAATTAACAATTTATAATTTTTTACCAATTTATTGACCTTGTTGTTGGAAAAGCCATTATACATCCAACTCTGCCTCTTAAGACATGTGAGGGAATGCAAGGCAGGTTAGGGCCACATTTTATTGTGATTTTTCCTTAATTTTATACATCTCATTACTTGGACATTGTCATCTCACAACAATGTCCTAAACCTAAACATTGCATGTAATACTTAGACCACAACACAATCTTAACCTTCCTTAATAGAACTATTTTTCATTAAAGGTATTTTTGTGCAAGTTCATTGTATAGGATAGTCTGCTTACAAGAATCCTACATCTCCTTCAAAGCAAACATTTCATTTGAAATCTCAGGTAAAACTTGTTTTATATTTCCCATAGGGTGTGACTAGATGTATAGAATAGCCCAAATTATTTTGTCATTCTCTTTAGCTGGTTTGATAAAATAGGGATGTGGAAAACATCTGCATGCTTGACTACTTTATGGGGACAGAGTTATCCTCTCAACAACGTTATTTCATGCAACACTTCCTAGTATTTCTCCAAATTATTGAAGACAAACTATGAATTTTGTTTTGGTTATTTAATTTATTTATCTTCCCATTTGCCAGTAGAGAGACTGTAAAGAAATGAGAGCATCTCAGAATGTATTTCTAAGAATAGTGGTGTCTTTGACAGATTTAAATTTCATTAGATTGCCTAAAAAATATGCACAACTATGCCATAAAGCAGAAATAGACATAGAACATTTCCAACATTGACCCTTAGAGAAAATACAAGCAACAAGATCTAATTTCAACAACAGAAACATTAACATGAAAGATAGAATAAGAGACACAGATATACGTGGGGAAAACCCTTACGGGTAAAAAACCCACACTCCAAAGCATCAAACCAATGTATTAATCAGCAACAACAAACATGTTACAATACACTTGCAGGCTCAAGGCCTTAACAAGGAGATTTACATCTTGCTCCTCTAGAAGAAAACTGACAGGATAGCCCTACACAAAGTTCTAATCACAGCACTCAGGTTAGTCCTTCATACTGTGATCATGCCACAAATAGCATACAGTTCAGGACATCGCTGAGAGAGATACTTTCCTCTTTTTCTATTCTTCTCCCTCTGGGCCTGAATACCCTTTTACCCGAACTCTATTCTAACTCCCTTAGGTGCAATTGAACTACCCATAACTGTTCAACTTCATTCGTTCAGTTCAACCGTCAAACCTGTCATTTCTAACTGTTCGCATTCATGAGAACTCATTAGTCCCACATGCATTAGTCATCAGTCAATTTTCTAGTTTATATGCATGACCACAAGTATGATAACCATCAGCACTTTTGCCGACAAGACCAATCGGTCTACTATTCACCAAACATTAGGAAGACTTTGGCCAACGTCTCATCAGAGTGACTAATACCTTCAGTGTGACTTTATCCTTCTTCACCGACAAAGTTCCTCCTGCTGATGCCAAACACCATCGAATAGACCAAGCTCATCAGAGACCACTTCACCATTCACTCTGATGGTTCCTTGTCCCACCGATGCCCAAACCTTCAACCTACATCAGAGTAATGAAGACCGTCGGAGTGACATTTCAAAACTACACCGAAAGTTATGGTCTTGCCGATCCAGGCCTTCATCGGAAAGACACAAGACTATCAGAGTGACACCTCAAGGCTGGGCTGATAGTGGTTCTCACGCTGATACATCGATCTTCGATGCCAACTCCCATCAGAGTAACCCAAATTGTCGGAGTGACTACCACAAGCTTAGCCGACGACCAACCTTATGCCGATAGACATATCTTATTGGTATGACACATATCAATCGGCAAAGCTAGAGCATGTCAACCTGATAACAAAGGATAACCCACTACTTTCATGTGATCGCTGAGACTCTTGCCGATCGCTAAGACAAAGGTCAACTCTTGATGATGCTTGTAAATCTAAGACACACATACTCAACATTCTCCCACTTGATGAAGGATTTACAGGATTCCATCAATGCTCCAAGTCATTGTATCAGCTTAGACATTGCCTCCACTCCATTGTGCTCATGAGCTATACAAAAACATCAATATTATCAACTTCAAAGCTTCCAGAACACAGCCATGAAAATATCCTCCAGAAACAAGATAAAACATCAGCTAGAACAACAATCAGAAAACTGATTGTACCCATCCAACTGAACAAAACCCACTTGACTGAAAATAGCACACATAGCCAGTGCTAAAACATCCAATCACTCATACCTTGAAGGTATTCACATCAACAAACTCATGCCACCTACATATACACCCATCAACTACAAATACAAGCTCCATGTGTCAACTAGTCGAAAAAGACCAAACACACCAAGAACTCCCAATGCATGGGTAATGCAGATCTGAAAAAGATCATGGGATACAAAGTCCACCAATAGCATTGCAGGAACATCCACCATGATATGCAAAATCTATAAATCAATAACCTGTACATCTCACCACCAGTCTAGAAATCTCTCAAGTTCTTCACACCCAACAAAGGAAAGAGATAACAGAACTTCCATGTCATCACTCAAGAACATAAGTGAAAACACATGACCACAAACTAGTGATACCAATATGATGAGGACTCAAAGTGAATTCAAAAGTCTTTGACTATCAATGAGAACATTACCATCAGTCAGGTTTGAACTTTTCACTCTGACGTTACAACTCTCCCCGATGGGAGACTCCACACTTCTCACTTGTTGGTAAGATAAACACTATCGGTCACATTAGAATTAACTTCGCCGATACACCGACGACTAAGCTGATTTTCCCTTTTGTCTTAACTATGACCGTGTCAGAAAATGCTAACTGTCATGGTTACATTGGAGTGACTAATGTATCGGAGACACAAGGAAGAAGTTCGCCGAAGGTTGAAGTCATGCCGAAGGGTGGTTAGTCCATCAGTGCATCGGCGTAAGTTGATGAGCATTCACCGATGAAAATAGTCTCACCGAAGTTAATTCCATTAGTGCATCGGTCTGAGGTTGTAGGAATTTGCTGATGTTAAGGGTCACGGTGATAAGAGTTTAGTGACGGTTAAGCTGACTATCGGTCTGAATGAAAAGGAGGTCTCATCGAATTTGAAGTCGGTACATCGGCCAGACGAGTATCCAAGTCTCGCCGAAGATAAGTGTCATCGACACATCAGAAGACAAGGTCAAAATTCTACCGATAGGGGTGAGTCATGCTGACACGGTCACATTTAAGACAAAGGGGAATATTGGCTTAGTCGTCAGTGTATCGGCGAAGCTAGTTCTAATGCGGCCGATAGTGTTTATCTTGCTGACAAGTGTGAAGTGTGGAGTCTCCCATTGGGGAGAGTTGCAACGTCAGAGCGACCAGTTCAAAACCAACCGATGGTAATATTCTCACTGATAGGCAAACACTTTTTGAATTCACTTTGACTCCTCATCATAATGGTATTAGAGCCTGAAAAGATTTGGGCAGCAAGTCAAATTGAAGATTTGTAGGAGTGTTGGCATTTGGGTGCTGTCTGTGAATAGTATATGTCAACAGAGGAGAGTGAAGGAGAGGCTAGCAGCATGCCTCCAAAGGGGATGATAGTAGAGGTGCTTAAGAAGTTCCAAGAGATGGAAGAGATGATCAAGATTGGAGTCAAGGAAACACTCTAGGCTTAGTTGAAGGCACTAAAGATAGGAAAGAAATCAGATGGTGAATCTGATGGAGAGCAAGAAGAGGAACAAGAAGAGGCAGAGATACTAGCTGAACAAAAGCAATTCCTGGAAGCCATTAAGGCTATTGTCAAGGAATCTTCAGAGGCTCGGATAGGTGTCCCCATGTTTAGTGGAAAGATGAATACTAATGAAGTCATGGAATGGATTGAGGCTCTGAACAACTACTTCAAATACAAGGAAGTTCCTGAAAGTAAGAGAGTTAAGTTTGCAAAAACTAAACTCAAAGGTGTTGCCCTTACATGGTGGAAATATACCCAAGGAGAGAGGGTGAAGAATGGGAAAAGTATGATCTCTTCGTGGAGTAGAATGCTGGAGAAGATCAAGTCCCAGTTCCTTCCATCTGACTATGAGGTGCAGATTTACAGAAAAATGTAGAACCTCAAGCAAAAAGATATGGATGTAGCTACTTACACCGAGGAGTTTCACAAATACACTCTTCACTGTGGGTACATGGAGGATGAAAGAGCTAAGGTGGCCAAGTATCTAAATGGTCTGAGGCTCAATATTCAAGATGAGATAAGTTTATTAACCTCTGAAACCATGGAAAAATGCTTTCAAGTAGCATTAAGGGCTGAAGAGAAGCTAAAGAGAAAAGGTGAACAACAAGGTAGAGGAAGAGGTGGCAGAAATTTCAGAGGCAGAGGTAGTTTTGGAGGAAGAAGTCCTAACCAAAGGCCCGGTGGTGAGTCTAGCCAAGAAGAGCATGTTGGGGACTCAAGTAGCAGAGGAGGCTACTGAGGAAGAAGGCCTAATGGAAGAGGTGGGACAAATGGATTAGGTAGAGGATCCAAGTTCTCCAACATGAGATGTTATAACTGCAATCAGATGGGGCACTCAACATACAAGTGTCTAGAGAAGGCCTCAACTTCTCATGGTGGTGAGAAGAGAACCACTTTGACTCAAGAGGATGCAAGGAGTGTGACATCTCCTGAAGTGAATTTGACATCAGAGATGGGAGAAAATCTGACGATCAAGAGGACGTTGCTCAAGGAACCAGTACAGACTAAACCATCCCATAGAAGAGCTTTGTTTAGAATCAACTGCAAGATCCAAGGTAAGGTTTGTAAAGTTATTATTGACTCTGGTGCTACTAACAATATTATATCTTTGGAAGTAGTAGATAAATTGAAATTGGAAAAGATACCCCATAACTATCCATATAAGGTCAGTTGGTTAAACAAGGGACATCATATAGTCATAAATGAACAAGCATGGGTAGAATTTAGTATTGGGGGGTATAGAGACAAGATTTTGTGTGACATCCTTCCAATGGATGCTTGCCATCTTCTGCTGGGTAGACCATGGCAGTTTGACAGAAAGGCTCATCATGATGGGGAAAAGAATGCTTACTCATTCCAAAAGGATGGGGTAATTTATAGGATACAGTCACTGGTAGAAGGGGATCCACAGCATGTAGGGTCTAGTATAATGATGGTAGGAGAGAAGGAATTCCTTGAAACACTAGAAGAATTTGGTGGAGTAGGTTTTGCTTTGGTTGTGAAACCTAAGGAGAAGAAAAGAGAAAATATGAGAGAGGTAGGACCTAGGGAGGTCAGAGAACTACTTAAGAGTTATAAGGAAGTAATTGCACCAGATATACCAAACTCACTACCACCTATTAGAGATATCAGTCATTAGGTTGATCTCATTTCAGGAGCTGTCCTTCCCAATAAGGCAGCTTATAAGATGACCCCTCAGTAGAATGAGGAGATAGCCAGGCAGGTTCAAGAACTTTTAGACAAGGGGTTGATAAGAAAGAGTTTGAGTCCATGTGCAATCCCCACTGTTTAAGCACCAAAGAAAGATGGGAAATGGAGACTGTGTATTGATTCTAGGGAAATAAATAGGATAACCATCAGATACAGGTTTCCTATTCCTAGAATTGAAGACTTAATGGACTATTTGGAGGATGTTACCTATTTCTCTAAGATAGACTTGAAGAGTGGGTACCATCAGATATGGATAAGAGAAGGTGATGAATGGAAGACATCATTTAAAACCAATGAAGGGTTGTATGAGTGGCTTGTGATTCCTTTTGGTCTTTCAAATTCCCCAAGCACCTTTATGAGACTAATGAATGAAGTGTTGCAGGAGTTCATAGGGAAATTTGTGGTAGTCTACCTTGATGATATCTTGGTGTTCAGTAAGAGCAAGGAAGAACACTTGAAACATATAGAGATAGTCTTGAAGAGGTTGAAAGACCAGAAGTTATTGATAAACTTGGACAAATGTGATTTCATGAAACATGAGTTGATCTACTTGGGTTTTGTAATTTCCAAAGGTGATATGAAGGTGGATCCTTCCAAGGTAGAGGCTATTTTGAATTGGCCTACACCTAAGACAGCAGGGGAGTTAAGGAGTTTCCATGGTTTGGCCACATTCTATAGGAAATTCATTAAGAACTACAGTGACATCTGTGCACCTATGTTGGAAACCATCAAGGGTGGTTGCAAGGTGAAGTTTGTGTGGATGAAAGAAGTAGATAGGAGCTTTGAGAGTCTGAAACAAAAAGTTGCTAAATTCCCTGTCTTAGTGTTACCTGATTTCAATAAAGTTTTCACAATTGAATGTGATGCAAGTGGGTTGGCCATTGGAGTAGTGTTGAACCAAGAAGGGAGACTAGTGGCTTCTTCAGTGAAAAGTTAAATGAAGCCAAGAGGAAATACTCCTCTTATGACTTAGAGTTGTATGCTATGGTACAAGCTCTGAAAAAGTGGAGACATTACCTACTTCCCAAGGAATTTATTGTGTATACAGATAACCATGCTCTTAGTTTTCTGAATGGGCAGGACAGACTCAGCCACAGACATATGAAATGGGTGGAAAGTCTGCAAGCATACACTTTCACCATTAAGCATAAGAAAGGAGTCACAAACAAGGTGGCAGATGCTCTTAGCAGGAGGGTGTTGACAGTCCAAGAAGTCTAGTTGCAAAGCATGGGTGTTGAGTCACTCAAGGAATTGTATGAAGAAGATCAGGATTTCAGAGAAATCTACAAGGTATGCAATGAATTTGCTAATACTTTTCATAGTGAGTTTTCAGATTTTACACTGCAGAATGGACTATTGTTCAAAGGATGTCAGTTGTGTATCCCTAAATGTTCAATGAGGGATAATATTGTGAAGGAAAAACATAGTGGTGGTTTAGGTGGACATTTTGGGTTGAATAAAACTTTAGATCTGGTAAGGAGATTTTATTTCTGGCCAAGAATGCAGTCTGATATTAGAAAATTTGTTGAAAGTTGATAGTATGCCAAAGAGCAAAAGGAGTCTCGACCAATGCAGGATTGTATCAACCTTTGCCAATACCCATCAGGCCTTGGGAATGTCTGAGTATGGATTTTGTGATGGGGTTACCCAAAACAAGGATAGGTTGTGACAATGTGTTTGTAGTGGTAGACCGATTCAGCAAGACAGCTCATTTCATTCCTTGTAGGACCACTAATGATGCTAGTTACATTGCAGGTTTGTTCTTTAAAGAAATTGTCAAGATTCATGGGCTACCCTTGAGCATTGTGTCTGATAGGGATAGAAAGTTTGTAGGACATTTTTGGAGAATTTTGTGGAAAAGATTGGGAACAAATTTGTCTTTCAGTTCAGCCTATCATCCTCAGACTAATGGGCAAACCAAGGTGGTCAATAGATCTTTGGGTAATCTCCTTAGATGCTTAACAAAAGAACATGGTAGTACTTGGGATGTGATACTCCCACAAGAAGAATATGCTTATAATGACTTGAAAAACAAGAGCACAGGTTTGAGTCCCTTTGAAATTGTATATGACAGTCACCCTAGGGGTATTTTTGAATTAAGAGACGTCCAGGGGTTGGACAAAAGGAGTGGTCATGCTGATGCATTTGCAGAAGCCATGAAAGAGATACACCCACAGGTCAAAGATACTTTACACCAGAATAGTTAGAAGACAAAGGCTCGAATGGATCAAAGGAGAAGGGATGTGCAGTATCGGGTAGGCAACTTGGTCATGGTTCATCCAAACAAAAATAGGTTACCAAAAGGAGGCCACAACAAACTGATGATGAGGAAGATTGGACCCTGTTAGATTCTGGAGAAGTACAGTCCAAATGCTTACAAGATTGAGCTTCCTGATGATATTGCCATTTCACCCATATTCAACATTACTGATTTGACATTGTACATAAGTCCTCATACAGGGGAGAATGCAAAAGACCTTGTCCAAGAAAATGAAGATTGGCTAAAGCACTTACCTTCGAGGGAGCTGCCAAAAATGGAGTACATTTTGGAAAGCAGAGAAGCTAGGAAGACAAGGCACAAAACATTTTTTGAACACCTGGTTAAGTGGCAAGGCCTTCCAGATTTAGAAGCTACCTGGATGCTAGAAGAAGAGATTCTAAAGCAAGGCGGAGATGTACAAGAATTGGTCTCTAAGAGGACTTGAGACATTTTTCTTTTGGGGAGTATGGTGCAGGGGCACCATAGTAAAATCTACTATGTTGAAATAAGGCCTATTTGGCCCTGTCATTTTGTTCATGTTTTGTTTTCTAAATCCTAGAAGTTTTGTTTTCCATTTGGCAAATAATGGACACATTGTGTATCTCTTAGAATTCAAAAAGATCAACAAGGAGTTGATTGGGATTCAAGGCAATTGGCCTTCCCTAACTGTTGAGCAACCGTTGATCTTCCAACTCTGGCTTAATAAAAGCACAGAGGAGCAACCGAGAATGGTTCAGTAGATCGAACATTGTGATACAAAAATCATTTGAGCAATAAAAACTTCTTTCCATCATTTTTTGTGTTTTGATCTGTGTTGTAAACATTTCCTAACTGTTCATAATAGCTCTTTGTTCTCTGTAGTTGAAATAATTTAGTCTAAGTTGTCGAGGATGAGTCAATAACCATTCTATTGGTGGATTTCTAAAGAAATCAATGGAATGGCGTCAGTCTGTACATACTTCTATTTGTTTTTCTTTTCATTTTTGGTGGGGCAGATGTTCCAGACTGAGGAGTGCACGCAGTAGTCGGCCTAACATCTCCATGTGCTAGGGTTTGTTTGAAGAGTAGACGAGTCATAGAAAGAGTAGGGGGAGTTGAAGTTGTCATCGGTGAGACAGGGGCCATCGGGAAGATATTTCACTCTCGGACTGATAAGAGTAGTCTGGCCAAGCGTGGGAAGTCTATTGGTGTATTGGCCTAGTGAAACTGGAGTTCACCGATAGTGTTGGGTCTCACTGATAGCAAAGAGGAGACGATATCGGAGTATCGAGTTGATATCATTTGGCTCCACTGATAGGCGTATGTCTTTCC
Organism: Cunninghamia lanceolata; assembly: GCA_027924645.1. Classification (NCBI taxonomy): domain Eukaryota; kingdom Viridiplantae; phylum Streptophyta; class Pinopsida; order Cupressales; family Cupressaceae; genus Cunninghamia; species Cunninghamia lanceolata. The sequence goes on along the minus strand of BSBN01000061.1, from coordinate 3,405,995 downwards.
GAAACCATGACGGAAAATGCTAACTGTCTTGGTTACATTGGACTGACTAACGTATCGGAGACACAAGGAAGCTCACCGAAGGTTGAAGTCACGCCGAAGGGTGGTTAGTCCATCGGTGTAAGTTAATGAGCATTCACCGATGAAAATAGTCTCACCAAAGTTAATGCCATTGGTGCATCGGTCTAAGGTTGTAGGCATTCACCAATGTTAAGGGTCACGATGATAAGAGTTTAGTGACGGCTAAGCTGACTATCGGTCTGAATGAAAAGGAGGTCTCACCGAATTTGAAGTCGGTACATCGACTAGATGGGTATCCAAGTCTTGCTGAAGATAAGTGTCATTGGTACATTGGAAGACAAGGTCAAAATTCCATCGATAGGGGTGAGTCATGCCAACACGGTCACAGTTAAGACAAAGGGGAATATCGGCTTAGTCGTCAATGTATCGGCAAAGCTAGTTCTAATGCGGCCGATAGTGTTTATCGTGTCGACAAGTGTGAAGTGTGGAGTCTCCCATCAGGGAGAGTTGCAATGTCAGAGCGACCAGTTCAAAACTGACCAGTGGTAATGTTCTCACTGATAGGCAAACACTTTTTGAATTCACTTTGACTCCTCATCATATTGGTATCATGACTTATAGAAGTTTACGAAGTTTAAGTCCGTCAGATGGGTGTAATAAGACCATCAGCAAAAGGCAAAAGAATAGTTGTCAAACTAAAATCCAATTCATTACCAACTCATTGGAAGAAGAAAAAATAAAATAGAATTACCAAAGTTAGTGGAAATACATATATAAGTGAGTTTATGTCTTCATTTTACAACTAGATGGATAATGAGAACTTGTGATATTGAGCTAAGGGATTTCAAAGCATTCTTTGTGTTGCAGAGAAGAATTGTGTTGTTGTGTTTGTTTGTTCCAGATTTGGCTTCATCAATCCATCTCCTCATGGTGTGAAGGATCTTCATCTCTGTGAGGGCTTCACCTCCAAGGTGACATCTATTTGTGCTTCAATCATTTCATTTCATTATTGCTTTGACCTCTAGCCTCCCTTGGGTACACACTCTATCTAACAAGAGTGTTGGAAGACTTGAATGTCATTCTGGGGCTTGACCGAGGCAAGCTCCTAAACACCACAACCCCCAAACCCCTCTTTGTGATTGTAGGTTATAGGTGCGGGATTTAATGAAGTGTAGGAATAGAGAAACAATTTAGAGGATAAGGATTCAAGATCTAAGGAAAAGTTGTAAATCTACCCTATTGGACTAGGGTACCCACCCCGTAGTCCTCCCAACAAGATTCATCCTGAAAGCAGGATCAAACTATCTTCTGACACACTTCTCTATCTTAGATCTGTAGAAAAACTACCTTGTTGGACTAGGGTGCCCACCCCATTGTCCCCAAAGTCTTCACCTCTAAAAATCCAACTTCTAGTGAGTTTCTAATCCTTCTTGAGTGTCTTCCTATGTGGTGATCTATAGTAGTTTATTTGTTTGTTCCTGATTTCATTATAATTAGGGTTTGAGACTTATTGAAACTAGGGTTTGACAAATCTTCCAATCTAATCAATCTTTCCATATCATTCATGAGTACACCAATCTATAATTGAGTCCTCTTCATCTGTAGTGACTTGGATTGGTTGTTGTTCTTGAGTGTTATTGTGAAAGGAGGGTTTGATTTGATAGATCTTGACACTATTCATCATCTTTCCCACTTTTTACATATAACATTTTGGTGAACCTATGTTTATACTGAACTTGCATTTTGCTGAGTGTTCTAATCAGTTTTTGCATTCATTCATATCATATCTATCATCTTGCATTGAAAGAGATTGCATAAATTTGAAAAACAAATCGAAAAAGAAGCATTATAGGCTTGCATTTAAAGCTTAGTTTTGCATATTTTCCATTGCATATCATAAAAGGATTTAATTTTATATTTTTTTGCATCAGATCCGATCTTTATTAAAGTCATTCATCATTGCATCATATCACATCTCACATTTGAAGATCTCATTTTCTAGGGTTTGCTTAAAAAGTTATATTTTTCATATAACCTAGTAATTCCAAAAGCTAGGGTTTGTAGTCAAAATCTCATTTCAGATTTTGCTGCTGTCATAAAAATCTTTCAAATAAGATCTAGAAAGGTGGTGGCACCCTTAAATTTTTCAAATTTGATGTGCTAATATTCTTTCAAGGTGTCGACGAAGGCTTAGTCGGCAGAATGCACAATCTACCTCGGAGGCCATATTCGATGATTAATATTTTGCAACTTAGGCATCATCTTGCAAATCTATTTGGTAGAAAGTTTCTTGGCACATTTGGCTACATACTTGTTCAATTTCATGTTCCTGGGACGAGTTCTGATGGTGTAATTAATTATTTTCTGACTACGACAGGGCTAATTTTGGTGTTCTGAAAAGTTTCAAATCTTACAATTCTGAGGGCGACCCAATTGCTAATTTGGTCTCAAATGTCTCCAATTTCAATTTCATCAAATTTGGAGACCATTTGATGTGTTATTTTAATGCATCTCAGTTGCGGCGAACTCATTTGGTGAGCCAATTTACAAAGTAGGTACCAGAATTTGGTCGGCGGAAGTGATTTTTGAACAAATGGGTTTTCTTGAAATAATTGATTACGCCCCTGCACAAATTTTTTGCAATCGTCAGATACCCGGTTTATCTGGAGGTGGAAATAAAAAATTGCAATAGTTTTAATGGTTTAAAATGCAATATAAAAAGGAAATATTAAAAAAGGGGCATTTTAAATGTTTCAACGTGAGCATGAAAGTCAAACTTCATTATAAAAGAGGAAAGACTTTTTATAAAGGTTTATTAAAGCTTTATGGAGGAGAGAAAGGGTGTGATGGTATGGATATTGCACCATCATAGCCCTTATTACTACACACATTCAGGCTTGTGTGATGGTGTGATATGTCCATCGCACAGCCTCTTTTGACTTCCTATCCAATTTGTAGCTATTAAGGATGCCTCTCCTGGGTTTTTGTGGCAATTTTGATCCATTTTTTGTTGCTCCAAGCGGGATTTGAAACAACAGTCACGTTTTTGGCCTTCTGGACAATTTTTGAAGGCAAATTTTGACTCAAATATGTAGTTTTATGCCTGAAATTTGTCCTTGGGGCATTCCTAATGCATTGGCAGAGGTTTTTTGGCTATTTGTAATGAATTCTGATTGCTAGATGAGGTAAAAATGCCCCTGTGATAGAAAAAACGACCCAGAAAGGTTGATTTGGGCAAAATCTTTGATTGGATGCTGTTGTGATTACATATCAGAGGTCGAATGCTATGGAGAAGCTGAGGAATAAGATATCATTGCAGAAAAATAGAAGTCTCCAGCTGTTGTCTCACAAAATTTGGAAAAAAATTAAAAGAGGGATATTAAAGCCTTTTTTTAATTCATTTTTATCCTCTTTTAATATATTATTATTTTATTCCCAATGCATTTTGGAGGGAGAAATGTAATAAAAATGTGCCTCACCTACCTCCATAATGCAGTTAATTTTTAGGGCAACACACTTTGAACATAAAAGAATAGTTGGGCTCTCATTTTAGGTGGTTGAAGATTTGGAATTTTGGAGAAGTAACAAAATACAAAGCTTTCTAGGTTGTTCTATCTCTTGTGCTATAAGTTTATGAGTTGTATGTTGAGTGTTTTATGCATAAACTTTATCAATTTCATGTTGACTTAGATGAGTAATGCTTCATTGCATGTATTCAATTGTTTGTCTCCAGGTTGTGTATATTTTTCTTTTGAATCTGAATAGTTAAGGGTTATTTAAAGTTCTGGGACATGGGTTCACTATGTTGAGTGCTTAATCTTTTACTTCTGCTCAAGGATCAGATTAAATGTTTTAGGTTAAGCATTGAGAAGAATATATTGCAGCAAGGATATTTGTAAGCATGGATAACTGAATACTCATACTTGGGTAGTATTTGTAAGGCAAATACTAACAGAAACCCCTTGAAACCTGATCATTGTTGTGGGTTTATGATAATCGTTCACATATATACATCTAGTTGACTCCTTGCCCTAAGATAGGCACCAGTTTGTTCTTGTGTTGAAGTTATGATTCAAAACACTATCTTGCATCCAAATACACAAAATCAAAATCATTTCAAAAGCACAATCCTTTAGACTTTAGGAGTAGGGTTTAGTTGCATGTTCTCATTTTCAGCTAGTTAGATAGTCTAAGAACATTGCCAACCTGGGTTTATCTCAAAAATCTTGGTGCATACATGAGAACATTCTACCTAGTATTGAAAAGTTAAATCTTTTGTTGTAGGGATACCCCCTAGGTACGACAGAACCTGAAGTGAAGGGGAGGCATGTGCAAACAACCTCCCATCTTTGTTGGCCTAATCTGTCATTAAACTTGAGCATCGGAAGTGGCAAACCCTTAGAGTTTGATGTCTATTGATTTGGGAACTAACACAAGGATTTAAAGCATACTTTCATTTATCATTTAAAAACTTTGCATCATTTCATACTTTACTTTGAAAATTTCACATGTTTGTAATTACACAATGTGTATTTCAATATAGGCAATTTAACCTCTCTCTACCATTTGTTTGCAAGAAATGTTAAAAGTGATCTATACTTCATTTTGTGTAGTACTTTGACATCTTAAATACTCCATATGTAAGGATGCTAGTGTGTTTTTGTTCTTGGTAACAAGATTCAAAAACCCAGTTTTCTCAAACTAGTGTTGTGGTGTACAAAAGTATCTCAATTAATTGTATTTGATAAATGAAAAAATCTTATTATGCTTTGCTATTCCAAGACATTCCATTATAGCATCTTCATCTCATTTCTCTTTGGTATCTTTACATGCATATATCAAAGACTTTGAAAATTTCTACAAATTCCTTAATATGAATTCTCATGTTCTCACTTATATACAAGCTATGTATCATAAGGATATATTTCAATGCTCTTCATTTGAAATCCTTGATTATGTATCTGATTTTGATAACTTCATAGCTCTCATGAATACATACCCTTTGGCATTACAAGATCTAACTAAGTATATTTCTGTGAATACTCTTGAGAAAGATGAGTGTGAAAGTTCTTCATCTTTTAATACTTTGGAACTAATATCTGAAATATATGATGATGATGATGATTCCATGAGTTATCCTATTCCTCCTCTAGTTGAATGTTCAAATACCTTGGACATCCCTAAGGAGGTGAAGACCTTTGATCTTCTTCCTTTGGATGAATGTTGAAGAACCTTGGATATCTCTAAGGATGCGAAGACCTGGGGTATCTCTCCTTTGGTTGTAAGTCCTATTCTATCAAATGTCACTAAAGATCAACTCAACAACAATTTCCTTTCTCTTTTTTTCAATGCTCTCCCTTTAAAAGATGAAGCATTGGTAGATAAAGAAAGGTCTCTCACCTTAAATTCTATAGGGATGAATGTCGACGTTAATCAAAATCAAAGCAATGTTAATTCAATTACCTTTAATAGGTTTCTTCTACCCACTAAGGGGTTACTAGAAAAGTGTATTAATATTCCTAAGATGATTGTGCAAGGGGTACCTAATGCATCTTCTTGCCTAAAACTGGTGATGATCATTCAAGATGATAAAAAACAACCTCGACCCTCAGATTACATTCTAAATTATGCAAGACAAATCACTCAAAGGAATCAAGGTGTTCAAAATGTGTCGCAACAACCACATTACAATGTGATTTCTCACACATACAACACCCATAATAACAAGTAAAGCAAGCAAGCACCACATGTACCTATCTCTCTTCCATCTTCTCAACTTGTGTTTCCTCCACCACCTCATCTTACTCATAAAGGTGGTCAAAATTATGATCTTGTTGAGTAGCTTTGTGCTACTCCTGCTAAGAGCTCTCTTTGGGAACTCATACAAACATCACCTACATACCATGAAATGCTCCAAGAAGCTTTATAAAAGGTGATTGTACCACCTGCTATTAAGCCAAATGATGTAGCAGCTTTGTTAGATTGTATGCATGTGACAATAACAAATATTTTGTTTCAACAACATGAAATATCTTCAATTAAAGTTGAAGACGAATATGATCTACTTATAATATTTGTCACAATAGATAAAAAGTTGATAAAGCAAGTTATGATTGATAATGGATTGGCTCTTAATGTTTGTGGCATGGACTTACTGCACAAAATCAATATTGACACATCTTTAATTAAACCAAGTAGGATTAGCATTCTTGGCTTTGATAATGTTGGTAGACAATCCCTTGGTACCATACCTTTACCTGTAAAGGTTGGACCCGTGACATTATCTACCATTTTTCATCTCATGCCTAGTTCGCTTTCATACAATATGATTTTTGGTAGACTATGGATTCATTCCATGGGGCAGTTTCATCTACCCTTCATCGATTAATAAATTTTATTTATCAAAACAAGCTCCACACTGTGGAAGTCGATCCTAAACCAAATAATTGTTTACATATCGAAACACAAAATGAAGTTAGCAATCATACGAGTCTAAACCACTTACAAGTTGATTCATCAATACATCTTGCTACAAATAATGTTGTGTAAGACTCTAAACCATCGAATGCACTTTTTGGTGATGATTGGGTTTCATTAGTTTTTACTCATTTTACGAGGGAATATAAACTTAATAACTCAAATATGACACATCAAAAGTTGCATCGATCACATACAGACAATCTTTGGAAACACCTAGGAGACCCAAAGTATCCATGGTAGAAAACAAAGACAATACTCTTACTTATACTATATATTATGAGACCTACGATGCCTCACCATCTTCTAAAGAGATAGACTCTCTATGGTTGTGGATTTCAAATTTTGTACAAAAATTGTGACTATGTAGCTAATGGTTGTGTAAATCAACAAGGAATCAGAGTACCTTTACAAGTTGTTGGAATTAACTACCTGGATGGTATTGGATACCGTTCTTTGAAGCCCACCAAAGCTTACCATCATCCTAAACTTAATGTTAATACAATATCAACAAGACCAAAACTTAATGTGATACATCCTATGCTGATAGACATGGATTGTCTACGAGGAAATATCCCATTGAATCAAGTAAGTATTTCTTTTCCCTTTAGCCACACTCGATGTAGCACCTATTCTAGTAGCTCTCAAGAGTGGCCTCCGCCTAGATATATATGTTGTTAGCATTGTGTTGTGTTCCCTTGTGATGTGTTATGTGTTGTTTAGGTCTCCTTGGATGACCCTTGATACTCTTGTAAGGTCAAGAATACTGAGAGACCACCATTGTTGTGACCTTTCTTCTATTTGTTTCATCATTCTTCTATCCTTCTATTCTCTATTTTAGTGTTGCGTGTCATGCCTTAGGGGCATAACATTGCAGTTGACATCTTAGGAGCATCCTCCTACGTGGTGTTCCTAAGACATTTGTTCTCCTCTCTCATTGTTATTATTTACCTTCTTTAGTGGTTCTATCTAGTCAGTGGATGATGAAAATAAACAAATATTGATAAGGACCATGTGTCCCTTCAGCGAGTAAGCAAAAAAAGACCTAGTCCATATATGAAGATGGGGTTGATATATATCTGATTCTTGAATAGTACAATCACTCTGTGTGATGCATCATGTTGTCTTATCTCTTTTTTAACAAACCTTTGCAATATAGTTGCTCCATGTACTTTGGATGGTTTTGTATCTCACCTTATTTTTATGCTTAGTTCTGGGATACCTTCAACATAAGCCCAATGATTATACTTAGTTCTGAACCTGCAAGTGTAGCCTTGGTTTCTTAGATGTGATCTGATACATGCATATCTTTCATGATTTGATTTGGTTATTATATTAGAGTAATATGTTCTAACCTTATCTCTTGATTATCTTAGCATATCTTATCAATGTGTTTGTGGGAACATTCAGTGATTGTGGCACATGTCACCTTTGGGGGCATGGGCTTTGCGAGAGCTCTTGTTTCCTTGTGTGTTTTCACTCTACCTTAATGTTCTTGATATCAATAAGTTACATCAACCACATTAATGATTCAATGATCTATGATTCATGGCTGACCTTCCATAAGATCCACACATCATTCCATTCATTTGCGGAGGAATTCTATTCGTTTAGGTCTGACCTATCTATGTACACATGTTACATCTCTTCATTGGAGTTTGTATCCTTCCTTGGCTGACATAGAGGAATCTCATGTTCTGGATATGATATATATTGATGTAATAGATCCTTAGGAAAGCAACTCTCATGATTTAGAAGATCGATAATTTGATTTCTTGTGAAAGACCTTCAAAGCTATATCTTGTGCATATTCTGAGATATTGTAATTAGGCTTGTGAGCCCTAATTGTAAGCCTGCATGTTGCCGACCAACCTATATTTGATTTCTATGATACATTGAATGACTAAATCTACATTTTCTTTAGATCTTTGATTTGTTTCCGTTGTGTTTACTCTAGCTGCATGGTTTGGATTGTTCTCTTTGAGGACCCTCTAACCGTGACTGCACCAAGTGGTATCATAGTGAAAGTTTGAATCTTTGGGAGCAAATTGAGTGAAGTTGGTGAAGGACTTTTGTGAGATATTGTTATGAACAGATCACCGAATCGAGGCAGGTTACTTGTGTTGCAACTAATCACTGATTGTGAGGTAGTTGCCACCTTGTAGCTCGATCACCGAATTTGAGGTAGCTTGCACTTGATCCTAGGAAGATGCCACCAAGGAGAATCCCTGTTGTTGGAATAATAGTTGGTAGAATAGATGAGATGATGGAAATGATGAAAACAATGAGAATTTGATTGGATGTTGTTGAAGAAGATAGGCAAAGAGGATTAACACCTAGACCTAATAATAAAAGTGATGATGAAGAAGAATTTCAACCTATTGATCAAATTGGCAAAACCTTAGAAAGTGATGAAGAAGAATTAGATCAAGTTAAGATGTTGCAATCTATTTCAAATATTAGAAAGAGACCTAGAGTTGATGTACCAAATTACACTGGCAATCTAAACCCTAAAGAGTTGATTGACTAGATAAATGACATGGAAGAATACTTTGACTATGAATAAGTTGAAGACTCGGAGAAGGCAAAATTTGCAAAGACAAAGTTGACAGGACATGCTGCTATATGGTAGAAAGAAGTACAGTTGGATAGAAACATAAGAGGAAAAGAAAAGATTACAAAGTGGGATAGGATGGTGACAAAATTGAAAAATTAGTTTGTACCTGCTAACTATGAGTTGGAACTATTGAAGAGATTGCAGAACTTGAGACAAAAGGAGAAATTTGTGAAGGAGTACACTGAACAATTTCATAAGATGATCATAAGGACATGACATAGTGAAGCAAGCAAGGACAATGTGGCTAGATACATCAATGGACTTAGATTGAACATTTAAGAAGAATTTAGTTTGGTGAAGATGACAACATTGGAAAAAGTATACCAGTTTTCCTTGAAAGTTGAAGAGAAGTTGAATAAGAGACATGATCAGAGACAAAGAGACAGAGGAGGTAAATTTTAGAGAGGAAAAACATTTTCTAGAGGGGATAGATCATTTGCTGAGTAGAACAGACAAGAGAGCACATTCAAGAAGGAGGATAGAGATAACAATACATACTAGAGAGATGACATAAATTTCTACTATAGAGGAAACCCTAGTCCATACCGAAGTGAAGGATACAAAAGAGAAGGAAGAGGACCTGATAGGAGAACATTCAGAGGAACCTATTTTAAGTGTGGAGGTGAAGGACATAGAGCATTTGAATGTAATCAGGGGAGTACAAGCAAGAAGATATAGAATAGTGGAAGAGCAACCTATGTTGAAGAAGAACCTATTGGATCACTTAGTTCAGTTGGTAAACCTGAGAAAGGAGAATCACTTGTGATGAGGAGAGAACTATTTCAAGTAGAGACAAATGAGGAACCCCCACAAAGGAAAATCTTGTTCAGAACCAGATGCAAATCATGAGGTAAATGTTGTAAAGTTATAATTGATAGTGGTAGTTCTGATAACCTAGTTTCAGAGGAGATGGTGACTAAGCTGAAGTTGGAAAGATTGAAACACCCTAAGCCCTATCAGATAGCATGGATTTAGGATGATCATAAGGTACTAGTGAGTGACCAATGTTTGGTGAAATTTCATATTGGATCATATCATGATGAAGTATTGTGTGATATTATGCTTATGGATGTTTGTCATATTTTGTTGGGTAGACCTTGGTAGTATAATAGGAAAGTTATACATGATGGGAGAAAGAATACATACACTATAACATCAAATGGAAAGAGAATTACTTTGATTCCTTTGGAAGATGATCCTAAGAGTGAAGTATGTGGAAATGCTAGAATCTGTTTGGTAGATGGAATAAAATTTCTGGATGGTTTGAGACATGAGGATATGTGTTATGCTTTGATTCCTAAGAAGCCTATAACATTGAAGAAGGAGACCGAAGAATCACAATCGGAGGAGATAATTGAGTTGCTGACCGAGTATGAAGACATCATATCAGACAATGTACCTGAAGGATTGCCACCAATCAGGAGTATTAGCCATCACATGGATCTTATACCTAGAGCTAGTTTTCCTAACAAAGCAGCACATAGAATGACATCAACAAAGAATGAAGAATTAAATATGCAGATACAAGAATTATTGAGAAAAGGTTTGATTAGAGAAAGTTTGAGTCCCCTTGCAGTACCTATAGTGTTAGCACTGAAGAAAGATGGAGAATGGATAATGTGTATAGACTCTAGAGCAATAAACAAGATCACAGTTAAGTATAGATTTCCTTTACCTAGGATGGATGATATTATAGATTGTTTGAGTGGAGCAAGATATTTCACAAGGATAGATTTGAAGAGTGGATACCATCAGATCAGAATCAGAGAGGAGATGAATGGAAGATTGCTTTGAAGACAACTGAAGGATTGTATGAGTGGTTAGTGATACCTTTTGGATTGACAAATGCACCAAGTACTTTCATGAGATTGATGAATGAAGTCTTGAAGATATTGTTGGGCAAGTTTGTGATTCTATATCTAGATGATATTCTAATTTTTAGTAAGACAAAGGAAGAACATTTGCAGCACCTTAGGCAAGTATTGCAGAGATTGAGAGAAGAGAAATTGTTGATAAACATCAAGAAGTGTAGTTTCATAAAGAAAGAATTGGTATATCTAGGATTTGTGATTTCTACAGAAGGATTGAAGATGGACCCTAAGAAAGTGAGAGCAATTGTTGAATGGCCTACACCAAAGAGCATTGGAGAAGTCAGAACATTTCATGGATTGGCTAGTTTCCACTGGAAGTTCATCAAAAAATTTATTTTAGTTTGTAACCCTTTGACAAAGACAATGAGAGGTGACATAAAAGATTTTAAGTGGACATTAGGAGCAGATAAAAGTTTTGAGTTGTTGAAGCAGAAGGTGACAAATCAACCTATTTTGGCATTACCAGATTTCAATAAGGTATTTCAAGTTGATTGTGATGCAAGTGGGAATTGAATTGGAGTAGTGTTAAGTCAAGAAGGTAGACTTGTAACATATTTCAGTGAAAAGTTGAATGATGCAAGGAGAAGATATTCAGTTTATGATCAAGAGTTCTATGCCATAATTCAAGCCTTGAAGAAGTGGAGACATTACTTGTTGCCTAAGAGTTTGTGTTGTATATGAATCATCAAGCTTTGCAATATTTGAATAGTCAAGGTAAGTTGAATTAGAGACATATGAGATGGGTGGAGTTCATGCAGAGTTATACTTTTGTATTGAAGCATAGGAGTAGAAAATCAAACAAAGTTGTAGATGCATTAAGTATGAGGAGAAACTTGTTGATAGAAATGAGAGTTGAAGTGTTGGGATTTGATGAATTGAAGAACATGTATGAGGAAGATCTTGATTTTGCAGAACCTTGGAAAGCATGTAAGGAACTTGTTGTGACATATAGGAGTAAATGATTGGATTATTTCATTTAGGAAGATATGTTGTTAAGAGGAAATAAGTTATGCATACCTAGAAGTTCAATGAGAGATAACTTGATCAAAGAGAAACATAGTGGTGGATTGGTAGGACATTTTGACATTGATAATATAGTGGCTTTGGTAAGTGAAAAATTACTTTTGGCCTTAGATACATAAGGATGTTAGGAAATTTGTGCAGAGTTGTAGAGTTTGTCAAGTTGCAAAAGGGAGTAGTCAAAACACTAGATTGTATAAACCTTTGACAGTACCATAGAGACCTTGGGAAGACATAATCATGGATTTTATAATGGGATTGCCAAAGATACTGAGAGGACATGATCAATATTTGTAGTGGTGGATAGATTTTCAAAGATGGCATATTTCATACCTTGTAAGAAGACAACTGATGCAGTGCACATAGTTGACCTATTTTTCAAGGAGATTGTGAGATTGCATGGATTACCTAAGAGCATAATTTCAAACAGAGACACCAAATTTCTTGGATACTTTTGGAAGACACTTTGGAAGAAAATGAAGATAGACTTGAAGTTTAGTTCAGCATTTCATCCTCAGACTGATGGATAGACAGAGGTAGTGAATAGGAGTTTGGAAAACTTGTTGAGATGTTTGGTTGGAGAGAAGGCAAGAAGTTGGGATTTGATTCTTTCACAAGTAGAGTTTGCATACAATAATTCAGTAAATAGGAGTACCAGAAGAACACCTTTCAAGATTGTTACCAGAGTAAACCATAGAGGAGTAATAGAATTGAGAGATGTTGGAGTGCACCGGGCAACTGAGAGAGGGGGTGAATCAATTGTCCTAAAACTTTTAACCAATTATGAACATCAACTTATTAAACACTTATATTATGATATAACAATGAAAGCATGAAATAAGAAGCTCAACACAATAACATAATCAACACAAGAGACACCAGATTTTTGCATGGAAAACCCTAAAAGGGAAAAATCACGGTGGGTGTTAGCCCACAAAAATATATGAGTTATAACAATACCGAGAAACAGACGCTCACTACCCAAATTGGTCACTACAAAGAATGACTCACTGCCAAAGGGTGGCTCACTACCAAAGAAGTTTGAACTGGGATAATAGCATTTGCTTTATGCTAGGGTTCAATTCCATTGAAGTGTGGTATATTTCCTCTTCTCTTCTCTGCCTTTTCACTTTGCACTTATCTTTGCATCTTACACATGGATAATTTTTTTTCACAATTTCATTACATGCCTTTATACAATTCATCAACCTTGGAATGTACATCAAGGTTAGAATTACATTCATTAACTGTTGGAACATTCTCTAAGGTCGGCATTACAAACATATAGGAAATAGGTTTAGACCTAATACAAATTAATCTAAGGAAAAGATGTAAAGATGTATGCAGAACATGCCACGCCTTAGCTGGGACTCAAATGCAATCCTTCACACCATGACATGCTTCTACAACCTTAAATACATCTCTGCTATTAGTGAAATCAACCAAGTTGGCCAAGACTGGTGAGACCATTAGGTCTTCTAAGAACATTCTTCAACCACGATCCAAATTTCTCTCTGCAGACCAATCCAAAGGTAGGAACACAATCAAGAGACACCCACAAGCACACTATAATCACCAGAGACATCCATGCAATACCCAAATACTTTACCCATCAGATTCTTCAAACTAGAGCACAAGAACAACATTGTCAGCCACTGTCATAGGAAAAAGATCACTTGCGGACCACCAGATCATGAACAATTGGAGTTGAAGGCACTTAACATTATCTTAGACTTAACTTTAGAACCGCAAACAAAAATTCTTCAATGTGGAGGAATGCGGAACATAATACTTTCTCCCTGTTGTAACTGAATACATAGAAAAAGTAGGCTTTACTCTGGTGAACACAACTCACTCAAATATTCATGCCGGAGGCTCAAACTTGGGATATAACATCTTCAAACAGACTTCTAAATAACTTTCAATCCATAGACAAGGATATTCATCCTACAGGAAATGCGGAGCTATCTTCTAGACTGTTCTTCAGTATGCAATAAATGTTTCCCCTACAACTCACTATTTTTACCGGATGAGCTAATTTTCTCAATATCCTCAACATCAGGATCACTTACATAGGTAAATACAAAGCATCTTACTCATGACAAGAAAGCAACAAAATAGGAGCACAGTTGACACCAATGACAACACAGATATGTTGACATCAATGACAACACCGATTAGGCATATGCTTGCAATAATCTTCCCCTTTGTCATTGATGACAACATATGATGTAAAAAATTGAAAAGGCCATCAAGACAAGATTCCCCCCCTTTATTTTTACACATCTACATTCTTTCTCCCCATAATTTTTTCACATGATTTCTCTCCCCCTTTGACATTAGATGGCAAAGGGCACATACTTGCATGCTGCTACTTTGATCCACTGAACTTTCTCTATTTTTCAATACTTTCTTTATCAGAAACATCTAGCTACTCCCCCTGAGAGGTATCCCTTAAAACATCAATCTAGATTAAAAAATGAGGCTTTGGATACCACTGGACTGATGCATTCTTATGCATCTTAGTTTAGAGGAGGAGGGGTAATGACCCCTAGCTTTTGTCTGAGATACTCAAAAGTATCTTTAGGCAGAGGCTTAGTAAATATGTCTGCAATCTGATCCTTTATGGATACGTACTCCATCTTTACTTCATTTTCAGTCACCTTTTCTCTCAAAAAGTGATACCTTATAGATATATGCTTTGTTCTTGAGTGCATCACTAGATTCTTTAAGATATTTATAGCAATTGTATTATCACAGAAAATTGCAACTGGATCTTCATACACAACTCTTATGTCCATCAATGTTTGCCCTTCATCCATAACACTTGAGTACAATAACATGCTGATGTAATATACTCTGCTTCTGCTATTGATAAAGAGATTGAATCTTGCTTCTTGCTTAGCCATGAAACCAATCTATTTCCCACAAAGAAAGCACCTCCACTTGTACTTTTTCTGTCATCAACATCTCCTGCCCAATCAACATCTGTATGAGCATTGAGAGTGAAATCATTATCTTTTGGATACCATAATCCATGATCCAGTGTGCCTTTTAAATACCTCAAGATTCTCTTTATTGCCATCACATGTGATTCTCTTGGATCAGCTTGAAATCTTGCAACAAGACAAATTGCATGCATAATATCAAGTCTAGTTTGAGTTAGATAAAGCAATCCTCCAATCAAGGATCTATACTTTTTCTAATCAGTCATGGGTGAATCACCAGTTTTTCTCAACTTGTAGTCAGTCACCATAGGAGTACATACCAGTTTAGAGTCCTCCATTCCAAACTTCTTCAATTGTTCTCTCACATACTTAGACTCAGATATGAAGATTCCTTTATTTGATTGATTAATTTACAGATGCAAAAAGAAATTCATTTCACCAAACATAAACATTTCAAATTCACTTTTCATCTCACTAGTAAACTTTATGCACATACCTTCATTTCCTCTAAAGATAATGTCATCAATAAAGACTTCAACAATCAGGATCTAATTATCATTGATTTTGAAATACAGATTGCTATCTGTAGTACCTTTACTGAACCCTAATTGCAACAAATACCTATCTAACCTTGCATACCAAGCTCTAGGAGCTTGTTTGAGTCCATACAATGCTTTCTTCAACCTGCATACCATATCACCTTGATTTGATAGTTGGAATCCCTTCGGTTGCTCAATGTATACTTCCTCTTCTAACTCACCATTCAGGAATGCAGACTTTACATCCATCTGATAGACCTTAAAATCTTTGTGAGCTGCAAATGCCAAAAACATTCTGATTGCTTCAATCCGAGCTACTGGAGAAAAAGTCTCTTCAAAATCTATCCCTTCAATTTGAGAATATCCTTTGCACACAAGCTTTTCTTTATTTCTTACAACTTCTCAATTTTCATTCAGCATGTTCCTGAAGACCCATTTGGTTCCAATAACATTTTTGTTAGCAGGTCTAGGAACTAGTTCCCAAGTTTCATTCTTTTTTATTTGCATTAGTTCTTCCTCCATTGCCTTTACCCAATTTTCATCATTGCAGGCTTCATTCACAGTTTTTAGTTCAATTGTGGAGAGAAAATAGTAGTTTACTTGTTCTTGAGTAGCTTTTCTTCTTGTCAATACACCTTTTCTTTTGTCTCCAATAATTTGATCTTCAGAGTGATTGATTCTTAAATACATGGGGGTTTTAGCAACACTTTCTGGAGCCTTTTCTTCTTCATCTTGACTGTCTTCTTCTTCAACTTTTTCTTCATAATTTGTAGTAGTAGGTTCATTTGTTGCATAGCCATTTTGATCTAATGTTATTCCTTTGTCTTCATCCACCTTCACATTTGCACTTTCAACAATCTTTTTTAGTCTTTTATTGTAGCACTGGTAGGCCTTACTCTTGGTAGAGTATCCAAGAAAGATTCCTTCATCACATCTTGCATCAAATTTCCCTAGATCTTCATCTCTTCTGATATAGCATTTGCTTTCAAAGACTTTGAAATATCTTAATGTAGGAATTCTTCCATACCACAGTTCATAGGGAGTTTTAGTACCATTACCTTTCACTCGAACTCTATTTTGAATGTAGAAAGCAATATGTATAGCTTCTTTCCAAAAGACTTTCAGTAGACCTCCTTCTTTCATCATTGTCCTAGCAACCTCTTGAACTGTCTTGTTCTTCCTTTCCACAACTCCATTCTACTGGGGAGTTCTAGGTGCAAACAACTACCTCTTAATTCCTTGCTCTTCATAGAAAATGTTGAATTCATTTGAAGTGAACTCACCTCCTCTGTCAGACCTCAAACATTTGATTTTCAGCTCTAATTCATTCTCAACCATTGCCTTAAAAGATTTGAACTTTTCTAGGGCTTCAGATTTGTCTCTTAGAAACGTAACCCAAGTCATTCTAGAATAATCATCAATAAGCAACATGAAGTACCTATCACCTTGAAGACTTCTTACCCCTGTAGGACCACATAGGTCTGTATGCACTAGATCCGGCAGACCTATAGAAAATTGCTCTTTGCTCTTGAAACCTTTCCTAGTCTACTTCCTAGACTGACATTCCTTGTAAATGGTATTGGTGGGTTTTACAAGCTTTGGTAGATCTCTCACAGATTGACCTGAACTTATCTTTACTAGATTGTCAAAGTTTATATGACACATCCTTTTGTGCCACAACCAACTCTCATCTGCTTGGGCCAATAAATAATAATCATTAGTTCCTCTTAATTGATAAATGTTACCTCTGGTCTTCTTATCGGTGGCAATCATAGTCCCAGAGCTTTCCATGATCTTACACCCATTGTCTTTGAATCTCAGATCATAACCTTTGTCACACATCTAACCAACACTCAAAAGATTATGCTTCAAACTTACCCTTCACATACAGGACATTATCAGTATTATGCTTACCATCAAATGAAATAGATCCTTTTCCACAAATCTTACCAACTACATTGTCTCCAAACCTAACTAGTCCTCCATCATACTTTTCCAATCTCACAAACTTACTTTTGTCACCGGTCATATGATGTGAGCATCCACTATCAATAATCCATTCATCCTTATCTTTCTCAACCCGAATAGCCAAAGCACTTTCTTCCACTAGTTTTTCTTCCTTTACATAGCTAGTAGGATTAGTAGACATAGGTTCTTCTTTAATGGAAATAAACAAACATTCATTTGCACTAGTACCAGCATCATCAGATTCATCATCAGTCACACCTTCATCATCAAAATCTCTAACATAGTAGCATTTATTTGGAGCTTTAGGCCTGTTCTCAAATCTTTTTCTATTCCTTTCAATTCTTTCAAGACATATGGAAGCATAATGACCTACTTTACCACAAGAAAAACATTAAAAAGGTAATTTGCCTTTAAACTTACCGAAACCTCTTTGCAATTTGTCAACAAAGTTAGCTTCAATTTCATCAAAATCATCATCAAGTTCCACCTTATATTTCTTAGCTCTGGAGATCTTTTCTGAAGTACTGGCTTTGAAGGCAGTCTCAACTTTCGATAGGGCATCACCAAACTCTCTCATCTCAAATGCTGTTAGCTTTCCAAGTAGTTGATCTTTATCAATAGTTTTTACAGACATTACTTCTTCAATTGCAGCTACCTCATGACTAGAGGACTTTGGTAGTGATCTAAGAATTTTCATCACAACTTCCTTATCACCGATAGTTCCTCCCATACCTTTTATTCCATTGACAAGTTCATCAACTCTTTGCATAAAGGTTGTTATGTTTCCATCTTCATTCATCTTTAAACCATCATATTTTACTTCCAGGCTCTGTAGCTTGACTTCTTTTATAGAATCATCTCCTTCATAGAGATTTTTCAGCTTTTCCCATACTTCATTTGTAGATTCAATATCCATAACTTTTATCAACTTTGTGTCACTTAAGGCACTTAATAGGGCATCCCTGGCTTTGATAATCAACTCATATTCTTTGATCTCATCTTCAGTTGTCAAACAATTTTCAGGCATGGTATATTTTGACTCTATATCTTTCCATACTTTATAACCAAGACAAAGGAGATGGATTTTCATTCATACCTTCCAAGAGCATAATTTGTCCCATCAAACTATGGAACTTCCTTTTAAAAAGACATCCTAGATCTTCCTCAAGTTGTTAGGCCTTCTTCTGAGGAACCGGCTCTGATACCAATTGTTGGAATGCATCAGACAATTGAGAGCAGGGGTGAATCAGTTCTCCTAAAACTTTTAACCAATTATGAACATCAACTTATCAAACACTTATATTCTGATATAACAATGAAATAATGAAATAAGAAGCTCAACACAATAACATAATCAACACAGGAGACACCAAATTTTTACGTGGAAAACCCTCAAAGGGAAAAACCATGGTGGGTGTTAGCCCACAAAAATATATGAATTATAACAATACCAAAAAATAGAGGCTCACTACCTACAGGGCTCACTGCCCATATTGCTCACTAGAAAGAACGACTCACTGCTAAAGGGTGGCTCACTACTAAAGAAGTTTCAACTAGGATAATAGCATCTGCTTTATGCCAGGGTTCAGTTCCATTGAAGCACATTATATTTCCTCTGCTCTGCTCTACCTTTTCACTTCGTACTTATCTTCACATCTTGTACATGGATACTTTTTTTTCACAATTTCATTACATGCCTTTATACAATTCATCAACTTTGGAATGTACATCAAGGTCGACATTACATTCATCAACTGTTGGAACATTCTCCAAGGTCGGCATTACAAACATATATGATATAGGTCTAGACCTAATACACATTAAGCTAAGGAAAAGATGTAAAGATGTATGTAGAACACGCCACACCTTAACTAGGACTCAAATGCAATCCTTCATGCCACAACATGCTTCTACAACCTTCATTATATCTCCGTAATTAGTGAAATCAACCAAGTAGGCCAAGACTGGTGAGAACATTAGGTCTTCTAAGAACATTCTTCAACCACAATTTGGATTTCTCTCTGCGGACCAATTTGAAGGTAGGAACACAATCAGGAGACATCCACAAGCACATTATAATCAATAGAGACATCCGCATAGTACCTGAATACTTTACCCATTAGATTCTTCAAACCGGAGCACAAGAACAACACTGTCAGCCACTATCATAGGGAAAAGATCGCTTGCAGACCACCAGATCATGAACAATTGGAGTTGAAGGCACTTAACATTATCTTAGACTTAACTTTAGAACCACAGACAAAAATACTTCAATGCAGAGGAATGTAGAGCACAATACTTTCTCCCTATTGCAACTAAATACATAGAAAAAACATGCTATACTCTAGTGAACACAACTCACTCAAATCTTCATGCCGAAGGCTCAAACTTGGGATACAACATCTTCAGACAGACTTCTAAATAACCTTCAATCCATATATAAGGATATTCATCCTACAAGAAATGTGGAGCTATCTTCTAGACTATTCTTCAGTATGCAATATAATGTTTCCCCTACAACTCACTATTTTTACCGGATGAGCTAATTTTCTCAATATCCTGAACATTAGGATCACTTACATAGGTAAATACAAAGCATCTTACTCATGACAAGAAAGCAACAAAATAGGAGCACAGTTGACACCAATGACAACACTAATTAGACACATACTTACAACAAGAGATACCAGTATGGAAGGAAGGAGAAGTGTAAAAGTAGAAGAATTTGTAGGACATATTGAGACAATGCATAATCAGATGAAGAAACATTTGGAGGAGATGAACAACAAGTATAAGGAAAAGGCAGATGAGGGGAATACCTAGAATTTGCAATTGGAGATGAAGTGATGGTGTACTTGAGAAAAGAAAGATTTCCAGTGGGAACATATAACAAGTTGAAGATGAAGAAGTTGGGACCTTGTAGGATACTCAAGAAATTTGATTCAAGAAATGCATATGAAGTGGAGTTACTGGAGACATTGGGTATATCACCTATTTTCAACATTATAGATCTTTATCAGTATCATGAAGTAGAGTTCAGTGACAACATAGAAGAAGACTTGAAGAAGCAATTACCACAACAAGCACTAGAGAAGATTAAAGACATTTTGGACAATAGAATTAGATGCAGCACAAGAGGAAGACAATACAAAGAATACCTTGTGAAGTGGAAAGGCAGACCAGAAGAAGATTCATCATGAATTTCCCAGGCTGAGGTAGATCGTCTTGGTTTCCCTCTAGCCCAAAAAAGTGAGGGACTCACTTTTTCAATAATCCTAGATGTCTGATACAGGAGCATCCCTGTTTTAAGATCTATCTTGCATCAACCAAAAACATTTGTATTTTAGTTTGTTTACATTTCAGTTTATTTCTTTTCATTTTCCACTTCAGTTCAGGCAATTCAATAAGTAGCAGTTTTGTATTTTGGTCTGCATTCTACCATAACATCATTTCATACCTTGCGGAGCTGGACTTAGCTTCTAGACATATTCATGCACAACATATTTGAATCTCAGAGCATTTGGATCAAGTACTAGAAAGTTATCGCTAGCAGAAGATTGATTATTTTCTCATAATAGAACATCATGATAGTCTCAGACAATCATCTAAAGGAGAAGACCTACAAAGAATTTCACAACCTTTGAAGCCTAATAACACATTATTCAATGATCTATAGTTCATGGCTGACCTTCCACGAGATTTGCACATCATTCCATTCATTTGTGGAGGAATTCTATTCATTTAGGTCTATCCTATCTGTGTACACACTTTACATCTCTTCATTGGAGTTTGTAACCTTCCTTGGCTGATGTAGAGGAATCTTATGTTCTAGATATGATATATATTGATGTAATAGATCCATAGGAAAGCAACTCTCATGATTTAGAAGATTGATAATTTGATTTCTTGTGAAGGAGCTTCAAAGCTGTATCTTGCACATATTCTAAGATATTGTAATTAGGCTTGTGAACCCTAATTGTAAGCCTGCATGTTGCCGGCCAACCTGTATTTGAATTCTATGATATACTGAATGACTGAATCTACATTTGCTTTAGATCTTTGAGTTTTTTCCATTGTGTTTACTCTAGCTGCATGGTCTGAATTGTTCTCTTTGAGGACCCTCCTAACTATTACTGCACCATGCAGACAGGGGTCTCCTTCAGGATGTAGGCCTATGGTGGGTGTTCACCATGCCCACTATGAGATATCACAACAATATGTTCATGACCTTGATGGAGTGATGGGATGCAGATACTTCCAATTTCCATCTTCCCATAGGTGAGATGATAGTTACCCTCGAGGATGTGTATTGTATCCTTCAGCTTCCACTGTGAGACCAAACAGTGTGGGTCATGGAGCAATGATATGAGGATTACATTGGCACGAGCCACATACATTATCTAGGTCACGTGGTTACACCTCTCAAATGTGGTCACATTCTTCTTGGATGGTTAGAGTAGGGTAACAAGGACATCCCACTTGTTTGTCACATCATGATTGCTACCATTACGCTTGCTATTACACCAGATGGATGAGGTGTTTACCTTCATGGAGGCCTTGTTCATACTATCATAGAAATGGAGGAGCAGAGAACAATTTATGCTTGGGGACATAGTATGATGTGAATATTTATCAAGATTTAGGTTGCTACGTGCACTATGAGGCATAGTGATTGATGATATGCACCCTTCTTCAGGTGTGGATGTTCGAACATATCACATGTATGCAGCCAGAGAGGTATCTGATAGACCCTAATCGGTGATGTAGGAGCATCCAGTGGTGTAAGGGCAATCTTGTATCACCCAAAAAGAAGTTAATTCAAAATCATTGTAGTTGTTTTCATTTCTTTCCATAATTAGTGTTTTTGGTTCCATAAAATCTAGAATAATAATGTAGGACTTTCAGTTTTTCCAAAACTGCTAAAAATAGCGACCTGCCTATTTAGGAAAGTGTACCTGCTATTTTTAGAAAGTTTGCATTTGGGCACGTAATGAAGTAAAAACTTCTAGAAAGTTACATAATGGAAATATAAGACCTTTGGTGAAGGAATCGGGAAAAGACCATTTGTGAGCTGAAAGATATTAAAGTTTTTGTTTTCTGAAAAGCCCCTGAAAATTTCTAGAACGAGATATGAGGCACTAAAACTTCCCATAACGTCCCAAAAAGTTGATGAAAATCTATTTATGAATTTCCAGTGTGATAGTTCACATCGCGAGCTTTCCGGTGCTTAAAACAGTTCGTCAATCGGACACCCGGATCAAAAGTTATGCTTCTCGGAAGTTGACCTACTTTTGGAGGGAATTGCAAATTTCAAAATTCTGCTGGAGGCTGCCAAAAAGTGCTATTTATGACTATTTTGGGAACCCTGGGCAGTAGTAGAGTTAAGGGGGATAGTGTAGAGTCAAGAATAGGTGGGGAAACATAAACCCTAGCTGATTTGGGGTTACAGAAGGCTGAAGATTCTAGAGTCTTGAGGTTGGGAAAGCTGTAATGTATTGCAGCCAGTAGAGGATTCATCCTCTGATTGCAATTGAGCTTCTGTAATGTAATGAGTTGCCCAATTCAATAAAAGAGAGTTCTATTTGTTGTGTTCAATATTTGTTATTGTGTGTTTTGTGATTTACCCACTTCATCAAGTGGTATCAGAGCAAGGGTTCCTGAGTTCGTAGATAGATCGCCGACCGTGAGGCAGTTTGCACCAAGACCTGAGGTTGTGGGTTTGCTGCGGAGACCAAGATGCCTCCATGAAGAAATCGTGTTGGGAGGAATGCTTTGACAGAAGAGGGTTTTAGAGCCCTACAAAGGCAAATTGATGTATTGCAAGAGGAGCTACGAAGAGGGTTTGAGCCGAGGACGAGAGAAGAAAGTGAAGGTGAAGATGAAGAAGAGCTATCTGAGGAAGAACAAGAAGTTGCCAGAGATCCTGCAGAAGTTAGGTTGTTGAGGGCCATTTCAAAGATTAGAAAGAGGCCCAGGATCAAAGTTTCTACATATTCTGGAGATTTGAATCTAGAACAGCTTATTGATTGGATCAATGACATGGAGGAGTATTTTGAGTATGAAGATGTGGAGGACCCAGATCAGGTTAAGTTTGCAAAAACAAAGTTGAAGGGCCACGCCAATATTTGGTGGAAGGAGGTTCAATTAGAGAGGAACAGAAGAGGAAAAGGAAAGATCTCCAGATGGGATCGGATGGTGGAGAAACTAAAGAAGTAGTTCATTCCTGTGGACTATGAGATGGAGTTGCTAAAGAAGCTGCAAGGACTGAAGCAAGGTAACAAGTTTGTTAAGGAGTATATAGAAGAGTTTTATAAAATTACTATCAGGACAGGCCATGCAGAGCCTAACAAGGAGAAGGTAGCCCGTTACATTAATGGGTTGAGGCTGAGTATTCAAGAGGAGTTGAGCCTGGTCAGAATGAACACCATAGAGATGCGTACCAGTTTTCCCTGAAGGTGGAAGAGAAGCTGAATAAAAGATTTGACAGCAAGCAAAGGGGAAGAGGTCAAGGTAGAAGGCCTGGTGGAAGACCCTATGGGGGCTGAAATGAAGGTGCAAAGAAAAGTGAAGAAGCTGGCACTAGTCAAAATCAGAGAGATGACAATACCTACCGCCCTCGTGACTAGAACAATGGTGAGCAAAGAGGAAGAGGAAGAGGCAGACTGGGCAAGGACCTAGAAGACGAGGTTTCAGAGGAACCTATTTCCAATGTGGAGAAGAAGGGCATCGAGCATATGAATGTTCGCAACATCAAGGAAGGACGAATAGAAGACCTGAAGGTAATGCACGAGTTACACATGTAGATGAAGATGCACAGTCTGAGCATTCTGAAGATGCTGAAAGGGGAGAAACCCTAGTTGTTAGAAGAACTTTGTTGAATGAGGAGAGAGAACCCAATCAGAGGAAGAGTTTATTCCGCACAAGGTGCAAATGTGAAGGTGAGTGTTGTGATATTATTATTGATAGTGGAAGCACTGATAATCTTGTTTCAGAGGAGATGGTTGACAAGTTGAAGTTGACAAGAAGAAAACATCCACATCCATATCAGATTGCATGGTTACAGAAGGACCATAGAGCTTTGGTCAATGAGCAGTGTTTAGTGAAGTTCAAGATTGGTGACTACCATGATGAGGTGTTGTGTGATATCATACCGATGGATGCATGTCATATGCTGTTAGGGAGGCCGTGGCAGTATGATAGAAGTGTTGTCCATGATGGCCGTGCAAACACATATTCCCTAACAAAGGATGGAGTTCATCATAAGTTGAAGCCCTTGAAGGAGGTGGAAGAAAAGGTATGTAGCACTACCAGAATTTGTTTGGTAGATGGTAGGAAATTTTTGGAGGGTATGAAGCATGAGCATCATTGCTTTACATTGATTCCTAAGATTAGTCAAGAGAAATGTGAAGATGTACCTGTAGAAGTTTCAGATATGTTGGAAGAGTTCCAAGACATTATCTCTGATAATGTACCAGAAGGTTTACCACTAGTAAGGAAGATAAGTCATCAAATGGATTTGATACCAGGAGCCAGTTTTCCAAACAAGGCAGCCCACAGAATGACCCTTGCAGAGAATGAAGAGCTGAACAGACAAGTTCAGGAGTTGTTGAGGAAGGGACTGATAAGGGAGAGCCTAAGTCCATGTGCAGTACTTGTAGTACTAGCACAAAAGAAAGATGGAGAATGGAGGATGTGTACAGACTCTCGAGCCATCAATAAGATAACAATCAAGTATAGATTTCCATTGCCAAGAATGGATGACATCATGGACTGTTTGAGTGGAGCAAAGTACTTCACAAAAATTGACCTGAAGAGTGGGTATCACCAGATCCGTATCAGAGAAGGGGATGAACGGAAGATAGCCTTCAAGACAAAGGAAGGTTTGTATGAGTGGTTAATCATGCCATTTGGGCTAACCAATGCACCGAGCACATTCATGCGGCTCATGAATGAGGTACTGAAAGAATTTTTGGGAAGTTTTGTTATTGTTTATCTGGATGATATTTTGATTTTCAGTAAGACTTGGGATGAGCATCTGATGCATATCAGAAGAGTTCTAGAGAAGTTGAGGGAAGAGAAGTTGCTGATTAATCTGAAGAAATGTAGTTTTGCAAAGAAGGAGTTGGTATACCTGGGATTTGTTGTCTCAGAGGAAGGTCTTAAGATGGGCCCAAAAAAAGTAAGGGCTATCATTGAGTGGCCTACGCCAAGGAGTGCAACGGAGGTAAGATCTTTTCATGGTTTGGCAAGTTTTTACAAAAATTTTATCAGGAATTTCAGTAGCATTTGTGCACCCCTAACTGAGACAATGAGAGGGGATAGAAAAGAGTTTAGATGGACTAAAGGAGTAGACAAGAGCTTTGATACATTGAAGCAGAAAGTTGTAGAACAACCTGTTTTGGCACTTCCAGATTTCAATAAGGTATTTCAGGTAGATTGTGATGCTAGTGGTAGTGGTATAGGAGTTGTTTTGAGCCAAGAAGGTAAGCCCATTGCCTATTTTAGTGAGAAGCTTAATGATGCCAAGAAAAATTATTCTATTTATGATCAGGAATTTTATGCAATAGTTTAGGCTTTGAAGAAATGGAGACATTATCTGTTGCCAAAAGAATTTGCTTTATATATTGATCATCAAGCTTTGTAGTATCTTAATAGTCAAGGGAAGTTGAACCAAAGGCACTTAAAATGGGTTGAGTTTTTGCAGAGTTATACCTTTGTTTTGAAGCACAGGAGTGGGAAGTCCAACAGAGTTGCAGATGCCTTGAGCATAAGGCAAAATTTGTTGACAGAAATGAAGATAGAGGTTGTTGGGTTCGACGAGCTCAAAAGTTTGTATCCTGAAGATCTAGATTTTGCAGAGGCTTGGAAAGCTTGTCTGGAGCCTGTTACTTTGGACAGGACAAAATGGTTGGATTTCATAATCCAAGACGGCATGCTGTTTAGAGGAAGCCAGTTGTGCATTCCGAGGAGTTCCATGAGAGAGAACCTGATTAAGGAGAAGCATAGTGGAGGATTGGCTGGACACTTTGGTTGAGATAAGACCATTTCTATTGTTGGTGAAAATTATTATTGGCCACAGCTGCAGCAGGATGTGAGGAAGTTTGTCCAGAGTTGTAGAGTGTAGTGCCCCGTAATGGAAACCTTAGAGGACAACACATTTATGCTATGCAAGCAGAATATATATATATATTTTTTGTAACAGTAATAGGGTAATGTTAAACAATTTAATACACATCATTGTCTACTAAGGTTCCATGGGTGCATTACTTGTCCTAATCTAACATACATTGTTAACTAACATCAGTAATTCATTCTAAAACTATTGCACAATGATTATACAGATACATCTCCATTGCATGCCATAGTTAGATAATCAACTTGATCAAGGTTACATGTACATAATCAAAAGTTTATACATAAGAGTACATCATCATGTAGTTTACATTAGCACTATCCGTATTACATCTGAATACATACATTATGAATCAACTGCTGCACGGGCTAGTACATGAGCATAGGAACTATCTTCATAAACAAGTATAAGATCTGAAGTCTGATACACAAGATATATCCTCCTTGCTCACGAACAACGGTAAGGGAAAACTAATGGATAAAGCTCTTCCACCTGACCATGTGGAACCCTGAGGTCCACCCCCCGAGCTAGGAGTTAACATAAGGTCCCCACTACAACATACGGTTAAGTAGACAGTAGGCTACGAGACAACACATGACTCCAACATCACAAGTCACCATCACAAAACAACACAACAGTACTTCCAGAGGCAACACTTAACAAATGGGGAGAGTACAACTAGGGAGTGCTAGGCTATAGTAAGGAGAGTGTCATCGCATGGTCCTAACATGGGTTACCCAGGCAGTCTCTCTCTAGACACCGGCCCCCATCTATGGTTACCCTAGCAGTCTCTCTCTAGACACCGGCCCCATAGGATGACGCATGCAGAATCAACCTTCCTTTCGTGATAACAAGGAAGTAAACCTGCCAATCCTGGCCTTCTCCCCTCATTCTTAGTCTGAACTAGCACTACAGGCATGAGTGAGGAAAATCTTATTATCTTGTTAGTGTGAGAACTACCCAACCCCTAGGTTTATTATTATGTTATCACTGAATTACCAACTCCCAGTGGGTTACCCTGGCTAGCCACTTGGCACCGGCCCCCACCATGAAAGCCACTCCCTTACCTACAACTAGAAAACCCTACTCAACAAGCATAGCAGACATCACAACAACGAGGGTACATGAACCATGCAAGGCATTGACCATCTTGCATAACAACTATCCTTATATCAACATGTATATAACAATGCAAGGCATCAACCCTCCATAACATAAACATAAGGGCAGGACTCCTAGACCATTGCCCATATCAACACATATGCATTACAATTCTATGATCTCCATGCCACCCTGTTCCATAACTCACCACAAAACTGGATACAAGACTAATACAACCGGTTGGATAACAATACATCCACAAGGAAGTGCATTTATCTTTCCCCTTGTCTTTTAGTCCATACATATCTAGGGATGACATACTTCATAGACCATCATGATCTCAAGACATCAATCAACACAACACATGAAATCAAGACATCCCAAGATAAGCCTCTAGAACTCTAGCCACACGGGTAGATATGGAATCAAAAGACCATATGAACAGGGTTATGCCCCACAGATAGAATTAACATAATACGAGAAATTTAAATCTTACTTTCTTTACAACTAATCCACTAAAGCATATTGCAATTGACTAAGTTATTACAATAGTATACTAATCATTAAAATTTAGCTTGTCATTTGATTGTATTCGTATTAAGAAATAAATCTATATTTACAATAAAGTAAATACTTATTAAATAATCATTTAATTTAATTTACAAGATGCAAATATCGTTAACGTAACTAAAGTAGACAACTATTGTCAATGTTATAAATCAAATTGATTAAATGATAATAATATAATTTTGAATTTAACTCATATGGATAAATTTGAGAGTTCTGATCCAATTTATAACCATATATAAAAATAAAAGAAACAATCTTAATCGCATCTACGTAACAACAATTACAAATGCATATAGATCAAATAACATTGGTCTAGTCATAACATTTATGAGGAATTAACACACGAATGGGTTCTAGTTCAATAAGTCATTTTTTAAGAGAAGGTGATTGAGTTTAATACTACACTAAATTTCATTTATCCAAACTATTATTCCACATATCGAGTTTCCATTTATTTCAATCTAATATGCCATCTTCCTTATCATGACCCAATTACATACTAAGTTTAATAAACCTAATAATTTGATCACATAAATTCCATTAACTTATTTAAACAAGTCACGTGACCAACATATTAATAATAATATTATTATTATTATTATTATTATTATTCCACAAATCACTTGGTAACAATTATTTTCATCCGAGATCATTAAATAATTAACGTTACCCCTTTTAACACATCTACTATATTTAAATAATCCAACTAATAAAATTATAAAATTGTGTCAACACAACATAATTATAACAGCCACATTCCATGACAGAACAATAATCTAATAAATTTAATCCCGTAATATTTCAAAACTTGATCTATTTGCATCAAGTAATTAGTTATAATTTTCATCTCATATTGATTTGAACTAAATTTCAATACTAATAAAAAATCAAGTAAGACTCAAAACCTAACATTATCACTAAACTTGAACCTCCGTTAAACCTATTTAAATTTATGCATATGGAGCAATATATATAACATCATACAAGGAAAATAATTACAAAGCTTGCCTAAATACATTAATTTCGTATCTTCTAATATTACTTTTCATCACCAAAACCCTAACTACAAATTATTAAGGAACCCTAATTAATATTTATTACGGGAAACCCTATTTACTTAGGCCCACAATTGGCTGCTGACCTTCTCGAAGAATCCCTAACATGTCATTAACATCCACTACTCCTCTCAATCATAGAGTAATATGTAGAGAGGCAATGGAGGAATGAGACCAGACTGATCTCTTCAAAGGGTGTAATCTCCTGGAAAGCAACGAGTGCAGGATATGTACAAGATGGATTTGGGTGGGATGACTCACTGCTAAAGGACAGCATCCAAGCATTACCACAGCTGCAAGGTCTAAGGCAACTCTTCCAGATAATATGTTTGGAAATGCTCAGAACATAATGTAGAGGCATTGGCAGAGTGCATAACTGTTGGATAGACGTAGCAATACTGATAACAACGTTAATGGCAAAATGCGAAGCATGATTGCATTGATTGTCAGAGACAATACTTGCATAGTGATGTAATCGGCTCATGGATAAGACCCCAGAGAACTCTGTGCAACGCAAGGTGTTCATTGACAGAACGAAACCAGCTTTAATCATGAGGACTTGCGACAGCATGCCAGAGGATAATAGTAATACGTTGCTGTGGTTGATAGGTTGTCAGCAAATAATGGCAAAGACTGTAGAAAGCACACAATGGGTGCCGAGATAGGCATTAGGCTTATAATGAATCTTCACCTTTTAGTTTATTAAAGTGAATGCAAGGATTACCAGACTAAGTTCGGAAGAAGGAGGACTAGAAACTTCTAAGCAACTACGACAGATAAGAACTCACGGCATTGTATGGGATTCTGCCTAAAACTCAAGGCGTTAATCTTGCCAAAATGAGAACTGCCAGGGCAGATAGCTAACAGCCAGTAAGGAAACACATCCAAGGTTTCAAAGTGTTTGACAACTGACCACCCTAAAGTTGCCCCCAATATTTCTAATTTGCAAACTTAACAATGACATTTTGTTGAGGCCAAGATTAGAATGTCCACACATATATCAACAGGTTAGGAGATAAATTGCGACCATAGCCAAGAGCCAAACTGGAAACTAAAAAATGGCATGATCGCTCAGCGAGATTTAAAGCAAATACCAACTGGGAAGAATCAATAGGTTGTAGCTAGCATAATGCTTCAAAAAGATGATGAAAGACCCACAGATGTGGATAGCTGTAGGATTCTGAAAGGCAGGAGGTTCTTCCTCCATTACTTTGATTCCACAGGTAGACATAGGATTACAATATGGATGCAGAATTTCACAGAGAGAATATATTGTTAGGCTCAAGGATCTAAAAGCAATTTCATTGACAGAAATTTATGCATATGTATTTCTGCATACCTTTTTATATATTTATATGAATATACAGGGCCGACATGAGCAATACACCAGGGTTCTGAGACAGAAATCAACGAAGACAAAGCAAAGTTCTGTTTAAGCACCAGTCTATGCGCCCTATCAGATGCATAGGTGCAATTTGTTTTGTTCGATAAAATGTTAGGTAAAGAATTACAAAACATAGCAAGAGGTTTCCCATAGAAGGGGTGCAGACTCAGTTTCCACAAAAGGATTTAACTTAGCGTTCCAGAATACAAATAGGGGTAAATGGACAAGTCAGATTCGAGAGATTCGATTGTATCTGAGGCACATGGAGGATTGTGATAGGTCTCAAACTAGAGATAGAAAGAATTTAAATACCAATTCCTAAATAACTCCCAGCAATGGAGGAAAACACAGTTCACTTAGTTCTATTGCAATTTCATAAGAAATAAGCATATTTACAGTGCATACCTGAAGTTTTTAAGCTTTTACAAGAGTCTTCTTTTCTCTCTAAATCCAATCCCCTTCTCTTCTCTTCCAGAATTCTTTTTCCCTCTCTGCCAACCAAGACTCTATCTCCTCAGATAAATGCAGAAGGCCTGCCTCTCTTCTCGACAACCCACTGTCTCAAAACATGGGTCCATTCCTCGGGTAATTGCAAGAGACATGCCTTTCTTCTTCCAACCTCCCACATTCTCGTGAGATTCTTCAATTTCACTTTACCAAGGGATTCCACACCTCAAACTTGCAATTGACGGCAGAAGACATTAATTTTTCTCATCCCCAAATATTGAACACATAAAACTAGGTGACAACCCTAATATTTAATCCTTAGAATAATTATCCTTATTACCGTCAATTCATTTAATCAAAATGGTAATTGTTTAATCATCTCACTTATGAATCTTATTTTCTTTTTTTTTTTTAATTTAATCCACTTACAACTTAGGACTTATTATTTCATTTAATTAGTTATCTAGTTTATTATTTATTTACTATTTTTCATATTAGTTTTACCAATTATCAATAATTACATCATTTATAATTAATAAACCACACATAATTCCCTAACAATGTTTATTTAATTTAAGCTTTAATTTAACCTTATTTAAATGAAACATTAATCATGCATAAATTGACACTTAAATTGGATATACCCTAACTTACAGGATGATACCTGACCCCAAGTGAAGCCACAGGACATGACAACAAAATGACGACAACAGTCCCACTGACGGTGACGACAGGATACAACACTGGAAACTCATCCTCCTTGAGGATGTTGACTAAATAGGGAACCTCGTGTTAACTCTCATCCACAATTCTATTGGCTAGGGCACGCTCAGACCTGGTAATTCAGGTGGAGTCGATGCCCGGTACCCACATCCTACAACAAACAACAAGGTTGTGCATATATCCATATTAAATGATGTAATCACAGACACGATGAACGGAAATCACAGCGTGGCAGGGTACTCGAACATGAGTAATGCGACACTATTCCATTCATGTAAACACATCATTAATTAAACTACATCCATTACCAATTATACATCATAATCATGATCAAATAACTCATTAACTCAGAGCAACATGAATCTATAATCATCAAATATGTCCATCATGATCAAGGAGAACATAAACCATAACATGCTAGTTCAAATATCTCGAAACTGTAAACATGCAATATAACACTATCATCTATACCAGAACTGTCATAGAAAACATGAAAATAACATCTATCACAAGCAAAAGGCGAGGGGCATTACACAGAGTATGTCAGATGGCAAAAGGAACAAGTCAAAATATAGGATTGTATCAACCATTCCCTGTACCAAAGAAGCCATGGGATGATATTAGTATGGATTTTATTCTTGGTTTACCAAGGACACAGAGAGGGCATGATTCTATTTTTGTGGTGGTGGACAGATTCTCAAAGATGGCACATTTTATTCCTTGTAAGAAGACTAATGATGCTATTCATATTGCAGAGTTATTTTTCAGGGAAGTGGTGAGACTACATGGTCTACCAAAGAGCATAATTTCAAATTGAGATACCAAGTTTGTTGGTTATTTCTGGAGGACACTGTGGAAGAAGTTAAAGATAGATTTGAAGTTTAGTTCTGCACACCATCCACAGACTGATGGACAAACTGAAGTGGTGAATAGGAGTTTGGGTAACCTGCTACGATGCTTAGTAGGAGATAAGCCCAAGGGATGGGATTTGATTTCACCACAGGCAGAATTTTCTTACAACAATTCTGTCAATAGGAGTACTGGTAAATCACCATTCCAGATTGTATATGGCAATAGCCCAAGAAATGCTTCTGAGTTAAGGAAGCTGGACAATGGAGAAAAGACAAGTGCTGAAGCTGAAGACTTTGCAGAACATTTGAAGAATTTGCATGAAGAGGTGAGAAAGCACATTAATAAAATGAATATTCAGTACAAGGCTAAGGCAAATCAGAAGAGGAGATATAAGGAATTCTAGGTAGGAGATGAAATCATGGTTCACTTGAGAAAAGAAAGGTTCCCAATTGGAACATACAATAAGTTAAAAATGAAGAAATTTGGACCATGCAGAATCCTGAAGAAGCATGATTCAGGAAATGCATATGAGGTAGAGCTACCGAGTGGGATCAATATTTCCCCTATTTTCAACATTGCTAATTTATCAGAATATCATGAAGGTGGAACAGAGGATGGATCAACAGAAGTGCAGTGGAGTATTCTAGCATCTACTTCAATGGAGGAGATAGAAGAGATCTTGGATAGCCGTGTGGGAAGTACTCGAAACAAGCAATATGAAGAATATCTGGTAAAATGGAAAGGAAGGCTTGTTGAAGATTCTTCTTGGTTGTCTGGTTTTCCTCACACAAACATCTGAGACATGACAAGGTCACTTCTCAAATTACCCTGGGTGTCTGATGCAGGAGCATCCAGTGGTGCAAGGGCAATCTTGCATCACCCAAAAAGAAGTTAATTCAAAATCATTGTAGTTGTTTTCATTTCTTTCCATAATTAGTGTTTTTGGTTCCATAATATCCAGAATAATAATGTAGGACTTTCAGTTTTTCCAAAACTGCTAAAAATAGCGACCTACCTATTTAGGAAAGTGTACCTGCTATTTTTTGAAAGTTTGCATTTGGGCACGTAATGAAGCAAAAACTTCTAGAAAGTTACATAATGGAAATATAAGAACTTTGGTGAAGGAATCGAGAAAAGACCATTTGTGAGCTGAAAGATATTAAAGTTTTTGTTTTCTGAAAAGCCCCTGAAAATTTCTAGAACGAGATATGAGGCACTAAAACTTCCCATAACATCCTGAAAAGTTGATGGAAATTTGTTTACAAATTTTCAGCATGATAGTTCACATCACG
This sequence comes from Cunninghamia lanceolata, assembly GCA_027924645.1. Taxonomy (NCBI): domain Eukaryota; kingdom Viridiplantae; phylum Streptophyta; class Pinopsida; order Cupressales; family Cupressaceae; genus Cunninghamia; species Cunninghamia lanceolata. The sequence continues at coordinate 3,371,980 of BSBN01000061.1, read as the reverse complement.
AGCTTTTCGGCACTTAAAACGGTTCGTCAATCGGACACCCGGATCAAAAGTTATGCTTCCCGGAAGTTGACCTACTTTTGGAGGGAATTGTAAATTTCAAAATTCAGCTGGAGGCCACCAAAAAGTGCTATTTATGACTATTTTGGGAAGCCTGGGCAGTAGTAGAGTTAAGGGGGCCAGTGTAGAGTCAAGAATAGGTGGGAAAACAGAAACCCTAGCTGATTTGGGGTTACAGAAGGCTGAAGATTCTAGAGTCTTGAGGTTGGGAAAGCTGTAATGTGTTGCAGCCAGTAGAGGATTCATCCTCTGATTGTAATTGAGTTTCTGTATTGTAATGAGTTGCCTAGTTCAATAAAAGAAAGTTCTATTTGTTGTGTTCAATATCTGTTATTGTGTGTTTTGTGATTTACCCCCTTCATCAATCAGACGCATCCACAAGTGCACCCATATCCTCTTATCAGGTGTTGGACACATGGTGACCTTTTGTATTGGAGAGTGGTGATTGATAGACTATAGCCCAACGACATTAGATGGAGACCATATTGCGGTTGTAGGCCATGGATGGGACAGAGGAGGTAATTGGTGAGGATGTAGAGGGATCAACTTTTATTCGGTCACCAAGATTGTGTCATTTTTTGCTTCTACTTTGATAGAGTGATGGGACCATTTGGGCATGTGCGAGGTGTGCCTAGCATGTAGTCAAACTATGTACGTTCATCATCCAATAGAGTTAGGGCCAACAATGCTCGGTGATCCTCTATCACTGAGGTTGTTGACAGTGATGATGATGGTATTGTTGATTTAGAGCTAGTGTCTGAGGTGGATGACATCGGTGTGACCCATGCATACACTACCTAGTGGGACACAATGTGACCTACTCCAATCTTTCATGTCGATTATCCCACAAGTGATCCTCGATCATGGGTGGATCGAGGGGATGATTCAGGGGAGGATCCTAAATTTAGTCACTAAATGGTGGATATTATGATGAGGATGATGATGATGAAGGTGTGCCATTGTGATTAGGGGAAATTTACATAAATAATGGGCCTCCTAAGGATGACATCATCAAAATATTGAGCTATCAAAAATCAACTAAAAGATGATATCAACCGTTACGGTGACATCATCCAAAATAAAAATAAAATTATTTATTTTATAAAATTAAACTCTCTAAAATCTTATGAATTAACTCATGATGGTTAATTAATCTCTACATATCCTATTCTATCTCAATCATCTTTCTAAATAATAAAGATTTTTATTTTTATTTTTTAGATTTATATTCTTAAGTTCTATTATAGAAATTATTATGTTTTCTAATAAAATACTTTCATTCTTTAAGAAAAAAATCTAAAAAACATTTCAAAAATATTTTCTTAGAAAGTGTAGATTTTAAAAATATAAAGTTAAAAGAATTTCAAGAAAAAGCAGATTAAGAAAATAAATAATATAAAAAGAAAAGTAAACTTGAGTTTTATAAGGAAATGTAATAGGAGGATAAAAAACTAACAATTATTTGTATTTTAGAGAAAGGAGAATTAAAATGTTATTTAAAATGTTCATTTTTATTTTTTATATACATTTAAAAAACTTAAACTACTTTTTAGTATATTCAAGTAAAACTTGAGTTTAAAACATGGAATTAGAAAGTGTATCTTTTAAAATATAACTTAAAAATAAAATAAAAAATAGAAAATAAATCAAGAAATAATATAAAAAGAAAAGTGAACTTGAATTTTAATTTAGAAAGTGTGTCTTTTAAAATATAACTTAAAAATAAAATAGAAAATAAATCAAGGAAAAAAATAATATAAAAAGAAAAGTGAACTTGAGTTTTAATTTAGAAACTGTATCTTTTAAAATATAACTTAAAAATAAAATAGAAAATAGAAAATAAATCAAGAAAAGAAATAATATAAAAAGAAAAGTGAACTTGAGTTTTTATTTAGAAAGTGTATCTTTTAAAATATAACTTTAAAAAAATAGAAAATAGAAAATAAATCAAGAAAATAAATAATATAAAAAGAACTTGAGTTTTTCAAGAATTATAATAGAATATGTGACCCCACATAACTCATGTAGTTAAGTAATTTATATTTATTTAATTGTATTATATGAGAAAAGTTTTGCTTTTTTGGAGTTGCTTAGGAGGCACATTTTATATGTAAATTTGCCCTAATAAGTTAGGGAACATTTACATAAAAAATGAGCCTCCTAAGAATGACAACATCAGTTTTTTGAGTTATCAAAAATCAACTAAAAGATTGCATCAACCATTATAGTGACATCATCCAAAATAAAAATAAAATTATTTATTTTATAAAATAAAACTTTCTAAAATCCTATGAATTAACTCATGATGGTTAATTTAACTCTATATATCCTATTCTATCTCTATCATCTTTCTAAATAATAATTTTTTTTTTGTTTTTTTAATTTATATTTTTAAGTTCTATAATAGAAATTATTAGAAATTATTATGTTTTCTAAAAATACTTTCATTCTTTAGGAAAAAAATCTAAAAAGCATTTCAAAAATATTTTAACAAATCTTTTCTTAAAATTTTTCTTTTATTCCTTAATAACATTAAAAATCATAAAACCTACTATAAACATATTTAATATATTAATTCTAAATGTATAAAATCATAAATTTAAATATGTATATAAAATAATAAATATATAAAATCATTAATCTATATATATAAAATGATAATATGAAACTTGATTTAATATATAAAATTTATAAAAATAAAATATTAAATATAAAATAAAATAACTAAGCTTCTTGTACTTTGCTACTATTTATAAATAATACTAGTATATTTATATTTAAAAAATATATCTACATTACACTGAGATATATCTTCTCGAGGCGCCTATTCAAAGGAATGTGGCAATTCTTTAAGAAATAGGTGCCTCGAGAAGAAATATTTGGGTGTAATGTAGATATATTTTTTAAATATAAATATACTAGTTTATTGAAGTAAAAATACATGCTTTGAATAATGAGATTTATTAAACATAAATTTAGAAATAAACAATGGCTTAATAATGTTTGTAGTTTAATAGTGAAATTAAATTTGTAAGCAAGTCAAAGAATATGCAAATTGGAAAACAAAAATTTTATTAGATTACCAAACCGATTATGTAGATGCAAAAGTGAACAAATAAGAGAAAAAATAAAAAACCACATTAACACGATTTTTATGTGGAGAAACCCTTTTGGGAAAAAACTCCACCAGGAAAAGAGAGTAGCTAGTATATATTAAATTTATAGTAATGTGATTACAAATATACAACATTCATATATAAACCATTGTACTGTATATGCTCTGCCAATTTATTGTAAATGGCTTCATTTTTCTTCTAATAAACTTAGTCTTTCTTCTTCAACTTTTCTCTTCCCAAGTTGTTTTCCGTTTTTCATCTTTTCATAACGGTCATATGTAAAAAGTGGAATTATTCTAATTCCTTGTAATGACTTGACATGAGATATAGCCACAAATGTCATCCTGCTCTTTCTATATGTCCTATGTCAATAGTGGCTTTTGAAAGAGTCAGACCTTGTGATTTGTGTATTGTCAATGCCCAAGCCAATCTTAAGGGTATTTGGATAGTGCAGCCTCTTTGTATTGGTGTAATTGGAACTATATGTGGAGATTGATCTTCAAATGGTATCCCTATATAACTATCAAACTCAACCATAACATATGTTGGTGGTTCTAGTGGAGCAGTTCCAGGTTTGTATACTATTTTTCTAATATAACCTAGAGATCCATTTACAAGACCTTCTATCCAAAGATTAGAATTTAACATGACCCTTGCATCTTTAGAAATTAATAGTTCAACATCAAGTTCATCATTATGACCATCATGTACTATGTTCACACTACCCATCTTTGTTACAATGCTATGAGCGATAGGCTGCTTCAATGAGTATAATGTTTTTTGTTATGATTATGCACATTATCATTTGTTGCAAACAAATAAATATATTTGTTAAATTCATCATTGGTTGGTGCATCAATGGAAATATTGGTTCTTATCATTAACAACTTCCAGTCATCAATAGTAGGATTTGCATTTCTTAGATTTCTGAGAAGTTCACGAAATCTTTGTTGTTGAATGCTCTCTCCTTGTCTAAATATCTTATCCAAAGTAACAACTATTTTGAATTCTTTCCAAAGTAGTTTACCACATCTGTTACTATCATATGGTGGTCTATCATTAACAAGAGGTAATTGTCCCAAATCTCCAACCAGAATAATTGATATACCTGTAAAATATATAAAAAATGTTGGGTAGGTAATTGTGTTTATTATATTGAAGTATATCTATTAACATAGGAAAAAAATACAAAAGACATAAATGTACCTGCAAAATTGATATTTGCATTTTATGGAAATACCTGACAAAGTATAGAATCTATCTTCTCCAACAAATTTTGTCTAATGAAGCTCATTTCATCAATTAGATGTATTTTACGTGTCGGATTTCTTCTTAGAAACTTGTGAGTCTTGTTCTTTCTAATGGAGTAAAATCTATGAAAGGAATTACAAAAATGAAGATGGCAAGACAATATATTTTAATGATAATGTAAAAATCGTCCTAAATTTGAAATTCAAAACCAAAAAAATATACAATACAATATGATCCAGTACTTTTTTTTGTTTGGCACACAAGCTTGAATAATTGATATTTTGTGGTATATCATCACATATGATAAATTCATTTTCTTTCATGGTGCTTATAAAATTTATTGCTTGATTTGTGTAATCTTCATCTTGGTATTCATTAGACCACAACATTTGTCTATCAATATCTCTTCTTCAATGAGTATAATTTTTTTTGTTATGATTATGCACATTATCATTTGTGGCAAACAAATGAATACCTTTGTCAAATTCATCATTGGTTGGTGCATCAATGGAAATATTAGTTCTTGTCATCAACAACTTCTAGTCATTAATAATAGGATTTACATTTCTTAGATTTGTGAGAAGTTCACAAAATCTTTGTTGTTGAATGCTCTCTCCTTCTTGTCTAAATATCTTATCCAAAGTAACAACTATTTTGAATTCTTCCCAAAGTAGTTTACCACGTCTATTACTATCATATGGTGGTCTATCATTAACAGGAGGTAATTGTCCCAAATCTCCAACTAGAATAATTAATATGTCTGTAAAAAATATGAAAAAATGTTGGGTAGGTAATTGTGTTTATTAGATTGAAGTATATGTATTAACATAGGAAAAAAATACAAAAGACATAAATGTACCTACAAAACTAATATTTGCATTTTCTGGAAATGCCTGACGAAGTCTAGAATCTATCTTCTCCAACAAATTTTGTCCAATGAAGCTCATTTCATCAATTAGAATGTATTTTACGTGTCGAATTTCTTCTTAGAAACTTGTGAGTCTTGTTCCTTCTAATGGAGTAAAATCTGTGAAAGGAATTACAAAAACGAAGATGGCAAGACAATATATTTTAATGATAATGTAAAAATCATCCTAAATTTGAAATTCAAAACCAAAAAAATATGCAATACAATATGATCAATATAAAAATGTAAGAAAGTGAAAACCAAAAAAATATGCTATACAATATAATATTCATGAATTAATAATTAATCATGGATTTGAATGGAAATACTACTTTGATTAAAGAAACACTTTAAAATATAAAACTACATGTGATTGGGATTTTAAAAAAATGAATGGATTGTCGAAGCTCTGATATTGAATGTTGCAACTCTAGTTGGTGCAAGTAACAAAAGTGGAGAACGTTCTGGTAATACTATATTTTTAAGAGCTTGATTGATGGCACCAATGAGATATGATTTTCCTGTTCTGGCTATTCCTTGAATTTTCATGAATAATGGTAATGCATTTGGAGATATATGATAATGTGTGATAATTATATCCAGTGCTTTTTTTTGTTTGACACCCAAGCTTTAATAATTGGTGTTTTGTGGTATATCATCACATATGAGAAATCCATTTTCTTTCATGGTGCTTATAAAATTTATTGCTTGATTTGTGTAATCTTCATCTTCGTATTTATTAGACCACAACATTTGTCTATCAATATCTCTTCTTCCCAACATATCTATTTCAGACACTTCCATAATTTGACCACAATGTAGCCTAGATATGATTTCCCATTCATGTTTTATTGTATTTGCTTGAAGGGGTTGATTTTATTCAATGTTAGAATCAATGCTATTTTCACCATCTTCTGTAGTAGTTGTTTTTTCCACATGCTAAGGATTATAATGAAATGACTGCCAATTTGATATTATTGTATCATTTTGAAGACCAATATCTCTTTCTCTATGACAAAATGGCTTGTATAGTAGCAACTCAGACCAACAAAAATCTACCCATTTCTCAGATTCACATTCAGGGGTGGAGAGAAACCTCAGAAATACTCTGACAATAGCTGCTATTTCCCTAGCACTACCATATGTTATTTGTTCTTCATTTTGGATTATATGTCCATGATCTAGTTGCATCAATAAGTGAAACACTTTCCATGAAAAATGGTCTATTCTGATATCCATCAATGAAAGATTGTGTATGTCCTTCATACTCAACTTCATCAATTTTAGCTACATGTTTGAATACCTCATGTGAGACATTTAAATTGACAAATTTTCTACTGCTCTCTACTAATGGAAGTTCAAAAAACATGTGCGTGTTTCTTGTTCCCCAATATCTATTTCTATAATTATTTTAGTAAGAAGCTTTCTATATGCTGTTGATAGTAAATCATTTGGGTTTTGAATATTTGTAAGCTGCATCAACATTTAATGATAAGTTTTTGAACTCTTCGCTACTTTAGCTGCATACTTGGCAATGTACTTGATTATAGCATGTTTGGAAAGAACATGTTGCTAATCTATATTTTCTCTCCATAACTGAAGTATGAAGTGATTGTGTTTATTTACTCTATCATCATTTCTTGCAAGTTCAAATGTTTTTTCACCTATCTCTGAGTCTTCATACAATTTTGATCCCTCAAGATTTAATGGCCATGGAGCATTATACCTATATATAAGAAATTAAAAAATGAGGCCATTTTTTAATTTATACTCATAATTTCTTAATTTCAAAATAATAATTTGGAAGTTTTAAAATGTTACCTGCAAACTAGTTGTCCTCATTTCTTACGTAGGCATGCACCCTCTCTACACATTGTATGTCATTCTACACAATTTAAAATCTCTTCATAGCCTTGTTACATATGTACTTGTGAAAGTTGCCTTGTATTTTGAAGACATGGGTGTTGGACAAGATTTTGCAATACCTATCATTAAAAAAATGTATGATTTTATTAGTTATATTAAAACGTAAACTATACATATATTATATAAATATAGTAATTTATAAAGGATCGATAATATACCTGTATGTTTCATTCATGTGGATCATCTCTAGGATTCCATGCATGAATAATAGAATGAAAAAATTTGTCTGCATTTTTTCATTACTACTCATTTTCCCAATCAAGTTTATCTATATTTGGTGCTCCATCTATCCATATGAATCCATGGACATGCGGTGAACCTCTATGTTGCCATTCATATCTAGACTAGTAATCTTTTACATTCATTCCTTTTTGTAGTATCTATTTTCTAAAAATGGAATGTCGCAGGTGCATGTAGTGTGCTACTATATGTCCAGATAATCAATAACATTATGTTTTTGCCAATTTTGGGCTTCTTTTGCATCTGTTGGTGGTGTTCCAAGCATAAGTGCATGCAAATCAGGCCACTACATATCTGCTGCACTCAAAGTTAAGAATATTGTTGGTGATCCAATTTGATGAAGCATGTCAGTTAACTCTGCACGACATTTTGTCCAATATGACCTTGTACCCCTCAATGTTGTGCCAAACCTCATCAAATGATCCACTAGATGGTAGTGGCACACATTTTCCATATCTTGACACAATTTGTTGATGGTGATTGACATTTCTTGAAGACTTCTTTTTACAAACACTATAGATGAATTTTGTGCACGATGTCTCATGATCATGTTCATCGTGTAATATCTAAATTGTGGGTGTCAACCAAAACGATGATCCCTATATTGAAATAGATGTTTGACAAATTCATGCAAATGTACTCATCTCATATGTGGTTCTAACCAATCACGTGTACCATCAGGAAATAATGTTGGAAATGCCATATCAAGTAAGCCTAATGTGACATATTCATTGATGGGAGATGAGTCAATCCCTAGCCAATCAATGAAATTTGCTGGATCTACATTTGGGTTATTTATCTATGCATGGATTAATTACATCTCTCTTTGGGCATTTGGTGGTCTGGAAGCCATGGATGTTGTGTGATCAATAACATTTCCTTCATCCATCTCCATCAATGGACCCACAAATATAATTTCATTTGTATTAGACTCTAACTCCATATGTACTGAATTTAGCTGGTCAAAAATATTTTCATCTGAGTTAGCTGAAAGTTCATTAAGAGCATTTTCATCAACTTGAACATCAGAATAGAACTTGTCATGTTGAATTTTGTACTACAATACCTTATACACCTGATCTCTATTGACTGTAAAGTTATAATCTTTGCCATGTTGATCCTTCATTCAAACAATAATGATTGGAAAATCTTTTATTTGATGTGGTAAAACCTTAGAAATATCTATTACATCCTTTGGAAAACTTATTGTGTGTCCTTTGTATTTATATTGACCACCTACTGCATGTGTGACTTGTATGATAGGATTGACACGTGCTATCAACATTTCTTCAACCTGTGTTAAACTTGCAAGATCTTGTGGTTGGGGGCAAGGATCCATATTATTTGCTACTAAAAACTGATTATTGCCTTTTTCTTGTTGAAATCTATTGCAAATTGGACCTTGAGGTGTGCGAGAAACTTTTATTCCAAGGTAACATTCTTGACATATATAGCACATGTTTGGTGAAACAAAGCTATCTATGGCATGTCAAAATTGCATTTGTAATGTATTGAAATCTGTATGAAGCATTCCATTGGGATTTAGCAAATTTTTTCCATCATTTCCAGTAGATCAATTAATACCATGTGGAGTTGCATTTTCTAGTGTTATGGCATGTCGAGTTGTATTTTCTGGTGTCTTAAGTACACGAGTAATGGATCTTGAATTTTCATCTTGAACATTGAAGCCAATGGCATATGACTGATTTCTCTCGTGTCTTTCTCTATTTTAGGATCACCAAAATCTTCAGTTGTTTGTGCATGAGTTATTGTCACCATATTTGGTTGTTGATTTTGTAATTCCAATTCATGAACTGTTATTTGAGCTGCACATTTACGATATCTTTCTTTGGCAACCTCATTTTGTTGAATCCTTTGTTGTTCTCTTTCTACATTTGTCATTACTTGGCATTGACGTTTTCGATATTCCCTTTGATATTCTCTTTTATATTTCCTATGGTATTCTCTTTGTTGCTCCTCGGATTCAAAATTCAACTTTGGTGGAGCCATACCTATATAATAGTAGAATAACAAAATTTTGAAGTGTAAAGTTAAAATATTAAGTTAATGGAATATAATTAAAAAAATATATCTACAGTATGAATCATTATGGATTTGAATCGAAATACTATTTTGATTAAACAAAAATAATAAAATAGAAAAGTACCTCTATTCGAGTAGCTTAGTGTTTGTCACAGGGAAAATTATAAATCCCAACTCACAGATGATATCTGAAAATGAGACAGAAATATCAAAATGTTTTTTATCCAAGTGAAAAGAATGCATTTAAATAACACATAGCATTTGTATGAAAATGTTGTAATAAATTTAAAAATGGAAAGTGAACAATTTTTTTTTTTTAAAAAAAATTAAATGGAAAGTATACAATTTTTTAAACAAAGAATTTTTAAAAACAAAAAAAAAAATCTAAAACTAAAAAGTTTTTTTTAAGGGGCACCAAATATATATTTTTTGTTTCTAAAAATTTAATAGTAATGATAAAATAGAATTAAAAAAATGTTTTTTTTTACGAGGCATACCTATATAGAAAAATAATATTTATAAGTGTAAAAATGGAAAGTAAATAATTTTAAAACAAAGATTTTTTATAAACAAAAAAGAATTTCTAAAAACAAAATGTTTTTTTAAGGGGCATCAAATAATATTTTTTTTTTTTTTAAAATTCAATAGTAATGGTTAAATAGAATCTGTAAAATAAATCAAAAATCACAATTAAATGGAGTGACAGAGCCTTTTGAAGAAGGTGCAGGGGATGTGGCAGGCGGCGAAGCAGAAGCGAGGGAGATTATATCCTGCTTGTCTATGGCTAGAATACGCTTAAAAGAAGCTCACAAAGGGCTTGAATGGTATTTAGGGTGCCAATATGGAGAGGGCTAAGGTTTTGCAATGAGGATTTTACCCAAAACTTGCTATATTTACATGATTGGAGCTTTTGGAAGGGATTATGGCAGGACACCAATGAGAAGGGGTGTAGATATGACAATTCTTTCTAGACTTGTTTCAATCAAATATGAGGGAGCCCTAGCATCATAAGCACTTCAAAAGAATGAAAATGACACATAAAAATCCCAGGATGAAATAACAGCTCCTGCATCAAACTCTTTATTGCAACATTACATGGATATTACAAACAAAAAGAGATAAAATTATTAAATCAAAATCTCTAGCATATCAAAATCTCAGTACAAATAACCACATAATCAAAGAATTAAGCCCTATACATGTCTGAAGCTATTTAGTATTGATGTGTGTTGTTTTCCTATTTAGTAATAAAAGTACAAAATGCCTACTCATCTATCACAAACCTTAATTCCACACTGGCCGATCGGTGCCCAGTTTACCCACCACTAGATAACATTGAGCATGGATGCAACCGTTGAAGAGGGCTTGACAGATCTAATGTTGGACAGTAGAGACTTAAGCAAAATCCTTGCCAGTTAATACAAGATAAAATTGGAAAGGATTTAATCTAACTTAGTGATGCCAACCACAAGTGGGTCAAATGAACAACCAACAACTCTCTACAATTGCAAACCAAAAACATAAGAACAAGGAAGAAGAATGAAGAATTAGGGAACAACCAATCTATATTATTTGTAGAAGATCTGAACATACCTCTCCCCAAAATTGTATGGAATCCAACTTTGTTTGGATATGCAAACGTACAATACCTCTGCGCAGTCTTCCAAATTTATTACCTAGCCTCCATTTACTTGTTATCCCATTCAATACTCCCATGCATGTAGTTTCCTGAATCTGCAACGCAACCTATTTGAGTATAAATCACATAATGCATTGGAGAAGTTAGTGTTTTTTTGGAAATTCAATGATTTTTATTGTATAACTACCGCTCTTTTTTTTTCTATTGATTTCTTAAGTTAAAAATGAATGCTCTCATCCCCACCCCACTGTGACTATATAACGCCTCTTGACATAATAAACGTGTTTATTTAAATAAACATACATAAAAAATAATAGATGAATATTTTAAAGCTACATTCAAATTTTTTATTTAATACTTTTTTAAGCTAGAATTTAAATTTTATATACTAAAAAAAAATTCTTTAGAAATAAAAATTCTTCTCTCACAGATTAAAAAAAAATTCTTCAAAATAACTTAATGCAAATGACCTCATCACTGGCTTCAGATTTGATGGACTGTAATCATTTCATGATGAGATTTCAGGGTATTTATCTACGATGGCTTGTTTCTTTGTGCTTCATTAGTTTGCGCAAGGATGGAGATACAATTGAATAGAAGACTATTCTTTCATATTCAAAAATGGGAAATGGCTTTCTTTAGGAGTGTGGATTCACACGAAATGATGTCTATCTTTGCTATTAACAACTCAGAAGTTGAAGCGGCGATTAGGGAGGTGATAGGAAAGGGTGTTTTGGATGGCCATGTGAGGACTCTGTATCCTTCACAAATTCTTGCAGTCTTTGCTTCAAATGCTATGGACTTACTCTAGGATATCAATTTGGTAAGGCAGTTGGTTATTAAGTTTGTGCATCGTTTTCTCTACTCTGAGGATGTGTTGATCGAGGCCTTTCAGAATTATGATCTTTTCAAGTCAGGGGCTTTAATAGGCGGTTTGTTCTCTAAGTGTCAAATATTGCATTCTCCTACTTTCAATTGCATCTTCAATGCATTTCACTTTGCACTTCATCATGAATGTGAAGAGTTTTTGCATATTTCTATTCATGCACACAACAATGAAATTGGGAAGGGTCTTGCAAATCAAATTGCTGAAAATTTTTAGGCTATGTTGTTTCTTCTTCATTTTTAGCCTTATAATCCGCCTACACCTGGGTCTCCTGTGGAAGAAGATGGTAACGATGGTGTCATTTTTTTGATACAAGATCTTAATACTGCTATGGATGCTTGATATCGATGTCTATCTGTTACTTTGTAATATCATTATATGTAATCTTTTTGTAGTTTTTTGTTCACAACCTAAATGTTTAAGGGTGTTTTTCTCTCCTCTTATGCAATTCTAGTTAGTTGGCATATGGCCTTGATTCTGGGAAGGGAGAGCAGCTTTGCTATTTTTCTGGTGTAGGATTCCTTATGGCCTGCCATTTTGTAAGCTTCCTTTATTATATATATAATATATTTTATAGGTGCTAGTCAACTTTTGTCTAGAAAAAAAACTTAATGCAAAATGAAAAATAAAAAATTTGTTGGAAAAAGAAAAATAAAAAGCTAACAAATATTCACAATAAAAATATTATTGAAGAGAAAAATAAAAACACAAAATAAAATATTCATGATGAAAATTTATTGGATAAAAAAAAGCTAACAATTTTTATTTATATTTTAGAGAAAGAAAACAAAAAAGCTATTGTAAAATATTCAAGTTCATATATATACACTTTTAAAAAAATAAAAAAAAAACTACTATAAGAGTTTGTTTTAAAATTAGGAAGTGTGGCTTTTTAAATATAACTTTTAGATAAAAGACTTTTTAAATAAAAAATAAATAATCAAGAAAAGAAATAATCTAAAATGAAAAGTGAACTTGATTTTTTTAATAAATTATTATAGAAATATATGTTACCACTTTAGAAAAATAACGAACTTGAGTTTAAGACTTTTAAATAAAAAATAAAAAAGAAATAATCAAGAAAAAAGAAATAATCTAAAATGAAAAGTGAACTTGAGTTTTTAATAAATTATAATAGAAATATATGTTACCACTTTAAAAAATAATGAACTTGAGTTTTCTAAGGAATTATAATAGAAACATGTGTCCCCACTTAACTCATGTAGTTAAGTAATTTATATTTATTTATATTTAAATAATTGTATTATATGAGATAATTTTTGCTTTTTTAGAGTTTCTTAGAAGGCCCATTTTTCATGTAAATTTCCCCTAATCGGGCCTTTTTAGGGAGAGGCCACGATGAGGGCAGCAAATGGAGAATGATGATGAGGAGGCCGAGGAGAGACCTAGGTCAAGGGCTCATAGTCATGTTCCATGATCTACTACTAGTGGAGTACCAAGTCAGTTCAAGCGTGGGGAGATGAGTGGTGTTGCCACATCTATGCCCCCAGCTATAGGCACGACTATAGGTGTTTCTATAGCGACTTCATTATCTGATCCTGATTGGCAGGATGGTGATCCATGTGAGAATGATGCTATTTTTGATTAGATGATTATTTGATTATGATGATGTCATGCTTATATATGTTTTGGTGAGATATTGATTTTATCTTTGTGTTATTTTTCACATTTGGTACTCGAGCATGGCGTGACTTTGTGGGTTGTGTCATAGCGGATATAGTACCTACTGGGCCGACTGAGGAACATGTATGAACGGGTTATTCACCACATCAATCAGTAGGGTAGCATGTAGAGATATTTATGCCTTTTATAAGATACAGGGTGGCTATGGAAGCCAATGTAGATCATCTTTTAGCTTAGAGGGATCAGGAAATCTAGAGGGCAGAGCGTGTGAAGGCTTGTACAAACCTCCAGATACAACGAGATTAGGCTACAGTATCTCCTTCTTCTAAGATGGGTCATGTGTTGCAAATATGTGCCTAAGAGATGTTGTCATTGATGTCAACATATCCTTGTTACCATTGGTGTCAACTGTATCCTACCTTGTTGCCTATTTAGAAGATTGGAATGTTGAGGATATTGAGAAAATTAATGAAGATCATTGTATGCAGACCATATGGCTAGGTAGAGGATTGTCTGTAGTAGCTCCAGTTAATATTTGAGAGGTCCAGATGAAGATTTGAAGAAGTTATAGCCATCTAAGTAGAATTAGGTTTTGCAGTGTTCAAAAGAGACAGAGCGACAGGAAATTGGTCTGGATTGCTCCGCACTGAAATATTATGATTTGCGGATCTAGAGGCATGTTTAGGAAGTCAGTGTGTATGATCAACTCAAGTGGTTTGTGGTTTGGAGATCCGCAATAAATCTTTCTAGTTTGACAGTCATAGCAGACAATGGGGTAAGTGCAAAAAGATGGGGGGCCAAAAAGGGGTCTTAAGTGGCCACTTTTTTTTTCTGAAATCAGGAAATGCTGGCCTTGGATGAGAAATTGAGCATAGTTACACTCAAAATTTGGAGATGCAACCAAAACAATGTTTGTAGTACTTCAAGTCTACTTTCTAAACTACTATTTTTTTTTAAAATGGTATAGATTAAGGGGTTCAAAAGAGGGAGCCACAGAAATTGGTGTTGTTTCTATAAAAAAAAACATAACATAACATGTTTTGTGGCTCCCTCAAAAGGTCAAATTTTTTTTTGTATTTTTAAAATTGTTTCTGTGAGAAATTAGCTAACAACATGTAGTTTATGCCTGATTTTTCTGATAATTTTTTATGAATATTTAATTTTTTACTAATTTTCAAAGTGGACACATCCTAAAAAATAGAATTTTGGCCGTGCTACCCTTATAAATTTTGAAAACTAATTGAAAATCATTTTTTTCTTTTTTTAATATGTGTACAATGGAGTCTAGTTTCTAAATATGTAATTTTTTTGAAATTTCAATGAATAATTAATTTACAATGAGAAAAAGACCAAACAGTGGTTTTTGCCCAAAAATGGACACACAAACAAAAGAAATTAAAGATGAAAGGCTTAACATTGTCAAAATGTGAAAAAAATCACATCGTCAAATAGCTAAGAGAAAGCCTAACATTACCCAGGTGTTCAATTTGTTCGACCTTGAAACACGTGCAAATTTGAGGGTTAGCATGAACAAAATTATGTGAAATCCTGTAGAATATGGAAAAACACGTCTCTAGACATTGGGAAGGCACTCCAAGCCTTTGGGTTGGAAATCCAAAGCAAATCCCAAGCCCAAGGCTTGGATTCCCAAAGCAAAACATAATGCGAGCACATTATAATGCACTCGCGTTATGTTTTACTTTGCATTTTTCCTTTTCCGCAAATGTTTGTGCACTATTTGTCATGTTTGAAATAACAGGAGCGCATTATAACGTGCTCGTATTATGTCCCCCTTGAATTTTTTTATGTTCAAGGTTATTAATCATGTATGTATGTATGTATGTATGTATGCCTATATGTATGTATGTATCTATGTATGCCTATATGTATGTATGTATAGTGTCGAGGGTGAGGAGGGTAGAGATGGGGGTGAGCCAGATAGGGGAGGAGAGGGGTGGATAAGGATTGAGTGATTAAGGTTTAAGGTTGAGGGTTTAGGGATAGGATTTAGAGTTTAGGGATAAGGGATTAGAGTTTAGGACCTTGAGGGATTAGGGTTTAGGGTTGAGGCTTTAGGGATAGCGTTTAAGGTTGAGGGTCAAGGGATTAGGGTTAAGGTAGAGTGTTGAGGGTAGAGGGATTAATGATAGGGTTTAGGGTTGAGGGATTAGGGTTTAAGGTATAGTTTTGAGGGTTGAGGGTTAGGGATAGGGTTTAGGATTTAAGGTTTAAGTGTTGAGGGTTGAGGATTTAGGGATAGGGTTTATGGTTTAGGGATAAGGGATTAGGGTTTAGGGATTAGGGATTAGGGTACCATAAATTATAATTAGGGATTAGGGTTTATGGTTTAGGGACTAGGGATTAGGGTTTAGGGTTTAGGGATGTACAATTAAGGGGTACCATAAATAAACTAGAATTTAGGAAGGGTTGGGAAAATTTTGTGAATCACCATGGGCTGGAGATTAGAGATTTTGTTGTGTTCAAGTACATATCCAAGTCATAATTTAAGGTTAAGATATTTCAAAGAATAAGGTGTGTGAAAAAACATCAATGCTCTTCAGCTTATGAATACCAACATTGACACAGATAAAAGATGCCCTTCTTCTAATAGAGTATGTAGTTCAAGTCAACCGATGGGTAGCAAGTTGTCGAATGAGTTGGTTTAATGGGCATGCCTCCTTCAAGGCCCAGGTGGGTAGGTGTGGGATGTACAATTAAGGGGTACCATAAATAAACTGGAATTTAGGTAGGGTTGGGAAAATTTTGTGAATCATCATGGGCTGGAGATTGGAGATTTCGTTGTGTTCAAATACATATCCAAGTCATAATTTAAGGTTAAGATATTTCAAAGAATAGGGTGTGTGAAAAATATCAATGCTCTTCATCTTATGATACCAACATTGATACAGATAAAAGATGCCCTTCTTCTAACAGAGTATGCAGTTCAAGTCAACCAATGGGCAACAAGTTGTCAAATGAGTTAGTTTAATGGTCATGCCTCCTTCTTCAAGGCCTAGGTGGGCAGGAGTGGGATGTACAATTAAGGGGTACCATATAAATAAACTAGAATTTAGGCAGGGTTGGAAAATTTTTGTGAATCATCACGGGCTGGAGATTGGAGATTTTATTGTGTTCAAGTACATATCCAAGTCATATTTTAAGGTTAAGATATTTCAAAGAACAGGGTGTGAAAAACATCAATGCTCTTCAGCTTATGAATACCAACATTGATACAGATAAAAGATGCCCTTCTTCTAATAGAGTATGTAGTTCAAGTCAACCAATGGGCAACAAGTTGTCGAATGAGTTGGTTTAATGGGCATGCCTCCTTCAAGGCCTAGGTGGGCAGGAGTGGGATGTACAATTAAGGGGTACCATATAAATAAACTGGAATTTAGGCAGGGTTGGGAAAATTTTGTGAATCATCATGGGCTGGAGATTGGAGATTTTGTTGTGTTCAAGTACATATCCAAGTCATATTTTAAGGTTAAGATATTTCAAAGAACAAGGTCTGTGAAAAATATCAATGTTCTTCAACTTATGAATAGCAACATTGATACAGATAAAAGATGCCCTTCTTCTAACAGAGTATGCAGTTCAAGTCAACTGATGGGCAGCAAGTTGTCAAATGAGTTGGTTTAATGGGTGTGCCTCCTTCTTCAAGGCCCAGGTGGGAAGGAGTGGGATGTACAATTAAGGGGTACCATAAATAAACTAGAATTTAGGTAGGGTTGGGAAAATTTTGTGAATCATCATGGGCTGGAGATTGGAGATTTCGTTGTGTTCAAGTACATATCCAAGTCATATTTTAAGGTTAAGATATTTCAAAGAACAGGTTGTGTGAAAAATATCAATGCTCTTCCGCTTATGAATACCAACATTGATACAGATAAAAGATACCCTAGCATCATAAGCACTTCAAAAGAATGAAAATGACACATAAAAATACCAGGATGAGATAACAGTTCCTGCATCAAACTCTTTTTTACAACATTACATGGATATTACAAAAAAAAAGAGCTAAATTTATTAAATCAAAATCTCAGCACAAATAACCACATAATCAAAGAATTAAGCCCAATACATGTCTGAAGCTATTTAGTACTGATGTGCATTGTTTTTCTATTTAGTAATAAAAATACAAAATGCCTACTCATCTATCACAAACCTTAATTCCACGCTGGTCGATCGGTGCCCAATTTACCCATCACCAAATAACATTAAGCATGGATGTAGCCATTGAAGAGGGGTCGACGGATCTAATTTTGGATAGTAGAGACTTAAGCAAAACCTTGGCAGTTAATACAAGATAAAATTGGAATGGATTTACTGTAACTTAGTGATGCAAGCCACAAGTGGGTCAAATGAACAACCAAAAACATAAGAACAAGGAAGAAGAATGAAGAATCAGGACACAAACAATCTATATTATTTGTAGAAGATCTAAACATACCTCTCCCCAAAATTGTATGGAACCCAACTTTGTTTGGATATGCAAATGTACAATACCTCTGCGCAGTCTTCCAAATTTATTACCCAGCCTCCATTTACTTGTTATCCCATTCAATACTCCCATACATGTAGTTTACTAAATCTGCAATGCAACCTATTTGAGTATAAATCACATAATGTGTTGGAGAAGTCAGTGTTTTTTGGAATTTCAATGATTTTTATTCTATAACTACTGCTCTTTTTTTTCTATTAATTTCTTAAGTTTTATTTTTATTTCCTTTTTGGTATTTAATTTTTTTTTATAAATTTACTTAGAAAAAATGAGTGCTCTCATCCCCACCCTGTTGTGACTATATAACGCCTCTCGGCATAATAAACATGTTTATTTAAATAAATATACATAAAAAAAAATAGATGAATATTTTAAAGCTACATTCAAATTTTTTATTTAATACTTTTTTTAAGCTAATTTAAATTTTATATACTAAAAAAATTTCTTTAGAAATAAAAATTCTTCTCTCACAAATTTAAAAAAACAATTCTTCAAAATAACTTAATGCAGATGACCTCATCACTAGCTTTGGTTTTGATGGCTTGTAATCATTTCATGATGAGATTTTAGGGTATTTATCTACGATGGCTTGTTTCTTTGTGCTTCATTAATTTTTGCAAGGATGGAGATACAATTGAATAGAAGGCTATTCTTTCCTATTCAAAAATGGGAAATGGCTTTCTTTGGGAGTGTGGATTCAGACAGACTGATGTCTATCTTTGCTATTGACAACTAGGAAGTTGAAGAGGTGATAGGAAAGGGTGTTTTGGATGGCTATGTGAGGACTCTGTATCCTTCACAGATTCTTGTAGTCTTTGCTTCAAATGCTATGGACTTACTCTAGGATATCAATTTGGTAAGGCAGCTGGTTATTAAGTTTGTGCATCATTCTCTCTACTCTGAGGATGTGTTTGTTGATTGTCAGGAACATTGAGAGGGGGGGTAAATCAATGCTCTATAAATCTTTCCTTTAACTTTTGCTTTCAACCATAAAAGAATAATCAAGCAAAATACACAACTGAATAGCATCCACATAAGCATAACACATAACACCAAGATTTTACATGGAAAACCCAAAAAGGGAAAAACCACGGAGAGGATTAGCTCTCAAATATATATTGCAATCTTTACAAAGATGATGTTCAGGCTTGGTCATTCCATGGACCTAAAACATGTTGGCTTATAGCCATGAAGTACAAGTAAGTTTAATAGGTTCACTACCTCAACCCTAAGCCTAGCAAGATTACAATAAAGGTTGTTAAACCCTACTAGAGGCTCACTGCTAGCTTACTGCCTTGGAAACAAAACCTTGCTTTCAAATAGATCATACATGATATCTGAATACTGCTTTAGCATCTGCCACTATGCTAGGGTTCAGTCATTTAACAATCGTATTCTGAATCCCAAGTCTTCATCACTGCTGATCCTCTAACTTTGCTCCACTATTTGCATCTTTGCATCACCCACACACTTCACACACTACTCAACCGAATTTCATTGCCTTTATATATCCGCATCATGATTTACTCCATAATCAGGTTGGCATCCAAGAAGTGAAACGTGTACATAAAAAGATGTACCTTGTCACTCAATCCAATGCACTATGTGTCACGCGGACCCAAATCTTTTCCCAAGCGTGTTCATATAGGTCAACTCTAATCTTTCAATTGCTTACATAAATCCTCCACACATTAACTCTTCTCCACACAATGATTTGTCTCACTAGTCGGCTTGTTCCTCAAGAACATACTTAACAACTTCATCTATTGTTTTACAACTTCTACTGCTGATCACAAAACACTTCCAAAATCATGTCAGTAACTCTTTACAGATTCCCAATCTTACCCTCAAAACCGCAAGGCATGATATCTTCTTGCAAAGAAATGCAGACCATCAAAACTCAGACTCTGTCTCTATCAAACACTATGTCGGTACTTAGCAGCTTGTAGCTATCCTTCTGATGAACTTCATATCTCCCAACTTTGGAATAAGACACTTCTTATAAGTGTTAACAACACCTCAAAACCGCATAATGAAATATTTATTTGCAGAGGAATGCAAACTACTTCACCATGCCCTGTTCACTATTTTTGCTATACCTTTGCTTACCCAGACTTAGAAATTTCTCCAAGATGACTTCTAGAGAAGATCAGGACTTGACCTTTGAAGTATAACACTATCAGACAACTGAGAACATCATACCTGAGCTGCATCTACAAGTCTTTAATTGCGAAGGCATGCTAGCTTACTTATTGTCCTCTACTCTGCATGCTTTCCATACTTAGCTATTTTCTATCAACCAGACCTGGAATCTAATATGTTCTTCCAAAGATATCTCTTCCTATCATGGAGATGGGATCTCTAAGCCTTGTTTCCATCAATGACTACATATAGATCCATACCAGAGTAGTGTCTCTTGCCAACAATCTCCCCCTTTGGCATTGATGGAAATAGTTAGTGAAAAATGCCTGATTGCTCCCCCTTACTATATACACTATACTTTCTTGGTCCCCCTGAGATGATTATCCATTTTTCACTGATCTACTTCTCCTCCTTTGACATCAATTGCAAAGGGTGTGATTTGAACTTCAAAAATTTGTCAAAGTTTAAAAATTTTATATGTATTCTTCCGCATATTTACAAGCACAATCTTTATCTTAGTTTGTGACTGAAGGAAAAATGTCACTGTAGATGGTCTTTATTAGAGCTATCTCTCCATTCCATTTATTTCTTGCACTTTCTATAATTTGGATGTGGCCATTCATAAAAAATACTATCTTTTCTACCTTCTGGAGATCTGATGGTGTATCAATTAGTGCTTGAGATTTCACAGCCTCAATTGCCAACTTGGTCATGGAATCAATCTTCAGACTTATCAATCCTTTCAGCTGGCACAACTTGTCTTTGATTTGTCCCTTTTTCCTCATTAGAGTATTCAGATCATTATGGATATTTTCTACTTGTGTTTCTTTGGCATTTATTAACTTGGCTACTAGATTATATGTCTTAGAGATATTCAATAGTTTGAGTTCCAAGTCTTTGATTTTGTCTTCTAGTTCCTTTGTGATCTTTGGCTAGGATAAACAAAATTTGTATATTATTCCAGCTTCTTCAATGGCACTTTGTATATTCTTAATTCCATTATCTAACAAAACTTTGTCTCGATCTACCATGCTCTTCAACTCAACCAATCTTCTATCATCAATTTCTTTCCTTAATTTTACTTCTGCAGATTTTTTGAAGGATTCAAAATGTACACTTACATAATTTAATAGCTTCTTGAGATGGTCAGTAAGAGATAATGAGATATCCCTTTGAGATGATGGCAATAGTTTTTCCAAGATAGAGGATGCTTCGTTAATCAGTTTGTTATCTTGACCATGTGATTGTAGCAATTCTTCCTGTGCCTTGGCTTGAACCACAGATAATAGATTAAACTTTTGGAAAGGCGATAATGAGGCCAAGTTGATTGGACCTTGAGGGAGTTCAAATTCTTCTGCAATTTGTTGCCTTTTAGAGAAATCTGTAGTGTCTCTTGCCCTTTCTGATATTTCTCCTTGACTTTGATCTGGAGGGTCTATTTCCTGTTGATTTGTGTTTTTCTCCAGAGTAGGGCTCTTCCTCTCTTCCTTAATCTCTTCACCCTTATCTTGTTGTACAGAAGGTGAATCAGTTTCAATACTGCCTTGGTCTGTCATATCCACTATATTAGTGTTGGGGACTTGATCACTCTGTTTAGATTCTTGATTTTGGCTTATTTCCGGTGGAGATATGTCTTCATCATTTGCTTCCTTACTTTCATAAATGGTGAAATATTATGTTTCATTAGTATGTTCAAAATAATTTCCTCTGTTTCCTTGACAACTTTGTCAACTTCTCCTAACATCAATGCATTCATTCTTTTCTTTGACCTAAACTCATTGTTGAGTGCCTTGGAGATTTTTCTTTTCTCTGCTGGAGTGATATCCAGACATAAGGTTATCAACATGTGTTCTCTGAGCTCAACATCTTTAGCAACAACAGTTTCCTTCCTAACTAATAGAATACTACCCAAGGTGTTTGGGAGATCACCAATGATCTCAATGAGGGCTCTATTGTAAATGTTCATAAACTCTACAATAGCTTCTTCCAAAATCCTCTTGTTAGCATCATTATAATCATCATAAAACTCAGCCAGAGGTTTCAAGTTACCATAAATGGTGACAGACCTTAATACATCTTCAATCTTTAGTGTTGCATGAGACTCATCTTCTTCCTGACTTTTACTGGGTGTCTTACTTCTTGTTGACTTCTCCTTGCTACCTTTGAATGTTTCAATAGCAATAAATTTAATTTTCTTTGCCTCCTCATCTAATTTTGACTCTTCTTCATTTACTTCTATGCTTGCATTGATCTTTGGAAATTCTTAAAATAGCCCCATAGGGCTTCATTTGGTTCATCAATGGTGCCTATGCTACTCAAAAAGTTTTTAATTTGAACTGCTACAGGTTTATCACTGGTCTAGGATAGGTTTTTCATACCGGCAACTCTTGCATAAAATAGAAGAATAAACACATGATCAGTGTGTCAAATTTAAAGGCGTATTTACCTTCTTTTGACTTCTTCAGATTTTCCATTACTTGTTGTTGGAGCAATTCACAGATGTCATAATCAACATTTTCTTTGATCATTTGATAGGCTGTGTAAATGGCCGTACTGGAAATAGAGTTCTCCCAGTTGGTGAAATAAACTTTGTATCCCAATACCATTGAGGCAAATCTCATGGCATGATCCTCAATATCATTTATTGTCAAGGCTCTCTTGTCAAACTTTGCTCTGGTAGCCGTAATTACTGTATCATTCTTCACAGATTTCAATAGAGGTACTGATCTGGTGGAGCTCAATCCAGTGACTACCCTAATAGCATCTTTTGTAATCTTGAACAGTCTCACAAGCCATATGAACTCATCATGAATTCTTATTAACACATACCGGACCCATTTGTCTTCCATAAATGTTGGGAAATTGAAATACTGAATAAATTTCTTTTCTTCCAATGCTAAATATTCATCTTTCAGTTTGAGATTCTCATTGCTCAGATGTTTTGTGTAGAGATCAGTAAACCTGCTATCACTGAATTCTTCTAGGGCAACATGAATATATGCCCTAACATCTTCTGCATGCATAACTCCATGAGGAACACTTGAAAATGCACCCAACTGATCGACCTTGGTTAATTTGAATGGGTGTTTTTTGAACTTTGGTCATGCTTTCTTAGTAATATCAACAACTTGTGGTGATGCCATTTAAGAAATTTTAACAGATTTACAAGAGGGTTTTGAACAAAATTACCTTGTACTGCCGAATTAGGGTTCCCTTATTCTAAATTTCTCCAAACCCTTCAAATTTTGGTTGTTGTAGCTCAAAATCTGTTATGATCTCTTTGAGTATTTGATGGCTTCGAGTGTAAAGTAATTTGAGGTTAAACAAGTTTCCTTTTATCCTCTGCATGACATGACCTAGATGTCATTAAATGCTTATTTTCAAAAAGCTGTTAAAAACACTTTGTTGTAGAATACAGTCGATTAGGATTGCTCCACAATATACCGCATTGACTCCTATTCTTTCGGTTCTTCTTCTAATAGGTGTGTCACATCAAACTCCATGATACATCTTCGTGCTAGACTCTGGCACCTAATTTTTGGCTAGGGGGTTTAAATTTTCTACACTGCTCCCCCTGAGCCAGAGTTCTCAATTTACTTCTTGGAGGAGGTATCTGCACCAGATACTGGTGTGAGTTGATCTCTATCTTAAATTACTCCTTTCTTTATCCATACCTTATTCATTTCTTTCTTGGTTTCAACCAGATTAACTTTCTCTTTTCCCTTGTCATTTCTCTGCTCTGTTTTCCTTTCTTCAGAATAATGATTTCTCTTCACATTCTTATTTTTGCAAAACCTTGCAATATGTCCAGGTTTGTTGCAATTGAAACATACCACATTATTTTGTCCTTGAATCCTTCTATTGACTAGATTTGATCTACATTGATTAGCCATGTGTCCAAATCTATTGCATGCAAAACACCTTTTATTGATTGATTGATTGTTCCTGATATTTTGAAGATTAGTTCTTACCGAACTTCTGCATTCATTTGATCTGTGTCCCATTTTGTAGTATGCACTACACCTAATAGAGTTCTGGCTTACTTTACTTCTGCATACAATAGATTTATGACCAGTTCTATTGCAAGTGAAGCATTTACCTTTGAATGATTGTTCATTCCTCCCATTGTTGAAATTTTTCCTTCTTTGATTTCTACATTCATTTGCTCTATGACCAGTTTTCTTGCAATTGAAATACTGACCAGAGAACAATGGAGTCTTTTGATTTATTCTACTTCTACACTGAGTAGCCTTATGATCAAACTTATGGCATGAATTACAATAACCATTGAAAGATGGGTACCTTTGAGCATTTGGTTGTCTGACCGGAGGTCTTCTAGGTCTTCTTCTTTGATTTTTGAATTGGTATCCTTTGTTTTCTCTTGACTCTATGCTTATTTTTCTAGAGTTTGAACTTTATCCTTTCTCAAATCCTAAACCATGTTTGTCTTCAGCATTCCTTTGACTAGCAATTATTTCATCAAGCTTGGCAGTACTTATCCTAAATTTTTCTTCAAAGCTTTTGGCCTTTTCTAGGTCTATTTTCAAACTTATAATTTCTTTTTCAAGTTTTGCACTGTCTTCTGATCTATTTTTCACAATCAAGTTCAGACCATCTTCTGGTTTTGATCTTTTTGTAACTTCTACTTCCAAATCCTCTAGGGCTTCATTTGCTGATAATAGTTGGTCACTAACTTCTTTTCATTTGTCTTTGAATTTCTTGACTTGGTCTTTTAGATTTAAGATGCATTCATCTACTTGTTGTAAGTTTTCTTTCAAATCCCTAAATTCTGCTTTAGAGTTTTCAAGATCCATAAGAGTTTCTTCTAGTTGGTTGCACCTTTCATTATTTTCATACCTTCTTGTTGCCATGATCACACTATCCCTGATCTTCCGCAAGCTATTTAACTTTTTCTGAGGAACCTTGCTCTGATACCAATTGTTGATTGTTAGGAACATTGAGAGGGGGAGGGTGAATCAGTGTTCTATAAATCTTTCCTTTAACTTTTGCTTTCAACCATAAAAGAATAATCAAGTAAAATACACAACTGAATAGCATCCACAAAAGCATAACATATCACACCAAGATTTTACGTGGAAAACCCAAAAAGGGAAAAACCACGGAGAGGAGTAGCTCTCAAATATATATTGCAATCTTTACAAAGATGATGTTCAGGCTTGGTCACTCCATGGGCCTAGAACATGTTGGCTTACAACCATGAAGTACAACTAAGTTTAGCAGGCTCACTACCTCAACCCTAAACCTAGCAAGATTACAATAAGGGATGTTAAACCCTACTGGAGGCTCACTGCCATCTTACTTCCTTGGCAACAAAACCTCACTTTCAAATAGATCATACATGATATCTGAATACTGCTTCAGCATCTGCCACTATTCCAGGGTACAGTCATTTAACAACCGTATTCTGAATCCCCAGTCTTCATCGCTGCTGATCCTCTAACTCTGCTCCACTATTCACATCTTCACATCACCCACACACTTCACACACCACTCAATCAAATTTCATTGCCTTTATATATCCATATCATGATTTACTCCATAATCAGGTGGGTGTCCAAGAAGTGAAACATGTACATTAAATGATGTACCTTATCACTCAATCTGTAATGCCCTGCCATGAACACCTTAGAGAACAACATATCTATGCTATGCAAAGCAGGATAATTTTTTTTTATATGAATAAGATAACAAAGTAATGTTTACACATCTATACACATCATTTGAACTAACGACTTGTCCTCTAAGATTTCATGGGTGCATTACTTGCCAAATCAATTAACATAATTCAACATACATTATTAACTAACATTAGTAGATCATTCTAAATCTATAGCATTAAATGAATAAACATATACATCTCCATATCATAACATCAGATGAATAATCGACATGATCAGGATTACATGTGAATGTACAAATTCCTATACACATGAGTAATTCATTACATTGATTACATTATCACCTTTCTGAATACATACATTATGAATCGACTGTCACATAAGGCTAGACCATGAGTATGCATAATCATCTTCCTCAAACTGGTACAAGATCTGATATCTAATGCACAAGATACATCCTCCTCACCCACGAACATCGGCAAGGGAAAAACTAATGGAAATAAAAGCTCTTCCACCCGACCATGTGGAACCCTAAGGTCCACCCCCCGAGCTAGGAGATAACACAAGATCCCACACTCACAGATAGTAAGGAGAACAATAGACTAACACAAGCAGTAGGGTTATACATGACACCAATTATCAAATTGTCCATAATAAACATCACTGACATACTTAACTGCACTTCCAGAGGCACTTACGCAATTAAGGGAGGAAATACAACTAGGGAGTGCTAGACTGCAATAGGGAGGAGTGTCATCACATGGATTGATATGGGTTGTCCTGGTGGACTTCACTAGGCCCCGACTCCCATCTTTGGGTTGTCTTGGCAGCCTCTTCCGATCCCCGGTCCCCATACAAACTCATGCAGAATCAATGTACCTTTCATGGGGACAAGGTAGTTGATCTTACCATTCCAGGCCTTCTCATCTCATCTCAAGCCTAAATGAGCATTTGAGCCACGAGTGAGGCATACATTATCTTGATTAATGTGAATTCTACCCATTCCCCTATTTCATTATTAATGTTATCACTGGATTAAGAAACCCTTTAATGGGTTGTCCTGGACACCACTATGGGTTCCGGCCCCCATTGAGAGCCACTCCCCCTACTTTGCAACTAGTAAACCCTACACTGGGCAAGGCATTGACCATCTTGCACAACCATCACAACCACATAATCCATACACCAAACAAGGCATTAATCATCTTTGAATGTTCATCACAATTAAATGAGTTCATGTCAGAATAGGAGACAACATTTTAGGGTTACATATCACAAGGACCATACACACAACTACACCTTTCTTAGCCTCTACAATCCAACTTCCCAATGACACAGAACTTACATCCCACTATAACAAAAGCATGAACATTTAATCCAATAGTCTAGATACATTGGTTACTACAGAGAATTTATCATAACAAAGTTATCAATATAAGATTGTAACTTGGTTATTATCCAATCTCAATTTTAGAATAGACCAATTTCATAATTCTATGCATAGTGTAAGTAGATAGTAAACATAAAAGACAATTACCTATATGTAATTATTTCACAATAATCTATTCTTACTTAACACAAAGAGCTAACTTTTATTATAACAGAAAATTAAGAAAATCCTATATTCTAAACATGAGATCCTTCTATGATAACTCTTTCTCTCTTTATTCAAAGATAGCATATAAAAAGATAATTCATAATTAATTAAAATCTAATTAAGATTAACTACTTACTATTCTTACCTATACATGACTCTACTCAATTAAAACATCAACTAAGCCTTAATTTGGAACTTAAGTCTCTAGAGTTGTTGTATGTTTTTACCATGGTTTTAATTTCTCTGCAACTGGTATATTGTAAATTCTAACTAGAAGAATACATTTCAATTGTCATCTATAAATAAACGTAAAGAATATAACCTTTCCATTTATTCCTAACTGAATCTCATGAACATTTAATGAGAAATCAAAATAAACAAAACATTGTTTAAATGGTATAAGAAACGTTATAACTACTTATTCCTAACAAAGTTTATAATTAGACATAATGTAATTTATTTATTTATTTTAAATGTCCCCAACTCTCAATGACTTATCTATAAGAAGTAATCAATCCACTGACCAATATATTTATTCATCACTAAAAGCTTGATTTAATTGATAAGTACACAGTTAAAAATCCTTTCATACTTATGTCCTTACGCTTATGATCTCATAATCCCATTTTCATATTCATAATAATTTCTATATTCACTTTCATATTCATATTTATATCCATTTTCATATATGTAAGCAGATTTACCTTATTTCTACACTCCTATTTATTCTCATATTATTATACCTATTCTGTATGCATACTTATACATAATGAATGTATATACATCAATGATGGTAATATATTCCAATTATTATTATGCTATATAAGCAGTATTCATTTATTTATATTCATATTATTCATCTACAACATTTATATTACCTAACCTATTAATAAAGGAAAGTGCACGTACCTCTTTATGCTGCTTGTCTTGTTGAATATGCTTACTGGATTCTATTCTCTTTCGCCTATTCTTTAATATTTATATATTATAGTATTTGTTATAATATTAATAATATCTCTATATTATATTATTATATATGCTTTTAATATTATTGTATATATATATATATATATTTATTTTTACTTGAATAATTCCTCCCTATATGTATTTATGATATCTTTCCTACTTATGACTCAGAAATAAATAAATAAATAAATATATATATATATAATGCAGATTTAAATATATAAATATAATGTGGATTTAATTATATTTATTTATAATGCCGATATTCCTTTTGTATTTATTTCCCATATATTTATAATACTTCCTCTTAAATTAAATGCAAGCTACTGTTATTCCATACTTTCTGACTTTCATATTTAAAGACTTCTGTTTGCTTACTTTAGACTTCCTTATTTTCTTATATCCCCAAATCTGATCCCCTTTCCTTCCTTGCTGCTGCTATTTATATTATATATGTTCCATTATGCCTCTTACGAAGAATGGTGACTCTTCAAAGAGTCACATACATAATATTAATATCTAATATATATATTATTTAATTAATTAATTCATATTAATAATATATATTATAATAATATTTATATCTATTAATATCTTATGAGCATAATAATAATAATATTTGATATTTATATTCATGTAATATGATGATATATTATATAACTTATTAATATTTAATTATTAATATTTATGGGTAATTAAATGTATTGTTTAAATCTGCAATTTAAACAAGGCTTTAATATGGGGACATGACAATCTAGTACTGGAAATAAACCCTAATAAAATACTATATTTTACCCTAATAGTATATTTTATACCAGCTTTACAGTAAATAAAATGTAGTGTTGGAAATAACCTTTATAAAATATAAAATATTGTACCACACTTGTAAATAAAATAGAGTGATGTAAATTTAAAAGATAGTATAAAATATTATTTTATAGCACTATATTAAACCCTAACAAAATATAATTATAAACAACAATGAAAAGATAATAATTTAAATTTCATTGTGTAGAAAACATAAGTAAAAATTGGTGACAAAATCTATAAAATATAATGCACTTACCATTCAATTAACTTCTATTCTTCGGGTCTAAAATATTGCAGCCACCTCTTAAAAAAAAACTCCATGGAAATTTATAATACACAGTGTTCCCAATAAAGTAATTTCCAAAAAGATTAAAAAGCCCCCCAAATTCTCTAGGTCAAAATTCCCCCTCCCCATTTAATAAATAATGAAGGGAGGGAAGTTATTTTTCCCACTCCCGTACAAAATAAATTTACAACTACCCCAACTAACTACCTACTAACCCTTATTAAAAATAAATAAAATATATGCAACCAACATAATTTAAACATACACACAATAAATAATTTTACACAAATGGGTAAAACCATTTACCCACACTCACTCACATATTATAATTAATTATATAACCAACTTTATAATATTCTATTTATTTACTATTTTATTATTATTTCTTAATTATAATATTACACTATAATTTTATTTTATTATCAACTAGGATTATATATATTATTTATCAATCCATTTTAATGCATAAGATAACCAAGGTATATTATCAGACAAATTAAACCAAAAGCCAAAACAATTACCTAACCACTAACCAGGGTCAAAAGGCAAAACTTCAAGCAACACTGACTGGCCACTGATAGTACTTGACAAGGTATCAAACTAGGTACTCATCCTCTTCGAGGATGATGGTTAGGGTGGGGGACCAAGTGCTATCTCCAGTCAACTACTTCCATTGGGTGCAATGCATGCTCAAACCTGCCAATTCAGGTGGAGTTGATGCCTGGTACCTGTTCACTCAAACATACAAGTTAGAGCACATGTACATAATAGCCAAAGCACTAGGGAAGGGACTCTAGCAATCATATCTCATACTCGTATGTCACCCATACGTCCAATGGTATGATGCCACCCTTTCCACCTATCCTAACAACATACTACTGCATCACCTTATCCAAATAAATCTCTGCATAATAACAATATGCATCATGCTCCCAAAAGTATTAACAGAAGCTCTTGTTCCATCCTCATCATCAGGTTCCTTAGCCAAACTACCTACACATCCAAGGTGAGAATGGAGGGGCGCTACACAATCCAATGCACTATGTGTCGCATAGACCCAAATCTTTTCCCAAGCATGTTCATATAGGTTGGCTCTAATCTTTTAATTGCTTACATAAATCCTCCACACATTAACTCTTCTCCACACAATAATTTGTCTCACTAGTTAGCCTGTTCCTCAAGAACATACTTAACAACTTCATCTCTTGTCTTACAACTTCTACTGTTGATCACAAAACACTTCCAAAATCATGTCAGGAACTCTTTACACATTCCAAATATTACCCTTAGAACCGCAAGGCATGATATCTTCTTGCGGAGAAATGTGGACCATCAGAACTCAGACTCTATCTCTATCAAACTCTATCAAACACTATGCCGGTACTTAGCAGCTTGTAGCTATCCTTCTAATGAACTTTAAATCTCCCAACTCAGGAATAAGACACGTCTTATAATTGTTTACAACACCTCAAAACTACATAATGAAATACTTATCTACAGAGGAATGCGGACTACTTCACCATGCCCTGTTCACTATTTCTGCTATACCTTTGCTTACCCAGACTTAGACATTTCTCCAAGATGACTTCTAGAGAAGATCAGGACTTGACCTTTGAAGTATAACACTATTGTTAGTGTAGGTTTTTATTTCCTAGATGGGTTATTTATTTTTCCTATATTCCTAGGTTTTTCCTACACTTCTATTAATCTCGCTTAGGTTAATAAAGCATGTCTTATTAGGTGAGTGGTTGTGAGGTGTCACCTTCCTACATGTGAGCATCTATTAGCTATCTTGGGAAGATACTTTGCTATCTTTAGACCGATGGATGGTTGCTCCTCATTGGTCGGTGTTGCCACCTCCTCTCTCTTCCTAGTCTATATAAGCATGCTACCTGGCTTGTATTTGATATCTTTTGCTTTTGCATCCTCTTAATGCTATTTTTCTTCTAGCATTTGCATTACTCTCTTGGAGACTAACTCTGTGTTGCTATTTTGATTTCGTATCATTTGCATTCATAGTTTTAATATCTATTCTTTGCACTAGTTTTCTGGGTTATTAATCTTTTCAGATTCTAACATGGTATCAGAGCCATTCTATGTGCAAGAGTAGATTTTAGTTTCTATATTTGAGAGATTTGGGGGGGGCTAATAAATCTTATTACAGTTTTTTGAAGAACCCAGTATGCTCTTCTCTTGCATCTTCGGATGATCTTGAGAATCAGAAAAGTTTGACGGAAACTTTTTTAATCTCTGGGGTTTGCACATGTGTTTATGAAATCTAGGTGATTGTAGCATTTCTAGTTATACTGGCACATTTTCAGCTATTCCAACGCGTCCAGGAGGCTTGAGAAAGTCAGATTTGGCTTTCGTTTCACCGAAATCGGAGATCGTCATACACAGTTGCGGAACCGGGGTTTCGAGCTCAAATCTGACAACCATCTTGCATATTTGGTCTTTTGAATCAATATTACAGGTTCCAGCATCTGATTCAGCCTTTGCATGTCATTTTTTGGTTGTTGGGGTCATTTTTTGTAGCTAAAGGCGTTCAGTTTACACTGGAGCAACATCGTCTGTGTATTTGCAAGAAAAATGCCTTCTGGGTTTTGTTCGCAGCACAGAAAAACCATCTGGGTATCTTTCTATTTTTGCATGCAATTTGTATAATTTGTAGAAATGCGCTCAGAAAGCTACAACAGGACCCCTCTCCGTTGGCAGCTACAGTTTTGAAGACAGTTTTCAAATGCTCCGTTCTTGCTCATACGGACTCCTTTTCCCACGAATTTTTTTTTGATTTTGGCTATTTTTTCGTGCTCTTTGCACTAGTGCAGTTGTTTTTTGATTTTGATGCCAAGATTTTTTAGAAATTATAGATTCTCATTCGTGACATTGCACGGTTCTCGTTTTGGGAACTTCAGAGGATCATAACTTTCACATACGACCTCGTATCGAGGTGATCCTTTTTTGAAAGTGCATGATTTTTTGAGTAGATCACAGTGGTGCTGTTTATTTCTCTGGATATTATGCCAAAGTTGTATTTTCAGCATATGCTCTTCATGAGGGTTTTGTAAATGCATTGAAATCAAAACCACTTAGTATTTATTGCTAGTGGTAGTTGTAAACGCACTAATATAAAGTGCCAAATCATATTTTCTTGGGGGGGTTCTTTGATTGAGTGAAAAGGGGGGGTTGTCTTGGTTGGGTTCTCTTCTTTTCAGCACTTCTTCTCTGCATTTCTTCATCATGGATCAAACAAATCTACCCATCCTAACTCCATACAATTACTTTGAGTGGAAATCACGTATGACAATTCACTTAAGGAAAGCTGGATTAAATAGGATAACTATGGGACTTGAAACTGAACCTGCTAAAGATGAAGATAAGCCTAAGTGGTTTAACAAATGTGATGAGGCATATGGAACATTGTGTTTGTCTGTTTCTCCTGATTTGTTCTTTCACATTGAGTCTTTGAATACACCAAATGAAATCTGGATAAAGCTAGAAACACTATTTGGCACACAAGATTCAATGAGGGGTCATATGTTGGAAAATGAACTAATTAGTTTAAGTCCAGGCAATTTCAACACAATCCAGGATTTCTTCACCAAATTGAAATCACTAAGGCTGCAGTTAAAACAATGTGGAATTGAAAAGAAAGATGAACAATTGATTCTTAGTATTCTCTCTAAGCTAAGTTCAGAATATTCTGTGTTTGTTTCTACTTTCTATGCTACTAAGGGTGCACTTGGTACTCAATTCACCATGCCATCTTTAGATGATTTTGCTGTCAATCTCACTCGGGAACAGGACAAGCTAATCCAGATGGGCACTCTTAAGTCCTCTAAGTCACATGCCTTGGCTGCCAACCAGGGCACAAAAGAACAGAAAGGACAAAGTAGTAACAACAATAGTAAGGATAAGAAACAAAAGAATAGCAAGGAGAAGAAGGATCAGATAACGGTTGCTTCAAAAGCAACTAATGAGACCCAATATTCCAAGGGCGACAAGCTTAAGAAAGAGAGGGTCCAATGTGCCTATTGTAAAAGACCCGGTCATGATGAACATAAATGTCTGAAGAAACAAATTGATCACTTGACACACATTCTTGAGAAGAATAATATTAGTGTTCCTGAGTCTGTCAAACAGAGTTCTAATGAGGGGTCTAATAAGGCAAAAGAAAATAGCAAGGGAAAAGGAAAGGGCAAGGCCCTTGTTGCAGTTGCTTCTTCACCATCCACTTGGGTTCTTGATTTGGGTGCTTCGCACCACATGGCTTCATCTAAGGAAGAACTTGCATCCTTGGAGCCGTGTACTATGCCTTCTATTTTGATGGGTGATGACACTCCTGTTGAGGTGTGTGGGAGAGGGTCTGTTGATGTAGGGGATGGCACATTCCATGATGTTCTTTGTGTGCCCTCATTATCAACTAATCTCCTATCGGTATACCAGATCACTCACACAGGTTCAGGCAAGCGGGTTGAGTTCACTCCTGATTCAGTGGAGATTCGTGAGTTGCACAATGGTTCTACAGTTGTAGTTGGGAGAGCAGATCATCAGTCACGGCTCTATCTATTTTCTCACTTTGTTCCTGATCCTCCTTCAACTGTTTTGCTCACTCATTTTAATGATGTGAGTAGATTATGGCATGAGCGGTTTGGCCATCTTAACTTCCGCTACTTGCAGCAGCTCAACCAGCAGAGCATGGTCACAGGGTTGCCTTCAGTTCAGTTTTCAGGTGGTGTTTGCCAAGGTTGCATTCTTGGTAAGCATCCTAAGGAAAAGTTTGACAAAGGTAAGGCATGGAGAGCTTCACAGATACTGGAGTTAGTTCACAGTGATTTGGCTGGTCCATTTCAGCATCCTTCTTTCAGCAGGGCTAGATATGTCCTCACATTCATTGATGACTTTTCTCGATATACTTGGTTGTACTTTCGCAAACAGAAGTCTGAGGTATTTGATCATTTTCAAGACTTCAAGACTTTTGTAGAGAAGCAATCCGGGAAAGCCATCAAAGTTTTGCGCACTGACAATGGTGGTGAGTATGTCAACCATCGGTTTGAGAGGTTTTAAAACTTCAGAGGGGATTGATTTGTAGCATTTAGTTCCATACAATCCTCAGTAGAATGGTGTTGCAGAACGGAAGAATAGGTCCTTGAAGGAAATGGCAAACTGCATGATTCACTCCAGATCTCTTGCACCACAGTATTGGGCAGAGGCCATTAACTGTGCTTGTTATATCCAGAACCGGGTTCCTCACCGAGCCTTGAA
This sequence comes from Cunninghamia lanceolata, assembly GCA_027924645.1. Lineage (NCBI taxonomy): Eukaryota > Viridiplantae > Streptophyta > Pinopsida > Cupressales > Cupressaceae > Cunninghamia > Cunninghamia lanceolata. Next base: position 3,337,062 of record BSBN01000061.1, on the reverse strand, counting down.
GGGAGTCACTCCTTTTAAAGCATGGAGCGGTTGAAAACCATCAGTTAAGCACTTTCGAGTTTTTGGTTCTCCTGCATGGGCCCACATTCCTACAGAGAAACGCAAGGCCTTGGATCCGCAGAGTAGACCTTGCATATTTGTAGGTTATCCTGATGGTGTGAAGGGTTATCGGTTGCTCCACCCTACTACACATGAGTTGTTCATTGAGAGGAGTGTTCAGTTTGAGGAGGGCTCTTCGAGCTCACTTTCTATCACTTCTCCAACTCCTTCTACTTTGACATTGGAGTCACTTGGGATACATGACAGATCTTCTGATGAGTCAGATTCACCTGAGCAGTCTTCTACCTCCACTTTTGATGCAGAGAGTGATTCAGAGGATTCACCTCCTTCCTCTCCTAGTCATCATTCAGAGGTTGATGATTCTCCTCCAGATTCTCCATCTTCCGGTCCACTTTGGGCTAGACAGACCTTGCAGTCTGCACGTGATTGGGTTGGGGATCCATCAGACACCAGGCGGACTCGTTCACAGTTCCAGGATGCTCCACATGTCTTCATTGCTACTGCCTCAGATCCACAGTCTTTTCATGAGGCTTCTGGTATTCCTGAGTGGGATACAGCTATGCAGGAGGAGTATAGTTCCTTGATGAGGAACCACACTTGGGATCTTGTCCCTCTTCCTAAGGGAAGAAAACTTGTTCGATGTAAGTGGATCTATCGGACAAAATTTGCAGCAGATGGGTCGGTTGACAAGTACAAGGCTCGCTTGGTTGCCAAAGGATTCTCCCAGGTTCCTGGGATTGATTACTCTGAGACTTTTGTGCCAGTTGCCCGAATGAATTCCATCTGACTTGTTCTTGCCATTGCTGCAGCTAATCGTTGGGAAGTACACCAGATGGATGTGAAGAGTGCTTTTCTTCACGGTGACCTTCAGGAGGAGATATACATGGAGCAGCCACAGGGGTTCCTTCAGGATTCTTCACTTGTGTGCCGTCTTCGGAAGTCTCTCTATGGCCTCAAACAGGCTCCTCGGGCCTGGTATGCCAAGATGGATTCCTTCCTTCTATCAGTTGGGTTCACTCGGTGCCATTCTGATCCCCATGTCTACATTCTGCAGCAGGATGATTCACTCCTATTTCTGGTTCTGTATGTTGATGACTTGCTGATCACCGGGAGTTCTTCATCCACCATTGGGGTTGTCAAAACTGCCCTTCATGACAGGTTTTTGATGACTGACTTGGGCTTGTTGCATTACTTTCTCAGGATTGAGATCTACCAGTCTTCTTCCGGGATCACCATCACACAGTCCAAGTATGCTCTAGATTTGCTCTCGAGGTTTCATATGGCTGACTGTAAGCCTGCTCCGACTCCCTTTCTTTCTGGAGTCAAACTTGAGGCTCAGTGTTCTTTTCCACTTGTTGATGGCACTTTGTACCGACAGCTTGTTGGGAGTCTCATTTATCTGACTCATACGAGACCCAACATTTCATATGCTGTAGGCATGGTTTCACGATTCATGCAGGAGCCTCATGAGCTGCACTGGAAAGCAGCCAAGCGGATCCTTCACTACATTCAGGGTTCTCATAGTTTTGGGATTCGCTATGTAGTGGGTATTGAGCTTGACTTGGTGGGCTACACAGATTCAGATTGGGCGGGTGATTCTCAGGATCGCAAGTCTACTTCAGGTTATAGCTTCTCACTTGGTTCAGGTCCTGTTTGTTGGTCGAGCAAGAAGCAATCTGCTATTGCTCTATCTTCTACTGAGGCCAAGTATCGGGGGGCTGTGAATGCCGCCACTGAGGCTATTTGGCTTCAGAATCTTCTCACTAAGTTTGGTATCCAGATCAGACAGCCATCAGTCATATTTTGTGACAACCAGAGTGCCATTCAGATCTCACGGAATCCGGTCCATCATCAGCGGACCAAACACATAGAGGTTCACATGCACTACATCTGGGAGCTCATCCATGGCCACGTCATCGACCTTCTCTACTGTCTGACTTCTGAGCAGGTTGCTGATATCTTCACCAAACCCTTCACTGAGAGCAAGTTCCTTCATTTGCGAGCTTTGCTGGGGGTGCGGGATGCTTCATCTTCTGGGGGGGCTTCTTCCTCTCACTCGGAGTCCTGACTCTCTCTACTTTTGGGGGGGGTCTCTTTTCTCTCTCTTTGGGGGGAATTTTATGTACATGGGTACCTCATCAGGCTTGATTTGCCAGGACCTATTTCTACATCCACCTAAGCTTCGCTTATGGGGGGGTGTTAGTGTAGGTTTTTATTTCCTAGATGGGTTATTTATTTTTCCTATATTCCTAGGTTTTTCCTACACTTCTATTAATCTCACTTATGTTAATAAAGCATGTCTTATTAGGTGAGTGGTTGCGAGGTGTCACCTTCCTACATGTGAGCATCCATTAGCTATCTTGGGAAGATACTTTGCTATCTTTAGACCGATAGATGGTTGCTCCTCATTGGTCGGTGTTGCCACCTCCTCTCTCTTCCTAGTCTATATAAGCATGCTACCTGGCTTGTATTTGATATCTTTTGCTTTTGCATCCTCTTAATGCTATTTTGCTTCTAGCATTTGCATTACTCTCTTGGAGACTAACTCTGTGTTGCTATTTTGATTTCGTATCATTTGCATTCATAGTTTTAATATCTATTCTTTGCACTAGTTTTCTGGGTTATTAATCTTTTCAGATTCTAACAACTATTAGACAACTGAGAACATCATACCTGAGTTGCATCTGCAAGTCTTCAATTGCAAAGGCATACTAGCTTACTTACTGTCCTCTACTCTGCATGCTTTCCATACTTAGCTATTTTCTATCAACCGGACCTAGAATCTAATATGTTCTTCTAGAGATATCTCTTCCTATCATGGAGATGGGATCTTTGAGCCTTGCTGCCATTAATGACAACATATAGATCCATACTAGAGTAGTGTCTCTTGCCAACAGTGTTGATCGAAGCCTTTCAAAATTATGATCTTTTCAAGTCAAGGGCTTTTCTAGGCAGTTTGTTCTCTAAGTGTCAAATATTGCATTCTCTTGCTTTCAATTGCATCTTCAATGCATTTCACTCTGCACTTCATCATGAATGTGAAGAGTTTTTGATTATTTCTATTCATGCACACACCAATGAAATTGGGGAGGGTCTTGCAAATCAAATTGATGAAAAATTTTAGGCTCTATGGTTTCTTCTTTATTTTTAGCCTCAGAATCCGCCTACACCTGGGTCTCTTGTGGAAGAAGATGGTAACAATGGTGTTAATTTTCTGATACAGGATCTTAATATTGCTATAGATGTCTGATATCTATGTCTATCTGTTACTTTGTAATATCGTTATATATAATCTTTTTGTAGTTTTTTGTTCACAACCTGAATGTTTAAGGGAGTGTTTTCTCTCCTCTTATGCAATTCTGGTTAGTTGGCATATGGCCTTGATTCTGGGAAGGGAGAGCAACTTTGGTGTTTTTCTGGTGTAGGATTCTTTATGGCCTACCATTTTGTAAGCTTCCTTTATTATATATAATATATTTTATAGGTGCTAGTCACCTTTTGTCTAGAAAAAAAACTTAATGCAGAATGAAAAATAAAAAATTTGTTAGAAAAAGAAACATAAAAAGCTAACAAATATTCACAATAAAAAATATTATTGAAGAGAGAAAAATAAAAACACAAAAATAAAATATTCATGATAAAAATTTATTGGATAAAAAAAAGCTAACAATTTTTATTTATATTTTAGAGAGAAAACAAAAAATCTATTATAAAATATTCAAGTTCATATATATACACTTTCAAAAAAGTTAAAAATAAACTACTATAAGAGTTTGTTTTAAAATTAGGAAGTGTGGCTTTTTAAATATAACTTTTACATAAAAGACTTTTTAAATAAAAAATAAATAATCAAGAAAAGAAATAATTTAAAATGAAAAGTGAACTTAATTTTTTTAATAAACTATAATAGAAATATATGTTACCACTTTAGAAAAATAATGAACTTGAGTTTAAGACTTTATAAATAAAAAATAAATAAATAATCAAGAAAAAAAAAATCTAAAATGAAAAGTGAACTTGAGTTTTTAATAAATTATAATAGAAATATATGTTACCACTTAAAAAAAACAATGAACTTGAGTTTTCTAAGGAATTATAATAGAAACATGTGTCCCCACTTAACTCATGTAGTTAAGTAATTTATATTTATTTATATTTAAATAATTTGTATTATATGAGATTATTTTTGCTTTTTTAGCGTTTCTTAGGAGGCCTAATTTTTATGTAAATTTCCCCTAATCGGGCCTTTTTAGGGAGAGGCCACGTCGAGGGCAGTAGATGGAGAATTATGACGAGGAGGCTGAGGAGAGACCTAGGTCAAGGTCTCATAGTCATGTTCCATGATCTATTGCTAGTGGAGTAGCAAGTCAGTTCAAGTGTGGGGAGATCAGTGGTGTTGCCACATCTATGCCCCCAGCTATAGGCACGACTATAGGTGTTTCTATAGTGACTTCATTATCCGATCTTGATTAGCAGGATGGTGATCCAAGTGAGAATGATGCTATTTTTGATTTGATGATTATTTGATTATGATGATGTCATGCTTATATATGTTTTGGTGAGATATTGATTTTATCTTTGTGTTATTTTTTATAGTTGGTACCCAAGCATGGCGTGACTAAGTGGGTCGTGTCATAGTGGATATAGTACCTACTGGGCTGGTCGAGCAACATGTATGGATGGGTTATTCACCACATCACTCAGTAGGGCAGCACATAGAGATATTTGTGCTTTTTTATGAGATATAGGGTGGCTATGGAAGCCACTATAGATCATCTTTTAGTTGAGAGGGATCAAGCAATCCAGAGGGCAGAATGTACAATGTATCTCTGCAAGTAGTGAAAACAACCAAGTCGGCCAAGACTAGTGTTAACATTAAGTCTTCTAAGAATAGGATTCATTCACGATCCAAATTTATCTTTGTGGACCAATCCAAATGTAGGAACACAATTAGGAGACATCCACAAGCACATTGTAATCACCAAGAACATCCACACAACCTCTAATCACTTTGTCAAGAAGATTCTTCAAACTAGAGCACTTGAATATAACAATTATCCATTGTCATAAAGAAAAGATCGCTTGCGGACCACCAAATCATGAACCCTTGGAGTTGGTGGCACTTATCATCATTACAAATTTGATTCCAGAACCACAGACTGAAATACTTAGATGCAGAGGAATGTGGAGCATAATACATTCTCCTTGTCATCACCAAATATACAGAAAAAGTAGTTTTCACTCTGGTGATCATAACTCACTCAAATCTTCATATTGGAGGATCAAACTTGGAACATAACATCTTTAGACATGCATCTAAATAACTTCCAATCCATAGATAAAGATATTCACTCCACAAGAAATGCAGAGTAAACTACTAGACTATTCTATTGTAAACAAGAGCATAGTTGACACCAATGACAACACTGATATGTTGACATCAATGACAACACTGGTTGGGCACATACTTGTAACAATCTCCCCCTTTTCATTGATGACAACATATGATGTGAAAAACTATAAAGACCATCAAGACAAGATACTCCCCCTTTCTTTTTATACATCTGCACTCTTTCTCCTCCTAAGTTTTTCCCATGATTTATCTTCCCCTTTGACATCAATGTCAAAGGGCACATACTTGCACTCTGTTGCTATGATCAAACTGAAACTACTCTTAAACAAAAACTTATGTTGGTAACTTCCAGCTACTCCCCCTGAGAGGTAGCTCTCAAAATATCAATTCAGATCAAAAAAATGAGGCTTTGGGCACCACTGGACTAATGCATTCCTATGCATCTTAGTTCAGAGAAGGAGGGGTAATAACCCCTAACTTTTCTCTGACATACTCAAAGGTATCCTTGGCAGAGGCTTAGTGAAAATATCTGCAATCTGATTCTTTGTGGACACATATTCCATCTTTACTTCATTCTCTGTCACCTTTTCTCTCAAAAAGTGATACCTTATTGATATACTTCATTCTCTGTCACTTTTTCTCTCAAAAAGTGATACCTTATTGATATATGCTTTATTCTTGAGTGCATTATTAGATTTTTTGAAATGTTTATAGCACTAGTATTGTCACAAAAGATTGTAATTGGATCTTCATACACAACTCTTATGTCCTTCAAAGTCTACTTCATCCTGTGAGGCCTATCTTTTTCATTTCCATTCATGTGACTATTTACCTTACTGTTGTTGATACTTTTATACTTGTGGGACTGTTGATCCCAGATTCCTGAACTATTAGACTTTATTATGTTAAAAGAAAACTAATTGGGTGATGTTAGATAGATACTTGTATTAAGAGAAAACAAATTGGGTGATGTTAGATAGATGTTTATATTAAAGGAAAACTAATTGGGTGATGTTAGTTAGAAAATTACAATGTGATTTCTTTATGCTTAAGAGAATTTATGATATTTTATGGGAGTGCATGTTTTAAATTTCTTCGGCTATGATATTTATATGTGGAATTAACTTTGCAACTGAGTGCGTAGGTATTTCTAACAAACCACAGATACTGGAGATCATCCCACACTTGATGTTGTAATCCCCTGTGCAGCCGATCTGGTTCCATGAGGAACCAAGATCAACTCTGTGTATGATGTAATATTGTAATGTTAATTTGTATGAGGTTAATTGGGTTGAGTCTACCCTTTTTTAATTTGAATTATGATATGTGTTGTAAGAATTGTCTTTGAATTACATTTTTAAATTTTAAATTTTTTTGGAGACCATTTTCTTATGTTTTAACTTGACCTCAAGTGTCCTAGCTAGGCAAAACTTGACCCTGGGTTATACCCCATAGGTCTAGGGTCCCTTTTGACTTGGGTAACCCTTGGTAAACATCCATATGGTCACCTTAACTTCATAGTGAATTTAAGTGACGAATTTGGAGACATGGGAGGGATAGGATGAGTGGTATCAACACTCAAGCCCATCCCTTTTCAATTCCCAAGGCTAGAGATGACTCCAAGATCCACCAATTGTGGAGGACTTGACTTCAAATCTCTCTCACAATTGGTGAGAGTACCCATGGAGTTGTGTGGTCATTCATGAGAGGGAAGGAGGGGGACACATGTGTCACCCTTTCCCTCTTTAACTCCCCTTTTCTCTCCCATGTGTTGGAGAGAGGACATGTGGTAAGGGGTGAGGGAGACTTTGGTGATGGGTGAGTGACATGTGTCAACACCCATCCCTTGGGACACATTTTTAGTGTGGAGGAAGAATGAGGAGGTGACAAGTGTCACCTCTCCATTCCTCTAAGCTCATGGATTGGGCTTATTTTAATACCACTTGGGATAGGGAGAAAGGTTGTTAAATTTTTGAGAATTTTAATTGTTTTGAAATTGTTTTGGGAGAAAAGAATAGAGGGAGTTTGATGTCTTATGTTGGAGGAGATTTTAGAGGAGCTCTACATCAACTTCTTCCATATTAGGGATTTAAAGATTGGTTTTCAAGGCTAAGGCCTTCCCCTTGTATTTTTAATTTGCTTGCATGATGAATGTGTGAGATGTATTTTGCTTGTGTTGTATTGTGTTATTGTGGGGAATATTTAGTAGGGTGTTGAAAGAGCCTCTCCCACTTGGGAGAAAATGCTCATCAAGTGTGGGGTAGCGGAGGAGTGATCCTCCTCGAGTTCATTACCTTGTTTTGGGATGTTGAAAGCCTTGAGGGCATTTTATGTGATTTTAAGTAATTTGTTATATGGGTTGAGAGCCAAAATATAAAACTCCTTTGGAAATTTTGTTAACATGTTGGCTTGAGGCCATGAGAAAAATTGTGTTGAGATATTTTGAAGGAGTGGCACTCTAGAGTTGAGTGTGTCCACTCTCCTACCCCTTTTAAACTCACCTTGGTTGAGTTGTGTGTTGTAAAAATCCACGGGTGTAATATTGTACTTTGAGATGTTTGTTGTCTTGTTGTGAAGTGATTTGAGTTCCCTAGGTGTGTGGATGACCTCCGTAGCTTGGGGGTGACCCTCTTGCGGGTCTATGGTAGGGAGGAGAGCAGGATGTGTGGTGTTTCTTTCCCTTGTGTGATATGCAGGTTTCATGGAGCTTAATGTGAAGTTGAAGAATTTACTAGACTTGGAAAATATTTTATTTTCCTTTACTCTTAAGGCTCTTGAGGAGAGCTTGGTCTTATTTTGAATTTCATCCTTGTTGGTTTTCAAAGAGGAGAACTTCTCTCTCTCTCTCTTGTAAAATTTTGTTTTCAAAAGTTGTGAGAAAATCTCCTTCATTGTATTGATAGTTTAGTTTGATAAATTAAATTTTACCATTTATGAAATGAAGAAAGTTTGTTATAATTTATATCTTTGTATGACTTAATGGAAATATTGATTTTGGATAAGTCATGAAGTTGTTGTTGTGGAAAACAAGAAGTTATAAATTGTTATTTAGAAAAAAAAAAAAATAGGATGTAGTTATGCATTTGAGTTTTGTTTGTAAATAATTGCAAATACAATTAAATTCTCCCTTCAAAAAATAGATGTATAAACCTAAATTATATGCTTAATATATTTAAATTGAGTTATTGACTTGAAATAGAATTGAATTAAAAGAAAAATAGATAGTATATTTGTTTTAAAATTAGAAATCCTATGAGTGCTTAGAAAGAGAATTATTATTGAAAATATATATAGTTAATTTGTATATTTGGGGTAAATTGCATAATTGTAACTTTTACATGTATTTAAAATTAATTGTATCCCTTAATTCTGTCCAACAAATGGACTGTATGACATATACTCAATATATATATAAGGTTCTAACTGTGAATTTGAATAAATTAAAATTATGTGATTGTTGTGTATACATATAATTATATATATATATATACAATACAAATATATTTAATAAATTTTATTTTGAATGTTTGTTGTGTTTATTAAAAACAAAATGACAGAGTGACTGTATTACATAAATCATAGTTTGTTTGAATCAAAAAAATACATATACAAATTGGTGGGGGTTCGAACCCCCACCATTGCCAATGTAAAGGGTGTGGGGAGGGGGGAGAGCCCCCACCCACACCCGACTAAGTGGGATGTGGGTGGGCTCTCCACCCCCTCCCCACACCCCCATCCGCTACTACCCCTGTTAATCCCTTCTGCACAGGCCGTGCCGTGTTCATTGTGCTCCCCATAGACCCCACACCCCCATCCGCTACTACCCCTGTTAATCCCTTCTGCACAGGCCATGCCGTGTTCATTGTGCTCCCCACAGACCCCACACCCCTCTCCTTCACCTAACACTCCCCTATGGCTTAAAACCCCACGGCCCCCTCTTTGTAGTCCACTCCCCCTACACCGCCGTGACCTCCCTCTACCCGCGACCCCTTCACACAGAGCCGCCCTCTCCTCTAAGACGCCGCTGCCTCCATTGACCCTGCACAAACAAAGAAAAATGTATGTTAGGTTTTTACAATGTGTTTCAAAAAAAAACATATGGCAATAAAACAATATTCATTATTATTTAAAGAAGACCTAAAAAATTGTAATACAATAATATATATATATATATTAATAATTATGTAAAAGGGAAACCATTTTAAATAAAAATAGGGATTCTATATCAATATATATGTCTATATATAACAATTATTTAATAAATATATATATATATATATATATATATAGGAAAATGCATTTTGGGGTTAAACAATTTTCACAAATGAAATACCAAGAAAACGAAAAAGAAAAATATACATATTTTATTAACGAAAACCTAATGTTGTAAATACAAATAGTATATATGTGTGTGTGTGTGTGTGTGTGTGTGTGTGTGTGTGTGTGTGTGTGTGTGTGTGTGTGTGTGTGTGTGTGTGTGTGTGTGTGTATTTATAACTTTGAATTTATTTTCTTAAGCCATCATATGCATTTCATATGTGGCTATTTTAATCCAACCCATAATTTGAGAAAACATCCAATTGAGAAAAATGAGAGAAAAAGAGAAAGAAAGATAAAAGTGAAAACAAAGAGGAGAAAATGCATGGCATTTCTGAAATAGGACAAAGAGTACTAATTGAGGTTTTAACATTCCGTTAATCCTGATTGGGGGCAATTTAATTAACAAAATTAATTCAGACAATGAACTAAACCTAGAGCGGAACTTAGTGGACTTCATCAAGTGAAGTTAGTAAGTCCTGTTTAAGTGATCTGATATACCAAGAAATTAGGAATAATGTAAAGGATACAGTGATAACTCTGATTGATAGAGAACTGATCTACTAAGAAATTGGGAATAATGTAAAGGATGCAGTGATAACTCTGATTAATAGAGAACGTGAAAGAGAGAAAATTAAATTAAATTTTAGAGAAACAGGAAGGAGAACAAATGTTCAGGCTTTGTTGAAAGTGATAAAATTAGAAGGAGAACAAATTAATATTAAATTTCAGAAAATGTGAAGGAGAATAAATGATCAGACTTTGTTGAAAAATGTTCCATTAACTTAATCAGATGTATCCCAATGTAATTAGTGAGTTGTGAGATATTTATTTAACCCTTTCAAGAATCCTCGTGGTCAAGATTAGTGTTAGTACAGTAAACCCCACTCACGCCCGTAAGGCGTTATGCTGTCAGATTTTCCCAAAATTTTAGGGTTGAGTAAGTTGGTAAGTTTAACCCTTGTAGCGACATTAACCATGTTGCAATGACCCCCTTGTTGGCCTTCTTGTGTTTGGGTATGCGTACGTGTGCTATTATCCCGCTGACAATTGTATTGTTTATGCCATAAGCGTACACCACCGAGCACGCTTACGTGTGCAAGGGGGTTTCTTGGGAAGCATGGGGATTTTTTTGATATTTTGTGTTATGACCACATGACAAATGTGGACATGACATGTGTGATGTGTGTCATGACCGCATGGGAAATGTGGGCATGACATTTGGTATCAGAGCCCAAGTTTAAACACTGGGCATATTTGGGCACGTTATTTATTTCGCAACTTTGATTAGTTAGTGTCTACCTTGTTTTGTAGGATGCCTCCCCGACGTGTTCGACGAGCATGATCATGCAACATGGCATCCATTGAGGTGCATAGTGATTCCTCTATAGAGGGACAGGCACCCGCAGTCATAGCAGATCCACCAGTACCACAGGCACCACCAGTATTTGACATAGGTCCTCAAATTTTACAAACATTGTAGGCCATGTTAGAGAGGTTACCGCCAGCTATTCCAGAGCCACATGATGAGCCTCGCATTGATCTGCGAGAGGAGCCACGTAAGAAGCCTCATGCTGAGTCATGTGTTGAGCCATGTGTGGAGCCCCATGTCGATCCGCGAGAGGTGCCACGTATGGAGCCTTTCGTAGAGATCCCTAACACTATAGTAGAGGAGGTAGAGTCAGCCTACTGAGCACGGAGTAGGAGTTCTCCAAGGCTTTCAAGGCAAGATGAGACCATGAGAGTAGAGCAGATACATTATGGACCATATGAGTATGGGTTGGATGAGTCGGTTATAGGACTTAGAGACAGAGGAGACCCCATCAGAGACCTGCTTAGGCTCAACCCACCTACCTTCGCAGGAGCTACAGAGGGAGCTATGTCTGAGGCTTGGCTTATCAGTTTAGATAGGTGCTTTGCACTATGACCTTATGGGAGCAACATGAAAGCACGAGTGGTAGTACACCTTCTGAGAGATGCAGCAGCTACTTGGTGGTGCACTAAGGAGTGCAAGCACCGATTATCCTTAGATACACTCACATGGGACATATTCATAGAGCGCTTTAATGCGTGGTACTTGTCAGATCACTATAAACAATGTTGGATAGATGAGTTCCATGATTTATAGGGAAGAGGACTCATGGTTGCTCAATATGAGAGTCGGTTCATTAAGCTTTCTTGTTACGCAGAGTATCTCCATGACGAGAAAATCCTAGTACATAAATTCATCAGAGGCCTGAATCACAGGATAGCAGGACCAGTACGTATGGCAGACCCCCAGACTATGAGTGAGGCTGTTGAAAAGGCTCTTATTGCAGAGGAAATTCAGGGACGAGGGCATAATTCACGCCTGTAGTTTTAGGACCGTAATCACCAGCAACAATAGAAATTTCACAGGCCACAATCCACACCACAGAGAGGAGGATTTAATTCCTCATCATTACCTCCTAGGCCTCCATAGCAGCAGCAGTAGTAGCATCAGTAGAGGTCTAGACCCCAGCAGAGGGTTCAGGGAGGACAAAACCATGGTTGGTAGCAGCAGGGCCCATGCAGAGATCAGAGATAGAAGGGATCATCTGCGGGAACCGCAAGGTCTCAGCAGTCTTACAGAGGTTCACAGGAGTCCACTAGATGGACTAGACAATAACAATCAGGTAGGACTCAGTCATGATAGTTACAGGCTAGGGGCCCATGTTATGTATGTGGTGGGGTAGGGTATATGGCTAGAGAGTGTCCACAGGGATTTACAGTAGGGGACAACCCCATTTAGGAGGATTTGAGCAGACTGTAGGAGATGTGGGCAGGTCCCACTGCATGTTTGCAGTGGTTGACAACTGCTAGGCTAATTTCTAGGCTTCAGTTATTAAGACAGTAGGTATGATTGGAGATTTTCCCATCTCTATTCTTTTTGACTAGGAGCTACCGACTCTTTTCTGTCTACATTGTTAGTGGAACGTTGCAAGCTGTTGGCTTCTAGGCAGGACATTAGGTGGGAGGTTGAGTTGGCCTCTGGGGCCAGGATGTCAATAATACCTTGGTTAGAGATTGTGAGATCTCCTTGGCTTCCTTCACTACATCATGTGACCTTAGGGTTATGCCATTAGGATCCTACGATGTAGTTCTGGGTATGGACTGGCTTGCGGCTCATAGAGCCAAGCTAGATTGTCGCCAGAGGACGATTAGCTACTTAGATGATCATGGTTCACCAGTTGATATAGTGGGCATTCAGAAGCCCATGGCTATTTGTATGATATCCGCTCAGCCACCCTATCTTGAGAGACTTTGTCAACATTTTTCCACTGGAATTACTCGGTATGCCTCCACACAGAGAGGTTGATTTCCACATCAACTTAGTGCGGGGTGCAGAGCCAGTGTCTCGTGCACCCTACAGGAGGACTACACATGAGCTTATAGAACTTAAGCTGCAGTTAGAGGAGTTACTTGAGAAGGGGCACATCTGACCTAGCGTTTCACCGTGGGGTGCACCGGTTATCTTCATGAAGAAGAAGGATGGCTCTCTTCGATTATGCATGGATTACAAGCAGTTGAACAAGGTGACGGTGAAGAACCATTATCCTCTGCCTAGGATTGACGACCTCTTTGATCAGATGCAGGGAGCCAGAGTGTTCTCAAAAATTGATTTAAAATCTGGGTATCACCAATTGTGCATCACAAAGGCAGATATTCACAAGACTACTTTTCATAACAGATATGGCCATTATGAGTTTACAGTGGTACCCTTCGGTTTGACGAATGCCCCTACAGTGTTCATGAGCCTCATGAATGAGGTGTTCCACACTTACTTAGATCAATTCGTGATCATATTTCTTGATGATATTTTGATCTATTCGCGAACCAAGGAGGAACATGTAGATCATCTGCGTCAAGTTTTGCAGTGCTTACAAGAGCAGTAGCTTTATGGCAACCTAGCAAAGTGTGCCTTCTTTAGGATAGAGGTGTAGTATTTGGGGCACATCTTATCAGGCAATGGCATCTCCATAGATCCATCGAAGATCAGAGCGATTTAGGACTGGCCAACACCCACTAGTGTGAGTAAGGTCAGGAGCTTTATGGGATTAGCCAGTTATTACCGTAGATTCGTCAAAGGCTTTTCCAGGATAGCACATCCCATCACTTCCCTTCAGTGGAAAGGGAAAGGTTTCACTTGGACCGAGCAGTGTGAGAGGGCCTCTGGGGTCCTCAAGGAGTGTCTTACCAGTGCTCCCATATTAGCGGTTCTAGATCCTGCAGAGGATTTTGTTGTTTGCATAGATGCATCACTAGAGGGTTTGGGAGCTGTGCTTATACAGGGTGGTAGAGCGATTGCATATGAATCATGTAAGCTCAAGACACACGAGCTAAACTACCCTACTCATGATTTAGAGCTTGCAGTAGTTATTCATGCTCTTGTTTGTTGGAGACACTTCCTTTTAGGGTGACGCTTTGAACTCCATTCGAATCACCATAGCTTACAGTACATTTTTACATAGCCAAATTTAAACGCTCACCAGCGGCGTTAGATGGAGTTCTTATGTGAGTACGACTTTGATGTCCACTACATTAAAGGGAAGGAGAACGTGGTCGCTGATGCCTTGAGTTGAAGGCGCCACGAGATCTTGACCTTGACATTGAGGGTGGACTTGAGAGAGCGTATCTTACAGCATCTGCCTGAGGACGAGTGGTTTCTTGAGGTGCAGCAGGAGATCCAAAAATAGAGAGCCCTAAAGGGCAGATTCGCAGGATATTCCCTTGAGCTTGATGGTTTGCTTAGACATCAGTAACGCATCTATGTACCCCATGCGGGTGATCTACGTGCAGTGATTCTTTCAGAGGCTCATCAAGCACCTTATGCAGCACACCCAGGAGTGAAGAAGATGCATGCTAATTTGTGACAGTTATATCATTGGGCTGGGATGAGATGAGACATTGCAGAATATGTTGTTCATTGCCTTGAGTGCCAGAGGGTCAAGGCCAAGCATCAACATCCAGCAGGACTGTTGTACCCTCACGAGATACCTGAGTGGAAATGGGACACCATTTCCATGGATTTTATCGTTGGTCTACCTATGTCATCACGTCGCCATGATGCCATCATGGTGACAGTTGACAAGTTGACTAAGGTGGCGCATTTCTCACCTGTATGCATGACGTACAATGCACCATCTATGGCGAGAATATTTTTAGATCAAATTTTTAGACTTCATGGAGTACCTCGCCGCATCATTTTTGACAAAGACTCAGTTTTCACTTCAGCTTTTTGGAGAGCCTTACATTAGGCATTGGGCACTCAGCTCAACTTCAGTTCAACTTACCATCCTGAGACCGACGGACAGATAGAGAGAGTTAATCAGGTGTTGGAAGACATGCTTCGTATGTATGTTATGGACCATCAGTCTAGATGGGAGGAGTATCTATATCTGGTTGAGTTTGCCTACAATAATGGGCATCACAGCTCGATGGGTATGCCTCCTTTCCAGGATCTATACGACAGACCATCCAGGACACCATTGAGTTGGGATTGGATAGAGGACAGGGTCGCCATTGGTCCAGAGATAGTTCAAGATATGGAGTAGTAGGTTACACTAATTAGACAGAGACTTTAGGAGGCACAGGATAGACAGAAGAAATATGCTGATGCTAAGAGAACTGATCAGAGCTTCTCACTGGGTGACAAGGTATTTTTGAGAGTGAGATCGCACAAGAGTTCAATCTATTACGGAAAGGGCTCTAAGCTCGCACCTCAGTTTGTAGGACCTTTTGAGATCTTAGAGCATATAGGACCTGTAGCCTATTGTCTAGCCTTGCCACCTAGCATGTCGCATATCCCTGATGTCTTTCATATTTCAGTTTTACGATGTTACATCTCTGACTTATCTCACGTATTAGATTGGAGTGCTCTTCAGGTAGAAGCAGATGGACAGCTGGCTTTGGAGCCAATTCACATATTGGCTCGTCGGACGCTGGGCCTTCGAGGTCGAGAGCTGGACGAGGTTAGAGTCTAGTGGGACATGTACGATGAGGTCACTGTGATATGGGAGGATGCAGCAAGATTGAGGACTTTTTATCCTCACCTCTTTGATGACTTCTAGGAGGAAGTATAGTCTTAGGGGGGAGGATGTGAGGCCTACCTTTTTCATTTCCATTCATGTGACTATTTACCTTACTGTTGCTGATACTTTTATACTTGTGGGACTGTTGATCCCAGATTCTTGAACTATTAGACTTTATTATGTTAAAGAAAAACTAATTGGGTGATGTTAGATAGATGCTTGTATTAAGAGAAAACAAATTAGGTGATGTTAGATAGATGTTTATATTAAAGGAAAACTAATTGGGTGATGTTAGTTAGAAAATTGCAATGTGATTTCTTTATGCTTAAGAGAACTTATGATATTTTATGGGAGTACATGTTTTAAATTGCTTCGGCTATGATATTTATATGTGGAATTAACTTTGCAACTGAGTGCGTAGGTATTTCTAACAAACCACAGATACTGGAGATCATCCCACACTTGATGTTGTAATCCCTTGTGCAGCCGATCTGGTTCCACGAGGAACCAAGATCAACTCTGTGTATGATGTAATATTGTAATGTTAATTTGCATGAGGTTAATTAGGTTGAGTCTACCCTCTTTTAATTTGAATAATGATATGTGTTGTAAGAATTGTCTTTGAATTACATTTTTAAATTTTAAATTTTTTTGGAGACCCTTTTCTTGTGTCTTAACTTGACCCCGGGTGTTCTAACTAGACAAAACTTGGCCCTGGATTATACCCCATGGGTCTAGGGTCCCTTTTGACTTGGGTAACCCTTGGTAAACCTCCATATGGTCATCTTAACTTCACAGTGAAGTTAAGTGACGAATTTGGAGGCATGGGAGGGATAGGATGAGTGGTACCAACACTCAAGCCCATCCCTTTTCAATTCCCAAGGCTAGAGATGACTCCAAGATCCACCAATTGTGGAGGACTTGACTTCAAGTCTCTTTCACAATTGGTGAGAGTACCCATGGAGTTGTGTGGTCATTCATGAGAGGGAAGGAGGGGGACACATGTGTCACCCTTTCCCTCTTTAACTCCCCTTCTCTCTCCCATGTGTTGGAGAGAGGACATGTGGTAAGGGGTGAGGGAGACTTTGGGGATGGGTGAGTGACATGTGTCAACACCCATCCCTTGGGACACATTTTTAGTGGGGAGGAAAAGTGAGGAGGTGACAAATGTCACCTCCCCATTCCTCTAAGCTCATGGATTGGGCTTATTTTAATCCCACTTGGGATAGGGAGAAAGGTTGTTAAATTTTTGAGAATTTTAATTGTTTTGAAATTGTTTTGGGAGAAAAGAATAGAGGGAGTTTGGTGGCTTATGTTGGAGGAGATTTTAGAGGATCTCTACATCAACTTCTTCCATATTAGGGCTTTAAAGGTTGGTTTTCAAGGCTAAGGCCTTCCCCTTGTATTTTCAATTTGCTTGCATGATGAATGTGTGAGATGTATTTTGCTTGTGTTGTATTTTGTTATTGTGGGGAATATTTAGTAGGGTGTTGAAAGAGCCTCTCCCACTTGGGAGAAAATGCTCATCAAGTGTGGGGTAGGGGAGGAGTGATCCTCCTCGAGTTCATTACCTTGTTTTGGGATGTTGAAAGCCTTGAGGGCATTTTATGTGATTTTGAGTAATTTGTTATATGGCTTGAGAGCCAAAATATAAAAATCTTTTGGAAATTTTGTTAACATGTTGGCTTGAGGCCATGAGAAAAATTGTGTTGAGATAGTTTGAAGGAGTGGCACTCTAGAGTTGAGTGTGTCCACTCTCCTATCCCTTTTAAACTCACCTTGGTTGAGTTGTGTGTTGTAAAAATCCACGGGTGTAATATTGTGCTTTGAGATGTTTGTTGTCTTGTTGTGAAGTGGATTTGAGTTCCCTAGGTGTGTGGATGACCTCCCTAGCTCAGGGGTGACCCTCTTGTGGGTCTACGGTAGGGAGGAGAGTAGGATGTGTGGTGTTTCTTTCCCTTGTGTGATATGCAGGTTTCATGGAGCTTAATGTGAAGTTGAAGAATTTATTAGACTTGGAACATATTTTATTTTCCTTTACTCTTAAGGCTCTTAAGGAGAGCTTGGTCTTATTTTGAATTTCATCCTTGTTGGTTTTCAAAGAGGAGAACTTCTCTCTCTCTCTCTCTCTTGTTGTAAAATTTTGTTTTCAAAAGTTGTGAGAAAATCTCCTTCATTGTATTGATAGTTTAGTTTGATAAATTAAATTTTACCATTTATGAAATGAAGAAAGTTTGTTATAATTTATTTCTTTGTATGACTTAATGGAAATATTAATTTTGGATAAGTCATGAAGTTGTTGTTGTGGCAAACAAGAAGTTATAAATTGTTATTTGAAAAAAAAAAAAAATAGGATGTAGTTATGCATTTGAGTTTTGTTTGTAAATAATTGCAAATACAATTAAATCCTCCCTTCAAAAAAAGATGTATAAACCTAAATTATATGCTTAATATATTTAAATTGAGTTATTGACTTGAAATAGAATTGAATTAAAATAAAAATAGATAGTATATTTGTTTTAAAATTAGAAATCCTATGAGTGCTTAGAAAGAGAATTATTATTGAAAATATATATAGTTAATTTGGAGTCCATTGTGACAACCCTATTTTCAATAATTAAATTAAAATATAAATATTATTATAAATAATTATTGACTAATTTTGACATGTGTGTATGACAAGAACAACCTCTCACTCTCTCGACGGAGAGAGAGTATCATCGAGGAGAGAGTGTCTAGCTGACTGACAGTGACCTGTGTTGAAGTGAATCTGTGCACACACTACCTAGTTTCATATAGACTAAATTGTATTAATGTGTGTAAGTGTGTGTCAAAATAATTTCATTTATTATTTGAAAATAGACTAAGTCAAATAACTCATGGAAATAAATATTAATTACATTGTTTCAAATTAATTATTTTAGATATTTGAATGTCTTTTTTAAAAAAAATCCTTTTTGATGCATTTATTCTATTTTTCCGCATGGAATAAGCGGTGATACAAGAATCTTGAAAATCTTTACTTCTTTTCAATGGGGGCTAATTTTAGAAGATAGTAGAGAAAGTGGGGTAGTGGGATTTATTGAGAATTTATTGCCTTTATCTATTCTATTTTTGCATGAACATGCATTTTCAAAAATGCTCTGTATACTCTTTTAATAGGGATAGAAAAGTTATTAAAAAGGAGGGGGACTCATATCTCTGCATCAACTTTGCATTGGAGGCAACATGCTAAGAGGAAATAGTGTGCGTAGAAAGTATGATAAGGCAACTGATTTTTGTGTTTAAAAAAAAAGAGGGCCTTTTTGGCTTCAGTTTAAAAGATCAAACAGAGGAGGAATATTTCCTTTGCCAAGTATGTGATATTGTTTTCAAATCTTTATCTACATGATTTTATTTTCTTTAGGTTGCATGAGCCTCTTCAATGATTCATTCTAGTACATTATTGTGATCTTAGAAAATTAACTTTCTCTTAAGAAATCATGAATATTTTCCTACAATTTACATGCATATCTACCAACTATGCTCTACCTATGATTCAACATTTTCATACTTTCCTACTGTTAATCTTTTCATGAACATAATCTATTCATGTTCATATCCTACAATCTTTGCATTTCATGCAAATCTCTAAGACTTTTTGTTAACCAATTCATATACTTCCATATTTCGCATGCATGTCTTCTAGGATGTATGCAATTTCCCCACACACTTGTAAATATCTTACACCATCTTGTCTCATTTAGTTCATTTTGTTCTCTCTATCAACTGAATTGTCTAGCCACATGGCAATAAGAAGTTGGAGAAATGGCACTTTAGTACGCAAGCATAAGCAGGTCCTTCTAAGAATAAGTCTATTATATGGGTAAATCATAAGCTCAACTTTGTCTAGAGGTCCATCCATTAGGGCTGAGGCCGAGGACTAATGATGTAGGAGCATCCAGTGGTGTAAGGGAAATCTTGCATCACCCAAAAGATGATGTTTCAAAATTATTGAAGTTGTTTCCATTTCTTTTCAAAATTAGTATTTCTGGTTCCATAATCGCTTGAATAATAATGTAGAACATTCAATTTTTTGAAACTGCTAAAAATAGCAACCTACCATTTTAGGAAAGTTTGCATTTGGACACAGATTGAAGCAAAAACTTATAGGAAGATTTGTAAATGAAAAATAAGACATTTGGTGAAGGAATCACGCAAAGATCATTTGTGAACTGAAAGATATTAAAGTTTCTATTTTCTTAAAAATGTCTAAAAATTATTCAAACTTAGGTTTGAGGCACTAAATGGTTCTGTATAGGCCCTAAAATGGTTAGAAATTGCAGAGCCAGTTCGTACCACATAGAGCACTCTGTGAGTTTTCCAACGCTTCAAACGACACGTCAATCAGACACCTGGATCAAAAGTTATGGTTCCTGG
The DNA here is from genome assembly GCA_027924645.1 of Cunninghamia lanceolata. Lineage (NCBI taxonomy): Eukaryota > Viridiplantae > Streptophyta > Pinopsida > Cupressales > Cupressaceae > Cunninghamia > Cunninghamia lanceolata. The sequence continues at coordinate 3,316,863 of BSBN01000061.1, read as the reverse complement.
AAGTTGACCTACTTTTGGAGGGAGATGCAAATTTCAAAATTTGGTTATTAGCCGCCAAAAAGGGTTATTAATAACCATTTTTGCAAACCCTTGGGGTAGTGGAGATAAGAGGGAAAGTGTAGAGTCAAGAATAGGTAGGAAAATAGAAACCCTAGCTGATTGTGGGTTACAAAAGGTAGAAGATTCCAGAGCCTAGTGATGTATAGCTGTAGTGTGTTGTAGCCTGTGGAGGATTGATTCCTCTCATTGTAATTGAGCTTCTGTAATGTAATGAGTTGTCCAAATCAATAAAGAAATATTCTATTTTCTATGTTCCATTTCTGTTGTTGTGTGTTTTATGATTTACCTCCTTCATCAAGTGGTATCAGAGCAAGGGTTCCTGAGTGTGTAGATAGATCGCTGACCGTGAGGCAGTTTGCACTAGGACTTGAGGTTGTGGGTTTGCTATGGAGATCAAGATGCCTCCACAAAGAAATCATATTAGGAGGAATGCTTTGATGGAAAGGGTTTTAGAGCCCTGTAAAGGCAAATTGATGCATTGCAAGAGGAGCTACGAAGAGGGTTTGAGCCGAGAACAAGAGAAGAAAGTGAGGATGAAGCTAAAGAAGATCTATCTAAGGAAGAACAAGAAGCTGCGGGAGATCCTATGGAAGTTAGGTTGTTGAGGGCCATTTCAAAGATCAGAAAGAGGCCCACAATCAAAGTTTCTACCTAATCTGGAGATTTGAATCCAGAATAACTTATTGATTGGATCAATGACATGGAGGATTATTTTGAGTATGAAGATGCGGAAGACTTAGACTAGGTCAAGTTTGCAAAAATAAAGTTGAAGGGCCACACTAGTATTTGGTGGAAGGAGGTCTAGTTAGAGAGAAATAGGAGAGGAAAAGGAAAGATTACCAGATGGGATCAGATGGTGGAGAAACTGAAGAAGCGGTTCATTCCTGTGGACTCTGAGATGGAGTTGTTGAAGAAGTTGCAAGGATTGAAGCAAGGTAACAAGTCCATTAAGGAGTATACAGAAGAGTTTTATAAGATTACCATCAGGACAGGCCACGCAGAGACCAACAAGGAGAAGGTAGCTCATTACATTAATGGGTTAAGGCCAAGTATTCAAGAGGAGGTGAGCCTGGTCATAATGACCACCATAGAAGATGCGTACCATTTTTCCTTGAAGGTGGAAGAGAAGTTGAATAAAAGATTTGATGGAAAGCAAAGGGGAAGAGGTCAAGGCAGAAGGACTGGTGGAAGATCCTATGGAGCCGTAATAAAGATCAAAAGAAAAGTGAAGAAGCTGGTACCAGTCAGAATCAAAGAGGAGATAATGCCTACTGCCCTCGTGACTAGAACAATGGTGAGCAAAGAGGAAGAGGCTGACTTGGGCAAGGACCTAGAAGAGGAGGTTTTAGAGGAACTTGTTTCCAATATGGAGAATAAGGGCATCAGGCATACGAGTGTCCACAACATCAAGGGAGGATGAATAGAAGACTTGAAGGTAATGCATGAGTTGTACATATAGATGAAGATGTGCAATCTAAGTGTTCTGAAGATGTTGAAAGGGGAGAAACCCTAGTTGTCAGAAGAACTTTGTTGAATGAGGAGAAAGAACCAAATCAGAGGAAGAGTTTATTCTGCACAAGGTGCAAATGTGAAGGTAAGTGTTGTGATATTATTATTAATATTGGAAGCACTGACAATCTTGTTTCAAGGGAGATGGTTGACAAGTTGAAGTTGACAAGAAGAATGCATCCACATCCATATCGGATTGCATGGTTGTAGAAGGACCATAGAGCTTTGGTCAATGAGAAATGTTTAGTTAAGTTTAAGATTGGTGACTACCATGATGAGGTGTTGTGTGACATCATACCAATGGATGCATGTCATATGTTATTGGGGAGGCCGTGCCAGTATGATAGGAGTGTTGTCCATGATGGCCATACAAACACATATTCCCTAATGAGGGATGGAGTTAGTCATAAGTTGAAGCCCTTGAAGGAGGTGGAAGAAAAGGTATGTAGTACTGCCATAATTTGCTTGGTAGATGGTAGGAAATTTTTGGAGGGTATGAAGCATGAGCGTCATTGCTTTGCATTGATTCCTAAGATTAGTCAAGAGAAATATGAAGATGTACCAGCAGAAGTTTTAGATATGTTGGAAGAATTTTAGGACATTGTCTCTGATAATGTACTGAAAGGTTTACTACCAGTGAGGAAAATAAGTCATCAAATGGATTTGATACCAGGAGCCAATTTACCAAATAAGGCAGCCCATAGAATGACCCTTGCAAAGAATGAAGAGCTGAACAGACAAGTTCAGGAGTTGTTGAGGAAGGGACTAATAAGGGAGAGCCTAAGTCCATGTGCGGTACCTACAGTACTAGCACTAAAGAAAGATGGACAGTGGAGAATGTGTACAGACTCTCGGGCTATTAATAAGATCATGATCAAGTATAGATTTCCATTGTCCAGAATGGATGACATAATGGATTGTTTGAGTGGAGCCATGTACTTCACAAAGATTGACTTGAAGAGTGGGTATCACCAAATCTGAATTAGAGAAGGAGACAAATGGAAGACAGCTTTCAAGACAAAGGAAGGTTTGTATGAGTGGTTAGTCATGTCATTTGGGCTAACCAATGCACCAAGCACATTCATGTGGCTCATGAATGAGGTACTAAAAGATTTTTTGGGAAGTTTTGTTATTGTTTATTTAGATGACATTTTGATTTTCGGTAAGACTTGGGATGAGCATATGATGCATATCAAAAGAGTTTTGGAGAAGTTGAGGGAGGAGAAGTTGTTGATTAATCTGACAAAATGTAGTTTTGCAAAGAAGGAGTTGGTATACCTGGGATTTGTTGTCTCAGAGGAAGGTCTTAAGATGGACCCCAAAAAAGTAAGGGCTATCATTGAATGGCCTATGCCAAGGAGTGCCACAGAGATACGATCTTTTCATGGTTTGGTAAGTTTCTACATAAAGTTTATCAAGAATTTTAGTAGCATTTGTGCACCCCTAACTGAGACAATGAGAGGGGATAGAGAAGAGTTTAGATGGACTAAAGGCACAGACAAAATATTTGATACATTAAAGCAGAAAGTCATAGAGTAACCTATTTTGGCAATTCCAGATTTCAATAAGGTATTTTAGGTAGATTGTGATGCTAGTAGCAGTGCTATAGGAGCTATTTTGAGTCAAGAAGGTAAGCCTGTTACCTATTTTAGTGAGAAGCTTAATGATGCCAAGAAAAAGTATTATGTTTATGATCAGGAGTTTTATGCAATAGTTCAGGCTTTGAAGAAATGGAGACATTACCTATTGCCAAAAGAGTTTGTTTTATATAGTGATCATCAGGCTTTGCAATATCTTAATAGTCAAGGAAAATTAAATCAAAGGCACTTAAAATGGGTTGAGTTTTTGTAGAGTCATACTTTTGTTTTGAATCATAGGAGTGGGAAGTCCAACAAATTTGTAGATGCCTTGAAAAAAAGGAAAAATTTGTTGGCAGAAATGAAGATAGAGGTTGTTGGGTTCAATGAGCTCAAAAGTTTGTATGCTAAAGATCCAGATTTTGCAGAGGCTTGGAAAGCTTGTTTGGAACCTGTTACTTTGGACATGACAAAATGGTTGGATTTCATAATCCATGGTGGCATGTTGTTTAGAGGAAGCCAGTTGTGCATTCCAAGGAGTTCCATGAGAGAGAACCAGATTAAGGAGAAGTATATCGGGGGATTAGCTAGACACTTTGGTCAAGATAAGACCATTGCTATTGTTGGTGAGAATTATTATTGGCAACAGTTACAACAAGATGTGAGAAAATTTGTGTAGAGTTGCAGAGTGTGTTAGATGGAAAAAGGAGCAAGTTAGAATACAGGGCTATATCAGCCCTTACCTGTACTAGAGAAGCCATGGGATGATATTAGTATGGATTTTGTTCTTGGTTTACCAAGAACATAGAAAGAACATGATTCCATTTTTGTGGTGGTAGACAGATTCTTGAAGATGGCACATTTTATTCCTTGTAAGAAGACTAATGATGCTATTCATATTGCAGAGTTATTTTTCAAGGAGGTGGTGAGATTACATGGTCTACCTAAGAGCATAGTTTCAAATCAAGATACCAAGTTCGTTGGTTATTTCTGGAGGACATTGTGGAAGAAGTTGAAGACATATTTGAAGCTTAGTTCTACACACCATCCAGAGAATGATGGACAGATCGAAGTGGTGAATAGGAGTTTGGGTAACCTGCTACAATGCTTAGTAGGAGATAAGCCCAAGGGATGGGTTTTGATTTTACCATAGGCAGAATTTACTTACAACAATTTTGTCAATAGGAGTACTGGTAAATCACCATTCTAGATTATATATGGCAATAGTCCAAGAAATACTTTAGAGTTAAGGAAGTTGGACAAAGGAGAAAAGACAAGTGCCGAAGCTGAAGACTTTGCAGAAAACCTAAAGAATTTGCATGAAGAGGTGAGAAAGCACATTAATAAGATGAATATTTAGTACAAGGCTAAGACAGATCAGAAGAGGAGATATAAGGAGTTCTAGGTAGAAGATGAAGTCATTGTACACTTGAGAAAAGAAAGGTTCCCAATTCAAACATATAATAAATTGAAAATGAAGAAATTTAGACCATGCAGGATTCTAAAGAAACATGATTCAGGAAATGCGTGAGGTAGAGCTACCAAGTGGGATCAATATTTTCCCTGTGTTCAACATTCCTGATTTAATAGAATATCATGAAGATGGCATAGAGGATGGACCAATAGAAGAACAGTGGAATATTCTGACATCTACTTCAATGGAGAAGATAGAGGAGATCTTGGATAGCCATGTGGGAAGAGGTACTCAGAACATGCAATATGAAGAATATCTGGTGAAATGGAAAGGAAGGCCTGTTGAAGATTCTTCTTTGTTGTCTAAGGTAGAGGTTGACCATTTGGGTTTTCTTCAAACAAACACCCGAGACGTGATAGGGTCACTTCTCAAATTACCCTGGGTGTCTGATGTAAGAGCATCTAGTGGTGTAAGGGAAATCTTGCAGCACCCAAAAATATGATGTTTCAAAATCATTGAAGTTGTTTCCATTTCTTTTCAAAATTAGTATTTATGGTTCCATAATCGCTTGAATAATAATGTCAAACTTTTAGTTTTTCAAAACTACTAAAAATAGCAACTTGCCATTTTAGGAAAGTTTGCATTTGGGCATAGATTGAAGTAAAAATTTACAGGAAGCTTCATAAATGAAAAATAAGACCTTTGGTGAAGGAATCATGCAAAGATCATTTGTGAGCTAAAAGATATTAAAGTTTCTATTTTCTGAAAAATGCCTGAAAATTATTCAAACTCAGGTTTGAAACAATAAATGGTCCCATATGGGATTGAAAATTTCTAGAACCAATAGAGAGGGTTTTTCGCATGTAGATCACTCCATGAGATTTCCAATGCTTCAAATGACACGTCAATCGGACACCCAAATCAAAAGTTATGGCTCCTGAAAGTTGACCTATTTTTGGAGGGAGATGAAAATTTTGAAATTTGGTTGTTGGCTATCAAAAAGGGTTATTAATAACCATTTTGGCAAACCCTTTGGGTAGTGGAGATAAGGGGGAAAGTGTAGAGTCAAGAATAGGTGGGAAATTTGAAACCCTAGTTGATTTAGGGTTACAGAAGGAAGAAGATTCCAGAGCCCGGTGATGGGTAGCTGTAGTGTGTTGCAACCTGTGGAGGATTGATTCCTCTGATTGTAATTGAGCTTCTGTAATATAATGAGTTGTCCAATTCAATAAAGAAATATTCTATTTTCTGTGTTCTATTTCTATAGTTGTGTGTTTTATGATTTACCCCTTTCATCACCTAAGTTTTCATTCTGGGATCAACAAGGTCATATCGGATGCAATAGAGTAGACCATGATTGCTAGCTTTTGGTAATCACCCTTTATGTCTATGTGTTTAAGCCTTGGTTCTCACCTACGTCGTTCCTCTATTCGGGTGAAATGGTGGAATGCAATTTTTATTTATTTTTCTTTGATGGGGAACCTTTAATTTTCGTACTATATAGATGCTACTTCTGATTTGGATTCTAAATTATTATGTTTTATGGTCATACTTCGGTAGTTCCCCATTTACCTTCTTTAGTATCACCAATAAACTCTACAAGAGGAGTGTCTTATTTAAAATGAAGGAAAAATTTTGCATTTCTCTTAACAAATTTCCTTGCAAACAATCTTAAAGTTACATTTCACTATAGTGGGAAAACATCACATACTCGAGCCATTCAGAGGGCATGTCTAACTAATCTGATGCTTTACTTGGTTCTATCTTTGTACCTTCATCATGTGAGCGAATTTTCCTAACCTTCCATCCCTATAATTGTTCCAAACCTATAAACTATTACTGAGCTATTAAGATCAGGTTTGGCACCTTCATGAATAAGTCGTGATTTTGGTATGAGTGACCCACCTGAATATATCTTTTCTCTGACCAGACTAGTATATATGTGTGTTACCAATAAATTTAATCCATTGCTATGATATATCCTAATAGGAATTAGAGATTTAATCCCTTAGTCATAGGCCGCATGGATTAAGGAGTTAATTCATTGAATAACCTTTCCTTAATAATTAGAATGGAAATTTAGATCTTAGTAACTAATTTCATTAATGGTTTACTGGTCGTACTCTTATCTCTCTATCTATTCTATTATATTTTAGTTATAATATCGAGATTAGAGAGTTAAGTTATGCTATGAACTATCATAATTTAAAAGATTTAGGTTATGGTTTTAATTAAATATTATATATTACTCTAGTTTCAGTTCATTTTAGGGCAATATTAAACACCCTTATATCATATTAGTTCTAGTGTTAAAATTGAATCATCTTGATAATATAAGCACATATTATTAGTTCTTATGCAATGAACTTCAAGTGTTTTGGGTATTAAATAGAAAAAAGTTACATATATTTCTTAGACATCCAGATAGAATCTCAAATACCTCTCTTGATATGATTAGTGGGGTTTGAAAATGATAAATCTAGAATACTTAGTATGGAATTATTTTACTTAAAAGAGAAGTTGTTATTTTTAGGGAAAACTTTCGAGATTTAGTGAAATTCTCACTCAACTATGATGATTGGTTGAAATGATAGATCTTATTATTATGAAGTGAAGTCATGTAAGGAATAGGAGGTTTCTTTTTATCATTATGTAGAAACATAGTTATTACTTAAGTTGTTCAATTTATTTATTTATATTGTGTTATATTCCAAATTATATATCTTGCAAAAATATGTAAGTTTGGGAGGGGGTTGAGTGGTTAAAAAAAATAGATATTACTTCTCTCATTGGTCCCTATTAAATTAGAGAAATCACGGTACTCCTTTAAGAGATTATGACTTGGAGACTAATGGAATTTGTAGTAAAATCCTTATGGTGTTAGGATTCTACATAAAAGTAGGATAGAATTAATGAAGTGGATAGATCTTTATCTAAATGATTGATGTTTTTGTTAGTTTTACATTTACAATGTAAATAGGATTGGGCCTTATTTTATTTATAATCTCATTGTATAATTCTACCCTAAAGGGTGAATATGTTTTGTTTAATTAGAGATACAACATAGATCAAGTATAATTCTGAATTGAATAGCTTACTTTCCATGTGAAATTATGGATTTATTTTCCTCAAATAGGTAGAAATTTTACTTATAGAAATGAAACTTAATTATCTTTGGACTTATAGAGTTTATTGAAGACTACCCTTTTTGGACGATAAGACTTGTAGTCAGCAATGATGTATTATCAACTAATGATGAAAGTAAGTATGTTTGAATATTTTGTTGAGAAGTTACATTTCTTACTGTATATGTATGTTACTTTCCTGTATGCATCAATGGATGATGTGTTGAGAATGCATTTTCTATTTCTATATTTTTGTGTGATGAATAAGAGAAAGAACATGGACGAGTGTCAAATATGGAGCAATAGAGAAGGGTAGGTTCCTTCTTGAACCTATCTAGCCAAAGCTAGTTGGTCAAACTTAGTAGTAGTTACTGTTTGACATTTTATTTCTCTCTGCCATATCATGATTTAGATCAGTATATGCATCTGACACATGCTATAGGGATGATAGATAAATCATGCTGCACCAGATTCCTTCATGCATGTTGGCTTCAATTTGCTAAACCCCTTGCGAAGGGTCAGGCTTCTTCCTTTAGGAGGAAGACCGGGGAGGCATGAGCCTCTTGGCTGGGTGATAAATCACCTTGATGATTTTCTCTCTGCCAATTTCAGTGGCGAAGATATGGTTTGGTATTGAAGACTTTGTTGGCTGTGATATACTTTTGTATGAGCCTATATGGCTAGTTATTGTAAAGGAATAGTCCTTTATTTGAGCTACTTGATTAGCTGATGTAATGAATAATATTTTATTATATTAATGAAAGCATTTTTTTATGAGTTGTGGGAAAAAAATTAATTCTTCCCTTTTTCCGCACTATTTTATAAGAATAATATTATTTTATTTTGGCTATTTGGAGTGGTTCTTACATATGGTAACAGAGCATTCTAGTTTCAGCACTCAGGCCTCGAGTCTTCTGTGCTTAGGTTGCATTATAGTATGTAACTCTATTGTATCAAATAGAGAACCCTAGTTATGGGTTAAGATTCTTTTGATAAGTTGGTGATTCTTACCTTGTTCAGTTGAAACCGAGTAGAAGTTTAGACGAAGTTCGATCATTCTAGAGGTGTGAGACCTCCTTGCCTTACTCTCATTTTCATAAGACTTGCTAGTAAGAGTGATGGTGACTATTTCAAATAAGCCATGATGGATAATATATAGATTTATTTGAAGTGAGCCAAGATGGATAAAATATGGTGACAACCCATGGATGATGATGTGGCAATAAAAGTAAATTAATAAGAGAAATATATTGAGAAGAGAGATCTCTCTAATGATGTAAAGGATGAATGAGTTGATAAGATACAAGGGAAAAATAAAAGATAAAATTTTGATAAGAGGAAGAAGGAAAAATTACTTGTGAAGTAAATAAATTTGATAATGATGGATAAATATTGGTTGAGCCTTTCCAAAAGAAGGAAACCTAAGATGGATGTTTTAAGGCAAGAATGTCTACAATAGTACTAGACATTAGGCAAGATGATTTTTAAGAAACACCTTATTCTTTCAGAATGTGAGCATAGACCTAGTAGAATCCATGAGATCTTTTGGTGAATGCAAGGTTAAGATGTCGTAAGTTGATGACTCATGATAGAAGTTGATCAAATAAGTTATCTCGATTTGTCTAATAGACAAGGCAAGAATTATTTATGTTGTGAATCCTATATACTTGATTGTTATTAGTAAAAGTACTTATAAATATGTACTATATGATGATGATACTTTTCTTGTGCAAGTAATGTACGTGTGCAATAATGTACTTCTCATGCATTGTGTGTATAGCACATCTATATAAATGATTGTATTCACATTTAAAGCAAGTTGTTTCCTTTGATGCATATTTTATATTTTGTGCACTTGTGCATGTTATGAACTATCATATTTATTATATTTATACTTGAACGAGAAATGTTCACTATAGTTATATTAATGTGAGTGATGCATATTTCATATTTTGTGTGGATGATTCACATTATTGTTGTATTTGTGTGAGTGATGCACTAGAGTTACAAGTTATTGATTCCTTTGTGCGGATAAAGCACTTGAGTAATGATTACATCCATAATGTATGTAAGATACACTTTTTATTGTTGGATTGAGTAATGATCACTATTATTATACTAATTTGATTTATGCATATTTCCTATTTTGTGCGAGCTATCATTTGTGTGAGGGATGCACTATCATATTTATTTGGTTTAGATTTTATGCAAATTGAAATAGATTATTCTTGTTAAATATGTCGTGTGTGATAATATTACCTTCTGGGACAGGATGCCGAATGTGGGCTAACAGAGAAGGTGATCTTCTTTTTCAAGATCAACCAATTTTGTATTTATGCTTTGGCCAAAGCTATATTGTACCATTGAAATAGATGGATATTGTACCATTGAAATAAATGGATAATGAATTCCTAGAAAAATTTATATTATATGTTTCTCTACCACATCATGTATGCAAGAAATATGCTCATTCTAGTATAGAATGCATATAATGCATTAGGCATGCATTGAGAGTTTCCCTCCTACCCCTTTTGTTAGAGGTTTCTAGGTGCCTCATGCAGGACCAGGTATTCTTCAAGTTAGGAAGAATCCCGGGGGAGTGTTATGCTTCATGGTTGGGTGGAAAAAGCACCTTAACCATGGTACATTTGAATTTATTTATGTAATTAAAAAAATGCATTTTATCATGTATTAAACCTTTGATGGCAAGGTATGTAATTGAACTTCTCTCTGTATTAACTAAGGTTGCACTTGAGAAATTGTAAAGATTATACATTCTGGATATCTTTGTAGTAGAAAGTTTCTCATAGAATGAAATTTACTTTTCAATGTTAAATTTAGTAACTGATTGTATCAACATTGAGATCATGATGATCTTCTTACCTCTAGTCTTTCTAATCAGGTTGATGACCATTTGTAAGTTGAAAAATTATTGATCTTCTTATCTTTTATATTGATCAAGTTGAAGACCTTGTTGTAAATTGTCGGCATTTTCTTTATTGTTGAAACTCTTTCTTTATGTTTAGGTGTTGTTGATTTGCCAATGATGATAACAAGTAGTATGGGATGCTTGTTTGTCATCATAAAGGCAATTGTTCAGATGTCTCATGCAAGTAGGCATGTTGACAAAATAAATATAATTGTTTCTTTCTATATGTAAATATCTTATGAAAAGACTTGATAGAAGATTGTATCAAAGAAATGAATTAACTTGCATACTTTTGCTTGTTGAAAGTATATAAATGAAGTTAATTTGATGAACAATGACATGTTAATGGTGTGTGCAAGTGAATGAATGTTAGATAGAGGAATTTTTGTTGTTGTGAACAAACATGTACCTTGATGGAAACAACATCTTTTCAGGTGGGAAGATTGTGAAACTAAGGTAAAACCAGATTAAAAGAGGTCTGAAACTTTTTCATGAGTTAAGTTGAATTGATCATCGAGACGATGATTCTTTAAGGGGAAAAGGATGTGACAACCCTATTTTCAATAATTAAATTTCAATCTAAATATTATTATAAATAATTATCGATTAATTTTGACATGTGTGTATGATAGGAACAACCTCTCACTCTCTCGATGGAGAGAGAGTATCATTGAGAAGAGGGTGTCTAGCCAATTGACAGTGACCTGTGTTGAAGTGAATCTGTGCACCTAGTTTCATATAGACTAAATTGCATTAATGTGTGAGTGTGTGTCAAAATAATTTTGTTTATTATTTGAAAATAGACCAAGTCAAATAACTCGTGGAAATAAATATTAATTGTATTGTTTCAAATTAATTATTTTAGATATTTGAATGTCATTTTGAAAAAAATCATTTTTGATGCATTTATTCTATTTTCCACATGGAATAAGCAGCAATACAAGAATCTTGAAAATCTTTACTTCTTTTCAGTGGGGGCTAATTTTGGAAGATAGTAGAGAAAGTGGGGTAGTGAGATTTATTGATAATTTATTTCCTTTATCTATTCTATTTTGCATGAGCGTGCATTTTCAAAAATGCTCTGTATACTCCTTTAATAGGGATAGAAAAGTTATTAAAAGGGGGGGACTCATATCTCTGCATCTACTTTGTATTGGAGGCAACATGTTGAGAGGAAATAGTGTGCGTCGAAAGTATGATAAGGTAATTGATTTTTGTGTTTTAAAAAAAGAGGGGCTTTTTGACTTTGGTTTAAAAGATTAGATAGAGGAGGAATGTTTCCTTTGTCGGGTATGTGATATTGTTTTCAAATCTTTATCTACATGATTTTCTTTTCTTTAGGTTGCATGAGCTTCTTCAACGATTCATTTTGGTACATTATTGTAATCTTAGAAAATTGACGTCTCTTAAGAAATCTTTTATGTGATCCCACAATTTGCATGCATGTCTACCAACTGTGTTCTACCTATGATTTGACATTTATATACTTTCCTACTATTATTCTTTTCATGAACACAATCTATTCATGTTCATATCCTGCAATCTTTGAATTCATGCAAATGCCTTCTCTGAGACTTTTTGTTAACCAATTCATATACTTCCATATTTTGCATGCATGTCTTCTAGGACGTATGCAAATCCCCACCCACACTTGTAAATATCTTACACCATATTGTCTCATTTAGTTCATTTTGTTCTCTCTATCAATCAAATTGTCTAGCCGTATGGCAATAATAAGCCGAAGAAATGGCACTTTAGCATGTGAGCATAAGCAGGTCCTTCTAGGAATAAGTCTATTATATGGGTAAATCATAAGCTCAACTTCCTCTAGAGGTCCATCCGTCGGGGCCGAGGCCAAGGCCTAAGTTTTCATTCTAGCATCAACAAGGTCATATTGGATGCAGTATAGTAGACCATGATTGCTAGCTTTTAGTAATCACCCTTTATGTCTATGTGTTTAAGCCTTAGTTCTCACCTACGTCATTCCTCTGTTTGGGAAAAATGGTGGAATACCATTTTTGTTTGTTTTTCTTTGATGGGGGAACCTTTAATTTTCATACTATATAGATGCTACTTGTGATTTGGATTCTAAATTATTATGTTTTATGGTCATACTTCGGTAGTTCCCCATTTAGCTTCTTTAGTATCTCCAATAAACTTTACAAGAGGAGTGTCTTATTTAAAATGAAGGAAATAGTTCACATTTCTCTTAACAAATTTCCTTGCAAACAATCTTAAAGTTATGTTTCACTATAGTGGACAAACATTGCATACTTGATCCATTCAAAGGGCATGTCTAACTAATCTAATGCTTTACTTGGTTCTATCTTGGCACCTTCATCATGTGAGCCAATTTTACTAACCTTGCAACCCCATAATTGTTCCAAACCTATAAACTATTACTGAGCTATTAAGATCAGGTTTGGCGCCTTCATGAATAAGTCATGATTTTTGTATGAGTGACCCACCCGAATATATCTTTTCTCTGACCAGACCAATATATATGTGTGTTACCAATAAATTTAATCCATTTCTATGATATATCCTAATAGGAATTAGAGATTTAATCCCTTAGTCATAGGCCACATGGATTAAGGAGTTCATTCGTTGAATAAACTTTCCTTAATAATTAGAATGAAAATTTAGATCTTAGTAACTAATTTCATTAATGGTTTACTGGTTGTACTCTTCTCTCTCTATCTATTCTATTATATTTTAGTTATAAGATCGAGATTAAAGAGTTAAGTTATGTTATGAAATATCATAATTTAAAAGATTTAGGTTATGGTTTTAATTAAAGATTATATTACTCTAGTTTCAATTCATTTTAAGACAATATTAGACACCCTTATATTAGTTCTAGTGTTAAAATTGAATCATCTTGATAATCTAAGCACATATTATTAGTTCTTATGCAATGAACTTCAAGTGTTTTGGGTATTAAATAGAAAGAAGTTATAGATATTTCTAAGACATCCAGATAGCATCTCAAATACCTCTCCTGATATGATTAGTGGGGTTTGAAAATGATAAATCTAGAATACTTAGTATGGAATTATTTTACTTAAAAGAGAAGTTGTTATTTTTAGGGAAAACTTTCGAGATTTAGTGAAATTATCACTCAACTATGATGATTGGTTGAAATGATAGATCTTATTATTATGAAGTGAAAGCATGTAAGGAATAAGAGGTTTCTTTTATCATTATGTAGAAACATAGTTATTACTTAAGTTGTTCAATTTATTTATTTATATTGTGTTATATTCCAAATTATATATTTTACAAAAATATGTAAGATTGGGAGGGGGTTGAGTGGTTAAAGAAAATAGATATTACTTCTGTCATTGGTCCCTATTAAATTAGAGAAATCACAGTACTCCTTTAAGAGATTATGACTTGGAGACTAATGGAATTTGTTGTAAAATCCTTATAGTGTTATGATTCTAAATAAAAGTAGGATAGGATTAATGGAGTGGATAGATCTTTATCCAAATGATTGATGTTTTTGTTAGTTTTACATTTACAATGCAAATAGGATTGGGCCTTCTTTTATTTATAATCTCATTGTATAATTCTCACCTTAGGGGTGAGAATGTTTTGTTTAATCAGAGATACAACATAGATCAAGTATAATTCTAAATTGAATAGCTTACTTTCCATGTGAAATTATGGATTTATTTTCCTCAAATATGTAGAAATTTTACTTATAGAAATGAAACTTAATTATCTTTGGACTTATAGAGTTTATTAAAGACTATCCTTTTTGGCCGATAAGACTTGTAGTCAGAAATGATGTATTATCAACTAATGATGAAAGTAAGTATGTTTGAATATTTTTTTGAGCAATTACATGCCTTACTGTATATGTATGTTACTTTCCTGTATGCATCAATAGATGATGTGTTAAGAATGCATTTTCTATTTTTGCATTTTTGTGTGATGAATAAGAGAAAGAGCATGAACGAGTGTCGAATATGGAGTAACAGAGAAGGGTAGGTTCCTTCTTGAACCTATCTAGCCAAAGCTAGTTGGTCAAACTTAGTAGTAGTTACTATTAAAGATTTTATTTCTCTCTGCTCTATCATGATTTAGATCAGTATATGCATTTGACACATGATATAGGGATGATAGATAAATCATGCTATACCGGATTCCTTCATGCATGTTGGCTTCAGTTTGCTAGACCCCTCACGAAGGGTCGGGCTTCTTCCTTTAGGAGGAAGACCAGGGAGGCATGAGGCTCATGGTTGGACAATAAATCATCTTGATGATGTTATCTCTCCCTAGGTTCAATGGTGAAGATATTATTTGGTATTGAAGACATTGTTGGCTATGATATACTTTTGTATGAGCCTATATGGCTAGTTATTGTAAAGGAACAGTCCTTTATTTTTGCTACTTGATTAGTTGATGTAATGAATATTATTTTATTATATTAATGAAAGCATTTTTTTATGAGTTGTGGGAAAAATTTTAATTCTTCCCTTTTTCCACACTATTTTATAAGAATAATATTATTTTATTCTGCCTATTTGTTGTGGTTCTTACATCCATTGAAATCTTCTTCAACAATTCTTTCACATACTTAGACCGAGAAATGAAGATTCCTTTATCTAATTGAGTAATTTGCAGACCTAGAAAGAAATTCATTTCACCAAACATAGACATCTTAAATTCATTTTGCATTTCTCCTGCAAACTTCATGCACATACCATCATTTACTCCAAAGATAATGTCATCAACAAAAACTACAACAATCAAGATTTGATTACCATTGATTTTGGAATAGAGATTGTTGTCAGCAGTACCTTTAGTGAACCCTAATTGCAACAAATTTTTGTCTAACCTTGCATACTAGGCTCTGGGGGCTTGCTTTAGTCCATACAATGCTTTCTTCAATCTACACACCATATCACTTTGGTTTGATAACTGAAACCCTTCCAGTTGCTCAATGTAAATTTCCTCTTCCAACTCACTATTCAAGAATGCAAACTTCACATCCATCTAATACACTTTTAAATCTTTGTGAGCTACAAATGCCATAAATATTCTGATTGCTTCAATCCTAGCCACTGGAGAAAAAGTCTCTTCAAAATCTATTCCTTCAATTTGAGAATATCCTTTGCACACAAGCCTTGCTTTGTTTCTTACAACTTCTCCATTTTCATTCAACTTGTTTCTAAAAACCCATTTAGTTCCAATGACATTCTTATCAACAGGTCTAGGAACCAATTCCCAAGTTTGATTCTTCTCTATTTGCAGCAGCTCTTCTTCCATGGGTTTTACCCATTTTTCGTCATTGCAAGCTTCATTCACAGTTTTTGGTTCAACCTTTGAAAGTAAACAGTAATTCACTTGTTCTTCTGTAGCTCTTTTCCCTATCAACACCCCTTTATTTTTTTCACCTATAATTTGATCTTCAGAATGATTAATCCTTACATATTTGGGAGTCTTAACAACACTTTCTGGAGCCTCTTCTTTGTCTTGATTGTCTTCTTGATCAACTTTTTCTTCATTCACTATAGCCACAGGTTAATCTAATTCATAGCAACTCATATATGATATTCTTTCCTTGTCTTCATCCACCTTCACATTAGCACTCTCAACAATATTTTTCAATCTCTTATTGTAGCACCGATAGACCTTACTCTTGGTAGAGTAACCAAGAAAAATTATTTCATCACATCTAGCATCAAACTTGCCTAGTTCTTCTTCTCTTCTGTATAACATTTTCTACTAAAAACTTTGAAATACTTCACTATAGGAACTCTTCCATACCATAATTCAAAAGGAAATTTAGAGTTGTTACCTTTGACTTGAACTCTGTTTAGGATGTACACAACAGTATGTATGGCTTCTCTCCAGTATACTTCCAATAGGTCAGCTTCCTTTAACATAGTCCTGGTAGCCTCTTGAACTATCTTGTTCTTTCTTTCAACAACTCCATTATGTTGAGGAGTCCTAGCTGCAGACAATTGTCTCTTTATCCCTTGTTCTTCATAGAAAATATTGAATTCATTTGATGTGAACTCACCTCCTCTATCATACCTTAATCATTTGATCCTCATTTCTAACTCATTCTCAACCATTACCTTGAAAACTTTAAACTTGTCTAGGGCTTCATATTTTCTTTTAGAAAAGTGACCCAAGTCATTCTAGAATAATCATCAATAAGAAACATAAAATACTTGTCACCTTACAGACTTCTTGTCCTTGTGGGACCACATAAATATGTATGTACTAGCTCCAACAAACTAGTAGAGAATTGTTCTTTTCTTTTGAAACTTTTTCTTGTTTGTTTCCCAAATTGACACTCCTTGCAAATGGTGTTGGCAGGCTTCACAAGTTTAGGTAGATCTCTTATAGCCTGTGTAGAACTTATCTTCACCAAATTGTCAAAATTGATATGATACATCCTTCTATGCCACAACCAACTCTCATCTGTCTAAGCCAATAAACAATAATAATTAGTTCTTCTTAATTGGTAAATGTTACCTATGGTCTTCTTACTGGTAGCAATTACTATTCTAGAGCTTTCCATGATCTTGCACCCATTATCTTTGAATCTTAGATCATAACCTTTATCACACATTTGGCCAACACTCAAAAGATTATGCTTTAAACCCTTCACATATAGGACATTATTAGTGTTGTGCTTTCCATCAAAAGAAATAGATCCTTTTCCACAAATCTTACTAGCTACATTATCTCCAAACCTAACTAATCCTCCATCATACTTTTCCAAACTCACAAACTTACTTTTGTCACCAGTCATATGATGTGAGCATCCACTATCAATAATCCATTCATCCTTATCTTTCTCAACCTGAACAGCCAAATCACTTTCTTCCATTAGTTTTTCTTCCTTCACACAACTAATAGGATTAGTAGACACATGTTCTTTAATTGCAATAAATAAGCATTCATTTGCACTAGTACTAGCATCATCAGATTCATCATCTATCACACCTTCATCATCAAGATCTCTAACATAGTAGCATTTCTTTAGAACCCTAGGTCTATTCTCAAATGTTTTTCTATTCCTTTCAATTCTCTCTGGACATCTAGAAGCATAGTGACCAACCTTACCACATGTAAAACATTTGAAAGGTAATTTGCCTTTGAACTTATTGGAACCTCTTTGCAGTCTATCAACAAAGTTGGCTTCAATTTCATCAAGCTCATCATTAGGTTCCACCTTGTACTTCTTAGCTCTGGAGATCTTCTCTAAAGTACTAGCTTTGAAAGAAGTCTCAACCTTCGGTAGAGCATCACCAAACTCTCTCATCTCAAAGGCTGTAAGCTTTCCAAGCAACTGATCCTTACCGAATTCTTTTACAGTCATTACTTTTTCAGTTGCAGCTACCTTGTGACTGTAGGACTTATGTAATGACCTAAGAATCTTCATTACAACTTCCTTGTCATCAATAATTCCTCCCATACCTTTTATTCATGTGACAATTTCATCAACCTTTTGCATGTAGGCTGTTATGTTTTCATCTTCGCTCATCTTTAAACCCTCATATTTTACTTTTAGGCCATGCAATTTGGCTCTTTTTATAGATTCATCTCCTTCATACAGATTTTTCAACTTTTCCTGAACTTCATTAGCAGAATCTAGATCCATGACCTTTACCAACTTAGTGTCAGACAAGGCACTTAACAGAGGAGCTCTAGCTTTTATATTCAATGCATATTCTTTGATTTCATCTTTAATTGTTAAACCATTCTGAGGCATGGTATACTTTGTCTGTTTCACTTTTCACACTCTATAACCAAGACAAAGGAGATGGCTTTTCATTTGTACCTTCCATAAAGCATAATTTGTCTCGTCAAACTGTGGAGCTTCCTTTTTATACGACATCTTGGATCGACCTCAAGATGTTAGACTTACTTCTGAGGAACCTGCTCTAATACCAATTGTTGAAATGCACAAGACAACTGAGAGGGGGGTTGAATTAGTTGTCTCTAAACTTTAACAACTTAAGAACATCAACACATCAAATGTTCAATTATTGTTATTAAGATTTAACCATGAAAACATAAAACAAGAAGCTCAACACAATAACACATTCAATACATGAGACACCATATTTTTATGTGGAAAACTCTATAAGGTAAAAACCATAGTGGGTGTTAACCCACAGAAATAAATATGTTATAGCAATACCAAAAAATAGAGGCTCACTGCCCAAAATTCTCACTGCAAATGTTGGGGCTCACTGCCAAGATTGGCTCACTGCCAAGGGATGGCTCACTCTCAAGGGTTGGTGAACTAATTTGATAGCATCTACTCCATTCCTGGGTTTAATTCCATTGAAGCATAGTATAACTCCTATGCTCTACTCTTCTTACACTTTCGTACTTATCTTCACATATTCACACAAGGACATCTTTTTCACAACTTCATTACATGTTTTTATACACTTTATCAACCTTGGAATGTACATCAAGGTTGGCATTACATTCATCAACCATTGGAACAATCCCAAAGGTGGGCATTAAAAACATACATAGAAATAGGTATGGACCTAAACAAAATTAGCTAAGGGAAAGATGTGTGTAGATCATGTTATGCCTTAGCTAGGACTCAAGTGCAATCTTCCACGCCACTACATGCTTTCACAATCTTTGATGTATCTCAAGTAGTGAAAACAACCAAGTCAGCCAAGACTAGTGTTAACATTAAGTCTTCTAACAACAGTCTTCATTCACGATCCAAATTTCTCTTTGTGGACCAATCCAAAGGTAGGAACATGATTAGGAGACATCTACAAGAACATTATAATCACCAAGAACATCCACACAACTTCTAATCAATTTGTCAAGAAGATTCTTCAAACTAGAACACTTGAACATAACTGTTTTCCACTGTCATAAAGAAAAGATCACTTATGGACCACCAAATCATGAAACATTGGAGTTGAAGGCACTTATCATGATTACAAACTTGATTCTAGAAACATAGACTAAAATACTTAGATGGGAAGGAATGCGGAGCATAATACATTCTCCATGTCATCACCAAAGATACATAAAAAGTGGTTTTCACTCTGGTGATCATAACTCACTCAAATCTTCATACTGGAGGCTCAAACTTGGAACATAGGATCTTTCAACATGCATCTAAAAATTCCAATCCATAGACAAAGATATTCACTCTACAAGAAATGTAGAGAAAACTACTGGATTGTTCTGCTATAAACAAGAGCATAGTTGACACCAATGACAACACTAATATGTTGACATCAATGACAACATCAGTTAGGCACACACTTGCAATAGTATCAAATGTGATTTATAAATTTCAATAATTGATAATTGTGATGATCATGTAATCAAATTTTTTTTAAGTTATTGTCATTTAAACTAATCATTCTTCGTAGATTGTTTAGTAAATATGCCAATGGCTAAAAATGTGCACATGAGTAAATGTGATGACATTCTTAGAATGAATGCAATTGTGATCTAACTTAACCATAGTTTGATTAGATGCTACAATGATTTATTGTTTATGATAAAGATCTTATGCTAGCTTTGGAATTAATTTTGAAATATACAAAATCTATTCAAAAAAATTAAGACAAAATGCTCTATCTTGTCAAAATTGAAGCAACTAATAAAAAAATTTCTTTATAAAGTAAAATCTAACATATGATCTTAAGCATGAAATTTCCTCAAATGCATGGCATTAATAGGCTCTTTAAGAGGCATACCTTGTTCATTAGCTAATTTATATGCTCCTGATCCATATGCTTCAGTGACAACATAGGGTCCTAGCCAATTCGGGTTAAATTTCCCTTTTTCTCCAGGAGGTGCATTTACATTTCATTGATTTTCATAAAGTACTAAATCTCCAACTTTGAATGAATGATGGATTACTCATTCATTGTATGATCATTGGATACATTTTTTTATGTTCTTTAAGGTGTTCGAGAGCATTGATTCATTGATCATCAAGCACCTCTAGTTGTTGTAATCTTTTCTCTCTTTCCATATCTTCATCAATAATGTCTCTTAGGGAAATTCGCAATGAAGGAATTTCCAACTCTAAAGGCATTATCACGTTGGCACCATATACAAGGTTGTATGGTGTGGTACTGGTAGCCATATGAAAACTTGTCCTATAAGCTCATAACGCATAAGAGAGTTGAGTGTGCCAATCCTTTTGATGTTTATTAACGGTTTTTCATAGTATTTGTCTAATAATTTTATTCGAAGATTTTGCTTGGCCATTTGATTGTGGATAATATGGCATAGAGAAACAATGTTGAATATGATATTTTTTGAGGAATTTCTTCATATCCTTGTTCTTCAATTATGTGCCATTGTTAGAAACTAAGGAGGAAAGAATACCACATCGTGAGATTATATTATCTTGTACAAAGTGCCAAATTACTTTAGTTGTTGTGGATTATAACGGAATAGATTTGACTGATTTCATAAAGTAATTAGTGGTAGTAATGATGAAAGTGTGTCCTTGAGAGGAAGGTGGAGAGATTTTTCCAATTAAATCCAATCCCCACATAGAAAATGGCCAAGGTGAGACTTGAGCCCAAAGTTCTTGGGTAGGAACTCAAATTAAGTTGTTATGTTGTTGACATTGTGGGCACTTTTTGATGAATGCAAATGAATCTTGTTCCATGTGTTGCCAATAAAACCCCATAGGCAAGAACTTTTATACCAAAGACTTTCCTCCAAAGTGCCCTCCACAAGCACTGGAATGAGCCTCTTCTTGAGCAATTGGAATTTACAATTTGTTAAGAGAAAAGAGAAGAATGCCATTATAGCTTCTTCGATATAGAACGTTGGATAGGATGATATATCACACTGTGAATTTGCATATGTGAAATCGTGCATTTTTAGATGTTGAATTAGGAATGGTACGATCATGCAAATATTGGAATATATGGGAGTACCATTCATCTGAGTTTGTGTTGCAACAAAGGTTGGTATCCAAAGGTGTAGCCTCAGATACTACTGGTGATATAAGATTGTGAATGAAAATTTGATAATCTTCAAGAGAGTCTCCATGGGATATGAGGGAAATTACACTTGTCATTGCATCTGCATGTCGATTGTCCTTTCTTGGAATTGTGTCAATTGTAAAAGATGAAAATTGTTTTAATAATGATAAGGAAAGATCATGGTATTGAGATAGCTTATCTTGTTTTGCTTGATAGGATCTAGTGAATTGTCTTATGATTAACTCTGAATCACCATAAATAATGATGTTTTTAATATTAAGGGACAAAGTGGCATGAATTCCTATGATGAGAGCTTTGTACTTAGTAATGTTGTTTGTGCATGAAAAGTTTAGACAGTAAGAAAGAGGAATCAACTTACTTGAAGGAGGCACTAGCATTACACTAGCATCAGAGCCAGTTTGACATCTTGAACCATCAAAATATAACTCGCATTTGTCATCTTTATCCAAAGTTAAAATTTGGTCATCTGGAAATTCTTCTTAATTTTTAATAGAATATGGTGAAGGTGCTTCAACTAAATGATCGGTTAACACTTGTCCTTTTATTGCTTTTTGAGAGATAAATTTGAGATTAAATTCCATTAACAACATAACCCATTTAGCTAGGTGACTTGAGAGATTTGTTTTAGCAAAAAGGTGCTTCAAGGGATCAAATTTTATGAAAACATGAATTTCAATGTTTAAGAGATAGTGTCTTAAATTTTGCATTGCAAAGACAAGAGCTAAGCACTATTTTTCAATGATAGTACATCACACTTCATAATTGAGAAATGCTCAACTTATATAATATATGACATGTTCTTTGCCTTCTTCATTATGTTGTGATAATAATGTTGCAAGAGCATTAGTAGAAGTTGATGTGTAAAGAAGAAAAGTTTTTTCTGCAACTACAAGTTGTAGCACAAGAGGTTTAGCTAGATAGTTTTTAAGTCTTTGAAAGATTTTTTGCAATTTGAATCCCATTGGAATTTTGATTCTTTCTTCAGTAGCTAAGTGAAAGGATGAGTTCTATCCATGAGTTGTGATACAAATTGACAAATGGCCTATATCTTCCCTTGTAAACCACAAAGTTGAGATATGTTTCAAGGAGGTGGCATATTAACAATCACATCAATTTTCTATGTCTACTTCAATACCACAATGCGAAACTATAAATCCCAACAACTTACCACTGTCTACACAACACACACATTTATGGGGATTTAAGCACATGTTATATTTTTGTATCTATTCAAAGATTTGATGGAGGATTGTGACATGATCTTGGTGATGAATAGACTTTGCTAGAATGTCATTGACATAATCCTCTAAGATGTTATGCATGAAATCATGGAAAATAAGTGTCATGGCACATTGGTAAGTTTCTCCAACATTCTTTAATCCAAATGACATGACCACCCAACAAAATGTTCCCCACGGGGTGATAAAAGTTGTTTTGTATTGATCCCGAGGATTGATGAAGATTTGATTATAACCTGAAAAACCATCCGTGAAAGAAAGTAATTCATGGATAGTTGTTAAATCAACACTCATGTCAATGTTTAGAAGAGGAAAATCATCTTTCAAAGAAGATATATTTAAATCTCTAAAGTCAAAGCAAATTCCAATGTGGTTGTCGGGTTTAGCGACATCCACAATGTTTGAAATCCAAGGTGAGTAATCAATAGGGTGGATAAAACCAACTTGTAAAATCTTTTCTATCTCAACTTTGACTAATAATGTGATCTTTGGATTCATTTTTCAAATTTTTTGTTTTATCGTCTTGGCATCAGGTTGTAGTACTATGTTGTGTATTACAATTTTAGGATCAATGCTAGGCATATCTGAATAATTCCAAGAAAATAATTCAAGATAATTGTGTAAGACTTTTGTTGTATCTTATTTTTCTTCTTTGTTTAAGCAATCTCCTATAGGGATAACTTTTTTAGGGTTATCCTTCTCCATCAAGATGTCGACAGTCTTTCCATTAAGTAAAGTACTACAGTCTAAGAGGTTAGGGGAAGGTGATGATTTTGTGGGATCTTCGTTAGATGCTAAGGTATCATTTTATGAACAAGTGTTTTTCCCAAAATATGCCTATGCATTTAAACAATAGGAAAATCCACAATTATGATGATAATGAGGGAAGTTATCATAAGCTCCCATAAATTTGATTAATCCTTCATTTGTTAAAAAAGTATCTAACAAGATACTTCCGAGCAAACAATCTATGTCTATCATCTCAAGATAAATCAAATTGAGTGTTGGACTTATTAATATAGTGTTAACATTAAGAGTAGGATGATGGTAAGCTTTGGTGGGCTTCAAAGGACAGTATCCAATACTAGTTGAAGAGTTAAATGCAAAAGCTTCTAAGGGTACTCTGATTCCTTATTGTCTTACACCATATAACCATTACCTACGTAGTCACAATTTTTATAAAGTATTTGAAATCCATGACCAAAAAGGGATGCCATTTCTTTAGAAGAAGGTGGAGCCTCATTGGTCTCATATTCTATAGTATAAGTAAGAGTATTGTCTTTATTTGTTACTAAAGATACTTTAGGTTCCTTAGGTATTTCCAAAGATTGTTTGGATGAGATCGATGCAACTTTTGATGTTTCAGGATTAGTGAGTTTATATTCCCCCATAAAGGTAGGAGTAAAATCTAATGAACCCCAATCATCACCAAGAAGTGCATTCAATGGTGATTTGGAATCTTCCACAACATTATCTATAGCAAGAGGTATTGATGAATAAACTTTTAAGTTATTGAGAAGCTTGTGATTGATAAATTGTTTTTGCACCTCAACTTGTAAACAACTTTTCAAATTCATGTCAGCTTCAATGGTTTGAAGTTTATTTGCATAAATAAACTTTATTGATCAATGAAGGGTAGATTGAACTACTCCCATGGCATGAATCCACAGTCTACCAAGAATGATATTATATGAAAGCACACAAGGCATGACATGGATAAGGGTGGATAATGTCATAGGTCCAACCTTTACAAGTAAAGTTATGGTACCTAGTGATTGTCTACCAACATTATCAAAGCCATGAATGTTAAGTTTATCTAGTTTGATTAAATATATATCAACCTTGATTTTGTGTATCAAATCAATGCCACAAACATAAGAGCTAATCCATTGTCAATCATAGTTCACCTTATCAACTTTTTTATTTATTATGATAAAGATTACGAGAGGATCATATTGGTTTTGAACTTCAATTAATGGTAATTTATGTTGTTGAAACATAATATCTATTTTTGTCACATGCATATAGTCTAACAAAGCTGCTACATCATTTGGCTTAACAACGAGTGGTACAATCACCTTTTGTAAAGATTCTTGGAGCACTTTGTGGTATGTAGGCGATGTTTGTATAAGTTCCTAGAGAGAGATCTTAGCGGGAGTAGTGTGAAGCTACTCAACAAGATCATAATCTTGACCAACTTTATGAGTAAGATGAGGTGGTTGAGGAAGCATAGGTTGAGAAGTTGGTAAAAAGATTGAAATGTTTGACTATTGCTTACTTTGTTTATTATTTCATGTATTGTATGTGTGAGAAACCACATTTTGATACACTTGATTTTGACTTGTTATTTGATTAGCATGATTATAAATGTAACCAGGAGGTCGAGAAGATTTTAGAAGACCTCTTATAGTGAGCACCAGTTTCATTTGTATTTAAGGCACATCGAAACATGAGTGGATCGCAGTTATGACAGTAATGACTATTTCCTATTCACTCCTTTCTGTTGGATCTTCTTAAACTTGACCTGCACAACAAAAAGATAGAGAAAGCTTATTGTGGCTATATAGGAGTTTGCCTTGGTCAAAACCTATTTTGGTATACCTACCTCAATGATAGACACTAACAAAAGATGTAGTAGTTTGTGCTCAAAAACCATAAGAGCATAAATAATGCAATACTTCAATCAAATCTAAGATCCTAAATGCCTCAAGCATAAAGGAAATAGATCCACACAATGTTTTTCTCAAGGAAACAAACAACTTCACCTCAAGGAGATGATATCAATGAAGACTTGAAAAATAACAAGGTGAGGTAGCCATATCCATGGAGGATAGTGTTGGAACAATGTAGATAACTGAGAGGGGGGGGGTGAATCAGTTATCTTATAACTTTTCTCTTTCTTTCTTTCTTTTCTTATCTTAACATTTAGTGCTCTATTAAAACATGGAAGGAAAGACAACCATAAGAATTGAAAATGAAATCAACACATAACATAATGATTTTTATGTGAAAATCTTGTTAAGGGAAAAACCACGGGGTGACTAACCCAAGATTGTATTTTCTGTTAAAAGAATAAGGAGTACAAATTTGGCACTTGCCAATTAGGGCTCACTGCCTAAGCACACTGCTCACAAGAGGCCCACTGCCTACAAGAGACTCACTATCTACAAATGCTTATAGATTGTACTAATGAGTTTGAACTGATAAACATCATCCACATATGCAAGAGTTCGGTTCCATTTACGCTCAGTATACTGATCTAGCACATTTCATTCTTCCTCGATGTAGTATCTCTCCTTTGTCACATTTTGGGCTTGGAGTACTATCTTTTCACTTCCTTCTTCTCTTCTTCGCACTTCCTTTATTCACATATTCATCACACACACTTACATGCTAGAATCCATAGGGTATATATATCCACATCAAGGATTTTCATCAACTTTCTAGTTGGCAACAAGAACACTCAAGATATTTGCAAGTTATTGATCTGTTGGCTAAATCCATGCTTGATTTGTGATGCGTATCAAAATCTTAAGCATAAAAGTCATTAATCATGTCGGCCAACAATGTAAAATGTGACAAATTGCTTGATCAACACCTTTTACACATCTAGATTGAAGTCTGATACTTTGTCGGATAGTTCTTCCTCTGTCTGCTCTGTCTGACTGGAACCCAACACTCAGATGCTCATATCTTTTTTATGCTTTATCATCGGAGGCTAAATCTCTAGGATATAATAGTCATAATACCCCTCTTGACTTGTCCAAGTCTATAACTTACTGAGTTACACCATCTAAGAGATCTGGACCTGATTGTCAGACCTTGTTACATACTCTGTTCTTGTTCACCAGACCAAAACAATCTTCAACCTGACTTCCAGTATAGGCATATTATGTACTGCGGATGTGTGGGATAGACTTTGTTTCCATCAATGACAACACTTATGAAGCCACACAGTGTCTCTTGCCAACAATCTCCCCCTTTGGCATTAATGGCAACACTTAGTGAAAAATGGCTAAGTGTCACAGTAACTCCCCCTTTGTTGTTGCTCTGTCTCTTTACTGCTTTACCAGAGCTCCCCCTTTGCTAGATTCCTCATTTTTCACTATTCTTCACACCCCCTTTGACATCAATGGCAAAGGGTGGAATCCGAATATCAAAATTGTGCAAAAATTATTATATACATGGCCACATATGTACATACAATCCATAAGATAAACTTACATATACCTGAGTATGTTTGCAAAAGTTGTCTTCAACTATATAGTTTATGTGGCCCAACTCCTCTTCATCCTATCCAAAATGGAGATGTGGCCACTCAACAAAAATGCATATGCTTCTGCCCTTCTTAAATCTACTGGGTCACTGGTCCGGGCTATGGTCTGAGCATCTGTCAAGGCCTCATGCATTGCCTCTAACTTAGGAATAATTATCCCTCTGAGTTCACCCATTATGTTCATTATGTTCTTCTTTTCTTTGTCTAGATTCTTTATTTTGCTTATTACAACAATAGCCTACCATTCTTGACTCATTAGAGAGGAAGAAAGGGGGTCAAAATTCTGAACTATGCTTGATAGCTTTTCTTCTTGTTCTTTCACTTTATCCTCAATGTCTTTTGTCACTTTAGGCTAGGTCAGACAAAATTTGAATAAATCCCCACCATCTTTGAGAGCATTTTCAAGGCTCTTTATTCCAATGCCTAGGGTCCTTCTATCATTAGCAATAAGTCCTTGCACCTCAGTGAATCTTTTCTCCAAAAACTCTTTTCAGACCTTTATTTCTGCTAATTTTTCTAAAGATTCAAAATGAGTGTTAACAGAATTGACTAAGTTTTTCAGATTACCAGATGGTGAGGCCAAAGGATCCTTTTTATAGGTTGGCATGATCTTTTCCAATATCCTAGATGCACTCTCCAATAGCACACAATCCTCCATGTGTGATTTCAAAAGTTTCTCTTTAGCCTTGGCCTGAGCGAATGATGCAATCTTCATCATCTGTACCAGAGAGAGAGTGTCCAGATTTAGAAGCCCTTGAAGCAGCTCTGGTTCATCTAACTCCACAATCTCTTTGTTCAGGAAATTTTGCACTACCTCTGTAGTGTCTCTTATTGATGAATCTGATTTCTTTCCTTCAGAAAATATTAGGGCTGTCTGGTTTGGATGTGTCATTGCAAACCTTTTCTGCTTGTTCTTCTTCTTTTGCTTTGTCCTCATTTTCTTGTATCTCCTTTTCTTCTCTTCTTCCTTCCTCTTTTTCTCTAGTGCCCAGAAGATTTGTCTTGACAGCTGTGGGATCTGGAGGAGTGATCTTACCAGTGTTTGTTGCTTTATGAATTTCCTCTACTGGAACAGAGGAGTCTAAGTCCTCAGACTTCTCTTCATCTATTTTCTTTAATCCTTCGACATCCTTGTCAGAAGGTTCTTCATTGATTAATCCTTCAACATCCATGGTAGAAGGTTCTTCAACTATTTCCTCGGTTGAATCTCTTTAAGGCTTTTTGGAGAATTTCTTTGTTTCATCAGCTATTTGATCAGTTTCTCCAAGCATGAGTTTGTTCATTTCAGACTTGTTCTAGAAATCATCTTTACTACCTTTGAGAACCATGTTCATTTGCTTGGGAGTGATAGAAGTACATAGTTGTATCATTATCTGCTCCCTGATCTCCAAGTCTTTTTCTTTTGCATTCTCTGTTCTCAGCTCCAATACTTTTTCTAGGCTTTTAGGAATTAATGAAATTATTTCAATGAATGCTTTGTTATAGATATTCAAATACCTTATAGTAGCTTCCTCTAGAATTCTCTTGTCAGCATCATTGTATTCATCATAGAACTCTATCACCGGCTGCAGATTCCCATCCACAATAACTGCCTTGATGATGTCATCAATAGAAAGAGTAGGCTTTTCAACATACTCTTCTAACTTCTACTCCACATCAACCTTGGGGGGTTTAACTTTTGCTTTCTTCAATTCTCTAATCTCTACATCTGACTCGGTCTCATCATCATCCTTAAGACTCCCATAAGCTCTTGTGGCCTTGGATTTCTTTCTCTTTTTCCCTTTTCAGATGAATAGGCTTCTGGATTTGCAGCTTTAGAGCTCTCAGAGGTAGAACTTCTAGTAGTTCTAGTCCGAGTGGAGGTTTCTACTGGAACCTTTTCTTTCTTTGCTTCCCCTTTTTCTTTCTCAATTTTCTCTGTTCTTTCTCTATTTGCAATAACAGCTTCTCTGGTAATGCTAATCTCTTAGCCATTTCTTCAACTTCTTTCCTCACCTTTCTTTTTGTCTCAAGCCTTCCTAGGTCAATATGCAGTTTTATGCTTAATTCTTCAAAAGTGCCAAACCTCTCTGCTTTGGGGTCCTTGGGTTGACTCAGTAAATGTTGAACATGAGCCTCCAATATGTTTCCATCAACATCATAGCCCATGGGCATTATCCATACTATCCTTGGCTCAATTGCCTCTATTAGGCACTGATCAGTATCAACCATAAAGCAGATTGTATCTTTGTACTTTTCCACTATTGTTTTGGGATTCTTTCTCTTGCTTGCATCATGCTCTGGAAGTTTTTGAAGTATTCCTAGAGAGTTGTCTTTCAGGTTTGAGTGTCACCAAGTTCATACAAGTAATCCCTGATCTATATAGCAACTGGTTTGTCATTTTCCTAGATTAGACCTTTTGAGCCTGGTAACTCATTCATGAAGTAGAAAAATAAGCATAACACCAAATCACCATATTTGAAGGAGTTCTTTTTATCTTTCTTGATCTTTTGCAGGTTCTCCATCAGCTGATTTAATAGGAGTTCACATAGGTCAAAATCTGCATTCTCTCTTAGCATCTGCTATGCAGTGTAGATGGTAGTACCGGATACAGAGTTTTCTCTACTTGAATGGTAAATCTAATATCCAATCACAATTGAGGCAAACTTGACATCTGGATCAGTGATGTCATCAATGGTCATTGCCCTCTTATCAAATTTTAAACCTGTGGCTTCAAATATTGTTTGATTCTTCACAGACTTAAGAGAAAACAACTTACCAATGGAGTGCAAACCAGTTACAGCCTTGATGGCATCTTTGGTTATTTTGAAAGGCCTCATTAACCACATGAAGTTATCATGGATCCTACTTAAGATATACCGCACCCATTCGTCCTCTCCAAAAGTTGGAAAATGAATGCAATGTGCAAAATGCTTATCCTTTAGGGCCTGGAATTCTAGTTTTAGATCAAAGTTCTCACTACTTAATTGATTGTGGTAAAGTTTCATAAATTTCAAGTCTCCAATGTCTTCAATGTTTACATGTATATAAACCCTAATGTCTTCTATATGGAGAATGCCATACGGGGTACGGGAAAATGCACCCAAGGGATCAACCTCAATAGATTTGTGAGGATGTTTCTTGAAAACTGGCCTTGGTCTCTCAGAAACATGTACAACCATAGGAGTGGCCATCCTAATCAATGAAGATTGGAGAGATTAGCAAAAGAAATACCTCTTCATGCCTTAGGGTTTGGAGCAACTATCAGAGCATATTGTGCTTGGATTCAATCTTTAGCTGAGTTTGAGTGTTCTGCTAGATTTCTTCTTAGAGCTCTTTTCTCTCTTCTTCGTGAGTACAATGTGTTGAAAATGATGGATAAGAAACCTTTTATCCTTGCCCTAAAACCTAATTTCCTTTTGTAATAAATGCACAACTTAAGTCATTCAGTTACCCTCTTGAGAGAGATTTTCTTGAATCACTGCATGGATCTTAAAATCATTTCCTATGAGGGTTGACAACATATCTTCACCTTTTTCAAACATCTCATAGGTCCACAGATTAAATCATTTCAATTTTGGATCATACCAGATCTATTTGTGAAATTTTGCTTTACTAGATAGCTGCCGATACAGGATCTCCTCATAACTTACTCAAATCTGCATGCAAATTTGCCAAATTTTGACTGGATGACTTTAAAGTGAATCTCCTCAAACCCTTTAAACTGAAACCTCTTATTCTAACTCAATGTACTGAATTCAGGCACTCACTAGCTGGCTGGGGGAAAAGGATCTTCTTTGTAGCTCCCTCTGAGCCAGAGCTTACCTTTTAGTTTCTGGAAGGAATATCAGCACCGGATTCCGGTGCAGATCCATCCCCAGTATTTACTATACTCTTCTTTACCCAAATCTTGCTCATCTCCTTTTGAACTTCATCCGCATTCACTTTACCTTTTCCCTTATCTTGTTTCTAATCATGTTCCACTGGACCTTTTCTATCCTGATTTCTACTTCTGTAGAATTTGGCAATATGATTGGATCTATTGCAATTGTAACATACAACATTTCTTTGTTTATTTGATTGATATCCTCTTCATCTCAATTGATTAGCCATATGTCCCATTCTATTGCATGCAAAGCATCTACCATTGAATGAATTGTCTATTTGCATATTTCTACATTCATGAGATTTGTGACCATACCTTTTGTAATTAAAACATTGTCTGGAGAAGGATGGATTATTCTGATTCATTCTCTTCCTGCACTGAGTTGCTTTATGATCGAAATTGTTGCAATTGAAGCAGTATCCATTGAAAGATGGATATCTTTGGGCATTTGGTTGCCTTACCAAAGGTCTTCTAGGCTTGTTCCTTTGATTTTCTGATCCAGAGTTCTTCTGACCAAATCTAGAGCTTTCACCTTTCTCATATCCTAAGACACGCTTATCATCTACCTTATTTTGGCTTACAAGAAGAACTTCAAGTTGGGATGAGCTTATCTTGAATTTTTCTTTGTATTCATTTGTAGATTGAAGATCTTGTTTGAGAGAATCAATCTGGTTCTCAAGTTGTTCTTCATTGTATCTGGCTTCCTCAAGATCAGATTCAAGATGTCTGATTATTTTGTCCATTTTGTGGCAATCCTCTATTTTCTCCTTGAGAGATTGTTTCAGATTATCTTTAGTCTTTCTTTTCTCTTCAATTTCTTGGGTGAATTTCATAACTCCTGATTCCATTTCATGTCTCATCATAATGACTTCTTTTGAAAGTTTTTCACATAGCTTGTTTTTTTCATTCAGATCCTCATCAATATTATTGGCTTCATTCTGATTTGCTAGTTTTTGAAGTAATTCCTTTCTCTTTTTCACAGAAATACTGAGTTTCTCTTTCAACTCATTGATGAAATCATCAGCTTCCCTGAGTTGCTCTCTCAAATTATTGACCTCTAGTGAGATTGCTCAAGATCATCTAGGGCATACTGTAGTTGTTCTTTCATACTGTATTCATCCATTGAGATTCTTAGATCTTTCTCAAGCTGTTAGACTTTTCAGAGGAACTTGGCTCTGATACCAATTGTTGGAACAATGTAGATAACTGAGAGGGGGGGTGAATCAGTTATCTTATAAATTTTCTCTTTCTTGCTTTCTTTTCTTATCTTAACATTTAGTGCTCTATAAAAACATGGAAGCAAAGACAACCATAAGAATTGAAAATGAAATCAACACATAATACAATGATTTTTACGTGGAAACCTTGTTAAGGGAAAAACCACAGGGTGACTAACCCAAGATTGTATTCTCTGTTAAAAGAATAAGGAGTACAAATTTGGCACTTGCCAATTAGGGCTCACTACCTGAGCACACTAATCACAAGAGGCCCACTACCTACAAGAGACTCACTATCTACAAATTCTTACAGATTGTACTAATGAGTTTTAACTAATGAACAACATCCATATATGCAAGAGTTTAGTTCTAGTTAGGCTCAGTATACTAATCTAGCACATTTCATTCTTCCTCGATGTAGTATCTCTCCTTTGTCACATTCCAGGCTTGGAGTACTATCTTTTCACTTCCTTCTGCTCTTCTTCATACTTCCTTTATTCACATATTCATCACACACACTTACATGTTGGAATCCATCGGGTATATATATCCGCATCAAGGATTTTCATCAACTTTCTAGTCGGCAACAAGAACACTCAAGATATTTGCAAGTTATTGATCTGTCAGTTGAATCCGTGCTTGATTTGTGATGCATATCAAAAGATTAAGCATAGAAGTCATTAATAATGTCATCCAACAATGTAAAATGCTACAAATTGCTTGATCAACACCTTTTGCACATCCAAATTGAAGTCTGATACTCTGCCCGTCAGTTCTTCCCCTATCTGCTCTACCTGACTGGAACCCAACACTCAGATGCTCATATATTTTTCATGCTTTATCACCGGAGGCTAAATCTCTGGGACATAATAGTCATGATACCTCTCTTGACTTGTCTTAGTCCACAACTTATTGAGTTACACCATCTGAGAGATTCGGACCTGATTGTCAGACCTTGTTACATACTTTATTCTTGTTCACCAGACCAAAACAATCTTCAATATGACTTCCAGTATAGGCAAATTATGTATTGCAGATGTGTGGGATAGACTTTGTTGCCATCAATGACAACACTTATGAAGCCACACAGTATCTCTTGCTAATAGGTAGTATTCCAAAACTCAATTTGGAGGCTTCAACCCTTCTCTCGATTATACAAAAGGCTTCATAAACCTTAGGAAGAGCATGATAGACTCAAGATCTTGATTCCTAATCTTCACAACATCCTTCCAAGATAGAAAAGATCCAAATCTTTAATGAGCTTTAACACTTTACAGACCTTCAATAGCACTTGTAGTAGAATTTTGGCATAATAAGATTACATAATAATTGTGTATGATAAAATGATTTTGAGAACTCCTTAAATATCCAACCTTAGAAATGAATTAAATCAAAATAAAAGGCCAACATCAAGCGAGAGAAGAAATTTGAATTTGGAAACACAAAACACAAGGCAAAAGCCAACACAAAAGTTTAATTTGCAATCCCCGAGGTTCAGGGAGGGACCTAGGCGGTACCACATATGTCAAACCCCCTAATTAAACTTTGGAACAAGCTTAAGGGTGGCCCATATATCCATAATCCATAATCTCTTTTCAGGTTTTGTTGGTAATTACTCTCAGATACAACATTTTGTTGAAAGGATAAGTGTCAATCAAGGTTTGGATAGGTCCAAAGATGAAAAAGGTTAAGGGACACCAAAGGGTAGGAGTTAAACATAGTGAAATTGTGCTAATCCAAGCAGGAGTACAATTTACAACATAACAATTTTATTTTTAGTTATTTTCTTCTCTTTTCTCACAAAATATGAATAGAATTCCTTGAAGGTCCTACAAATAACTAGCTTCTAAAATCTTGGATGTTATCTTGCAAGCCACATCCCACATATGTGAGGTTTTCATATGTTTGTGTAGGCTTGCATATGGGTGCAACAGTTAGGTGCATATTTGAACATCAACAATTCATTTGTTAATCTAGTACATGCATTCACTCTTGATTTCCAATCTAACATAGAATCTAAAGTTATCCTTATACAATTAGTGCATTACAAACAAGATCGTACTAAAACTATGAAATACTATAATTCTCGCTTCTTTTCATTACTTTTCACATGGAATTCAATCCTCCTTATTATATGCTCCAACCTTTATTTTTCAAACAACTCCTACCTCATATTCAAGAGAAAATGTTTTTTACCCCTCACATTTCTCTTCCTAATTTTTTTATGGGGGCCATCAGGGTTGACTAGATACTTACATGGATTAGGAGTACCTCTACTTCAACTCCTCATTTGGATTTCCTATTAATGCTTCTCTAAATAAATCTCCTCCTATCTTGCAACATATAAAAAAAGAAAGAATTTTTACACCTATTACTAATTAGATAAATACATTTTTCCCCTTCTCTTCAAAAAAATAAATCATCCTTCCATATCATGGATTTAGAAAACCTCCTAAATAAGATATATCACCTTTTTTCTTACTGTTGAATACACATAAGTACTAAGAGGGGGGTGAATTAGTACTTAATCAAATTATTTCCCTTTAAAAGAATTAAACCAATCTGAACATTTAAACCAAACAAATCATAAAAGTACATACACACATGACACCAGATTTACGATGAAACCCAAGATGGGAAAACCACGGTGAGCAAGCTACTTGGATCTACTATCCAAATCTAGCCTCACAAATAAAATAAAGTATTACAATGAGTTTCATGAGCACCAAATCAAAGGAAGTACCAACTCACTATTACAAAGTTTATGGGCACCAACCCAAAGAAAGTACTAACTCCCTGAAACAAAAGATTTATGGGCTCCAACCTAAAGGAAGCACCAACTACCTAAAGTGCTACAACACTTACAACACTTACAAGATAAGGCACCAACCTTTGCACCAAAACACTTGACTGATTTTGATGATTCAATTACCTCCACAACATCATCTCACTTAACTCTTTGACATTGACTTATGACTTCAACACCTCTGCTCAAACATCTCTTCTATCTTCAAAACACCTTTGCAACACAAAACAATACTACCTCTATTATGAATCATGCATTATAGCCTCCACAGTTACTTTTCAATTTATAGATCATTCACCTTTTTGCACATGCTCTCACACACTCACACCTCTTGAAACAATCTTCCATCCTTCATAAATATCCTTTGCAAGTCTTCAAAACATCATCTTCTTTGGCCTAAATGTAATGTGTAACATGAAACATGTAACAACCTTGCTTGTCATCTCCCAAATCATCTGCAATAATGTAGGAGTGAAATCCCACTATGCATTTCATACCAAGTAGACTACTAGACCTAATTTACCTTTGTACACATTTCTATGCTAGTGTACACATCCAAACATATAGTGCAATCACTCAAGTATACCATGTTGGCACTACAAACACTTATCCTTTCATACATTAGCTCCATACCCAATGTGGTATCAGAGAAGCAAAATAAAAAACAAGTGGTCCACACAATAAGTACTATATGACCTAAAAAACCTTCTCATGCACTCCTCTTTCTATTTCATGCTTCAGCTTGCTGGTGCAAGCAATCAAACTTTGATGTTGATATTCCTTACACAGGCTAGTTACACTGTTTTGATATAGAACATTGAAAAACATACTTACAATACTCCAGAGCACTTGAAACCTGAACTGAGCATACATATTGACCATTTGAACTTATCTTTCAAACAACAAAGCCAAACATCAAAGTACAGTGAAATGCGATGGCTTTCTGTTCTATCTCTGATAACCTTACACAACAATATGACTTGTTCTTACTCTGCTAAAGTTTGGAAAACTCCATGGTACTTTGTATCCTTTGAAACTTGAGTATATCATTCTTGCACCTTTGCTTTACATAATCTCCAAACTGCCAAGTCATACATGCAAATGTAATGAAATGTGGTAGCTTTCAGTTCTATCTCTGATGACCTTTCATAGGAACAAGACTTGTTCTCATTCTACTCTGAAAAACTTTGTGGTAACTTTCATGCTCTAAAAATTGGATCATGCAAACCTCACATCCATATTTAGCTAACCTTCAAACCATGAGGCCATATCTTCATTTACGGTAGAATACGGTACAATATCCTGATCTTTTATAGTACAATTCCCTGTGCCATTGACAATTTGATAACTTATACACTTTCCTTCATGTCTCATGCAATGCTTTTCATCAAGAGGTACCAAATGTAACATTCACAACAGCATAAGCAACAATCATAACTCATTTCACCAAAAGTAAGAAGTCACAACTTCTTCATGTCAGCATATCCTTTAACTTGACAACTTTGACCTATCCATGAACTTTGTATAGATGATACTGATCCAAAAGCATGCTCATGTCTTTCATTACCATATCTTTTACATCACAACTCCTCTAATCATTACTCCTTTGACAACATATGCACCAATATCCTTTCCACATCACAACACCTCTTATCACTACTCCTTTGACATCAATGATTACCACTCTTTTGACATCAATTACAACATATGCAACAATCTCCCCCTTTTTCTTTGATGGCTTTGATACTAACTTGATATACAATTTTTTATCCCCCTTTGACATCAAGGGAAAAGGGCCAGTGGTCTTCCTCTGTACCAAAAAATAGGCAAGCTCCCCCTATCTATATATTTATTTTCATCCTCAGTAGTCTCTTATCTACCTACTCCCCTTGAGAGGCAACCACCATCAATCTAGGGATAATAAATACACCATGAACTGCTTCCCTTGGACAAATGCATCTTCTATGCATCTAGTTAGAAGTAGGGGCAACAACCCCTAACTCTTTTCCGTGATATTCAAATGTGTCCTTAGAAAGTGCTTTTGTAAAGATGTCTGCAACTTGATCCTTTGTAGGTACATAATCCAATTTTACTTCTTGATTTTCAACTTTTTCTCTAAAAAATTGATACATGATGGATATATACATGATTCTAGAGTGAATCAATGGATTCTTTGAAATATTGATGGAACTTGTATTGTCACATAGGATAGAAATGGGCTCATCATACATTACCTTGATATCCTTCAATGTTTGCTTCATTCACAACACTTGAGTGCAATAGGATATTGTAGCTATGTACTCTACTTTTGTTGTTGATAAGGAAACTGAATCCTATTTTTAACTAAACCATGAGACCAATCTGTCTCCAAAAAAGAAAGCTCCACCACTGGTACTTCTCCTATCATCAATGCTACCAGACCAATCTGCATTAGTGTATGATTTGAAGGAGAAGTCATTACCTTTTTGATACCATAATACATAATCTAGAGTGCTTTTCAAATATCTAAAAATTCTTTTGATTGCCTTCACATGTGTTTCTTTTGGATCAGCTTGAAACCTTGCAACCATACAAGTAACTTGCACAATATTAGGCCTTGATGATGTTAAATACAATAGGATCCCAATCATAAACCTATATAGAGTTTGATCAGCCTATGGTGACTCATCATCTTTACTTAAATGGCAACATGTTACCATAGGATTACTCACTAGTTTGCAATCTTCCATACCAAACTTTTTCAACATCTTATTGCCATACTTTGCTTGTGAAATAAAGATACCTTCATTTGATTGTGTGATTGAAGTCCAATAAAGAATGAATGTTCACCTATCATATACATTTCAAATTCTTTCTGTATCTCTTCTATAAATTTATTACAAATTTCATCATTTCCACCAAAGATAATATCATCATCATATACTACTAATATTAATATTTACTCATTCTCATATTTGATATATAGATTACTACCTATGGTACCTTTCTTGAAGCCCTGTTGGAGTAAATACTTATCCAACATTGCATACCAAGCCCTAGGGGCTTCTCTGAGACCATATAAAGCCTTCTTAAGTCTGCATGCCATATTCTTCTAATAGATGGAATCCTTTGGGCTGCTCTATGTAAACTTCTTCTAAGTCACCATTTAAGAAGGCAGATTTGACATCCATTTGAGATACATTGAAATCCTTGTGAACTGTGAATTCAAGAAGCATCATGCTTGCTTCCATTCTTGCCACATGGACAAATGTCTCCTCAAAGTCAATTCCTTCCACTTGTAATAACCCTTGTTAAAAAACCTTTCTTTGTTTCTAACCACTTTTCCATCTTCATTCAATTTATTTATGAACACCTATTTTGTGCCTATTACTTTTTTGTCTAGAGGTCTTGGCACCAATTCCCAAGTTTTTTTCTCTATCTGATTAAGTTCTTCTTCCATTGCCTGGATCCATCCTTCATCCTTTCTAGCATCACCAAAAGTCTTAGGTTATATCTTAGACAACAAAAAGAAGTTTACCTATTCATTTTCCCTTGCAAATCTTCTTCTAGTCTATACTCCTTCATTCTTGTCTCCAATTATCTGATCTTCTCAGTGGTTCTTCTGAACATACTTAGTAGGAGTCTTAGTGGCCTTCTTTTGTGTTTTATTTCTTCAACTTCTTCATATTCTTCTGTGCAAGAAGATTCATCTGAACAATAGTCTTTTTGGTCATGTGTGAATAGATGTGACTCTTCATCAACCCTAACATTTGCACTCTCAATTGTTATGTTGGAAAAAGTAACCTTGGGGGATTTTTCCTCTTAAGGTTTAGCTCTCGGGTCCTTTAGAATTCATTTAGAGCATCTTGCATTATTTTGATGACTCCCATGAGAAAACCCTAAAGTTTCATGGAAAATGGGACTCAAGGCGTACATTTATGATGAATCATACCTGAAATAGGGGGGAGGACTTGGGTGTGTTGGAAACAAGGCAGATAACTCAGAGGGGGGGGGAATTAGTTATCTCAAAATTTCCTTACTTTTACTTTCTTTTCTTATCTCATTATTTAGTGATATATCAAAACATGAAAGCATAAGCAACCATAAGAACAAAAGTGAAATTAACACACATAACACAAGGATTTTATGTGGAAACCTTGTTAAGACAAAAACCATAGGGTGACTAACCCAAGATTGTATTCTTTGTTAAAAGAATAAAAGAGTACAAAATGGTACTTGCCAATTAGGGCTCACTGCCCGAGCACACTGCTCACAAGAGGCCCACTGCCTAGAGGAGACACACTATCTACAAAAGTTTACATGTGATACTAAAGTATTTCAACTGATGAACAACATCCATACATGCAAGAATTTAGTTCCGGTTAGGCGCTATATACTGATTTGGCACATTTCATTCTTCCTCTGCTCAATATCACTCTTTTGTCATATTCCAGATCAGATCTTTGTCTTCACACTTCTTCTTGTGTTTATTCACTCCATACAACATACACCACACACTCACAAGCCTAAATCGGATGGGTATATATATCTGCTCCAAGGATCTCCAACTATTTTCTAGTCGGCAGGAAGAACACTTAGGATATTTGCAAGTTACTATTCTGTCGGCTAAATCCATACTTGATTAATGATGCACATCAAAAACTTAGGCATAGAAGTCATTAATCATGTCAATCAATAATGTATAATGCCACAAATTGCTTGATCAACACCTTTTACACATCTGGATTGAAGTCTGATACTTTGTCGGTCAATTCTTCCTCTGTCTTCTCTGCCTAACTGGAACCCAACACTCAGATGCTCATATATTTTTCATACTTTATAACCAGAGGCTAAATCTCTAGAATACAATATTCATGATACCCCTCTTGACTTGTCCAAGTTTTCAACTTACTGAGTTACACCATTTGAGAGATCCAGACCTGATTGTCAGACCATGTTACATACTTTGTTCTTGTCCATTGGACCAAAATAATCTTTAATATAACTTCCGGTATAGGCATATTATGTACTGTGGATGTGTGGGATAGACTTTGTTGCCATCAATGACAACACTTATGAAGCCACATAGTGTCTCTTGCCAACAATCTCCCCCTTTGGCATTGATGGCAAGACTGTTGGCAAGAGACACTATATGGATTCATGAATGTTGTCATTGATGGCAACAAAGTTTATCCTACACATCCGCAAGACATGATGAGTCTCTACCGGAAGTCAAATTGAAGAAGTGTTATGATCTAATAAGCAAGAACAGAGCAGTCAACAAGGTTCGACAGTCAGGTCCGGATCTCTCAGAGGAAGTATTTCAGTGAAGTGCGGATTTGGTGAAGTCAAGAGGAGTACCTTGACTAATAGATTCCAAGGATTTAGCCTCCGGTGATGGAAGGGTGAAGAGATATGAGCACTTGAGTGTTGGGTTCCTGTTTGACAGAGTAGACAGAGGAAGAATTGTACCAGCAGAGTGTCAGACCCAAATCTGGAAGAGATATTGCAAATGACAATTTATTGAGGTATCATTCATGATTGGCCGACATGATTGAAGACTTCTACAAGCATATCCTTGATCTGCATTACTTGGTATGCAAGGATTCAGCCGATAGACCAGAGTTTGAGATAATATTGACTATTCTGGATGCTGACTAGAAAAGTGTTGAAATCACTTGTGCAGATATATATACAAGATGGATTTAGATGTGAAGGTGTGTGTGATACATGTTTAAGTGTGAATAAAAGTAGAAGAATATAATAAAAGGCAGAAAAACAGGTTTGAAATGTAAGAGGACAACAACACTTAAGGAGAGTAAGAATGAAGTGCTGCAGATCAGTCTATTGAGCTTAACTGGAACTGAACTTCAGCATGTGTGGATGTTTCTCATCAGTTCAAGTTTTCTTCTTGTAGATAGTAAGTCTTTTGTAGGTAGTGAGCCTCTTGTGAGCAGTGTGCTGGGGCAGTGAGCCCTAATTGGCAAGTGCCATTTTGTATCTTCTATTCTTTTAACAGAGAATAATATCTTGGGTTAATCACCCCGTGGTTTTTTCCCTTAACAGGGTTTCCACGTCAAAATCATTGTGTCATGTGTATTGGTGTTATTTCCATTTCATGATTATGATTGCTTATTTGATCTGATGTTGCATTAATTGTTAAGAAAGCACAGAAAGTTAAATTATTAGGATAACTGATTCACTCCCTCTCTCAGTTATCAACAATTGGTATCAGAGCCAAGTTCCTCCCAACAGAGCCTAACAGCTTGAGGAAGATCTGGGAATTCAAATGGATGTGTATGGTATGAGGGAACAACTTAAGTCTACCCTTGATGATCTTGAACAGTAAAATTCTAAAGTCAATGAATTAAAGAAAAGACTCAAACAGGCTGATGATTTCATAAAAGAACTAAAAGAGAAACTGAGTCTCTCTATGAAAAAGAGAAAGGAGCTACTTTAGCAATTGGCAAGTCAAGGTGAAGCCAATGATACAAAGGGAGATCTGAAAGAGAAAACCAAGTTATGTGAAAAGTTATCAAAAGAAATCATCATGGTAAGACATGAAATGGAATCAAGAGTTATGAAGTTTACCTAAGAAATTGATTAGAGAAGAAAATCTGAAGATGATCTAAGACAATCTCTCAAGGAAAAATCAGAAGACTGCCACAAGATGGATAGAATAATCAGACATCTTGAATCTAATCTTGAAGATGCTAAAGACAATGAAGAAAAACTTGAGGATCAAATTGTCTCTCTTAAAAGGGATCTTCAAACAACAAATGAATACAAAGAGAAATTCAAGATAAGCTCTGCTCAACTTGAAGTTCTCCTTGAAAGCCAAAAGAGGGTAGATGACAATTGTGGCCTGGGATATGAAAAAGGTGAAAGCTCTAGATCTGGTTAGAAGAATTTTGGATCAAAAAATCCAAGGAACAAGCCTAGAAGACTTTCGGTAAGGTAGCCTAATGCTCAAAGATATCCATCCTTCAATGGATACTGCCACAACTGTAATAACTTTGGTCATAAAGCTAATTAGTGCAGAAAGAGAATGAATCAGACTAATACATCCTTCTCCGGACAGTGTTTCAACTACAAAAGGTATGGTCACAAATCTCATGAATGCAATAATATACAAATGAACAATTCATTCAATGGTAGATGCTTTGCATGTAATAGAATGCGTCATATGGCTAATCAATGCAAATCAAGAGGATATCAATCAAATATGCAAAGAAATGTTGTTTGCCAAATTTGCAATAGATCCGGTCATATTGCCAAATTCTATAGAAGCAAGAATCAGGACAAAAGAGGTCTGATACATCATAATCAGAATCAAGACAAGGGAAAATGAAAAGTGAATGTGGATGAAGTTAAAAGTGAGATGAACAAGATTTGGGTGAAGAAAAGTACAGAGAGTGTAGCGGATGGATCCACACCAGAATCTGGTCCTGATATTCCCTCCAGAAATTGAATAGATGGGCTTTGGCTCAGGGGGAGTAACAAAAGAAAAACCAATTCCCCCAGCCAGTCAATTGGTGCCTATAATTGGCACATGAAAGGCTGCGGATCAAAGGGTTTTCAAAGAAACACCTAGATAAGCCATAGTAAAGATTTGAAAGATTCGTATGAAGATTTAAAGAGTCTAATCCCTTCAGATAGATCCAGTTTAACAATCTTCTGGTAAAAGTAGGTTTCTTACAAGTTTGGTCCGGTGTGATTCTAAAATTGAGACATCTTGATCTACAGATAAATCAAATGGTTGAGGAAAGTAAGAAAGCTCGTTGTTAATCACCAAGGATAACTCTAAGCATATTATAGTGATCCAGAAAGAGATCTATTTCAGAATGAGGAGAACAGGGCAACCAGAATAACTTAAGTTGCACATTTATTACAGTATGAATTTAGGGTTTTCCTTGCAATTAAAAGGGTTCATGTGCTTGCCATTTGCACATTTGCATTTGAAAAGAAAGAAAGGAGAGCTCTGCAACAAATTGTTTCAAACTTCTCAAAGTCTAACCGTTGGAGTTGATTTAATCAGTAAATCACTCAAGTTCACTCCGCGAACCCTACAAGCGCAAGAGGTATTTTCCATTATCAAGCATCTCTTTGTAAATTCTTGAATGATGGGTACTCTGAATATTGTGAAGATCATTGATAGGCCTCACCCCAAATTCAAGAAACATCCCTACAAATCCTTGGAAGTAGATCCCCTAGGAGCATTTCCTAGTATACCGCATGGTATCTTGCATACAGAAGATATTAGGGTTTACATTCATGCAAACATTGAAGAATTCAGAGAATTCAAATTGAGGGATATCTACCACAAACAACTAATAGAGGATTCATTTGAGCTCAAACCCCAATTCAAGGCCCTCCAGGACAAGCACTTTGCACAATGCATACATTTCCCCTATTTTGCTGAGGATGAATGGGTCAGGTATATTTTGAGCAGAATACATGACAACTTCATGTGGTTGAATGGACCATTCAAAATCACAAAAGATGCCATTAGGGCAGTTACAGGATTGCACTCAACTGGTGGGATACCTGTTCTCAAATCTGTCAAAAACCAAACTGTGAGTGAGGGTACTGGATCAAGGTTTGACAAAAGGGTAATGACAATATAAAATATCACTAATCTGGATATCAAGTTGGCATCCATGATCATCGGCTACAAGATATATCATTCTAGCAGGGAGAATTCAGTACCTAGAACTGCTATCTACATTGCCTATGAAATGTTGAGGAAAAATGCAGACTATGACCTTTGTGAGCTCCTTCTAAACCAACTCTTGGAGAACCTTCAGAAGATAAAGAAGGATAAGAAGAATTCCTTCAAATTTGGTGGCTTAATACTCTGTCTATTCTTCTACTTTA
This sequence comes from Cunninghamia lanceolata, assembly GCA_027924645.1. Lineage (NCBI taxonomy): Eukaryota > Viridiplantae > Streptophyta > Pinopsida > Cupressales > Cupressaceae > Cunninghamia > Cunninghamia lanceolata. The sequence continues at coordinate 3,273,003 of BSBN01000061.1, read as the reverse complement.
TGAATGAGCTACCCGGATCCAGTGGATGGGTATGGCAGAATGACAGACCAGTTGCCATACAAATCAAGGATTATTTGCATGGACTTGGTGATGACAAAGCACAAAACACAGCTCTCTGGGGTTTCTTCAAAAACTTTTAGAACTTGATGCAAGCTAGAGAGAGAATTCCCCAATCTCTAGTTGAGAAATACAAAGATACAGTATGCTTTATGGTAGAGGCTGATCAATGTCTAATGGAGGCAGTAGAACCAAGAACAGTATGGATCATACCAATGGGGTATGAAGTGGATGAGAACATCATGGAGCTGCATGTTCAGCACATGTTGAGTCAACCAAAGGATCCTAAGGCAGAAAGGTTTGGAACCTTTGAAGAATTGAGTGTAAAGATCCATGTAGAACTTTGACAGCCTGAAATCAAGAGGAAAGTAAGAAGGGAAGTTGAAGAAGTTGCCAAGAGGCATGGAATCTCAAAAGAGGCACTTGATGCCTATAGAGAAAAGACAAAAGGAATAGAAAAAGAAAAAGAAGCAGAAGAGGAAAGAAGTGCTCTGGTAGAATCTTCCACCTAGACCAGATCATCAAAGAAATCTGCACCTGCCATTGCTAAAAGCTCAAGGGCATCAAAACCAGAAGCAAAATCATCTGGCAAAGAAGAGAAGAGAACTAAGACAAAAGCCACAAGATCTTATGCTAGTCAAAAGGATGAAGAAGAAACTGAATCTGATGAAGAAGTCAAGAAAATGAAGAAAAAGAAGAAAACATCTGATAAATCCTCTATCGGTCAAGGTGAAGAAGATAAGGCAGAGGAATCTGTTGAAAACCCCACTCTTCGCATTGATGACATCATCAAATTAGTCACTGTGGATGGAAATCTTCAGCTAATGGTTGAATTCTATGATGCTTATGGTGAAGCTGATCAAAAGATATTGCAAGATGCCACACTCAGGTATCTAAACATCTACAACAAAGCATTCATTGAAATTATATCTCTAATCCCCAAGAGCTTGGAGAAGGAACTTGAAATAAGGAAGAACAATGCCCAAGCCAAAGATCTAGAAATTTGGGAGCAGATAGCTATTCAGCTCTATCCTTCAATCACTTAGAAATAAATGAATATTATCTTCAAAGATTGCAAGGAGGAGTTCCGGAGCAAAGCTAGAATGAATCAGCTCATGCTTGGAGAAACTGATAAAGTGGAAAATGAAACAAAAGAGATCCTCCTGAATGCCTTTAAAAGATTCAATCTTCCTATTATAGAGGACTTAGGTGTTGATCACTAGGCCACAGGTGTTGAAGAAGGATCTACTGAGGCAATGACAGAAGAAGCAATGGACACCGGTGAAGATAAGGGCTTGGAATCCTCTGCTCCGGAAGAGGTGGGCCATGAACAAATAAACATTACTCATCCGGTTTCCCCTGCTAACTCTGGATCCAAAGGAGAAGAAAGAATAAAGGAGAAAGAAAAAGAAGTGAAGGGAAAAGAAGATGACAACTCTAAGACTGCAGAAGAAAAGAAAACTCTGTCTCCAGCAAGAGACACTGTAGAAATTGTCAAAGAATTCTTAAACAAAGAGACAATGGAGATTGATGAACCGGAACTTCTACTAGGACCATTTGATTTTGATTCTCTTTCCCTGGTACAAACAATGAAGATAGCTTCATTTGCTAATGCAAAGGCAAAAGAAAAACTCCTGAAGTCTCACATGGAAGACTGTGAGCTAATAGAAGCTACATCTGGTGTGCTTGAAAAGATCATGCCATCCTTTCTGAAGGATTCATCAGCTTCCTCATCAGGTAATCTTAAGTCTCTTGTTAGTTCAGTCAGCACTCATTTTGAGTCCTTAGAGAAATCAGCTGAGGAAAAGGTTCAGAAAGAGTTTTTGGATAAAAGATTCTCTGAAGTACTAAGTCTAATATCAAATGATAGAAGAAATATGGATATAGGGATAAAGAGCTTAGAAAATGCTCTTAAAGATGGCGGGGAAATATATAAATTTTGTCTATCATGGTCAAAAGCAACAATGGAGATTGAGAAGAAAATGAAAGAACAGGAGATCAAACTAACAAAACTCTCAAAATTTTGATCCACTTACCTCATCCATAGTAAATCAAGAATGTCAGACTATTACAGTCTTGGATAAAATTAAGAAGCTAGAGAAAGAAAAGAAAAATAGAGTCAGTAGGTTAAATGAACTTAGAAGAATAATCATTCCTAAGTTGGAGGCCATGCATGAGGCCCTAAGTGATGCTTAAACCACAGCCAAGATAAATGATCTGACAGATCTGAAGAAGGCAGAAGCTTTTACATTCCTATTGAGTGGTCACATATCAATTTTGGATAGGATGAAGTTGAGTTGGGCAACCAAAGTTGTACAATTGAAAAACACTTTTGCAGACATACTAAAGTATATATAGAGTACAACCGGATGATATACTTATGCGACTAAGTATAGATTAATTTTTGAAAATTTTGGTGTGCAAACCCCACCCTTTGCCATTGATGTCAAAGGGGGAGTGATGAGTAGTGAAAAATGAGGAATCCATCTAAGGGGGAGCTCCAGAAAATGTACATAGAGACAAAGCATCAGCCAAGGGGGAGTATAGTGTGACACTTAGTCATTTTTCACTAAGTGTTGCCATCAATACCAAAGGGGGAGATTGTTGGAAAGAGACACTATATGGATTCATGAATGTTGTCATTGATGGAAAAAAAGGTTATCCTACACATCCGCAAGACATGATGAGTCTCTACTGGAAGTCAGATTGAAGAAGTGTTATGATCTGGTAAGCAAGAATAGAGCAGTCAACAAGGTCCGACAGTCAGGTCCAGATCTCTCAGAGGAAATATTTTAGTGAAGTACAGATTTGGTGAAGTCAAGAGGAGTACCTTAACTAATAGATTCCAAGGATTTAGCCTCTGGTGATGAAAGGGTGAAGAGATATGAGCACTTGAGTGTTGGGTTCCTATTTGATAGAGTAGACAGAGGAAGAACTATACTGGCAGAGTGTCAGACCCAAATCCGGAAGAGATATTGCAAATGATTAAGTTTCTCGAGGTATCATTCATGATTGGCCAAAATGATTGAAGACTTCTACAAGCATATCCTTGATCCGCATTACTTGGTATGCAAGGATTCAGCCGAGAGACCAAAGTTTGAGATAATATTGACTATTCTGGATGCCGACTAGAAAAGTGTTGAAATCACTTGTGCGGATATATATACAAGATGGATTTAGATGTGAAGGTGTGTGTGATACATGTTTAAGGAATAAAAGAAGAAGAATATAATAAAAGGCAGAAAAATAGGTTCAGAATGTAAGAGGATAGCAACACTTAAGGAGAGTAAGAATGAAGTGCTGCAAATCAGGCTATTGAGCTTAACCGAAACTAAACTTCAGCATGTGTGGATGCTTCTCATCAGTTCAAGTTTTCTTCTTGTAGATAGTAAGTCTTTTGTAGGCAGTGAGCCTCTTGTGAGCAGTGTGCTCGGGCAGTGAGCCCTAATTGGCAAGTGCCATTTTGTATCTTCTATTCTTTTAACATAGAATAATATCTTGGGTTAATCACCCTATGGTTTTTTCCCTTAATAGGTGTATACGCCTAAAAATGACACAAATCATCTTAAATAAATATTCTAAATATTTATTCTATTCTTCTACCAATTAAATAAATATTCTAAATTTATTTAATCGATTCACTGTTCCATAATTAAATAAATTCAATTTATTTAATTAAAATTCTTCTAAATGTCCTGCACAATTAAATAATCATAAATTATTTAATTAATCCAAATTCCTCTATCCTAAGTGCTAAATTCCAAAAATCCTCCTCACTTTTCCACCTCACCTTGTCCACCTCATCAGGTTGCACATGTAATTAAATATATTTAATATTTAATTACCTATTTTTCTCTCACCCACATGGCCTATTTCTTCTCAAATCAGAGGTTAGTTAACTAATCAATCAAATCTGTTAACTAATTAGTCATTTGAGTTCACTGGTCAATCTATTCTGTTGACTCCTCAATCAACCCAGTTCACTGGTCAATCAATTCAGTCAATCCCATAATCCACTCTTCTAACTGATCAATCAAGTCTGTTAACTGTTCAGTCAATGGAGTTAACTCTCCAATCAATTTTGTCACATCCCCTCTTTCATGATGGAGCTGGGACACTTGTCACATTTCCACTGGTTGCACATTCCTTAACCATCCTCAACCGTCGATTTGCATATCTCCTCTCAACCGTTGATTCCCATTCTTCCAAGTCTATAAATGAAGCTTCTCCTTCCATTCTAATCATCCAGGCTTTTGACATCGTTACTCTGCAGAAATATCACCAGCGCACCTTTGGCACCCTTTTGTCATCTACAAGCTTGAGATCACCATTGTTGCATTGGAGCTCACCTTCATTACATATCACACCATAGCTGTTCACCATCGACTTCCTCAAACAGCTTTAAAAGATTGCACTCTCTGAGGGCTCATCTCATCTGCGAAAGGATGATTCGTGATAGGCGAACAACAGAAGTTTCGAAACGGAAGAGGTTTGCTATGTTTGTTCATCGCTTTGTTTATTTGAATCTTCTTTGTTTCTCTATTCTGTTGATGTTTGGGTCTTATTTAATTCATTTGATTGATTCGACATTTTACCCTCACATTTTTGGCGCCCACCGTGGGGCCGTTGCCCCTTTATTTCACCATTTTTGAGCTTTTTTGAAGGCAGGTTCCGTACAGGTCACGCAGAGTCACGCACAGGTTCTTTCGGTGCATCTGTTCATTTCCACGGCGCCTATAAAGACTATTCCGGTGCATTTATCCTTTCTGCGCATCTGTGTATTTCTGCGGTGCTTTTGTAGACTGTTGTTGCGCATAGGTTATAACTGCGCATCTGTTGACTGTTATGGTGCTTTTGAAGACTGTTGCTGCGCATCCATTAAAACTACACATTTATTCATTTTAACGGCGCATACGTTCAATCTTGCAGCGCATTTATTATTACGGTGCTTCTGTTGATCACTTCTGCGCATCTGATCACTGAAGCTGCGCATTTGTAACAGACTCAGCTTTTAGTACTTTTCTAGAGGATTTTGCTAATGTTAACCTCTTTGCAGGTGTTTGCTGGAGCGGTTTTGTAGGATAGGCTCGGGTTCAGTTACATGTAGTTGCATCTAATTAGGTCACCTTTCATTTTCTGGGAAAGAGTAAAATGGTTGTTCATTACAAATCTTCATTTAGTCCTAATTAGGGAGGAAGTAACTGGTTTATTTCATGCTTGCATTACAAACACCTTCAAAGTTATTGCTATCTAAGATTTAAAATTGAACTCATCACTGATCTTGAAGGTAAAATGAACCATTGCTATATCGTGAGACCTGAATTTTAAAGTTAACAAATCTCGTGCTTCGTGGTTTTAAAATTGAACTCATCACTGATCTTGCAGTTAAAATGAACCATTGCTATATCGTGAGACCTGAATTTCAAAGTTAACAATCTTGTGCAACGTGGATTTAAAATTGAACTCACCACTGCTTTCTGGGATTTAAAACTGAACCACTGCGATATTGCTGAAATCACTTCAAAGTTCTGTTTGAGTAGAGTAGCCCATTTAGTTTTTATCTTTTAACTAGGGTGGATTAATTAGTGTATTCTGTGCTTGTGAATGACAATAGGTTTATGCTCTCCCCTCTTCTGGGTGATCAGAGTGCCAGACTTGTCATTCTATTTGTTTAACCTTGAGGAGGGGCCTGCCCTTGGATGCACGCTTGTCCAAGCGGGAACGACCCTGAGTAGTAATAGGCTAACGCCAAGCCCTACCGAGCCACTTAAAATAAATTGTGCTTGAGGTGAAAACCTCCTGCAACGAGTGCTGTTATGTTACACCGACGGCCAACCTCCCCCAAAACCCTCTCAGGCGTAACCCTTTGAGGCTGGGAGACTCCATAACGGAGAGTAGCGCCGCCGCACGTGTAACCACTTGAACGGTTGCTTGAATTAAATACCTCTTGTTTTAGTGGCCCAAATCCCTTTTTATCCATTTCTCGCCTAGGATCTTGTGCTTGCTTTTGTCCAAAATAGAGTCAAAAAACTACAAAAACAATGGAAAACTACAAAATATTCTTTGTGCTTGCTGTGTTTTCTTGCTAAATTAATTCATAATATCAGATCAGGAAGACCTTTTCCAGCCAAAGAATACCAAAAACAGAGAAAAATCCAAAAAATTTGCAAAAAAATACCAGAACTACGCATATACACTTTTCTGCTGTGCATACACAGCGACTTGCTGTGCTTTTGTACCGACTGGCTGCGCATACATACCTTTCTGCTGCGCATATACACTTTTTTGCTGTGCTTTTACAGTGACTTGCTGTGCTTATACACCGACTTACTGCGCATATACTTTTCTGCTGCGCATTTGCACACTGTTACTGCGCATACATACTTCACCAGAGCTGCGCTTTTACATCGACTTACGGTGCATTTACCCATTCTTGCTGCGCATCTGTTTCTGCGCATGTGTGACAGTGAGCATTTGCCCTATTTTTGAGAAATTATCGTCAGCTGTTCAGAGTACCCATTTCAGCCTAGTTTCATTTTCTGAGGTCAGAGTCAACCTTGCAGTTAATCTTCATCCATTTCACCCAATTTTCTCTCTTTCGTCGGTCGTCCCAGTCACCTTCTGTCCAAGTCACTCTTGTCCCAAAGTCATTCTGTCCCATACCGATTCGACATAGGTCCTTCTTCATTTCATTAGTGAATTCACGTAAGCCTAGTAGGTCACAGTACCTTTGCTAGTAGTCTTGTTGAACGACTAAGCCCTACACAGTAAGACTGGTATCGACTACCCTTGCTAGTGGCTAGAGTCTTGTGTCAACCGTCTTACCTGAAGTCATTGAGCGAGAGAACCCTTTGTCCAAATCTTGTCCTAGATATCCCATTCATTACAGTCTTAGTCAGCACCTTGCCAAAATTTCTAATCCTAGTCCACTTCATCCTGCGTCACCTTGCATGGTTCTTACTCGATCCCAGTACAACAAGCTAATTGAAATGGCCGACTCATTTGATCACATCGCCCCACCACGCAATGATGATGATGAAGAAATTTCTCATGAAGAATTAGTGGCACACATGCAAGATAGCAAATTCCAATGCCTAGTGGAGAAAGTGCTCCTTGAGGACCCCACCAAATATTTCCATCATCTTGCTAGTCTCAGAATCAAACTCCCCGCAGACTTTGACATTAGCTCCATCATGGAAAATGTAGACAATGAATGTGAGAGGGACACAAATGACACAGTCCCACATGCACATGAGAGAGGCACAAATGACACGGTCCCCCATGCCAATGATAGAGGAAAATAACACATAGATCAAAATGCTCCTATGGCGGATGTGAGACAACAAATTAAGAGTCTAAAGCTAGAAATATCCAACCTTAAGATCGGCACAAGTTCCAAGAACTACTCCTTGGAAGATATAGCACCATACCCCTTTGACAGAAGTTTGGTCATGAACCCATTCCCCTATCAGTTCAGAATTCTGAAATTTGACAAATACAAAGGGAAGGGGGACCCTAGAGATCATATCAGGGAATTCACCGCAGCATGTTTAGAAGTAGCTCACAATGAGACCTACTTAATGAGACTGTTCCCAAGATCTTTAGGAGGTCAAGCTATGGAGTGGTTCTCGCGTCTCCCACTAGGAATCAAAACTTTTGATGAACTTGTCAATAAATTCATAACGCACTTCTCTTACAACATAGAACACGAAGTATCTATGCTAGACCTATGCAACACCAAACAAAAGGGTGGTGAGTCTTTCGCCACCTTCTTACAACGATGGAGACAGCTAGCTAGTAAGTGTTCTTATGACATGCCTGAGAAGCAACTATTGGAAATGTTTGTCCACAATTTGAATCCTGATCTTAGCTATCAGATTCAGATACAATGCCCTACCTCATTCGCCAAAGTCATTGAAATGGGGCTATTCATTGAAAAAGCTATGATCGCTAAAGGAACTCTCAAGCTCTACAAGGACACACCTCCTTCCAATTACACAACTGACAAGTCAAAGTTTTGGACCAAGAACAAGAATGTGGTCAACGATGGAGTAGTGGATGCCAAGGCGGCAACCCCTAAACAACAACCCATATTCACTCTTAAGGGAGAAGCAAATAACGGTGCACTCAACAAGCCACCCCCTCACGAACCTAGACCTTGGTTCAATTCAAATCCAAGGAGGAAATTCACACCGTTAGGAGAATCTCAAGAATCGGCCCTCAGAAAGTTGTTGGCTAACAATGAAATTTCTCTACCGCCAACAAGTGACTATGAGCCTATAGTCAAACCTCCCTATTGGAAGGACACAGACTATTGTGAGTATCATCGAGGAAGGGGGCACACAACCAATAATTGCATCCGTCTTAAGAATGTCATACAGGATATACTGGATCAAAATCAGGGAGGGACACAACAGCATACCTCCAATGAATCTCATGTGGCCTACCGGGATCCTCTTCTGAATCACAATAGGCCGTATAACAACAATCACAACAATGGTCACAACAACAACAATGGTCACAACAACAACAATGGTCACAACGGCAACAACTCCAATGGCAATCCCAACAACGACAACAATCGCAACCGGCCAAATCAGAACAGTGGGTCGAGTAATGCTAACTATGCAAGCGTTCCATTTGAGTACACCATTAACTGCATTTCAGAACATCTTCCGCAGGTCAATGTCATCTCCCCCAACCAACAACCAGGACCTAACCAAACTAGTTGTAGTATAATTACCCGCAGTGGTAAAGTCACGATCAATACCACCCCTCTGAGGTCATCACCATCTCCATCCAACTCCCGTCCGTACAATGTCATCGACCAGTTACAAAAAACCCCAGCTCACATTTCTATATTGGAGCTCTTGCGTCTATCTCCTTCTCATAAGGAGATTCTCGAGAAAGCCTTAGGGGAAACTATTGTCCCCACTAACCTGGCCCAAGAGAAGTTTCAGACCATGGTAGGCAATCTGACCTCCTCCCCTTCCATATCATTTACTGAGCAAGATGACCTTTCCGTATCTCAACCCCACAACACTCCCCTACACATTGTCGCATTCGTACACAAGCACCGCATCAAGAGGGTTCTTATTGATGGGGGTGCCGGTCTGAATATTTGCACGTTGAAGCTAGTCCTTGCATTGGGGTTCTCTAAACAAGCAGTTGATCCATGGAGGAAGATTACCATAAAAGCCTATGACGAGGAAGAGAGAACCACAAAAGGCACGGTTGTCCTACCTATCCAAGTCGGACCGGTAATCAAAGATGTGGTGTGCCAAGTCCTTGATCGAGAGCTTGCTTATAATATCCTACTAGGGAGACCATGGATCCATGCCATGAAGGCTGTCCCCTCAACCTACCATCAGTGCATTAAATTCCTGCACAACGGCAAGCAGGTTACCATTCAAGGCGACCCCGATCCCTACCAACACTACAATTCTTTCCAAGCAAAACCTGAATGTGCCATACCCAACAATCGGGCCCACATTTCCCCTACCCTGCAACAGGACCATTCCGCTGAAGCTTCCTCCTCACGGCCTAAACCAATGAAAATCACCATAAAAGAAAATGGCGTGGGGGAATACCAGATTGAGCACAGCCTCAACCTTGCAAAAATGCCCTTGTCTCCTCGCTCCTTTGGCCAGCCAAAGCATCAACCCAGGCATTTTCCAAAGCCCTCTGCTCCTCCCATAACTCCCGCAAACCCCTTTGTAAAATGGGGGACCTTATCTGATGAATCAGAGGAGCGAGATCTCTTGCAATGGCTTTATGCTGAAGAAGAAAACACACCTCAAGATCCACCCAGACTCCCTACAGAACTCTATGGGCGAGGTGAGACCATCTTGCACAGGATGGGATATGAAGGACAAGGCCCCATAGGCCTCAGAAAAGAAGGAATTATTGAACCTATACAACATTCTTCATCCTCTTCAGCTAGAAACACCACTGGCTTGGGATACAAAGGCAAGGGTAAAGCCAAGGAAAATGCCTGTCTTGTGGAGACAATCCAAACGCTCCAAGTGGACAGTGACACAGATTCGGATGATTCCAATGAGTACGAGTGGGACGAGCTAACGGAACAGTCCTACGATGACAAAGAGGTTGACACCATCCAAACTCTTAGCCCATACCATGAGAGACAAACGCAACGGGACATACCACTAGAGTCTGATTTGCCCCTCCCTGAGAGTATGGCTTTCGAGGAAAGTTTCGATTCCATTGCGATAAACAACTTGGAGGAAAGTACCACCCAGAACACTACCCCCACCTGTGCTCCTAGTATTTCTATCCACACTATCAATGAATCAGGTCTTTCATCCAACTCCCTTCCCCTCTTGCACCCTGAGCTGATTGACTGGGACCTGCAAGGAACCCCCCAATTAGATATGTTCTAGAACGATGATGCCTACATTGACTATATGGGACTTAGAGATCACTTACCAAAAGGAGATCATAAAGCCAGTTTCTCTATCAAACTCAATACTATAGCTTACTTCGGGGAGGGTGCCAGGCCTTCTAGTCGTAAAAATATAAAGATCAAAAAGGGATCTGACGGTGAAAACTGCCATGCGGTAGTGTCAGATCATAAAATAGTAAAAAGAAAGGACGTATCTGAAGGTGAAAACCCAACTGTGGCACCTGACGATGGAATGCTTGACACCCTCCCAAGTGATATGTATCAAGAAAGGTCACAAATCGTGGTGGAGCCAACAGAGCCAGTGAACATTGGAACCGAAGAGCAGCCTAAGATTATCCACTTTGCAAAATCTCTCACGCCACCTGAGAAAACCAGGTTTGTACCATTCTTTAAAAAGAAGAGAGGCAGCTTTGCTTGGTCGTATGCCGACATGCCAGGTTTGGACCCAAACCTGATTCTACATCACTTGCCATTGGATCCAGGGGTAAAGCCCGTAAAGCAAAAACTGAGAAAGATGCACCCTCATATTGCCCTTCTGGTCAAGGAAGAACTCAAGAAATTGCTGGATGTGGGGTTCATCAGAGCCATAGACTATCCTGAATGGATATCAAACATTGTGCCAGTGTCTAAACCGGATGGCCGAGTTCGACTATGCAATGATTTTCGAGACTTAAACAAAGCATGCCGCAAAGATGACTTTCCGTTGCCAAACATAGACATCATAGTCGACCTCACAGCAGGACATACAATGTTATCACTCATGGACGGATTCTTCGGGTATAACCAAATCAAAATAGCACCTAAGGATCAACACAAAATAGCTTTCACATGTCCATGGGGTACCTTTTGCTGGAATGTCATGCCATTTGGGCTGAAAAACACAGGTGCTACATATCAGCGGGCCATGACAACCATCTTCCATGACATGATGCATGTAACTATGGAAGACTATGTTGACGATATCTTGGCAAAATCCATCACAAGGGATTCACATCTGGACACATTAGAAAAAGTCTTTCAACGGTTGGATCAATTCCAAGTAAAACTGAACCCGAAGAAGTGTGTGTTTGGGGTTACATCAGGCAAGCTGCTAGGCTTCATTGTGTCAGCGAACGGCATAGAGGTAGACCCGACCAAGGTCAAAGCAATCATGGACATGCCACCGCCCAAAACTCTAACACAGTTGAGATCCTTACAGGGCAAGCTCCAGGCCATCCGCAGGTTCATCTCACAGCTGGCAGACAAGTGCCATCCTTTCAGCCATCTCCTACATAAGAACGTTCCATTTAAATGAGATGAGCAGTGCGAAGAGGCATTCAACAAGCTCAAGGAGTACCTCATGAATCCTCCTATACTCATGCCTCCGATCCAAGGAAAACCTTTGATTCTCTACATATCTGCTACACCTACTGCTCTTGGGGCTCTCCTAGCTCAGCAAGACTATGAGAACAAGGAGAGAGCTGTGTACTACATTAGTCGAACCTTAGTGGGCTACGAGTTATAGTACTCATAGGTGGAACGTTCATGCCTTGCGGTGGTTTTTGCCTCACAAAAACTCTGACACTACATGTTGGCACATCCTGTCAAACTCATTGCCAAGATTGACCCACTAAAATATCTTCTCAGCAAAGCAGCTCTCACAGGTCGACTAGCCAAATGGGTTATGCTTCTTAGCGAATATGATATAGAGTATGTGGACAGAAAAGCCATCAAGGGGCAAATCATCGCTGACCAACTAGCTGAGGCACCGTTACAGGACACTTCACCAATGCAGTTTGAGTTCCCCGATGAGTCTTTATTCACTCTGTCTACATCTCCTTGGAAACTCTACTTCGACGGGTCTTACACCAACCATGGATCGGGGGCAGGTATCTTGTTTATCACCGCCCAAGGCAACATTATTCCAAAGTCCTACAGGTTGTTATTTCCATGCACTAACAATATAGCGGAGTATGAGGCTTTGGTAATTGGTCTCAAGATGGCCACTGAGTGGAAAATCCAAGCACTATGTGTCTACGGTGATTCTCAGCTTGTCATAAACCAGGTCAACGACGAGTATTAGACCAAAGATGAGAAGCTCATCCCATACAAGCGAATGGTCGACGACCTCAAAGAACATTTTGGGACCATCTCGTTTGAGCAAATACCCAGGATAGAGAACAAAGCAGCAGATGCAATGGCGACCATAGCCTCTCTTCTTGAGATACCTGAACATGAGTCAAGGTATGAGTTCTTAGTAGAAACCATTCAACAACCGGCTTATGATCTCCTCGAAACCCATTCCATTTGCCACCTAGTAGGATCTGATTTGCCTTGGTACGGTAAGACCTACACTTACCTCAAGGACAATATCCTTCCTTTGGACCTCTCTTCCAACCAAAAACGAACTTTCATCTGACAAGCCTCCCATTACACCATTATCGCCAATACCCTTTACCGACGTGGTCTGGATGGTACTTTACTCCGTTGTCTAGAACAAGAAGAATCTGTAACTGCCTTGCGAGATGTGCACGAAGGGATCTGCGGAACACACTCCAGCGGTCCTTCCTTAGCTAAGAAACTCATGCGTTTGGGTTATTACTGGCCCAATATGGAAATTGATTCATATCAGTTCGTCAAAAAATGCAAACAGTGCCAGATACACGGGAACCTGATTCATGCACCTGCTCAGGAGTTGAGACCTCTAACGACACCCTGGCCCTTTTGCCAGTGGGGACTTGACCTCGTGGGAAAGATTCATCCGCCTTCTTCCAACGGCCATAAATTCATCATAACCGCCACTGAGTACTTTACAAAGTGGATTGAAGCCGTTCCGTTATCAACCGTCACAGGAAAGCAAATTTCCTCTTTCATTCTGAATTACATTATCTGCCGATATGGCATCCCTTCATCCATCATAACGGATAATGGGAGACCCTTCAAAAATTAGGATGTCCAGGAACTTTGTGAGCGTTTTAAGATCCAACATCGTTTCTCCACTCCGTACTATCCCCAAGGTAACGGCCAAGCTGAGGCATCAAACAAAACCATTCTGAAAATCCTAAAGAAGACTGTCAATGAAGCTGGTCGCGATTGGCACGTCCAACTCAATCCTACTCTGTGGGCCTATAGAACTAGCATACGCACTCCCACAGGTGCTACACCCTATGCCCTCGTCTATGGTTCCAAAGCCATCCTTCCCATTGAGGTTGAACTCCCATCCCTTCGGGTGTTGTTGAAAGGTCTCATATCAGACGAAGAGTATAGAGTCTCCAGACTACAAGAGCTAGAACTGCTAGAGGAAAGGCACCAGAAAGCTTTTGACCATCTCAAAGCCTATCAACAGATGATGTCAAGAAGCTACAACCACAAGGTTAGACCAAGATGCTTCAAGGTTGGGGACCTCGTCCTAAAAGAGAACCCTCGCAATCAGTAGGACAGAGAAAAGAAAGGTAAGTTCGAGCCTAACTAGCTTGGACCCTATGTAATTGTAGCGGCTTACGGATCGGGGGCATATCAGTTGGCCACATCAGAAGGTGAGTTGTTTGATGATCCAATCAACAGCATGCACCTTCGCCGGTTCTATACCTAAGAGAACCCCAATGCAAGGGGGCACAATAAAGTCAAAAAAATCAAAAAATCAAAAAAATAAAAAAAGTTACAAAGAGAACATACAAAAAAATCAGAAAAAAATAGAAAGCATACAAAAAAATCGTCCTTTGGTGAAAACCTGGCAAACAGGCACCTTGGATAGGTATCATGAGGAAAACCTGGCAATCAGGCGTCATGTTACTTTCTAGCTTCTCATGCAAATAAAAGCAAGTGATGAAAACCTGGTCAACAGGCGTTACTTGTGACGAACCGCATTCTCCATCTTTGGGAATCCAATCACCTTTGAGTCCATTCTCTCTCAATTTTCCTCATTCGACCCATATCCATCCCACAAATAAACACTTGACAGTTACCTATCATGGCTTGATACTCACCTTGTGGCCTTGTCAACCAAGGTTTTGTCCCATACCATCTCCTCAATGTGAGCCTAGCATAGTGTCTCTCGTCGGTGTCTATGGTCCAAGTCCGTGAACTACGTTGCCTCTGTGCCGTCACGTAGGCAAGGCCATTATTCTAATGCGCCCCCGAGGCTTCCATCTCTCTCAAGGTCCCATTCGTCTCCTTTCTTGTCTTCATTCTTGTCGTCCTTCTTCTAGTCCATCCATGGTCCATTAGGGTTTACCCCAAACTACATTGCCTCTGCGTCGTCACATAGGCAAGGCCATTTAGCAATGAGCCCCTGAGGCACTAGGTCAGTCCCTTAGGGTCCATCTTCTCAATAAGGATTGTGCAACCTTCTCATCAAGCAAGCAAATGCAAGCACAAAAACCCGCGCTTCAAGCAGAAATCTTGACTATGAGCATCTTAACCTATCCAATGCAAAGCAAATACCCAAGGTCTTCTAAATGATTTTATGCAAATTAAGGCAAGAAATAAACACATATCAACGCAAATATGCTTTGTAGATTGGAACCTAGGGTTAAGTTACAGAGTCTTGATTTTTGCTATCATACCTTCCTATGCTACTCAAGGATGCCAAAAGCTAGAGATGCTATGATGGGGGCATGATTACTTTCTTTGTTTGTTGTTTGCGGATTAAACTTTAGTAATGTGAAGCCTTGTCTAAGGACATGATCGGCAAAAGATCATCGAGGACATCAAAGGTCTTACAGGAACGGGGGCAATCCTTGCTTGTTGAAATGCAAGAAGTACTCAGGTCATCTAGATTCAATTTTGACTAGATGCTTGTATTAACTTGCTAAATCACACTCCATGTAAGCGATACTCAGGTCATCTCAGTTCAATTATACCTAGATGCTTGTATTCACTTACAACATTTCAGAAAAGTACCAAAAACAAAATGCCCAATGATGAAATAAAGCAATCTAAAAGCAAAGCATCCGTCCTATATTCATATACACATCCATGCATCCGTATCCCATACAGTCCTCATTATCCCAACTATGCAGAGTAACGATATCAAGTAAAGTTTCTAGATCATTCTATCACAACCATTCTTCTATCCATCATGTCATTCTTGTGTCGATAGAGTACATTTGGACTTCACAAAAGCAAAGCATAATAGGAGCATATCATATCATTCGTAGGAACTAGTCATGCACATGTTTAGGTTAGTAGAATGCACCATCCAATACATTAGATCACCAATACATCTGCATCACATCACATCTCAAAAGCACAAAAAATCAAAAAATGTATCCACGTACATCATATATCTATACTGCATCACCACATAGTACTCATGTTACAACTGCATACATTCAAAGCATTACATCATTTAAACATCCAGTAGTATCTCATATATCTACATTTGCATCATCACGTAGAAACCATATCACATATGCATACATTTGCATTAGATTATATAGACATCACATATACAGTTACATCATAACATAGACATCATGTTTCATATACATACATTTGCATCATCACATAGAAATCATATTACATTTTGCATTCATTTGTCAAGTCATATAGAAATCATATAGCAGCATATCAAAATATTTCTCATATAGCATCAAATAGACCATCTAACTATGCAATAGATCGCATCATACAGTAGAAGTAAATCATCATCTCATAACACATGCAATAGATACACAAAGCTGCATCGTCATATATACTATCATATAAAAGAGGTCCAAATGTACAATATCACCATCTCTCTCAAACTCAAAGTGTCATATACAATAAACATCCAAATGGACGGTGATTCATATCCCAAAAATGCCCAAAATCTGGTCTGTGTCTACCCCTGCTGCTGTGGGCCACCACTGCCAGCTCCTGACTGCTGGGGTCCCATCACAGACGCCCCTGACTGTGAAGGACCTACTCTGTGAGCCACCCCAGACTAACTCCTGAAACTCCCTGCCCTCTGGCTCGACGCCACGGCACCATGGTATAAACCTCGGTAGTACTGAGCCTGTGACTGTGCTCTGGCTAGGTCTATCTGCGCCTGTGCCAACTGCGTCTGCAACTGGCCTACCTGTGCCTGTGCCTGCTGCACCTGCCCAACCAGAAATGAGCTCGCTGCGTCTGTACCCATAGCAGCCACAGCAGTGTCCCGCTCTACACGGATAAGGCGTACCCATGCATCTGCCATGTCTTACTCGCGAGTCAAACCAGTGATCACCGCTGCGTCTGTATCTCGCCTCCTCTCCACTCTCCTCAGCTGTGCCTACAGCTCTCGCACCTGTCCCCTTAGGCTGGCTATGGTCCTCTCGTGAGCCTCACCCTGCACTGGCCCCTGTGCTGCCTTTGCCTGTCCTAGCACCTGCTGCTGTGGCACCTGCTGCTGTGGCACTTGCTGCTGTGGTACTTGCTGCTGGGGCACCTGCTGCTGTGGCACCTGCTGCTGTGGTACCTGCTGGGGTGGTGGCATCTGTGCCTGCTGCGGCACCTGCTGCTGTGCCTCTGCCTGTCCTGGCACTACCTGCCCAGCCTGATCTATCCTCCTCCGCTACCTCGGCCTCTCTGCAGCTCGGCCACCCCGTTGTCCTCGTCCTCCTCTAGCTCCCCTCCGCCCTGGGCCAGCCTCTCCCTCCTCCTCTGAGTCCACCTCGTCGATACGAGGCACCAGCATACCGAGTCCTGAATATCTCAGGAAAGGATGTGCAGTAATCCAGTCCTCGTACTCCTGTGTGACCTCCGCATCTGCTATCTCTCTCCGCATGTCCCTTGCCACATAAAGCAACTGCTGGAACTCTGCCAGGGCCTCCTCATAAGAAGCCATCGGCCCCCATCGGACCCTCTCTGCATGTGTCCGTGCAAACATGGCCTGTCCCTGCGGCATGCCCTGTCTCCGCCCAAACTGTCTCAGCACTCGGCCCACCATCTGCCTCTCCAGTATATGCCGTGTCCGGCCTATCAACCACCTGGTCTGGAAGCAGTAAGGCAGCTCGTCTCCCTCGTCATCCCAGGGCTCGTAGTCCAGATATGGTCGCCAGACGACCACATCTACCCCATCCAAAGTGTGCCTCCAATACTCTAGCTTCCCCAGCCTGTGCTGGGAAATCACTCCTGCATAGCCATAGCTGTATGGCTCTCCTTGCTGCCTCGTGAAGACACACATCGGCCTGGTCACCGCTATGTGCTCCCACAGCCAGAACTGTAATAGCAACACCCCAGCCGACAGACTCGTGCTGCGGTGGTACACCACCTGGTGCATGTCGTGGTATAGGTGGGCCAGCACGCAGGGTCCCCATGCGTATCGGGTGCCCTCAGTCAGCATCCGCTCCATGATCCTGCCCCATCCAATGGGGAACCCATGTGATCTCCTGTCCGAGCATACAACGCCCCCAATCAGTCCAGCCACTATCCCAGCGAAGTAGTCATAACAGTCATATATATCCTGCCATGGAATGACCTGTCCCACCAGCTCGGGATCATCAAATACTCGCTGACACTCGGCGAGTCCCGCATCCTGCTGTGCATCGTACTCCACTAACTCACCTACCACAGGCAAGTGCAGTATCCTGTAGACATCCTCTAGGGTCACCGTCATCTCTCCAGTAGGAAAGTGGAAGGTCCCGTCCTCACTGTGGAATCTCTCCACGGCAGCTGTCAGTAGTCCACGGTTCGCCCGCACCTCGGGCATAAAGCAAACGTAATCCAAACCCATGGCACCAAGCGCCACTCTGTCAGCCTCCGTCAGCATATATCTCTGCAATAAAGGCATAGGGAACGTCTCCCTCGACTGCAGCGTCTCTCGTATCTCCTCCTACAAGCACGCAAAGCAAGGCATCAGTCTCAAGCCGCATATACCATACTCAACATATCTACTGAACTATATCAACTAAACTTAGCATTTCAAATTGATCAAAATAGCACACTACATCTCTTGACTAGATTCCTGCAATCTCGGAGACAGCTCATCGATTCCTGCATCAAACAGGATGCTAATCGAATCAATTTAGCTAAGTAATTTGCCATCCCAAGCAAATGCGCCACTACAGGTGGTCAAAGCGCCGTTTCTGGTATATGCGCTGCAAAATGCATATGCGCCGCTACAGTGCACGTATGCACCGTTCTAACACATGCGCCGCAGAACTCCACGTATGCGCCGCAAAATTACGCATGCGCAGCAAGAATCCACATATGCGCGGCTTTCTCAAATGCGCTGCTACATTTCACATATGCGCGGCGAAAATACGAAAGCGCCGCCAAATTACGAAAGCGCAGCTAAAATGCACAAAAGCGCAGCTTTCACGCATGCGCCGCCGAAATCGACATATGCGCCGCGAAAATGCAAAAGCGTAGCTTCGCGAGGCATATGTGCCGTTCTGCGTTTCGGCGCATCTATTTCACCTATTTTCTACATGCATTTATGACGCCTAAAATTGACCCTAGAGGAAATTTTTCTAAGCACATACTGGGGGTCCTGCCTCTGCTGGCTACCTGAATCGTCGGACTCGCTCGAATCGGTGCTCCTCACGTGGAATATCTACTGCTCTGGCTGCCATGCTGCTCTAAGTTTGCTCTGAGCTCTCTTTCTCCAATCCAGATCAACCAAGTGTGCAAATGACTATTCTTGTGGACCCAGCTCCTATTTATAGCCTCCAAACCCTAATTCTGGCTAGGTGATGATTGTGACTACTTCCCGTGCCCGTTTTTCCTCCCGTTTTCTTCCCGCATCCCTGACTGCGTCCCTTTTCCTCCAACCTATCCTAACCCCTTCCTCGTTGTGAGATTGTCCGTCTCCAAACCGTTCACCCTTTTTCCGTCCAATCTCCCGAGGGGGCATCCTATCGTCATTTAACCTGTACTAGGGGCAAACTGGGGCATGTATCATCATTCAGACTATCAAATTCTTTGAAGCAACGCTGTAAACTGCATTGCATCAAAGAGGGGCAAAATGTATACGCCTAAAAATGACACAAATCATCTTAAATAAATATTCTAAATATTTATTCTATTCTTCTACCAATTAAATAAATATTCTAAATTTATTTAATCGATTCACTGTTCCATAATTAAATAAATTCAATTTATTTAATTAAAATTCTTCTAAATGTCCTACACAATTAAATAATCATAAATTATTTAATTAATCCAAATTCCTCTATCCTAAGTTCTAAATTCCAAAAATCCTCCTCACTTTTCCACCTCACCTTGTCCACCTCATCAGGTTGCACATGTAATTAAATATATTTAATATTTAATTACCTATTTTTCTCTCACCCACATGGCCTATTTCTTCTCAAATCAGAGGTTAGTTAACTAATCAATCAAATCTGTTAACTAATTAGTCATTTGAGTTCACTGGTCAATCTATTCTGTTGACTCCTCAATCAACCCAGTTCACTGGTCAATCAATTCAGTCAATCCCATAATCCACTCTTCTAACTGATCAATCAAGTCTGTTAACTGTTCAGTCAATGGAGTTAACTCTCCAATCAATTTTGTCACATCCCCTCTTTCATGATGGAGCTGGGACACTTGTCACATTTCCATTGGTTGCACATTCCTCAACCATCCTCAACCGTCGATTTGCATATCTCCTCTCAACCGTTGATTCCCATTCTTCCAAGTCTATAAATGAAGCTTCATCCTTCCATTCTAATCATCCAGGCTTTTGACATTGTTACTTTGCAGAAATATCACCAGCGCACCTTTGGCACCCTTTTGTCATCTACAAGCTTGAGATCACCATTGTTGCATTGGAGCTCACCTTCATTGCATATCACACCATAGCCGTTCACCATCGACTTCCTCAAACAACTTTAAAAGATTGCACTCTCTGAGGGCTCATCTCATCTGCGAAAGGACGATTCATGATAGGCGAACAACAGAAGTTTCGAAACGGGAGAGGTTTGCTGTGTTTGTTCATCGCTTTGTTTATTTGAATCTTCTTTGTTTCTCTATTTTGTTGATGTTTGGGTCTTATTTAATTCATTTGATTGATTCGACATTTTACCCTCACAATAGGGTTTCCACGTCAAAATCATTGTGTCATGTGTATTGGTGTTATTTCCATTTCATGATTATGCTTGCTTATTTGATCTGATGTTGCATTAACTATTAAGAAAGCATAGAAAGTTAAATTATTAGGATGACTGATTCACCCCCCCTCTCAGTTATCAACAAACACTTAGTGAAAAATGACTAAGTGTCGTAGTAACTCCCCCTTTACCTGTGCTCTGTTTCTTTACATTGCTTTACCGATGCTCCCCCTTTGCTAGATTCCTCATTTTCACTACTCTTCACTCCCCCTTTGACATCAATGACAAAGGGTGGAATTTGCATACAAAATTGTGCAAAAACTATTATATACATGGCCACATATGTGTTGCAAGTATGAGGTTTACCAGTGTTGTCATTGATGTCAACATACTCATTGCATCGATAAGAAGAATTGGATGAGCTGTGTGCTAAGGATATTGAGAAAATTAGTCTCAATTAGGAACAAGGAAGAACAGTGATGAGAAGAAGACCAAAGTACTCAATAGGTTGAGGATCAGACTATGCAGATTAAAGGGTTTGTAGATATGAGTCTTGAGATGTTCCAGTTAAGATTTCAGAGGTCCGCATGAAGACATGAAGAAGTTGTGATCGTTCAAGTAGAACCGGTTCCGGGTGATGCTCCGGAGTGACAGAGAGCTACAAAAAGGTCCGGTGAGATCCGGAAGTGCATTGTCCTATTTTGCGGATTGGAAGGAGTGTTTGGGATGTCCTTGTGATGTGTCATCTCGATTTATTCATAGTTTGGAGGTCTGAAAGTACGTTTTACATTATGACAGTGGCGGTAGACTGTGTTCTTGAAGTTCCAGATGAAGAAGAGAAGAGATCCTGATAAGTAGAGGAAGTGCGGATGTACTTGGTCATTCAGGCAAGCCTGTGAAGGTTTGTGGATCATGTTGAGGTTGTGTTGTCGGTCCGCATTAGTGTTAGAGCCTAGAATTAGAGTCATTCTTTCGGATGAAGATGTTCTTGCTTAAACTGGCCGACCGGATGAGTTATTCATCTTGCGAATGTTCTTGTGGATGATTGCTGACTTGCGAATGTTATTGTGGTTGACTACCAACTTAGATGATTGTTCCTAAGTCGATGGCTTGTATAAATAAAGGTTTGTGAATTCACTTTGAAGTGTGTGTTGAAGCGGATGAGTGTTGGATAGAGAGAGAGTGAGAGGTAGAGCAGGTGTGTCTCAGACTTTAATGGAACTGATCCAGACATGGTGAAGATGTCAATCTCTAGTTCAATTTTGTGATTCTTATCACTTTGTAGACAGTGTGTCTCTTTGTAGGCAGTGTGCCTCCTTGTGAGCAGTGTGCTCAGACAGTGAGCCCTGATTGGCATGTGCCATCCATTTTTCTTTATTCTTCTGATAGAGAATAATCCTTGGGTTAATCACCCCGTAGTTTTTCCCTTAACTAGGTTTTCCACGTCAAAATCTTGGTGTCTAATGTGTTGATTTGTTCTGGTGTTTATGCTTTATGATTTATGCTTTCATGAATGGTTAATTGATATGCTGTTAACTAACAAAGAAGAATCAAGTGTTTGAATTGAAAGCAAGCTTTTGCACAACTGATTCACTCCCCCCCTCTCAGTTGTGTGCCCTAAATCTAACAATTGGTATTAGAGCCAAGTTCCTCTAAAAGGAGTTTAACTGCTTGAGGAGATATAGGATGTCGTCATATAAGAAGGATAGTCCGAAGTTTGATGGAACCAATTTCTCTCTCTGGAAAGGTCACATGAAATGTCACTTGGAGTGTATGGGAAAAGCATACTTGTCCATGGTCACAAAACCATATGTACCTCCACAGGGTGGTCCGACAACTCTAAATGAAATCACAAATGCTGAAAATAATCTGCAGACCAAAGAAGCTCTTCTAAGCGCACTGAATGACTCAGAACTCTCAAATGTTATTGACCTGCCAATTGCCTATGAGATCTGGACTAAACTGGAACTTCTGCATAAAGCAGATGAGTTTGTCAAAAGTGCAAGGCTGCAAAGTCTCAAAGGGAATTTTGAAAGATTGAAGATGAGATATGATGAAAACATCACTACCTTTATGCCAAGAGTAAACAAGCTAGTATGTGGAATTAGGAATGCTGGTGGAACTCTGGATGAAAATGAGATTGTTTACAAAATTCTCAGATCCCTTCCTGCTGCCTACAAAATCAAAGTTGCTGCCATTGATGAATTCAGAGCCCATACAACTGTTACAAGAGAACAATTGGCTGGCAAACTAGCTGCATTTGAAATGACCGAGTTTGGAGATGATCCCCCCAAGACTGAATCTGCATTCAAAGCCAGTGCCTATGTGAAAGGTAAATAGAGATTTGATTCGGGAGAAAACTCTTCAAGGAAGATGTCATGGTATGATCAAGCAAGAAGAGACATGGAAGAAGAAGAAGCGGAAATAGCTCAACTTGAAGCCCTCATTGCAAAAAGACTGCCAAGAGGATCCGGTAAGTATGAAGGAAAGTTACCTTTTAAATGCTTCAACTACAATAAGATTGGTCACTTTGCCTCAAGATGTTTGGAAAGATTTTCAAGGTCAAACTCTAATAGACAAAGGTTCCAAAAGAATTGTTATTATGTCCATGAAGAAGCTGATAATGAAGGAGTAACAGATGATGAATCATAGATAGGAGACAAATCCAGAAATGAATGGGTGTTTATTGCCATCAAGGAAGAAGATCCAATATCCTCTGAATCTGTCAGTCATAAGGTTGTAGAAAGAGCTTTGGCTGCCCAAGTTGAAAAAAAGGATGATTGGGTTATTGACAGTGGATGCTCTCACCATATGACAGGTGACAAGAACAAGTTCTTAGATTTGGAAAGGTATGAAGGAGGAATGGTAAAGTTTGGTGATAATTCAGCTGGTAGAATCAGAGGAAGAGGAACTATCTCTCTTAATGGAAGAAACAAAATTGGTAATGTGTTATATGTTGAAGGTTTGAAGCACAATCTTCTCAGTGTTGGACAGTTGGTGGACAGAGGCTATGATCTCCGATTCAAGGATGGAAAATGCAAAATCTTTGAAAGATCTGGAACAGAGATTGCATCCGGTACTCAAACAAAAGGTAATATCTTCCATCTAGTTGGTTCTAATAAAAGTTGTTTGTTTGTTCAAGTTGATCAGAGTTGGTTATGGCATAGAAGGATGTGTCATGTAAATTTTAATAATATCATCAAGATAAGCAATACTGATGCTGTAAGAGATCTTCCAAAATTGGTGAAACCTACAAATAGTTTGTGCAAAGAATGTCAGCTAGTTAAACAGAGCAGAGTCTCTTTCAAAAGCAAGGATCAATCCTCTACCGGATTGTTGGAATTAGTTCATACTGATCTATGTGGTCCAACAAGAATCAAGAGTAGGCAAGGTGACAGATATTTCATGTTACTAATTGATGACCATTCCTGGATGATGTGGGTTACCTTTCAAAAGGAGAAATCAGAAGCCCTTGAGAAGTTCAAAATCTTCAAAGCTATGGTAGAGAATCAAACCAGATTGAAACTGAAATGTCTAAGGTCTGATAGAGGTGGTGAATTCACATCTGGTGAATTCATAGACTTTTGTGAGAAGCATGGTATAAAAAGATAGTTGTCTACTCCTAGGACTCCACAGCAGAATGGAGTAGTTGAGAGAAAGAACCGGACCATCCAGGAAGCTGCCAGGACAATGATGATGGAAGCAAATGTTCCTTAGATGTTTTGGAGAGAAGCTGTTAGCACTGTAGTCTACACTCTTAATCAAGTTCAAATCAGAAGCAATACCGGTAAGACTCCTTATGAACTTTGGTTTGGTGTCACTCCTACTGTGAGATATTTCAGAGTATTTGGTAGCAAGTGTTACATCAAAAGAGATGAAGATCTAGGAAAGTTTGATGCTAGAAGTGATGAAGGAATTTTCTTGGGTTATTCTACTCAAAGCAAAGCATACCGGTGTTACAACAAGAGACTGAGAAAGATGATAGAAAGTACTAATGTGAAAGTTGATAAAGGAATTGAGAAGCCCTCAAGATTTTATGAGTATGATGAAGATGATCAAGATGGTGTTCAGGTTCAAGGAGCTCAATCCTCTCCGGAAAATCAGATTCAGACTGATCCGGTAAATCAGGAAGAAGAGATAGGTCTGAATGAGCCTGATCAAGAAGTAGAAGTACAAGAAACTCCCAAAGTTCCAAGGTATGTAAGATTGAATCATTCTGAAGATCAGATCATAGGTGACAAAAGCAAAGGTGTACATACAAGGAGGAAAATTGCTCAAAATTCAGATGAATGCTGTTTGATCTCAAAAATTGAACCTAAGACAACAAATGAAGTTTGCAATGATGAAAATTGGTCCAAAGCCATGGAGGAAGAGTTGATGCAAATTGAGAAAAATCACACTTGGGATATTGTTCCCAGACCTAGAGACAAGAATGTGATTGGAACCAAATGGGTCTTCCGGAACAAACTAAATGAAGTTGGTGAAGTAATTAGAAATAAAGCTAGATTAGTCTGTAAAGGCTACTCTCAAATAGAAGGGATTGATTTTGAGGAAACCTTTGCTTCGGTGGCAAGAATTGAAGCAGTTAAACTATTTCTTGCATTTGTTGCCTTCAAAGATTTTAAAGTGTATCAGATGGATGTCAAATCTACCTTCCTGAATGGCGATCTAGAAGAAGAGGTGTACATTGAACAACTGGATGGATTTCAGTTATCAGAGCATGGTGATATGGTATGCAAATTAAAGAAGGCACTGTATGGTCTAAAGCAAGCCCCAAGAGTATGGTATGAGAGGCTGGACAAACATCTTTTGAAGATTGGTTTGAACAAAGGTATTGCTGATAGTAATCTATAAATCCAAATAGATAATGAAAACATTTTGATTGTTGAAGTATTTGTGGATGATATCATCTTTAGAGGAAGAGACAGTTTGTGTAAAACCTTTGCAAATCAAATGAAAAGTGAGTTTGAAATGTCAATGCTTGGTGAAATGAATTTCTTTTTGGGTCTGCAAATCACTCAGACAAAGAAGGCATCTTTATCTCTCAAACTAAATATGTGAAAGAACTTTTGAGGAAATTTGGAATGGAAGACTCAAAGCCTATGAACACTCCTATGGCTACCGGATGTAAGTTGAGCAAAGATGATGACTCTCCTAAGATAGATCAAACAAAGTACAGATCAATAATTGGTGGATTACTATATCTCACTCAGACTAGACCAGATATAATGCAGGTTGTTGGTCTTGTGGCAAGATTCCAGGCTGATCCCAGAGAATCTCATGTCATGGCAATCAAAAGAATTTTTAGGTACTTGAAAGGAACGGTTGAGTATGGCCTATGGTATCCCAGAGATCATGACTTTACTCTTTATGCATATACAGATGTAGATTGGGCAGGAGATGTGGATGATAGGAAGAGTACAAGTGGAGGAGCATTCTTTTTGGGAAAAAGGTTGGTTTCTTGGCTAAGCAAGAAACAAGAAGCAATATCACTTTCTACTACTGAAGCAGAATATATTGCAGCAGCAGGTTGTTGCACTCAAATTTTATGGATGAAGCAGATGTTAAGAGACATTAAAGTAGAATATGAGGAGCCTATCACAATTTTCTGTGATAATTCAAGTGCAATAAATATTTCTAAGAATCTGGTGTTGCATTCTAAGATCAAGCACATATCTATCAAGTTCCACTTTCTAAGAGAACAAGTAAACAAGGATGAAGTCAGATTGGAGTATGTACCCTCTAAGGATCAGATTGCAAATATCTTTACTAAACCTCTTCCCAAGGACTCTTTTGAGTATCTCAGGGAGAGGTTAGGGGTCATGGCCCCTCCGGTGATGAACTAAGATGCACTGATGTGCATCAGTCCGATGGATTTCACAGTCATATCTTGTGATCCAGACTGGTGATGGGGAGCTGCTACTCAGGGGGAGTAGCCAGTATGATTCTGATGTGTTGAAATTGCAAGTATGAGTCCTTTGCCATTGATGTCAAAGGGGGAGAGAAGACATGTGAAAAATAAGTGGTTGATGATCAAAGGGGGAGTAGTAAAGGAAGAGAAGACTTGTGAAGAGTTGTTATTGATAGGGGGAGCTGTGACAGAAAGGAGTAGTTGTTGTCTTGATGGTTTTTCACATCATATGTTGCCATCAATGACAAAGTGGGAGATTGTTGCAAGTATGAGGTTTACCAGTGTTGTCATTGATGTCAACATACTCATATTGCATTGATAAGAAGAATTGGATGAGCTGTGTGTTGAGGATATTGAGAAAATTAGTCTCAATCAGGAACAGGGAAGAATAGTGATGAGAAGAAGACCAAAGTACTCAATAGGTTGAGGATCAGACTATGTGGATTAAAGGGTTTGTAGATATGAGTCTTGAGATGTTCCAGTTAAGATTTTAGAGGTTTGTATGAAGACATGAAGAAGTTGTGATCATTCAAGTAGAACTGGTTCCGGGTGATGCTCCGGAGTGACAGAGAGCTACAAAAAGGTCCGGTGAGATCCAGAAGTGCATTGTCCTATTCTGTGGATTGGAAGGAGTGTTTGGGATGTCCTTGTGATGTGTCATCTTGATTTGTTCATAGTTTGGAGGTCCGGAAGTACCTTTTGCATTATGACAGTTGTGGTAGACTGTGTTCTTGAAGTTCCAGATGAAGAAGAGAAGAGATCCTGATAAGTAGAGGAAGTACGGATGTACTTGGTCATTCAAGCACACCTGTGAAGGTTCGTGGATCATGTTGAGGTTGTTTTGTCAGTTTGCATTAGTGTTAGAGCCTGGAATTGGAGTCATTCTTCTGGATGAAGATGTTCTTGCTCAGACTGGCTGACCGGATGAGTTATTCATCTTGCGAATGTTCTTGTGGATGATTGCTGACTTGCGAATGTTATTGTGGTTGACTGCCAACTTAGATGATTGTTCCTAAGTTGATGGCTTGTATAAATAAAGGTTTGTGAATTCACTTTGAAGTGTGTGTTGAAGTGGATGAGTGTTGGATAGCGAGAGAGCAAAAGGCAGAGCAGGTGTGTCTCGGGCTTTAATGGAACTGATCCAAACATGGTGAAGATGTCAATCTCCAGTTCAATTTTGTGATTCTTATCACTTTGTAGACAGTGTGTCTCTTTGTAGGTAGTGTGCCTCCTTGTGAGCAGTATGCTCGGGCAGTGAGCCCTGATTGGCATGTGCCATCCATTTTTCTTTATTCTTCTAACAGAGAATAATCCTTGGGTTAATCACCCCATAGTTTTTCCCTTAACCAGGTTTTCCACATCAAAATCTTGGTGTCTAATGTGTTGATTTGTTCCGGTGTTTATGCTTTATGATTTATGCTTTCATGAATGGTTAATTGATATGCTGTTAACTAACAAAGAAGAATCAAGTGTTTGAATTGAAAGAAAGCTTTTGCACAACTAATTCACCCCCCCTCTCAGTTGTGTGCCCTAAATCTAACAATATGTATATAGACATCATATGTTATACTTACATATACTTAAGTATATCCACAAAGGTTGTCTTTAACTATACAGTCTATGTGGTCCAACTCCTCTTCATTCTATCGTAAATGGAGATGTGTCCACTTAACAAAAATGCATATGCTTTTGCCCTCTTTAAATCTGTTGGATCACTAGTCCAGGCTGTACTTTGTGCATCTGTCAAGGCATCATGCATTGCCTCTAACTTAGGGATGATTATCCCTCTAAGCTCACTCATTCTATCCATTATGTTCTTTTTCTCTTTAACTAGTTTCTTTATTTCATTTATTATAACAATAGCTTGCCATTCATGATTCACTAGAGAGGTAGTAAGGGGATCAAAATTTTGAGATAAACTTGACAGTTTTCCTTCTTGTTCTTTCACTTTCTTCTCAATGTCCTCTGTCACTTTAGGCCAAGTTAAACAAAATTTGTATATGTCCCCACCATCCTTAAGAGCATTTTCAAGGCTCTTTATGCCAATGCCTAAGGTTCTTCTATCATTAGAAATTAGTCCTTGTACTTCACTAAATCTTTTTCCCAAGAACGCCTTCCAGACCTTAGTTTCTGCCGATTTTTCTATAGATTCAAAGTGAGAATTGACAGAATTAACCAAGTTTTTCAAGTTACTGGATGGAGAGGCAGATGCATCCTTTTGATATGTGGGCATGATCTTCTCTAGTATACCGGATGTAATATTTAGCAGTTCACTATCCTCCATGTGAGATTTTAGAAGTTTTTCTTTTGCTTTGGCCTAAGCAAACGATGCTATCTTCATTATTTGAACCAAAGAGAGAGTCCAAATTTAGTGGCCCTTGAATCAACTCAAGTTCATCTAGCTCCATCATTTCTTTGTCCAAGAAATTCTGCACTATCTCTGCAGTGTCTCTTATTGGTGATTCAGACTTCTTTCCTTTAGAGATGTCAGGACTGACTGGTTTGGATGTGTCATCACCATCCTTTTCTTCTTGTTCTTCTTATTTTTCCTTACCCTCTTTCTCTTGATTCTCCTTCTCTTCTTTTCTTCCTTCCTCTTCTTCTTTAGTTCCCAGAAGATTTGTCTTGGCAACTGTGGGATCCAGAGGAGTGACATACCAGTGTTTTCTACTTTGTGAACTTCCTCTTCCATAACAGAGGAGTCTAAGTCTTCAGATTTCTCTTCATCTATTTTCTTTAATCCTTTGACATCCTTATCAGAGAATTTTTCATTAATTTATTTTAATCCATCAACATCCATGGTAGAAGGTTCTTCATTTGCTTCCTCTCCAATGGGAAGATTAAACCTTTTCAAGGCTTTCTGGAGAATTTCTTTTGTTTCATTAGCTATTTGGTTAGTTTCTCCAAGCATGAGTTTATTCATTCTAGACTTGCTTTGGAAATCATCTTTACTGTCCTTGAAAACCATGTTCATTTGCATTGGAGTGATAGAAGGACATAGTTGTATCATTATCTGCTCCCAGATCTCCAAGTCTTTTGCCTTTGCATTCTCTTTTCTTAGCTCTAGTACTTCTTCTAGGCTCTTAGGAATTAATGAAATTATTTCAATGAAAGTTGTGTTATAGATGTTTAAATACCTGACAGTTGCCTCCTTAAGTATTCTTTTGTCTACATCATTGTATTCATCATAGAATTTTGTCATTGGCTATAGATTCCCATCCACGGTGACTGATTTGATGTTGTCTTCAACTGAGAGAGTGGGTTTTTCAACAAATTCCTCTGTTTTCTCTTCCTCATTTATGCTACCAGAGGACTTCCCAGAAGTTCTTTTCTTTTTCATTTTCTTGATTTCCTCATCTGATTCTATCTCTTCATCATCCTTTTGGCTCACATATGTTCTTGTGGCCTTGGTCTTCATTCTCTTTTCTCCTTTGCCGGATGGCTTAACTTCCAGTTTGGTAGTCCTTGAGCTTTTAGGAGTGACAGGAGTAGAACTCTTGGAAGATCTTGTCTGGGAGGAGACTTCCACCGGAATGCTTTCTTTCTTTGCTTCTTGTCTTTCTTTTTCTATCTTCTCTATTTTCTTTCTATTGGTATCTACTGCCTCGTTTGATATGCCAAACTTTTT
Organism: Cunninghamia lanceolata; assembly: GCA_027924645.1. Classification (NCBI taxonomy): domain Eukaryota; kingdom Viridiplantae; phylum Streptophyta; class Pinopsida; order Cupressales; family Cupressaceae; genus Cunninghamia; species Cunninghamia lanceolata. Next base: position 3,242,989 of record BSBN01000061.1, on the reverse strand, counting down.
GGCAAGTTCTTCAACTTCCTTTCTTACTTTTCTCTTTGTCTCAGGCTGCCTTAATTCAATATGTATTTTTATGTTTAGCTCTTCAAAGGTGCCAAACCTTTCTACTTTAGTGTCTTTAGGTTGGCTCAGCAAGTGTTAAACATGTACCTCCACTATGTTTTCATCGACCTCATATCCCATGGGCATTATCCACACAGTTCTTGGCTCAACTGCCTCTATTAGGCATTGATCTGTGTCAACCATGAAGAAAATTATGTCTTTGTATATCTCAAATATTGACATTGGTATTCTTTTTCTGGCATGCATCATGCTTTGGAACCTCTTGAAGTAACCCCAAAGAGCTGTGTTTTGAGCTTGAGCATCACCAAGTCCATACATGTAATCTTTGATTTGAATTGCAACAGGTTATCATTTTGCCAGACCCAACCCTTTTCTCTAGGTAGCTCATTCATATAGTAGAAAAATAGACACAATATTAGACTACCATATTTGAAAGAGTTTTTCTTATCTTTCTTGATCTTCTACAAATTTTCTATCAATTGATTCAATAGAAGCTCACACAGATCATAATCTGCATTTTCCTTCAGCATCTGATATGCAGCATAGATTGTTGTACCAGACACAGAATTTTCCCTACTCGAGTGGTAGATTTTGTAACCAATTATCATTGATGCAAATTTGACATCCAGATTCATGATGTCATCTATAGTCATTTCTCTCTTGTCATATTTTGATCTGATGGATTCAATTACCATTTGGTTCTTTATAGATTTGTGTACGGGCAACCTACCAGTTGAATGCAGTCCGATCAAAGTCTTGATGGCATCTTTGGTTATTTTGAATGGGCTCATTACCCACATAAAGTTGTCATGCATCCTGTAGACACCTAAAATTGGCTCAGGTTGAATTAAGTAAATATTCTGATATTTGTCTTAATTCTTATTTTCTTCTATCAATTAAATAAATATTATAAGTTTATTTGATTGATTCATTATCCTACAATTAAATAAAATCATTTTAATTAAATAAAATTATTTTATTTAATTAAAATCCCTAAATTCTTCTAATGTCTAAAGTCATAAATCCACCTCACAAAATCCACCTCATCAATCCACCTCATCTTTCCACCTCATCTCCTCCACCTCACCATGTTGCACATATAATTAAATATTCTTAATATTTAATTAGCTAATATCCAAAATTGAATTCTTAATTCAATTGTCCCCCACTATTATCCAAAAAGGAATCTTAAATTCATTTGTCTTCCACCATTGAATTACAAATTCAATTATTTCTCCACTCATTGAATTACAAATTCAATTTATCTTCCACCATTGAATTAGAAATTCAATTGTCCCCCACAATTCAATTTGAAATGCAATTATTCTTCCACTATTGAATTGAAAATTCAATCATGCTTCCACTAAGTTGAATTAAGAATTCAATTGTCATAACTCACTATCCTCCACTCTGAATTTTTAATTCATCCATTATGAATTAAAGATTCACAAAAAATGAGAGCCATTGATCTCATCAGTTGATCCTCACCCTCCATTCTATTTTCAGAAAATCTATAAATAGAACTCTCTTCTAAGCAATAAGAGAGACTTCTTTTGGCGTCCATACTATGCCCAAATTCCATCAGGGAATCCTTTTCTTCATACCATCGTAATGCAGGAATCATTCTAGCCATTTCTACTTGTCATTTTGAGGAATCGAAGCAAGGAAGCAAGTTCTCTGAGGGCCCATCTTCATCATTTGAGATCAAGGAAGAATAGGCGAACAACAGAAGCTTTGAAACAGGGAAGGTTTGCATTATTATTTATTTTCTTTATTTCCTTTTATCTTTCTTGTTTTCATTATTCTGTTGGTGTTTGGATTATTATTTGTCTTAATTGATCAATCTAATTTCCCATTCACACATCCTACTCAGAACATACCAGGCCCATTCGTCTTCTGTAAAAGATGGAAAATGTACGCAATGTTCAAAGTGCTTATCCTTTAGGGTCTTGAATTCAGGTCTGAGGTCAAAATTCTCATCTATTAACTATTTTTGATAGATGTCGATCAATTTTGAATCTCCAAAATATTTGATGTTTGCATGAATATAAACCCTAATATCTTCTACATGCAGGACACCATACAGATCACTGGAAAATGCACCCAAGGGATCAACTTCTAGTGACTTGTAAGGGTGTTTCTTGAATTTTGGTCTCGGCCTTTCAGAGATATTAACAACCATTAGAGTAGCCATTCTAATTGACAAAATTTGAAGAGATTTTGCAGAAAAGAAATACCTTTATGCACCTTAGGGTTTATTGCAACTATTGAAGCGAAACTTTTGATTGATTTTGATCTTTGGTTTCTACTTGAATGTTCTGCAAGATCTCTTCTCAGAGCTCTTCTTTCTTCTTCATTTTTGAATGCAAAGTATTGATAAATGACAAATGAAGACCCTTTTATCCTTCCGCAAAACCTAATTCACCATTGTAATAAATGCACAAACTTTTAAGTCATCTGATTACCTTGCTTCTCAAGTGAGCTTTTCATGAATCGTCTTGCGGATCTTCAAACTAGTACCTTAGTGTGTTGATAACACACATGTGTCTTAAAGACTTTCCTTTGGATCCGCAGATCAGAATATTGTATTTACAGATCATACTGGATCAATTTGCATTGCTATGTTAACACTGGATGGTTGCCAGAACCAAATCTACTCAAGTGGTCATAAACCTTTTAAATCTTCATGCTGACCTCTCACATTCTGGCTGAAAGCTCTTTGGAGGTTTCTCTAAGAACCCTTTAATCCGCAACATCAGATGTTTACTCAATGTGCTGAATTCAGGTACTTCCTAACTGGCTGGGGGAATTTTGATCTTCTCTATAGCTCCCCCTGAGCTAGAGCTCACTTTTTAATTTCTGGAGGGATTATCAGCACCGGATTTTAGTGTGGACCCATCACCAATGTTCATCACATTCTTCTTTACCCAAGTCTTACTCATCTCCTTCTGAATCTCATTCGCATTCACTTTACCTTTGCCTTTATCTTGTTTCTGATCATGTTTCACCAGACCTTTTCCATCATGATTTCTGCTTCTGCAAAATCTAGCTATATGACTAGATTTATTGCAATTGTATCACACAACATTTCCTTGCTTATTTGATTGATATCCTCTTGATTTGCACTGATTAGCCATATACCCCATTCTATTGCATGTAAAGCATCTACCATTGAAATAATTGTTCATTTGCATATTTCTACATTCATGAGATTTGTGACCATACCTTTTGCAAATAAAACATTGACCAAAGAAGGATGGATTGTTCTGATTCATTATGTTCCTGCACTAAGTTGCTTTATGACCAAAATTGTTGCAATTGAAGTAGTATCCATTGAAAGATGGATATCTTTGGGCATTTGGTTGCCTTACTAGAGATCTTCTAGGTCTGTTTCTTTTACTTCTTGATCCAAAGTTCCTTTGACCAGATCCAGAGCTTTCAAATTTCTCATATCCCAAGCCATGCTTATCATCTACCCTCTTTTAACTTTTAAGAACTTCAAGTTGGGCTGAGCTTATCTTGAATTTTTCTTTGTATTCATTTGCAGATTGAAGATCTTGTTTAAGAGTGTCAATCTGGCTCTCAAGTTGTTCTTCATTGTATCTCGCTTCTTCAAGATCAAATTCAAGATGTCTGATTAGTCTGTCCATTTTGTGGCAGTCCTCTGTTTTCTCCTTGAGGGATTGTTTTAGGTTATCTTCAGTCTTTCTCTTCTCTTCAATTTCTTGGGTGAATTTTATAACCCCTAATTCTATTTCATGTCTTATCATAATGACTTCTTTTGATAGCTTCTCACATAGATTAGTTTTCTCATTCAAATCCTCATCAGTATTATTGGTTTCATTTTGATCTACCAACTTCTGAAGAAGTTCCTTTCTCTTTTTCATGGAGATACTAAGTTTTTCTTTCAACTCATTGATGAAATCATCAGCCTTCTTAAGTCATTCTCTCAAATTATTGACTTCAGACTGGGATTGTTCAAGATCATCCAAGGCAGACTGTAGTTGTTCTTTCATACCATATTCATCCATTGAGATTCCCAGATCTTCCTTAAGCTGTTAGACTTTTTCTGAGGAACTTGACTTCGATACCAATTGTTGGAAACAAGATAGATAACTGAGAGGGGGGGTGAATCAGTTATCTCAAAATTTTCTTACTTTTACTTTCTTTTCTTATCTTAGTATTCAGTGATATATCAAAACATGAAAGCATAAGCAACCATAAGAATAGAAGTGAAATTAACACACATAACATAAGAATTTTTACGTGGAAACCCTATTAAGGGAAAAACCACGGGATGACTAACCCAAGATTGTATTCTCTGTTAAAAGACCAAAAGAGTACAAAATGGCACTTTCTAATTAGGGCTCACTGCCTGAGCACACTACTCACAAGAGGTCCACTGCCTACAGGAGACACACTATCTACAAAAGCTTACAGATGATACTAAAGTATTTGAACTAATGAACAACATCTATACATGCAAGAATTTAGTTCCGGTTAGGTGCTATATACCAATTTGGCACATTTCATTCTTTCTCTACTCAATATCACTCTTTTGTCATATTCTGCATCAGATCTTTGTCTTTGCACTTCTTCCTGTGTTTATTTGCTCCATACAACATACACCACACACTCACAAGCCTGAATCTGACGGGTATATATATTTGCTCCAAGGATTTCCAACAATTTTCTAGTCTGCAGGAAGAACACTTAGGATATTTACAAGTTACTATTCTGTTAGCTAAATCCATTCTTGATTAATAATGCACATCAAAAACTTAGGCATATAAGTCATTAATCATGTCGGCCAATAATGTATAATGCCACAAATTGCTTGATCAACACCTTTTATACATCTGGATTGAAGTCTAATACTTTGTCGGTTAGTTCTTCCTCTGTCTGCTCTGCCTGACTAGAACCCAACACTCAGATGCTCATATATTTTTCATGCTTTATCACCAGAGGCTAAATCTCTGGAATACAATAGTCATGATACCCCTCTTGACCTGTCCAAGTCCACAACTTACTAAGTTACACCATTTGAGAGATCCAAACCTGATTGTCGGACCATGTTACATACTCTGTTCTTGTCCACCAGACCAAAATAATCTTCAATCTGACTTCCGGTATAGGCATATTATGTACTATGGATATGTGGGATAGACTTTGTTGCCATCAATCAAAAACACTTATGGAGCCACACAGTCTCTCTTGCCAATAGGGTGTCCATGCCCTAGTCCTACCCTATTTTAGGTCATCACCTATTTCAAAGTGTCGATTTACAACCATTACTTAGGTCCTATGCTAACATGGTAAGTTTGAATTAGGAAATTCTTAGCGGGAATGTTTGTAGTTGCAACTATAAGCATGATTAGTGATTCATTTGTAAACTAGATGGTAATTTTTATCTAGGAGCTTATGTGAAAGTGATTCAAGGCATTAATTGTGTTGCAAAGCAGAATTTTGTGTTAGTTTTGTGTTTGAATTTGCAGATTTGGCATCCGTCTCCTCATGGCATGAAGAGCATCTTCCTTGCATGAGATCTCCACTATGAGGTGATATCAATTATGTTTTCTATCATTATTCATTTCAATTTTTCCTCTATCCCATAGGGATACGCACTCTTTATCTAACAATGGTGTTCGAAAGACTTGAATGTCTCTCTAGAGCTTGACCGAGGCAAGCCTCTAAACACCACAACCCCCAACCCACTTTTTTGTGATTGTAGGTTATAGGTTATGAAAGCAAAAGAAGTGGAGTTGCAGGAGAGCAGTGCAAACTATTATAATTGTAGAGAAAAGAAGAAAACAAGGACCTAGACTCAGTTTCTCGCTCATTAGTCCTCCGAATCCCACAATTGTAAAATTTTTGGAACAATAGAAATAGGTTGTAGACAACATTTCTAGATTTTGACAAAAACTATGGCACTGGACTAGGGTGCCTGCTCATTATTCCTCAATTTTTTCACACATCAAACTTCAAAATTTGGTATGCATTTGATTGCCATTTGTTATCTCTGTGTGCGATCATTTTTTGTAATTCATCTGTTTAATTACGATTTCACAAAATTAGGGTTTTGAGCATAATTAGGCTTAATTAAATAACAAAATTATACAATTCCAATCTTCCCCTATGTTCCAAGTGACAGGAGATCTGTAGTAGTGTTCTCTACTCGGTTGATTGTCCTTGAATGTTTAGTGGTGAAAGGAGGATCAACACAAACCCTTAAAAATCAATCCTCTTCATTTTTACCCTAAACATTTTGGTGAACCCATGTTTTTATTGAATTTTGCACCTTTATGAGTGTTTTACTTCATATTTTCAGTCATTTCATTATTCATCTTATTGCATTCAAAAAATTACAAAAAAAAGAAAATTTGAAAAATTCAAAAAAATTGGCATTTTTAGCTTGCATTTTCAAATAATTTGAATTAGTTGCAATTGAATTTCAGAAAATTTCTATCATCATCATCATATCTTATTTAAAATATAGAAAATTTTCATTTATTATTCATTTAGATTGCATTTTCATGCTTGAATTGATAAAAAATGCTTGAAATTGTGCTTTTCTCCATATAACCTAGTTTTGCATTAACTAGGTTTTGTAGTCAAAATCTTGTTTCATATTTTACAACCCTTTTAAAACACTCATTAGGATGGATTTATAACTATAGTGTTTCATCATAGTGGTTTTATTGCAAAATTACATGCCTAGGGTTTGAAAACCTAGCTTTTTCACTAGATTTTGGCCTTATCGTCTTTCTAGATTTGCATCCTAGGTGTTGTTGTAATGTCAGAAAATGTCCCCTTAGGGGATTTTCCCTCAAAAGGTTTAGCTTCCAGGTCTTTTATCTACATTTAGGACATATTACATTGTAATTTGACATCCTGATGAGAAAACCCCTAAGTGTCTTGACAAATAGGACCTAGGGGGATGACTTGAGCTAGACCCTGCCCAAAATAGGGGGGAGGACTTGGGTGCCCACGCCCTAGTCCTACCCTATTTTGGGTCAATCCCAATTTTTGGGTGTCGGCTTGTGACCGTTATTTGGGTCCTATGCTGACACAGTAAGCTTGAATTATGAAATTCTTGGCAGGAGTGTTTGTAGTTGCATTTAAAAGCATGTTTAGGCATTCATTTGTAAACTAGATGGACATTTTGATTCTAAAGCATTCTAAATTCAAGGCTTTCATTATGTTGCAAGAGCATATTTGTGTTGTCTATGTGTTTGTGTTTGTAGATTTGAGCATCCATCTCCTCATGGCATGAAGAGCTTCTTCCTTCCATGAGATCTTCACTACAAGGTGACATTCATTTGTGTTTGTACGCATTTATCTTTTAGTTTTTACCTTTACCTCCCAAGGCACGTACTCTCTATCTAATAATGGTGTTTGGAAGGATTGAATGTCTCTCTAAGACTTGACCGAGGGAAACCTCTAAACACCACAACCCCCTCCCAAAGTTTTGTGATTGCAGGTTACAAGTGTCACATCTGGAAAAAGTGGAGTTGCAGGAAAGATTAGTAGACATCAAGGATTCAAGATTTAAAAAGAAGCAAGACTTTGGAGCCTTTTTAGGACTTAGGCGCTAGTCCATGTGTCCTCTGTAGTTGAATTTCCAGAAATAAAAGTTACAATGCAGATCAGTATTGGAAGGAGCTCATGATTCTGCAAAGAAACTGGTACCTTGGACTTGGACGCCCACTCTTTAGTCACAAATATTCCTCTTCAAAACCCCAAAAATAGGTGCACAATTATTTTCTATTTCACATCTTCCTATAGTATCATTTTCTGTAATTCATCTGTTTGTTGTCGTATTTACAAAATTAGGGTTTTAAGGTATAATCAAGCATAAGAGAAGATAATTGGCAATCAAATCATAAAAATCCAAGTTTTCCTACATCTCACAGTGACCTAGGGTATGATAGTACATTGTAACTCAACCCTAGGTGCTTGAATGAAAGGGTGAAAGGAGGATACATACACAAAACTATGAAAAACTCAACTATCCAAATTTTACCCTTTATATTTTGGTGAACCCATGTTATTGGACTTAATTACACCTTTTTGAGTGTTTTTATTTATATTTACTTTGATTTCATTCATTCATATAGTCATTCATCTTATTGCATTAGAAAATTTACAAAAAAATTGAAAAATTGGAAAAAATGAAAAAAATTGCATTCTAGGGTTTACATGTTGCATTAATTAATGTGAATTTCATCAAATTTCTGATTTTTTCATTAGATATGATTTAAATTATATAAAATTACAAAAATTCAATAATTTGCATTGCATTTTTATCATAAAATTGCTAGGGTTTTGTTGAAAATTGTGAATTTTGCATATAACCTAGTAATTCCAAAATCTAGGGTTTGTAGGTAAAATCTTGTTTCATATTTTTCTACTAATTTTAGAGACTCATTCAAATTTTCATTTGGATTTAGTCTTGAATTTTACCACAAATTTGTATATAGATTTCAAATATTTGCATTTTTGCATAGAAAAAGTCAACAAAAACTAGCATTTTCATTGTTTTTTCATTAGATTTGCACTTGCATTTTGCATGTTAGAGCATCGAAATCATTTTAAGATCTAAGAGAATTTAGTTTTCATCATAAATCAGCTTGCAAAACATTCATATAACATTTTACATCAAGATCTCAAATCTAGGACTTGAAAAACCTTGATTTTCACTAAATTTGGCCTTATCGACTCTCTAAATTTGCACTATATGCATGATGTGAAGAATATTTTTGCACTAATTAGTTGTTATCAGGGTAATTATTTTCTGTCCCTCCTAAAAATATTCACAACACCTTGTTATTGGCCTCTTGGAATGAAAATTTGGTGACAAATTGCCTATTTTTGTTATTTTTGCCCTAGAATTTGGTCTAGTTTGCACCATAAGTGTGTTATAACAAATTTTATGGATTGAGGTGACTAATATCATCAATATTATTTTTTGCACCTCCTAAAATTCATTACAACACCCCTTTTTCTAGGTCTTGGAATTGAAAAACCGTGAAAAACTACTTATTTTTGCTATATTTTCATTAGGGTTTGACCTTGTGATGCAGGAGCATCCAGAGGTGTAAGGGCAATCTTGCATCACCCAAAAGGAAGTTAATTCAAAACCATTGTACTTGTTCTCATTTCTTTCCATAATTAGTTTTTTTGGTTCCATAATATCTAGAATAATGATGTAGGACTTTCAGTTTTTCCAAAACTGCTAAAAATAGCGACCTGCCTATTTTGGAAAGTGTACCTGCCATTTTAGGAAAGTTTGCATTTGGGCACGTAATGAAGCAAAAACTTTCAGAAAGTTACATAACAGAAATATAAGACCTTTGGCAAAGGAATCAAGCAAAGATCACTTGTGAGCTGAAAGATATTAAAGTTTTTGTTTTCTGAAAAGCCCCTGAAAATTTTTGGAATGAGATATGAGGCACTAAAACATCTCATAATGTCTCAAAAAGTTGATGGAAATCCATTTATGGATTTTTGGTGTGATAGTTCACATCGCGAGCTTTCCAACACTTAAAATGGTTCGTCAATCAGACACCCAGATCAAAAGTTATGCTTCCTAGAAGTTGACCTACTTTTGGAGGGAGTTGCAAATTTCAAAATTTCGCTGGAGGCCGCCAAAAAGTGTTATTTATGACTATTTTGGGAACCCTAGGTAGTAGTAGAGTTAAGGGGGCAAGTGTAGAGTCAAGAATAGGTGGGAAAATAGAAACCTTAGCTGATTTAGGGTTACAGAAGGCTGAAGATTCTAGAGTCTTGAGGTTGGGAAAGCTGTAATGTGTTGTAGCCAGTAGAGGATTCATCCTCTGATTGTAATTGAGCTTCTGTAATGTAATGAGTTGCCCAGTTCAATAAAAGAAAGTTCTATTTGTTGTGTTCAATACCTGTTATTGTGTGTTTTGTGATTTACCCCCTTCATCAAGTGGTATCAGAGCAAGGGTTCCTGAGTGTGTAGACAGATCGCCGACCGTGAGGCAGTTTGCACCAGGACCTGAAGTTGTGGGTTTGTTGTGGAGATCAAGGTGCCTCCACGAAGAAATCGTGTTGGAAGGAATTCTTTGACGGGAGAGGGTTTTAGAGCCCTACAAAGGCAAATCGATGCATTGCAAGAGGAGCTATGAAGAGGGTTTGATCCGAGAACAAGAGAAGAAAGCGAACATGAAGCTGAAGAAGAGCTATCCGAGGAAGAGCAAGGACCTGTAGGAGATCCTACAGAAGTTAGGTTGTTGAGGGCCATTTCGAAGATCAAAAAGAGGCCTAGAATTGAAGTTTCCACATATTCTTGAGATTTGAATCTGAAACAGCTTATTGATTGGATCAATGACATGGAGGAGTATTTCAAGTATGAAGATGTGGAGGACCCAGATCAGGTCAAGTTTGCAAAAACAAAGTTGAAGGGCCACGCCAGTATTTGGTGGAAGGAGGTCTAATTAGAGAGGAACAGAAGAGGAAAAGGAAAGATCACCAGATGGGATCAGATGGTGGAGAAACTGAAGAAGTAGTTCATTCCTGTGGACTATGAGATGGAGTTGTTGAAGAAGCTACAAGGACTAAAGCAAGGTAACAAGTCTGTCAAGGAGTATACAGAAGAGTTTTATAAGATTACTATCAGAATAAGCCATGCAAAGCCCAACAAGGAGAAGGTAGCCCGTTACATTAATGGGTTGAGGCCGAGTATTCAGGAGGAGCTAAGCCTGGTCAAAATGACCACCATAGAAGATGCATACCAGTTTTCCTTAAAGGTGGAAGAGAAGCTGAATAAAAGATTTGACAGCAAGCAAAGGGGAAGAGGTCAAGGCAGAAGGACTGGTGGAAGACCCTATGGGGGCTGAAATGAAGATGCAAAGAAAAGTGAAGAAGCTGGCACCGGTCAAAATTAGAGAGGAGATAATACCTATCGCCCTCGTGACCAGAACAATGGTGAGTAAAGAGGAAGAGGAAGAGGCAGACCTAGGCAAGGACCTGGAAGAGGAGGTTTCAGAGGAACCTGTTTCCAATGTGGAGAAGAAGGGCATCAAGCATATGAGTGTCCACAACATCAAGGAAGGTTGAATAGAAGATCTGAAGGTAATGCACGAGTTACACATGTAGATGAAGATGCACAGTCTAAGCGTTCTAAAGATGCTGAAAGGGGAGAAACCCTAGTTGTCAGAAGAACCTTGTTGAATGAGGAGAAAGAACCAAATTAGAGGAAGAGTTTATTTTGCACAAGGTGCAAATGTGAAGGTAAGTGTTGTGATATTATTATTGATAGTGGAAGCATTGATAATCTTGTTTCAGAGGAGATGGTTGACAAGTTGAAGTTGACAAGAAGAAAGCATCTGCATCCATATCGGATTGCATGGTTGCAGAAAGACCATAGAGCTTTGGTCAATGAGCAGTGTTTAGTGAAGTTCAAGATTGGGGACTACCATGATAAGGTGTTGTGTGATATCATACTGATGGATGCATGTCATATGCTGTTGGGGAGGCCATGGCAGTATGATAGGAGTGCTGTCCATGATGGTCGTGCAAACACATATTCCTTGAGTTTGTCATAAATTAAAGCCCTTGAAGGATGTGGAAGAAAAGGTATGTAGTACTACCAAAATTTGCCTGGTAGATGGTAGGAAATTTTTGGAGGGTATGAAGCATGAGCGTCATTGCTTTGTATTGATTCCTAAGATTAGTCAAGAGAAATGTGAAGATGTACCAGCAGAAGTTTCAGATATGTTGGAAGAGTTCTAGGATATTATCTTTGATAATGTACCAGAAGGTTTACCACCAGTAAGGAAGATAAGTAATCAAATCGATTTGATACTAGGAGCCAGTTTACCAAACAAGGCAGCCCACAGAATGACCCCTGCAGAGAATGAAGAGCTGAACAGACAAGTTCAGGAGTTGTTGAGGAAGGGACTGATAAGGGAGAGCCTAAGTCCATGTGCGGTACTTGCAGTACTAGCACCAAAAAAGGATGGAGAATGGAGGATGTGTACAAACTCTCAAGCCATCAATAAGATAACGATCAAGTATAGATTTCCATTGCCAAGAATGGATGACATCATGGATTGTTTGAGTGGAGCCAAGTACTTCACGAAAATTGACCTGAAGAGTGGATATCACCAGATCCGTATCAGAGAAGGAGATGAATGGAAGACAACTTTCATGACAAAGGAAGGTTTGTATGAATGGTTAGTCATGCCATTTGGGCTAACCAATGCACCGAGCACATTCATGCGGCTCATAAACGAGGTACTAAAAGAATTTTTGGGAAGTTTTGTTATTTTTTATTTAGATGACATTTTGATTTTCAGTAAAACTTGGGATGAGCATATGATGCATATCGGAAGAGTTTTGGAGAAGTTGAGGGAGGAGAAGTTGTTGATTAATCTGACAAAATGTAGTTTTACAAAGAAGGAGTTGGTATACTTGGGATTTGTTGTCTCAGAGGAAGGTCTTAAGATGGACCCAGAAAAAGTAAGGGCTATCATTGAATGTCCTACGCCAAGGAGTGCAATAGAGGTAAGATCTTTTCACAGTTTGGCAAGTTTTTACAGAAAGTTTATCAGGAATTTTAGTAGCATTTGTGTACCCCTAACTAAGATAATGAGACGAGATAGAAAAGAGTTTAGATGGACTAAAGGAGTAGACAAGAGCTTTGACACATTAAAGCAGAAAGTCGTAGAACAACCTGTTTTGGCACTTCCAAATTTCAATAAGGTATTTCAGGTAGATTGTGATGCTAGTGGTAGTGGAATAGGAGCTGTTTTGAGCCAAGAAGGTAAGTGCATTGCCTATTTTAGTGAGAAGCTTAATGATGCCAAGAAAAATTATTTTGTTTATGATCAAGAGTTTTATGCAATAGTTCATGCTTTGAAGAAATGGAGACATTATTTGTTGCCAAAGGAGTTTGTTTTATATACTGATCATTAGGCTTTACAATATCTTAATAGTCAAGGAAAGTTAAATCAAAGGCACATAAAATGGGTTGAGTTTTTGCAGAGCTATACTTTTGTTTTGAAGCACAGGAGTGGGAAGTCCAACAGAGTTGCAGATGCCTTGAGCAAAAGGCAAAATTTGTTGACAGAAATGAAGATAGAGGTTGTTGGGTTTGATGAGCTCAAAAGTTTGTATCCAGAAGATCCAGATTTTGCAGAGGCTTGGAAAGCTTGTTTGTAACCTGTTACTTTGGATAGGACAAAATGGTTGGATTTCATTATCCAAGATGGCATGTTGTTTAGAGGAAGCCAGTTGTGCATTCCAAGGAGTTCCATGAGAGTGAACTTGATTAAGGAGAAGCATAGTGGGGGATTGGCTGGACACTTTGGTCTAGATAAGACCATTGCTATTATTGGTGAAAATTATTATTGGCAACAGTTGTAACAGGATGTGAGGAAATTTGTGCAGAGTTGCAGAGTGTGTCAGATGTCAAAAGGAACAAGTCAGAATACAGGGTTGTATCAACCATTACCTGTACCGGAGAAACCATGGGATGATATTAGCATGGATTTTGTTCTTGGTTTACCAAGGATATGTTGATGACTGTTTTGATGCAATCATAACAATAAGTTAAAATTCACATAAAATGAACTGAAACTATACTTGAAAGACAAGAAGGAATCATTTGGTGATTCAACTAATCCCAAGTCTACAATGGTTCGGTTGGTCAAGTTCAGTTGGTCAATGTGAAGCTGTAATGTTTAAGGGGCCTTACGTAGTTTAGGTTTGTTTTGTGGTTTACTGGACTAAGAATATGCAAAGAGGTCATAGATTTCAACAAGTATTCTGTTCATTTGCATACAAGTGATACCGGGCTGCAAGTTTCAGAGGGTTTTCTTGGATTTTTTGCAGCTTTCTTCTTTATCTATTTATGAAAACTGTCTACTTATAGCTCTGTTATGCATGCTTCTTCAAATTTGAGACAATTTCCTTTAGATTTCTACGTTTTCAGCTAAATATTTCAGATGGGCTGGGAAAAGTTAGAAAGATCTAAACTATACCTCACTTAATCTACAGAAGGATCTAAGTGTTTCTATTATGCACTATGTAAATACCACAGTAATCTGATCAAATCCACAGTAAAAACCCTAAATGTAAGTTCTGAGCATTTTCACAAACATACATTTAAAATTGCAAGCTCTCAAAGAAGATATTTCAAAACACAAAGAAGAGCAGGAGAACACTCAGAAGATAGATGCAGAACTCCAGATTCTATTGTATTAGAAACGAATAGCCATACATGATTTACAATGTAAGAATGACTCTTAGTTTCATTGATCATACTACAGAGAACTTACAAGCTTTACAGATACAGTAAGGCAGCCAGACATTCCACGCGCACCTTACTGCAGACAAACAGGCGATCTCCTTCTTCTACTTCTAAACTATGCTAAGCTAACATGCTGTGTTTTCCTAGAATCTCTGTTGTAGGCCCTAAAAATCCCTGTTGTAAAGTATTACAGTGTAGAGAGGCACAATATAAAGACATTCTGATTGTCCTCACTACAGCAAAAACTTAACTGAACCCCTGGTTCAAACCCCTAGTTACAGCAATAAATGTAGGTGAACCAGTTCTCAAAAATATCTCAGAGCAGTGGTCAAATCTGGGCGAAATATTGCCCCTTCTAAGAAGTTCTGGCAGCTGGCTAATAACTTCTGTTTGTCTTTTGCAATAATATCTTCAGCTGCAACCTTCTTCTTTACTTGAATGGCCTTGACCTTTTGCATTTCATCTCTATCTTCTTGCTCCTGAGATCAGATCTTCTGCCTCCATGAGGTCACTGCGCTGACTTTCCAGCTGCTTCCTCAATTGCAAGCCTGCAAGACAAGACAAGCAATAAGTTTCACATTTATCATAAAAATAGCATGAAATTAAAATAACCGTTTAAACCCAGGTGACTGCGCAAGATGGAGAAAATCGGATCCAGAAATCCTCTCAAAACGCATCAAAAAAAAATGCGTTCAGACTGCTCAAGATTCACGGGTCAACCATCGCTGACCGAAAAATGCCAGAGGCACCAAAAAAAATGCTTTAAAATTCCACCGCCTCATTTCCCACCCATCGGCATGACCATCGCTGTCGGTGCGTCAAAAAAACATGTTAGTCGATATACTTCATCATCATGATATTCCGCCTCTGCATATTGGGAAAAAAAGAACAACATCATCATCATCATCATGTTGAAGAAGAATAGGAGGATATGAATATAATCATGCTGCCGAGGAAAGGAAGATGATGGTGACGTCATCATGATATTCGGGCTTCATTGAAATGCTAAGGATGACGTCATCATCATGTTCGGTTAAGATCAGGGGGATATTTGTGATATCGGGTCACCTAAGGAGCATGATCAGGATGATGAAGTGAATATGACCCTTTTGCGGCCAAGGTAACCCTCTCGAAAGAAATCAGCATGATGAAGATCATCATCATATTTGCTTTTGTCGAACTTGGAATAAGACGTCATCATCATATTTCGGCAAACGGATCGTGCTTGAAAAAAATATCCTGTTTGAAGGAAAAAATGTGATGATGATGATCATCAGGATATTAGCCTCTGTCGAACATAGAATAAGACATCATCATCATAATTCGCGAACCAGATCGTGTTTCAGAAAATATCCTGTTTGAAGGAAAAAATGATGATGATCATCATCATGATATTTACTTCCTCATTTATCAGATCGGGATGACGTCATCATGATATTCGGAGCCTTCGTTAAACTTGAACATGACGTCATCATGATATTCGCCAACTGGATCATGTTTGGGAAAAAATCCTGCCGAAGGGAAAATGTGATGATGATGATCATCAGGATATGTGCAAAAGGTTGTATTTCATCGGCAGGAGGACTTTGCGAAATATCAGGTGGACAAACAAGATCATGATGATCTTGACAATATGATAGGATAAAAATATGATGATGACGTCATCATCATATTTCGTTTTCGGAGCACAAGGATGAGTTGGTCATCATGATATTTGTGCTAGGGTGATATTACAAAATATGATGATGCTGTTGAGAAATGTAATATCGACCACTTCTGAATAGATAGGGTGATCATCATGATATTCGCTAACCGGAGATCAGGAGGATATGAAGATGATGATCCTCTTCGATTTATGATGATGTTGTCCCCATCACTTAGCGAATTTCAGCAAATGACTCGTGAAAGATCAATATGATATGGAGTCATCATCATCATAATTTGAAGTTCAGCAAATATCATGATGATGACCTTGCGATAGGATTATAACACGCGCACGCAAATATGCCGAAGGTGGATTTTTCTAAGTCTGGGTGATCAGCATGATAATATAAGATCAGGTAATGTTGAATTATCATGATGATGCTTGCGATACAAAAGACCACTTCGACGGGGAACTTACCTTGACTGAAAGCCGATGTCATCATGATATTTGAACCTCAGGATATTGTCGGAGGGGTGCGTTTCAAATATGATGATGATGTCCTCATACAGCAAAACCAGGTTTATAAAATATGACGCTCCTAAGAAAATCATGATGCTGATGATGCGCCTGAGGCCATTTGACGGGTAAAGGGAACTACCACCTAAAATTGACGTCCGGATATTGCGACTGCATGATTTTTAGCGGGTGATAGACCAAGATCATGATGATCCTGTCAACATGACTTAGGATATAAAAATATGATGATCCTCCTGCGAATATCAGGTTTGACCAAGACTTTGACCGTGCATAACTTCCACATATGGACGAATTTTCAAGTGAAGTAAAAGGCAAACCTGCATGGAATTTCAAGCTCTTTCAAAATATGAGGTCACAGAAACAAAATATGAACTTTGACAAACAGACCTCATGATGATGACCTACCTTATCATATATCATGATGATGATGCACCTGACCTAGATTTTTACCAGACCGCCAGAAAGCAGAAAAAAAAACACAAGCAGAAGCAAAAAGCAAACATCAGCAGGGGTCCTCGTTTTGCTAAGGAGCAAAATGGGGCGTGTTGTGAACATCACAACAACTAGCAACCAAAACAAAACAATTAAATTCAGAGTGTTCAAGGAAACTAGGTGAAATGAACTCATAACTTCCAACTATCTTTCCTGCAAATTACTATTCAGCTTGAGACTCAAAGTGTTCAATAAAGATGCATGAATTTCCATTTTCAGTTTAGTTGTGTGCATGTGATTAATTATCCTCATCTTGAAGATCAGTTGAACAAACCAGTGACTGACATTAGCCTACGTAGGTGAGGATATTCCCTCATAGCCGACTGGATAGAGCCTTGCTGCCAGCGAGCGTCTATAGCCTCGGCAAGGTTATCGTTACAATTCTCCTAAGTAGAGCCCCACTGCCAGCGAGCGTCCATAGCCCCGGTAGAGTTACTTAAATGGCTTAATCTAGATTTTCAGTATAATCCACTTTATTTATTTATTTATTTTTTTTTTGTTTTCTAATTTTGAAAGATTTCATAAGATATAGCAATTTGTAACTTCATGATGATGCAAGGAGTGGACACTTGCTGAAATTAAGCTGAGAATTGTAATGGTAGCAAGGGTGACCTCTGATTTTTCACCTAATATCTACACTGGTAGGTTCAACAAACCCAAGGATTTTAGGTGTGTCATCGTGAGAAACCTGCTTCGAATTCTCAATCACATTTATTGAATACGAAACTTCAGAAGATGAACAACTCTCTACATTCATGACAGTGACAAGTTATGTGTAAATTACAAATGGTTAACCTGAATATCCTAAATTATAGACTGTTTTGAATGGTTGCTAGTTTTGCTCCTTAATACTCTACAGTAAAATAAAGATCCCTGCTGAGGAGACAACAAACAGACCAAACAAACAGGCTGTACAAACAACAAAACAACAGAAAAAACTGTACAAACAGAAAGAAACAAAAAGAAGACGAGCTATACAAACAACCAACCTAAAAAAGAAAACAGCAAAAGAAGAACACAAAAACAAAAACAACTACCCTACCAGACTATATACAAGCCTCTACGAGGCAATTTAGAAACCCAGGAAATAGACCCAAGAACACCCCTACTTGCATATTTCTTTAGGTTGTGCAGGAGTAACAGGGTACTAGTTATGGTCCTCATCATAGCAGATTTATCTTTGAATTCTGAAAAAAATTCTGATATTCTAGATTCATTGTGTTTATCAGAATAGCTCTTAACTAGTAACTGAGGCTGCTCATCAGGGTTATGATTAATCCATAAGCATGTCCTATCTCTTGAATTTCCATAATCAAAATAGCATTTATCATTGTTTACTAAGGAAAGGAAAGAGACAACCTGATGCGCCTTTAGCTCTGTGGAACACACTTGTTCATTGATAGCTGGCTCTTCATTTAGCTCTGCATTTTCATTGCCCAGCTCTATGTCTAGTCCTTCTTCAAGTTGAAAGAAGAATGACTCTAGATGTATCATTTCTTCATCTTCATCCAGCTTTGTTTCTTCATTCTGGATGTTCAGTTTATCCTCAAATTTAGCAAACTTCTCAATGTTCTCATTAGTTTCCTGCACATCAGCACTTAAGTAAGTATCTCCATCATCATAATCTGACATACAGAAATTAATCATTTCTAAATCACTTGAGAGTAAAGGTGGGACAACATCTTTTGATTGACAGGAGTACTCCCCTGTTTTATTTTCAACATGGCATGGGGGTGATGTCTGACTGTGTACAGCAGCTCCATGATCCTCTGTATCTTCTTTTTTTAAGGATTGTTCATCAGATGACTCATATTTATCATTCAGTGAAGAGTCTAATTCTATTGACCTGCAACAATCTTGATTTTGATCATTTAATTTAAAGAAGTCAGGTGTAACACTAGGATTTACTTTCTTTTCTATGACTTCATTAGTTTCTACAGTAGGGATCTTATCAATTTTAGTGCATTTTAATTCTGCCAATGCTTGTTTACATTTCTTTGCCAAATCATGTTCGTTAAAACTTTTCAGGTCAGACCCAGAGGCTTCTTCTTGACAAATATTCCTTAGTAGTTCCATATATTTATCAAATGTATCAAGATGAACCTCACTTTCCTTTTCTTTTTCATTAAATCCTTTTTGCTTATTATCTAGAAAAGAGACAGGAGCTGTGATTTCTTCTCTGCATTTTTTAGGATATTTATACTTTTCAGTAACTTTAATCACAGCCGGATCCTGACGAAAAGACAGATTTTTTTTCTTACCATCACATGATTCCTGCCAAGAGATCTTATTACCCTTTATTCTTAGCATTGGTTCCATCTATGTATTCTCTGCACATTTAATGACCGTTGATGCTGCATCCTTCTATCGCTCAATAATCTCCTCACTTCCCTGCCAACTTTCAGCCTTATACACATCTGAGAGAGAGATTAGTCTTTTCAAATATAAATCTAATCTTGTAAGGAAAGATAGACAATTAAGCTCACCATGCTCTATGGACTTATGTATCCTACACCTTCCAAATAAACCATAGCTATATAAATTTTTGGGATAAAGCTGGTTATTCAAAGCTTTCTGAAATGAAGGAATGTCAACTTGAAAACTGCCCCTATATGAGTCCATTAAAAATAGGACCCTCTTTCAACTTTTTAGGCCTTTGAAATTTTATGAGATCTAACATATCTCAGAATATAGCATTTAAACTCAGAAAATTAACCCTAAACCAAATCAGGCCCTCCTTCTAGCGCCAGAAAACTGTTGATGACTGTTTTGATGCAATCATAACAATAAGTTAAAATTCACATAAAATGAACTGAAACTATACTTGAAAGACAAGAAGGAATCATTTGGTGATTCAACTAATCCCAAGTCTACAATGGTTCGGTTGGTCAAGTTCAGTTGGTCAATGTGAAGCTGTAATGTTCAAGGGGCCTTACGTAGTTTAGGTTTGTTTTGTGGTTTACTGGACTAAGAATATGCAAAGAGGTCATAGATTTCAACAAGTATTCTGTTCATTTGCATACAAGTGATACCGGGCTGCAAGTTTCAGAGGGTTTTCTTGGATTTTTTGCAACTTTCTTCGTTATCTATTTATGAAAACTGTCTACTTATAGCTTTGTTATGCATGCTTCTTCAAATTTGAGACAATTTCCTTTAGATTTCTACGTTTTCAGCTAAATATTTCAGATGGGCTGGGAAAAGTTAGAAAGATCTAAACTATACCTCACTTAATCTACAGAAGGATCTAAGTGTTTCTGTTATGCACTATGTAAATACCACAGTAATCTGATCAAATCCACAGTAAAAACCCTAAATGTAAGTTCTGAGCATTTTCACAAACATACATTTAAAATTGCAAGCTCTCAAAGAAGATATTTCAAAACACAAAGAAGAGCAGGAGAACACTCAGAAGATAGATGCAGAACTCCAGATTCTATTGTATTAGAAACGAATAGCCATACATGATTTACAATGTAAGAATGACTCTTAGTTTCATTGATCATACTACAGAGAACTTACAAGCTTTACAGATACAATAAGGCAGCCAGACATTCCACGCGCACCTTACTGCAGACAAACAGGCAATCTCCTTCTTCTACTTCTAAACTATGCTAAGCTAACATGCTGTGTTTTCCTAGAATCTCTATTGTAGGCCCTAAAAATCCCTGTTGTAAAGTATTACAGTGTAGAGAGGCACAATATAAAGACATTCTGATTGTCCTCACTACAGCAAAAACTTAACTGAACCCCTGGTTCAAACCCCTAGTTACAGCAATAAATGTAGGTGAAACAGTTCTCAAAAATATCTCAGAGCAGTGGTCAAATCTGGGCGAAATATTGCCCCTTCTGAGAAGTTCCGGTAGCTGGGTAATAACTTCTGTTTGTCTTTTGCAATAATATCTTCAGCTGCAACCTTCTTCTTTACTTGAATGGCCTTGACCTTTTGCATTTCATCTCTATCTTCTTGCTCCTGAGATCAGATCTTCTGCCTCCATGAGGTCACTGCGCTGACTTTCCAGCTGCTTCCTCAACTGCAAGCCTGCAAGACAAGACAAGCAATAAGTTTCACATTTATCATAAAAACAGCATGAAATTAAAATAACCGTTTAAACCCAGGTGAATGCGCAAGATGGAGAAAATCGGATCCAGAAATCCTCTCAAAACGCGTCAAAAAAAAATGCGTTCAGACTGCTCAAGATTCACGGGTCAACCATCGCTGACCGAAAAATGCCAGAGGTGCCAAAAAAAATGCTTTAAAATTCCACCGCCTCATTTCCCGCCCATCGGCATGACCATCACTGTCGGTGCGTCAAAAAAACATGTTAGTCGATATACTTCATCATCATGATATTCCGCCTCTGCATATTGGGAAAAAAAGAACAACATCATCATCATCATCATGTTGAAGAAGAATAGGAGGATATGAATATAATCATGCTGCCGAGGAAAGGAAGATGATGGTGACGTCATCATGATATTCGGGCTTCATTGAAATGCTAAGGATGACGTCATCATCATGTTCGGTTAAGATCAGGGGGATATTTGTGATATCGGGTCACCTAAGGAGCATGATCAGGATGATGAAGTGAATATGACCCTTTCGCGGCCAAGGTAACCCTCTCGAAAGAAATCAGCATGATGAAGATCATCATCATATTTGCTTTTGTCGAACTTGGAATAAGACGTCATCATCATATTTCGGCAAACGGATCGTGCTTGAAAAAAATATCCTGTTTGAAGGAAAAAATGTGATGATGATGATCATCAGGATATTAGCCTCTGTCGAACATAGAATAAGACATCATCATCATAATTCGCGAACCAGATTGTGTTTCGGAAAATATCCTGTTTGAAGGAAAAAATGATGATGATGATCATCATGATATTTACTTCCTCGTTTATCAGATCGGGATGACATCATCATGATATTCGGAGCCTTCGTTAAACTTGAACATGACGTCATCATGATATTCGCCAACCGGATCATGTTTGGGAAAAAATCCTGCCGAAGGGAAAATGTGATGATGATGATCATCAGGATATGTGCAAAAGGTTGTATTTCATCGGCAGGAGGACTTTGCGAAATATCAGGTGGACAAACAAGATCATGATGATCTTGACAATATGACAGGATAAAAATATGATGATGACGTCATCATCATATTTCATTTTTGGAGCACAAGGATGAGTTGGTCATCATGATATTTGCGCTAGGGTGATATTACAAAATATGATGATGATGTTGAGAAATGTAATATCGACCACTTCTGAATAGATAGGGTGATCATCATGATATTCGCTAACCGGAGATCAGGAGGATATGAAGATGATGATCCTCTTCGATTTATGATGATGTTGTCCCCATCACTTAGCGAATTTCAGCAAATGACTCGTGAAAGATCAAGATGATATGGAGTCGTCATCATCATAATTCGAAGTTCAGCAAATATCATGATGATGACCTTGCGATAGGATTATAACACGCACACGCAAATATGCCGAAGGTGGATTTTTCTAAGTCTGGGTGATCAGCATGATAATATAAGATCAGGTAATGTTGAATTATCATGATGATGCTTGCGATACAAAAGACCACTTCGACGGGGAACTTACCTTGACTGAAAGCCGATGTCATCATGATATTTGAACCTCAGGATATTGTCGGAGGGGTGCGTTTCAAATATGATGATGATGTCCTCATACAGCAAAACCAGGTTTATAAAATATGACGCTCCTAAGAAAATCATGATGCTGATGATGCGCCTGAGGCCATTTGACGGGTAAAGGGAACTACCACCTAAAATTGACGTCCGGATATTGCGACTGCATGATTTTTAGCGGGTGATAGACCAAGATCATGATGATCCTGTCAACATGACTTAGGATATAAAAATATGATGATCCTCCTGCGAATATCAGGTTTGACCAAGACTTTGACCGTGCATAACTTCCACATATGGACAAATTTTCAAGTGAAGTAAAAGGCAAACCTGCATGGAATTTCAAGCTCTTTCAAAATATGAGGTCACCGAAACAAAATATGAACTTTGACAAACAGACCTCATGATGATGACCTACCTTATCATATATCATGATGATGATGCACCTGACCTAGATTTTTACCAGACTGCCAAAAAGTAGAAAAAAAAACACAAGCAGAAGCAAAAAGCAAACATCAGCAGGGGTCCTCGTTTTGCTAAGGAGCAAAATGGGGCGTGTTGTGAACATCACAATAGGATATAGAGAGGACATGATTCTATTTTTGTGGTGGTGGACAAATTCTTGAAAATGGCACATTTTATTCCTTGTAAGAAGACTAATGATGTTGTTCATATTGGAGAGTTATTTTTCAGGGAAGTGGTGAGGCTACATGGTCTACCAAAGAGCATAGTTTCAGACCGAGATACCAAGTTTGTTGGTTATTTCTGGAGGACATTGTGGAAGAAGTTGAAGACAGACTTGAAGTTTAGTTCTGCACACCATCCATAGACTGATGGACAGACTGAAGTGGTGAATAAGAGTTTGGGTAACTTGCTACAATGCTTGGTAGGAGATAAGCCCAAGGGATGGGATTTGATTTTACCACAGGTAGAATTTGCTTACAATAATTCTGTCAATAGGAGTACTGGTAAATCACCATTCCAGATTGTATATGGGAATAGTCCAAGAAATGCTTCAGAGTTAAGGAAGCTGGACAACAGAGAAAAGACAAGTGTTGAAGCTGAAGACTTTGTAGAACATCTGAAGAATTTGCATGAAGAGGTGATAAAGCACATTAATAAAATGAATATTCAGTACAAGGCTAAGGAAGATCAAAAGAGGAGATATAAGGAGTTCTAGGTAGGAGATGAAGTCATGGTTCACCTGAGATCAGAAAGGTTCCCAATTGGAACATACAATAAGTTAAAAATGAAGAAATTTGGACCATGCAGAATCCTGAAGAAGCATGATTAAGGAAATGCATATGAGGTAGAACTACTGAGTGGGATCAATATTTCCCCTATCTTCAACATTGCTGATTTATCAGAATATCGTGAAGGTGGAACAGAGGATGGACCAACAGAGGAACAATGGAGTATTCCAGCATTTACTTCAACAGAGGAGATAGAAGAGATCTTGGATAGCCATGTGGGAAGGAGCACTTGAAACAGGCAATACAAAGAATATATTTGGGTTTTCCTCACACAAACACCTGAGACGTGACAGGGTCACTTCTCAAATTACCCTGGGTGTCTGATACAGGAGCATCTAGAGGTGTAAGGGCAATCTTGCATCACCCAAAAAGAAGTTAATTCAAAACTATTGTAGTTGTTCTCATTTCTTTCCATAATTAGTGTTTTTGGTTCCATAATATCCAGAATAATGATGTAGGACTTTCATTTTTTCCAAAACTGCTAAAAATAGCGACCTGCCTATTTTGGAAAGTGTACCTGCCATTTTACGAAAGTTTGCATTTGGGCACGTAATGAAGCAAAAACTTCCAAAAAGTTACATAACAGAAATATAAGACCTTTGGTGAAGGAATCAGGCAAAGATCATTTGTGAACTGGAAGATATTAAAGTTTTTATTTTCTAAAAAGCCCCTGAAAATTTTTGGAATGAGATATGAGGCATTAAAACATCTCATAACATCTCAAAAAGTTGACAGAAATCTGTTTACGGATTTCTAGTGTGATAGTTCACATCGTGAGCTTTTTGGCAATTAAAATGGTTCGTCAATCGGACACCTGGATCAAAAGTTATGCTTCCCAGAAGTTGACCTACTTTTGGAGGGAGTTGCAAATTTCAAAATTTAGCTGGAGGCCACCAAAAAGTGCTATTTATGACTATTTTGGGAACCCTGGGTAGTAGTAGAGTTAAGGGGGCAAGTGTAGAGTCAAGAATAGGTGGGAAAATAGAAACCCTAGCTGATTTAGGGTTATAGAAGGCTAAAGATTCTAGAGTCTTGAGGTTGGGAAAGATGTAATGTGTTGCAGCCAGTAGAGGATTCATCCTCTAATTGTAATTGAGCTTCTGTAATGTAATGAGTTGCCCAGTTCAATAAAAGAAAGTTCTATTTGCTGTGTTCAATATATGTTATTGTGTGTTTTGTGATTTACCCCTTCATCACCTTGGGTTACACTATAAGCATGTTGCGAAGGATATTTTACCATTAGGTGGCTATTAGCACTGATACCATCATCATTTTCCTCACAACACCCTTTGTCATGCTCTTTTGCATTAAGATTTGGTGAAAAACTGCTTATTTTAGTGTATTTTCACTAGGTTTTAACTTGTCATCATCTTAGATTTGCATCAAGAGTGTGTTGTGAAGGATATTATTACTGTATTAGACTGATATCAGACATATAATTTCCTAGCCCTGATCAATTTCCTTACAACACCTTTTCTTTCATACATTTGTATTAAAAAAGTACAAAAAAAAATTAAGCATTTAGGTCATTTTTTGCATATAACTTTGCACTTGTTTTTTGCAATAAATTTGGGAAAGATTTTAAAATCTAATTTTGCATTGATTCAAGCATATACGCATGGCTTCTAATCGTAACAACAACAATATGTTCCCTCCTAGGCCTTACTTAAAAAGAAAGGTCCCTAAACCGGAAATTGTGTTTACACCTAATGATAGAACAATCAGAGATATTGACAGACCTCTCTACATCACTGTGAAAATAATGGGAAACCCCATGGATGGAACACTTATTGATCCTAATTACATGACTAATGTTGCCATGGAAAAGTTCCTCTATTTACATAATTTTATGCAAAGATCTTATGACCCTTCGGACATGATAACACATAAAGGAACCTTTATCAAAACTTTGGGTAAGATATTGTTAGGAATTAAGGTGTCTCAACTTTAGCAAATTCCTAATGTTGTATTTATTTATCCCATGTTGAGTTGGCATAGTCAGCACCTTGTGTACATGCAGCAGGATAAATTTTGGTGACTTTGGCAGCCGCGATTTCCCCCTTGAATAATTAACAGGGGTTTGGGGGCAGCACCCCCAAGATGGGGTCAAGGGGTGTAGCCCCTTGTGGGGTTCCAAGAGCAGTGCCCCTGGTGTGCTCCTTATCGCAGTACAGGGCAGGGTCGAGGGGCAGCGCCCTTATGGGAGCTCGGGGGCAATGCCCCCGAAACCTCAAATGATTTTTATTTAATGACAAGTGTCGATGAGTATCTTTGCACGAGAGAAATGCATCTTTGGGTGGTCAAGGGAGGTTATGACATGTTGTAAGAGTAATATAATATTTTTAGTCAGTGTATGATAGATTCTCTTATAGCTGTAAGTGCTGCCAGTTATGACAGATTCTATGACAGCTGTAAGGTGTGTAAGAGCATCTGTCTTAACGTATCTTGGGACTAGGCGCCCACTTTGGGATGGGATGTTGGACAAGTGTCCTTAGGCGTGGGTTTTGGGGCATGAGTCCAAGATGGATGCCCATCTCTAGAAAGTTCCATATTTGCCTTGTAAACTCTATATAAACAGGTGCTTGGATGGGAGATAGATAACTTTAGTACAAGTACTATTATGCTACCGGAATATCTCCATATTCGACATTTGAAGAATCCTGAAAGAGCATTGGCTCTGAAACTATAATGTAATATGTTATTGTTTACTATAATACATTTGAGCTATGTTTTGGAGTGTGGGGTTTTTCACCCGTAAGGGTTTTCCCCACGTATATCTTGTCTCTCTCTCTTCTGTCTACTTTCTGTGTGTATGTGTATCGTTGTAATATCTCTGTTAATGGTTTAACATTGCTGTAATAGTCAGGATAAAATTGAATTTGCACTCTACTTCCCTCATTAGATTAGCATAGGAAGTGTGTTCCGCGTACCTTGCTTCCTTTCAGATATCATGGTTGGTAACTGTATTTGAAAAACATGTAGAACAATGGTTTGATGTTTTCCCTAATTCTGACCTATTTCAAATAAAACTTGGACATCCATGGTTTAAGGCTATGAAATCTGTCCCTTCAACAATTTATAAATATGTAAAATTTCCTTTGAACGGACAAGTGCATGCTATTCATCAAAATACATACAAACCTTTACTTACACAACAACACTTTACATTGGATTACTTTTGGGACAAATCTAAAGAGCAACCTAAACCATGAATAGACTTTAACTTCTTGGGCTATAGAAATTACAAAGAAAAACTATTACATCCAATGACCAGTCCTTATAGAAAAGAAACAACAAAAGACAAGCAACCTGCATGTGAAGAGAACCATAGACCGAAAGGACAAGGTCCCTATGTCGAGGTTCCTCCCCCACCATCCTTACAAGGATCGGTAGGTAATTTTTGACAACAAAACATTTCACCTAGAAAAATGAGATTTGATCCCGGTGCTTCTTCTTTAAGAATGAGAAAACACATGAAAGAGAAAAGTTCTATCTTACAAGAGATAAGTGGTAAAACAAAAAGAAATAGAAAAGCAAGAGAAAGAAGAAGAAGAAGACAAGCTTATGACATAAACTTTGCATCTCAACAAGAAAACATTGATCCAAACATTGAACAAAACAAAGATGATCGTAATAAAGACAAGAATTGGGCTATGGTACCTTATGTCCCACTTTCCTCTAGAATTCATGAGTGTGAGGATGACAATAATATACTTGATGACGAGACTTAGTACAAACGATCCTATAGGTAAGTACCTCTAACCCTTTATCTCTCTCACGATGTGGTTTCCTAGTGATGTGTTATGTGTTGTTTAGGCCTCCTGGGATGACCCCTGATTCTCTTGTAAGGTCCGAGATACCAGGAGACTGCCTCTATTGTGACCTTCCTCTATTTGTATCATCATTCTTCTATATTGCCTCTCTCTCTGATGTCATTGTTGTATGTTGTGTCTTACGGACATAGCGTTGAGGTTGGTGACTTTGGGCAACCCTCCTACATGACTATCCCTAAGACACTTGTTTCTCCTCTCTTATTTATTGTTTCCCTTCCTCTAGTGTTTCTATCTAGTGGGCGGATGAAGAAAAACATTTATACTGATGTGGACCTAGCATCCCTTTCATGAGAAATCAAAATTGGACTTAGTTCCTAATATGACGATGGGGTTGTATATATTATCTGACACTTGGCTAGTTGAAGCACTTGTGCTTTCTGCGTAGTGAATTTGATGATGTTTTTATCTCATTTAAAAACCTTAACAATATTGTTGCTCCATGCAATTTGTTTGTCTTTGAATCTAGCCTTGGTTGTACTCGATTCAAAGAGCTTCGTGATATAGCCCCATGGTTATCCTCGAACTCTAAATTCGTAGTATAACCTCAGCTCTTTGTGTGGTTAATCACATTCATTGATATTGTTACTTATCATGATTATGTGGACACTAATATGTTTCTTGCAGGGATGTGTTTATGGGAACATTTGGTGATCATAAAGTACATGTTACCTTCAGGGGGCATGGGTTTTGCGAAAGTCTATGTTCCCTTGTGTGTTTTCTTCCTACCTTAACGTGCTTGATATCGATACTTGATATCAACCACCTTAAGGTGGGGGCATATATAAGGTAAGCTATCTATTGTAGATGTTAGCAATGTGCTTGTCCTCAGGTGCAGTTTAAAGACTTGTGTGAGGAATACATCTTGCACTTTGAGTTTGTTCACAATCAATCAATCAATGATTTAAGCCCTCTGCGGAGGCAGGATATCGCATATATCCTTTTTATTTTAAGCCATCTGCGGAGGCAGGGATGGTGCATTTCTCAGAGTAGATTACACCATCCTATCATTTTCAAAAGTCCTCTAGGAGGTAGGGAGCAGTTCTGTGATTAACTCAACCCTTAAGCGTGTCTTCGGCAATTGTTGTGGTGAAGCCTAATCATCAGTGTGTGCCTGTAATGTGCCTAAGATGGTGATGAACCTAGAAATAGGAACACTCCATCACTTGTCTGTCATGTTTTCTCTGTGTCTTCAAAGTGTGTGTTTTGGCGTACTTGCTTTGCTTGGGGTGTTTTTTTCCCCATATGCAGTTTAAAGACCTGTGTGATGAGTAAATCATGTATTTTGGGAGGTTTTGCGTGTCTTACATATGTGTTGGATCATATATGCAGTTTAAAGACCTGTGTGATGAGTACATCCTGCATTATGGGAGGTTTGTTTACTTTCCTTGTACTTGCATCTACATTTCATATATATGAGAAAAAGAAAAGAAATGAAATCATTTCTATCTTCTATCCATTAACATGTCTTCTATGCATTAAATGTATTCTCCATGTTTTACATGACTCTAACTGTCGTCTCCATATTTTGCATGCATGTCATTGTCTTCAATGTGTCTGGCATTTCTTCTTCGTGTTTGGCGTGTTTACTGTGCTTGTTGACCATAATTTAATGCATGTATTGGTCTCGCATTTATACATACATTAAAGTTGGGGCTAAATGTAATGTTAAAAAATGTCCCCTTGGGGGCTTTTCCCTCAAAAGGTTTAGCTTCGGGGTTTTTTATCTGCATTTAGGACATATTAAATCATAATTTGACATCCTGATGAGAAAAGCCCTAAGTGTCTTGAGAAATAGGACCTAGGGGAACCACTTGAGATAGACTCTACCCAAAATAGGGGGGAGGACTTGGGCGCCCGAGCCCTAGTCTTGCCCTATTTTGGGTTAGTCCTAATTTTTGGGTGTCATCTTGTGACCATTTTTTGGCTTCTATGCCAACACAGTAAGCTTGAATTATGAAATTCTTGGCGGGAGCATTTGTAGTTGCATATAAAAGCACATTTAGGCATTCATTTGTAAACTAGATGGACATTTTGATTCTAAAGCATTCTAAAGGTGATTCATGGCTTTCATTGTGTTGCAAGAGCATATCTGTTTTGTCTATGTGTTTGTGTTTGCAGATTTGAGCATCTATCTCCTCATGGCATGAAGAGCTTCTTCCTTCCATGAGATCTTCACTACAAGGTGACATTCATTTGTGTTTGTAAGCATTTATCATTTGGTTTTTGCCTCTACTGCCCAAGGCATGCACTCTCTATCTGCCAACGGTGTTCAGAAGGCTTGAATGTCTCTCCAGGACTTGACTGAGGCAAGCCTCTAAACACCACAACCCCCTCCCAAAGATTTGTGATTGCAGGTTACAAGTGGCACATCTGGAAAAAGTGGAGTTGTAGGAAAGATCAGTAGACATCAAGGATTTGGGATCTGAAAAGAAGTAGGACTTTGGAGCCTTTTCAGGACTTGGGCGCTAGTCCCTATTTCCTCCACATTTAAATTTTTTGAAACAGAAGTTACAGTGCAGATCAGTGTCGAAAGGAGATCAGGATTCCACAAAGATACAGATACCTTGGACTTAGGTACCCACTGTTTAGTCCCTGACTATTCCACTTCATAAACAGGTGCAAAATTATTTGCTATTTCACATCTTCCTGTAGCAACATTTTCTGTAATTCATCTGTTTGCTGTCGAATTTGCAAAATAGGGTTTTAAGGTATAATTGAGCATAAGAGAAGATAATTGGCAATGAAATAATAAAATCCCAAGTTTCCCTAGATCTCACAGCAACCTAGGGTATGATAGTACATTGCAACTCAACCCTAGGTCCTTGAATGAAAGGGTGAAAGGAGGATACATACACAAAACTACCACAAACTCAACTATCCAAATTTTACCCTTTACATTTTGGTGAACCCATGTTATTGGACTTAATTGCACCTTGATGAGTGTTTTGATTCAAACTTTCTTTGATTTCATTCATTCATATAGTAATTCATCTTATTGCATCGGAAAATTTACAAAAAATTTAAAAATTTGGAAAAATTGAAAAGAATTGCATTCTAGGGTTTGCATGTTGCATTAATTAATGTCAATTTCATCAAATATCTAATTTTTGCATTATATCTAATTTAAATTATAGAAAATTACAAAAATTCATTATTTTGCATTGCATTTTTATCATAAATTTGCTAGAGTTTTGTTGAAATTTGTGAATTTTGCATATAACCTAGTAATTCCAAAATCTAGGGTTTGTAGGTAAAATCTTGTTTCAGATTTTTCTACTGATTTTAAAGACTTATTCAAATTTACATTTGGCTGTAGTCTTGCATTTTAGCACAAATTTGCATTTAGATTTCAAATATTTGCATTTTTGCATAGAAAAAGTCAACAAAAACTAGCATTTTCATTGATTTTTCATTAGATTTTCACTTGCATTTTGCATGTTAGAGCATGGAAATCATTTTAATATCTAATATAACTTAATTTTCATAATAAATCAGCTTAGAAAACATTCATATAACATTTTACATCAAGATCTCAAACCTAGGGCTTGAAAAACCTTGATTCTCACTAAATTTGGCCTTATTGACTCTCTAAATTTGCACTATAGGCGTGTTGTGAAGAATATTTTTACACTAATTGGTTGTTATTAGGGTAATTATTTTCTACCCCTCCTAAAAAGCTTCACAACACCTTGTTATTGGCCTCTTGTAATGAAAATTTGGTGACAAATTGTCTATTTTTGCTATTTTTGCCCTAGAATTTGGCCTAGTTTGCACCATAAGTGTGTTGTAAAAAATTTTATGGATTGAGGTGACTGATATAAGCAATATTATTTTGTGTACCTCCTAAAATTCATTACAACATTCCTTTTTCTAGGCCTTGGAATTGAAACACTGTGAAAAAATGCCTATTTTTGCTATATTTTCACTAGGGTTTGACCTTGTGTGACACTATAAGCGTGTTGTGATGGATAGTTTGGAATTGGGTGGCTGTTAGCACTGATATAATTTTCTGTCCATCATCATTTTCCTCACAACACCCTTTGTCATGCTCTTTTGCATTGAGATTTAGTGAAAAACCGCTAATTTTAGTGTATTTTCACTAGGTTTTAACTTGTCATCATCTTAGATTTGCATCAAGCGTGTGTTGTGAAGGATATTATTGTTGTATTGGACTTATATTAGACATATAATTTTCTTCCCATGATCAATTTCCTTACAACACCTTTTCTTTCATACATTCGCATTAAAAAAGTACAAAAAAAAATCAAGCATTTAGGTCATTTTTTGCATATAACTTTGCACTTGTTTTTTGCAATAATTTTGGGAAAGATTTTAAAATCTAATTTTGTATTGATTCAATCCTATACACATTTCCTCTAATAACAACAACAACAATAGGTTCCTTCCTAGGCCTTACAATGAAAGAAAGGTCCTTGAACCTAAAATTGTGTTTACACCTCATGATAGAACAATCGGAGATACTGACGGACCTATCTACATCACTGTGAAAATAATGGGAAACCCCATGGATGGAATACTTATTGATCCTAATTACATGACTAATGTTTCCATGGAAGAGTTCCTCTATTTACATAATTTGATGCAAAGATCTTATGACCCTACGAACATGATGATTAAAACGCATAAGGGAACCTTTATAAAACCTTTGGGTAAGATATCATTGTTGGTAACTATATTTGAAAAACGTGTAGAACAATGGTTTTGATGTTGTCCCTAATTCTAACCTATTTGAAATAAAACTTTGACATCCATGGTTAAAGGCTATGAAAACTATCCCTTCAATAATTTATAAATGTGTAAAACTTGCTTTGAACGAATAGGTGCATGCTATTCATCAAAATACATACAAACCTTTACTTACACAACAACACTTTACACTAGATTACTTTTGGGACAAATCTAAAGAGTAAGTTGAACCACGAATAGACTTTAACTTCTTGGGCTATAGATATTACAAAGCAAAACTATTACATCCAATGACCAGTCCTTCTAGACAAGAAACAACAAAAGACAAGCAACCTGCATGTGAAGAGAACCATAGACCGAAAGGATAATGTCCCTATGCTGAGGTTCCTCCCCCACCATCCTTACAAGGATTGGGAGGTAATTGTTGACAACAAAACATTCCACCTAGAAAAATGAGATTTGATCCTGGCACTTCTTCTTCGAGAATGAGAAAACACACGAAAGAGCAAAGCTCTATCTTACAAGAGATAAGTGGTAGAACAAAATGAAATAGAAAAGAAAGAGAAAGAAGATGAAGAAGACAAGATTATGCCATAAAGATTGCATCTTAACAAGAAAACATTGATCCAAACATTGAACAAAACAAAGATGATCCTAACAAATACAAGAATTGGGCTATGGTACCTTATGTCCCACTTTCCTCTAGCATTCGGGAGTGGGAGGATGATGATGATATACTTGATGAGGAGACTTAGCATGAACAATCCTACAGGTAAGTACCTCTAACCCTTTATATCTCTCATGATGTGCTTCCCCAGTGCTATGTTATGTGTTGTTAGGCCTCCTCAGATGACCCCTGATTCTCTTGTAAGGTCTAGGATACCTGGAGACTACCTCTATTCTGACCTTCTTTTATTTGTATCATCATTCTCCTATATTGCCTCTCTCTAATTTCATTGTTGTATGTTGTGTCTTACAGACATAGCATTGTGGTTGGTGACTTTGGGGCACCCTCGTACATGACTATCCCTAAGACACTTGTTTCTCCTCTCTTATTTATTGTTTCCCTTCCTCTAGTGTTTCTATCTAGTTGGCAGATGATGAAAAACATTTATATTGATGCGGACCTAGTGTCCCCTTCACGAGAAATCATAAATTGGACTTAGTTCCTAATATGACAATGGCATTGTATATCTTATCCGATGCTTGGCTAGTGGAAGCACTCCTACTTTCCGTGTATTGAATTTGATGATGTTTTTATCTCATTTACAAACCTTAACAATACTACTTCTCCGTGCACTTTGTTTGTCTTTGGATCTAGCCTTGGTGGTACTCGATTCAGAGAGCTTCATGATATAGCCCCATAGTTATCCTCAAACTCTGAATTCATAGTATAACTTTGGCTCTTTGTGTGGTTAATCATATGCATTGATGTTGTTGCTTATCATGATTATGTGGACAATAACATGTTTCTTGCAGGGATGTGTTTGTGGAAACATTTGGTGATCGTAAAGTACATGTCACCTTCGGGGGGCATGGTCTTTGTGAAAGTTTGTGTTCCCTTGTGTGTTTTCTTCCTACCTTAACGTGCTTCATACAGATACGTGATATCAACCACCTTAAGGTGGGGGCATATATAAGGTAAGCTATCTTTTTTATATGTTAGCAATGTGCTTGTCCTTAGGTGCAGTTTAAAGACTTGTGTGAGGAATACATCCTGCACTCTAAGTTTGTTTGCAATCAATCAATCAATGATTTAAGCCCTCTGCAGAGGTAGGATATTACGTATATCCTTTTTATTTTAAGCCCTTTGCAGAGGCGTGGGTGGTGTATTTCTCAGAGTAGATTGCACCATCCTGTCATTTTCAAAAGTCTTCTGTAGAGGCATGGAGTGGTTCTGTGACTAACTCAACCCTTAAGCGTGTCTTCGGCGATTGTTGTGGCAAAGCCTAATCGTCAGTGTGTGCCTATAATGTGCCTGAGATGGTGATGAACCTAGAAATAGGAACACTCCATTGCTTGTGTACCGTGTTTTCTCCATGTCTTTAAAGTATGTGTATTGGCATGCTTTCTTTGTTTGGTGTGTTTGTTGCCCCATATGCATTTTAAAGACCTATGCGATGAGTACATCCTACATTTAAGGAGGTTTTCCATGTTTTACATGTGTGTTACCCCATATATGCAGTTTAAAGACATGTGTGATGAGTACATCCTACATTATGGGAGGTTTGTTTACTTTCCTTGTACTTGCATCTGCATTTCATATATATGAGAAAAATAAAAGAAAAGAAATCATTTGTCTTCTATGTATTAATGTGTCCTCTATGCATTCAATGTATTCTCCATGTTCTTCGTGACTGTAATTGTCTTCTCCGTGTTTTGCATGTCTGTCATTATCTTCAATGTGTCGAGTGTTTCTTCTCCATGTTTGGCATGTTTGCTATGCTTGTTGACTGTACTTTAATGCATGTATTGTCCTCACATTTATACATACATTAAAGTGGGGACTAAATGTAATGTCAAAAAATGTCCCCTTGGGGGTGAAAGGAAGCTAGGTGTGCAAAAATTGCTTTCTACACTAATCTAATGAGCGGAGGAGAGTGCAAATTTAATTTTATCTTTACAATTACAAATTATATTAATCCACTAATAGAGATATTGCAGCAAATACATACACAAGAATGTAAGATAGAAGAAGAGAGACATGAGATATATGTGGGAAAAACCCTTATGGGTGAAAAACCCCACACTCCAAAACACAGCTCAAATGTATTCCATAAACAATGAAGGTTACAATACAGTCACAGAGCCAATGCGCTTGTAGGAGTCTTCGACACTCATATCTAGAGATGATCTGGCAGTATAACAGTACCTGTAAATCACATAATGCATCACCTCCCCAAAGCACCTGTTTATATAACAAATACAAGGGAAAAATGGCTCCACATTGAGATGGGCGTCCAACATGGCCTGATGGCCCAAAACCCATGCCTATGGACACTTGCCCAACACTATAGGATGTTCTTGAAACTTGTCAAGTCACCCCATCCTAAAGAAGTTGTCTATTTCCAAAATGGGCTATGATAGATGCTCTTACGACTCTTACAACCATCATAGAATCTGTCATAGCTGTCATAACTTACAGTTGTAAGAGAATCTATCATACACAGGCTATAAGTAGCATATTCTCTTACATGTCATAGTCCACCTTGGGGCACCCAAAGATGCCTTTTTTAAAGATGCTTCTTGACACATGTCCATACCTATCATAGTATCTTCTATTTCTGACTCTTACATGTCATAACTTTGTCATAGGAATATGTCATGACCGTTTTGGTCAATATTCCCTTACACACATTCCAAGATGCCGACACATGGCAAAATATTAGTACCACTAAATGGGATGCCTATATCCTCATGTGAGGACAAATTTACATGTGGTCATATGCCATGTAGGATGACACATCACCGTGCCAACTCCCACAATATGACAACATAGGATTTACATCTAAATTATACAATAGGCAATAAATAAATAAATACAATGAAATAATACAAGGAATTACCAAGGTTGAGACATATTAATTCCCAACATTCTCCAACTTGTCGAATACCTTGTAAGAGCCAATATAAATAACAGGATTTAATTGCTATAGGCTGAGAGGCCCATAGACTCTGAACACCATCTAAACTTATTTGTGCCCACTGGCTTCATCAATGCATCTGCAATATTCTTCAAAATATCTACCTTTTCCAAATTTACCTTCCCATCATCTACCATGTCTCGCATGAAGTGAAACTGTACATCAATATGCTCTATTCTAGCATGGAAAGTTGGATTCTTTGCAAGGCAAATCGCACTCTGACTGTCACAACAAATTGTAATCTATCCTGTATCAACACCAATATCTGAACACAATCTCTTAAGCCAAATGGCTTCCTTACAAGCATGAGTTGCTTCCATGTACTTAGCTTCTATCATGCACAAAGAAACCATAGTTTGTCACTTACACATCCACCTAATTGTACCACCAAACATTGTGAACATATATGCACTGGTGGATCTCCTACTATCAATGTCACTTGCCCAATTAGAATCCACAAATCCACGAATACAAACTAAATGTGGAGGTCCTATAACATTACCAAGATAGCATATGGAATACTCAGAAGTACCCCTCAAATATCTGAACACTCGCTTAACTGCATCCCAATGTACCCGTCAAGGATTAGTCATAAACTGAATAAGGACTCCCACTGCTTGGGCAATGTCTGGTCTTGTGCAAACCATAGCATACATCAAACTGCCAATAGCACTAGCATAAGGTACTCTGGTCATGTCCTCCACCTCACTAGGAGATTTTGGACAATCATTAATAGACAACTTTGTCCCCAAAGAAACAGGAACACACAATGGTCTACAATTTGCCAAGCTAAACCCATCTAACACGGTCTTCACATACTTACTCTAGCTTAACCAAAGTTTTCTATTTACTCTGTCTGTTCTAATTTCCATTCCTAGAATGTACCTGGCTACCCCTAAATTTTTCATCTCAAACTATGCTGAAAACTGAGACTTCAAATCAAAAATCATATTCTTACCATTCCCAATCAACATCATATCGTCAACATACAATGCAATAATGAGAATGCGATCATTGTCAAACTTGTAATACACACAATGATCTAATTTTGATCTCAGCTATCCAATTGAAAACACAAAGGCATCAAACTTCAAGTACCACATCCTAGAAGATTGCTTCAAACCATACAAAGACTTCTTTAACTTGCAAACCAAATTTTCTTTACCTTTCTCTATGTAATGCTCTGGATGTGACATGTAGATTTCTTCCTCCAAATCACCATGAAGGAAAGTTGTCTTCACATCCATCTGTTCTACCTCTAAGTCATAAGTAGCTGCAAGAGATAACAGGAAATGAATGGATGTCAGCTTTGCAATGGGAGAGAAAATTTCACCATAATCAATTCCCTCCACTTGTGAGTACCCCTTCGCAACCAATCTGGCCTTGTACTTTTCAACACTGCCATCTACACCAAATTTCTTCTTGAACACCCATTTGCATCCAAAGGGTTTCCGTCCATCAGACAAAGGCACCAATTCCCATGTTTTATTCTTTTCCAAAGAAGCCATCTCATCCTCCATGGCCTCCTTCCAGGAACCTGTATCTTTCATGCCATAGCCTCTTTCACAGTTCTAGGCTCATCAGTGTTAGTAAGTAAAGCAAAAGCACAACTAGAATCAAGTAATGAATAACTAAACCTATCAGGTTGCTTTCTTGTTTGTGTAGACCTCCTCAATGGCTGAGGTTGGGGTTCTGTTTCTTCTTCTGAGCTTTCAAAGATGCTAGAGCTCTCCTCATCATCAGGTCTCATAGGGTCTGTCTATTTAGTCTTCTTAGGGGTAGAAGGAAACTGAAGCACATCCTCTTTCTTTTCTATCTGTTATGGCTGTAGAACAATAGAAGAAGGTGTTAGGTCTCTAAAGATAACACTTCTACCATACAACAATTTTTCAACCACAGGATCCCAAAGCTTGTATCCTTTCACACCGACACCATAGCCAATGAAGATACACTTAACAGCCTTGTTCTCCAATTTAGACTATTTCTCCCTAGGCACATGTGCATATTGTTGGAAACAAGGTAGATAACTAAAGGGGGGTGAATCAGTTATCTTAAATATTTAACTTTTTGTTCTTCTTTAACAATTAGTGTAACATCAAAACATATAAGCATACATAACCATGGAAGCAGAAATAAACTCAACACACATAACACAGTATTTTTGACGTGGAAAACCCTGTTAAGGAAAAAACCACGGGGTGACTAACCCAAGATTGTATTCTCTGTTAGAAGAATAAGAAGTACAAAATTGCACTTGCCAATTAGGGCTCACTGCCTAAGCACACTACTCACAAGAGGCTTACTACCTACAAGAGACTCACTGTCTACAAGGTATAAAGAAAGTAACCAAGTGTTTGAACTAATCAGAGGCATCCACATATGCTGAGGTTCAATTCTGGTTAGGCTCAATAAACTGATCTACTGCACTTCATTCTTCCACTCCTTTAGTGCTGTTGTTCTATCACATACCGGACTTGTATTATTGCTTCCACACCTATCTCTACCTTTCTTCGCACACTTTTACACACCACAACACTTTCACATCAAAATCCATCTGGTATATACATCCGTACCAAGGATTTCAACAACTTTCTAGTTGGCATTCGGAATACTCAGTATTTTCCCAAACTCTGGTCTGTCAGTTAAATCCTTGCTTACTAAGTGATGCATATCAAAGAGATACTTATAGAAGTCATCAATCATGTCGGCCAATCATGAATGATCCCTCAAGAAACTTGATCACCATCAATATCTCATCTAGATTAAGGTCTGATGCTCTGTCAGTTAGTTCTTCCTCAGTCTACTCTGCTAAACACTTAGGTGCTCATATCTTTTCACTCTTTCATCACTAGAGGCTTAATCTCTAGAATGTAGCAGTCATGGTACTCCTTTTGACTTCCCAAAGTCCACACTTTGCTGAGATACTTCCTCTGAGAGATTCAGACCTGATTGTCAGACCTTGCTGCATGCTCTGTTCTTGTTCACCAGACCAAAACACTCTTCACTCTGACTTCCGGTATAGACATACTATGTGTTGCAGATGAGTGGGATGGACTTTTTTGCCATCAATGACAACACTCATGAAGCCACATAGTGTCTCTTGCCAACAATCTCCCCCTTTGGCATTGATGGCAACACTTAGTGAAAAATGACTAAGTGTCATAACAAACTCCCCCTTTGTTGATGCTCTATCTTATGTATACTTTTACCGAAGCTCCCCCTTAGTTGGATTCCATATTTTTCACTACTCTTCACTCCCCCTTTGACATCAATGGCAAAGGGTAGAATCCGCACACCAAAATTTCCAAAAGTAAGTCTATACATATCCGCATAAGTACATATACAAGTTATACTTACATATACTTAAGTATATTTGCAAAGGTGGTCTCCAACTGTATAACTTCTGTCGCCCAACTTTGCTTCACCCTGTCCAAAATTGAAATGTGGCCACTCAATAGAAATGCAAAATCTTCTACCTTTTTTAAATCTACCGGATCACTAGTCCGGGCTGGGCTGTATTCTGAGCATCAGTTAGAGCCTCATGCATGGCTTCTAACTTAGGGATAATTATCCCTCTTAGATCACTCATTCTGCTTATTCTATTCTTCTTCTCCTTCTGAAGCCTCTTTATCTCATTCATAGTGGCAATAGCCTGGCATTCTTGATTCATTATGGATGAGGTGATAGGATCAAAATTTTGAGATAAACTTAATAGTTTACTCTCTTGTTCTTCCACCTTCTTGGTAATATCTGTTGTCACGGTGGACCGGGATAGACAAAATTTGTATAGATCTCCACCATCTTTAAGAGCATTTTCTAAGCTCTTTATCCCAATATCCAAATTTCTCCTATCATTTGTTATAAGTCCTTATATCTTGGAGAATCTCTTATCCAAAAACTCTTTTCAGACTTTCTCTTCTACTACTTTCTTCAAAGAATCAAAATGTGTGCTAACAGAATTAACAAGAGATTTCATATTACCAGATGAAGAGGCCGAAAGATCCTTCTTGAAGGATGGCATGATCTTCTCCAACACACTGGATGCAATCTATCAGCTCACAGTCTTCCATGTGAGACTTCAAAAGTTTTTCTTGTCCCTTTTCTTGGGCAAAGGATGCTATCTTCATTGTCTGAACTGGGGAGAGGGAGTCAAAATTGAATGGTCCTTAAAATAGTTTCGGTTCATCAATCTCCATCATTTCTTTGGTCAAGAAATCTTTAACTGTTTCTGCAGTGTCTCTTGCTAGAGACAGAGTCTTCTTTCCTTCTGCAGCCTCAGAGGTGTCAACAGAGATCTTCTCTGTTTGTTCTTCTTCTCTTCCCTTGACCTCTTCTTCTTGACTAATTTTCTCATCTTTTCTTTCTTCTCCTTCAGTTTCGGAGTCAATAGGGGGATCCACAAGAGAGATGTTTACTTCTTCAAGAACTTCCTCTGTCGGAGCAGAGGAATCCAAGTCCCGAGTCCTCTCCTCACCTATGTCCTTTGGCTCTTCTGCATTTTTCATAGTAGATTCTTCTTTTGATGTACTCAGTCCTTCATCATCCATGGCAGAAGGTTCATCACCTAAGTCCTCTATAACAAGAAGATTGAATCTTTTAAATGCATTCCAGAGGATATCTTCTATTTCTTTTGCCACTTGGTCAGTCTCTCCAAGCATAAGTTGGTTCATTCTTGCTTTGCTCTGGAGCTCATTCTTGCAATCCTTGAAGATCATGTTCATTTGTTTTGTAGTGATGGAGGGGTAGAGCTGAATAGCTATCTATTCCCGAATCTCTAGGTCCTTTTCCTTAGCATTATTCTTTCTCATTTCAAGTTCCTTTTCTAGACTTTTGGGAATTAGAGATTTGATTTCAATGAATTCTTTATTGTAGATGTTTAGACACCTGACTGTAGCATCTTGCAGGATCTTCTGGTTAGCTTCACTACATTCATCATAGAATTTTGTCATTGGTTTCAAATTTCCATCCACCGTGATTGCCTTGATGACATCGTCAATGGAAAGAGTAGGCTTTTCAACAAATTCTTCTGCCTTCTCTTCTTCCTTGTTCTTGCCGGCAGATGGTTCCACAGAAGTTTTCTTTTTCTTTTTCATTTTCTTGATCTCCTCATCTAATTCTGTCTCTTCATCATCCTTCTGACTAGTGTAAGACCTTGTGGCCTTTTTCTTAGTTCTCTTCTCTCCCTTTCTAGATGTCCTAACTTCCAGTTTTGAGGGTTTTTGAATCTTAGAGGTGGCTGGTGCAGAGCTTTTGGAGGATCTAGTCTAGGAGGGGGCTTGCACCGAAGCACTTTCTTTTTCTATTTATTGCCTTTCTTTCTCTGCCCTTTCCACCTTCTCTTTGTTGGCATCAATTACCTCCTTTGATATTCCATATATCTTGGTGACTTCTACTTCCCTTCTCACTTTTCTCTTGATCTCAGGCTGTCTCAGTTCAACATGAACTTTTACACTCAACTCTTGGAAGGTTCCAAACCTTTCTGCCTTAGGGTCCTTAGGCTGACTTAGTAGGTGTTGGATATGCAGTTCTAAAATTTTCTCATCCACCTCATAACCCATTAGCATGATCCACACTGTTCTCGGTTCCACTGCCTCCATTAGGGCATTGATCAGTGTCTACCATGAAGCACACTGTATCCTTGTATTTTTCAACTAGATATTGGGGGATTCTCTCTCTAGCCTACATCATGCCTTGGAAGTTTTTGAAGTGACCCCAGAGAGCTATGCTTTGTGCCTTGGCATCACCAAGCCCATACATATAGGCTCTGATTTATATGGTAACCGGTCTGTCATTTTGCCATATCCAACCACTAGATCTGAGGAGCTCATTCATGTAGTAAAAGAAGAGACATAATATCAGGCCACCATATTTGAATGAGTTCTTGTCCTTTTTGATCTTTTGCAAGTTTTCCAATAGTTGGCTCAGAAGAAGCTCACAAAGATCATAGTCAACATTTTTCCTTAGCATTTCATATGTAGTATATATAGCAGTTCTAGATATTGAATTCTCCCTGCTGGAGTGATAGATTTTGTAACCAATTATCATAGAGGCAAATTTGATATCCGGATCTATGATGTCTTCTACTTTCATTGCCCTCTTATCAAATTTTGATCTGGTAGCCTCACTTACAATTTGGTTTTTGACTAATTTGAGAGTAGGCAACCCACCAGATGAGTGCAATCCAGTTACCGCTCTAATGGCATCTTTTGTGATCTTAAATGGCCTCAACAACCACATGAAATTGTCATGCATTCTACTTAGAACATACCAAACCCACTCATCTTCAGCAAAATAGGGGAAATGGATGCAATGTCCAAAATGATTATCCCAGATGGCCTTGTAATGGGGTTTAAGTTCAAATGATTCATCTATCAGTTCCTTGTGGTAGATATCCATCAGCTTGGATTCCCCAAATTCTTCAATGTTTGCATGTATGTAGACCCTAACATCTTCTACATGAAGAACCCCATGCAGAATGCTAAAGAATGCGCCTAGGGGATCAACTTCCAGGGATTTGTAAGGATGTTTCTTGAACTTAGGGCATGGTCTATCAGTGATTTTAACAACATTTGGAGTATCCATCTTTCAAAGGATTGAGAGAGAGATTCAAGAGCAGAAAATACCTTTTACACTTCTAGGGTTTAGGATAAGAGCCGAAAAGATTGTTGGTTGAGTCAAATTCTATGGTTGATCCTTGAGAGAGAGCTGAAGTAATCTTGTTGCAGAGCTCTTTCTTTCTTCTTCTCGAATGCAAT
This sequence comes from Cunninghamia lanceolata, assembly GCA_027924645.1. Lineage (NCBI taxonomy): Eukaryota > Viridiplantae > Streptophyta > Pinopsida > Cupressales > Cupressaceae > Cunninghamia > Cunninghamia lanceolata. The sequence goes on along the minus strand of BSBN01000061.1, from coordinate 3,200,125 downwards.
TATGCAAATGATGAACAAAAGAACCCTTTTATTTCTGTGCAACCCCTAATTCCATTTTGTAATAAATGCACAACTTAAGTTATTCTGGTTGCCTTGTTCTCCTTGTCCTGAGAGATCTTTCTGGATCACTGAGATGCACTTAGAGTTATTCTTGATGAATATTGACAATCTATCTACCTTTATCCAATCATTCCATTTATCCGTAGATTAAGATACCTCAATTTTGAATCATACCAGATCTAACTGTGAAAATCCTGCTCTTACTGGATGACTATTAAACTGGATCAATCTTGGATGATTAACCTCTTCAAAACTTCTTGCAAATCTTCCAAATCTTTACCAAGGCTTATTTAGATGCTTTCTCTTAGAACCCTTTAATCTACAACTTTCCATGTGCCAATTTTAGGCACCAATTGACTAGCTGGGGGAATTTGTTTTCATTTTTGACTCACCCTAAGCCAGAGCTCATCTATTTAGTTTTCAGAAGGAATATCAACACCAGATTCTGGTGCGGATCCATCCCCAAAATTTTGTATACTTCTCTTTACCCAAATCTTGTTCATCTCCCTTTGAACTTCATCCGCATTCACTTTTCCTTTTCCTTTGTCCTGATTTTGATTATGATGCATCGGACCCCTTTTATCCTGATTCTTACTTCTGCAAAATTTGGCAATATGACCAATCTATTGCAGTTGTAGTAAACAACATTTCTTTACATATTTGATTGATATCCTCTAGATCTGCATTGATTAGCCATATGTCCCATTCTATTGCATGCAAAGCAGCTACCATTGAATGAATTGTTTGTTTGCATATTTCTACATTCATGAGATCTGTGACCATACCTTTTGCAGTTAAAACACTGTCCGGAGAAGGATGAATTAGTCTGATTCATTCTTCTTCTACACTGATTTGCTTTATGACCAAAGTTATTGCAATTGTGGTAGTATCCATTGAAGTATGGATATCTTTGAGCATTTGGTTGCCTTATCGAAGGTCTTCTAGGCCCGTTCCTTGGATTTCCTGATCCAGAGTTCTTCTGACCAGATCCAGAGCTTTCCCCTTTCTCATACCCCAAGCCTTGCTTGTCATCTACCCTCTTTTGGCTTTCAAGAAGAACTTCAAGTTGAGCAGAGCTTATCTTGAATTTCTCTTTGTATTCATTTATTGATTGAAGATCCCTTTTAAGAGTGTCTATCTGATTCTCAAGTTGTTCTTCATTATCTCTAGCTTCTTCAAGATCAAATTCCAAATGCCTAATTATTCTATCCATTTTGTGGCAGTCTTCTGACTTCTCCTTGAGAGATTGTTTTAGATTATCTTCATTTTTTCTTTTCTCTTCAATTTATTGGGTGAATCTCATAACTCCTTATTCCATTTCATGTCTTACCATAATGACTTCTTTTGATAACTTCTCACATAACTTGGTTTTCTCATTTAGATCTTCATTAGTATCATTGGCTTCACTTTGACTTGCTAATTGTTGAAGTGGTTCCTTTCTTTTCTTCATTGAAATACTTAGTTTTTCTTTGAGTTCATTTATGAAATCATCAGCTTGTTTGAGTCTTTCCCTCAAGTTATTGACTTTAGAGTGATATTGTTCAAGATCATCTAGGGAAGACTGAAGTTGTTCCCTCATACCATACATATCCATTGAGATTCCCAAATCTTCCTCAAGCTATTAGGCTCTGTTAAGAGGAACTTAGCTCTGATACCAATTGTTGGAAACAAGGTAGATAATTAAGAGGGGGGTGAATCAGTTATCTTAAATATTTAACTTTCTGTTCTTCTTTAACAATTAGTGTAACATCAAAACATATAAGCATACATAACCATGGAATCAGAAATAAAATCAACACACATAACACAGTATTTTTGACGTGGAAAACCCAATTAAGGGAAAACCATGGGGTGACTAACCCAAGATTGTATTCTCTGTTAGAAGAATAAGAAGTACAAAATGGCACTTGCCAATTAGGGCTCACTGCCCGAGCACACTACTCACAAGAGGCTCACTACCTACAAGAGACTCATTGTCTACAAGGTATAAAGAAAGTAACTAAGTGTTTGAACTGATCAGAGGTATCCACATATGATGAGGTTCAGTTCTGGTTAGGCTCAATAAACTAATCTACTGCACTTCATTCTTCCACTCCTTTAGTGCTGCTATTCTGTCACATACTGGACTTGTATTATTGCTTCCACACCTATCTCTACCTTTCTTCGCACACTTTTACACACCATAACACTTTCACATTGAAATCCATCTGGTATATATATCCGCACCAAAGATTTCAACAACTTTCTAGTCGACATCTGGAATACTCAATATTTTCCCAAACTCTGGTCTGTCAGCTAATCCTTTCTTACTAAGTGATGTGTATCAAAGAGATACTTATAGAAGTCATCAATCATATCAGCCAATCATGAATGATCCCTCAAGAAACTTGATCACCATCAATATCTCATCCAGATTAAGGTCTGATGCTCTGCTGGTTAGTTCTTCCTCAGTCTACTCTACCAAACACTTAGGTGCTCATATCTTTTCACTCTTTCATCACCGGAAGCTTAATCTCTAGAATGTAGCAGTCATGGTACTCCTCTTGACTTCCCCAAGTCTACACTTTGCTAAGATACTTCCTCTAAGAGATCTGGACCTGATTGTCAGACCTTGCTGCATGCTCTGTTCTTGTTCACCAGACCAAAACAATCTTCACTCTGACTTCCAGTGGGATGGACTTTGTTGCCATCAATGACAACACTCATGAAGAAACATAGTGCCTCTTGCCAACACATATGCCTCACAACCAAAAACATGAAGATGTCTAACTGAAGGCTTCTTTCTAGACCACACCTCCATAGGTGTCTTACCAACAAGAGCTGATGTAGGAGATCTGTTTACCAGATAGCAAGCAGTGGCTACAGCTTCAGCCCAAAACTTTTGTTCAAGGATTGCTCCACTAAGCATACTCCTAGCCTTCTCCATCAGTGTCTTGTTCATCCTCTCAGCAACTCCATTTTGTTGCAGGGTGTATGGAGTTGTTTTATGTCTTTCAATCCCTTGCTCTTTACAGAGCTTATCAAACTCTACTGAACAAAACTTACCACCGTTGTCAGTTCTCAAACACTTAATCTTTTTACTAGTCTAATTTTCAACAAAGGCTTTAAACTGCTTAAACTGACTAAAGACTTCAATCTTTCTTCAGATAAAATAAACCTACCTTTCTACTATAATCATCTATGAAAGATACAAAATATACAGATTTGTAAATCGAAGGAACATTAACAAGACCAAACATTTCAGAATGAATAAGATCCAATGCACCAGAAGACTTGTGAGAACTAGAGTAAAACTAAACATGGTTTTACTTTCCATATTCGCAAAAGTCAAACTCAAGATTATAATCATTTAACCCCTCAATGAAGTTTATATTTTTCAGGGTTCTAAGACCCTTCTCACCAATGTGGCCATATCTCAAATGCCATAACATAGTCTTTTTAGTAGGAAGTTTAACTTCCAAAGTATATGCACTACCATCAGATCTAGTTACAACAGATTTCTTCACTGCTCATTTAGATGGTGGGGATGAAGTGACTGCAACTCTTTTCTTCGAGTCAAAAGAACTATTGCACTGTGCAGTACATGCCTCCAGCTGAAACATAGTACCTCTCTGAGTACCCTTCATAAGCACCATAGATCCTCTAGTCATCTTGCATCCATCCTTCGAAAAGGCAACCTACACACCTGCATCATTCAACATACTTATAGAAACTAGGTTCTGTGCTAGGCCTGGGATGTGCATAACCCCAGTGATCCCCTTCACTCATCCATCAGGGAATCAGATTGAGACTCTTCCACAACCAACAATCTTTAGATGAGAATCATCACCCAAGTACACTCTTCCACCATTGAACCCTTCATACTTCGTGAACCAGCTTTGATGCAAGGTCATGTGGAATGATGCAGCAGAATCAATCAACCACACATCATCAGATGCATGGGTAGCCAGGGATGCAATGAAGGCATCACCATCATCTTGTGACTTGTTAGAATCTAAATTAGGAGCATTATTTTTCTTCTTTTTATTCTCCTCTTTGCATTCCTTTCGGAAATGTCCAGATTTGCCACAGTTCCAATAGAGAGCCTTGGACTTTCTAGGAGATTTGGATCTCCCACGGGATTTGGATATGCCCTTCTCAGCTTTCTTGTCCTTCTTTTTCCCTTTCTCCTTGGGTCTTCCATGAATCGCAAGAGCCTCTTTAGCTACTTCAAAAAAATTTCTCTACATCTCTTCAGATAATAGCAAAGATACCACTTCATCCATTGTGAAAGTGGATGTGGTGCTTCCAATAGCCATCACAAGATGATCCCACGAGTCTGGAAAAGAACAAAGCAAGGTCATACAATGATCCTCCTCCTCCATCTTCACACCAACTAATGTCAATTGAGTAATTAACATGTTGAAGGCATTTAGGTGATTTGTGATAGATCCTCCATCCTCCATCTTCAGAGAATACAACTTCTTTCTAAAAAAAGTTTGTTCACCAGGGATTTAGCTTGATAAACATCACCTAACTTCTTTAAAAGTTCTTTTGTGGTCTTCTCCTCATGGACATTTAACAGGATAGAATCAGCTAAACCGAGTCTTATGAGACCCTTAGCCTTCCAATCTTTGAGATCCCAATCATCTTGTACCATTACATCTAGTTTTACACCAAATATGGTTTCCCATAGGTCACGATCAACAAGCATGTCCTCCATCTTAAGTTTCCACAACTCAAAATTAGTGCCATTGAATTTCTCCACCTCTATTCTTCCGGATGTGCCTGCCATCTATTTCCTACAACAAGATTACAAAATGCTCTACATAAAGCTCCCACTCAACCTAAGATTAGCTCAAAAAACCCCTACCCAACAACTAGGAAAAAGGTGATCAACCTTTGATACCAACTGAAAGGAAGCTCAGTGTGTGGAAATTACTTCCTACACTAATGTAATGAGGGGAGGAGAGTGCAAATTCAATTTTATCTTTACAATTAGAGATTATGTTAATCCACTAACAGAGATATTGGAACAAACACATACACAAGAATGTAAGACAGAAGAAGAGAGACACAAGATATATGTGGGAAAACCCTTACAGGTGAAAAACCCCACACTCCAAAACACAACTCAAATGTATTTTGTAAACAATGAAGGTTACAATATAGTCACAGAGCCAATGTTCTTGTAGGAGTCTTTGACACTTGTATCTGGAGATGATCTAGAAGCATAACAGTACCTGTCAATCACATAATGCATCACCTCTCCAAAGCACCTGTTTATATAACAAATACAAGGCAAAAATGGCTCCACATTGAGATGGGCGTCCAACATGGGCTCATGGCCCAAAACCCATGCCTATGGACACTTGTCCAATACTGTAGGATGTTCTTGACACTTGTCAAGTCACCCCATCCCAAAGAAGTCACCTATTTCCAAAATGGGCTATGATAGATACTCTTACGACTCTTACAACCATCATAGAATCTGTCATAGCTATCATAACTTATAGCTGTAAGAGAATCTGTCATACACAGGCTATAAATAGCATATTGTCTTACAACATGTCATAGTCCACCTTCAGATGCCCAAAGATGCCTTTTTCAAAGAATGCTTCTTGACACATGTCCATACCTGTCATAATTTCTTCTATTTCTGACTCTTCAATGTCATAACTTTGTCATAGGAATCTGTCATGGCCGTTTCGGTCAATGTTCCCTTACACACATTCCAAGATGCCAACACATGGAAAAATATTCCTACCACTAAGTGGGATGCCTATCTCCTCATGTGAGGACAAATTTACATGTGGTCATATGCCATGTAGGATGACACATCACCATGCCAACTCCCACAATATGACAACATAGGATTTGCATCCAAATTATATAGTAGGAAATAAATAAATAAATACAATGAAATAATACAAGGAATTACCAAGTTTGAGACACCTTAATTCCCAACAGGGGGCTTTTCCCTCAAAAGGTTTAGCTCCTGGGTCTTTTACCTACATTTAGGACATATTACATCATAATTTGACATCCCGATGAGAAAACCCCTAAGTGTCTTGACAAATAGGACCTAGGGGGACCACTTGAGATAGACCCTACCCAAAACAAGGGGGAGGCCTTGGGCTCTCGTGCCCTAGTCCTGCTCCATTTTGGGTTAGTCCTAATTTTTGGGTGTCAGTTTGTGACCGTTATTTGGCTCCTATGCCGACACGGTAAGCTTGAATTATGAAATTCTTGGCGGGAGTGTTTGTAGTTGCATATAAAAATATGTTTATGCATTCATTTGTAAACTATATGGACGTTTTGATTCTAAAGTATTCTAAAGGTGATTCAAGGCTTTCATTGTGTTGCAAGAGCAGATTTTTGTTGTCTATGTGTTTGTGTTTGCATATTTGAGCATCCATCTCCTCAATGCATGAAGAGCTTCTTCCTTCCATGAGATCTTCACTACGAGGTGAAATTCATTTGTGTTTGTAATCATTTATCTTTTGGTTTTTGCCTCTGTCTCCCAAGGCATGCATTCTCTATCTGACAACAGTGTTCGGAAGGCTTGAATGTCTCTCTAGGACTTGACTAAGGCAAGCCTCTAAACACCACAACCCCCTCCCAAAGTTTTGTGATTGCAGGTTACAGGTGTCACATCTGGAAAAATTAGAGTTGTAGGAAAGATAAGTAGACATCAAGGATTCATGATCTGAAAAGAAGCAGGACTTTGGAGCCTTTTCAGGACTTGGGTGCTAGTCCCTATGTCCTCCATAGTTGAATTTTTGGAAATAGAAGTTACAGTGTAGATCAGTGTTAGAAGGAGATCAGGATTCTGCAAAGAACTGGTACCTTGGACTTGGGCACCCACTCTTTAGTCCATGACTATTCTACTTTGGAACCCTGAAAAAAGGTGCACAATTATTTGATATTTCACATCCTTCTATAGTAGCATTTTCCATAAATCATCCGTTTGTTATCGTATTTGCATAATTAGGGTTTTAAGATATAATTGAGCATAACAGAAGATAATTGGCAATCAAATCATAAAAATCCAAGTTTCCCTACATCTCACAGTGACCTAGGGTATGATAGTACATTGCAACCCGACACTAGGTCCTTGAATGAAAGGGTGAAAGGAGGACACATACACAAAACTACCAAAAACTCAACTATCCAAATTTTACCCTTTACATTTTGGTGAACCTGTGTTATTGGACTTAATTGCACCTTGCTAAGTGTTTTGCTTCATATTTCTTTTGATTTCATTCATTCATATAGTGATTCATTTTATTCTATTGGAAAATTTACAAAAAAAATGAAAAAAATTGCATTCTAGGGTTTGCATGTTGCACTAATTAATGTGAATTTCATCAAATTTCTAATTTTTGCATAATATCTGATTTAAATTACAGAAAATTACAAAAAATCAATATTTTGCATTGGATTTTTATCATAAAATTGCTAGGATTTTGTTGCAAATTGTGAATTTTGCATATAACCTAGTAATTCCAAAATCTAGGGTTTGTAGGTAAAATCTTGTTTCAGATTTTTCTACTGATTTTAGAGACTTACTAAAATTTGAAATTTTCTACAGTATTGCATTTTAGTACAAATTTGTATTTAGATTTCAAATATTTGCATTTTTTCATAGAAAAAGTCAACAAAAACTAGCATTTTCATCGATTTTTCATTAGATTTGCACTTGCATTTTGCATGTTAGAGCATGGAAATTATTTTAATATCAAATATAACTTAATTTGCATCATAAATCAGCTTAGAAAACATTCATATAACATTTTACATCAAGATCTCAAACCTAGGGCTTGAAAAACCTTGATTTTCACTAAATTTGGCCTTATGGGCTCTCTAAATTTGCACTATAGGCATGTTGTGAAGAATATTTTTGCACTAATTCATTTTTATCAGGGTAATTATTTTCTTCCCCTCCTAAAAATCTTCACAACACCTTGTTATTGGCCTCCTGTAATGAAAATTTGGTGACAAATTGCCTATTTTTGCTATTTTTGCCCTAGAATTTGCCCTAGTTTGCACCATAAGCGTGTTGTAAACAATTTTATGGATTGACGTGACTAATATTATCAATATTATTTTTTTCACCTCCTAAAATTGATTACAACACCCATTCTTCTAGGTCTTGGAATTCAAAAACCGTGAAAAACTACCTATTTTTGCTATATTTTCACTAGGGTTTGACCTTAGGTGACACTATAAGCATGTTGTGATGGATATTTTTGCATTAGGTGGCTGTTAACACTGATATAATTTTCTGTCCATCATCATTTTCCTTACAACACCCTTTGTTATGCTCTTTTGCATTGAGATTTGGTGAAAAACCGCTTATTTTAGTGTATTTTCACTAGGTTTTAACTTATCATAATCTTAGATTTGCATCAAGAGTGTGTTGTGAATGATCCTATTGCTATATTAGACTGATATCAGACATATAATTTTCTTCCCCTGATTAATTTCCTTACAACACCTTTTCTTTCATACATTGCATTAAAAAAGTACAAAAAAAAAATCAAGCATTTATGTTATTTTTTGCATATAACTTTGCACTTGTTTTTTGCAATAATTTTGGGAAAGCATTTAAAAACTGATTTTGCATTGAATCAAGCATATACACATGGCCTCTAATTGCAACAACAACAATAGGTTCCTCCTAGGCCTTTCTTGAGAAGAAAGGTCCTTGAACGTGAAATTGTGTTTACACCTCATGATAGAACAATCAGAGATACTAATGGACCTCTCTACATTACTGTGAAAATAATGGGAAACCCTTTGGATGGAACACTTATTGATCATAATCACATGACTAATGTTCCCACAGAAGAGTTCCTCTATTTACATAATTTGATGCAAAGATCTTATGACCCTTCGCACATGATGATTAAAACACATAAGGGAACCTTTATAAAACCTTTGGGTAAGATATCATTATTGGTAACTGTATTTGAAAAGCATATAGAACAATGGTTTAATGTTGTCCCTGATTCCAACCTATTTCAAATAAAACTTGGACATCCATGGTTAAAGGCTATGAAAGTTGTCCCTTCAACAATTTATAAATGTATAAAATTTCCTTTGAACAGACAAGTGCATGCTATTCATCAAAATACATACAATCCTTTACTTACATAGCACCACTTTATACTGGATTACTTTTGGGACAAATATAAAGAGAAACATGAACAACTAACATACTTTAACTTCTTTGGCTATAGAAATTACAAAGCAAAACTATTACATTCAATGATCGGTCCTTCTAGACAAGAAACAACAAAAGCCAAGCAACCCACATGTGAAGAGAACCATAGGCTGAAAGTACAAGGTCCCTATGCTGAGGTTCCTCCCTCGCCATCCTTAGAAGGATCAGGAAGTAATTGTCAACAACAAAACATTCCACCTAGAAAAATGAGATTTGATCCTGGTGCTTCTTCTTTGAGAATGAGAAAACACACAAAAGAGAAAAGCTCTATCTTACAAGAGATAAGTGCTAGAAAAAAAAGAAATAGAAAAGAAAGAGAAAGAAGAAGAAGAAGACAAGCTTGTGCCATAAACCTTGCATCTCAACAAGAAAACATCGATACAAACATTGAACAAAACAAATATGATCCTAACAAAGACAAGAATTGGGCTATGGTACCTTATGTCCCACTTTCCTCTAGCATTTGGGAGTGGGAGGATGACGATGATTTACTTGATGACGAGACTTAGCATGAATGATCCTACAGGTAAGTACCTCTAACCCTTTATCTCTCTTGCAATGTGCTTCCCCAATGATGTGTTATGTGTTGTTTAGGCCTCCTGGGATGACCCCTGATTCTCTTGTAAGGTCCGGGATACTAAGAGGCCACCTCTATTGTGACCTTCTTCTATTTTTATCATCATTCTTCTATTTTGCCTCTCTCTGATTTCATTGTTTTGTGTTGTGTCTTATAGATATAGCATTACAGTTGGTGACTTGGGGGAACCCTCCTACATGATTATCCCTAAGACACTTGTTTCTTCTCTCTTATTTATTGTTTCGCTTCCTCTAGTGTTTCTATCTAGCGGGTGGATGATGAAATACATTTATACTGATGCGGACCTAGCCTCCCTTTCACAAGAAATAAAAAATTAGACTTATTTCCTAATATGACGATGGGGTTGTATATCTTATCCGACGCTTGGCTAGTGGAAGCACTTGTACTTTCTGCATAGTGAATTTGATGATGTTTTTATCTCATTTACAAACCTTAACAATACTGCTGCTCTGTACACTTTGTTTGTCTTTGAATCTAGCCTTGGTAGTACGCAATTCAGAGAGCTTCATGATATAGCCACATGGTTATCCTCATACTCTGAATTCATAGTATAACCTTGGCTCTTTGTGTGGTTTATCATATGCATTGATGTTTTTGCTTATCATGATTATGTGGACAATAACATGTTTCTTGCAGGAATGTGTTTGTGGGAATATTTGGTGAATGTAAAGTACATGTCACCTTTGGGGGGCATGGGCTTTGCGAAAGTCTGTGTTCCCTTGTGTATTTTCTTCCTACCTTAACGTGCTTGATATCGATACTTGATATCAACCACCTTAAGGTGGGGGCATATATAAGGTAAGCTATCTGTTGTAGATGTTAGTAATCTGCTTGTCCTCAGGTGTAGTTTGTGTGAGGAATACATCCTGCACTCTGAGTTTGTTTGCAATCAATCAATCAATCATTTAAGCCCTATGTGGAGGTGGGATATTGTGTATATCCTTTTTATTTTAAGCCCTCTACGGAGGCGGGGTGGTGTATTTCTCAGAGCAGATTGCACCATCTTGTCATTTTCAAAAGTCCTTTACAGAGGCACAGACCAGTTCTGTGACTAACTCAACCCTTAAGCATGTCTTCAATGATTGTTGTGACGAAGCCTAATCATCGGTGTGTGCCTATAATGTGCCTGGGATGTTGATGAAACTAGAAATAGGAACACTCCATCGCTTGTCTGCCGTGTTTTCTCCATGTCTTCAAAGTGTGTATTGGCGTGCTTGCTTTGTTTAGCGTCTTTGTTTCCCCATATGCAATTTAAAGACCTCTGTGATGAGTACATCCTATATTTTGGGAGGTTTTGTGTGTTTTGCATGTGTGTTGCCCATTATATGCAATTTAAAGACTTGTGCGATGAGTACATCCTATATTATGGGAGGTTTGTTTACTTTCCTTGTACTTGCATTTACATTTCATAAATATGAGAAAAAGAAAAGAAAAGAAATCATTCCTGTCTTCTATGCATTCAATGTATTCTTCATGTTTTGCGTGACTGTAACTGTCTTCTCCATGTTTTGCATGCCTGTCATTGTCTTCAATGTGTCTGACATTTCTTTTCCATGTTTGGAGTGTTTGATGTTCTTGTTGATCATACTTTAATGCATGTATTGGCCTCACGTTTATACATACATTAAATTGGGGGCTAAATGTAATGTTGAAAAATGTCCCCGTGGGGGCTTTTCCCTCAAAAGGTTTAGCTCCCGGGTCTTTTATCTACATTTAGCACATATTACATCATAATTTGACATCTCGATGAGAAAACCCCTACGTGTCTTGACAAATAGGACCTAGGGGGACCACATGAGATAGACCCTACCCAAAATAGCAGGGAGGACTTGGACGCCCACACCCTAGTCCTACCCTATTTTGGGTCAGTCCCAATTTTTGGGTGTCAGCTTCTGACTGTTATTTGGGTCCTATGCCAACATGGTAAGCTTGAATTATGAAATTCTAGGTGGGAGTGTTTGTAGTTACATATAAAAGCATGTTTAGGCATTCATTTGTAAACTAGATGGACATTTTGACTCTAAAGCATTTTAAAGGTGATTCAAGGATTTCATTGTGTTGCAAGAGCATATTTGTGTTGTCTATGTGTTTGTGTTTCTAGATTTGAGCATCCATCTCCTCATGGCATGAAGAGCTTCTTCCTTCCATGAGATCTTCAGTACAAGGTGACATTAATTTGCATTTGTAAGCATTTATCATTTGGTTTTTGCCTCTACCTCCCAAGGCATGCACTCTCTATCTGACAACGATGTTCAGAAGGCTTGAATGTCTCTACAGGACTTGATTGAGGCAAGCCTCTAAACACCACAACCCTGTCCCAAAGTTTTGTGATTGCAGGTTACAAGTGTCACATCTGGAAAAAGTGGAGTTGCAGGAAAGATCAGTAGACATCAAGGATTTAGGATCTAAAAAGAAGCAGGACTTTGGAGCCTTTTCAGGACTTGGGTGCTAGTCCCTATGTCCTCTGCAGTTGAATTTACAGAAACAGAAGTTATAATGTAGATTAGTGTCACAAGGAGATCAGGATTCCACAAAGAAATTGGTACCTTGGACTTGGGTTCCCACTGTTTAGTCCCTCACTATTCTGCTTCGGAACCTCAAAAATAGTAGCACAATTATTTGCTATTTCACATCTTCTTGTAGCAACATTTTCTGTAATTCATCCATTTGCTGTCGTATTTGCATAATTAGGTTTTTAAGGTATAATAGATCATAAGAGAGAATAATTGGAAATCAAATCATAAAAATCCAAGATTCCCTACATCTCATAGTGACCTAGGGTATGATAGTACATTGCAACTCGACCCTAGGTCCTTGAATGAAAGGGTGAAAGGAGGATACATACACAAAACTATGAAAAACCTAACTATCCAAATTTTTCCCTTTACATTTTAGTGAAACCATGTATTGGACTTAATTGCACCTTGCTGAGTGTTTTTTTTCATATTTTCTTTGATTTCATTCATTCATATAGTCATTCATCTTATTGCATTGGAAATTTACAGAAAAATTGAAAAATTGGAAAAACTAAAAAAAATTGCATTCTAGGGTTTGCAAGTTGCATTAATTAATGTGAATTTCATCAAATTTACAATTTTTGCATTATATCTGATTTAAATTATATAAAATTACAAAAATTCAATATTTTGCATTGCATTTTTATCATAAAATTGCTAGGGTTTTGTTGAAAATTGTGAATTTTGCATATAACCTAGCATTTCCAAAATCTAGCGTTTGTACATAAAATCTTGTTTCAAATTTTTCTACTGATTTTCGAGACTCATTCAAATTTATATTTGGATGTAGTCTTCCATTTTAGCACAAATTTGCATTTAGATTTCAAATATTTGCATTTTTGCATAAAAAAAGTCAACAAAAACTAGCATTTTCATTGATTTTTAATTAGATTTGAACTTGCATTTTGCATGTTAGAGCATGGAAATCATTTTACGATCTAAGAGAACTTAATTTTCATCATAAATGATCTTTCAACACATTCATATAACATTTTACATCAAGATCTCAAACCTAGGGCTTGAAAAACCTTGATTTTCACTAAATTTGGCCTTATCCACTCTCTAAATTTGAACTATAGGCATGTTGTGAAGAATATTTTTGCACTAATTTATCAAGGTAATTATTTTCTTCCCCTCCTAAAAATATTCACAACACCTTGTTATTGGCCTCTTGTAATGAAAATTTGGTGACAAATTGCCTATTTTTGCCCTAGCATTTGGCCTAGTTTGTACCAGAAGCGTGTTGTAACAGATTTAATGTATTGAGGTGACTGATATCATCAATATTATTTTCTACACCTCCTAAAATTCATTAAAACACCCCTTTTTCTAGGTCTTGGAATTGAAAACTGTGAAAAACTGCCTATTTTTGTAATATTTTCACTAGGGTTTAACCTTGGGTGACACTATAAGCGTGTTGTGAAAGATATTTTGGCATTAGGTGGCTGTTATCACTGATATAATTTTATTTCCATCATCATTTTCCTCACAACACCCTTTGTCATGCTCTTTTGCATTTGGATTTGGTGAAAAACCACTTTATTTTAGTGTATCTTCACTAGGTTTTAACTTCTCATCATCTTAGATTTGCATTAAGAGTGTGTTGTGAAGGATCTTGTTTCTGTATTGGACTGAAATCAGTCATATAATTTTCTTCTCCTAATAAATTTCCTTACAACACCTTTTCTTTCATACATTTAGATTAAAAAAGTACAAAAAAAAATCAAGCATTTAGTTCATTTTTTGCATATAACTTTGCACTTGTTTTTTGCAATAATTTTGGGAAAGCTTCTAAAATATGATTTTGCATTGATTTGAGAATATACACATGATCTCTAATCACAAAAAAAACAATAGGTTCCCTCCTAGGCCTTACTTGAAAAGAAAGGTCCCTGAACCTGAAATTTTGTTTACACCTAATGATAGAACAATCGAAGATACTGACAGACCTCTCTACATCACTGTGAAAATAATGGGAAACCTCGTGGATGGAACACTTATTGATCCTAATTACATGACTAATGTTTCCATGGAAGAGCTCCTATATTTACATAATTTGATGCAAATATCTTATGACCCTTCGGACATGATGATTAAAACACATAATGGAACCTTTATAAAACCTTTGGGTAAGATATCATTGTTGGTAACTGCATTTGAAAAACATGTAAAACAATAGTTTGAGGTTGTCCCTGATTCTGACCTATTTCAAATAAAACTTGGACATCCATGGTTAAAGGCTATGAAAGTTGTCCCTTCAACAATTTGTAAATGTGTAAAATTTCCTTTGAATGGACAAGTGCATGCTATTCATCAAAATACATACAAACCTTTACTTACACAACAACACTTTACACTGGATTACTTTTGGGACAAATCTAAAGAGAAACCTGAACCACAAAAAGACTTTGACTTCTTGGGCTATAGAAATCACAAAGAAAAACTACTACATTCAATGACCGGTCCTTCTAGACGAGAAACAACAAAAGACAAGCAACGCGCATGTGAAGAGAACCATAGACCAAAAGGACAAGGTCCCTGTGTTGAGGTTCCTCCCCCACTATCCTTACAAGGATTGGAAGGTAACTGTCGACAACAAAACATTCCACCTACAAAAAAGAGATTTGATCCCAGTGCTTCTTCTTCAAGAATGAGAAAACACACAAAAGAGCAAAGCTCTATCTTACAAGAGATAAGAGGTAGAACAAAAAGAAATAGAAAAACAAGAGAAAGAAGAAGAAGAAGACAAGCTTATGCCATAAACCTTGCATCTCAACAAATCCAAACATTGAACAAAACAAATATGATCCTAACAAAGACAAGAATTGGGCTATGGTACCTTATGTCCCACTTTCCTCTAGCATTCAAGAGTGGGAGGATGACGATGATTTACTTGATGATGAGACTTAGCACGAACAATCCTACAAGTAAGTACATCTAACTCTTTATCTCTCTCATGATGTGCTTCCCCAGTGATGTGTTATGTGTTGTTTAGGCCTCCTAGGATGACCCCTGATTCTCTTGTAAGGTACGGGATACTAGGAGACTACCTCTGTTGTGACCTTCTATTTGTATCATCATTCTTCTATATTGCCTTTCTATCTGATTTCATTGTTGTGTGTTGTGTCTTACAGACATAGTGTTGCGGTTGGTGACTTAGGGGCACCCTGCTATGTGACTATCCCTAAGACACTTGTTTCTCCTCTCTTATTTATTGTTTCCCTTCCTCTAATGTTTCCATCTAGCGGGCAGCTGATGAAAAACATTTATATTGATGCAAACCTAGCGTCCCTTTCACGAGAAATCAAAAATTAGACTTAGTTCCTACTATGATGATGGGGTTGTATATCTTATCCAATGCTTGGCTAGTGGAAACACTAGTGCTTTCCGTATAGTGAATTTGATGATGTTTTTATCTGATTTACAGACGTTAACAATATTGTTGCTCCATGCACTTTGTTTGTCCTTGAATCTAGCCTTGGTGGTACTCGATTCAGAGGGCTTCTTGATATAGCCCCATGGTTATCCTCAAACTTAGAATTCATAGTATAACCTTGGCTCTTTGTGTGGTTAAACATATGCACTGATGTTGTTGCTTATCATGATTATGTGGACACTAACATGTTTCTTGTAGGGATGTGTTTGTGGGGACATTTGGCAATCGTAAAGTACACGTCACCTCTGAGGGGCATGGGCTTTGCAGAAATTGGTGTTCCCTTGTGTGTTTTCTTCCTACCTTAACATGCTTGACATCGATACTTGATATCAACCAACTAAAGGTGGGGGCATATATAAGGTAAGCTATCCATTGTAGATGTTAGCAATGTGCTTGTCCTCAGGTGTAGTTTAAAGACTTGTGTGAGAAATACATCCTGCACTTTGAGTTTTTTTGCAATCAATCAATCAATCATTTAAGCCCTTTGCGGAGGCAAGATATCACATATATCCTTTTTATTTTAAGCCATCTGTGGAGGCGAGGGTGGTGTATTTATTGGAGCAGATTGCACCATCCTGTCATTTTCAAAAGTCCTCTGCGGAGGCGGGGAGCAGTACTGTGACTAACTCAACCCTTAAGCGTGTCTTCTGCAATTTTTGTGGCAAAGCCTAATCGTGGGTGTGTGCCTGTAATGTGCCTGAGATGGTGATGAACCTAGAAATAGGAACACTCCATCGCTTGTCTGTTGTGTTTCTCCGTGTCTTGAAAGTGTGTGTTTTGGCATGCTTGCTTTGTTTGGCATGTTTGTTGCCCCATATGCAGTTTAAAGACCTTTGTGTTGAGTACATCCTGCATTTTGGGAGCTTTTGCATGTCTTGTGTGTGTGTTGCCCCATATATGTAGTTTAAAGACTTGTGTGATGAGTAAATCCTACATTATGGGAGGTTTGTTTACTTTCCTTATACTTGTATCTGCATTTCATATATATGAGAAAAAGAAAAGAAAAGAAATTATTCCTATCTTCTATGCATTTTGGGAAAGATTTTAAAATCTAATTTTACAATGATTCAAGCATATACACATGGCCTCTAATCACAACAACAACAATAGGTTCCCTCCTAAGCCTTACTTGAAAAGAAAGGTCCCTGAACCTGAAATTGTGTTTACACCTCATGATAGATGAATCGAAGATACTGACAGACCACTCTACATCACTGTGAAAATAATGGGAAACCCCATGGATGAAACACTTATTGATCCTAATTACATGACTAATGTTGCCACATAAGAGTTTGTCAATTTACATAATTTGATGCAAAGATCTTATGACCCTTCGGACATGATGATTAAAACACATAAGGGAACCTTTATAAAACCTTTGGGTAAGATATCATTGTTGGTAACTGTATTTGAAAAATATGTAGAACAATGGTTTGATGTTGTCCCTGATTCTGACCTATTTCAAATAAAACTTGGACATCCATGGTTAAAGGCTATGAAAGTAGTCCCTTCAACAATTTATAAATGTGTAAAATTTCCTTTGAATGGACAAGTCCATTCTATTCATCAAAATACATACAAACCTTTACTTACACAACAACACTTTACATTGGATTACTTTTGGGACAAATCTAAAGAGAAACCTAAACCATGAACAAATTTTAACTTCTTGGGCTATAGAAATTACAAAGCAAAACTATTACATCTAATGACCGGTCCTTCTAGACAAGAAACAACAAAAGACAAGTAATCCACATGTGAAGAGAACCATAGACCGAAAGGACAAGGTCCCTATGCTGAGGTTCCTCCCCCACCATCCTTACAAGGATCGGGAGGTAATTATCGACAACAAAACATTCCACCTAGAAAAATGAGATTTGATCCCGATGTTTCTTCTTCAAGAATGAGAAAACACACAAAAGAGAAAAGCTCTATCTTACAAGAGATAAGTGGTAGAACAAAAAGACATATAAAATAAAGAGAAAGAAGAAGAAGAAGACAAGCTTAATCCATAAACGTTGCATCTCAACAAGAAAACATCAATCCAAAAGTTGAACAAAACAAAGATGATCCTAATAGAAACAAGAATTGGGCTATGGTACCTTATGTCCCACTTTCTTCTAGCATTCAAGAGTGGGAGGATGACGATGATTTACTTGATGACGAGACTTAGCACGAATGATCCTACAGGTAAGTACCTCTAACCCTTTATATCTCTCATGATGTGCTTCCCCAGTGATGTGTTATGTGTTATTTAGGCCTCCTGGGATGACCCCTGATTCTCTTGTAAGGTCCAGGATACTAGGAGACCACTTCTATTGTGACCTTCTATTTGTATCATCATTCTTCTATATTGCCTCTCTCTCTGAGTTCATTGTTGTGTGTTGTGTCTTATGGACATAGAGTTGTAGTTGGTGACTTGGGGACACCCTCCTACGTGACTATCCCTAAGACACTTGTTTCTCCTCTTTTATTTATTGTCTCCCTTCCTCTAGTGTTTCTATCTAGCGAGTGGATGACGAAAAACATTTATACTGATGCAGACCTAGCATCCCTTTCGTGAGAAATCAAAAATTGGACTTAGTTCCTAATATGATGATGGAGTTGTATATCTTATCTGATGCATGGCTAGTAGAAGCACTCATGCTTTCTGCATAGTGAATTTGATGATGTTTTCATCTCATTTACAAACCTTAACAATACTATTGCTCCATGCACTTTGTTTGTCTTTGAATCTAGCCTTGGTGGTACTCGATTCAGAGAGCTTCGTGATATAGCCCCATGGTTATCCCTAAGTTTCAAATTCATAGTATAACCTCAGCGCTTTGTGTGGTTGATAATATTCATTGATGTTGTTGCTTATCATGATTATGTGGACACTAACATGTTTCTTGCAGGGATATGTTTTTGGGAACATTTGGCGATTGTAAAGTACATGTCACCTCCGGGGGGCATGGGATTTGTGAAAGTCTATGTTCCCTTATGTGTTTTCTTCCTACCTTAATGTGCTTGATATTGATACTTGAAATTAACCACCTTAAGGTGGGGGCATATATAAGGTAAGCTATCTGTTGTAGCTGTTAGCAATGTGCTTGTCCTCAAGTGCAGTTTAAAGACTTGTGTGAGGAATACATCCTGCACTCTGAGTTTGTTTTCAATCAATCAATCATTTAAGCCCTCTACGGAGGTGGCATATCGCGTATATCCTTTTTATTTTAAGCCCCCTACGAAGATAGGGGTGGTGTATTTCTCAAAGAAGATTGCACCATCCTATCATTTTTAAAAGTCCTCTTCGAAGGCGAGCAATTTTATGATTTAGTCAACCCTTAAGTGTGTCTTCGGTGATTTTTGTGGCGAAGGCTAATCATTGGTGTGTGCCTGTAATGTGCCTGAGATGGTGATGGGCCTAGAAATAGGAACACTCCATCGTTTGTCTTTCATGTTTCTCTGTGTCTTCAAAGTGTGTGTTTTTGCATGCTTTCTTTGTTTGGCGTGTTTGTTGCCCCATATGTAGTTTAAAGACCTATGTGATGAGTACATCCTACATTTTGGGAGGTTTTTCTTGTCTTGCATGTGTGTTGCCCCATATATGCAATTTAAAGACCTATGTGATGAGTACATCCTGCATTATGGGAGGTTTGTTTACTTTCCTTGTACTTGCCTATGCATTTCATATATATGAGAAAAAGAAAAGAAAAGAAATCATTCCTGTCTTCTATGCATTAACATGTCTTCTATGCATTCAATGTATTCTCCATGTTTTGCGTGACTATGACTATCTTCTCCATGTTTTACGTGCCTGTCATTGTCTTCAATGTGTTTGACTTTTCTTCTCCGTGTTTGGCGAGTTTGTTGTGCTTATTGACAGTACTTTAATGCATGTATTGGCCTCACGTTTATACATACATTAAAGTGGTGGCTAAATGTAATGTCAGAAAATGTCCCCTTGGGGGCTTTTCCCTCAAAAGGTTTAGCTCTCGCATCTTTTATCTACATTTAAGACATATTACGTTATAATTTGACATCCCGATGAGAAAACCCCTAAGTGTCTTGAAAAATAGGACCTAGGGAGACCACTTGAGATAGACCCTGCCCAAAATAGGGGGGAGGACTTGGACACTTGCACCCTAGTCCTATGCTATTTTGGGTCAGTCCCAATTTTTAGGTGTCAGCTTGTGATCATTATTTGGGTCCTATGCCGACATGGTAAGCTTGAATTACATGTTTAGGCATTCATTTGTAAACTACATGGACATTTTAATTCTAAATCATTATAAATGTGATTCAAGGCTTTCATTGTGTTGCAAGAGCAGATTTGTGTTGTCTATGTGTTTGTGTTTGCAGATTTGAGCATCCATCTCCTCATGACATTAAGTGCTTCTTCTATCCATGAGATCTTCACTACAAGGTGACATTCATTTGGTTTTTGCCTCTGCCTCCCAAGGCACACACTCTCTATCTGCCAACAGTGTTTGGAAGGCTTGAATGTCTCTTTGGGACTTGACTGAGGAACGCCTCTAAACACCACAACCCCCTCCCAAAGTTATGTGATTATAGGTTACAGGTGTCCCATCTGGAAAAGGTGGAGTTGTAGGAAAGATTAGTAGACATCAAGGATATAGGATCTGAAAAGAAGCAGGACTTTGACACCTTTTCATGACTTGGGTGCTAGTCCCTTGTCCTCCATAGTTGAATTTTTGAAAACAAAAGATACAGTGCAAATCAGTGTCGGAAGGAGATTAGGATTCCACAAAGAAATTGGTACCTTGGACTTGGGTGCCCACTCTTTACTCCCTGACTGTTCCACTTTGGAACCTCAAAAATAGGTGCACAATTATTTGATATTTCTCATCTTCCTATAACAACATTTTTCATAATTCATCTGTTTGCTATTGTATTTGCATAATTAGGGCTTTAAGGTATAATCAAGCATAAGAGAAGGTAATTGGAAATCAAATCATAAAAATCTAAGTTTCCCTACATCTCATAGTGACCTAGGGTATGATAGTACATTGCAACTCGACCCTAGGTCCTTGAATGGAAGGGTGAAAGGAGGATACATACACAAAACTACCAAAAACTCAACTATCCAATCTTTACCCTTTACATTTTGGTGAACCCATGTTATTGGACTTAATTGCACCTTGCTGAGTGTTTTTCTTCAGATTTTCTTTGATTTCATTCATTCATATAGTCATTCATCTTATTGCATTGGAAAATTTACAAAAAATTTGAAAAATTGGGAAAATTGAAAAAAATTGCATTCTTGGATTTGCATGTTGCATTAATTAATGTGAATTTCATCAAATTTTTTATTTTTGCATAAAATCTGATTTAAATTATAGAAAATTACAGAAATTCAATATTTTGCATTCCATTTTTATCATAAAATTGCTAGGGTTTTGTTAAAAATTGTGAATTTTGCATATAACCTAGTAATTCCAAAATCTAGGGTTTGTAGGTAAAATCATGTTTCATATTTTTCTACCAATTTTAAAGACTCATTCAAATTTTCATTTGGCTATAGTCTTGCATTTTAGCACAAATTTGTATTTTTGCATAGAAAAAGTCAACAAAAACTAGCATTTTCATTGATTTTTCATTAGATTTGCACTTGCATTTTGCATGTTAGAGCATGGAAATAATTTTAAGATCTAAGAGCACTTAATTTTTATCATAAATCAGATTTCAAAACATTCATATAACATTTTACATCAAGATCTCAAATCTACGGCTTGAAAAACCTTGATTTTCACTAAATTTGGCCTTATTGGCTCTCTAAATTTGCACTATAAGGCGTGTTGTGAAGAATATTTTTGCACTAATTGGTTTTTAGCAGGGAAATTATTTTCTGCCCCTCCTAAAAATCTTCACAACACCTTGTTATTGTCCTCTTGTAATAAAAATTTGGTGACAAATTGTCTATTTTTGCCCTAGAATTTGCCCTAGTTTGCACCATAAGCATGTTGTAACAAATTTTATGGATTGAGGTGATTGATATCATGAATATTATTTTCTGTACCTCCTAAAATTTATTACAACACCCCTTTTGCTAAGTCTTGGAATTGAAAAACAGTGAAAAACTACCTATTTTTGCTATATTTTCACTATGGTTTGACCTTGGGTGACACTATAAGCGTGTTGTCACAGATATTTTGGCATTAGGTGTCTATTAGCACTAATATAATTTGTGTTCCATCATCATTTTCCTCACAACACCCTTTTTCATGCTCTTTTACATTGAGATTTGGTGAAAAACTGCTTATTTTAGTGTATTGTCACTAGATTTTAACTTGTCATCATCTTAGATTTGCATCAAGAGTGTGTTGTGAAAGATCTTATTTCTGTATTGGACTGATATCAGACATATAATTTTCTGCCCATGATCAATTTCCTTACAACACCTTTTCTTTCATACATATTCACATGGCCTCTAATCGCAACAACAACAATAGGTTCCCTCCTAGGCCTTACTTGAAAAGAAAGGTCCGAGAACCTGAAATTGTGTTTACACCTCATGATAGAACAATCGTAGATACTGACGAACCTCTCTACCTCACTATGAAAATAATGGGAAACCCCGTGGATGGAACACTTATTGATCCTAATTACATGACTAATGTTGCCATGGAAGAGTTCCTCTATTTACATAATTTGATGCAAAGATCTTATGACCTTTCAGAAATGATGATTAAAACACATAAGGGAACTTTTATAAAACCTTTGGGTAAGATACCATTGTTGGTAACTATATTTGAAAAACATGTAGAACAATGGTTTGATGTTGTCCCTAATTCTGACCTATTTCAAATAAAACTTGGACATCCATGGCTAAAGGCTATGAAAGCTGTCCCTTCAACAATTTATAAATGTATAAAATTTCTTTTGAACGAACAAGTGTATGCTATTCATCAAAATACATACAATCCTTTACTTACACAACAACACTTTACACTGGATTACTTTTGGGACAAATATAAAGAGAAACCTGAACCACCAACATACTTTAATTTCTTGGGCTATAGAAATTACAAAGCAAAACTATTACATTCAATGATTGGTCCTTCTAGACAAGAAACAACAAAAGACAAGCAACCCACATGTGAAGAGAACTATAGACCAAAACGACAAGGTCCCTGTGTCGAGGTTCCTACCCCCCATCCTTACAAGGATTGGGAGGTAATTGTTAACAACAAAACATTCCACCTAGAAAAATGAGATTTGATCCCAGTGCTTCTTTTTCAAGAATGAGGAAACACATGAAAGAGAAAAGCTCTATCTTACAAGAGATAAGTGGTAGACTAAAAAGAAATAGAAAAGCAAGAGAAAGAAGAAGAAGAAGAAGAAGACAAGCTTATGCCATAAACCTTGCATCTCAACAAGAAAACATTGATCCAAACATTGAACAAAATAAAGATGATCGTAACAAAGACAAGAATTGGGCTATGGTACCTTATGTCCCACTTTCCTCTAGCATTCAAGATTGGGAGGATGATGATGATTTACTTGATGATGAGACTTAGCACAAATGATCCTACAGGTAAGTACCTCTAACCCTTTATCTAATGTGCTTCCCCAATGATGTGTTATGTGTTGTTTAGGCCTCCTGGGATGGCCCCTAATTCTCTTGCAAGGTCCGAGATACCAGGAGACCACCTCTGTTGTGACCTTCTTCTATTTTTATCATCATTCTTCTATATTTCCTCTCTCTCTGATTTCATTATTGTGTGTTGTATGTTATGGACATAGCGTTGTTGTTGGTGACTTGGGCGCACCCTCCTACATGACTGTCCCTAAGACACTTGTTTCTCCTCTCTTATTTATTGTTTCCCTTCCTCTAGTGTTTCTATGTAGTGGGTGGATGACAAAAAATATTTATACTGATGTGGACCTAGCGTCCCTTTCGCGAGAAATCAAAAATTGGACTTAGTTCCTAATATGACGATGGGGTTGTATATCTTATCTACCGCTTGGCTAGTGGAAGCACTCATGCTTTCCGCGTAGTGAATTTGATGATGTTTTTATCTCATTTACAAACCTTAACAATACTGCTGCTCCGTGCACTTTGTTTGTTTTTGAACCTAGCCTTGGTGGTACTCGATTCGGAGAGCTTCGTGATATAGCCCCATGGTTATCCTCAAACTCCAAATTCGTAGTATAAGCTCATCTCTTTGTGTAGTTTATCATATGCATTAATGTTGTTACTTATCATGATTATGTGGACAATAACATGTTTCTTGCAGGGATGTGTTTGTGAGAACATTTGGCGATTGTAAAGTACATGTCACCTCCGGGGGGCATGGGATTTCCAAAAGTATGTGTTCCCTTGTGTGTTTTCTTCCTACCTTAACGTGCTTGATATTGATACTTGATATCAACCACCTTAAGGTGGGGGCATATATAAAGTAAGCTATCTGTTGTAGATGTTAGCAATGTGCTTGTCCTTAGGTGCAGTTTAAAGACTTGTGTGAGGAATACATCCTGCACTCTGAATTTGTTTGCAATCAATCAATCAATCATTTAAGCCCTCTGTGGAGGTAGGATATCGCATATATCCTTTTTATTTTAATCCCTCTACAGAGGTGGGGGTGGTGTATTTCTCAGAGCAGATTGCACTATCCTATCATTTTCAAATGTCCTTTGCGGAGGTGGGGAGCGGTTCTGTGACTAACTCAACCCTTAAGCGTGTCTTCGACGATTGTTGTGGTGAAGCCTAATCATTGGTGTCTGCCTATAATGTGCCTGAGATGGTGATGAACCTAGAAATAGGAACACTCCATCGCTTGTTTGCCATGTTTTCTCCGTGTCTTCAAAGTGTGTGTATTGGCGTGCTTGCTTTGTTTGGCATGTTTGTTGCCTCATATGCAATTTAAAGACTTGTACGATGAGTACATCTTATATTTTGGGAATTTATGCATGTTTTGCATGTGTGTTGCCCCATATATGCAATTTAAAGACTTGTGCGATGAGTACATCCTACATTATGGGAGGTTTGTTTACTTTCCTTGTACTTACATCTGCATTTCATATATATGAGAAAAAGAAAAGAAAAGAAATCATTCCTATCTTCTATGCATTAACGTGTCTTCTATGTATTGAATGTATTCTCTGTGTTTTGTGTGACTATCATTGTCTTCAATGTGTCTAGTATTTCTTCTCTATTTTTGGTGTGTTTGCTATGCTTGTTGACTGTACTTTAATCTATGTATTGGCCTCGTGTTTATACATACAATAAAGAGGGGCTAAATTTAATGTTGGAAAATGTCCCCTTGGGGGCTTTTCCCTCAAAAGATTTAGCTCCCAGGTCTTTTATCTACATTTAGGACATATTACATCATAATTTGACATCCCAATGAGAAAACCCATAAGTTTCTTAACAAATAGGACCTAGGGGGACCACATGAGATAGACCCTGCCCAAAATAGGCAGGGAGGACTTGGGCGCATGTGCCCTAGTCCTGCCCTATTTTGGGTTAGTCCCAATTTTTGGGTGTCGGCTTGTGATCAATATTTGAGTTCTATACCAACACGGTAATCTTGAATTATGAAATTCTTGGTGGGAGTATTTGTAGTTGCATATAAAAGCATGTTTAGGCATTCATTTGTAAACTAGATGGACATTTTGATTTTAAAGCATTCTAAAGGTGATTCAAGGATTTCATTGTGTTGCAAGGGCATATTTGTGTTGTCTATGTGTTTGTGTTTATAGGTTTGAGCATCCATCTCCTCATGGCATGAAGAGCTTCTTCCTTCCATGAGATCTTCACTACAACGTGACATTCATTTGTGTTTGTAAGCATTTATCATTTGGTTTTTGCCTCTTCCTCCCAAGGCACACACTCTCCATCTGACGACGGTGTTCGGAAGACTTGAATTTCTCTATGGGACTTGACTGAGGTAAGCCTCTAAACACCACAACCCCCTCCCAAATTTTTGTGATTGTAGGTTACAGGTGTCGCATCTAGAAAAAGTGGAGTTGCAAGAAAGATCAATAGACATCAAGGATCTAGGATCTAAAAAGAAGCAAGACTTTAGAGCCTTTTTAGGACTTGGGCGCTAGTCCCTATGTCCACCACAGTTGAATTTCTAGAAACATAAGTTACAATGCAGATCAATGTCGAAAGGACATCAAGATTCTGTAAAGAAACTAGTACCTTGGACTTGGGCACCCCCTCTTTAGTCCCTGACTATTTCATTTCAGAACCCCAAAAATAGGTGCACAATTATTTGCTATTTCACATCTTCCTGTAGTAGCATTTTTTGTAATTCATCCGTTTACTGTCATATTTGCATAATTATGGTTTTAAGGTATAATCAAGCTTAAGAGAAGATAACTGGAAATCAAATCATAAAAATCCAAGTTTCCCTACATATCATAGTGACCTAGGGTATGATAGTAAATTGCAACTCTACCCTAGGTCCTTGAATGAAAGGGTGAAAGGAGGATACATACAAAAAACTACCAAAAACTCAACTATCCAAATTTTACCCTATACATTTTGGTGAACCCATGTTATTGGACTTAATTGCACCTTACTGAGTGTTTTTCTTTAGATTTTCTTTGATTTAATTCATTCATATAGTCATTCATCTTATTGCATTGGAAAATTTACAAAAAAAAATTGAAAATTTGGAAAAATTGAAAAAAATTGCATTCTAGGGTTTGCATATTGCATTAATTAATGTGAATTTCATCAAATTTATGATTTTTTCATTAGATCTGATTTAAATTACAGAAAATTACAAAAAATTAATATTTTGCATTGCATTTTTATCATAAAATTGCTAGGGTTTTGTTGAAAATTGTGAATTTTGCATATAACCTAGTAATTCCAAAATCTAGGGTTTGTAGGTAAAATCTTGTTTTAGATTTTTCTACTAATTTTAGGGACTCATTAAAATTTGCATTTGGCTGTAGTCTTTCATTTTACCACAAAGTTGCATTTAGATTTCAAATATTTGCACTTTTGCATAGAAAAAGTCAACAAAAACTAGCGTTTTCATTGATTTTTCATTAGATTTACACTTGCATTTTTCATGTTATAGCATGGAAATAATTTTAAGATCTGAGAGAACTTAATTTTCATCATAAATCATCTTTCAAAACATTCATGTAACATTTTACATCAAGATCTCAAACCAAGGGCTTGAAAAACCTTGATTTTCACTAAATTTGGCCTTATTGACTCTCTAAATTTGCACTATATGCGTGTTGTGAAGAATATTTTTGTAGTAATTGGTTTTTATTAGGGTAATTATTTTATTCCACTCCTAAAAATCTTCACAACACCTTGTTATTGGCCTCTTGTAATGAAAATTTGGTGACAAATTGCCTATTTTTTGCTATTTTTGCCCTAGCATTTGGCCTAGTTTGCACCATAAGCGTGTTGTAACAAATTTTATGGATTGAGGTGACTGATATCATCAATATTATTTTCTTCAACTCCTAAAATTAATTAGAACACCCCTTTTGTAAGGTCTTGGAATTGAAAAACCATGAAAAACTACTTATTTTTACTATATTTTCACTAGGGTTTAACCTTGGGTGACACTACAAGCCTGTTGTTACAGATATTTTGGAATTAGGTGGCCATTAGCATTAGCATTGATATAAATTTCTTTCCATCATCATTTTACTCACAACACCCTTTGTCATGCTCTTTTGCATGGAGATTTGGTGAAAACCCACTTATTTTAGTGTATTTTCACTAGGTTTTAACTTGTCATCATCTTAGATTTGTATCAAGAGTGTGTTGTGAAGGATCTTATTTCTATATTGGACTAATATCAGACATATAATTTTTTACCTCTGATCAATTTCCTTACAACACCTTTGCTTTCATACATTTGCATTAAAAAAGTATAAAAAAAAATCAAGCATTTAGGTCATTTTTTACATATAATTTTGCACTTGTTTTTTGCAATTATTTTGGGAAAGCTTTTAAAATCTGATTTTCCATTGATTCAAGCATATACACATGGCCTCTAATTGCAACAACAACAATAGGTTCCCTCCTAGGCCTTACTTGAAAAGAAAGGTCCCTGAACCTGAAATTGTGTTTACACCTCATGATAGAACAATCAGAGATACTGACGGACCTCTCTACGTCACTGTGAAAATAATGGGAAACCCTGTGGATGGAACACTTATTGATCCTAATTACATGACTAATGTTTCCACAGAAGAGTTCCTCTATTTACATAATTTGATGCAAAGATCTTATGACCCTTCGGACATGATGATTAAAACACATAAGGGAACCTTTATAAAAACTTTAGGTAAGATATCATTGTTGGTAACTATATTTGAAAAACATGTAAAACAATGGTTTGGTGTTGTCCCTGATTTTGACCTATTTCAAATAAAACTTGGACATCCATGGTTAAAGGCTATGAAAGCTGTCCCTTCAACAATTTATAAATGTGTTAAATTTCCTTTGAATGGACAAGTGCATGCAATTCATCAAAATACATACAAACCTTTACTTACATAACAACACTTTACACTAGATTACTTTTGGGACAAATCTAAAGAGAAATCTGAACCACGAACATACTTTAACTTCTTGGGCTATAGAAATTACAAAGAAAAACTATTACATCCAATGACCAGTCCTTCTAGACAAGAAACAACAAAAGACAAGCAACCAACATGTGAAGAGAACCATAGACCGAAAAAACAAAGTCCCTATGCTGAGGTTCCTCCCCCGCTATCCTTACAAGGATTGGAAGGTAATTGTCGACAACAAAACATTCCACCTAGAAAAATGAGATTTGATCTCGGTGCTTCTTCTTTGAGAATGAGAGAACACGTGAAAGAGGAAAGCTCTATCTTACAAGAGATAAGTGGTAGAACAAAAAGAAATAGAAAAACAAGAGAAAGAAGAAGAAGACAAGCTTATGCCATAAATCTTGCATCTCAACAAGAAAACATTAATCCAAACATTGAACAAAACAAAGATGATCCTAACAAAGACAATAATTGGGCTATGGTACCTTATGTCCCAGTTTTGTCTAACATTCAGGAGTGGGAGGATGACGATGATTTACTTGATGACAAGACTTAGCACGAATGATCCTACAAGTAAGTACCTCTAACCCTTTATCTCTCTCATGATGTGCTTCCCTAGTGATGTGTTATGTGTTGTTTAGGCCTCCTGGGATGACCCCTGATTCTCTTGTAAGGTCTAGGATACTAGGAGACTGCCTCTATTATGACCTCCTTCTATTTGTATTATCATTCTTCTATATTGCCTCTCTCTATGATTTCATTGTTGTGTGTTGTGTCTTACAGACATAACATTGTGGTTGGTGAATTGGGGGCAACCTCCTACATGACTATTCCTAAAACACTTATTTCTCCTCTGTTATTTATTGTTTCCCTTTCTCTAGTGTTTCTATCTAGCGGGTGGCTAATGAAAAACATTTATACTGATGCGGACCTAGTGTCCCTTTCATGAGAAATCAAAAATTGGACATAGTTCCTAATATGACAATGGGGTTGTATATCTTATCTACCACTTGGCTAGTGGAAGCACTCATACTTTCCACGTAGTGAATTTGATGGTGTTTTTATCTCATTTACAAACCTTAACAATATTGCTGCTCCGTGCACTTTGTCGTTGAATCTAGCCTTGGTGGTACTTGATTCAGAGAGATTCTTGATATAGCTCCACGATTATCCTCAAACTCCAAATTCATAGTGTAACCTCAGCTCTTTGTGTGGTTAATCATATGCATTGTTGTTGTTGCTTATCATGATTATGTGGACACTAACATGTTTCTTGCAGGGATGTGTTTGTGGGAACATTTGGCAACTGTAGAGTACATGTCACCTCCGAGGGGCATGGGCCTTGCAAAAGTATATGTTCCCTTGTGTGTTTTCATCCTACCTTAACGTGCTTGATATTGATACTTGATATCAACCACCTTAAGGTGGGGGCATATATAAGTTAAGCTATCTTTGTAGATGTTAGCAATATGCTTGTCCTTAGGTGCAATTTAAAGACTTCTGTGAGGAATACATCCTGCACTTTGAGTTTGTTTTCAATCAATAAATCAATCATTTAAGCCCTATAGAGAGGTAGGATATCGTGTATATCCTTTTTATTTTAAGCCCTCTGTGGAGGCAGGGGTGGTGTATTTCTTGGAGCAGATTGCACCATCCTGTTATTTCAAAAGTCCTCTGTGGAGGTGGGGAGTGGTTCTGTGACTAACTTAACCCTTAAGTATGTCTTCAGTGATTGTTGTGGTGAAGCCAAATCATCTGTGTGTGCCTGTAATGTACTTGAGATGGTGATGAACCTAGAAATAGGAGCACTCCATAGCTTGTTTGCCATGTTTTTTTCATGTCTTAAAATTTTGTGTAATGGCATGCTTGCTTTGTTTGGCATGTTTGTTTCCCCATATGCAGTTTAAAGACCTATGAGATGAGTACATCCTACATTTTGAGAGGTTTTCCATGTCTTGCATGTGTGTTGCCCCATATATGTAGTTTAAAGACCTGTGTGATGAGTACATCTTGCATTATGGGAGGTTTGTTTACTTTCCTTGTACTTGCATCTGCATTTCATATATATGATAAAAAGAAAAGAAAATAAATTATTCCTATCTTCTATGCATTTTGGGAAAGATTTTAAAATCTAATTTTGCATTGATTCGAGCATATACACATGGCCTCTAATTGCAACAACAACAATAGGTTCCCTTCTAAGCCTTACTTGAAAAGAAAGGTCCCTGAACCTAAAATTGTGTTTACACCTCATGATAGAACAATTAGAGATACTGACAGACCTCTCTACATCACCATGAAAATAATGGGAAACCCCATGGATGGAACACTTATTGATCATAATTACATGACTAATCTTGCCACAGAAGAGTTCCTCTATTTACATAATTTGATGCAAAGATCTTATGACCCTTCGAACATGATGATTAAAACACATAAGGGAACCTTTATAAAACCTTTGGGTAAGATATCATTGTTTGTAATTGTATTTGAAAAACATGTAAAACAATAGTTTGATGTTGTCCCTGATTCTGACCTATTTCAAATAAAACTTGGACATCCATGGTTAAAGGCTATGAAAGTTGTCCCTTCAACAATTTTATTAATTTGTAAAATTTCCTTTGAATGGACAAGTGCATGCTATTCATCAAAATACATACAAACCTTTACTTAAACAACAACAGTTTACACTGGATTAATTTTGGGACAAATCTAAAGAGAAACCTGAACCACGAACAAACTTTAAGTTCTTAGGCTATAGAAATTACAAATCAAAACTATTACATCCAATGAGCTATCTTTCTAGACAAGAACCAACAAAAGACAAGCAACCCACATGTGAAGAGAACCATAGACTGAAAGGACAAGGTCCTAATGCTGAGGTTTCTCCCCCACCATCCTTACAAGGATTGGGAGGTAATTGTCGATAGCAAAACATTCCACCTAGAAAAATGATATTTGATCCTAGTGCTTTCTATTTGAGAATGAGAAAACACATGAAGGAGCAAAGCTCTATCTTATAAGAGATAAGTGGTAAAACAAAAAGAAATAGAAAATCAAGAGAAAGAAGAAGAAGAAGACAAGCTTATGCCATAAACCTTGCATCTCAACAAGAAAACATTAATCCAAATATTGAGCAAGACAAAGATGATCCTAACAAAGACAAGAATTGGGCTATGGTACCTTATGTCCCACTTTCCTCTAGCATTCAGGAGTGGGAGGATGATGATGATTTACTTGATGACGAGACTTAGTACAAATGATCCTATAGGTAAGTACCTCTAACCATTTATATCTCTTGCAATGTGCTTCCCTAGTGATGTGTTATGTGTGTTTTAGGCCTCCTGGGATGACCCCTAATTCTCTTGCAAGGTCCAAGATACAAGGAGACCACATCTATTGTGAGCTTCTTCTATTTGTATCATCATTCTTCTATATTGCCCCTCTCTCTAATTTCACCGTTGTGTGTTGTGTCTTATGGACATAGTGTTGTGGTTGGTGACTTGGGGACACCCTCCTACGTGACTATCCCTAAGACACTTGTTTCTCCTCTCTTATTTATTGTTTCCCTTCCTCTAGTATTTCTATCTAGCAGGTGGATAACGAAAAAAAAATTATACTGATGTGGACCTAGCGTCCCTTTTGCGAGAAATCAAAAATTGGACTTAGTTCCAAATATGACGAATGGGTTGTATATCTTATCCGACGCTTGGCTAGTGGAAACACTCGTGCTTTCCACATAGTGAATTTGATGATGTTTTTATCTCATTTACGAACCTTAACAATACTACTGCTCCATGCACATTGTTTGTCTTTGAATCTAGCCTTGGTGGTACTCGATTTAGAGAGCTTCGTGATATAGCCCCACGGTTATCCTCAGACTCTGAATTCATAGTATAACCTCTACTCTTTGTGTGGTTAATCATATGCATTGATGTTGTTGCTTATCATGATTATGTGAACACTAAAATGTTTCTTGCAGGGATGTGTTTGTGTGAAGATTTGGTGATCATAAAGTACATGTCACCTCCAGCAGGCATGGGCTTTGCAAAAGTTTGTGTTCCCTTGTGTGTTTTCTTCCTACCTTAACGTACTTGATATCGATACTTGATATCAACCACCTTAAGGTGGGGACATATATAAGGTAAGCTATTTGTTGTAACTGCTAGCAATGTGCTTGTCCTCATGTGCAGTTTAAAGACTTGTGTGAGGAATACATCTTGCACTCTAAGTTTGTTTGCAATCAATCAATCAATCAATCATTTAAGCCCTCTATAGGGGTGGGATATCGTGTATATGCTTTTTATTTTAAGCCCTCTGCAGAGGTGGGGGTGGTGTATTTCTCGAAGTAGATTGCACCATCCTATCATTTTCAAAATTCTTCTGCGAAGGCAGGGAGCGGTTCTATGACTACCTCAACCCTTAAGCATGTCTTTGGTGATTGTTGTGGCGAAGCCCAATCATCGATGTGTGCCTGTAATGTGCTTGCAATGGTGATGAACCTAGAAATAGGAACACTCCATCGCTTGTCTGTCATGTTTCTCCGTGTCTTGAAAGTGTGTGTTTTGGCGTGTTTGCTTTGTTTGGCATGTTTGTTGTCCCATATGTAGTTTAAAGACCTGTGTGATGAGTACATCCTATATTTTGGGAGGTTTTGCATGTCTTGCGTGTGTGTTGCTCCATATATGCAGTTTAAAGACTTGTGTGATGATACATCCTGCATTATGGGAGGTTTGTTTACTTTCCTTGTACTTGAATATGCATTTCATATATATGAGAAAAAGAAAAGAAAAGAAATTATTCATGTCTTCTATGCATTCAATGTATCCTCTGTGTTTTGTGTCACTGTAACTATCTTCTCCATGTTTTGTGTGCCTGTCATTTTCTTCAATGTGTCTGGTGTTTCTTCTCCATGTTTGGCATGTTCATTGTGCTTGTTGATCATACTTTAATGCATGTATTGGCCTCATGTTTATACATACATTAAAGTGGGGTCTAAATGTAATGTCAGAAAATGTCCCCTTGGGGGCTTTTCCCTCAAAAGGTTTAGCTCCCAGGTCTTTTATCTACATTTAGGACATATTACATCATAATTTGACATCCCGTTGAGAAAACCCCTAAGTGTCTTGACAAATAGCACCTAGAGGGACCACTTGAGATAGACCCTACCCAAAATAGGGGGGGAGGATTTGGGCACCTGTACCCTAGTCCTACCCTATTTTGGGTTAGTCCCAATTTTTGGGTGTCAGCTTGTGACCGTTATTTGGGTCCTATGCCGACACGGTAAGCTTGAATTATGAAATTCCTAGTGGGAGTGTTTGCAGTTGCATATAAAAGCAAGTTTAGGAATTCATTTGTAAACTAGATGGACATTTTAATTCTAAATCATTCTAAACATGATTCAAGGCTTTCATTATGTTGCAAGAGTAGATTTGTGTTGTCTATGTGTTTGTGTTTGCATATTTGAGGATCCATCTCCTCATGGCATGAAGAGTGTCTTCCTTCCATGAGAGCTTCACTACAAGTTGACATTCATTTGTGTTTGTAAGTATTTATCATTTGGTTTTTGCCTCTACCTTCCAAGGCACACACTCTCTATCTGTCAACGGTGCTCAAAAGGCTTGAATGTCTCTCTAGGACTTGACTACAAGTTGCAAGAAAGATCAGTAGACATCAAGGATTCAAGATTTGAAAAGAAGCATGACTTTAGAGCCTTTTCTGGACTTAGGTGCTAGTCCCTGTGTCCTCCGCAAGTGAATTTTTGGAAATAGAAGTTACAGTACAAATCAATGTCAGAAAGAGATCAAGATTTAACAAAGAAACTAGTACCTTGGACTTGGACGCCCACTCTTTAGTACCTTCCTATTCCACTTCGGAACCCTAAAAATAGGTGTACAATTATTTGCTATTTCACATCTTCCTATAGCAGCATTTTTCGTAATTCATTTGTTTGCTGTCGTATTTGCATAATTAGGGTTTTAAGGTATAATCAAGCATAAGAGAAGATAATTGTCAATCAAATAATAAAAATCCAAGTTTCCCTACATCTCATAGTGACCTAGGGTATGATAGTACATTGCAACTTGACCCCAGGTCCTTGAATGAAAGGGTGAAAGGAGGATACATACACAAAACTACCAAAAACTCAACTATCCAAATTTTACCATTTACATTTTGGTGAACCTCTGTTATTGGACTTAATTGCACCTTTCTAAGTTTTTTTCTTTATATTTTCTTTGATTTCATTCATTCATATAGTCATTCATCTTATTGCATTGGAAAATTTACAAGAAAATTGAAAAATTGGAAAAATTGAAAAAATTTGCATTCTAGGGTTTGCATGTTGCATTAATTAATGTGAATTTCATCAAATTTATGATTTTTGCATTAGATATGATTCAAATTACATAAAATTACAAAAATTCAATATTTTGCATTGCATTTTTATCATAAAATTGTTAGGGCTTTGTTGAAAATTGTGAATTTTGCATATAACCCAGTATTTCCAAAATCTAGGGTTTGTAGGTAAAATCTTGTTTCAGATTTTTATACTGATTTTATAGACTCATTAAAATTTTCATTTGGCTGTAATCTTTCATTTTAGCACAAATTTGCATTGAGATTTCAAATATTTGCATTTTTGCATAGAAAAAGTCAACAAAAACTAGCATTTTCATTAATTTTTCATTAGATTTGCACTTGCAGTTTGCATGTTAGAGCATGGAAATCATTTTAAGATCTGAGAGAACTTAATTTTCATCATAAATCAGCTTTCAAAACATTGATATAACATTTTACATCAAGATCTCAAACCTAGGGCTTGAAAAACCTTAATTTTCACTAAATTTGGCCTTATCGGCTCTCTAAATTTGCACTATAGGCGTGTTGTGAAGAATATTATTGCACTAATTGGTTGTTATCAGGGTAATTATTTTCTTCCCCTCCTAAAAATCTTCACAACACCTTGTTATTGGCCTCTTGTAATGAAAATATGGTGACAAATTGCCTACTTTTGCTATTTTTGCCCTAGAATTTGGCCTAGTTTGCACCATAAGTGTGTTGTAACAAATTTTATGGATTGAGTGACTGATATCATCAATATTATTTTCTACACCTCCTAAAATTCATTACAACACCCCTTTTACTAGGTCTTGGGATTGAAAAACCGTGAAAAACTACCTATTTTTGCTATATTTTCACTAGGGTTTGACCTTAGGTGACACTATAAGCATGTTGTGATAGATATTTTGGCATTAGGTCACTTTTAGAACTGATATAATTTGTTTTCCATCATTATTTTCCTCACAATACCCTTTTTCATGCTCTTTTGTATTGATATTTGGTGAAAAACTTCTTATTTTAGTTTATTTTCACTAGGTTTTAACTTGTCGTCATCTTAGATTTGCATCAAGAGTGTGTTGTGAAGGATATTATTACTATATTGGATAGATATCAGACATATAATTTTTTTCCCCTAATCAATTTCCTTACAACACCTTTGCTTTCGTAAAAAAGTAGAAAAAAAAATCAAGCATTTAGGTCATTTTTTGCATATAACTTTGCACTTGTTTTTTGCAATAATTTTGGGAAAGATTTTAAAATCTGATTTTACATAGATTCGAGCATATACACATGGCATCTAATTGTAACAAAAACAATAGGTTCCCTCCTAAGCCTTACTTGAAAAGAAAGGTCCCTGAACCTGAAATTGTGTTTACACCTCATGATAGAACAATCAAAGATACTGACGGACCTCTCTACATCACTGTGAAAATAATGGGAAACCCCATGGATGGAACACTTATTGATCCTAATTACATGACTAATGTTTCCACGGAAGAGTTCCTCTATTTACATAATTTGATGCAAATATCTTATGACCCTTCGCACATGATGATTAAAACATATAAGGGAACCTTTATAAAACCTTTGGGTAAGATATCATTGTTGGTAACTGTATTTGAAAAACGTGTAGAAAAATGGTTTGATGTTGTCCCTGATTCTAACTTATTTCAAATAAAACTTGGACATCCATGGTTAAAGGCTATGAAAGCTGTCCCTTCAACAATTTATAAATGTGTAAAATTTCCTTTGAACAGACAAGTGCACGCTATTCATCAAAATACATACAAACCTTTACTTACACAAAACACTTTACACTAGATTCCTTTTGGGACAAATCTAAAGAGAAACCTGAACCATGAACAAACTTTAACTTTTTGGGCTATAGAAATTGCAAAGCAAAACTATTACATCCAATGACCGGTCCTTCTAGACAAGAAACAACAAAAGACAAGCAACCTGCATGTGAAGAGAACCATAGACCAAAAGGACAAGGTCCCTATGCTAAGGTTCCTCTCCCGCCATCCTTACAAGGATCGGGAGGTAATTATCAACAAAAAAACATTCCACCTAGAAAAATGAGATTTGATCCTCGTGCTTCTTCTTCGAGAATGAGAAAACACACGAAAGAGCAAAGCTCTATCTTACAAGAGATAAGTGGTAGAACAAAAAGAAACAGAAAAGCAAGAGAAAGAAGAAGAAGAAGACAAGATTATGCCATAAACCTTGCATCTCAACAAGAAAACATCAATCCAAACATTGAAAAAAATAAAGATGATCCTAACAAAGACAAGAATTGGGTTATGGTACCTTATGTCCCACTTTCCTCTAGCATTCGGGAGTGGGAGGATGATGATGATTTGCTTGATGACGAGACCTAGCACGAATGATCCTATAGGTAAGTACATCTAACCCTTTATCTCTCTCATGATGTGCTTCCCTAGTGATCTGTTATGTGTTGTTTAGGCCTCCTGGGATGACCCCTGATTCTCTTGTAAGCTCCGGGATACCAGGAGACTACCTTTGTTGTGACCTTCTTCTATTTGTATCATCATTCTTCTATATTGCCTCTCTATCTGATTTCATTGTTGTGTGTTGTGTCTTACGGACATAGCATTGCAATTGGTGACTTGGGGGCACCCTCCTACATGACTGTCCCTAAGACACTTGTTTCTCTTCTCTTATTTATTGTTTCCCTTCCTGTAGTATTTCTATCTAGTAGGCGGATGACGAAAAACATTTATACTGATGTAGATCTAGTATCCCTTTTGTGAGAAATAAAAAATTGTACTTAGTTCCTAATATGATGATGGGGTTGTACATCTTATCTGATGCTTGGCTAGTGGAAGCACTCATTCTTTCCACGTAGTGAATTTGATAATGTTTTTATCTCATTTACAAACATTAACAATACTACTGCTCTATGCACTTTGTTTGTCTTCTAATCTAGCCTTAGTGGTACTCGATTTGGAGAGCTTCATGATATAGCCCCACGGTTATCCTTGAACTCTGAATTCATAGTATAACCTGGGCTCTTTGTGTGTTTAATCATATGCATTGATGTTGTTGCTTATCATGACTATGTGGACACTAACATGTTTCTTGCAGGGATGTGTTTGTGGGAACATTTGGTGATCGTAAAGTACATGTCACCTCTGGGGGGCATGGGCTTTGTGAAAGTCTGTGTTCCCTTGTGTGTTTTCTTCCTACCTTAACATGCTTGATATCAACCACCTTAAGGTGGGGGCATATGTAAGGTAAGCTATCTTTTGTAGATGTTAGCAATGTGCTTGTCCTCAGGTACAGTTTAAATACTTGTGTGAGGATTACATCATACACTCTGAGTTTGTTTGCAATTAATCAATCAATCAATCATTTAAGCCCTCTGCAAAGGCCAGATGTCACGTATATCCTTTTTATTTTAAGGTCTCTGTGGAGGTGGAGGTGGTGTATTTCTTGGAATAGATTACACCATCCTATCATTTTCAAAAGTCCTCGGCAGAGGCAGGGAGCAGTTTTGTGACTAACTCAACCCTTAAGAGTGTGTTTGGTTATTGTTGTGGCAAAGCCTAATCGTGGGTGTGTGCCTGTAATGTGCCTGAGATGGTGATGAACCTAGAAATAGTAACACTCCATCGCTTGTCTACCATATTTTCTCTGTGTCTTCAAAGTGTGTGTATTTGTGTGCTTACTTTGTTTGGCATGTTTTTTGCCCCATATGTAGTTTAAAGACCTGTGCAATGAGTACATCCTGCATTTTGGGAGGTTTTGCATGTATTGCGTGTGTGTTGCCCCATATATGTAGTTTAAAGACCTGTGCGATGAGTACATCCTGCATTATGGGAGGTTTGTTTACTTTCCTTGTACTTGCATTTGCATTTCATATATATGAGAAAAAGAAAAGAAAAGAAATCATTCATGTCTTCAATGCATTAACATGTCTTCTATGCATTCAATGTATTATCCATGTTTTACGTGACTATAATAGTCTTCTATGTGTTTTGTGTGCCTGTCATTATCTTCAATGTGTCGGGTGTTTCTTCTTCATGTTTGGCGTGTTTGTTGTGCTTGTTGACCATACTTTAATGCATGTATTGGCCTTGTGTTTATACATACATTAAAGTGGGGGATAAATGTAATGTCAAAAAATGTCCCCTTGCGGGCTTTTCCCTCAAAAGGTTTAGCTCCCGAGTCTTTTATTTGCATTTAGGACATATTACATCATAATTTGACATCCTGATGAGAAAACCACTAAGTGTCTTGACAAATAGGACCTAGGGGGACCACTTGAGATAGACCCTACCCAAAATAGAGGGGAGGACTTGGGCACTCGTGCCCTAGTCTTGTCCTATTTTGGGTTAGTCCTAATTTTTGGGTGTCAGCTTGTGACCGTTATTTGGGTCCTATGCCGACACTGTAAGCTTAAATTACCAAATTCTCGTGCCCTAGTCCTGTCCTATTTTGGGTTAGTCCTAATTTTTGGGTGTCAGCTTGTGACCGTTATTTGGGTCCTATGCCGACACTGTAAGCTTAAATTACCAAATTCTTAGCGAGAGTGTTTGTAGTTGCATATAAAATCATATTTAGGAATTCATTTGTAAACTAGATGAACATTTTAATTCTAAAGCATTCTGAAGGTGATTCAAGGCTTTCATTGTGTTACAAGAGCATATTTGTGTTGTCTATGTGTTTGTGTTTGTAAATTTGAGCATCCATCTCCTCATGGCATGAAGAGCTTCTTCCTTCCATGAGATCTTCACTATAAGGTGACATTCATTTGTGTTTGTAAGCATTTATCATTTGGTTTTTTCCTCTGCCTCCCAAGGCACACACTCTTTATCTGACAACAGTGTTTGGAAGGCTTGAATGTCTCTCCAAGACTTGACTGAGGCTAGCCTCTAAACACCACAACCCCCTCCCAAAGTTTTGTGATTGCAAGTTATAGGTGTCACATCTGGAAAAAGTGGAGTTGTAGGAAGGATTAGTAGACATCAAGGATTTGAAATCTAAAAAGAAGTGGGACTTTGGAGCCTTTTCAGTACTTGGGCGCTAGTCCCTGTGTCCTCCGTAGTTGAATTTCTAGAAACAGAAGTTATAGTGCAGATTAGTGTCGGAAGGAGATCATGATTCTACAAAGAAACTGGTACCTTGGACTTGGACACCCGCTCTTTAGTCCCTGATTATTCCACTTTAGAACCTCAAAAATAGGTGCATAATTATTTGCTATTTCACATCTTCTTGTAGCAGCATTTTCTGTAATTCATTTGTTTGTTGTCGTATTTGTATAATTAGGGTTTTAAGGTATAATCAAGCATAAGAGAAGATAATTGGAAATCAAATCATAAAAATCTAAGTTTCCCTACATCTCACGGTGACCTAGTGTATGATAGTACATTGCAACTCGACCCTAAGTCCTTGAATGAAAGGGTGAAAGGAGGATACATACATAAAACTACCAAAAACTCAACTATCCAAATTTTACCCTTTACAGTTGTGAAGGATTTTTCTGCATTAATTGGATATTATTAGGGTTATTATTAGCTTCCCCTCCTCAAATTCTTTACAACACCCTTTTTATTAGGCCTTTGCATTGAAAATTGATGAAAATTTGTATATTTTGGCTATATTTTCACTAGGGTTTGACCTAGAATGGCACTATAAGCATGTTGTGACAAATTTTATGACTTTAGGTGACTAATATTACTATTATTATCTGTTGCCACTTCTGAAATTCTTTACAACACTCTTTTTAGTGGACCTTTGCATTGAAAATTTGTGAAAAATTGCATATTTTAGTGCATTTTCACTAGGTCTTGACTTGTCATCACTCTAGATTTGCATCAAAAGTGTGTTGTGAAGGATATTATTACTTTATTGGACTGATATCAAACATATTATTTATTTTCATTGATAAATTTACTCACCACTCCTTTTCTTTCACTTATTTGAATTGAAAAAGGTTGAAAAATCAAAACATTTTAGATCTTAAACATATCTTTCTCCTAGGATTTGTTCTATTAGTTTGTGCATTGAGCATTGCATGCCTTTGTATGAGTACTATAAATTTTTGCCCTAATATAAATATCCCTTTAAGAAGAAGTAGGTGACTCATGGGATCTAGTTTTTTTGAAGAAAACGATATCCCTACCTTTGAAAATCCATTGAATACTTTCTTTACAAAAGGAGAGACACAAATTTTGCAAGATACTATACCTCATACAACAACTATGGAAGATCAAGTATTTCATGATGTTGAGGACACTATTGAGGTGGTCACACATGTGCCTAATGAGCAAGTAAACAAACTTGATAAAGAGTTAACAGATTTTCAAGCATTTGTGCAAATTGAAGGGATAGCAGAAGAAGCTATACTTGTGATTCACAACATAAGAGAATTGACAAAAGAAGGACAAGATGGTATTAATGTTATTCAAGGTTTAACACATATTGTGCAAACTAATGTCATGCCAATGACTGAATGTGTAAAAGTTATCAATAACATGTCACCATCTCATACACAAGTATCAGTACCTTTACCTACCACTAGAATGTCTACATTTACATCAGCAATTTCAACAACTAGTGTGAATGCTTGTAGTAATTCTACCACTGGTATTGTAGTATCTAATGGAAATAGTCTACAAAATTACAAAGCTATGGCATTTAATTATCAAAACTTGGTTTCTAAGGGAACCTCTTCTATGAATAATCACTCTCAACCACCTCTCCATCCCACTTATTCTCAACCACCTATTACATACAACTACTCGCAACCACCTTCCACCTATCACTATGTCCAAACACCATTGAACTATTCACAACCTCCACTTATCACTACTCAGACTCAATCAGCTCCTCACTTTTGTTCTAATTCCTCACAGCAAACCGCATCTCCCAATGATGCCATCCTAAACCAACTTTTGCAAGGCATGACTTCTTTACAACAAAAAGTGACAAACTTGACAATCTCTTCAGAACCTAATATACCAACCTATCATGCCCGTAATCCCCTATCTTATGCAATGTCAAGAACTCCTATGCCCAAGAGGTTTGAGACTCCTCACTTTGAAAAATATGGTGAAAAAGGCGATCCTAATACGCATGTGGCAACAATCATGGCTATGAGTAGTAATTTCTATTTTGAAGAGGACTTATTAGCAAAAAGTTTCTTGTAATCTCTCAAAGATACTGCTTTAGAATAGTTTTTCTCTTTGCCTCCGAATTCAATACACTCTTTTTTGCAATTAGTTGATCAATTTTTACAACATTTCCAAGCAAACATTAGACCTCAAGTTTCTTTGATTGATTTAGTCCATTGCAAACAAGGTCCGAAAGAGAAGCAAACTGAGTTTATTAGTCAGTATCAAGCTCTCTATGTAGAAATCTAATATCAGATGAAGGATGAGGATGTTCAAAAGGTGTTTATTACAAATCTACAACTTAACATCGGTGATAAGATTCTCTTGATGAAATATAAATCCTTTCAACATTTATGTACCACCCTTCATGATTATCAACTTTGGTCTAGTCGGTATGAAAACCAAAACTCATCAGCTCAAGTTGGTCAATCCATAGGTTGACCATCACAAAACAACTTTAAGAGGAATAATAAGAGTTTCATCAAGATTAATGGGCCAAATTTGAACAATTTCTACACATGTCTTCTATCACTAATCCA
This sequence comes from Cunninghamia lanceolata, assembly GCA_027924645.1. Classification (NCBI taxonomy): domain Eukaryota; kingdom Viridiplantae; phylum Streptophyta; class Pinopsida; order Cupressales; family Cupressaceae; genus Cunninghamia; species Cunninghamia lanceolata. The sequence continues at coordinate 3,157,777 of BSBN01000061.1, read as the reverse complement.
AAAAAGGTATCGTATCAGCAAAGAAAAATTACTTTGATATCTGAGACCTATCATTCTATCATGAATCAAGCTATAAGTAATAATCTTATGAAGCTTCCCCCAATTAAACATTTGGATCCTAATAAAATGCAAGGACCTTATTTTGATGCCAATTCTTTTTGTCTTTTTCATCGACAACAAGGACATGATACTGAATGATGTATGCATCTTAAACATGAAATACAAGACCTCATCGACTCGAATGTTATACAAGTATCAAGTGTGAATGATAATGGGAATAAGTCAGTTGCTCCTCTGAATCAGAATTTACAAATTTGTACTAATCCTTTCCCTAAGCATTCCAATAGCAATATGTTGGAACAAAATATAGCAGAAGTAGACGATGATTATTTGGATTATGATAACATTGTGGGTATAATAGAAGTGGATAAGAAAAAATTGGATAACCCACCTTGTCCATGAGGACAAGGTATTTATGCTGAGGTTCCTCTTCTGTTATCTTTACAAGGATCAAGAGATGACCAAAATGCATCAGAAAAACAAATGGAACAACTGAAACAAGTGATTATAACAAAAGAAAGGATTGAGATAGTACAAGATAGTCCTTGTCACTATGGTAGACAAACTCAACAAAGAAAGTTAGCTAAAAATTAGAAAAGAGTAAGATGATTATCATCAGCTGGAAATAATAGTGGTTCTACTCCTCACAAGCAACAGAAGGTCTCACATACACAAGGATTTGAGAAACAAGCATTGCATGGACTTCCTGACAACAAACAAGGCTCTCATAAGAACCACACAAGCTTCACACAAAACTTGATAGAGCATCTCTCCAAGATGCTCGCAAGTTCCAAATTCTAGACTAATTTTTCTCTACAAGTATCTATAACCCTAGTGGTCACTTATGCAGTAGCATGATTGGCTCGTGTATTTGACCTCCCCTCTCATGTTGTGTTTCCTCCATGATGTGTTATGTGTTAATCAGGCCTCCTGGGATGACCCTTGATTCTATTGTAAGGTCCAAGATAATAGGAGACCACCTCTGTTGTGACCTTCTAGTTGTATCATCATTCTTCTATATTGCTTCTCCTCTATTTTCACTATTGTGTGTTATGTCTTATGGATATAGCGTTGTGGTTGGTGACTTGGGGGCACCCTCCTACGTGACTATCCCTAAGGCACTTGTTTCTCCTCTCTTGATTCATTGTTTCCTTTCCTCTAGTGTTTCTATCTAGCAGGCAGATGATGAAAAACATATTATATTATATGGACCTAGTGTCCCTTCAGCGAGAAATAAAAAATGCACCAAGTCCATACATGACGATGGGGTTGATATATATTATCCAATGCTTGGCTAGTAGAATCACTCCATGTGATCTTGATGTTGTCTTATAGTACTTACAAACCATAACAATATTGCTTCTCTGTGCATTTTATTTATCTTTGAATCTCACCTTGGTTACACTTAGTTTTAGATTTCTGCGGTATAGCCCCACGGTCATTCTCAGTCTCTAAATCCATAGCATAACCTCAGATCTTTATGTGAATGATCATATGCATTGTTGTTTATCATGATTATATGGACACTAACACTTTTCTTGCAGGAATATGTTTGTGGGAACATTTGGGGATCATAAAGTACATGTCACCTCTAGAGGGCATGGGCCTTGTGAGAGCTCATGTTCCCTTGTGTGTTTTCTTTCTACCTTAACATGCTTGATATCGACACCTGATATTAACCACCTTAAGGTGGGGGCATATATAAGGTAAGCTATCTGATTTAGATGCTAGCAAAGTGTGTTTGTTCTTAGGTGTAGTCTTAAAGAATGGTGGTGATGCGTCCCTCCTGTACTCTAAGATTTGTTTGAAATCTATTGCAATCACTTAAGCCCTTTGTGGAGGTGGGATATCATGTATATCCTTTTTATCTTAAGCCCTATGTAGAGGCAGGGATGGCATATTTCTTAAGGAGAGTGCACATCCTATCATTTTCTAAAAGTCCTTTGTGGAGGTGGGGAATGGATATGCAACTATCCTAATACTTAAGCATGTCTTTGGTAGTTGTTGTGGCAAATCCCAATCGTCGATGTGTGCCTATAATGTGCTTGAGATGGTGATGAACCTATAAATAGGAATACTCCATAGCTTGTTTGCCATGTTTTCTCCATGTCTTCCATGTGTGTGTATATTGCGTGTTTGTTCCCAGACATAGTCTTAAAGACTAGTGGTGATGAGTCCCTCCTATGTTTTGGGATTTGTATGGTGTACTTGCTTTGTATGGCATGTTTGTTCTCAAGTACAGTCTTAAAGACCGGTGGTGATGAGTCCCTCCAGCACTCTAAGATTTGTTTGGCATGTGTGTTGCCCCATATGCAGTCTTAAAGACTGGTGGCGATGAGTCCCTCCTACATTTTGGGTGGTGTCTTTACTTTCCTTGTGCTTGCATCTGCATTTTTTATATGAGAAAAAAATGATCATTGTATTCACTGCATTCACTATATTCCTTGTGTTTTGCATGTCTTCAATGGTGTCTTCTCCATGTTTTGGGTGACCGTAACTGTCTTCTCCACATTTTGCATGTCTATTACTATCTTCACCGTGATTGGTGTGTCTTCTTTGTACTTATCGTGTTTGTTGTGTTGTTGACCGTACTTTAATGCATGTATTGGCCTTGTGTTTATATATACATTAAAGTGGGGGCTAAATGTTATGTCAGAAAAAGCAACCTTGGGGGATTTTTCCTCTTAAGGTTTAGCTCTTAGGTCCTTTAGAATGCATTTAGAGCATCTTGCATGATTTTGATGACTCCCGATGAGAAAACCCTGAAGTTTATGGCAAATGGGACTCAGGGGGTACATTTATGATGAATCCTACCTGAAATAGGGAGAGGACTTGGGTGCTCACACCCTAGTCCTGCCCTATTTTAGGTCAGGACCTATTTCAAAGTTCGGTTTATGACCATTACTTAGGTCCTATGCCAACACGGTAAGTTTGAATTACAAAATTCTTAGTGGGAATGTTTGTAGTTGTATATATAAGCATGATTAGTGATTCATTTGTAAACTAGATGGCTATTTTGATCTAGGAGCTTATGTGAAAGTGATTCAAGGCATTCATTGTGTTGCAGAGCAAAATGTTGTGCTATTTTTGTGTTTGAATTTGCACATTTGGCATCCATCTCCTCATGACATGAAGAGCATCTTCCTTCCATGAGATCTTCACTACAAGGTGATATCAATTATGTTTTTTATCATTTATCATTTGGATTTTGCCTGTATCCCACAGGGATACGCACTCTTTATCTGACAATGGTGTTTGGAAGACTTGAATGTCTCTTTGGGGCTTGACTGAGGCAAGCCTATAAACACCACAACCCCCAACCCACTTTTCTTTGATTGTAGGTTACAGGTTGCGAAAGTGAAAGAAGTGTAGTTGCAAGAGAGTAGTGGAGATTGTCAAAATTGTAGAGCACAGAAGAAATTAGGGACCTGGACTTGAGTGCCCACTCATTAGTCCTCCAAATCTCACAACTGTAAAATCTCCAAAATGGTAGAAATAGGTTGCAGAGAACATTTCCAGATCTTGACAAAAACTGTGGCACTGGACTAGGGTGCCTGCTCATTAGTCCCTGACTTTTCCATACACCAAACTTCAAAATTTGGTATGCATTTGATTGTCATTTGATATATTGGTGCATAATCATTTTTTGTAATTCGTCTATTTGTTTATGATTTCACAAAATTAGGGTTTTCAGCATAATTAGGCTTAATTGAACAACAAAATTATACAATTCCAATCTTCCCCTATGTTCCAAGTGATAGGAGATCTATAGTAGAGTTCTCTACTTAGTTGAATGTCCTTGAATGTTTAGTGGTGAAAGGAGGATCAACACAAACCCTTTAAAATCAATCCTCTTCATTTTTAACACTAAACATCAACTATCTTCCTCAGTTTTTTATTGTAGCATCTGTAAGATTTGCTTCTAGTTGAGTACCCAAGAAAAATTCCTTAATTGAATCTCGAGTCAAACTTTCCCAAACTTTCTTCATCTCTTTTGACATAGCATTTGCTTCCAAATTTTTTGAAATACTTGATAAAAGTAAGTCTTTCCTTCCATAGCTCATATGGTGTCTTAGTGTTATTCACTCTTAGTTGACCTCTATTAAGGATATAGACAATAGTATGGACTACTTCTTTCCAATATACATTAGGCATCCTAGCTTCATTCAACATTGTTCTTGCCATCTCCTAGACCATTCTATTCTTCCTTTCCACTACTCCATTTTGCTAAGAAGTTCTTGCAATAGATAGGTACCTCCTTATTCCAAGCTCTTCATAGTCTTCCTCAAACTCATTTGATGTTAATTCACGACCTCTATTAGACCTTAAGCACTTGATTCTAGAATTTATTTCATTTTCAACCATAGACGTGAAAATCTTAAACCTACTAAAAGCTTCTAATTTCTCTTTAAAAAATGTAACCCATGTCATCCTAGAGTAATCATCAATAAGTAACATAAAATACTTCTCACCTTGGAGACTCCTTTTGGTAGGACCACACAAATCAGTATGAATCAGTTATGATTGCTTTGTAAAAGAATACTCCTTGGTTTCAAACATTGTCCTTGTCTGCTTCCCAATATGACATTCTTTACATAGGGTACTTGTAGGCTTGGTAATCTTTGGCATGTCTCTTACTGCTTGTATGGAGCTAATTTTCACAAGATTGTCAAAATTGATGTGTCCCATCCTTTTGTGCCACAACCAGCATTCATTTTTCTATCCTAGAAGATAATTTCTTCCATTAACACCATTTAGGTTGTACAATTTGTTTTCTTTCCTAGAGCCATCTACCACCAATTTACTAGTATTTTCTCTTCTAATTTCACATCCTTGTGTATGAAATATGAGGTTCTATCCTTTGGTACACATCTGACTTACACTGAGAAGATTGTGGTTGAGACCTTCTACATATAGAACATCTTCTGTTTTAGATCTTCCATCAATACTTATGGTGCCCTTTCCACAAATTTTTGTAGATGTATTATCACCAAACTTGACTGATCAACCATTCCACTTTACAAGATTGATGAATTTGCTCTTATCACCTGTCATGTGGCTTGAACATCAATTGTCTATTGCCCAGGGGTTTGTTTCCCCTTGGGCATGAAATGTTGTTTGGATAATAATTGAATTTTGAACCTCATTATATTCTTGCTATCTTTTGGAAGTGTCACTCTTTGTCTTTCTTATTAATATCTCCCATCTGAGCTTCTGACTTTGCTAGTCCACTTCTACAATATCTTGATGTGTGTCTAAAATTGTTGTAGATATGACATATCACATTGACATCTACAAGTGAAGCAAGAGGATTCCTACTTACAAATTTTATTCTATTCAGTCTAGACTTGCACTCCATAGCCTTATAACCATATTTATTCTAGATAAAACAATAACCAAAATAGGCATGATTGAACTTGTTTATGAAGATCTGCCTTCCATGGAAGGGTCTTTCATATCTTCTTCCTTGAGACATGACTTGAATGAGATCTACTTCTTTAGTGTCATTTGGATTTCTAGCTAGGCCTTTTTTCCAAGTAGATATTTTTGTCTAGCTAATCATATACTTTCTCCAATTCTTTTCTGAGTGAAGAGAATTTTTCCTCGAGTTTTGAGTATTCATTTGTCTTGAATTCAATTTGGGCTTTTTTTTCTTTGTTCTCTTTCCTTACACATTCCAAGTCTTCAAGAGTATAAATAAGTTCACCTTCAAAATCAACTTCACATGCTTCTTCATCAATAGTCTTGTCAGAAATGTCAGAGACTTCCATAGTCATGAATAAGGATTCTTCTCTTTCATCATCTGATGAGTAGTGATCTACTTCTTCCAAAGAGTTGTAGTCTTCTTTGGAAAGGAGGTTCATTTTGAAGTTGTTCCTTTTGAAACCCTTGTTGTTATTTTTGTTTTCTCCAAAGGGACATTTAGATGCATAATGACCATTCTTTCCACATTTAAAATATTTGAAAGGTATCTTACCTTTATACTTGCCTGAACCTTTCTTTAGCTTTCTCACAAAGTTTGCTTCTTCTTCCTTAGACTCACTATGTGGACTAGATGTTCCTTCTTTATTTGTAGCTTTGAAAGAAGCTTCCCTTTTGGATGTATCTTTGACTTCATTTCTCATCTCATAGTCAATGAGGGACCCAAACAGATCATCCATGGTAAATGTGTTTAGATCTTTGGCTCCTTCAATAGAAGAAACTTTTGAATCAAATATGTGAGAGAGAGAGAGAGAGATCTTAGAAATTTCTTCACAACCACTAAGTCATTCACTTCTTTGCCTATCCCTCTGATTCCATTAACAACTTCATCCACTAAGAGTAAATAATCAGCAATGCTTTCCTTTTCTTTCATTCTTAGATTCTCAAACCTTCCTTTTTAGGTTTGTAATTTTTCTTGCTTTACTTTATCATTTCCTTTGTAGATATTTTTGAGTTTATCCCATATATCCTTGGTCATCTTACACTACATTACCTTGACAAACTTTGAGTTGGTTAGACCAATTACGATAGAATTCTTATCTTTAGCATTATTTTCATGGACCTTCTTCTCAGCTGAATCTGTAAGAGGATGTGTAGGATTAGTATAAGTATCCATTGCAACTCTCCAAACATCATAACCTATAGAGGAAAGATAGGCTTACATCCTTACACTCCGAAAGGCATAGTCAATTCCATCAAATAGAGGTGCTTTGTTAGAAGAGGACCCATTGATGGTGTTTTTAGCACATAGCAACACAGGTAAGATATTCGATATCTCACCTCTCTTAAAAGGAATCTTATCCTAGAAAAGTCTTCCCCAAGGTTTATACAACTAGGTCTTAGCTTGCGGGATAACTTAGCGGATATGTTTTAGCTTTACCAACAAAGGGGACTTACATGCAACTGATAGGGTGTATAAACTATTACGACAAAGTGTACAAGAAAACCTATGCTACTTTCAACAGATTACAAATGTGAATGTTGCTTTTGAAAACTAACTCTAACAAATGAATTTAAAGAAAATGCAAAAGGTAAAGGTTAAAGAGAAGTATTGAAATCTAGGTGACAATTGTAATAGGATGAAATGCTTCAGAGAGACAAACACTTTCAATAAAACAACCCCCTATTTCACCAGGTTAAGAAACCACAATATTGCAGGAGATGATGCAATATTCAATAGAAACTTAAGATTTTCAAATCACATTCACTCATTAAACACCCAGATAATGGCACAATTTAATTATTGAAATGCAATAAGATAAATTAAATTAACAAGGTTCAATCTAACTATGCATGGCAACTTACAATCAACAAGCACCAATAGTATGAACCAAAGCATTCATCAAATATCTCAGCATTTACCCATCATTGCAAAAGCACATTTAACTAAATTTAGATTGATATGATCCATGAAATCCAAAAGAGATAACACAATAATGCAAATTCCCAGCAACCTGTAAAATTTGCTTTGCATTAATCAAATTTTGGCATAGTCTCAACAATTCATTATCAAGTATTGGTTACAATGAGAGGAAATGATGGCCCTTTTATAGAAAAGGCACCATAATGAGTTTTTCATGGATGGTGGATATTTACATTGCATTGAATGAGGTACACCAATTTGTTACATTTCAGATTTAATTTTATCTTGATAGAAAAAGACAAAGTATAACTTGCAAATACATTAAACTTGGACAAAATGAGTACACATTTGGATGTACATGACAAAGAGCCAATTTTGAAGGTAAAAGAAAGTCAACAGGAAGTCACATGACCCTTGAAAACATGAGCTTGATGTAGATTGACAAGATTTCACATGTTGACATATCACTTTACTGCCCATTACCATCCAAGTCAACCTTCTTTTCTACTTCCCTATTGTTGTATGCCACAAATGCTAACAGTGCTGAATTAATCGCTGATGGGTCTAGATTCATTACAAAATCAAATCTAAATGTCATTGTGTCCACTGCACCAGAAAAATTTATGATGCACAGCTAATCTGGACCATTTATTCTTTTTGAATTCTTTGAAGAGCATCCTCATATCACTGATCCTTTCTAGATCCTCCACTTGACATGGTGGTGATTCCCCTTGCATGAATAAATTAAACTTTTCCTTACATTCTTGGACATCTACAGGGGTAGTGTCATCTAGATACATATGGGTGAAAGCTCAAAGTGTGTCATTTAGACTATAAATTACCTCCATTATCTAAGCTCGAGCTAGTTCTGCTTCAACTTTGGCTTTATCAAAGAATTCCTTTTTTAGCTTTATCAATTCAAGCCAATGTTCAGGGAAATGCAGTTCCTCCTTGGTCAAAATATTTTCTTCAATTAAAAATTTGTCAAGCAATTTGCATATACCCAAAACTCAGGGATGGATGTGAGATTAGTATTCATCATAGTTTCTATAGTCTTCAATGACCTCATCCCATTCTACTTTTAGTGCACAAAATTCCCTATGCATGTTAGAATCCTCATCAATTATTTTGTAGCCTTCTATATACACTTTGTGATACCATTTTTCTGTTGTAGAAGTGATAGCCTTGATATTGTCAAAATCCTCCAACTCATTCTTGGAGAGAAGAGTAGGTTCTATAGATACTTCACCTTCATAATGAGAACATTTCAGCAAATCTATGATATAGGCTTTTAATTCTTCATTTTTCTGCTAGAGTTGTTGCTTAGTCAACTCGTCTTTATTTAATATATCAAGAATATTGGATACAAAACCTTTAAACTCATCAATTTCTTAAGTCTTGGAAGTTGGTCCTAGATTAAGAGTGGTGACAGTGTAGTCCTCTGGTCTGACATCTTCCTTATTTGCCTACTTAGGTGGGACTGCTACCTCTGCAATTCATGATCCTATAGCATCGTTATAAATTCTAGATTAGATTTTAGACTTTTTTTGTTTCTTTGGCTTCTCAAGTCTGGCCAAAAAACTATCCAAATGTACCGACATAACTTCTACTTTGGAAGGTTGATTGCTTAGCCTCTATATATAACCATTTTGGAGCTGCAGAAGATTACTTTGGAGAGTCAATGTGACTTTCCTCCTTATTAAAGAATCATCCTCATAAATATTCTCTACCTCTAGACCCTTCTCTTCCCCTTTATCCTCTGATGTACCCTAATTTTTTGCCTCTGTGATCTTTGGAGGGGATTCTAATTGCTCTTTTTATTGCAAGTTCTCTGTTACATATTTTTGAGCAATTTCTAGAATTGAGTTAGTGGCTACCCCCTCTGATGGGCTATCCTCTATGTTCACCACTTCTATCATGTTGTGATCTATAGGAGGTGTGTTTATTATGTCTTCAATTACTACCTCTCCTTGAGAATCCAACTTAGCACATAGCTTTTCAATGCCAATTAGAAAAGGGACTAGAAGAGTTATTGGCAAGGGCACTTAGGTTGAATTATTAAAGGGTCTAGATAGAGAATTATTAACTATGGTAAAAGAATCTATTGCAAATGTTGGCAAGTACACTTGGGATAGGCTGGCAAAGGAAACAAAGCCTAGGGAAGGTGGAATGGAGGGAGAGGATAACATGGAAGAAATTGAAATGGGTGTGGTGAGGCTATGGGCTGGTAAAGAGAAGAAGGTGAAAGTATGGTAGAGATGGGAAGTAAGGAGAATGAGGTGGAAGATGAAGAAGAGGAGATGAAGGGGCAAAGGAAATGGAAAGAGGCAAGGAAGTGGAAGTGGGAAGGCTTATAGATGTGATGGAAGGGAGGGAGGATGAGACAATGGATGAGATGGAAATGGAAGAGGTGGATGACAAAGAGGAAATGGAAGCAATAGTTGAAGGTGAGGTGGGTGGAAGAAGGGAAGTTTATATACTTGCACTAATTGTTGAGGAGGACACAACTAAAGAAGCACTAGAATAAATAGGAAGTGAAGTGCCAACTATAACAAGAGATGATGTGGCGATATCAATGTTTTTCTGTGGAGCCACAGAGGTGACAAGAGATGTAGCCACAGTGGGTTGTTTCTTGGTTTTCTTTGGATTGGATGACTCACATTTCCCAATGAGAAAGTCTTTCCTCTTTAAGCCTCTTATGTTGACTATAGGAGGGTTACTCTTCTTCTGCTCCTTTAGAGGCTCTTTCTTTGCCTATCCTTTCTCACCGAGAGGAATATCTATTAGGGTTAGCCGACAGAAGCTATTAATTAAATTCAAATAAAGATCAAATGGAGGAATGGAAATACACAGTAACTAATAACAGCGAGAGACAAGTTTTAACATGGTTCACCCAAACTCAGGCTACATCCACCAAATAGAGAGTTGAATATTATTATCCAGTAAATCAAACTGATTACAACCAACAATCCTTGCAACTCAATACCGCTGCAAATGCTACAATACAATATCTCAAAAAACCCTAACCCTTATCCATTTTTATCAAGCCTTTTTGTCAATTACAAAAATAGGGTTTTCTTATGTCGGTTAATGAAAAATAACTCCCACTGCTCCCAAAACCCCGCAAGGGGTGCTACCCCTTGACCCCGTAGGAATTTGGGGAGAAACCGCATCGATAAAAGTGGGGAAAATTTAACCTCCGAGTCTGATTAGGCTCCATATAACAATAATCTCCCACTTAGAGACTAATCACACTCCACACCATATCATCTCCCACTTGGAGACTGATCATAACACCACTGACCCTATAGCTCCCACTGGAAATAAGCACCCTAGACTCTGTTGTTCTATTTTTGTTATTTTCAGTCTAGAAGACCAATCAAAGATGAAGAGGAGCTCAACTTCTCCCTTATCACTGCCTTTGTAAACATATCTGCTAGATTTTCATTTGTATGTATCTTTTCCAGCTGTAATTGTCCATCATCCAACACTGACTGAATGAAGTGATACCTCAACTATATGTGTTTGGTCTTTGAATGCAAGGTAAAATTCTTTGCAAGATGTATGGCGCTCTGGTTGTCTGTAAACAAAGAACTATTAGCCTATTGTTTGCCCAATTCTTATATAAAAGATTGCAGCCATATCATCTCTTTGCTTGCCTCTGTTGTAGCTACATACTCTACCTCTGTGGTGGATAAAGCAACCACCTTTTGCAACCATGAGATCCAACTCACTGCTATCCCACCTACAGTAAAGACATAACCTGTAGTACTCCGCCTGGTATCAATATCACCTGCCAAATCTGAGTCTACATAACCTGCTAAATCAGTATTAGAGCCCCCAAAACATAAGTGTTTATTGGATGTACCTCTCAAATATCTGAGAATCTATTTTATTGCATTCCAATGCTCCAATCTGGGATGACTCATACCTGCTAATGACTCCTACAACATGTACAATATCTGATCTTGTGCATACCATGGCATACATTAAACTTCATATAGCTGAAGCATATGGTACCTTGGACATTTTCTCTTCCTCCTCTTATGTCTTTGGACACATCTCCTTAGTCAATTTCAAATGGACTAGGCAAAGGTGTACTGACATCTTTTGCATTCTCCATATGGAATCTTTGCAACACCTTTTCAACATAAGTAGCCTGAGATAGAGTCAATTTTCTGTTCTTCCTATCTCTGCAAATTTTCATACCAAGGATTTGTTTTGCTGCCCCCAAATCTTTCATATCAAATGACAGTGCTAACTGTTGTTTTAACTCTTATGTGATCCATGTTAGACCTAGCTACAAGCATGTCATCAACATATAAACATAAAATAATGTAGCTGTCATTATCCAACCTCTTAAAATAAACACAATGGTCAGAACTACACCGATTGTAGCCTTGCTCATCCATAAAACTATCAAATTTCAAATACCATTGCCGAGGTGCTTGTTTCAAGCCATACAAACTCTTATTCAATCTGCACACCAGTTTCTCCTTACCTTTGAACTCAAATCCTTGGGGTTGTTCCATTTATATCTCCTCCTCCAAATCACCATGGAGAAAGGTAGTTTTCACATCAAGCTATTTCAAATGCAAATCTTCAGCAGCCACAATACTTAAAACAATACGAATAGAAGTTATCTTGACAATTGGAGAAAATATCTCATCAAAATCAATGCCCTTTTTCTATGCAAATCCTTTTACAACTGACTTGGCTTTAAATATTTTCTTACCTCCATCTTCCTCTTTCAACCTATAAACCCATTTGTTTGGTAAAGCTTTTTTACCTGCAAGCAACTTACATAATTCCCAAGTCTAATTTTTTAGCAAGGAGTCCATTTCTTCTTTCATTGCAAGCTCCCACTGAACCTATGTATCCACCTGCATAGCTTCATCATACCCTTCTGGTTCACCAGCATCTATTAACAAAATAGAATACAAAGAGGGAGAAAACCTTTCAGGAGGTCTACTTAGCCTTGTTGACCATCTAACATTCACTGGAGTTTGTGGTATTTCTAGTTGTTGTTGTGGAGCATGAGCAACCGCTGGAACATTACTATTTGGAGTATCATCCAGCACCACATAATCCTTTTCTTTCTTCTCATGCTACTGCAACTGATCTTTGTACAACACCTTCTCATTGAATATAACATCCTTGCTTCTCACAATTTTTTGATTTTCAAAATCCCAAAGCCTATAACCAAATTCATCAATGCCATATCCAACAAAGGTACACTTTTTTGATTTTGCATCCAGCTTGGTTCTATTTTTAGAATCTACATATGCAAATGCTTCACATCTGAAGGTTTTGAGAAAAGAATAACTCACCTTCTTACCTGTCCATGCTTCCTCTGGAATACCACAGCCCAAAGGAATTGAAGGACCTCTATTAATTAAATATATAGTAGTGTTAACAACCTCTGCCCACATATTTAAAGGCAGCCCAGTATGCAATCTCACAGTCCTTGCACGCTCCATTATTTTTCTATTCATGCGTTCAGCCACCCCATTTTCTTGTGGAGTCCCTGGAACCATTTTCTGCCTACGATTCCATTAAAGGAACAATAATCCTCAAATTCTTTGCTACAATACTCACCACCATTATTAGATTTGAGACATTTTAATCTTTTACCCATCTCATTCTCAACCAAGCTTCTCCATTTCTTAAATGTTTCAAATACGTCAGATTTCTACCTAAGGAAATAAATCCATACCTTCCTAGTTGCATCATCTATGAATGTAACATAATATCGAGAGCCACCGAGAGAAGATACCTGAGATGGTCCCCATACATCTGTATGCACAAGCTCCAACTTTTCATTTTTCTTTTGCTTCCCATCTCTAAGAAAACTGACTCTCTTTTGTTTTCCATACACACAACTTTCACAGAAATCCATATTAATACATTTTAGACCTGGTAAAACTTTCTTAGAATGAAGTACCTGTAGGAGTTCGGACAACACTGAGAGGGGGGGTGAATCAGTGTTGTGTAAATTTTTGCAACTTATTATAACTTTTAATTTACAAGACTCAGAAAGTGAAAGTCATCAATGAACTATTACACATATATGTATAAGTTTGATAATGAAAAATATGAGCAGAATCACATAGAGATAAATCTTAACATAGAAGCAAGAACACACATAGAAGCATATCATTAACACAAGAATTACTGGAGTGGAAAACCCTCTCTGGGTAGAAAAACCACTCGAAACTGCCTCACTGGCTTAACTGATCAAGTATGCCTCACTGGCTACAATATGTGTCTCACTGACAAATGTTAAGGTCTCACTGACCTACAAGCCTCACTGGCATACTGTGCCTCACTGGCAAACCATCATCAATAGAAGTAATAAACAAATCAGAGGGATACTCTGTTTCCATTCAAAACAAAACATTTCTTCTTTCACCTATCCCTGTCAAATGGCCATTCTATTTAAAATCAATCATACATCCTGATATGCTCAACAACACTCCTCCACTTTATGTTTCATTAATATCTATTTATATAATTACATCAATGCACCATTATAAACAAGTTTTATTTCTTTTCACCTTCTCTCTGTATCTGTATTTGAACCCTGTCAATTCATCATTAATCTTCACAACATCTACCCCAACTCTGTCAATTTGAAGCAAATATAAGAAACCTCTCCGTATACTACAAAAACAATAACCTTTCATGTTCTTCAAAACAACAAAAAAAATTTCAATCTAATTATCTTTGCATTATCCTCTTTTTCAAAACCTCTTGATCTTCTTTGTAATATTTTTATCAACTTGAATGTCTTCAACAATTTATTTTTCAATCTGCTCTTGTATTCTTTCATCTGCCCTGAATAAAACAAAATCATGAAATAAGTCCAAACATCTTCAATAAAATCTGATCAATGCTCTGTCTGAGATCTTCTCAACCCCTTCATCTTCTCCTTCACAAAACTCTTCAATTTTGATTCATATTCCTTAAAAAAATTCCATGCTTTTATATTCAAATCCATTGTCTTCATGTAATTTTGTCAATCTGTCTTTAAGAGAAAATAAAACCTCTCTTATTCGTATCCTGTAACAAATCATCTTCAAGACAAACCCTTCATCTTCCCTGCAAAAAATCTTTCTCCAATCTTAAAAAAAACTCCTCAAAAATTAGTCTTCAAAATCTTCATTCTTTTCAAAAATCATTCACTTTCAATTTTTGTGAAAAGCATCAAAAAAAAATCACTAATAATATCTTTTCAACTTCTTCTATGCAAATAGAAAAAAAACTCCTTAAAAAAACTTTCCATTCGGAATCAAAAGATTGTATAGACTGACATAACAAAAACTTTCTAATCGGGCTCAAAATATGTCATAAACTGCCTTTAACAAACACACTAACTGCAGTCAACATATGGTAATGACGTTCATATGCACGTCAATGTGCATGGTCATATTATGGAGTCACAATTTAAATGATAACCACTGATTGTGGCTTTCACGCCCTTCGAGCATTTAAACATGACCGTTGATGGAGATTTGGCGCCCGAGCGCTCATTGCAAACTGTTGACAGCCGGTACTCCTAGGGAATATGACCGGACACAACAACGTTTTAAAACCCTCCAAGCGGTGCGTTCAACCTGCTATACCGGTCAACGGATAGTTAGAACATAAAGTGTAAATGTTTATAGAGTGGACTGCAACTGTCATTGCCGGGCAGAAAGGGCTTAAATTCTTAAAGTTTTAAGTCATTACTAGAGACTTTTGTGCCCATTCTTATATGAATAAAACATCTAATTGATGCCATTCCTTCGAAGAAAAAAAAACTTAATGATCAATATATTAAATAACACATTGTTATGTCAAGCCCCTTAATTATTCAATGCCCCACATATATTTGTGCTCTCTTCACTAAAGCATATTTAATGCTTTATGCTCTCCTTAAGATGTCGAAAGCTCTTCTAATACAAATAAAACCTTCACATGTTTTTGGCAGTCGAAGTTGAACATTTAACCTTGTAAACACTAAGTCAACATCACTTTATACCTCTGCACTTGTCACAACCTTGTCTTGTGGACACTTGAGTGTGAAAGCAACTTGATAAAACCAACTTATCTCCTACCTGTGAAAACTTGAGGTGAAAGAAACTAGTTGATATAGTTTTCTATCATGATAAGTTGAACACCTGCTAGGTATTATGAAGTCCTGATTCAACAACTAGTAAGGCAAGAACATGATCAACCTGTGTCAACATTGCTTGAATATGAACATGCATGTAAACCGTTTGAACTCCTATATGATCAACATCTGAAACACATACTGCAACCTTTCTCAGATCAATGCACAACAAGAACATACTGCAAACAATCTTTCATGACATCATTGGAGGCCAAACCTGATCAAACATTATTTATCATGTCAATCCCACTGACAACATCCTTCAACACTATGTGAACAACTGTGAAGTGCATGATCATGAACAAATTTCTCAATACCTTTTGACATCAATGACAAACTATCACCATCAATCTCCCCCTTTGTCATTGATGGCAAAACCACATAATCTAATTTTTCTTTCTCCCCCTTTTTGACATCTGATGACAAAGTCATAAAATTATTTTCTCCCCCTGTGTTGAATACCATTGGCAACACTGGCAATTACTGGCAAGAATAATCAACACAAACCATTGTAGTTTCCAACTCAAAATGACATAATGACCACTATTGATAAGTCCTTTTCAAATCTCCCAAGATAGTAACAACTCAATCCTCTGATTAACTCCCCCTGAGAACAATTCATACTCCACAGAGAAATTGTTATAGCATGATCATAACAATTATAATCACATTAAATTATGAGCACTTTGAAGGCATAAATTCATGTTAACCTTTCAACATGCTGAACATTATCACTTGCTACTGCTGATTCAAGACATACCTTTAACTTCCTCTGAAGAAATACAAGATATCACCATCAATATCAGAGCTTGAAGAACACTGTCTAAAACAAATTAGAGAGGAAGATCATCAATGAAACATCAAAAACTCCTTAATATATCTAGTTTATCATCTTCTTTTGATATTATCTTCAAACCACCTAAAAGCTCCAAGACACATGTCATAACTCAACAAAGTAACTCAAATTATCATCCTGCAACCAAACTATTCTGAGACCTTTTCTGTCATGGCAAAGAATGAAGACCATCTGAACTCACCTCTTGTTCTACACAAGACACTTGTCAATTCTGATACAAAACCACATCTGATGAGAGTTCCTTGAGAACACTTTTACTGAAGCAACATGACAACTCAACCATGTAGATATGATATGAACAATATACAAAATAGGATCAAGTCACAATATCACCAAACTCTTTGAGAAACAAATTTGCAGGCAAAAATCATGAAGACTCCTTATGACACAGTTCTCAACACAAGATGCCAAGAAGACCATTCTTGATAAGGCTTTTACTTGCCTCTGATACAAAATTCACCATCAATGTCATAAGAAACTCTTGATTGTCATAACTTGAAGCTCATACCTGAAACTACCACACACTTTGAACAAACCTTTTTAAACCATATTAATGAAGAAGAACATGTCAAATTATTATACCAATGATCACTTATAAATCTGCAACCAAGAATTATTGCACATCCTTTTTGATATGAAAAGAATGATGACCATCCTGCTGATCCTGCACATCTCTTTACAACACACTGTTAAATCTGATGAAACATACTGCAATCAACAAGAACTCTTGCCTCTTGACTTTATCATTCAAAACAAGATATTATTGCAACAACATTTTCCAAAACACTTTGGATTGCAATACCGTGATAATTTAATTTTTGTAATCAGGATCATTTGTCTAACAAAATGTGCATTTGAACTCCTCAATATCTTGAAAGCATAATAAGTCAATGATTACCTGTCAAACATTATCATAGATGATTTCAACCAAAAAAAAAAAAAAAAAAAAAAAAGATCATCAAATTGATAAACATCAAATGATCTTCTTCCTGGAACCCTTTGGGGATACTTGATAGAACATGAATAACTCCCCCTCACTTCATGCTATCTATTATTCAACTGATGAAGTGACTTGTGCAGGATACACAAGCTTAAAATCTGGCTTCTCTTTACTTTCTTTCTGCTTCCAAATTTTAATAGGCTCTTTCTTCCTCCAAACCTTTTCTATCCTTTTCTTTTCCCAACCTTTTAAATTAGGTGGAGCTCTCCTGCAACTGTGTGCTTTATGACCAAGAGAGTTGCAATTATAACAAATTATGTTGTAATCAAAATCAATTGACTGATAATACCTTTGAGCACTCATATTAAGCTTCCATGAAGGATCATACACTCTGTTCATTTTGCAGTTTCTTTGAATATGTCCAACATTATTACACTTGTAACATACAAGGTTAGTATTCCTTTTGCAATCAACTGCTTTATGACCAAAATGATTACAAGTATAACAGTAACCATTAAATGAATAGTTATACCTGTACATGTATGCTTGTCTAACAGGAGCACTTCTTCTGAAATTTCTTCTTCTTTGATTATGCATTTTGTTTTCAGTGGCAGTATTCAAATCAATCTTCTCTCTGGGAGTCTCTCTGACTTTTGAACATTCTCCTTCTTCAAATCCTAATCCAGTTGTGTCATTATGCTGCTTTTGTTTGCCCAACAACACATGTAACTTGCTTGTGCTTTCTTCAAACTCCTGATACTTCTTAGATAAAGTCTTCAGACTATCATAATCTTTTCTGAGTTTGATAATTTCTTCCTCTAGTTTTAGATTCTCATTCCTTCTAACTTCAAGGTCAGATATTGATACATCAGCTATCCTCTTAGCTTCTTCAATTTCTGTCTTTAATCTAGCAATTAGTTTGTCAGAATCATCAATATATGTCTTTAAACTAATAATCTGACATCTGGCCTCTTCAAGATCTGTAGAAACAATTTCAAGTTCTGAAAGTGCATTGACTTTTGATTCTCTTTCTTGTTGCAGCTGCAAGTTTAGTTTCTGATTCTCTCTCTTATACTTCTTGAGCTGACTCAGGGCATATATAAGCTCTCCTTCCATATCAATCTCACAATCTTCTTCATCATCATCACTTGTGATGCTAACTTCTTCTAAATCAAATTGGGATTGAACATCAACTCCTTCATTTGAAAGTTTCCTTTCATGGTCACTCTTCTCAGATAATAAGTTGTTTTCTTCTTCAGGTGCACTACCTTGATAAATTTTTATCAACTTTTTCCAGACATCCTGAGTTGTTTCACACTGCACCACTTTACAAGAAATATCATTAGATAAACCAGATAAAATAACCTTCTTGGCTATATGATTGCAATTAATAGCCTCTTTGTTATTTGCAGAGTTAGAATATCCATTCTCAACAGACATCCATATATCATATCCTAAAGAGGATAAATAGGTTTGCATTCTCATACACCAAACTGAAAAATCTGAACCATTAAACAAAGGAGCATCTGAAATCTTTTCTTCTAATACAATACCAGACTTAACATGGAGAACATCTTTATCAACTGAATTTATATCAACATCTGAATTTGATATGGATAATGTCTTTTGTGTCTTCTGACCAGAATGATGCTTAAGATTTCTCATGTTCTTATTTCTCCTGCACTTACCCATTGAACTCCACACACAAGACCTACCCAAGCTGATTAAGCTGTAGAAGGGAAACTGGCTCTGATACCAATTGTAGGAGTTCGGACAACACTGAGAGGGGGGGTGAATCAGTGTTGTGTAAATTTTTGCAACTTATTATAACTTTTAATTTACAAGACTCAGAAAGTGAAAGTCATCAATGAACTATTACACATATATGTATAAGTTTGATAATGAAAAATATGAGCAGAATCACATAGAGATAAATCTTAACATAGAAGCAAGAACACACATAGAAGCATATCATTAACACAAGAATTACTGGAGTGGAAAACCCTCTCTGGGTAGAAAAACCACTCGAAACTGCCTCACTGGCTTAACTGATCAAGTATGCCTCACTGGCTACAATATGTGTCTCACTGACAAATGTTAAGGTCTCACTGACCTACAAGCCTCACTGGCATACTGTGCCTCACTGGCAAACCATCATCAATAGAAGTAATAAACAAATCAGAGGGATACTCTGTTTCCATTCAAAACAAAACATTTCTTCTTTCACCTATCCCTGTCAAATGGCCATTCTATTTAAAATCAATCATACATCCTGATATGCTCAACAACACTCCTCCACTTTATGTTTCATTAATATCTATTTATATAATTACATCAATGCACCATTATAAACAAGTTTTATTTCTTTTCACCTTCTCTCTGTATCTGTATTTGAACCCTGTCAATTCATCATTAATCTTCACAACATCTACCCCAACTCTGTCAATTTGAAGCAAATATAAGAAACCTCTCCGTATACTACAAAAACAATAACCTTTCATGTTCTTCAAAACAACAAAAAAAATTTCAATCTAATTATCTTTGCATTATCCTCTTTTTCAAAACCTCTTGATCTTCTTTGTAATATTTTTATCAACTTGAATGTCTTCAACAATTTATTTTTCAATCTGCTCTTGTATTCTTTCATCTGCCCTGAATAAAACAAAATCATGAAATAAGTCCAAACATCTTCAATAAAATCTGATCAATGCTCTGTCTGAGATCTTCTCAACCCCTTCATCTTCTCCTTCACAAAACTCTTCAATTTTGATTCATATTCCTTAAAAAAATTCCATGCTTTTATATTCAAATCCATTGTCTTCATGTAATTTTGTCAATCTGTCTTTAAGAGAAAATAAAACCTCTCTTATTCGTATCCTGTAACAAATCATCTTCAAGACAAACCCTTCATCTTCCCTGCAAAAAATCTTTCTCCAATCTTAAAAAAAACTCCTCAAAAATTAGTCTTCAAAATCTTCATTCTTTTCAAAAATCATTCACTTTCAATTTTTGTGAAAAGCATAAAAAAAAAAATCACTAATAATATCTTTTCAACTTCTTCTATGCAAATAGAAAAAAAACTCCTTAAAAAAACTTTCCATTCGGAATCAAAAGATTCTATAGACTGACATAACAAAAACTTTCTAATCGGGCTCAAAATATGTCATAAACTGCCTTTAACAAACACACTAACTGCAGTCAACATATGGTAATGACGTTCATATGCACGTCAATGTGCATGGTCATATTATGGAGTCACAATTTAAATGATAACCACCGATTGTGGCTTTCACGCCCTTCGAGCATTTAAACATGACCGTTGATGGAGATTTGGCGCCCGAGCGCTCATTGCAAACTGTTGACAGCCGGTACTCCTAGGGAATATGACCGGACACAACAACGTTTTAAAACCCTCCAAGCGGTGCGTTCAACCTGCTATACCGGTCAACGGATAGTTAGAACATAAAGTGTAAATGTTTATAGAGTGGACTGCAACTGTCATTGCCGGGCAGAAAGGGCTTAAATTCTTAAAGTTTTAAGTCATTACTAGAGACTTTTGTGCCCATTCTTATATGAATAAAACATCTAATTGATGCCATTCCTTCGAAGAAAAAAAAACTTAATGATCAATATATTAAATAACACATTGTTATGTCAAGCCCCTTAATTATTCAATGCCCCACATATATTTGTGCTCTCTTCACTAAAGCATATTTAATGCTTTATGCTCTCCTTAAGATGTCGAAAGCTCTTCTAATACAAATAAAACCTTCACATGTTTTTGGCAGTCGAAGTTGAACATTTAACCTTGTAAACACTAAGTCAACATCACTTTATACCTCTGCACTTGTCACAACCTTGTCTTGTGGACACTTGAGTGTGAAAGCAACTTGATAAAACCAACTTATCTCCTACCTGTGAAAACTTGAGGTGAAAGAAACTAGTTGATATAGTTTTCTATCATGATAAGTTGAACACCTGCTAGGTATTATGAAGTCCTGATTCAACAACTAGTAAGGCAAGAACATGATCAACCTGTGTCAACATTGCTTGAATATGAACATGCATGTAAACCGTTTGAACTCCTATATGATCAACATCTGAAACACATACTGCAACCTTTCTCAGATCAATGCACAACAAGAACATACTGCAAACAATCTTTCATGACATCATTGGAGGCCAAACCTGATCAAACATTATTTATCATGTCAATCCCACTGACAACATCCTTCAACACTATGTGAACAACTGTGAAGTGCATGATCATGAACAAATTTCTCAATACCTTTTGACATCAATGACAAACTATCACCATCAGTACCTTCATACCTTTTTCACTCATATGCCCAAGTCTGTTATGCCATAGTGTTGTCTCAGAACCTGCAACAACTGTTTCAGTCTCTTCCTACGAACCTGCAGCAACTGTTCCTAAACCTGTTTGTTTTTCTCTACAACAGCTAAAGTAGAAGGAAGAGTATGACCTATACAAAGATATAAGGTGCCTACTTTCACACCTTTTGCTACTACTAAGGCACCTTTTGAAACCTTCCAATTTTTATCAGTAAATGTAACAATGCAACCTTCTTCAGCTAGCTGCCCTGCTGAAATTAAATTCCTACTAAGCCTTGGAACATGCCTTACCTCTTGTAGTAGCTAATGATTCCCATTCCGCAACTTAATCTTTATTCTTCCCTTTCCAACAATCTGACAGGGTTCGTTATCTCCCAAATAAACCAGCCCAAAATCCCCTTGGACATAATCAAGAAAATAACTTCTATGGGGCGTAGCATGAAATGAAGCCCCTGAATCTAAAACCCATGAATCATCAACATTATCTAGGGAAAGAATCAAAGCATCATCTTTAGATTTATTACTTACCACATTTGCCTCCTTATTTCCTTCTTGTTTGTCTCCTTCTTTATTCTTCCGAGACCAGCAATCTTTCTTTAGATGACCTAGTTTTCCATAGTACCAGCAATCCTTCTGTCCTCTGGTTTGGGATCTCTTGTCCTTTGATTTTCCTCATGACTTCCCATGACCTTCAAAACCTTTTCCTCTCTCCTTTGATCTGCCCCTAATTCTGCATTCAAAACACTTCCTAATGTGGATCCACTTGAGCTTTTCCTATGAATTTCCTCACTCAGAATAACACCAACAACATCATCAAATTTTAGGGTATTTGAACCAGAAATAGAGTTACTAACCGCCATTACCAAACTATTCCAACTTTCAGGCAATGAACATAATATCAAGAGAGCTCTAACTTCATCAAATTTTACATTTACAGAAGTCAATTAACTGACAATCATATTAAATTCATTTAAATGATCTGTCACAGATCCACCTTCAACCATTTTCAGATTAAACAAACGCTTCATGAGAAATACCTTATTTGAGGCTGTGGGTTTTTCATACAATTTAGCCAAAGCTTTCATCAGACCATCTGTTGTCTTCGCTTCCGTTATATTGATTGCCATAGATGGTGCCAGGCACAACCGAATGGTTCCCAGTACCTTTCTGTCAAGAAGATTCTAATCCTCATTAGACATTATTGCCAATTTCTTGGCTACTCCTTCCAATGGCATCCATAAATCCTTTTGATAGAGGTAATCCTCCATCTGCATCTTCCATAACTGATAGTTCTGCCCATTGAATTTATCGACCTTCAATTTACCCTCATCTACCATTGCTCCCACTCAACCGTGAGACTTTCCTGCAAATGATAATCAAACACAACCCGCTCTGATACCACTTGTTAGGGTTAGCTGGCAGAAGATATCAATTAAATGCAAATAAAGATTAAATAGAGGAATGGAAATACATAGTAACTAATAATAGTGAGAGACAAGTTTTAACGTGGTTCACCCAAACTCGAGCTATATCCACCAAACAGAGAGTCCAATATTATTATCTAGTAAATCAAACCGGTTACAACCAACAATCCCTGCAACTCAATACTGCTGCAAATGCTACAATACAATATCTCAAAAAACCCTAACCCTTAGCCGCTTTTATCAAGCCTTTTTGTCAGTTACAAAAATAGGGTTTTCTTATGTCAGTCAATGAAAAATAACTCCTGGTGCCTTTTGACCCCATCTTGGGGGTGCTGCCCCCAAACCCCCGTAAGGGGTGCTGCCCCTTGACCCCGTAGGAATTTGGGGGGAAACCACATTGATAAAAGTGGGGAAAATTTAACCTCCGAGTCTGATTAGGCTCCATATAACAACAATATCTTCTTCGCTATCTCCTCCCAGTGCATCTTCGTTAGGAGCTTCTTGTTCTGTATCATCTCTTATTTCTATGAGTTCATCCTTTTCATCATCACTAGATCTATCTTGCTGTTGCTTAGTGTATGTAAGATTTACCCTATCCTGTTTCAAAGATTCAATTTGTGCTCTCACCTAGTTCCTGCTAAACTTAAGACGATTTCTCATTACTTCATCTAGTGAACTCTCTTCAGCATCAGCCCAATTGGGTAATGGGATGGGCTGATTAAACAAGGCTTCCCAAGGTCCTCTCTGTACCAAGTTGTTATCCTCTACTACCTGATTAGGTACCTTTATGATGTTGAATATTCTTTTGAAATCTAAATACAAACTTGAATATTTTATTCTTAGGACCTCGTAATCATCAATACAGTTGGCCCAAAAGTTTTCAAGATGCTCTCGATGAAACATTTGTTTGTTGACATGTCTCTCCATTATTCAAAAGGGATCAAAATGCATCCTCTTTTGATAGTGATGCAAATTTAGCAGTTCAAACTTTGTATCTGAGTGTTTGGTTGCTCCAAGGGTAATGCAAGAGAATTTTCCTCCACCAATCAATATTGGGAAGTTGATAGATGCCCTGTGCAAGTGCTTTAGCCTTTCAACACAAGTAAGCAATTGCCTTGTTAAATCTAAGAGTACTACTTTGTCTGTTAGATATATGGGAAATTTATAAGGTTTTTCCAGTGAAGCCTTGGACTCTGAGGTATGTAAACTTCTGGAATTGGATATACCATCTACCATAAATCTGTACAACATTGGGTGATTCCAGAGACAATCTCCTAGCCATGTCACCTTGTAACATCTATGTAATGTGCATAGTGAATGCATCATTAACTCTTTTTTAGCACACAAGTGATTGTGAAATCTTCAATTATGTGTAATATTCATATACTTTGTACTGATCCTCCCCATTACCTGCTTCTCCCAATTTTGGTAAACTAGGGTAGGTAAAGTTCCTAGCCAAAGCATAAACCACTTAGGAAGTCCACCTAAATGTTTCATAATCATGAAATGCAACAAAAGCCTCATGAATATTATTTCTCAGGACCTAAGCCTAATGAATCTTCTTGTCTCCATGTAATATTTTTTCTACATAAGGGAACATCCAACTTTTGAATGTGGAAGTAGAGGGCAATCCCATAATTCTATTTAGGAGAGTGACTAGGTTTCCTATTTCTTCTTTGATATCACTTCTATACAATACTTGGGGAAGTTTTGACATGGTTATTCTCTTATTCTTCATCCACCCCTCATTGATCTTCTTCCTGCAAGTTTCTGGGTCCTGACTATACATCTTTTGGTTTTCATCCCTATCCATCATAGTTAGGACTAGAAAGGGAGGAATGTCAAAGGTTTTAGCCAATTCCAAGGGTCTAAGATTTTCCAACACTCTGACTTCTTGAGTGGCAACCATCCTTGTCAACTGGTCATATCTTTCTGCACATGCTACTATTACCTCAGGACACTAGACAGAGGTCAGAAAGGCAGTAGCCTGAGCAATTCCATTATCCCTAATTTTCTTGGCCCGGGGTGTAGGATTAGGGCCCAAGATCCATAGTTTGAAGTCTTCTATATCAATATGGCCCATGTCTGTATCTCTGATATCTTTCCAAGTTGTAGTGATCTTGCTCATCAGGGGAATTCCTTTGAACTCATACTTCATACTTATGGCTCGAGAAGATATTTATCTTGTAGGATATGAACCTAATGAATAACCTTTGGAAGATTACTATCATAGTGGTCAATGCCTATGTTCTATGATTACTAGATAACCCAGAAGTGTTAATGCTTATGCATTTTTAGTTTGCATCTAAGTTAGTAACCTAGACCAAACATGGCACATGGCCAAATTTGTCTGAAAAACTAATGATTTCAGCCTAAAACCTATTATGATTGATTCAGGGAATCATAAAATATTTATTACAATCCATCCCTTAACATTTTACTATATGAAATCATAAGCAAAACTAGAAAAACTAGATGGGCGAGATTTTGAGGCCTCACTAGACATGATAATAAATGATAAGAATAATACCCAATTAATGCATGATATCATGGAATTCACATTAATGCATATAAACTAGACAAAATAACATGCAATTCACTAAGTCCTTTAATTAAATTACCTAAACCTCCTTAAAAAGTGTTTTAGCAATGCATTCTTGGCAAAAGTGAGACTTTGGATCCTCATCAGAGTCAGCAGGGTTTTAGTTATCTACAGGATATATGGAGTGAGGTTCACATTTAGCACCAGCTCAACCTAGTGCTTTAGTGGGGATTTTGATGCTCACCGGATATATCTAGTGGAGGAAGGTTTCAATGCAAGACAATTTTTAACCTAGTGGGGAATTTACCAATAGAGGAATCTGCAAGGATTAAAAGGGCAATAGGATATATCCTGTCATGGTATGTTTTAGTGCAAGGGTTGGAAAAGCCTTTAGCAGGGGATTTGGCTAGCGTAGGACATATCTAGTCAGGGTAAAATTTAGTACCAACCTTGTACAAACATCTAGCATCTTTCGTTAGCGGGGTTTTACTGGTTAATGGGATTGGTAGAAATTTTAGTCATCACCAGACATATCTAGTGGACATTTTTAGCACCAAGTGTAATTCATGTGAATTTTGCCTTTGTAGGAGTTTTCAATGGAAATGGATGGTGGGGGTTTTAAGCTCAAGTGGATATATCCACTTCAATCAGTTTTTAGTGCAAATATCCATTTAGGGTTTAGCAAGGAAAGCATAGCATACAAGACATCGATTTTAGAGCATTTTCTCACACATCAAATCTCAAAGGGGTTTTCATCTAAGATTCTAACTTTAAATTTTCAAGGGGCATCAAAGTCTTTCACAAGGAGGGTATCAAAGTTTAATGATCTAAAACACATGCTGACGTATATACATATATATATCCTCTTTTCAGATGGAAAACCTAGATTTGAACCTTAAGATGACCATTTTAAAGAATTCTCCACATGAATACACATATAGAACTAGACAAAAAGACCTCAAAAAGGCAATCTCAATCAATAGTTAACACCAAACCCTAGACACTAAAAATTCAAAGACAAAATGTAGAGTTTCGACCACCTACCTGCGAGTATGAATATGAAGACAAAGAGGATCAAGCTTCATAGTTGTTAAATGAGCTTCGAAATCACCTGAAATCATGGAATCACTTCAAGCACCTTAGTAGATTTTAGAGCTCCAAAAATATGGAATGCAAAATAATGAGAAATGAGGGATTTCAGGATGCTTATTCAGGACACTTATACTCCCTCTAATTAATCGCCATTAATGTTAGGTATAGTGCTAGTTTGTTAGGCACTTGCCTGAGATATGGCATGTGACAGGATAAGTGAAGATTTGGGCCATGGCTAGATATGTCAGGTGGAGTTGAGTGTTTGCACTTATCTAGTCAACCCTAATTCTAGTGTAAGGTCCTAATGAATGCTCTAGTGGGACTTTCACCTTGCACTAGAAGGCAAATATTTTGGCAACAACCGAACATGTTTGATGAAGACCAAATTCAATGCAAGTCATGTGTTAGTGAGTTTTAGCAAAAGTTTATACAAAGGGACTTAGCGTTAATATTCGGTGGTAAGGGATATTAGCACAAGTGTAGTGAAATGCATTTTTTAGTGTAGGACAACTTTAAGGGATTAAAGTCTTCACTCAATGCATTCAAACCACTTAGATTTAATTTACAAGGAAACCCAATAAAGGTCATCACACTAGATTTATGCAATCAAACCCAAATATGGGCAAATTGACCTTGTAATCAAGACATCACAACATCATTTCTCTCAAAACAACCTACTAAGACCAAACCAAACCAAAAGTGAAGTGAAGAGAAAATGGGGGTCTCCATTTGGTGAAATGGGGCATGTGTCCAAGGCACAACAAATGGTGACTTTACTAGGGAAATGCTCCAAAGCATTTCTAAGATAAACTTTAGTTTCAAACATAGAATCTTTGGTGTTTCCCACTTATTAAACTGGACAACATGATATAGGATCATAGGAGGAGAGACCATTAATTCAGCACAACTATCCATATCCTAAAAGTCTAAGTGTGTACAGTTGCATTCATTCCTATCCTTCTGCAATCAAGATCATCAAGGCTCACTTGCATTAAGCTACATAAAGATACACACCTTTTGAACTACCGTGGACATTGCCTCACTACTAGTCAAGCATCTATAGCATTAACGATGTTGTTTCTATGATTCTCTCAAGCATTTTTGTACTTCTTGTTAGGCGTCCATAGCCCCTGACAGAGTTACTTAAATCCTCTAGCTGATTGAACATTTTAAGAGAGTACTATAAAGTACCACCTTTGAGAAATTGCTTGTAGATTATTCGATTAACTTAGCTTTTGATATGAGTACTAGAAAGTATCACATTGTTGCAAGTATGTGCCTAATCGGTGTTGTCATTGATGTCAACATATCTATGTTGTCATTGGTGTCAACTATGTGACTTGCTTGTAGATGTTGAGGATATTGAGAAAATTAGCTCATCCGGTAAAAATAGTGAATTGCAGTGGAAATAGTGCATTACATGCAGAGGAACAATCCAGAAGAATGCTCCGCATTTCTTGTAGAATGAATATCTTTTCTTGTGGATTGGAAGTTATTTAGAAGCATGTATGAAGATATTATATTCCAAGTTTGAGCTTCTAGAATGAAGGTTTGAGTAAGTTATGTTCACCAATGTGAAAACTAGTTTTCTATATGTTTGGTGGTGACAGGGAGAAAGTGTTTTGCTCCGCATTCCTCCGCATTAAAGAATTTTGGTCTACTATTTTGGAATTAAGTTTGTGATGATGTTAAGTGCCTTCAACTACAATGGTTCATGATATGGTGGTCCGCAAGCTATCTTTTACTTATGACAGTGGTTGACAGTGTTGTTCTTGTGCTCCAGTTTGAAGAATCTTATTGACAGAGTAATTAGAGATTGTGTGGTTATTCTTGGTGATTACAATGTGCTTGTGGATGTCTCTTGATTATGTTCCTACATTTGGATTGGTCTGCGAAGAGAAAATTGGATTGTGAATGAAGAATGTTCTTGTAGACCTAGTGTTATTATCAGTCTTGGCTGACCTGGCTGAATTCTTCATTTGCGGAGATGAATTGAAGATTGTACAAGTGTGTCGTGGCATGGAGGATTGTGTTTGAGTCCCATCCAAGGCATGGCATGATCTACATACATCTTTACATCTTTTCCATAGCCAAATTTTTATTAGATCTAGACCTATTTTATGTATGTTTGTAATGCCGACCTTGGAGATTGTTCCAATGGTTGATGAATGTAATGCCAACCTTGATGTACATTCCAAGGTTGATGAATTGTATAAAAGCATTTAATGAAGTTGCGAAAAAAGTGTGTGTGATGCGAATATGAAGAGAAGTTATGAAAGAGCAAAGTAGAGGAGTTATATTGCACTTCAATAGAATTGAACCCTAGTATGGAGTAGATGTTATTCAATCAATTCACCAATTTGGCAGTGAGCCACCCATCAGCTGTGAGCCATACTTAGGTAGTGAGCCATTCTTTGTAGTGAGAATTTTGGGCAGTGAACCCTGTAGACAGTGAACCTCTATTTTTTTGTATTGATATAACATATATATTTTTGTGGGCTAACATACAC